>OU612041.1:5718443-7130318 GCA_914767945.1 Eilema depressum | reverse complement strand
TCTAGGACCTGGGGTCACAATAGACTTCGTCACCTGACAGTGCCCAAACACCTCATAGTCTCTCGACAACACCCGTTTCTTCACCAGCTCTTGTATAAGAACGTTGACATTAGAAAACTGTTCTTCACACGGTTCATTCGTTCTATAGTCTCCAAGAAACATAACAGTAATGCTCAAACTATTGAAATTTTCCACCATAGCACCTTTGAAATTAGCCCCTCTACCTTCAAAAACCAGTCCGTTACCTCCTACGAGGAAATTAGGCCCTATATCCGCCCATCTGAGGCTGTTCTTATGATCGTTTTGTATGTCTAGCACTGCATTGACGCAGTCGTCTAGTTGCTGGCAGAATTGCTTTGTTTCTCCTGAGTGTCCGATGAGGACTTTCGCTACAGGGAGCTTCAGCAATGTCGCTTCTCTTTCGTCGTCTGCGTGCCATTTATTTCGAGTTATGTACCATGGTTCTTTTATATCTGAAAGTAAGTAGAAAAACTACATTAGTGAAGTGAAGTAGTATAGAGCTACTAACTCATCTAATCCCGTGGGTGTCGTATTTCTCGGAACATAATATCATGGATTTAAAATGTGCTCCATACGTGTTGTACACGTTTCTTAGGTGTCTTTTGAGGATTGTACTGGGTGCTGCTACTGCGGTGGACGAGCTCAAATTCACCAAGCCTCGTTTTTCTCGCGATTTAAGCCCAAGATAGGTACGTATCCCGAGGTATAGAAGAGATAGGGCTGGGGCCCTAGACAAAGTGAAATTCTATTGATGGAATCGCGTTGAAGCGAACCGCTTTTAATTTTTAACATTGGATTACGCGACATTGCGGTGATTATAGTAATAATGATTTGTGAAATAATGTATTTCTTAATGTATTAAAAAATTCTTGTTATATTAATTATTTATTCCGGCCCCTGTTCTCCATTCGACAGTAAATACTAATAAACAGGCAATAGGCTTATTATGTTTAAGTATTCCCGTACACCGGAGAGCACGCAAAAGCTATCGGTCCCGGTTGTCATACGAACATCTATGGCAGTCGTTACGGATAGTGGCCTACTGTGAAACTGCCCCTCTAGACAAGTGGCAATTCGTTGCTCGGCGTATGATGGAATAGAATGCCAAATGTATGGGATTTGACGTATATGACAGGCGTCAACGAATGTCAAAAACGTCAAATCCTATACATTTGTCATTCTATTCCATCACACGCCTAGCAACGAATTGCCACTTGTCTAGGGGGGCTGTATGTGAAGTCTGCCAATCGCAATGCTCCTTTATCTTGATACGTTTACCTTAGGTATACGAATATTTTTCCTACTCGGGGCACTGGTCTCACTGCAATACTTCGATACCGCCAATGATTGTGGAGGACAGATGGCAGTGGCTTCACGGAAAACATACTTCAGATTCCGAGGTGAAGGCCTCGGATGCGACTGGGATTAACGCTAGGAGGATAATGGGATGCTTACTACTAGGAAGGAGTTTACTACTTACCTAGAAGTAAACGTTTAGGTGGTTTGGTAGGCAGTGTGAATAATAAGACCAAGAAGACGAACAGAGACGCAGCCACCAGGGTCCAGCTCGCGCAGACGAGGATATTGCACCGAAGCCGCTTGCCGTTCTTCGAAGACATCAGCTCAAGACCCAAGATCTTGCCTGAAATTTTCAAGATCTTATTTTCTATCAATCAATCAATTAGCCTATTGTAATCCACTGCTGGACAAGGACTGATGGCCGTTGGAGCAGACGAGTCCTAGAGTGGAGACCGCGAGCAGGAAAACGGAAGGTGGGACACCCCCTAGCCAAGTGGACTGACGACCTGTGAAGGGTGGCTGAGACGGACTGGATGCGGAAGGCGGAAGATCGGCAAACGTGGCGCATATTGGGAGAGGCCTATGTCCAGCAGTGGACTGATTTTTTATATCATATTTTAGTTGTTATACAATTTGCCGTCATAGTAGGTACAGTTGCCAGTATCAGAAATGAAGGCGTATGATGCGACCGGCGCTAACGAAAAGATAATGATGATGGTGAAGATGATTAAAGTTACCAACCCCTTTAGTAAGGTTTTTAATAGTATGTTTTTTCTTTAGTGTTTAATAGTAACTTTTTCTTTTTTCGATAGTGTAACTCCACCAAGATTCGTATCTACGTCCCGGGTTCGACTACTCGATCATATAGCTGAGCTGATTCTTTAACTAGGCTTAGCTCCTAAAACTATACATAGAATAATAAATAAACATTGATATATAATGTAAAATTTTCCTTATGAAGATCACAAAAATAATAATAATTAAGTATCTACATCAATTTTATTGATTTATTGGAATTTAATGATCGTTTATAAATTACTTAGCTAATGTTCATCAAGTTCTGAGAGCGAATGTACCTCTACAGTGGTTTTGCATCTAAAATCTTAAGGTGCTGATAAACTTGAGCATTCACTTGTAATGAGCATTCTTGCGAATGTTACATTACAGAAAAATAAACGAGAGCGTTTTAGTGAGCGTTCTAGCAAGCATTCTGGCGAGCATTCTGGCGAGCATGCTTGCAAAACGACTGTAAGTTTGCTTCGACTAGACTAGAGCGTTCGCTAGAAAGATCATGTAAATTTTCGTAGCGTTATTTAGCTCTACACTATTTGTTGAACCGAACAACGAACTGAGCCAATCAGTTCGTTGTTCGGTTCAACAAATTTAAAAACGGTTTATGCTCGATGTTCTGTTAGAAGTGAATGCTCAAGTCTATCAGCACCTTTAGAAAAAAAGGCAAAAAAATGATGCTCACCTTTCGGCACCTCGACATTTTCTACATTCTGCGTGATAGAGATGATACTGGGTCCAAGGTGAACATTCGCGCACTCAGTCACATTCACACTCGCCACTGGACCCTGCAGTTGGTCGTGCTGATGAAGAACTAACCGATCGTCAGTCTCCAACTCGTAGCTACAACCTGGACGTACGTCCGACATCTCAAAATCCTCGCTGAACATCATAATGAATATTGACGAAAAATATTCTTCAAGACGTTGACTAAAATGTAGTATAATGTGTGACTAAATTTGTTAGGAAAGCACTAAATATTTAACTCAAAACTTTGACCTAAATACTAGTAGCTATAAATTGGGATTAAATTTGTGAGTAAATCACTAAAAAAATGAAACTCAAAACTTTGACTTTACTAACTAAATACTTAGTAACTATAAAGTGGCACTAAATTTATAAGTAAATCACTAAAAAAATGACTCAAAAAGTTGAGTTTAGTAACTAAATAGTAAAGTGACTAAACGTGCAAACAAATCCCCGTAAATCACTCAAAACGTCTACTTTACTAGGATTTTAAATAACGCGTGACTAAAGTTGCAAGCAACAAACAAACTTCACTAAAGTCATTGACTTAATTAACTAATAATACATAGTATAACGTGTGACTAAATTTTCAAATTTAGAACGACTTTAGTTCTTCAGACGTAGACTAACTATGAAGTCTAATGTATGACTAAATTTGAAAATCAATTTTTTTAAATTAGGTAATTTTAGTGTTATAATGACCGATTAATATGTTCCCTAGTTATGTTATCTTTTGTTAGAATTCTATAATATTTGTTCTACTTTTTAATTGTATCGTGATTATTACTGCGATAAAGATATAATACATAATACTGATAGTAATATATTTGGCTGACTAAGCGGGAGTGATGTCGGCCTTAAATATACCTACGGAGTTGATGTATTATTGAAGGAGGTAGCACTAGCACACGACGGTATATTCGTCCCAATCGTGCAGTCCGGACGCCGACTGGGGAAGTACCGCCGGCCTACAGAATACTGCGGGTGAATAACCTCGTGTTACAGTTTTCAGTGTTTCCTGAGGTGAGTAGGGTAGTCAGAGCTCACTGGAGAGGTTTTCTACTGTCAGTGGGAAAACCAAAGGCTTTTCCTACTTATCTTTTGCGCTGACGGCACAGCCCTACTAGACAAGTGGCAAGTGGCAATTCGTTGTTCGGCGTATGAAGGGATTGAATCCCAAATGTATGGGATTTGACGTATATGACAGGCGTCAACGAATGTCAAAAACGTCAAATCCTAAGTATACATTTGTCATTCTATTCCATCATACGCCAAGCAACGAATTGCCACTTGTCTAGGGGGGCTCAATCGCTCTATTTTATAGGGTCAGCAGCACGAATGTGAATCCTGCGTGGCCTCGTCCATAGGCCACGGTAACCACTTTCCATCAGGTGGGCCGTGCTTGCGTGCGACCTAAGTGGTATAAAAACAGAAGACAGTAAAAAACCGACTGTAATATAAAAGGAAATCAAATCAAGTCAATTTATTGTTTGTCACAGGTAATAGTAGATGTTGTCTATCTAGGTATACTATTATACGATATGGATACGACATATGTGCAAATAATGAAACCGCGAAGCATCCTGGTCCGTAGGAATAGAACCAAATTAAATTTAAACTTAAATTCCCTGATTTATAAAATCCGAAATTTTCTAACAAAATAATTATTAAAATAAATGTAGAAAATGCAACCACTTGTATAAGTCATTAAATAGTTTCATCCATTGCTTTAAAGTCATTGACTGTGTCATAAGTCATTAATTAATACGCACACACCTTCACACACACACACACACAACAACTTCACACACACACACAACAATAGGCATAGTAGGTAACTTACTTGAACAGCTAAGCGGCAACATGCGATTCTACAGAGTGCTCAAAGTTGTTCAAATTCTATAAAATTAAAACTCTAGTTTCTGCCCTTAATAATGGACCAATTTTGTTCAAACTTTTCCTGCTTGAAGCTTAGGGGGTACCAAGTATATGGTTTCAATTATTGCCTATATGTCGTATCCATATTGTATAATTGTAAAGTGGTCGTGTCTGTACATTGGAGATATTAAAAAAAAATACTTGGGTTATGTTATGTTAACGATACTGAACACGAAAATATATTTTTGAATTTCCTGTCTGTTTGTCTGTTTTTCCGCGACGCAAAAACTACTGGACGGATTTTGATGCGATTTTTTTTGTTAGAAAGGGCTTACTCAGACTTAAAATCTTACGTTTGTTTGATCGCAATCGGTTGAGTAGAACCGAAGATATGAGCAAAGGTCGCGTTAACCGAAATGCACGCGGGCGGAAGGCTAGTGTAATATATAAAAAAGTTGGTATCACTGTAGCATGTCTGATGAGACGTAAAATAAATAAGACGGGAGAAGATCTATCTTATAGAGGAAATCATCAAGAACCTGCTGAACTGATCTGGCTGAAATTCAGTAGATACACGGGATAATTAATATAGTCGGAAAAAATAACGTTAACCCTACCTATTACTTACGTACGTTTGATCACAATTGGTTGAGTAGAACCAGAGATACGAAAAGTCGTTATAACCGATATCCAGGCGGGCGGAGCCACGGTCATCACCTAGGCAATAATTTAGTTAGTTTATGAATAATTCATTTATTTAATTAATACACAAATTCAATATAAACATTTAAGTAGTAGTTGATCCATATTCTTCTTGCGTGGGTCCTCATCTATGGGTACTTCACCAGCGACACTTTCAAGATTCACCCTTAAGTCCCTTAACAGCACCCTCGTCAGTTTTAGTATTCGTGTGTCCGCATATTCTGATGTTTTTTCTGTAGAATTTGTTCCAGAATTCCATTTTTTTTTTGCTAATGTCACTTTGCAGAGTCAGTTCACTGCCGATGTTGAGACAATACTGATTATCCTTAGCTACAGGTAGCCAGGTTACCAGTTCGTTGTCTTGGACGAGCGTCGGATGACTGCCGAATGAAGACAGAATATCAGTAAATACTTACATGGAGTCATCATGAAGTATTAATATAAAAGCGTTTGAGAAGTTAGTGCGTAAGCCGAATGGACGAATTGAGATTTGAATGCTAGAATTGGAATTAAATGTGTGTAATGTTTCTAAGAGAAGGAGTAGAAATTGCACGAAGTCTGACTGGTGGGTTGATGAAGAGAGAAGAATATAGCAAGATGTATTAGCGATGGAAGCTGTTGATACAGTGAGTGGAGATATGACAAAAGATAATATAAAAGAAAAGAAGGAAAAGTACACTTTTCCTTCTTTTCTTTTATATTATCTTTACCTATATTATCTTTAGGGTTCGACCTTTTTTGTTATTGTGATTTTTTTATCGAAAGATCCCCCCAGATATTCCCCCAAGCCGTAACCGGTGGGGGAGGTTTTGTCGGACTCAAACCGACTATAACGCACGCTGCCTGTGGGCCGCCGGTTGCCGGAGGTGAGATTATCGAAAACATATCCCTCGCACCCCGGCCGCCTTAAAGCCATCTCTCTGGATCTGACCCTCTTTCGATGTGGGGACAATGGACTCCTCAACTGCCCCTGGATAGGGTCCGTAACTTAATTTCGAGAGACATATGTTAGATTATTGGAATATCGACTGAACGATTGTGCGAATAGAGTTGGGTGCGAGTTGAGTTGGGGAGGCGCCGCCGCCGTGGCCTACTTCTGCCAGGGTGGTTTGTACTCCGGAGAAAAATAACAGTGAATGTGAGTGATAGATATGTATATAGAGGTATGTAGACAAAAGACGGTAGAATACTCACCCAGACTTAGCAAAGTTGGTCCACAGTCTTACCAACATATCTCTCATTTTTATATCTTCAGATGGAAGCTTCACATTTGTCTGGAAATCATTTCTGAAAAGATATCCCAGCTCATCCATGTGCCCGGCATGTTTCTGGCTCCTTTGAAATAGTTTATGACAAATGTTTAGTGCTCCAACGTAATCAAAGTTATAATAGTAAATTGGCGTATTGGTAGTCTGGACCAAATGTTTGACGACCATATTTGTATCTATTTTAATGATACGGTCTGATATTAATTCGGATAATCCATCAGGGTTGTCACCTTTGAAGAAAATTTCTCTAACTTTATCAACAGCCATCATATTTGGTTTCTCTGAGATGAACAGTTGAAGATCGTCTAATTTTATATCAAAGTCATGATTTAAAGAGCACACCCCGATCATTATTGGAATCTCTGTCACTCTTCCCGATGTCAATAAGTCGTAGAAAGATTCAGCGATGACTGCTTCGACTCCCGGGAACTCTTTTTCCATGACAAAACTGAAGTTACTTAGGTTTTCAAGATTTTTTTCTGGTGGGTTCATTCTTTGCTGAGCTTCGACAATTTCTTCAGCGGAACGGGTACGTAGGAACTCAAGAATTTCTTTAGGATCACTTGAGTCAGATCCTAAAATTTTAGCAATTATCCTGGCATTCTCCAATGGCGTTTTTTGTAGAGCAAATGGGCCCAACGCCGTTCCCGATTGAATAATCGCCTTGTGAAAAAGTTTCTTAATAACAGGACTAACTGTCAAATAGCAAACCGCAGCTCCGCCGGCGCTTTCACCGAAAATAGTGATATTATCGGCGTTACCACAAAAATTATGAATATTACTCTTTACCCATCTGATAGCTTGCACAATATCCTTCAAGCCGGCATTTCCTGGAACCTCGGGAGTATTCAAACTGAGGAATCCAAGAGCACCACACCTATAATTCAAAGTGACCACGACTACTTTTTTTTCTACTAAGTAATCAGCGCCATATAAATTGGTATTTCCCGAGCCAAATGATAAATCGCCTCCATGAATAAAAATCATTACAGGGAGGGCTGCTCCTTTCAAAATTGGGGTGTAAACGTTAAGGAACAGGCAGTCCTCGTTGCCTGCGTATGCTTTACTGAAGAATAAATCGATCTGCGGGGCCATATTCCCTTCAGAGGTGGCAGTGCGGACGTCTTGCCACGGTTCTGGTGGTTGTGGTGCCTGAAAGTGATAAGAATGTTATTGTTATATTTATTGAAAGAGTATAAGTATTCTTATTTGTTCTTGACCCGAAATGAGAAGAGAGATTGCGAAGCAGGCTATGTAGCGTGAGAATGAGCGTCATCCAATGAAAAACTTAACTTGCCCTAGCCAGCAAGATAAGCTTAATACGCCCTAGTCCGTCACATTTGACCCCTAATCAGTCACACATTTGCCACAATTGCAAGGCGTAAGTAACTCCTAGAGTGGTAACCGAGGATCGGAAAGCAGAAGGTGTCTCCAGTAGACTTGATAAAGAGGTCGCTAAGATAAACTAGCACATCCAATCTGTCGGAAGATAGAGACTTATGGCGCAAATAAGAAAATAGCCAGTTCATAACTTCTCACCTTAAACCTCAAGGATCCGAGTGGTGGTTTGGCGTAAGGTATACCTTGGAAGCTGTAGAAGTGCCTGTCGCTGCGTTCATCTGTAAGCATAACACGTCCTTGGAGCTTGCCCTGTTCAACTGACACTATGGGCACTTCGTTCATTTTGTCTCTGGAATAAAGAAAAGAAGATTGATTCTGATCATTACGTCTAGTGCAGTTAAGATAGATAGATAGATAATTCTTTATTGTACACCAATAGATTTGGAGGTCAGATGACAATTGGAGGTCAGATGACAATCGCTTCACGGAAAATATCGAGGTCTAGCCAAATCCGTGGTTAAGACTGGTAAAAGCGGACCCCAGACTCCGAGCTGAAAGCTTCGGATGCGACTGGGAATTAACGCTAAGAGGAAGAAGAGATTTACAGTAGTACAAGTAGGTAGCATGTTACAGTTCAATGTACAATGGGCGGCCTTATGGCTAGAAGCGATTTCTTCCAGGCAACCTTGGGATGGACAGTAATGTGGGAAAAACAATTATCACATTAACACATTAATTAATTGCCTTTTGCTTTCTCACTTGTGTGTGTGGAACGTTGTGTTTTCACGCGCACCTCTGCATTAGGTATCACGATTCACAGTGCTTACTCCGCAGAATTGAATACGTTCCAACGGCAATTATTCCCAGGATCGGTCAATGAAGGGATTAGGTTTTGTTCCCATGTCTTGTTTCGATATTCTGGTACCTTTTCAGTTTATTGCGAACTGACAGACGCAGGGTGGAGGACATTGTTTTACGATATCGTAATGATGCTACCGTAACAGGCATGCCTTAGTCACTTTCATATTAACGCGAAATTTACGAGCAATAAACATAATTTAAATGTTTGTTTAGTGGATCATTTTTTTCAAAGCCCAAACCAGTCAACTACACCAGTACAACTGCTGATTAACGAACAAGGTACTAGCACAGGATTTTCTTTCCGTGTTGAGTAAACCTCAGACTCCAAAGTACAAGCTTCGAGTGCAACCGAGTTGGCGCTGAATGGTGATGAATGGAATTACAAGATTTGTTAAAAACTAACTCGCGTCTCTTTTCCATGAAACTAAATCTCAAGGGCAGCTGCCGCGGCTGCGGCGGCGGAACTGGGTCTCTCTGCACCGCAGCCAAAATTGCCCTCAAACGTGCTGCTTTTTTCAGAATGCTCGGCACGTCGCGCTCCAACTCGTTTGCCACAAACACGGGCATATCATCAGGATCAGTGTTCTTAAACAGCGTGACAATGTCCTGTGCGTTTTCCTTCGCCTCGTCACATCGTCGGGCCACCATGTCGTTGCTCTTCTTCAGAACGCTGAGCAGCAAACGCTTGGATACATCTATATCACTCGCACTGTACTTATTCGTCAGGGCCAAGACAGCTGAGGTCTCGTCCGTCAAGTCCACTTGCTTCTCCTGCAGGAACGCCAGCAGATCGTTGGTCACGATTTCTTTGCTCATAATTGTGCTAATACGTCCAATATGCAACTGCTAAATACTATTGTAATGAAATTGTTTGTTCTGCAATCCACCTGGCAGTATAGATATGATGATAATAATTATCTATTCGGCGATAACTGACGCACTACTCGTCATCGATGTTTCTGTCTTATACTAATTGGCGTGAAAGTTATTTTCACCATCTAAGCAGATAATGATATAAGTTTCTTTGAAATCGGTCCAAGAATTGCTGAATTTTATCGATAACAAAGAAATATTTTATTGGGTAATTTCAACTTGCCTAATTTCGGTGGTATTTTTCAATCATAGGTTTTCCGATGAAAATATTTAATGGACTTCTTTTAGAACACATACACAATACTGATGTGTTCTAAAAGAACTCCATTAAATTTTTTCATCGGAAAACCTATTTGAAAAATACCACCGAAATTAGCAAAAAATTAGGCAAGTTGAAATGACCCTTTTAAATATTGGGATATTTGTATAGAAATATACACGTAATTACATATCCACATATTTTCTGGGATGTATGGATAGGGTTCTCCGTCCGACAATCAACATACAGCCCACAACTAACACCCGTATTCACAAACAATACTGTGAGGTCTCATAGTGTGCTCGAGCGCATAGGGCTGGTAAAATTAATTCACAAACATCACGGAGCAGTATCTAACGCAGTGCGTTCCCTCAACGAAGTATTACTTAAGTGTTATCAATGAATAAAAAGGCTTGCCAAAACGAACGCACTGAGAATGTGTCGTTCTTTGCACAGTTTTGGTAGTTAGTACGCATAGCGAAGTATTGTTTGTGAATACGGGTGTAAGTGTCCGCTTAACGGCAATAGACTCGCGGGATTACGTGGGACAGAAAATCATAGTAGGTTAAATGTGGGTGTAAAGTGTTAAGACTTACCTTCCCCTACTACTTCGAGGATTCACAAGCGTGAGTATATGTATATATTTTCCGGTAAGTAGGTACACTTGCTGGTTGACGATTTGGTCGAATCCAGAAAATCTATCTTCTTCATAATATAAAAATGAATCCCTAAAATGTGTTGCTAAGCGCAAATCTCGAGAACAGCTGAACCGATTTCGCTAATTCTTTTTCAGAATATTCCTTGAAGTACCTACAAGCATGCTTGCCTCTTATGGTTGGGAAATCAGACAGCAGTCGCTCTCGTATTTCGATAAAACTGGGACTGTAAGATGCAATGTTTATATGATATGCAACAGGGATTGGTGGAGAATAAAACTACCATTTGAAATTACAATGTATTTACTCAGTAAAATAAGTTATTACAAGGACTAGCTGTTGCCCGCGGCTCCTTTCATTTGGCAATGATCACATTCCCGGAACCCATGGGAACTTAGTTCTGTGATAAAAGTAGCCTATGTGCTCTTCAGACTATAATCTATACTTGCCTTTAACTATAGGTATGGCAGCCAAATCCATTCAGCGGGTCCTTGACGATTTCCTAATTCGTAGATAGACCTTTTTTATGCTACTTAGGTGACAGACAAGTAGGTAAAACAAAGTGATTACCGTGACCTATGGACGTGTGTAACACCGGGGGCGTCCACTCGTGCTGTCGACTCAGTACGAACCTTCTAATGCCCTTCTTGAAGAATCTCATCTTCTTTTATATTTTCCAGCAAACTATGAGCCTATTTCCTATTTCCTTTAAAAGATTTTTGGCCTTCTTCTTCAAAATTCAAAATTCTCCATGTCACTTCAAAATTCTCCAATCGAAACTTCATAAGCTACGCAAACATGCCGTTACATTCCCTGGCTGCCAATGAGGAAATTTGTCCAATTTATCCATAATATTTGGCCCTGGGGGCACAATAGAGCCAATCACTTGACAGTGACCAAACACCTCATAGTCTTCAGTAAGCACTCCTTTACTCACCAGCTCTTGTAGGAGTACTTCCACATGATGGAACTGCTCCTCACACGGTTTATTCACCACATAGTTACCGAGAAACATTACACTTATAGATTTATTGTCGAACGATCTCACCATACTGCCTTCAATGTTCGCGCCTCTACCTTCAAACACCAATCCATTGCCACTAATGAGGAAGTTAGCAGCGATATCAGACCACCGAACTTCTGCTTGATGAGCCTTTTGTAATTCAAAGACAATTTGTATGCAGTCATACTTTTCGGTACAAAAGTCCTGCGTGTCAGCCGAGTGGCCGATGATGACTTTTGATACAGGAAGGTTTAGAAGTGTCATGTAAGTGGCATGATTCGCGTACCAGTATGGACGGCTAATATACCATGGTTCTTGTATATCTGTGGATAGGAATAAGTTACATTTAACATGTTATAGAAAGAAATCTTAAAGAAATATCAATGAAATAAGAACACACGCGCATCAATATTAGGATACATAGAGAAACAAATTGCCGGTGTCGGCTACCTGTCCCTACTAGTTTCCATAGCAACAAAAATTATGATAGTTCGACGCCCTTCGTCCTTCCGACTTCTGACAAACGATGAATTGACATGACGACAACACGGATAGCCTTACCAGTACCGGCCCGCCTGTTCTAGTAACCTGGTTCTCTATGTAGAGTGAGACTCCATTTATTGGCTTGCATTGCGCCGTCGTCGCAACGGAGCAGGGTCCTTCATAAAAACCGAGAGAAATGAGCAGTTTTCCAGTAGGTATAATAATCAGTTGGTTTTTAAGTCATCAGGAGATGGCGCTAGCATAGCTTTTGGTAATTTTAATGTACTCTGTGGTTTGTTTGTGGTATTTTCCTAGTATCAGAAAAAAATGACAGAATATTTAAGTAAAGTAAATCATTACAAAACCTGACAAAACCGAAGAACATTTTTTCCATAAATTACACTAGATGTGACACCACACTCTTCTTACCAAAAGTGCCGGCTGCGCCATCTAGCGCGTCTTTAGGAACCCTTTAAATACCTACTGGAAAACTGCTCATTGACTCTTTGGATTCATTCGAATAAGACAATTTCTCACAGATAATAAGGAAGACCTTTGCGACGACGCAACCCCCGCTTTAAGGATCCCGGACTGTGGGAAGAGGGAAACACGTGAGCTGGTAAGGAATTCCAGGTCTTAATGGTGCGCCAAATGAAGGAGTCTTCGAACTGCTTGGTTCTTGAAGGAATATTCTGCACCGTTTGCGGGTGACATCTTTAACACAACAACAACATAAAAAAGCGACAAGAAGTAAAGAGAAATACTAACCGAGGTCTAGACGTTTAATTTCTTTGCCTAGAGCGAAATAGAAGACGAAGAAGACGAGTACAGAAGCAACCAGCAGACTCCAGCAGACGCAGACGGCGATGCTATAGCGCTGCCGCCTTCTGTTCTGCGGTGTCACCAGCTCAAGGCCCAAAATCCGTCCTGAAACAATAAGCATAGAATATGAACCAAAAGCCGTTTAATTTTTGGTAACCCTGGACCCCGATTCTGCTAAATATCAACCACTGCCACTGCAAATGATTTTAAATTTTAGATTTTATTCTTAAAGCTTTAAAATCCAAAATTAGTTGTTCAGGCGTGAAAGCGTAACACTGTCTGTTCTGCAGACAGAGTTACTTTCGCATTTACATTCATTAAAAAACAGCCTCGAATCGAACACTATTTATATCATCACTAGGTACATATTATAAAATAAAGTCGCTGTCGCTGTCTGTCCGTCCCTATATCTTTAAATCTTCAAAACTACGCAACAGATTTTGAAGCGGTCTTTATTAAAAGATAGAGTGATTCAAGAGGAAGGTTTTTATGCATATAATATTGTAGAGAAACACTGATAAATTTAGAGATATGCAGCGGGCACGGGATCAGAAAATATGGCGATGGCGGTACGAAGTTCGCCGGGTCCGCTAGTTTTTTATATAAGTACTTAAGTATTCTTTAAATAACTAGACATATCTGCCGGCGTCTTGTTTACGGGATATCGCGTTCCTCGCCCTCCCCTTCGGGATAACTGGATACTCTCCTCTCTACTTAGTGACTGTCTCAACCTTCGCTTTAATAATATATAATTTAATTCAGACTAAAAATCCATACAATGATTGTTAGTATCACATTTTAATAAACTATGTTAGTACATCTTATCCACTAATTAACCAAAAATAAATTAAAAATTAAAAATAGTTCATGTACCTACCTATCTTCCTGAAGCATCAGGGCCGCCATTATGTATACGGCACCAATGCTCCAGAAAGACACCATCAGCACTATTATCAACACCGATCCGAATACACACGTGACACATTCTTCTGTCGTGACTCGTGAATGCTTGAAGACTACTATACGCGCGCGATGAGAATGGGATGGAACCTTGTCAAAGGAAAGTAAATTAAACTAGTCCAGCACTGCAATTCACTAAGCGAGCACAACGATGCGACAACGATGCGAGGCGCAACGTAGATTGTCATTGGTCAGATTGTATCACGTCATTGGAAATCGACCAATGACATTGTCTATCGCGCACATCGTTGCGACTCGCATCGTTGTGCTTGCTTAGTGAATTGCACAGCAGATATCCAGCCGCATTAAAAACCCAAGTTCATCTCGTGAGCTTCGATATGAGTTTGCCGACGCTACGGCTGGTTGGCGGACCAAATACGTATCTATCAGTTCCAAAAGGTTGCATCCCATTCTCATAGCGCGCGGATTATTACATTAGGCAGGTGTACACGTATCGGAACGAAGGATTTACCACGCGCCAGTCCAAAACTGTCGGTTCGGAACAATTGTGTAAATGCTAGCCACGCATCGGGAACGACACGACAGTTCAATCGCTCCACAGTTTCATCCGCGGTCACCTGTGAATAAATAATGTAGCGGAATGTCGGTTTGGAGCCCGGAGGCCATTACACATTTCATACACTTGTACTGCCAGCACCCATGTTTATGAAAAATAAAAAGCTCTGACTATTCAAATAAAAATATACGTAATCTTCTGGGTAATTTTCTCGAAAATCTTTTACTATTGATGTAATAGGTATAAGTATTTATATATCTTCGTCTGTATTTCTTTTCCCATATTCGTAGTCTTCTGGTGCTGTTCAAACCGACTACAAACCCAGTCAATGCAACTGAAAGAGGAACGTGAAAGATTTGCCTGCGTTCCGAACGGTGGGCATTTTTAGTCGCAAAATATCACCACAGTTTGAGCCACAGTTTAAAACCGATAGATCTAAACGGCGGTTTGGAGCTCAGTCCCGATGCGCGGTCCAAACTGCACGTGTAAACGCCGATAATAGCTGATGATTTTAATAGCGGCGCTATTATAGTCATCAGCTATATTCTGCTTTTTTATCTATGGGCACATTTCTCCGTCCATTATAAAAAGTTATTAAACTGCTCTCTGCTATCTACGCAACCACTTCATAGATTACTATCATGATACGATCATATCTCTGAGGAGAATTGAAAAACAAACAATTTCATTTTGCAGCAGTTGCACGTTGGACGTGTTATTCAACTATGAGCAAAGAAATCGTGACCAACGATCTGCTGGCGTTCTTGCAGCAGAAGCAAGTGGATCTGACGGACGAGACATCAGCCATCTTGGTCCTGACGGATAAGTACAGTGAGAGTGATATAGATGTATCCAAGAGTTTGCTGTTCAGCGTTCTGAAGAAGAGCAACGACATGGTGGCTCGACGACGTGAGGAGACGAAGGAAAACGCACATGACATCGTCACGCTGTTTAAGAACACTGATCCTGATGATATGCCTGTATTTGTGGCAAAGGAGCTGCTCCAGCTTGACGTGCCAAGCCTCCTGAAGGAAGTAGCACATTTGAAGGCAAGTTTGGCAGAGGTGCAAAGCCAGTTGGAGAAAATGAAAAGTGGTGTCCCAGATCCGCCGCCGCCGCAGCAGCCACAGAGGGCAGTGAGGGCATTGTGTGGATTTGGTGTTGGTCTCACGGCAAGGAAACGCGAGTTAGTTTTTAATAAATCTAGTAATTCAATTCATCACCATTCAGCGCCAACTCGGTTGCGAAACGAAACTTGTACTTTGGAGTACGAGGTTTACCCAACACAGAAAGAAAATCCTGTGCTAGCACCTTGTCCGTTAATCAGCAGTTGTACTGGTGAGGCTGGTTTGGGCTTCGAAGATATTGACAGGGTCCCATACACTTAATGATCATTTAAATTTATTTATTGCGTAAGTATAGTCTTATCTCCTTTTCCGACTGTACTACAGGATCATTCGATAGGCAGACGTGAAGAAATAATGTGCGGTTTACGTTGGTTCGAGCCTGACGTACGCACCCCACCGATAGCCCTGGTGAAGAAGAAGTATACACACCTAAAAAGAAAGTACTACTTACATGAGTTATTTGCGACTCACCTTGTGTTACTTCGATGTTCTCAATATTTTGCGTGACGCGGACAATACTGTGTCCAATGTGAACATTTGAGGACTCCCTCACGTAGATGTTGGCTAGTGGGACCTCCAGGCGAGCTGCCATGGCCATGGACTGGTCGTGATTACGAAGAACCAATCGGTCATCCACCTCAAACTCAGAGTCGCAGCAAGGACGTTCTTCTGACATTTCGTAGTTCTCAAGTATGTCGAGTTCGAGGAACCATACCAAACCCTACAAAACTGCACCAGAGACGTGAACTAACTATGTAGGCAATTCCGTGACTAGGGCTGTGAGTCTTTGGCTATCACTGTGTAAAAGTTATCTGTACCCTTTGTCCTTTGATTAATATTTAATCCTAATACTTTCACATAGGGGTTTTTTTAGAATACAAAACATTTGATCCACTTTTAATTTTATCATCAAATAATCTAAGTAGCAGGCGATAAGCGTAAATTTCGCGATAAGGTAAACGCGTCTAATTCCGTGGGGTGCAGAAATCCGCTACTAATTCCGTGGTATTTAGAAAAACAGCTTTATAAAGCAAATTACTAATTATTTTTAACTGCAAGACCCATTAATCAAATAATAATTTATCTGTTCATATTTATGTGTAGACAAAAGTACCTTGGTGTGTGTATATTTTAAAATAATCGATTAGTTTGCCACTGCCACCTGAGTCGAACACACGCTCCATACATTTCGGACCTTATGCGCGTAAGTACTACCATTTGCTAAATAGTATTTTAAACGATATTTTTATACTACAAGAGATTCGGTTTTGGGTAAAATATTGAAAGGGTAATACGTTGTATCGAATACACTTAACATTGGAGTATTCTATTAACAAATTGAGGAGAAAATAAGTGTTAAAAATACCACGGCATTAGGTGTCAAATATTTTTGTGTGTTTCTAATTACCGTTGTATACCACGGAATTACAATTTTATAGAGTTTATCTTATTTGAAAATTTTAGTGGTAGTTTTTCTATTACAAACTTCATATTTCAGTTCTGATAACTTGAATAACCAATAAATACAAAAAACAAATTCCGTGGCATACTTTGAAGTCGCATTTACTAATTATAGCCGGTCAAACATTGTATACTTAGGTACTTTCTTAATTTCTTGTATGGAGGAACTAAGTACAGAAAACGAGATTTTTGATGTGTTCTGATATTTCCTTGAGTATGTTTTATATATTATGTCGATATCGCAATTAAACGTTAACTTAGATGTATAATATTAAAAAATCTTCTAGTTTTTATACCTCGGAATTAGAAAACTTGATTTTGTGTCATAAAAACTAATTCCGTGGTATTTACAACGGTAATTAGATTACATGGGGACCAATTCCGTGGTATTGACACCTGTTATATACAGCCTGTTCATTATTTTACTCGACGTATTAGTATTATCAGTAAATTGTAAAGATATTACTACCACTAGCGGTGGCTAGTGGGTATTTAAAACGGTAGCTTACCTAAGTATAGACTTGGATAAATACATAATATTTAAATACATATATTATCTAAAAAATATATATACTTAAAAATATGAATTATAAAAATATATCTATATTTTATTATTATCCCCTCTTTATTCATTTTAAAAGCCTATAAATTACATTTTTAAATACATAAATATTATTATCTAATAAAAACATATATTTATAAATATAAAAAATAGTGTCCCACCGGCATCGGGTACAGGGACCAAGCTACCGGTGGTTAGGGCTCCAGGGAGAGGAACCTCCTCACAATACGTGCCGTGTCGAGGAGTACCGCCCTATTATAATATATTATGTTCTAAATATATTATATTATTGTTAATACAAATAAATATGCTTGCCAATTGTGATTCTATTTTGTTAGACATAAATGATAGAGACTGATTTGAAATACAAAGCTAAAATAAATACATTTCATTTTTGAACACCATGTATCATTCTCTCCACGTCATTACGTTCATACTGTTTACACACGGAATTAGAAACCAAATACCACGGAATTAGAATATTTACCACGGAATTAGTCGCATCTGACTTTTTTGATTTTTTCATTAATTTAACAGTTTTAATGAACTTTTAGAGTCAAATTGATGGTATTTTTCAAAAATAAGATAGATTACACTTCTAATAAAAATAGCCTTATGTAGAAAAAGTTACAATGAATACTTAATTTTTGAGGTTCTTTCGAGATTTGGTGAAAATACCACGGAATTAGAAGCGTTTACCTTAATATGAAAGTGACTAAGGCATGCTGTTACGGTAACATCATTACGATATCGTAAAACAATATCCTCCGCCCCGCGTCTGTTAGTTTGCATTTGACTGAAAAGGTAACGAAATGTCGAAACAAGGCAAGCCGCCTGGGGGCTCCCCGTCCGATCCCGGGAGCAATTGCCGTGGGAACATGTTCAATTCTACGGAGTAAGCACTGTGAATCGTGACACCTAATGGAGAGGTGCGCGTGAAAACACAACGTCCCACATACACAAGTGAGAAAGCAAAAGGCAATTAACTGTACTAGACGTATTATATCAATCTTCTTTTCTTCATTCCAGAGCCAAAAAGAAGGAGGTGCCCATAGTGTCAGTTGAGCAGGGTCAGCTCCAAGGCCGTGTTATACTTACAGATGAACGCAGCGACAAGCACTTCTACAGCTTCCAAGGTATACCTTATGCGAAACCGCCGCTCGGATCCTTAAGGTTTAAGGTGAGATGTTAAGAACTGGCTATTTTCTGATTTACGCTTTAACCTTCAAGTGTCCTTCTTCCGACAGATTGGATGTGATAATCTGTATTAACAACCTTTATCAAGTCTACTGGAGACACCTTCTGCTTTCCGATTCTCGGTTTCCACTCTGGGACTTACTTGCGCCTTTCTGCAAATGTGACTGATCCCATATCTAGTAAGCTTATCCTGCTAGGCAGGTTGACAACTCAAGTTTTTCATTGGATGAAACTTCGATTATAGCTCGTTCCTGCTTCGTAGAGAACAGTAGTCTCAGTTCGGGGCATGAACAAATAAGAACATGCGCTTTGAATAAGTTACAAACACATTCTTTATGAATTTTAGGCACCTGAACCTCCAGAACCGTGGGAAGGCGTCCGCACTGCCACCTCTGAAAGGAATGTGGCGCCGCAGATCGACTTATTCTTCAGTAAAGCATACGCAGGCGACGAGGACTGCCTGTTCCTTAACGTTTACACCCCAGTATTACAAGGAGCAACCATTCCTGTAATGATTTTTATTCATGGAGGCGATTTTTCATTTGGCTCGGGAAATACCGATTTATATGGCGCTGAGTACTTAGTAGCAAGACATGTGGTCGTTGTCACTTTGAATTATAGGTGTGGTGCTCTTGGATTCCTCAGTTTGAATACTCCCGAGGTTCCAGGAAATGCTGGTTTGAAGGATATAGTGCAAGCTATCAGATGGGTCAAGAGTAACATTCATAATTTTCGTGGTAACGCCGATAATATCACTATTTTCGGTGAAAGCGCCGGCGGAGCTGCGGTTTGCTATTTAACAGTTAGTCCTCTTACTAAGAAACTTGTTCACAAGGCGATTATTCAATCTGGAACGGCGTTGGGTACATTTGCTGTACAAAAAACACCATTGGAAAATGCCAGGACTATTGCTAAAATTTTAGGATCTGACTCAAGTGATCTTAAAGAAATTCTTGAGTTCCTACGTACCCGTTCCGCTGAAGAAATTGTCGAAGCTCAGCAAAAAATGAACACATCAGAAAAAAATCTGGAAAACCTAAGTAACTTCAGTTTTGTCATCGAAAAAGAGTTCCCGGGAGTCGAAGCAGTCATCACTGAATCTTTCTACGATTTATTGACATCGGGAAGAGTGACAGAGATTCCAATAATGATCGGGGTGTGCTCTTTAAAGCATGACTTTGATTTAAAATTAGACGATCTTCAACTGTTCATCTCAGAGGAACCAAATATGAAAACTGTCGAGAAAGTTAAAGCAATTTTCTTCAAAAGGGATAACCCTGATGGATTATCCGAATTAATATCAGACCGTATCATTAAAGTAGACACAGACATGGTCGTTCAACATTTGGTCCAGACTACCAATACGCCAATTTACTATTATAGCTTTGATTATGTTGGAGCACTAAACATTTGTCATAAACTATTTCAAAGAAGCCGGAAATATGCCGGGCACATGGATGAGCTGGGATATCTTTTCAAAAATGATTTCCAGACAGATTTAAAAATCCCATCTGAAGATATAAGTATGCGAGTGAAGATGGTAAGACTGTGGACAAACTTTGCAAAGTGTGGGTAAGTATTCTACCGTCTTTTGTTTACATACTCGTATTATAAATATTAGATAACTAGCCTTCCGCCCGCGGCTCCGCCCGCGTGCATCTCGGTTAACGCGACCTTTGCTCATATCTTCGGTTCTACTCAACCGATTGCGATCAAACAAACGTAAGATTTTAAGTCTGAGTAAGCCCTTTCTAACAAAAAAAACCGCATCAAAATCCGTCCAGTAGTTTGCGTCCATCGCGGACAAACAGACAAACAGACAGGAAATTAAAAAAAAATATTTTCGTGCTCAGTATCGTTAACATAACATAACCCAAGTATTTTTTTTTAAATATCTCCAATGTACAGACACGACCACTTTACAATTATTATAATAGTATAGATAGATATGCTCACGCCTATTTCTCTCTGGGGTTTTATAGAACATAAAAAATATGTTTTGTCTCATTTAGCGGCGTACAAATACATGCGTAGGCAGAGACAAAATAGCCCGTCATTTACGTCTATCCTTACATACATAACGAGCTTCCTCTACTGTCATTAAACCTTTCATTCAAGCTCGCTGGTTTCCAGTGCATCTGCCCCTTTTCAATTTTTATCCATTTGGTCAGTGTGGCGCAAGGTCATTGGTTCTGCGAGGTCGACCCCAACTGACCTGTTTTTTCCTTTCTTTTATATTATCTTGCGTCATATCTCCACTTTCTCTATCAATGGCTTTCTCCACTTACACGTTTTGTTTCATTTCATCATTCATTCTTTTCATTATCCCACCAGTCAGACTTCTTGCTTTTTTTTGGAAACTTCAGGCACATCTAAGTCCAACTCTAGCATTCAAATCTCAATTCATCCATTCGGCTTACGCACTAACTTCTCTAACGTCTTTATATTATACTCCATGATGACTCCATGTATTTATTTACTTATAATTTTCTGTCTATAATTGACAGTCATCCGACGCTCGTTCAAGACGACTATTTGGCAACCTGGCTACCTGTAACTAAGGATAATCAGTATTATCTTAACATCGACCGTGAACTGACTCTGCGAAGTGACATTAACAAGGAAAAAATGGAATTCTGGAACAACTTTTACAGAAAATACTCCAGACGCTGCGAACAGCCGAAGACTAATACTGACGAGGGTCCTGTTAAAGGTGAATCTTGAAAGTGGTACTAGTGAAGCACCCCTAGATGAGTACCCACGCTAGAAGAATATGGATAAACTACTAATCAAATGTTTTACAAATATATTTAATGTACTCAATTAATAAATTACAATTATTTACTTAATTAAAAAAAAAAACAATACATAATATTATATCTATATACAAAGCTGCAGGTTCAGGCATAAAAGAATTCCTCCCCATCGACGTCAACTGAAAAGGTGGCCAGAAGGCAGGCGGTATTGCCACGTTGAATGGCAATACCAATCCTTTGTGCAAGGAATAAACCAGCCCTCTGGTCACGGGTAGCGTCTATTAAACGTTTTGACATGTCCTTATTTATAAGACGGGCAATTGGACCCCATGATCCCAGCGTCTCGACCCCAAATGGCTCAAATATGTAATTGCCACTTAAATTACTATATTTGCGCCGTTTAAGGGTCTCTGCCGAAGCAGCGGCAGCACAGGCACAGTTCCCAGTCCCTGGAAGATGTTTTCTTTTCTTTTATATAGATTTTTTTTTAGTTGGCAGACAAGGCGCAAGGGTGTCAGCACATGTTACATCCCACACCAAATGCCTTTCCATCTTCCAAGGCACCAATGACATCCCATCCAACGATAGTATTGAATTTATGTAATAATAATTAAATAAACTAAAAATAAAAAGCCAGCCCCTCTAGACAAGTGGCAAATCGTTGCTCGGCGTATGATGGAATAGAATGCCAAATGTATGGGATTTGACAGGATTTGACGTATATGACAGGCGTCAACGAATGTCAAAAACGTCAAATCCTATACATTTGTCATTCTATTCCATGATACGCCGAGCAACGAATTGCCTCTTGTCTAGGGCAGTCTAGGGGGCCAGATCTGTTCAGCAGGTTCTTGATGATTCCCTCTAGAAGATATAATATGTCTTTTTTTAAATATTTTCCAGTCTTTTCCTTACATAGCCTATTTCTATTTTCTTGCGTTCGAAAACTAAATACGCTCATACCATTAATAATTCCAAATATGTAGATTTTTTGCATTCACCTTTCTCTATCGTTACATGGTGACATAAAACGTGATGTAGGTGTATACCTATAGATGTATGGATAGAAAATTCTATAAATAAGTATATCTATCAAATCCATTCGATAAACAATAAAATTTATAGATAGATGGGTCGAGTAAATAAAGTTGTTTGGATATGAGAGAACTGTGTTCTATGACTCAGTCTCAACTTTACTAATCATATTCTGTCCTCCGTGGTCTCAACCTACGCTTCGCGCCGAATGCAATGAGCAGGTTTTGCAGTAGGTATTTATAGGGTTCCTAAAGACGCGCTAGATGGCGCAGCCGGCACTTTTGGTAAGAAGAGTGTGGTGTCACATCTAGTGTTCCCTAATTTATGGAAAAAATGTTCTTCGGTTTTGTAATGATTTACTTTACTTAAATATTCTGTATTTTTTTCTGATACAATTATTTTAAATATAGAATATTATTATTTTAAATTACAGACAGTGACGCGAAAAGAATGAGCAGTTTTCCAGTAGGTATTTATAGCGTTCCTAAAGACAAGCTAGATGGCGCAGCCGGCACTTTTGGTAAGAAGAGTGTGGTGTCACATCTAGTGTTCCCTAATTTATGGAAAAAATGTTCTTCGGTTTTGTAATGATTTACTTTACTTAAATATTCTGTATTTTTTTCTGATACAATTATTTTAAATATAATATTATTATTTTAAATTACAGACAGTGACGCGAAAAGAATTAAGCGTTTTATTATATTTTATCTATTATAATATGGGTAAATGAAATTAAACTTTGGCAACATCGCAAATTCATGAAAAAATACCACAAACAAACCACAGAGTACATTAAAATTACCAAAAGCTATGCTAGCGCCATCTCCAGATGACTTAAAAACCAACTGATTATTATACCTACTGGAAAACTGCTCATTACTCTGTTGCGAGTGCTTGTACCTAGATTACGTTTTTTAGGATTCCGTAGCCAAATGGCAAAAAACGGAACCCTTATAGATTCATCATGTCTGTCCGTCCGTCTGTCTGTCTGTCTGTCCGTCTGTATGTCACAGCCACTTTTCTCCGAAACTATAAGGCCTATGCTGTTGAAACTTGGTAAGAAGATGTATTCTGTGAACCGCATTAAGAATTTCACACAAAAATAAAAAAAATGCATAAAATTTTGGGGGTCCCCATACTTAGAACTGAAACTCAAAATTTTTTTTTTTCATGAAACCCATACGTGATGGGGTATCTATACATAGGTCTTTAAAAATGCTATTGAGGTTTCTAACATCATTTTTTTCTAAACTGAATAGTTTGCGCGAGAGACACTTCCAAAGAGGAAAAATGTGTCCCCCCCCCCCCTCTAACTTCTAAAATAAGAGAATGATAAATCTAAAAAAAATATATGATGTAAATTGCCATGCAAACTACCGTTCGAACGAGATCCAGTCAGTAGTTTTTTTAATACACCACAGACAATGGCCCACCTGCTGACGCGTGCTACAAGCCTACACACATGTACACCGGAGGACCTCATGTGCGTCTCCGAGAACGCTATCCAGGTAGCAGCACACTGGGAGAACACCATTTGAGAGAATAGGCGCCATCGCCACGAAAGAAGAAGAAGAATACGTCATAAACCGCAATTTTTGCCTTTGCTACTACGGAACCCTTCATGGGCGAATCCGACTCGCACTTGGCCGATTTTATTGTTTATTGTGTGCAAAATCACCACGATTAGATTACTGCGATACATTTGTCATCAGCAGATAGCGTTAAATATTGTGCTTGTTTTATCAAATTGGTGTTTGCTGTGTGGACGCTTTGAAACTATACAATATAGACTTTCTGGACTTGATCAAACCGTCGCGCGTCGACCAGGAAGTATACCTATCGGAAAATATTAGTGGATGATTGAAAGTATATCAATACTAATTTTGGGATAAATTTGTTTGTTTTTTAACAATAAATTCTGAAGCTATTGGACCGATTTCAAAGAAACTTATATCATTATCTGCCTAGATAGTGATAATAACTTTTGTATCAATTAGCCTAAAGACAGAAATATCGATGATGTTTAAAGCGTCAATTATCGCTGTATAGATTATTATTAACATATCTATCTATCAGGCGGATTGCAGAACAAACAATTTCATTATAATAGTATTTTGCTGTTGCATATTGGACGTATTATCCAACTATGGATAAAGAAATCGTGACCAACTATCTGCTGGCGTTCCTGCAGCAGAGGGAAGTGGACCTGACGGACGAGACGGCAGCTGTCTTGGTTCTGAGGAATAAGTTCAGTGAGAGTGATATAGAAGTATCCAAGCGTTTGCTGTTCGGCGTTCTAAAGAAGAGCAACCACATGGTGGCTCGACGACGTGACGAAGCGAAGGAGAACGCACAGGACATCGTCACGCTGTTTAAGAACACTGCTCCTGATGATCTGCCCTTATTTGTGGCTAAGGAGCTGCGTCAGTTTGATGTGCGGAGCCTATTGAAAGATATAGCACACTTGAAGATAAGTTTGGCAGAGGCGCAGAGCAAGCTGAAGCGTACAGGTGTTCCAGATCCGCCACGACCGCCACCGATGAAGTTAATTGAACGACCCAAAGTTACACACATGCGCTGCGGAACATCTTGGTTAAGGGAAAGGATGCGCGAGTTAGTTTTCAACAAATCTTGTAATACCATTTAACACCATCCAGCAATGCAATTCTGCACTGCAATTCACTAAGCAAGCACAACGATGCGAGTCGCAACGTTGTACATTGGTCGGATTTGGTTACGTCCCTGGAGATCGACCAATGACAATCTCTATCGACTCGCATCGTTGTGCTTGCTTAGTGAATTGCAATGCTGTAAGCGCACAACGACGAGCACAACATTGTGACAGCCTTGATATAGATTGTCATTGGTTGATTTCCAGTGACGTCACCCAGTCCGATCAATGACAATTTCTATCAAGGTCATCACAACGTTGTGCGCTTAAAGAATTGCATTTCTGCGTTGAGAAATCAAAGCCATGTAATGTGACGTACTGGACGTAATGATGCGAATATTATTTATTTTATTCAGTTTATTTATTATCTAAATATGACATTACTTCGTTTAATCTATATAGCAAAAAAAACCAAGAAGCTTGATATTTGAGCTAGTACAATAAATAATTGTTGTCAATATTAGGATATTAAAAAACATATTTTCTTCATTCCAGAGAAAAAATGAAAGAAGTACCCATAGTGTCAGTTGAGCAGGGCAAGCTCCAAGGCCGTGTTATACTTACAGACGATCACACTGCAAGGCATTTCTACCACTTCCAAGGTATACCTTACGCCAAACCACCACTCGGATCATTGAGGTTTAAGGTGAGAAGTTAAGAACTGACTATTTTCTTATTCGAACCATAACCATCGAGTCTCAACCTTCCGATAGACTGTGTATGTGCCATTCAAGTCATCAGTTCATCTACAGGGCACTTTCTGCTTTCCAACTCACGGTTTCCACTCTAGGACTGATGAAAAAGGACAATGTGCTTTCCATAATTTTATTATAAACGCATTTCTTACCAATTTCAGGCTCCTGAACCTCCAGAACCGTGGGAAGGCGTCCGCACTGCCACCTCTGAAGGGAATATGGCCCCGCAGATCGACTTCTTCAGTAAAGCATACACAGGCAACGAGGACTGTCTGTTTCTTAACGTTTACACCCCAACTTTGAAAGGAGCAGCCCTTCCAGTAATGATTTTTATTCATGGAGGCGGTTTTTCATTTATTCATGGAAGCGGTTTTTCATTTGGTTCAGGAAATAACGATTTATATGGCGCTGAGTACTTAGTTGCAAGACGAGTAGTCGTTGTCACTTTGAATTATAGGTATGGTGCTCTTGGTTTCCTCAGTTTGAATACTCCCGAGGTACCAGGAAATGCTGGCTTGAAGGATATTGTGCAAGCTATCAGATGGGTAAAGAGTAACATTCATAATTTTGGTGGTTACGCCGAAAATATCACTATTTTCGGTGAAAGCGCCGGTGCTGCGGTTTGCTATTTAACAGTTAGTCCTCTTACTAACAAACTTGTTCACAAAGCAATTATTCAATCGGGAACGGCGTTGAGCACATTTTCTCTACAAAAAACACCATTGGAAAATGCCAGGACTATTGCTAAAATTTTAGGTTCTGACTCAAGTGATCCTGAACAAATTCTTGAGTTCCTACGTACCCGCTCCGGTGAAGAAATTGTCGACGCTCAACAAAAAATGAACCTACCACTCGAAAACAAAAATAACTTCAGTTTAGTCGTGGAAACAGATTTCCCGGAAGTCGAAGCAGTTATCACTGAATCTTTCTATGACTTATTGACATCGGGAAGAGTGGCAGATATTCCAATAATGATTGGGGTGTGCTCTTCAAAGAAGAACTTTGATTTAGAATTAGATGATCTTCAACTGTTCATCTCAGAGGAACTAAATATTAAGACTGCTGAGAAAGTTGAAGAATCAGAATTGATATCAGACCGTATCATTAAAATAGACACAAACATGATCATCCAACATTTGGTCCAGGCTATCAATACGCCAATTTACTATTATAATTTTGATTATGTCGGAGCACTAAACATTTGCCATGAACTATTTCAAAAGAGCCAGAGACAAGCTGGACACATGGATAAGCTGGGATATGAAGATAGAATGATGAGAGACAAAATGGTAAGACTGTGGACCAACTTTGCTAAGTGTGGGTGAGTATTCTACCGTCTCTTGTCTAAATATTAGTACATACATAGCGAGGCAGGCACAGGCAACATTCCGTCACCTGCTGTAACAATCTTGTTCAGCTTCGAGCACAACGTTGCTTGTCACAACGTTGTGCTCGATAGAGATTGTCATTGGTCGGACTGGGTGATGTCGTTGGAGATCGACCAATGACAATCTAGATCAAGGCTGCCGCAATGTTGTGCTAGAGATTTGTACAGCTGCCTCTATCCTTACATACTTCACGACCTTAACCTTTCATGCAAGCTCGCCGGTTTGAAGTGCTTCTGACCTGTCCTTTTTCCAATATCCCACTAATTTCGTCAGTGTGGTGCGAGGTCGACCCTGACACTCCTGCCCTTACATGCTCTAAACCTGAAGATTACATTGTTAAACAATCCGGCAGGTTCCCAAGCATCACTTGAAAATTATCGAAATATGTCAAGGGCGGTTGTTTATTCGCCTGTAGCACACCTCCGCCGCGAAACCGCGGTCATTTCGCCATGTTCTGTCAGTTGTATGAGGAGTGTAACACTAGCGAAACGGCCTGTTCTAATGCATAGATTTACCTATCTTCTATCTCTTTCTCCACGCGGTTTCGCCTACGCCAGTCACACCTCCGCGCTTCGTCCGCTATTTTGTCAGTATTGTCACCTGACAAGAATAGAGGGAGGTAAATTGCAGGGCCGCATTAGGGATCTTTCAAATTCCGATGAATCAAGACCAGTAAAAAAGTTTTACTTTGATTATTTTTTCGCTGTTTTGCCTTCTAAAGTATTTTGTACAGAATGGTTTTACCTACATCTACACTAACATTATAAAGAGGAAAGTTGCTTTCTTGTTTTTTTTTTGTTTGTTATTGACTGATTTCAATAATTCTTTCACATAAAGAAAGCTACATTATCTGGGAGTAACATAGGCTAGCAAATAAAGACCCGCTACGGCATGCGTTTTTAGTGGTGCAGAGTTCAGTTCAGTTCGACAATCACTCCTGACTATATCCGAGGGAACTTTAGCACGAAACAAAAGCGGGAACGGAATCCGAATTCCACGCGGGCGGAGCCGCGGGCAACTGCTAGTATTATACATAGCTGCTGCCCGCGGCACCACCCACGTCGAATTCTGATCTCGTTCCAACTTTTGTTCGGCAGTCCCCTCAGATACCACTCCGGTCGATCATCGTACCCACTCAAAACAGCACGCCGTCTTGGGTCCTCAGGATGTAAGATTGCCTAGAGCATATCTCGCGCTCCCCGGCTGATCCTGGGCTATCATTTAAAATGGCCCCCTCAGTTGTGCAAAACACAGTGTCCCCATCTATATATATAAAAATCAATGCCACTTTTCGTTGTTAGTTTATAACTCAAGAACGGCTG
This sequence comes from Eilema depressum, assembly GCA_914767945.1. Classification (NCBI taxonomy): domain Eukaryota; kingdom Metazoa; phylum Arthropoda; class Insecta; order Lepidoptera; family Erebidae; genus Eilema; species Eilema depressum. The sequence continues at coordinate 7,101,625 of OU612041.1, read as the reverse complement.
AACCGATTTGGCTAATTTTAGTCTTGAAATATTCGTGGATGTCCCGGATAGGTTTAAAGATGAGAAAATAGGTGCAGCGGGCACGGGATCAGAAATTAACGCGGGTTGAAAAAAATATGGCGCTACGAAGTTCGCCGGGACAGCTAGTTGTCCATACAAAAAGTGGACATCTCCTTTCCCTATCACTCACCATTTTGACGTTTAGTAAAAAGTAACTAATTTAACTAGACAGTCAATTACCCAATTTCGGCCCTGTTGATTTTGAAAGCTCTTGACGCACGGTATCAAGTTCGCGCATGCGAAAAAGACGTTGTTATGTTGAACGGAGCAATCAGAAGTCAGGTAGTTGGCGCATGCGTTCTACACGGACCAATTAGATTCGCGTACGCGCTCCATATTCGATAACGAGTGTCAAGTTCCGCTCATGTTCCGCTGCTCCAGCTACACTTGAACACAGCGAAACTCATATACCGGTTCCGCTATCCGCGGTTTCGCGGCGGAGATGTGCTACAGGCGTATGTCCATATATTAACTGACCGGTAACGTTTTTCATTTGACAGACATCCGACGCTCGTCGAAGACTATGGCCCAACGGTAACCTGGCTACCCGTAGCTAAGGACACACAGTATTACCTCAACATCGGCTCTGAACTGACTCTGCAAAGTGACATTGACAAGGAAAAGATGGAATTCTGGGACAACTTCTACAGAAAACGCTACAGAATCTTTGAACATCGGAAGACTAATACCGATGAGGGTCCTGTTGAAGATGATCCATCAGTCATTGTCGATAGGATCCCATCTAAGGTAGGGACCAAAGTGAACGATGTAATTGATATACCAGTCGTTGCAGCCGCATTAGGTCAGTCAACCATCTCCAAAGAAACCACCGTCAGAACAAATGATACGCCAGATGATGTTTTGCCGAAGAACGAGGTAAATTTTTTTTTTCGACTTATTCGTAAATATATCGATGATAGACATTGATGTTATGATTTGAAGTCATTTTCGGAGGGGTATATGAGTTCCGCCGGTGTATAAGGAGTAAATTCACACACATTTACATCGCAGGTCCACCAAGAATCCCCAAATTGATCGATTTTCTTTGCTCCAGCTTCGGCTATTGCAACTCAAACAGGTACTGAATAAAAATAAATTAAAAAGACGACTGATGTCTAAAAGATCGAAATAAGTTTGATAGCAGGCGACTGCCATTAGACCTCGACATCGTAGTTATTTTGAAGTTAGTCTACTCGGACTTTTGGAGCTCCTTAAACCCGTAACGGCTGATATACATTTTCGTATGGTAACCGGGATCGACGGCTTAAAGTGCTCTCTGAGGTACGAAAACATCCAGACCAATGCAAATAGACATAATACAAATATTTGCACTGAGCTGGAATCGAAACCGCGCCTCCTGCGTAGCAGTTACGGTCACTACCACCACGCCACAGAGGCTGTCAGGCAGTAAACAAAGATTTTAGTAGTACATGGAATACTTCTCGTTTCTAGGTGGCGATTGCACACGAAATAATTCAGTATTTGGAAGCTGATAACGCTGACGCCAGTTCACCAAAACGGCGTCGTATCCAGTCACGTGAGGAATGTGACGATATCATATCATCTGATAAAGGAGTTGGTTCAAACCCGGTGTGATGACTGAGCTACCGGTGAAGTACCCTAGAAGATTCACCCTAGAAGAATGTGCTCAGATATTACTTAGGCTACTTTTCATGAATTACCTACCTGCTTATATATTTTTTATATCATTTAAAGGAACTAACAAACCTATCCAATTCAGATTGTCCTGCTTTTCCCATTAGAACTATCACTAACTTTTTTATTTCTGGCTGGTACCGCATCGTACGAATGGCCTAAGCATTTAGCCAGCCAATTTGTTAAAAGTTGTAACAAACGTTACCGCTGAATATCATTCATTCAGGCCGTTAATTGAACGGCACCGTTTAGCTAACAGCCCAGGCAGTTAATTGAACTGCTGATTAAGCTAGTTGGCTGCGACATAATTACTAAATCTTCAGGTTCAGGCGTCAAAGAATTCCTCTCCATCAATGTCATGTCAATTGGAAGGGTGACCAAGGGCATTGCCACGGTGAATGGCAATACCAAATATTGCGGTGCAAACAGTTTATAAGTAGAATTATTCACGTCAAAAAAATGTCATTGTATTGAATTATTTTGAGAATTTGTATTATTTATTTTGTAATTTAAATAAAATTGTATTTTTGTAACATATGCTCATTCTTGGTTTTCCTTTTCTTGGATATACTGTACCTATTAACATCCACATTTTGCCAACCACAATTTTCGATTCTATATCTAATAGGGGTCGAACCTATTGCAGCCAAATGGGTACTGCTTATTGGACTGTTTACTGAAAGATGCTGAATGTCGAAACAAAAATAATCTTTTCTCAACAAAGTGAATTTTGCGCAGATTAAAAAAAGGTACATTATGTTGAAAAGTTTGAAAATTTACTAAAAATCTAACTTATTCTAAATATAAAAAGATATGGCAACAAACATTAATAAATTGGTAGGTATAATTTATAAACGAAGGAAAGTTGCAGAAGCGAGGCAACCGCATAAGGGTGAATTTCAACAGGTCCATTAAAATCTTCATTCCGTGGATTTTTTTTACCTTAAGTTTTGTAGTTAAAACAAATCGCGTTTATTATAGGTTTTGATACTATTATGTATTCTTGCTTAATATCTAGCAGATAAATAAAAAAGCTAACGAGATATACAAGATCAAAAATTACGCGCCACGGCGATGACACATGCGTGCGCGGCAATGAAACAAGCATCCACGGGCATGAAATAAATATACCAAGGGAATGAAAAAATCAACCATGGAAATGAAAATACATAATATAAAACATAATATTTTATGTACCTACTTACATGAGAAATTATACTTACATACAATAAAAATACAAAGGGGATTAGGCAATTGTGTATGGACATTGGCGTCATTTATTTTTTCAGTGGCACTGTTTTAAACACGCGTATGAGTGTCGTTATTTTTATTGTAAGTATCTAATATCGGAGCTGCGATATACAGGGTGGAACATTTCGACTTTACCTGGAGGGAAAGTACCCTCATACTAGAGATAGCGAATTTTACTTAAATTAAACATAACCTTATTTTTAAAGGGAAACAAACCTGTATTCAAAGATTTCTAAAAATAACACACCTGATGATCAAACCGCCTAAAATCTTCCTATACCTTCTCTTTTATGGGTTTCCTTTTACTTATTTTACCAAGTTTGTTAGAGATATTTGATCCCTAAGATTGACCCTATCGATTGATGCAATTAAAATATAGCTTCATCCGGATTTTATTCGGTTCGATTACCGGGTGTGGCAAGCGATTTTTTTGGAAATCCTTAAACGCAGTGTATTTTTTAAGATTAAGAGAGTGTTTCCTTTGCTGCTGCCCAACCTAGGTGGATTCTGGCTAGTTTTTTCTAGGAGTTGTTTTTACCAAGCTGGATAACTTATCCCAGGCAGATTTTTTCTTGAACAACTTCGAGTGTAACCCCATCGATGGCTGTCTGTCTGTCCCTGTGTATGCTTAAATCTTCAAAATTACGCAACGGATTTAGAATCGGTTTTTTTAATAGATAGAGTAATTCAAGAGGAAGATTTATATGCATAATACATGCATAATATTGTAGAGAAATATTGATAAATTTAGAGATATGCAGCGGGAATGGGATCAGAAAATATGGCGGTACGAAGTTCGCTGGGTCAGCTAGTATTAGATAAACGATACCGCGTTTGCATTGGAGATGTGGAGGGAAAGTACTCTAAATACTGGAGATAGCTAATTTCATTCAGAAGAAACATTTCCTCATTTTTAAAAAGAAAAAAAAACTGCGTTTATGAATGCTGAAAAATCGCTTGCCACATCCTGTAATTAAACCGACTAAAATCGGAAAAAAATAACAGCCAGTATTTTTATTGCTTTAATCGGTAGGATTAATTATAAGACTCGAATCTCTCTAAGAAACCTGGTAAACTGCAGGTACTTTCATATTATACCATTTTCATTCATGGCTGCTCAATTCCAAAACGACGCCAATTTTTTTACACGAAAAAGAAATGGGAAATTAACAAATTAATATGATATACTTTTGTCAATATGCTATGGCGATGAGAACATAAGTTACGGAAATGAAACATCTGGTCATGGCAATGAGACTAAATTGTTTTACAAGGCATGGCAATGATTTTTTTTTCATTGCCGCGTTTTTTTCTTCATTACCATAGCAAATTTTGACCACGGAAACCATGGAAATGAAAGCACGGTGGTGAAAAACGAGCCAAAAATATAATATAAGAAAAAATATATTAATTATTCGAAGTAATAAACACTTCACTAAAATAAACAAGATAAATTTCGTTCTATTGAATGTATAATCAAGAGGATAAACTTATTGGAATAGACAGTTATACCTATCCACAGTAATGAAAGAAAAAATGTCCAGTAACATAAAAATGATATACTTTTATTTATGGTGCCAAAACGCAGGTACGTGTGTACGTCCTTCCATCTCGAGCACTTAGGCGGCACCAATATGCAACGTTTAGCGGATATGAGGGAGGATACAAGTCGTTAGATAAAACGATATTCTAAAATATGTTTAGAACATGGCGATTAAAGGTAACTCCAGGACAAATGAACTTTTATTAACCATTCGTTGTATTGTCTAAATATTTGAATAAATGTATTTCGTAACAATACTTTAACTATTCACGTATCAAATAAAACTAGGCTTTAATTAAAAAAACCAATAGATTTTTATCAATGAGGTATCACAACACAATAGGTGATGTGTGGACAAACACGGCAATGAAAAATTTCGAGGTTTAAATTTTTTTTTTGGCGAATCTATAATCCTATTTAATAAAATATTTAGTGCTCCACATAGATCACTATATCGCCTAACCAGAAAAAAATGTTAGAGTATTGTAAAAATGATTTTTAGTACCGATTTCATCGATGCCACGCAATTTTTGACCCCGGGAAATTCACCCATAAGTACAGCTGTGCAATTCACTAAGCAAGCACAACGATGCGAGTCGCAACGATGTGCTCGATAGAGATTGACATTGGTCGATTTCCAATGACGCGATATAATCCGACCAATGACAATCTCTATCGAGCACAACGTTGCGACTCGCATCGTTGTGTTCGCTTAGTGAATTGCAGTGCGCGTGCGGTAAAATAGACATCAATATGATATAATAAGGTTGACTGGTAGAAAATGCCCATGGCATTAAGTTCACCTTTGTACATTTATTTTTATTGGTGCAAAAAGTTTTAATAAATTAATAAACCTTAATTAAAGACCAAAATCAAATGAATACGACTTATTGTTTTCGTTCACTCTATAGATGTCATTTAATTTTGAACTTTAAGCGTATCATATCAATAAACTCATTAATTTAATGTCATTTTTTGCAGTGTCTGTGCTATAACAGTGGTTGATAACTTGCAGAATTAGGGCACAGGGTCTAGTTTCTGTTAAATACTATGAGTGTCTACTTCTACCTCCGAGCGAGTCGAAGAAACTAATAAATTTATTTACACCAATGTTTTTAGGCAAATCATCCTCTGGTGGATCATTTGCTCTGATGATTGCTTGGTCTGATATGCTCGATGGAACCGTTTCGTCTGTGTTAGCTGGTGTATCATTATCATTGTCCACTTCACTCGCTGCCTCCTGGGATGGGATGGCATTAACTATAACTGGTGGTTCATAAACACCCTCATCAGTATCAGTCTTTGGCTGTTCTCCAATTTTCAAGTATTTTCTGTACAAGTTGTCCCAAAATTCCATCTTTTCTTTGTTAATGTCACTTTGTAGAGCCAGTTCACGGCCGATGTTGAGATAATACTGATTATCCATAGTTACTGGTAGCCACCTTACCTTCAGGTAATGGTTTTCTTCGACTGTCGGGCTACTGCAAAAAAGGTAGAAAACTACGAGTAAGTATAAAGATTAATAATACAAAGTCAGTACCGAGCGCCCGCAATCTCTTCAGGGAGATTGCAAAGCGTATGATCGACGCTTCTCGTGACCAGAAGGCTGGCTTCTATTTAGGTCAGAGAGTTAGCATTGCCATATAACTTGGCAATTTTCATTGCATTTTATTTTTATACATATATCTTAATTTTTAGTATTGTAAATAGGCTGTTTAACATCAGATAGATATTTATATACAGCCCAGACTCAGCCTACACATGGCTCGAGCCAACAATAGTAACCGGAAAACGGCAATAGGCTCACACCCTATTACGTGGGGCCTAATACAATGATTGGTGAAACGTGGGTGTTAATTCACCTCTGCCTAACTCTCCGGGGAAAAAGGCGTGATTGTATGTATGTATGTACCTATGTATTATGGCTTATTCTATACTATGTATGGCTTATGCCCGATTCCCCTTATAATAAGCCTTATATACGAAATTCAAACATAAAAGGCCAAAAGGCGGTAGAACACTCACCCAAATTTAGCAAAGTTGGTCCACAGTTTCACCATCTTCACTCGCATACTTATATCTTCAGATGGAATCTTCAAATCTTTCTGGAAATCATTTTTGAAGAGATATCCTAGGTCATCCATGTGCCCGGCACGTTTTTGTTTCTGTTGAAATAGCTTGCAGCAAATGTTTAGTGCTCCAACATAATCAAAGTTGTAATAGTAAATCGGATTTGTGGTAGCCTGGACCAAATATTGGACGACCCTGTTTGTGGGCACTTTATGGACCCAATCCGATAATAATTCCGATGTTCCATCGGGATTATCGTCTTTATAGTAAAGTTCTTTAAGTTTCTCGGCAATGTCCAGTGATTCCGCGGAATCTCTTTTCAAATTTAGTTCATCTGGGATGAACAGTTGGAGATCGTCTAATTTTATATCAATGTCATACTCTAAAGAGCACGCCCCGATCATTATAGGAATCTCTGCCACTCTTCCTGATGTCAATAAGTCGTAGAAAGATTCAGTGATGAGTGCTTCTACTCCCGGGAACTCTTTTTCAACGACAACACTGAAGTTATTTAGCTTTCCGAGGAATTTTTCAATAGGATTCACTTTTTGTTGAGCATCGACAATTTCTTGCGCGGAGCGGGCAAGTAGGAACTCAAGAATTTCTTCAGGATTATTTGATTCACAACCTAAAGTTTTAGCAAGTAGCCTGGCATTCTCCAATGGCGTTTTTTGTAATGCAAATGTGCCCAACGCCGATCCTGATTGAATAATCGCCTTGTGAACAAGTTTCTTAGTAAGAGGACTAACTGTTAAATAGCAAACCGCACCTCCGCCGGCGCTTTCACCAAAAATAGTGATATTATCGGCGCTACCACCAAAATTATGAATGTTACTCTTGATCCATCTGATAGCTTGCACAATATCCTTCAAGCCGGCATTTCCTGGAACCTCGGGAGTATTCAAACTGAGGAATCCAAGAGCACCACACCTATAATTCAAAGTGACAACGACTACTTGTTCTTCTACTAAGTACTCAGCGCCATATAAATCTGTATTTCCCGAGCCAAATGCAAAACCGCCTCCATGAATAAAAATCATAACAGGAAGGGTTGCTCCTGTCAAAGTTGGAGTGTAAACGTTAAGGAACAGGCAGTCCTCGTCGCCTGCGTATGCTTTACTGAAGACTAAGTCGATCTGCGGGGCCATATTCCCTTCAGAGGTGGCAGTGCGGACGCCTTCCCACGGTTCTGGAGGTTGAGGAGCCTGAAATTGATAAGAGTAATTGAAAGTAAAGTCTAGTCTGTCGGAAGGTGGTGATTCCACGACTCATGGATGTCATGACTCCAATTCGAGAAAAATAGTCAGTTCATAACAACTCACCTTAAACCTCAAGGATCCGAGCGGCGGTTTGGCGTAAGGTATACCTTGGAAGCTGTAGAAGTGCCTGTCGCTGCGTTCGTCTGTAAGTATAACACGGCCTTGGAGCTTGCCCTGCTCAACTGACACTATGGGTTTTTCATTCATTTTGGCTCTAAAAGGAAGAAAGAAGATTTATTATATCCAGAACAGCTACTTGCCGTTTGATTTATTAAGATTGGGAGGATTCTGGCTTTTGTAGAAGAGGCCGTCCACCGTGTAGACACAAAGACCGGGTGGCCAACGCATGATACCTTAGTCACTTATATAGCAAAATTTACCTTTATCACCTGCTTGGCAGATTATTCACGATAAAAAATCCATCAACAGGATAATGATGATGATAATACAAAAAAACTCCAATGTGAAAGCAGTAAAATTAAATATTAATAATATTAACAAAAGGTCGGTGTTTCAATCGGCCGATATATGACATATTAACCTTCGCCGTCGTCGTGATAACCAAAGGTTTGCAGAATTAGGCCAATTAATTTTAAAGTCCTCAGTACTCTGAATAGATACGAGATACTGCTGGATGGTGATGAATGGAATGGAAAAGAGTGGCACTCAACAAATTATTATTACGAGAGTTGTTTAAAACTGACTTGCGTGCCTTTTCCATAAGCAAAGATGTTCCGCGGTGTAATTTTACTGTAGACGGGTACCGTTGCGGCGGCAGTTTTGGTACACCACTATAAGTTTTCTCCGCCTGACTCTGCACCTCTTCCAAGCTTGCCTTCAAATGTGCCATTTCCTTCAGAAGGCTCGACACGTCGAGCTGGAGCAACTCTTTCGCCACAAATACGGGCAAATCAACAGGATCAGTGTTCTTAAACAGCGTGACAATATCCTGTGCGTTTTCTGTCACCTCGTCGCGTCGTCGAGCCACCATGTGGTTGCTCTTCTTCAGAACACTAAACAGTAAGCGCTTGGATACATCTATATCACTCTCACTATACTTATCCGTCAGGACCAAGATGGCTGACGTCTCGTCCGTCAGGTCCACTTGCTTCTGCTGCAGGAACGCCAGCAGATCGTTCGACACAACTTCACTGCTCATAGTAGTTCACGCGTCCAATGTGCAACTGTTAAATAATATTACTTATATTAAAGTTGTTTGTTCTTCTGCACGTGCAGTAGGTGATAGATATGATAAAAAATAATCTCCAAGATAACTTACCGACCCTACTTGCTACTTATCATCGATATTTTCTGTCATATTATGGTATGATTCCGAAGGCGACCGCTTAAGACAATTGCAGACGCACGCAGCTGATACCTATTGTTTTGCCGCGTGGTTCCCGGCAGAGTAGAATTTGGGCCACCCCATCTCTTCCCATGCGGTGTCGTACAAGACGACTAAGGGATAGGACTGTTTAACATCAGACAGATGTAGAAGCACCAGATGCATGGCTCGAGTCAACAATAATGTCCAGAATACGACAATAGGCTCACCCCCTATTACGTGGGACCTAAATACAACGACTGGTGAAATGTGGGTGTTATTTCACCTCTGCCTAACCCTCCGGGGATAAAGGCGTGATTGTATGTATGTTTTAATTAATTGCAGCTTCTCAATTGTCCCCTTTATCTGTATTGAAATTAAGCAAGTAATGTATATGAAGAGATACCGGTACCGTGAAAAAAATAAACAATTGTAGGTAAATGCGGTCGATTTACCTACAATTGTTTATTTTTTTCACATACATTACTTTGTTAAATCTCGACACGGATAAATGACACCATTGAGAAGCCGCAATGAATTAAAACAATAAGCAAAATTATCCTATTTGAGTCTATTTCACGGTACGCTATACGTTTGCAGTTGTCGTATGCGGTCACCTTCGGAATCATACCTTTAGGTAAAATCAGATCTATTGAACTGTTGATGAAATGTCAACCTTATTTCATATCTACAAGGTTGAAAATAGTTTGCAGTATTAAGTCTTATCCGATAAAATAGTAGCGCGTTGATTGACCGCCTGATATGAGTTGGCCCTTAATGTAATTGACGCGAAAGTTATCTCACCATCTACCTATCTATACTATACTACAACTGTGCAATTCACTAAGCAAGCTTAAAGATGCGAGTCGTAACGTTGTGCACGATAGAGATTGTCATTGGTCGATCTCCAGTGACGTGACCCAATCCGACCAATGACAATCTCTATCGAGCACAACGTTGCGACTCGCATTGTTGTGCTCGTTTAATGAATTGCAGTGCAGGCCCTCGATTCTGCTGCGACAGATACTGCAAAAAAATGGTATTAAATTTTAGTGCTATAGTTTTAAAATCCAAAATTAAATGAAAAGAGTTTCATTACACTCTTTCATTCAATCTACAATAGTCATTTAATTTTAAACTCAGTTAAAGTTTAAAATTAAGTGCTTTTGCTTTAAAGGCTAAAATTAAATGGAATTTCCTTGCAATGTCAGTGGCATGACAGTGGTTTTGCATGGTTCGCAAGCCAGCGACAGCAATGTAATTCTGTAAGCGCACAACGACGAGCACAACGTTGCGACAACCTTGATATGGACTGTCATTGGTCGATCTCAAGTGACGTCACCCAGTCCGACCAATGACAGTCTCTATCAAGGTGTTGCAATCTTTGTGCTCGTCGTTGTGCGCTTACAGCACTGCAATTCACTAAACGAGCACAACGATGCGAGTCGCAACGATGTGCGATGACTTGCATCGTTGTGCTCGCTTAGTGAATTGCAGTGCAGAATTGCATTGCAGGTTCGCAGTTAAGCAGCGGTGACCGCTCGAACATGTAAAAAGAACATGTTATGTTTATATACCTTTAGAACATTTCAATTTGACTTCGCCTCGTCTGATGATAAGCTGAAGGCAAAGTTTCGAAAAAGAGGGTCACCATTATAGACCATAAAAACCTAAAATTGTAAAAAAAAAAATTGAAATCGTCAGTCATTTACTCTCGGCTCAAAGTTGGCTAAAATACAGTTAAGCCAATGTCTTGAAGGAAACAAAATGTCAGCTGCCAATTTATAGCGCAGTGGAAAATACGTCAGTTGGTTATCAGACCAAATTCAGTCATTTCCTCCCGCCTCAAAAATGAAAAAACAATTAAGTCAATACCTTGAAGGAAAAAAAAATGTCAGCTGCTGATAACAAGGTGGAAAAATATAGTCTATACAACTCATTTTACGATACATAATATTGCAAGAATGCTGCTCTCCTTTTGAGCATTTAGAACCGATAAATATGTAAATAGATAAGATACCGCGATATATTATCAATTAAATGATTAAATTATATTTACCTTATCAGCGGCACTCTTGTGCAGGACATCGGCGTATACAGAGTGTTACACTGATATATACAAATATTTGGTGAGTAAAACTTTCTATTTCTTAACATACTATAATAGTATAAAAATCCTAAAAATTTCTTCGAAAGTATGGTTGTATCCTTTCATACAAAAACGGCTGAAGGAGATAGGACTTCTTCTTCTTGCTCTTAGCGTTAATTCCCAGTCGCATCCGAAGCTTTTTCAGCTCGGAATCTGGGGTCCGCTTTACCAGTCTTAACTACGGATTTGGCTAGACCTCGATATTTCTCGAAGCTATTGTCATCTGACCTCCACAACCCAATGTTAACATTAGGCGATATCGAAGCTTTGCAGCTAGACCGTTGTTTTTGGATTTTTAAGGGCTCCAACTACCCGTAACGACTGCCCATAGATGTTCTTATGGCAACCGGGACCGATGGCTTAACGTGCTCTCCGAGGCACGACCAGACCAATGCAAATACTCATATTTCATGCAGGAAGGAGACAGGACACGACGCGTATTCCCGTCTCAATAGAGAAATCCGACTGATCCGCCCTACAGAATACCGCGGCCATAATAACCTCTAGTAGTGTTCCCGGCGGCGGTGAGTAGGATAGTCAGAGCTCACTGGAGAGTTTTTATGCTCTCAGTGGGAAGACCAAAGGCTTGTACTGATTTGTTATCTGCACTGACGGCACAGAAACTCTCTGTTCTTAGAGGGTCGGCAGCACGACTTTGGTATATAAATCTCGATAATGAAATGCTACTTAAGTAGTATCTATTACATAGCCTACAACCTTGAAACTGCTTTATAGTAGGTCCTCTTCAAACGCTAGTTATATCTACATATCAACCGAACGAACTCGAATTAGGTATTAAAAGTAACGGTGAAAGTAGAAGATATTGTTAATGATCCTCTGAGCCTTTTTCCGAGTTAGTGAGATCTACGGTCGCTTGCCAGTCCAGGGGTAGCTACCAAATGGCCGAATTTCGACCTCCTTCTCGAACTTCGCTCACTAATTCCACAACCAAATGGCGATATCGAAGTATGTAGTTAAACCAGCCCCCCTAGACAAGTGGCAATTCGTTGCTCGGCGTATGATGGAATAGAATGCCAAATGTATGGGATTTGACGTATATGACAGGCGTCAACGAATGTCAAAAACGTCAAATCCTATACATTTTTCATTCTATTCCATCATACGCCGAGCAACGAATTGCCTCTTGTCTAGGGGGGCAGTTGTGCTATAAGCGTTAAGCTTCCAACTATTAGGTAATCTGTGGTTAAGCGTCGAGCACAACGTTATGACAACCTTGATCGAAATTGGCATTGGTCAGAGACGGTGACGTCACTGGAGATCGACCAATGACAATCTCAATCGAGCACAACGTTGCGACACTCGCGTCATTGTGCTGAACGCTTAGAAAATTGCACAGTATGACAGTAGCTTCTAGGACTGTTTAGGACTTCAACTATCCGTAACGAATGCTATAGATCTTCGTATGGCTACCGGGACCGATGGGTTTACGTGCTCTCTGTGACACGTATCCATCGTATAGTAACAGTAGTTTCTGCACATTTTAGATTTATAGGTAAGAATTTCCATATATGTAGAAGTTGATAACAATGCCTATTTTTGATTGTGAATATTTAAAAATGATAGCTAAATCTCCTTCTATCTTTTCGATAATAATATGTAATAGGAATCTTTATCTATCGATTACATTTTGGAGATTTCGTGATGTTATTTAATTTCAAATCGATTAAGTAACGCTAGTGACTTAACAAAAATGAATGTTTACGTGCTTTGCGGCCTTCAAAAAATGCTAATCTGAACGATAATGCAGACGACGCGACGTGGTAACCAAAGACAGATTTAAAATACTATGTGAAGCTAAGTACTACCGCTGGCTACTTTTCATCTGAAACTTCGGGTGCACTCGAAAGATGGACGAATTATTAGCACGTGCGGTAGAAATGCAGCCTATATCCAGTAGTACTACCGTCAAGGAGGCTACTCAGGCGTCGGAGGTCGCAGAATGACCTCCGTCCCCCATGAGCGCTGGCCTGTGGTGATGGGCGGAGCCGCCTGTCACTCTAGTAGAAGCAGGCCGCGGTGGCGGCGCGCGATACGCTTCTCCCCATACCCGGGGGCTAGATAGGGACTCTATGACTCGAAAGAGATGGACCAGGGTTGGCTGGGGTTCAAGTCCGACATAACCACCGCCGGCTCGTAGCTTAATCTACTGATCGTCTACCGAGTACTGAGTACAGCTGGCCACGAGCATCTCAAAGTTCAAAAGCCTGCCTTCTCCACAAACTGACAAGCATTGCAGCTAGACTAGTTGTTGGACTTTTTAGCGCTCCGACCTAACCTTATTAATTTTTATGTTCTGTTAATTTCAGAGGGGCCAGAATGACCACACCACCGACAGTATCAGTGGAACAAGGGCAATTGCAGGGCCGCGTTGTCACGAACCCCACTGGCAGGCCCTACTGCAGTTTCCAAGGTGTACCTTACGCTAAGCCTCCAATTGGACCCTTGAGGTTTAAGGTAAGGTGTAATCAAGCGAAAGTAACTCTGTGTTTTACCGGATAATTCCTTTTCCAGAAATAGAAAGGATCTGCTTGCCTGCTCCTCCTTTTATTGATTTATTTTGGCTTTTGGGAGGGACTGTTGTCTAACACCCCCGACCCTGAGAGGAAAACCTGCCCTGCTGAAGGTCTCATTCGTGAATCGGCTAGCAATCGAGGTGGGAACAGAAGATCATGGTGTGTTAGGTATATTCCAGTGGCGAATGGTGGAAACTTTCAATAGGTAAACGTACACGCTTCACGGAAAATATCGAAGTTTAGCCAAATCCGCAATTAGACTGTAAAGCGGACCTGTGACTCCGAGGTAAAAACTTCGGATGCGACTGGGATTAAAAGAACTCTGTCGATCTATTTTGTCATGCACCATGAGACCCATTGGGGAACCAGCAGGAATCGGACACGGATACTCATATAACAGCTAATTAATTATAACTTCCAATCTATTGTGTCTTACTAATAATATTTTTTTTAAATTTCAGGACCCACAACCACCTGAAGCATGGAAAGATATCCGTGATGCCACGTCTGAAGGAAACATAAACTCTCATTCCCGGCTTGACTTCTTCGGCAACAGAGAATATTTGGGCAATGAAGACTGCCTATACCTCAATGTATACACTCCAAATTTAGAAGGAGCCACACTTCCCGTGATGGTTTTCATACGCGGAGACAACTTCCAATTTGGTTCAGGCAATACTGATCTGTACGGTCCCGATTATTTAGTAGAAAAAGATGTAGTCATCGTCACTTTGAACTATAGGAGTGGTGTGCTTGGATTCTTGAGTTTAAATACTCCTGAGGTGCCAGGAAATGCCGGTATGAAAGATATTGTAGCAGCTATAAGATGGGTAAAGAGTAATATAAGGAATTTTGGAGGAAACCCTGATAACGTCACCATTTTCGGTCAAGGTGCCGGTGGTGCTGCAGTCAGTTATCTAACAGTCAGTCCACTGACGAAAAAAACTATAAATAAGGTTATCATTCAGTCGGGTACTGCGATGAACTTCTGGGCAGTTCAAAAAAATCCAGAGGAGACCGCTGAAAGACTTGCTAAGCAATTAGGGTGTAAGTCTCTTGATCCAGAAGAGATTCTGAAGTTCCTGAGAGCTAGTTCTGCTACAGATCTCGTGAAAGCTTCTGTTGAATTGAGTCCAAATGACAATTTCAACAACAATTTTAATCCTTTCGTTCCTGTTGTTGAACAGCAATTTCCTGGAGTCGAGGCGTTCATTATTGAACCATTTAGTGATTTATTAAGGTCAGGGAGAGTGGCAGAGATTCCTGTAATGATTGGAACTTGTACTTTAGAGTTCTATTCCGACAAAAGAAGTGACGATTTAGCAGTTTTCATTCCTGAAGAACTAAAGATTGCAAAGAACACTAAAGAATCTTCATTAATTGCCGAAAAACTACGGCAATTATATATTAAAGCGAATGGTTCTGATAAGGAAGTTGTAAACGGATATTATCAGCTGGCATCAGACCGTGCAGTCAAAGCCGATACGATCAAATATATCCAATATTTAGCAGAGCTTGAGAAACAACCAATTTACTTCTACAATTTTGAATATGTTGGCGCGTTGAACATTCCTCACAAGGCTGATGGTTTGGATGCGAAATCCGCGTTACATACGGATGAATTGGGATATCTTTTCAGGAATAACTTCCAGAAGGATGCAGTGCATACCCGTCAAGATCTTGAAATGAGGGAAAGAATGTTGAGACTGTGGACCAATTTTGCGAAGAGTGGGTGAGTTTTTTATTCACGTCCATGTGGTACTGAGCCCGGCCCAATGACTTGTAAAGAAACTTAGTCTAATGACAATTTTCGTTCGTTAATCGGCAGGCGAGGTTGGCTTCGGCCTGAAGATCTTGATGAAGCCCCTTTCCATTCTCGTCATCATTATAGCTTTAGCCCCGGTTACGTCCAAAGCTTGTACAACCAATTAACTATTAGGTAGACGATGCTTGTGTTTTGAAAACTGGGATTCGCTGTCCTAATCTTTGTCTAGAATTGGTTTACCTTGACTTGGTTTTGTTTACCCCGAGAAAAAAGCCTGGGGCAAAGCCTCATCCGTTGATCTACAGGTGCACCTCTAGCAGGTGAGGTTGGCTTGGTCTTTGTGACGGGCGTTATACAACTGGAATATTCTACCAGCACGTGTTACTTCTTAAAATTGCGAGTTCTTTAAGTGGAGAGTGAAGAAGTATCAGCTTAGGTGCACTAGGAGCACCATTTTACGATCATCAGCATCGATAATCGTTGTTTACACCTTCCGGACTTCACCTTGTCTTCTTACCATCCAGTACAATGCAGTCAATTGATGGATTTAACATACAATAATACAAAGTCGAACCTATCTTATTTTCCAGCAATCCAATACCAGAAAAGGACTTCTACCTGACAGTAACATGGACACCAGTAACGAAAAACAAACTGAACTACTTAAATCTGGGTTCAGAACTCACTGTAAAGTCTGACGTCCACAAAGAAAGGATAGCTTTCTGGGATGATCTTTATATAAAGGAGAAGAGAGCCAAAATGGTCAATAGTGTTAAACCAGCAGTGGTGGCGAAGGCGGTCGATATTGTAGAAGATGATCTACCTAAGAATATTGGAGTCAATAAATTTGTAAACTACTTCGAGTCGCTTAAGAAGTGAGGGTATAATCAGACCCTTCTACACAATTGAGTATCGAGTAAAACGGGGTTTAATGTGTGAATAGAGATAAAAATGGTCGTTAGATTCTTTTAAATAATTTCATTTACAAAATTTTAAGTAGGTTCCGGGTAAAACGGGGTGAATAGAGATCAATGGGTGAATAGAAATAAAATGGTCAGCTAAATTCTGTAGTTATTTTCTTTTAAGTGAAAATATGGACTAGTTCAATGTAATAATGAACAGAATTTTCATAGAAAAAATTGTCACCCATTGTTTTCTATTCACCCCGTTTTACGGTACCCTGTCAGATGTTAAATGATTCTGTTATTACATTGAAATAGTCCATAGTTTCACTTGAAAGAAAATACTACAGAATTTAGCTGAGCATTTCATTCCTATTCATCCCATTTACGATACTTTGGACCCTCTAAACAGCGAGGGTAAGCTCTGTCACCTGACAGAAAAAATCATTTCCATAATCATAAAAAGTTACTGATTCTAAATATACGATATTTATTTATTAACATCCTTGTTATTATTATTAATATTATGCTATATTATGACCATTAAAACGAGACTTACAAAACGTCGAACTTCTCGGACTAATTCGATATCCGAATGGCGTTCGACAGACGATGCAATTCTGCATCACTGCTAAAAGATGCTGTCGATGAGGTTATGGAGCCGCAGCCAAATGATATTGGCAGGTCTTTAGATATTGGCACACATTGAGTCTGCCGCTCAGCTGTATCACAGGGTGCCAGCAGCTTGCTGGCGACGGCTGATCTTTCAGGATATTTGTGAAATGTGTCTTGTAAATCTAAAAAATTAAACAAAATAAATATATCCAGTCGAGTAAGAAAGCTGTTTCACCCACTTTGTCCAAATAATAGTATCTTGACAGAAGCTGGCGGTCTAATTCACACTATGAAAGTCAAAAAGTAAGATTGCAGTAAAATTTCACCGTACGAGAACTACTGCAGCGAAGCGACCCTTCATTGTGCGGTGTACCTCAAGGGTCGGTCCTCGGGCCGCTACAGTAAAACATTTGCTACAATTGGCTTCACCGCGGAGTTTTTCCCTCCCTTATTGCGTCAATATTATCAATATGTATTGTCAGGATCGTGATATAATTGGCCATATGGGCGCGTATTATGAACAAGGAAAAACAACACAAATATGTATTAACGATTTATTTCTCCATAACATAGGTACCTACTTAAAAACCAAATTCATTCAATTACCTTATCCAACTTTTTCATTAAAAGATAAATTATATAAAAATAAAGAACCATTTGCATTGAAATTACTTTTATGATGTATAAAAATACGGACAGATTGAGACAGAATATCTTCTGAAACACAAAAATGGCGACATACACCAGTAGTAGTCAAAGTTAAAACTCATTTCATTCTGTAATGTCGCAGCCATTCTACTATCTAACTAGCTTAGTCAGCCATTCAATTAATTGCCTAGGCTGTTAGCTAAACGGCTCCGTTCAATTAACGGCCTGAATGATTTTCAGCCGTAGCGTTTGTTACAACATTTAACAAACTGGCTGGCTGATGCTTAGGCCAATCGTACGATGGTATACCACCCAGAAATAAGACAAAAAGTTAGTGATAGGTTTATTGAGATAATTAGCGCAATTCGACTTGGATAGGTTAGGTTAGAAGGCTAATGCGCATAGCCTTCGTGGTTATTTTTTTTATAACCATGCAGAAGCAAGAGATTTGCCTAGCTGTTTGATTAATTGGCTAGGCAAGTAATTAAACGTCATTGAAATAAGTCATTTGCCTAGCGGTTTAATTAAATGGCTGAGTCGATTAAACTAGTTGCCTACGACATATACAGGGCGTCCCACGGCGATGCCACATGGAGGGAAAGTACCTTAAATCCTTAAGTTAGCTAATTTTACTTATTTTGCCAAATTGAATTTATAATTTTAGGTTTCAAGGACTTCCTTTTGTTTAATTTACCATGTTTCTTAGAGAGATTTGATCCTTATGATTGACACTATCGATTGATGCCATAAAAATACAGGATGTTAATTTTTCGGATTTTAGGCGGTTTGATTACCAGGTGTGGCAAGTGAATTTTTAAAAATCTTTGAATGCAGATTTGTTTCTTTTTAAAAATAAAATGATGTCTCCTTTAAACAAAATGAGCTAACTTAAGGATTTAAGGTACTTTCCCTCCATGTGGCATCGCCGTGGGACGCCCTGTATACCATTAAAACGTCACTTACAATAAGTCACCAATAAACAATATTAAAGACTAATCTAGACTGGTCTTTTTATTTAGTCTAAATAAAATAATTGTGCCATTTGAAATATTTTACCTTATTAGCTATTTCAATAAATAGCATTGCACAGATAGATAATGATAGAGCCTCTGTGGCGTAGCAGTAGTGAATGCGGCCGCTACGCAGGAGGCGCGGGTTCGATCCCCGCTCAGTGCAAATATTTGTATGCATAAATATGAGTATTTCCATTGGTCTGGTCGTGCCTCTGAGAGCACGTTAAGCCGTCGGTCCCGGTTGCCATATAAACATCTATGGCAGTTGTTACAGGTAGTTGGAGCCCTATAAAGTCCAACAACTGCCCCCCTAGACAAGTGGCAATTCGCTGCTCGGCGTATCATGGAATAGAATGACGAATGTATAGGATTTGACGTTTTTGACATTCGTTGACGCCTGTCATATACGTCAAATCCCATACATTTGGCATTCTATTCTACGAAACACCGGCCGATGAATTGCCACTTGTCTAGAGGGGTTTGTCATCTCTTTGGAGGTCAGATGGCAGTCACTTCATGAAAATCGAAGTCCATCCAAATACACAGTTAGACTGGTAAAGCGGACCCCATACTCCGAGGTGAAAGCTTCGGATGGTATTGGGAATAACGCTAGGATGAAGAAGAAGAATGTTTGCATTGCACTACAATATAACATTGAGATTCATAATTCACTTTATTATTTGTAGGGTGCTCGTGTTGTTATGGCGACCGGCCGGCTTATTGCTCGGGATATATATATCTTAAGGTGCGTACAGATCATGTAACATGTTGTATAACTTGTGTTATATAACACGTCCACATTATCTAACATTGTTTTATAACTTTGCAACATTGTACTAACTTTAGTGTCTACATTACTGAAACATGTTATATAACATTGTTATATAATAAGTTTATTTGTTCAATATGTGTTTTTAAGCACCTAACCGAATAAAGTATAGGTTTAATACTAATTGGAAGATTCCATTCTTGTCCTTCGAAATATTTTGTTACAGTGGCTATCTTGTTCCTTTTATAAAATATCTAAAAGTACATAAGTGTTATGTTATACAATAGTACGAAAAACTTCATGTGTGAGTTTAACTCACATTTGTTCTGATTTTTAAAACTTTGTTCAAAAATATAAAACATTTAAAATAATTCTTATTATGCGTGTTTTAAAAATATATACATTATACATACATATTACATATGCTTAAGCCTATTTCTCTCCGGGGTAGGAAAAGAAACAACCCACCATTAGACTCTATCCTTACCTTTGACCATATACCGTATAGACACAGCCTTACTAACAAAATTCAGTGCCCCCTAAAATCCAACCACACGTCCTGATCGACCACCTGAATCTCGTGGGGGGTGGACACACGGAAACAAAGTTACTGCCGTGGCTAACGTGGCTCTGGTAGAAAATATATTGAAAAACTTGACATTGGCGTTTCGCCATTAATAATTTTATAATCATTTACAATTTACTTGACATTGGCAAATTGCGACGATTTGTTGCAGAAGCCATTAAGAAGAAGAAGAACAAAATTCAGCACTCAGCGGTGTGAGAAACGTTTTTTTGTGTAAGCTAATTTAAATATTGTTCTTGAAACTGTCAGCGTGGACGTCATGGGTAAGGCTGCCTTTTCTCCGGAGCTTGCTAAGCAGCTACGCTACGAGGATGTAAAAGCTAAGCTAAGAAAACTATGTGACCGTTTCCTCTGTGCTATGCTATAGTCGGATTTTTAATTAGACGAAGCTATCTGACGTTTACTGTGTTGCAAGTTTTTTATGAAATAAAAATAGTGTTGTGACAAAGTGAACTATATTATGATGAATGATATTATCATGATGAATGTGAATCCAATCAAAACAGACGAAATTAAATGGTAAGCTCACATGAATTTGCATAGAGTTGAAAATTGGTGGGAGTCTTAAATACACCATAATGAAAGAAATATCAAAAGTCCCCATCTATTTGAACCTTGCATTATTTTTTCGAGGTTAAAAGTCAAATATAACGGATTCTCGCATTTTTCTCGTAAACAACAAATGCTATCGTAAAATTAGGGTAGACAAAGTTGTAGATCATGTAATTACCTACAAAATTGGTGTTGGTTTTTTTATTGTGCGGATTACCATTTCGGAGATATCGTGATTTAAAAATTTAAAGAAATCAATTATGTATTTTATATGAAATTTCATTCACCATAGTAGGATTCATAAACGCAGAACCTGAACCGCTGGCCCTATGTACTTGAAGTTTTGGCAGTAAATGCTTATCATGTTGCTAGTATCCACTAAGAAAGGATTTTTTTGAAATTTCATTACTAAGGATGTAAAATATGGGATTAAAGTTTGTCTTGAAGTTCATTTCCGTTCCTCCCTATTTTAGCCCCTTAGTAACAAAATTTCTAAAAATCCTTTCTTGGTGGATACACGCAAAATTAAAAGCATCTACTGCCAAAATTTCAAGTTCATATGACTAGCGGTTGAGGCTCTGCGTTGTTGAATCATACTATGGGAACGACTAACTTTGTATATAAGAGATTTGACTTCTTCCAATTTTGCAATCGCGATATTTCTGAAATGGTGATCCGTACAAAAACAAAATGGATACTAATTTTATAGGTAATTTCATGATCTACAACTTTGTCCAACCTACTTTTACCCTAATATTGGCTGTTTACGAGAAAAATTCGAGCATCCGGTATATTTGACCTTGAATAAAAAAAAATGCAGAAGTGCAATCGATGGGGACTTTCGATATTTCTATAATTATGATATATTTAAGACCTTCACCTATTTTCAGCTGTATGCGAATATATGCAAGCTGAAACCTTTATTTTATCTGGATTATGTATGAAGTAGCAAACAAAATGGCAACTGACTTTTTTGGTCATTATATTATAATGACCTGACCTGAATGGCGACTAATACGCGCGGCATTGACAAGTGTTGACACTAATGTTACCGCCGCGCTTTGAAATAGGCCGGTAAAAAAACTGATTCTAATTACATACAGAGCACTTTAATACAATTTTATTGTAAAATAGAAATAGTTCTTTTTTGTATAGTAAGAAAATATTAACAATCCCTCATCATTCATTTCATATCTCCACGCACAATGGCCCAAAAAAGGAGGCTAAGTGCGGACAAAAGAGTCCCCTTTCCATTCCATTCCATTCATTTCATATGAGTGAACGGGAACTGAATGCATCAGTTGCATCACTAATACTGAATATAGCAACATTATTTTACGAAGTGACATTAGCTAATGTCAGTGGATATCGTCTAATTAAAAATCCGACTATATGTAGCGTAACATGTGCTATGAAACTTCCTACAAATATTCAAAATTCGAATCTATTCTGTTGAAAATAGTCGTATGCCACTCGTGTGTATGGGATTATCATCCTCGGCTCTCTTGTCTGTGTATCTGTTACGCTTTCACGCCTAAACCACTGAACCGATTTTGATGAAATTTGATACAGAGATGGATTAGACCTTGGAAAAGGACCTAGGCTATGTTTGGTCGCGATAACCGACATCCTAGCGGGCGGAGCCGCGGGCAAAAGCTAGTCTATCTATATAAAAGATTCAGCTTAGCTGAATCCGTTCCACCAGTGCTATGTTATATGGACCAATGAATATGATTGGTGGATATCAAACGCATCTTTAGCAACGTAGCTTAGCACATGTCTGGTAGAAAGGCAGCCTTATGGCCGGAAACTTTAGTGACAATGTATGCAAGGTGTTCAAAGTGCGTTTTAAGGTCTCTTTGGTGGTAAGCGCCGGGCGCGGGGGGCGAAAGGATCTCTCTTCTCTTCATAATTTAGAAGCAGATCCAGTAACACTTTGCCAGAATTTGAATCTGTGCAAATCGGGAAATTTAACTAGTTCCATATTCTCATCTATCACTAACATTTGCTTTTCTTGTGGCGTGTACGGCAGCCATTTTGTTTTTTGACCACTCCAAGATGGCGTTCTGAAAATGAAAAAATAATCCATTATGTTATAAAGACATGGCAAACGTTAAGTAGGGTGAAATGAACTGGAGATGTTAAGTAGAGTAAGACCAACCTAGTCAGATGGACTGCGGACCTGCAGGAGGACCAACCTAGTCAGATGGACTGAGGACCTGCAATGCAATTCTGTAAGCGCACAACGACGAGCACAACGTTGCCACAACCTTGATATAGATTGTCATTGGTCGGACTGGGTGACGTTACTGGAGATCGACCAATGACAATCTATTTTTTTTAAATTTATTGTACGAAAAATCCCCACGGATACCCCTCCGCCGGAGCCGGTGAAGGAGGTTATATCGGACTTGAACCGACTAAAACGCACGCCATCTGTGGACCGTTGGTTGCCGGAGGTGAGGTCTGCGTAGCCATATCCCTAGCACCCCGGCCGACCCAGGGCCATATCTCTTGATCTGGCTCTCTTCCGGTGTGGGGACCACAGAGTACCAACACGCCCCCGGGTATGGGAAGGCACGCTAAATGACAATCTATATCAAGTCTGTCGCAACGTTGTGCTCGTCGTTGTGTGCTTCCAGAATTGCATTGCTGAAGAGGGTGGCAGGGATGGACTGAATGAGGAGCTGCGTAATGATCTCCCTGCTGCGGTTATACCAGGCGACTGCAATATGGGGTTCTTCAAGAAGGACATTTGAAGGTTCTTACGACAGCATGAGTAAAGGAACAAGTTGGAAGCCGACTTCATTTCGCAACAGCAGACGACGTGTCGTCGCTTTCATGGAAATACATTGAAACCAGTAGTGTCGTTGCGACACGTCATCCGCTGCAGCCTCATGTCGTCCGCTAGTTCATGGAAATAAGGTACAAGTTGGTAGCACCAGTAGTGTCGCTGCGACACGTCGTCCGCTGCTGCCTCATGTCGTCCGCTGCCAACTCGTACCTTAAGACGCTCCTGGTGTTGCACAAGTCCATAGGCCACGGTAACCACTGCCCCTAATAACGCAACTAGAAAATCAGACAATGATAAAATAAAAACTCACCCATTTTTTGCAAAATTACACCACGCCTCACTCAACATTTCCACAATTTTGATATCCTTTTCACTAGCTCTATCATGCTTATTTTTCCTATAAAACTGGTATTGTACCATATCACCATGGCAAGCGCCTTTCAAATCCAAACTGTCCATAATCCTCGTATTCATATTACCATGATACTGAAACTTGTACGCGTAAATATCCTTAGAATATCTCGATATAATTTCTACATTATTCATTATATCAAAACTAAAGTATCTATCAGACACCATATTGATATATTCCGTTATTTTTGTATCGTTCACCTCACTATTATCGAAGTAAAATTCACGAAGTTTTTTTTCGAATGTGGCAACTCTGTCATCCCCAGGTTTGATGTGTAAGAAGTGTGGTATGAAACAGTAGAAATCTTTTTCGTAAATAACTTTTCCTTCTCCATCTCTTTGTAGAAATAGAGCTCCCTCGTGTGAACTAATCCCAGATAAAACTGGTACCTTTTTAAAATTATTCGACGGCATATCATTTCGGGGGCAGTTTTCGAAAAAGCGTTCGACACCTTTAAATTCTTTCTCAACTACTGGTAGTAAGTAAGCACGGATTACGCCACTAGGTCTACTCATTTCAGCAACGCTAAATGCTATTATTAAATCCTCAATAGGAGCATCGATTAAAAATTCATATAAACCATTCACATCTGAGAACTCTTTGCCTAAATTCGAAGCGATTGTTTTAGCATGCTCTATAGGATCATATTCTTCATCCAAAAACAAGTCAGATATAGAAACTCCTGCTTGTGCAATTACTTTATGGTACAATCCATCCGCCATCTTGCTTGTCAAATATGACAGCACAACGCCACCTCCCGCGCTTTCTCCCATTACAGTAATATTGTTCACATCTCCATTGAATTGCCCGATATTTTTGTTGACCCATTTTAAAGCCATGACATTATCTTTCAATCCGGCATTACCGGGTACTTCTGGCGTATGCAAACACAAAAATCCTAAAACACTTAACCTATAATTTATAGTAACTAATATAACATCATGTTTGATCAAATACTCTGGTTGGTAATAATGTCCATGCCCAAATATAAGTCGACCTCCATGTACAAAAAATAACACTGGTAGTTTTTCTAATTTTTCGGCTGGCAAGCTTGGTGTGTATACGTTTAAGTAGAGACAGTCTTCAGAGCCTTCTAGTCGAGTGTTGCTATAAGGATTTAACTGGCAACACTTATTGCCTGGTTTGGTCGCGTCGTAGATTCCTGTCCAGTTTTCTGGTTCTAGGGGGTCCTGAAAGTAATTGAAAACTTGAGTAGGTTAAAACATTTTTCTTAAACATACATTTACGAATATTCGGTTGAGGGGTTCGTGACGTGAGAAATGAAGTGAAGAGAAGAGAAGAAGAGAGAAGTGGTATTCAGGACATTTTTTTTTCCAATACGTCGTAACCGAATGGTTACCTCATAACAATTACAATCTAGCCTTGAGACTAATAAGTAAACTTAATTTCCTAGTAAAATACTAAAGAATGTGTCCATTGGCACTTTTCGTATAGTCTCTATTATGACGAAAAGACACTTAGTTCTTGTGTTCTTAAAAGGTAGCACTCACTGCACTCCGTAACAATCACTAAACGAATTCAAAAGGCTTAGTCCTTTTCAGTCTCCTTTCAGGACATTCACAAGGTTAAATACTAGTCAGATCAGTTTTAGGATGGGCAACCATGCTTAACACGCTGAGACGCCGTTTTTAAGGTACCGTACCTCGATGGAAAAAAATGGAAATCTTAGAGGATCAGTTCGTTGCCAGTCTGTCTGTCTGTCAAGACCTTTTTCTCAGGAATGCCTAAAGATCAAGTTGAAATTCATAGTAAAGGTTTAGTTCTACGACGCCTTGAAGCTGTGGAGAAATCAAACTTCTAAGTAAATACGATCAAAAGATATAGCCATTTATACAAATGCAAGGGTATCAAAACCAGGTGCATCCTTCAATCCAACTTTGTACGGAACCTTCCGCGCGTGAGCTCGACTCGTACTTGACCGTTTTTTTTATTGTCTTCTGTGTTTTATATCATACCATAAATATTTTATTTTTAGTTAAATATATAATTATATTTATTGCAACAACATTGTTATCTACCATCAACGTAACTTCAACAAGTTTTTGCATAGGTATAGTAATTATAATTATATTGTATACTAGCCTTCCGCCCGCGGCTCCACCCGCGTGTATCTCAGTTAACGCGACCTTCGCTCATATCTCCAGTTCAACTCAACCTACTGCGATCAAACAAACGTACGATTTTAAGTCTGACCAAGCCCTTTCTAACAAAAAAAAACCGCATCAAAATCCGTTCAGTATTTTTTGCGTCCATCGCGGACAAACAGACAGACAGGAAATTAAGAAAAATATATTTTCGTGTTCAGTATCGTTAACATAACATAACCCAAGTATTTTTTTTAAATATTTCCAATGTACCGACACGACAACTTTACAATTATATAATAGTATAGAAGTACATAAGCTATGGGTACATACTGAAAATCGAAGTCTTCCTATAGGTGGTTTAGCATATGGGATACCCTCGAAGCTGTAATACTGCTTGCCATAAAAAGTCTTGCACTGCTTCCCTTGCAAGACACCTTGGGACACGTTCACTTGGCAAGACATTTTGCTGAAATCAAAAATAGTAGACTGTTTATACTGGAGATTGATGGCGCTTGGTGGAACTTGCTACACGTTGAATAAAGCAATCAATCAATCAATCAATTAGCCTACTGCAGTCCACTGCTGGACATAGGCCTCCCCCAGTGTGCGCCACGTTTGCCGGTCCTCCGCCTTCCGCATCCAGTCCGTCCCAGCCACCTTTCGCAGGTCGTCGGTCCATCTGGCTAGGGGCTGTCCTACCCTCCGTTTTCCTACGCGCGTTTTCCACAATTTTATACACATTTTCAAAACTATCTCAGCCGCGACAAATGCCGGGGTATAAGGTTACAGAACTTCCCTCGCACCCAGACTAACCCCGAGCCAGACTCGAGCGGTCATCTCGAAACCAGGGAAAAAAGGGAACACCCATCTTGACCCCGAAAAGAGGGGCCGCCTCGGCACCTCCCACACCGGACAAAGTGCGGGGACACCGCCAACATCACTTTTCACATTTTCTCGTTAAATTATAACTTGTGACGTGACCTAGTCTAGTGTAGTAGATTGATATCAGATAAGTAATAAGCAGTATAATCATAGTGTAATAATTTTAATTTATAGGTAAGTACAGATAAAGATAATTGCACCTATTGTATAACTTTTTATAAGTGTCGCAGATTTTATCTAGGCCATATAATTTACTCAACAATCTACAGGTACTCCATTTGGTTAAATACCTAACTAAATGTCAAGTATTTTTACGTATTTTCAATTTAAAAACTCAGTTTACTTAATAATAAAATGAGACTAAAAACCGAAATCGAAACACTAGTTTAAGCAGTAGTTTATTTGTTTAATATATGTGGATCCACAGTCGATCTTTGTATACTTGTATATCCGCTCAGATCCACGTGTAGATCTTTGGATCCTTTTATATCCGCTCCGATCCACGTGTAGATCTCTGGATACTTTTATATCCGCTCCGATCCACGTGTAGATCTTTGGATACTTTTATATCCGCTCCGATCCACGTGTAGATCTTTGGATACTTTTATATCCGCTCCGATCCAAATGTGGATCCTTGGATACTTTTATTTCCGCTCCGATCCACGTGTAGATCTTTGGATACTTTTCTATCCGCTCCGATCCACGTGTAGATCTTTGGATACTTGTATATCCGCTCCGATCCACGTGTAGATCTTTGGATACTTTTATTTCCGCTCCGATCCACGTGTAGATCTTTGGATACTTTTATTTCCGCTCCGATCCACATGTGGATATTTAGATACTTTTATATCCGCTCCGATCCACGTGTAGATCTTTGGATACTTGTATATCCGCTCCGATCCACATGTGGATCCTTTGATACTTTTATATCCGCTCCGATCCTAATGTGGATCCTTGGATATGTTTATATCCACCCCGATCCACACGTGGATCTTTAGATACTTTTATATCCGCTCCGATCCACATGTGGATCCTTGGATACTTTTTTATCCGCCCCGATCCACATGTTTTATATCCGCTCCGATCCAATGGATCCTTGGATACTTTTATATCTACTCCGATCCACATGTGGATCATTGGATACTTTTATTTCTGCTTCAACTCACAAGTTAGATACTTAAATCAAGGTAATCTTGAAGTGACTTTTTTTACACATAACAAATAAACTAATGTTTAAATTAATGGTTTGATGTCAGTTTTTAGTCGCGTTTGTTTTTTAAACTTAGTTTTTAAACAAAGAAATATAAATAAACTGAGTTTTTAAGTAAAAAACAGACACGTCCAGATTGTTCACCTTTAATTAACTACCTAAGCAAATGGAGTTCATTGACTTTCAAGTTGTACTGTGATATTTATTTATGCAACCAAAGTTTAGTTTTTTACATTCCATCATTGTCATGCTGATTTGTATGACTTTACATAATATATTCATGTGACCTGATGAAATAGTGTTAACCATTTACTTTATTCAAATAACTTGGTTTTTTCCTTAATTATATTCCGCTACCCGTGTAGTGTAGTGTGTGTAATAAACAGTCATCATCATTATCCTTGTATTAGTCAAATCTTCTGGCCCATGAGGTCCCTGATTCAAGGGGATATGGACTACGACTAGGGCAACCTCACACAAGGCAGGCCGTAAGACCCATTGTGGAGAACTGGCTACAGAAGCGGTACGATGCGCGCTCTCCCCTTTTTTCTGAGGAAAGATAGGGACACCATAGTCCCACACCTGAAGGGCCTCCTGTGGCTCTGGGTCAGCCGCAGGTCAGGACACAGTCTTGCGGTTTTGGACAGTTTGAGTCCGTCATAACCACCCCCGCTGGCTCCGAGCGGGGGTGTCCCACTCGCATCAAAGGCATTATGGGTAAAATGGCCTACTCAGAGGGGCTGATCACAGTGATCATCCCCGTCAGCTCAACGGCGTCCCTAATGGTAGTAGTTGTAGTAGTGGCCAACCACTGATAGAGCTGTTCAGCTCGACTATTTATATAGGCCTCCATTTTGACGTAACATATATAGGCCTCCATTTTTTATTATTATTATTATAGTTTATCAGGCAGGCAGTCGTAGGCGACTGATAATGCCTGTATCCAGTTTTCTTTTCCAAGCTATTTACTATTTAGAGTAACTATTTTGATTAGAGTAAGTATTTTGATGTAACAAAGCCTTCCGAAGCATGAATCCACATCCAAATTGCAAATTCAATCGTGCTTAACCTACTAATTTTTACCAAACAGACTACTACTGTTAACAAAAAATACAGTAAATATCTACTAACTTGAAAATGAATGATATGATTTCATTACAGTTAAAATTTTATTATTTAATTATTAATGCTAGAATGAAGAAGAACCCTCATATGTCAATTAGGTTTCTTCAGGGTGGCAGCGCGAGTGTGACACCCCTGGTGTTGCATATGTCCACAGACCACAGTGACCTCTTCCCATCAGGTGGGTCGTCAGCAGAGCCGGATACATCCCACAGAGGTCTCCCAAGGATGCTATTGCGACCTCCAATGTCCATTACATTAATTTGCTCTGGTGTTGGTTCTGAATAATAGCTAATAATAAATTTAAACAATAGTGAATAAGATATAAAAATTACCTGTGAGTGCCACAAGTTTAGCGTGAACCGGTACAGACAAACTAGTTTGGATGATACAATTTGATCGTATCAGTATCAATTGATCATTATCTGTACATATCATTAGACGAAACTTTTTAAATTATTTACTATATGAATATTATATTCTTTTATGTTAATCGTAGTTCCTTTATTTATGTTACAAATCACTCTTGGGTGTTGAAAGATAAACTTTAAAATAGTAATTCCTCTGCGGGCGACTATTGTTATTAACGTCGATTTCCTATAGACTAGATCAAAGAAATAATTGTAATTCAAAACATGACTGACACATTGATATTTGATTTGATAATGATAATTCCATGTTGAATCAACTTCACTTCATTTTTTTATTACGGTAATTGACTCATTTTTGCTTAAAGAATAGAGAATATTTTGGTTTGGCTGCATAGATCGTATAGCGGACAAGACAAGGCTACACTGACAGCTGTTATCTTAGCTGTCACTGTCACTCAGTCACTGTGACATAAGGAGTAACTATTGCTATGCTGTTGCTATGCACAAGCTTGCTCCCCAAACGCACCTAGTGCTACACCACAGATTTTAAAACAAAACCACAGTTTATAAAGTGTGAACGAATGAATGAGCTGCATGTTATAATACGCTAAGTATAAAATTATAGTACCTAACGGCAAATAAATAAAGCCGCTCTAAATTTATTCTTACCGCAGCAGAAAACAGAATCGCAGTGGACTTAACAGGATCTAAATAAATCGTAGAGGCGTAGACGATCTAAATCTGAAGTAATTCAATTCCAATTAGACAGATTATTTATGTAATTGGCTAGCGAAGGGTGACTGGGTGCAGAAGGCGGAGGATCGGCAAACGTGGCGCATATTGGGAGAGGCCTATGTCCAGCAGTGGACTGCAATAAGCTAATTGATTGATTGATTGATAAGTAATTAATATGAATTTATGTATGAATTGTTTCATTGTGCACGGCATGGTGGCCGCAGTATAAGGAAACACTATTTTAGGGTAAAGTAACCCATTAACACTTTTATTGTACTAAATACCACATAGACATATTATATTCTATGGTCGAGTTCCCCTCTATACAAAATGTCATGGCTGCGTTTGGCTGCGTTCGCCATTGCGACATATGTACCGTGACAAGTCATGTCAATTCTGTCCATGATATATGAAAATTTCCAATGGCAGATTCTTTCTTCGGGTTCGATACATCGCTATCGGTGAGTCTAAACGTTGTTGTACGTAAAAAAACGATCATTTTGATATATAATAACCTTATATCTGCGCGAGGGATGTTTGCCAGCACGCCACTTTGAATACCTCAATTTCATTATATGATTGAGCATTCTCACTTTCTATACAATATTTACGGGCTCTGCACTAAAATAAGCGAATTTACAATGTTTATTTTTGTACCAATTGGTTAGAAACTCTAAAAACTTAAACGTTACTATCTATATGTTTTATATTTATATGTAAAACGATTTCTACATGTCATTTGTTTGTTTCTCAAAACATTTTCCAGAAAAACACGTAATACAGTGGATTATGCCATAAATTACATGTTTACACGTCTAACATGGATTCGCGCGCCAAAAAAACTTATTAGCATGTTCTTTCAAGATGCTGGAATACATGTTTTTGAGATGAAAACATCTTATTTATAGTAGTTTCTGAGTCATACCTGTTGTGAAACATACGATATCTGACAGAAGTACACAACTACTATGTGTACAGACAGACTATGTAATATTTCACTTTTATATGTATTGTGTCAGAGCCGAACAAAGATGATGGTAGTCATAGTTATATGTACTATATATCATAGTACATGAATATTGATAGGGATGTACCATATGTGTAGTATAATTTAAGAGATGTAACATATATAATGATAAACAGTATTGGTACATAATTATTATGAGCTTTCAATGTACAGTTGATTAAGGAGGTCAGTTACCTTATACTAACTTATAAAATATATCCTAAACTATATGAATACATATACACTTTTATATGTAAACCTACCTCGATTTACATCTAAAAGTGTAATGTATTTTCTTTACTGATGGCACATAAATACGATCTAGATATCTTCTTCTTTTTCAAGAATTAGGAGGTTTCAGCAGGGTCAGCAGCACAAGTGTAACGCCCCTAGTGTTGTATATATATCCATTGGCCATGGTAACCACTTTCCATCAGGTGGGCCGTGTGTCTACCACCTATATAAGTGGTATAAAAAAAAAATTGATTGCAGATATGATTAGAGAAAAAAAAACATTTGTTTATTTATGGTTGTATAAAAAAAAGAACAATAAACCTGTGTACGCTTGTGAAGTGAAGTCGGCAAGATGTGGGACAC
Source organism: Eilema depressum (assembly GCA_914767945.1). Lineage (NCBI taxonomy): Eukaryota > Metazoa > Arthropoda > Insecta > Lepidoptera > Erebidae > Eilema > Eilema depressum. The sequence goes on along the minus strand of OU612041.1, from coordinate 7,069,692 downwards.
AACACAGTCATAATTCTTAGTATTTTGAGAGGATATTCAAATGGAAAGATTGTGAATAATAGGTTGGCCTTATTAAACAAGCTTAAACACAAAGAAATTACGTCAAAACATGTATTATTCATTGTTTTTCTTGTTTCAAAGTGAAAACCCCAATGTTTAAAAATGATTGTAACATCATTCATTGGTTTCGATAGTTCGTACAAGTATTGGTAATATTGCTCCCACCGTTGCTCTAAGTTGGATGTATAGAAAAATTTGGATCAACTTTGGGTAAGGCTCGGTGGCTTAGTGGTCAGGGCATTCCCCCTGTAATGGAAAGATCGTGGGTTCGAGTCCCACCTGAGCTAGATTCGCTTTTTTCTATCTTTTTAGATTTCCGTAGCCAAATGGCAAAAAACGGAACCCTTATAGATTCGTCATGTCTGTCCGTCCGTCTGTCTGTCTGTCCGTCCGTATGTCACAGCCACTTTTCTCTGAAACTATAAGGCCTATACTGTTGAAACTTGGTAAGAAGATGTATTCTGTGAACCGCATTAAGAATATGATGTAAAGTGCCATGCAAACTACCACTAAAAATTGGTTCGAATGAGATCCAGTCAGTAGTTTTTTTTAATAGTCATAAACCGCAATTTTCGAATTTGCTACTACGGAACCCTTCATGGGCGAGTCCGACTCGCACTTGGCCGATTTTATTTTCTTTCGATTTGAATGGTGAGCATATTAAATGCTTTAAAATTTCATTCAATTCTATAGGACAATTGGGCATTTTTTGTGATAGGAAAAAATAAGGGAAAGATAGCGGGTTCGTCCCTTTCTTAATCGATTCTTTTTCCCTTTCTTAATCGATTTGAACAGTTAGCATAGTAAATGCTTCAAAATTTCATTAAGTTTCACTCTAAAGTTGAACGCAGACCTAGCCGCACCGCACGCACTACAGTCTCCGCAGTCATCGCTTTTGTTAATGGCCTCGCACATCTGTCCGCACCACAGTCGTTCCCGTCACCGCACGCATCACACTGAATTTCTTTCATTCAGTTTCTAATTTAAATCATAAGTGGACGTGAAAAGCTCATTGTATTGTTGAACCAACGTAATTAAAATAGAATTATCGATTCTTGTACTCATAAATCGCAGTAACACTAAATATTAGTATCCCGCCGGCCGCAGCGTCCGATGCGCGGGCCGATGCTGGTGACATCATCAGCTGCGGCTTGGGGAATTCGACCGCTTCGGGTAGGTACTACGGCGACCGCCGACTTCTGCGGCGTGGCTAGGTGTGCGAAGTTGCATAGAACTTCATATATAGAGACTAGCTGCCCCGGCGAACTTCGTACCGCGATATTTTCGGCCCGCGTGGTATTCAAATCCCGTTCCTGCTGCACCCTTATCACTTAGGGGGATGAAAAATAGATGTTGGCCGATTCTCATAGATACCGGATAAGCACAAAAAATTTCATCAAAATCGGTCAAGCCGTTTCGGAGGAGTTCGATTACGCACCCCGTGACAGAAGAATTTTATATATTACATAATTTTAAAGCATTTAGTATGCTAAACTAAACAAATTATTTTAAATTGGAAAACTCGGGCAGGACTCGAACCCGCGATCTTTCCCTTACAGGGGGAATGCTCTGACCACTGAGCCACCGAGCTTCGCCCGAGATTGATCCAAATTTTCCAATACATCCATCTTAGGGCGATGGTGGGAGCCATCTACCGATATTCGTACGAACTATCGGAATCAATGAATGATGTTGCAATCATTTTTAAACATTGATTTTTGATAACAATGATTTTGATAAAGCATTTCGCTTTTTCCAATTTAAAATAAAATAAAATAATTCATATTATAGAATTCGGAATGCAGCGACTGCAGTGCGTGCGGTGCGGCTAGGTCTGCGTTCACCTTTATTTGTGTATGTTTTACTCACATTAAATCGTAATTTTACTCATCTGCAGAACTTAAATGACGACGAAGGAGGTGGGGAGCCATCGGAAGACGAATATGATGCACTCAACGACGAAACCTTTGGCCCAGGTTGTAAGTATTTGTATTTAGATCATGCTGCTTCATTTCATTCATGTGGAGGACGGTATTCTCACATCTTGGGATTTCACCTTCAGCTTACCATCAGGTAGTCATACAAATGGCATTATAATAAGGCGCTTTATGTATATGTGTTACCGGCAATCTGTATAATGCAGGCATTCTACAGAATGCCTAGGCAATGTATAAAATGCCTGCGGTTCCACCAGCAATATTGTATGAACATTGTATGAATTGGAGGTTGCTAATAAACATTTTTCGTTCTTGCTTTCTTTCAATGTGTGATCTTGGTCTATATTTGCGGATGGCTTTGTGGAAATTCTATTTCTTGATGGTTATAAAAAAAAAACCATGAAAGCTAATGGTAATGCCTTCTAACCTAATCTATCCAAGTCAAATTGCGCGGTGTGGCCAGTGCGCCCAGACCTGGATAGATATAGGTTAGAAGGCTAAGGCGGAAACGGAGCTCCCGCATTAGCCTTCGTGGTTGTTTTTTTGATAACCACCATTTATGTTTTTTGATAACATTTCATACATTGCCGGCTGCGCATTCGGTATTCTATACATTGCCTAGGCATTGGGGGCTGTCCATTAATCACGTGATGTTTTTTCAGCAATTTTTTAACCCCCCTCTCCCCCATGGTGTACGTGGTGAGGTTTTAGACTAACCTCCCCCCTCCCTCCCTAGCCAAAATCACGTATTTTTTATTTATTATTTAATGCTAGACAATTAAGCACTGTGACCAAAAATCGCACTTTGTGTGAAAAAATAAATACACGTGATATCTCAATATACCCCTACCTCCCCTCTGGTGATATTTCGTGATTTTTTCCGGACCTCCCTCTTCCCCCCTCCTTGTTGATGAACCTCACGTATAGAATACCGGATTATAGGTACACATTGCCGGTAACATATTGTGATAGAAACGATATCAATATTTTTTATTTTATTTGACACTTTAGAGAAATAATACATCCATATTTATATCCATATACTTATATGTACTAATATTAAAAATGTGAAAGCAACTCTGTCTGTCTGTCTGTTTGTTACGCTTTCACGCCTAAACCACTGAACCGATTTTGATGAAATTTGGTATAGGGGTAGATTAGACCTTGAGAAAACACATAGGCTATGTTTGGTCGCGATAACCGACATCCACGTGGGCGGAGCCGCGGGCAAAAGCTAGTTAATAATAAAATAAAAAATGTTGTGAAAAGCCATAGAGATGTAAATCTGTTTTGTAGCGTGTTTCAAGTGAAAACGTTGAGAAAAACATGAGCTGTAGCCGCACCTGATTCCGGAGCCGACCATACGACAACTGCGGACGCACGCAGCACATGCGCGTAATTCATTGCGGCTTCTCAATGGGCCCCTTTATCCGTCTCGGAGTTTAACAAGTAATGGGTACGCTGTATGTGCTGCACGCGTCGGCAGTTGTCGTATGTGGTCGGCTTCGGATTCATATCTTAAATTGTAAGATAAAGACATGCTTGTATGATCATGCATATCACAGGTCAATCATATAGACCTAGAACATTATCAGATTGTTTACCATACATAACATACAATGTACCTATTTCAAAGTTCATAGTTGTTGTTGAATGAAATTTTGAAGCATTTATTATGCTGATAGTTCAAATCGATTAAAGAGAAAAGAGAATCGACTTCGCGCGGGATTCGAACCCGCGATCTATCTCATAAGGCGGCTACTAATAGTCCGCCTGCAGTTTTCCGTCTGTCCGGCGGCCTGCAGTCCTTATGTCATTAATGTCATCATAATTTTATTACCTCTGACTAAAATAGTAACATTATTTTATTCTTTTAGTCTGATGTTATTACGTTTAAAATGCCGACGGCCATGGACTGTCCGGCCTTTAACTGTCTTTGCTGACCAGAATCGTCAAGCGGCCACACACATATTAGCAGTCAGTCCAAAATCGTATACGAAACTGTAAGTGTGTGTGGTATTGCGTTGAACTGACAGACCGATCGATATCATCCGGTTGTCTTTCGATAAACTGTTAGTGGGTGGCCGCCTTTACAGGGGGAATGCTCTGACCGCTAAGCCACCAAAGCCGAGTTTGAATCCCGCCCGAAGACGATTCTCTTTTCTCTTTGTAAGTCGATTCATAGTTGTGTTGAGATAGGTTAGACCTTTTGAACACGTATTATATAGACACTGTATAGCTAACAAAATGCATTGCAAAAAAAACAAAATGCAATACGCGTTATGTGTGAGAAAGGTAATGTCAATATTTTTATTTATACTATCAATGTGCATGTTATATCAACTTATCTACCTGAAACCAGAAACTCCATCAGAAACTCTTAGCACGATTTAAAAAAAAAAGGAGTCAGTTGCCACTGAGCAGACCTGCCCCTCTAGACAAGTGACAATTCGTTGATCGGCGTATAATGGAATAGAATGCCAAATGTATGGGATTTGACGTATATGACAGGCGTCAACGAATGTCAAAAACGTCAAATCCTATACATTTGTCATTCTATTCCATCATACGCAGAACAACGAATTGCCACTTATCTAGGGGGGCTGTAATTTATTATCTAGTATAATAAATTACAGGTCTGCGAATAATAGTTGCGAGAAAGTTCGCGCAACAGCCCGATATATCGCGGCGCCACACTGCCTCTTCAAATGACTATATACTTTTTCTCCCTTAGATAAGATTCATAAAGGTTTGGCCAATAAAACCCTGTACTAACCCGTCTGGCCAGCGTGGAAACAGTAGGCCAAAGCCTCTTTCTAGGAGAGGTCTATGTCCAGCAGTGGACTGCGATATGCTAATTGTTTAATGTTCTTTCACAGCGGACGAGTTTGATTGGGAGGTGGAACACGAGCATCTGGCGGAGCAGCTGGAGAGCAGCCGTCGATATAACTCCGGGATCGACGATTTCGCCAAGACGGAACTTGGTAAGGCCTCTTCTTTGCTAGTCTAGGCTGTCATTCCACCGGAGATGTGCTATGCAGCTATGATATGATTATTATTATTTATGTTTAACACACTAGCAGCTATTGAGCTGATGCGTGTATGTCCTGTGATCTAGAGATTTTGTCAAGTCTGTTTTTAAAGACATTCAAATTGGGTGCCAAAACAATGTCTGCCGGTAGTCTGTTCCACTCTCTAACAACGCGGTTAGGTAGGGAGTGTTTCCGGGGTTCAAGTCTGGATCGCACTGTGCATAGCTTTAGTGGGTGACCCCTCAGGTGACTGTTTTCATTGAGGCTTTACATGTCTTCATATGAGGATGTAAAAGCTAAGCTATGAAACCATGAGACCGTGTCCACTGCGCTATGCTATGTAGCGTAGCAAGTAACATGTGCTATGAAACTTCCTACAAATATTCAACATTCGAATCTTAATTAGTATATTAGTATACTAGCTGTTGCCCGCGACTTCGTCCGCGTTAAGTTCGGAATGTTGTTCATCCCCTATTTTATCCCCTTGGGGGTAGAATTAATCAAAATCCTTTCTTAACGAATGCCTACGTCATAGTAGCTTTATGCATGCAGTCTCAGCCCGATCGGTTTAAAATTGACAAAGTTTCATACAAACTTTCATCCTCTATTTTATCCCCTTGAATTACTCAAAATCCTTTCTTAGCGGATGCCTACGTCATAACATCTAGCTGCATGCTAAATTTCAGCCCGATCCGTCCAGTGGTTTGGGCTGTGCGTTGATAGATCACTATGTCAGTCAGTCAGTCAGTTAGTCAGTCAGTCACCTTTGAGTTATATATATTTAAATTTCCACAAAACGGCACAGGGTACAGGTAGAATCTATTCTCCATCTATAGCTCACATCCATAGCACGTATCTTTCTATACAAGAACATAGCTGAACCCCTTTCCACCAGTGCTATGATATGTCGACAAATGAATATATTGTTTTTTTTTTGTACGGTTTTCGCGCATATCTGTGCAGAATAAAAAAACTTTTCTGCCTTTCTTTTTCTTTTTATTGATGGATATCAAATGCTTCCATAGGAACGTAGCATAGCACATCTACAGTGGAAAAGCAGCCTTATCTTCAGCCAGATGTTACAATTGCACACACGAACATATACAGGGTGGAAGATTTTGTGGAAGAATGCAGTTCTGTTTATTTATAAATATAAATGAACTAGCTTTTGCCCGCGGCTCCGCCCGCGTGAATGTCGGTTATCGCGACCAAACATAGCCTATGTCCTTTCATCAAAATCGGTTCAGTGGTTAGGGAGAGAAAGCGTAACAGACAGACAGACAGAGTTACTTTCGCATTTATAATATTAGTATGGATTAGTATGGAAGTATGGATATGGATTAGTATGGATGTTTCCTTTGAGTGAAATTCTCTATCTTCAGTAATTAAAGTACTTTCCCTCCAGGTAAGGTTAAAATCTTCCACCCTGTATATGGGGACGCAACACGCAGTTGTGGAGTGCAGCTTACTTCTTAACTTCAATCCGTACATGAGTGTTATCTTGATTACAGAAGCATCACTATCCCAGTTAGTGTTGGACGAGACGGACGCGCCGCACTCTCGCTCTTTCAGTTCCAGCGTCTGGCGCCATGACCCGCAGACGTTCCCAGTTGTGCCAACGGTGAGTAGTTCAAACAATTTTGTTATTTGCGTTGTGAACTCATAGTTTTTGCGATATCGGGACTTTTCACGATTAATTATTATGGAACATACTTGTGCCGACGTTTTGGGTACGTTGCAGCACCTGTGGTCACGACTTGACTGGTCTGCGAACGTCGGGAGGTGTACGGGGATTTTTTTGTTTGCCTACCCTTCATTACTTATTTGAATGGTAAGGCTGGTGACACACCACACTCACTACATCAGTTTTTACGTCAGTGTGTTTTTGGTTTGTCTGTCGTCGGCACAAGTAAGTTCCATGAAATAATGAATCGCAAAAAGTCCCGATATCGCAAAAACTATGAAACAATTTTGTTAGTATACCACTAGGAAAGAGTAGTTTAAAAGTATGAAGGGTTTTTTTAAGGACAATATTCGTTATGAGGTCACCCGACACTAAATTGGCCGACATAACTTGTAAAATACATCATCTGCTGTGAAATTGGTGGAGCAAATGAGTCCTAGAGTGGAGACGGATGATTAGAAAAAAGTAGCTAGGATTGACTGAATCTGCAAGGCGGAGGATCGGATGCTAAAGCGCACTTTGGGAGAGGGTTATCCTCATTCAAGCCTTTTATTCACTGATTAAGTTTAAGTTAAAATTTTTGAGATCCTTGTTGCACAGCTGTCCTCTCAGTCAGACTGCCCCTGGGGCTGGGGAGAGGCTTATACCCAGTAGTGGACAACCAGAAGTTAATGGCTTCATTGATTGTGGAATATGGGACTTAGCTGAAGTAGAATAGTAGATTTCGAGGTACTAAGTTGTATCCCGAGAGGAGCGAAGGTTTCTGCGGTAGAATCCCGAGCGTAGCGAGGGATTCTAGATAGAAACCTGAGCGGATCGAGGGATACAAGAGCCGAGATGAATTCTTTTTTCACGTATTGGGTACGCTACTTTTCATCATTGACTACGAGAAAACAATTACTCTGTGATTATGAATTAAATTTTGTTACGGATAGTACATAAAAGAAACAGCAAATTATCAATAATAGCTCAGTAGCTAACTACTAATTCTCGAACGCGAAAAGCCTCCGGAGTCTTTTCGCGAGTTTCATTTTCATCACACAAACAGAAACTTTTACAAGGAAAATTGCACAGAAAATTGGCGGCATTTTTATTTTTTTTTAAATTTAAAATGAGCCACATTCTATCTAGCCAGTTATTACATTTAGGTGGCTTTTAGTACGTTTTTAAACTCTTTGCATGTTTTACTACAATCCATACATTCGCGCATGTTCCAAATTCAATTTTTTTTATTCACTCAGTGAAATAAAGAGCGTTTTATTCACTGTTTTTGATGAATCACGGGCCCTTTTTCGAGTGTCAATGGTGAAAAAACTTTTTTTTTCCCTTTTTTTTAACCTGTATTTTATCCTTTCAGCAACCCGTCCCAAGTCTCAAAAATGTGTGCACGGTGGAGGAGCTCGAGCGTCAACTGCGACAGAAACAACAACAACAGAACTTCAACACCCAGAGCTATTTCCAGGTAAGTGAAGGCGATAAAATACCCGCTTGACGGCAATAGGGAGCCTCACTATTACGTGGGACTGCCAATCATATTTTCCGTTGCCGTATTGGTTCCCGGTGGACTAGAATAGGGCCACCCCATCTCTTCCTGTGGGTGTCGTAGAAGGCGACTAAGGGATAGGGTTGTTCTCCATCCGACAGTAAACATACAGCGAACCAAGTGCCCGCTTGTCGGCAATAGGCTCGATCCCTATTACGTGGGACCGAAAATCAGTTGATGAAATGTGGGTGTTAATACGCTTCTGCTTATCCCTTCGGCGATCTAAAGGCTTGAATATATGTATGTATGATGTTGTGCAGAGCACATGCAGAGAGGAGGTGCTGTAATAAGATATTCTGTAATAAATAGATAAAATACAATTAATACTTACTGATATTTCGGTTATTTTTCAGCACCCACAATTCATTAAAAATAGTTTTAACTCAATGTATTAATTCGCGTAAACTTTCGTAAATATAAAAATCATAATATTAATATATTTTTATTTTGTTAACAGCCCAGATTTCCACCAGTCATACTTCAGAGACCACCGGGACTTCAAGCACCCGTACCTTTACCGTTTGCACCCCAGCAAACAATGAACCACAATCTCAACCAAATGAACCAACCCCTCAATAACCTTATGAACCAGATGGGCAACCAAATGGGTCATCAGAACCACGTCAACCACACCAACCCCTTCATGCAAAACAATCAATTCCAAAACAACCAAAGGGTTCCAGGAAATATGATTAACCAACTGTCACAGAACATGCCCGTTCACCAAATTGGTCAGAATAACCAGATTGGTCAGAATAACCCGATTGGTCAGAGTATGAACCTAAATCTGAACCAAGGTCAGTCTTTGAAACTGAACGCGTTAGGTTTACACAACAATATGAATCGAAATATGGACCATATAGGTCCAAATGTCAACCAGATTACCCGAGGTATGGACCAGATTAATCAAAGCTTAACACCCATTGGTCGAAGTATTGACCAAATGAATCAGAGTATGAACCCAAGTATGAACCAACTCAGTCAGAGTATGAACCAAATTGGTCAGAATATGAGCCAGATTGGTCAGAACATGAACCCGATTGGTCAGAGTACGAACCAGATTGGTCAAAATTTGAATTCGATTGGTCAGAATGTGAACCATGTTAATCAGATTAACCAAAGTATGAGTCAAATGAATCAGAGTATGAGTCAAATGAACCAAAATATGGGTCAGAGTATGAATCAGATGGTGCCGAATGGTAACCAGTTTCCGCCAGGTATCAACCAGTATCAACATATGATGGGACAAGGGTCTAGGATGATTGCACCGCCCCCTGGTATCAATATGCCAAGGCAGAATTTCAACCCTAATATGGGACAATTTAACAATAATTTTCGTGTAAGTATTATTTTTTCTTAGTATGTATGTAAGTATGACTTCACCTGACTTATGAGTTTATATTTAATTCTTGTTCTTGAATTAAAGAAGCCTAAGTTACCTTGCCTTCAGCTTACCATCAGGCGAGGTGAAGTTAAATTAACGTGTCCTATATAAAAAAAGTTACACCTTATGACATCATCTACAGCAAAAATTTGCCTAATCATTTTGGAGATTACCTGGAACAAACAGACAGATAGAAATCTTTTTGTTATAAATAACGTCAAACACTAAAGTTGTTATTTTAATATTACACACATACATTTCAATTTTATTTATTTCTATAGATATTTTCAAGAACTTATTGATTATCAAAATTTTTTTAAATAATATTTTTAATTTACAGGCCCCATCAATGCCCACAAAACCAGAACAACCAATAAATCCACCCATCAACCAACAAATAAACCAACAAAACATGATAATGAACCAGCAAATGGTCATGAAAAACCAACAACAACCCATCAACAGCATAAAGTCCCCAAGCAACCAACTCAACAATATCAACTCTCAACAGAAACAACAAATTCAACAAAAATTGCAACAACCGCAGAAGGAGCAAAAAGTGCAAAAGAGTCGGATATACAACAATTCTAAACAACAACAACTGCTGACGTCACAGAATTTAGTTCAGTTGATACAGAATACGCATCCGATGTTGCAATTTAATAATATAAATAGTTTTCATAATGCTAATCACCATCCGATGTTGAATAACAATCGGAATATATTCACGAATAGCCAGTATAATCATCCGATGTTGAATCAGAGGTTAAATGGGACGTTTAATAACAGGTAAATATATTTTTTTTTATTGTATACTAGCTGTTGCCTGCGGCTCCGCCCGCGTGAATGTCGGTTATCGCGGGCAAACATAGCCTATGTCCTTTCCCAAGGTCTAATCTACCCCTGTATCAAATTTCATCAAGATCGGATCAGTGGTTTAGGTGTAAAAACGTAACAGACAAATAGACAGACAGACAGACAAATAGACAGACAGATAGACAGACAGATAGACAGACAGACCGACAGATAGACAGACAGACAGATAGACAGACAGACAGACAGACAGACAGATAGACAGACAGACTGACAGACAGACAGACAGACAGACAAAATTACTTATGCATTTATAATATTAGTAAGGATTACTAGCTGGCGGCCATATTGGTTCCCGATGGAGTAGAATAGGGTCACCCCATCTCTTCCTGTGGGTGTCGTAGAAGGCGACTAAGGGATAGGGCTGTTCTCCATCCGACAGTAAACATAACATACAGCCCATGACTAATATGAGGTGCATTAACACCCACATTTCGCCAGCTATTATTTTCGGTCGATTTGAAAAGTTCCGGGTTCGAATGCTGGCCATTACACAACCGACTTGAACCCACTCGAGCAATTTAGCTTAGTTGGAGGGGTTGAAGGGAATATTAGTAATTTCGGTTGCCAATATTGGTCTAGCTGCAATGCTTCGATGTCGCCTAATGTCACCATTGGGTCAGATGGCAGTCAATTCACGAAAAATATCTAGGTCTAGCCAAATCCGCAGTTAAGACTGGTAAAGCGGACCCCAGACACCGAGGTGAAAGCTTCGGATGCGACTGGGAATTAACGCTAGGATGATGAAGAAGTTGCTTATATTCTTTACAAAATTATAATAATAATACCGTTATAACCGAAATTGCAAACCTGTGAGCATGCCGTAAGGCAAAACTGGTCAGGTTGATAATTAAAACTACAACAGAACTGTGTTATCCAATATGTATGTTTTTTCTAGAAATTCTATGAACGGCGACGACAATAGCGGTAGCGAGAGCGACGAGTACGCGGGACTCATGACGCAGCGAGAGAAACAGTGGCTCATCAACATTCAGCTGTTACAGCTCAACACCGGCACGCCTTACATACACGACTTCTATTATACGGTACGTCATGATGTGTCTTAGAGTACGCGGGACTCATGACGCAGCGAGAGAAACAGTGGCTCATCAACATTCAGCTGTTACAGCTCAACACCGGCACGCCTTACATACACGACTTCTATTATACGGTACGTCATGATGTGTCTTAGAGTACGCGGGACTCATGACGCAGCGAGAGAAACAGTGGCTCATCAACATTCAGCTGTTACAGCTCAACACCGGCACGCCTTACATACACGACTTCTATTATACGGTACGTCATGATGTGTCTTAGAGTACGCGGGACTCATGACGCAGCGAGAGAAACAGTGGCTCATCAACATTCAGCTGTTACAGCTCAACACCGGCACGCCTTACATACACGACTTCTATTATACGGTACGTCATGATGTGTCTTAGAGTACGCGGGACTCATGACGCAGCGAGAGAAACAGTGGCTCATCAACATTCAGCTGTTACAGCTCAACACCGGCACGCCTTACATACACGACTTCTATTATACGGTACGTCATGATGTGTCTTAGAGTACGCGGGACTCATGACGCAGCGAGAGAAACAGTGGCTCATCAACATTCAGCTGTTACAGCTCAACACCGGCACGCCTTACATACACGACTTCTATTATACGGTACGTCATGATGTGTCTTAGAGTACGCGGGACTCATGACGCAGCGAGAGAAACAGTGGCTCATCAACATTCAGCTGTTACAGCTCAACACCGGCACGCCTTACATACACGACTTCTATTATACGGTACGTCATGATGTGTCTTAGAGTACGCGGGACTCATGACGCAGCGAGAGAAACAGTGGCTCATCAACATTCAGCTGTTACAGCTCAACACCGGCACGCCTTACATACACGACTTCTATTATACGGTACGTCATGATGTGTCTTAGAGTACGCGGGACTCATGACGCAGCGAGAGAAACAGTGGCTCATCAACATTCAGCTGTTACAGCTCAACACCGGCACGCCTTACATACACGACTTCTATTATACGGTACGTCATGAGTTCATGACATAGTGGACAATGGCGACTGGTAAAAGGTCTATACAAGTTCTGATCAGTGGTGAAGGGTGCAAATATTTAAAAGGGAACCGCTGACCAGTGGTGGGGTATCCGTGGGGATTTCCGCACAAAAAACAGGCGGATTTTCGTCAGTTATTGCATATAAATGACGACGCGATGTAGCGCTTTATTCGTACAGTCTGCTCGCCCTACGCCATATTGATCTTAAAATTTTGTTTGCGAAATAATAATATTCTGTGTGATTTTATGGTCGTTTCGGATAAAAAGGTTTTCGGCACAGTTTAGATAGCAAAATTATCTGAAAGTATTCCGTTGGCGGAAAAAAACCTTTTTTTTTTATAATGTACTACTTACCTTCCGCTCACGGCTCCGCCCGCGTGCATCTCGGTTAACGCGACCTTGGCTCATATCTTCGGTTCTACTCAACCGATTGGGATGAACCAAACGTAAGATTTTAAGTCAGACCAAGCCCCTTCTCACAAAAAAAACCACATCAAAATCCGTTCAGTAGTTTTTGCGTCCATCGCGGACAAACAGACAAACAGACAGGAAATTCAAAAAAAATATTTTCGTGTTCAGTATCGTTAACATAACATAACCCAAGTATTATTTTTTTTAAATATCTCCAATGTACAGACACGACCACTTTACAATTATACAATAGTCTAGATAGATGGGAATGGGAATAATTTACAGGTGAAAGGCATACTGTATGGGGGTTGTAAAAAGTTTTTTTTCACCAAAATAATACTTTCAGACGATTTTGTTAACAAAACTGTGCTCAAAATCCTTTTATCTGAACGATTTCACAAATAGTACTTTAGTAACTAGTCTATTCTTGATTCCAGGTGTTCTTAGAGAGGCAAGCAAGTAAAGAGAAGGAGGGAATCAAGGAGGCACATAAGGCTAACCAACAGAACCATCCCTTCTATAGTGGAGGTAGGCATACTTTGAATTTCCACACGTGTTATCCTCTGTCCATTAATCACGTGAGGCTCAACAGCCCCCCCCCCCTCCCCCTGTTGAGCTCCCATTTCCCCCCTTTTCCAAATTCATTTGGGGTCAGCTTTCAGTCTAAATATGAAATGGCTGAACCGCGACGTTCCATGAAGTGCGAAATATTGACCAAATGAACCAGTCACAATATGAACCAAAATGGTCACGATATGAACCACAACGGTCAGAATATGAACCAAATTGGTTAGAGTATGAACAAGATTGGTCAGAATTTGAAACCTGTGTGGTTTAAAATCCCAAACTCACCAGTATGTAGTCTCAATATATTAACAATGGTCACCCATCCTAACCTGGCTAGCATGTCTGTTAACCTACTATTTTATATTACGCAGGTGTCAAACAAGAAACTCACATACATCGGGAGAGACACAATTCAAACCGACACAACTCTACCAGTGAAGATAGTGGAACTCCCCGGACATATGTACCTACTCAATTTGAGAACTCGCTTGGAAAGCTACAGGTAAGATTATAGTTTAGTACATACATACACATACATACAATCAAGCTTTAACCCTGGAGGGTTAGACAGAAGCGAATTAACACCGACATTTCACTAATCATTGAATTAGGTCCCACGTAATAGGGGGTGATCCTTTTGCCGTATTCCGGGCACTATTGTTGAAACGAGCCTTGTATCTGAGTCTGTGCTGTATATATCTGTGCGATGTTAAACAGCCCTATCCCTTAGTCGCCTTGTACGACACCGCATGGGAGGAGATGGGGTGGTCCAAATTCACAAAATTTCTCTATTTGATTCCCTTTGATTGGGTAATTAATAAATGTAATATGGCAACACTTGCAGTGTGGCAGCGTGACAGCCCCTAGAAAGATCATCGACGTTGAAGTAGTGGGGGCTGACGCGGCTCCTTCTCGAATGTCGAGAGCTTCCAGTGTTGCCAGCACCACGCATCCGCAGGAGGTGAGTACAATACTGAAGATATCTTTATAAGTTAGCAGTATTGCCAGCTTGATAAAATTAATTTTTGAATATCAAATAAATAGATGCGTTTTTTTTTATCGACCGATAATACCGCATGCGTTTATATCGATCGATAATATCGCCGTGCTATTACGATATTTGTATTAGCAGGTATATTATGTACTAGCTTTTTCCCGCGGCTCCGCCCGCGTGGATGTCGGTTATCGCGACCAAACATAGCCTATGTCCTTTCCCAAGGTCTAATTAATTTCTTAACCAAATTTGACCAAAATCAGTTCAGTGGTTTAGGCTTCAAAGCGAAACAGACAGACTGACAGAGTTACTTTCGCATTTTTAATATTAGTATGGAATTATGGATTAGTATGCGACTACGACACACTGCACGCCATTCTGAGAATTCAGATGGGAGTCGCTTCATCGCGATGGCAGCCGCGTATTTGGCTAGACCTCAATATCTTCCATCCATGTTGAGGTCTAGCCAAATCCGCAGTTAAGACTGGTACAGCGGATAACGTTTTATTCTTCTTCATCCTAGCGTTAATCCCAGTCGCATCCGAAGCTTTCACCTCGGAGTCTTGCATCCACTTTACCAGTCTGACTATGTATTTGGCCGACCTTCGATGTTTTCCGTGAAGCGACTGCCATCTGACTTCCACAACTCAATGGTGATATCGAAGCATTGCAGCTAGATCAGTTGTTGAACTTCTTAGGGCTGCAACCACCATAGATATTTTATGCTGTATGGCAACTGGGACCGACGGCTTAACGTGCTCTACGAGGCACGACCGGACTAATGCATATACCCATATTTATGCATATACCCTACCCATATTTATGCATATACATATCGCGGCCGCGTTCACTACCGCGTCACTAAAGTTATGATTCCGAAGCCGACCGCATACGACAACGGCAGACTGCTGCACACGTCGGCAGTTATCGTATGCGGTCGGCTACAAAATCATACTTTAACGCGTTATTATCGACCGTTAATAACGCATGCGGTAATGACGCGTATCGATCGTGCGGTATTATCGTGTATTTGAGACTTCTTTACTTCACTTTAAAAGTAGATTATATAAAACTAGCTGACCCGGCTAACTTCGTACCGCCATATTTTCCGCCCGCGTGGTATTATCTCTAAATTTATCAGTGTTTCTCTACAATATTATGCATGTATTATACATATAAACCTTCCTTTTGAATCACTCTATCTATTAAAAAAAACCGCTTCAAAATCCGTTGCGTAGTTTTGAAGATTTAAGCATACATAGGGACGGACAGACAGCGACAGCGACTTTGTTTTATAATATGTAGTGAATAGTGATAACGACTTTCAATCCACAGGTCCCTAGGGAGATGAAGAGGACGAAGCAATTACTCCTGGACATAGAAGCATTGTATCTAATTCTACTACGGCTCGAGGAACTGAATGATCCACTGGCGATATCCAATGCGTTAATATTGAAGGTACGTTTTGCTACTATTTGGTACAACGATAAGAGTCCGCTTGACGGCAATAGGCTTGCCCCCTATTACGTGGGACCGAAAATCATAGTTGGCGAAATGTGGGTGTTAATACACCTCTGCCTACCCCTTCGGGGATTTACAGGCGTGTGTATACATTAGCGTTTGCCCGCGGCTCCGCCCGCGTGGATGCTGGTTATCGCGACCAAACAGCCTATGTCCTTTCTCGAGGTCTAATCTATCTCTGTACCAAATTTCTTCTCTAGTTCAGTGGTTTAGGCGTGAAAGCGTAACAGATAGGCAGACAGACAGATAGAGTTACTTTCGTATTTATAATATTAGTATGGATGGATACGGATGTATGTTTTGGTATTTGTTAAACGAAGAGATAATAATCGTCATATTTGTTACATGTTTTTAATTTTGAAGCATTTATTATGCTATTCAAATCTAGAAGTGGAAAGATCGCGGGTTCGAGTCCCGCCCGAGGTCGATTCTCTTTTCTCTTTCCAAATCGAGAAGATTGTTCATGTTTAGGTAAGTACCTCACCGAATGGAGTATAGGCTAGACAAAATACCTCTTTTTTTAGTTGAAGTCGGTTAACCATCAAATAAAATTACTATTCTTTGACAATAGGAGAGAGAAGAGAAGCAGAAGCAACTAGAAGCGGCGCAGAAGGAGGCGGAGAATGAACAACAGGATGTATCTAACTTGTTTCTGAAGAATATCGAGTCTGTACAGAGAAGGCCTAAGCAGGACAGTCCTAAGAGCGAAAGCATTGACAAGAGACAGGTTTGTAGCTATTATCCTGTAAACTGGCACGCGGACAGAATTTGTCCGCATGAAAAAAAAGCCCAGACTGGCGAGCGGACAGATTTTGTCCGCGCGTAATGGCGCGTATCAACTCGCGCTTAACTGCAAATATTTCTTATCAATGTATACCTATCTTTGTCATACCTATTTAAATGTGTATGGAAAAGAGTAGGATAACAAGCAAGCCAATAATAAGATATCACTAGGTAGGATTTTTTTAAACTGTGGACGGTGTAAGTGCGACCGCTTAGCGCGAAATTTAAATGAAGACGGGTGAGTTTAGATGGCGTCCGATTTTAGTGTATTGAGTGATTTAAATACCTAAAAAGGATAAATTATGATGCCTGGGTAAGTAATCTCGACTGCTACAACTAGAACTTACTTGACTGATTATGTTTCTAAAATATATGAAATCTGTTTATTTACTGGTTTGTTTTGTGTGATAATATCATAATCTAAGTTATTCTTACAATTAAATAGTTCGTATTGGCGCATAAAGTTAATAATTCGAGTAAATACGTAATAGTGACCTTGACGCTCAAAAAATGGCCGCGCGCCAGTCAGCTGTCTGTAGCCGCCGAGCATAGCCGAGCGTGTGACGTCACACGGAATTCTCCGAAGACTGGCGAAGACTCGCTTCGTAGAATTCCGTGTGACGTCAGGTGCTATCAAGTGGTTGAATATTTAGGAGCTGAAAAAGTATGGATGCGGCTTTTTTAAAATAATAATGCCATTGTACGGATCGTGAACGTAATATTTTTTATTAGGTTTTTAGAATGGACATAGATTATAGTGTGAAAGAACAAAGAAAAATATACAAATTATATAAAATTATTATTTTCATTTTAGTGCAACTCAATTCTAAAATAGAAATATTATACATACATAAATACATACACACACACATACAAACATACATACATACTATACACACATAATTTATACTTATTAAATACATACAGTGAAAGTTAAATAAAAACTTGCACGAAGCCGTATCCATACTATGTAGCGTACATCGCGTCGTCGGCCGTGTCGTTGACGTCACAGCTGACGTATGTACTATGCCGTTGCTATGCAATCGCGTATAAATGGCGGAAAAAACATACGAAATTACAAATGTTTGTAAGCTTATTGCTAATTATTCTTGGTTAGCAAGTCTTTATTGTTTTTTATGTATTGTATAGAAAATATTACGCACTATTGGTATATAAAAAAAAAAATATTGTAAAAGCGGCATATTTTTCGCATTATGACTATAGTCGGGAAGTTAGTCATTTGGGAGCCGATCTCATGTCGGTTGCTTTATTTACTCTTTACGTTGAAATGAACAAAGTTATTCATCTGATGTTTATATTTATCAAGAGTACTTGAGCAGACCTGTCACGCAATACATAAATCAAGTTACTTGATAAGCCCGGCGTTCGACTCAAGGGCCATTGAGATTGTTTATTTTTTTATGAGAGCGCGCTTGTGTGTGAAATTGTATCGTAACTTTTAATGGCCTCGGTATAAAAAATATGTACAGAAACATGTGCAGTTGTAAATATATTTTATAAATATACAATTAGACTGTAAAATAAAGTTAAAACTGATAATATTTTTTTTATTAAATTTAATAAATATGCCAATATTGAACACATACCTATCAATTTCCCCCCCTCCCCCTTTTTTTCTAACATTTTTAATAATAAATATATAAAAAAGCTTAGACTATTTGGATACTAATTTGTAGATAATTTTATAAGGAATCCAAATATATATATATATTACTATGCATTCATACAAATTCATCGAGAAATCTTCGAAAGAAACTCGCGGGGAAGGGGGGGGCGTCCCCCGCCGCGTACCACGTGATTTTTTTTAGCAGTGCCGGCGGAAGTACCCCCGCGGGGGGGCGCCCATCGAAAGGTTATTGTCCTAGTTACCGGCATAGTGGAATTTGGGCCACCCCATCTCCTCCCATGCGGTGTCGTACAAGGCGGCTAAGGGATAGGGCTGTTTAACATCACACAGATATATACAGCCCAGTCTCAGCCTATACATGGCTCGGGTCAACAACAGTGCCTGGAATACGGCAATAGGCTCACCCCCTATTACGTGGGACGTAATACAATGATTGGTGAAATGTGGGTGTTAATTCACCTCTGCCTAAACCCTTCAGGGATAAAGGCGTGATTGTATGTATGTATTTTATTGATTACTAGTTGTTGCCTGCGACTCGGCTCGCGTGGATGTCGGTTATCGCGACCAAACATAGCCTATGTTCTTTCCCACGGTCTAATCTACCACTGTGCCAAATTACCACAGGACCACATACGTACATCTCAGTTCCAAAAGGTCGCATCTCATTCTCATCGCGGCTGATTATAATGAAACGGAAATTTCTTAGTGCCCTTCTAAACGAGCCATGTTTTTCTGCAATATGTAGCTGCACTATTGGCAACTGATTGCCCGGCAATCTCAAAAATATTTTATTGCAACTGATGGCCGAACAATCAATGGCTGGGCAATGTGTTGCAAATATATCTGCAACAGTATGGCTCTTGATGCAGATTCATAAACGGACATATGTGGCAACATAAAACATGTTTGGCTATATTGCCGGGACATTACTGCAATACTCCTCGCAGTATTGCTTGCAATAGTTGCAATGTTCCCGGGCCACAGTGTTGCAGCCACTAATTGCAGTAAAACATTGCCCGTTTAGAAGCACCTTTATGAAATTTTAGGATCTGCAACACATTTATCGACAGCAGCACTTTCATATTTACCCACATCCCTAGCGCTTGACCGAACGAAAGAGATAGTGTCAAATGTACGTGTGTAAGAAAGAGATATGAATATGCTGCAAGCTTATGTTATATACGCTGTTTTCGCCGTAACCATTGCCAGAAGCGCGTCGCCTGTAATGCGGTGTCTATTGGTTGTATGGTCGTTGCACGCGGGCGAGAAACTCTCCTCGTGTAAACGACGCTTAATCGATTCGAACTAGCATACTCAATGATTAAAATTTCATTTAAATGATGTCATCCTTTCAGGTGGTAAACCTAGCCGTGAATCAGAAGCCTGCACCAGTGAAGAACCTTCTAGATGAGGATAAAGATGACTTACTGAACAAAATGTTCGCGGGATTGTTGCACAGCGACCGTCTGCAGCAGATACTGTCCGTTAGGAAAGGGAAGGTGAGTTGATACGTGATGAGAGAGAGAGAGGGGGAGAGAGAGAGAGAGAGAGAGAGAGAGAGAAGGGGAGATAGAGAGAGAAGGGGAGGGGAGAGTGAGAGAGGGGGAGAGAGATAGAGAGAGAGGGGGGGGGGAAAGGGGGAGAAAGAGATAGGGGAGAGAGAGGAGTGGGAGAGACAGGGGGGGGGAGAGAGAAGAGAAGAGTGGGAGATGAGTATGACATAGCGACTGCTTGTCTATAATTTGCGTAAAATGATAGGAACGTTGAGCGCTAAAATCTATTTGCTGATCGCGCATGCGTGTTGCGCCGTGTCCACAGATTATGTAGAAAAAGAAATCAGCTAAAGTTGTATCGTGATGGAAAAAATGTTACATTATGATACATATGGCCATAGAAAATAGAATTTTAGTATGAGATTAGATAAAATGTATTTGATTAGCTGCTGAACAAAATGTTCGCGGGACTATTGCACAGTGACGGTCTGCAGCAGATATTGTCTGTTAGGAAAGGGAAGGTTACGAGTTAAGAGAGAGAAAGAGAGAGAGTGGGAGGTAAGTATGACTTGCTGAACAAAATGTTCGCGGGTTGCAATGACCGCCTGTCTGTAATTTAAAAATGACAGAAACGTTGAGCACCAAAATCCAATTTGCTGAGCGCGCATGCGTGTTGCGCCGTGTCCACATACTATAGTTTAATGTGTACATTTCAATATGAGATTAGATAAATAGCTATATGATCGTTATGTTGTCAAGTTATATCATGTCATGCTCTATTAAGTGCTTTTTTTTTCAATCTTTCCCGTCCCCCAGTCGCTGGTGTCCCGCTTCGTGTCCCGCGTGTGCCCGGGACACCCCCGCCTACGTACTCTATGGGCCAGAGTGTTGCGGGCACTGCCCCCTGCCGCCAGGAGGGACCCGACAGCGCTGGCACACCTCGCCAAGCACTACCGGAGGTTAGTACACATATACATACATATATAAACTTCTTCTTCATCCTAGCGTTAATTCCCAGTCGCATCCGAAGCATTCACCTCGGAGTCTGGGGTCCGCTTTACCAGTCTAACTACGGATTTGGCTAGACCTCGATATTTTCCGTGAAGCGATTGCTATATGACCTCCACGACCCAATGTTAACATTAGGCGATATCGAAGCTTTGCAGCTAGACCGTTGTTTTTGGACTTCAACTACGCGTAACGACTGCCATAGATGTTCTTATGGCAACCGAGACCGACGGCTTAACGTGCTCTCCGAGGCACGACCAGACCAATGCAAATATCCATATTTCATGCACACAAATATTTGCACTGAGCGGGGATCGAACCCGCGTCTCCCCGAAGACAGAGGCGTATTAACCACCCACATTTCGCCAATCATGATTTTCGGTCCCACGTAATATTTGCCGTCTAGCAGGCACTTTGTCATGAACTGTATGTCTATTGTCGGATGTAGAACAGCCCTATCCCTTAGTCGCCTTCTACGACACCCACAGGAAGAGATGGGGTGGCCCTATTTATTCCACAGGGAACCAACACGACACTTGAAACTTTTTCTTGTATTACAGTTACATTCAAAATACAACGGGCTGGTCCCCTATACTAGAGTCGTGTAGCATGTTGGCCGAAGCTTTCGACCCGGCGAGGACGCCCTATGCCCTTACCACCTCTGTAAGTATTACATTATTCAAAAGATATACTAACACCCGTATTCACAAAAAATACTGTGAGGTCTCATAGTGTGCTCGAGCGCATAGGGCGGGTAAAATTAATTCACAAACATCACGGAGCAGTATCTAACGCAGTGCGTTCCCTCAACGAAGTATTACTTAGGTGTTATCAATGAATAAAAAGGCTTGCCAAAACGAACGCACTGAGAATTTGTCGTTCTTTAGTTTTGGTAGTACGCATAGCGAAGTATTGTTTGTGAATACGGGTGTAAGAACCTATACTTCGTTTGATTAGGTACCTACTCAACTAATTTATTTACCGGCAAATTTCGTGAATCTTCATCATAGCGTCAATTCCCAGTCGAAGCTTTCAGCTCGGAGTCTGGGGTTCGCTTTACCAGCCTTATTACGGATTTGGCTGGACCTCGATATTTTCCGTGAAGCGATTGCCATCTGACCACAACCCAATGGTAACATTAGGCGATATCGAAGCTTTGCAGCTAGATCGTTGTTTTTAGACTTTTTAGGGCTCCAACTGCCCGTAACGACTGCCATAGATGTTCGTATGGCAACCGGGACTGACGGCTTAACGTGCTCTCTGAGGCACGACCAGACCAATGCAAATACCCATATTTTATGCACACAAATTTCGTGAATGAATGCCAAAATGTTTACACTTGTGCACTAACTGGCTTATCAATCAAAAAACCAATAAAGAACTGATCAACCAATGACGCGAGCCCTTTGAGCCCGTGATTAGTTTAATATGATCTATGATTGGTTGATTGGTACAGCTCCGCCGTCGCACCCCTTGCTTACCACCAAAGAGATCTAAAACACGCTTTCACCAACATACATTCCATTCCCGGGGGCTAGATGGGTATTCCGTGACCCCCACACCCGAAGAGACCCAGGGCTAGCTCGTAAGAGATGATCCTGGGTCGGCCGGGGTGCAAGTGATATGTCTCGCACAATCTCGCTTCCGGCAACCAACGACCCACATACGGCGTGCGTTTTAGTCGGTTCAAGTCCGCTAAAACTCCCCTGCCGGCTTCAACGGAGATATCCGTGGGGATTTTGCGTACGATAAGAAAAAAAAGCCTGAATACATTGTCACGAAGTTTGCCGGCCACACAGACATATCCATATAACCTAACATATTTCTTTCCAGTTTACCTTAAGCTGTGTCTGCGCGTTAATAGAAAAAGCCGCATTACTAGTAAACACACCCGAAGCGACGTCCAACGAGCGACAATGGTCCAAGTTTCTCAAAACGTTAGCGAGAGCACTTAAAAACACTAGCCTCAACGTCGCGAGACCCCTTCAACCAATGTCGGAAGCAAAACTTATGCAACACATCAAGCAATTGGAGTCCAGAAGTACAATAGAGATATTACAAAGAGGAAAGGCCGCGGAATTCGCGGATTTAACTAAAAATGATGTTTCTGAGCAGCTTGTTAAACATCTATGTTGATATTTGTTGAGTTTTAAGTCTGTTTTCTGCGCGGGAGACGATTTCGGAGACCTCTTAAGTAGATAAGGGTTTCGGAGTTTCAAATCATGTCTCGAATGTGACCTTGTTCGGTTTGAACGAAGGCCCGTAGACCTAAGACCGGGCTAGAACATTATTCTGCCCTAAAAAAAGATCTTGACCAAAAACACCTTCAGTTTATTTTTAATAACGTAACGCAAGTTTAATTTTTTTTAAATTGTTCTCTCAATTATTTTTTTAACAAAAATGACTATTTGACTCGGATATGACGATATTCACTATTTATGATAGATAAAGACAGTTGAAATCTCCAGAGTTTGTGGCAGCGTGCCAATAGATGGCGCTGTCGCAAACTTTTGATGCGACACGAAAGAGTGACGTCATGGTTCTGTAAAGGCTATGCACCAAGCTTATGACTTTCATATAAATAAAATCAAAATGTCGAAGACATCAGTGTAAATAAATGAATATAGCTTCTATATTTTAATGCTTGGTTTTATTGACATTTTACGATTTTGTCCAATGTTATTCCATTTTTTTAAAAGAAGAGTCCATAGAAAGAAAGTGAGATATCTCTTTCTCATTCTACTTTTCGCTGACTAAGCGAGTAAGCAATTATCTAGGGCTCAATACATTTCAAATATTACTAGACTTTGTGGTAAATGTGATTAAAAATTCGTATGGTAACTTAATTGTCCCTATTTTATGGGTGTCTAATGGGGAAGTGATTCAAAAGAAGCTATAATTTCAAGATATAAAAAAAAAACTCTATTGAAATGTTGGAAATGGGTCTATTTAACAAACTATTTTTCTTTATCTGAATTGAATATTATTATTATTTGCTACAAATTCATTTCTTTAACGCTGTATTACTGACATAGTCGCTAAATTTTTTGATTATCAATAAACTGTTCCTATAATGCTCGAAAGACCAAAAAGTATAAGCATCATACATCGTACATAGACTTCACCTAACATTTTTGGTCCTTTTAATTAGTCTAACTTTAAAATAGAATGCGTCACTGCCGTTAGAAATAGGCGGAGTGTTTAGGCATATGGCTGCGTTTCTCTTCATCAAAAGACATAACAGTCGCCTTGTTCCTAGAGAAAGGATATCCATAACGTTAGCCTCTATATTAAAACTAAGAAGTAATGCCAGCAAACATTAGGTGTAAACATTAAACAGTAGTAGGACACGCTAGAGTTGATTTCAAAATAATAGGACGATTTTTATTACACCAAGGAAATAATAGTAGGGGTCCGGAAATAGTGCCTTGTGGAACTCCATAGAATTCTACAAAGCTTTTGATTGAGTTGACATACCCTTGAATATTGATTGAAAAATAGCTAGCACAGGAAGTATCTTCTATTCAGTTCCTTCAGGAAATATGTGGTGCATTATATGGCGTATTATGGTGTCATAAGTGAATACTGGAAACCAACCATAACTTTGAATATTTAATCAAAACCTTGAAATCTAATCAACTGTATTAAATTTCTGGATTATTTTGTAAAATCCACTGTTACAAAAGTAAATATAATAATCAATCTTCTTGAATTTCAAAATAATAATGATACTTTGTACTTGGTGTGTAAGAAAAGTCCTTTAAGAGCACTGAAAGCATTACTTGCTACCAAATTAGAACTAAATATAGATATAGATTCACCAAAATCATCTCAACATTGAAAAATCACAAGTAAAAGTGTTCCTTATCGTAATAAGGAGACTCAAAAGCCATTCAGACTTCACAAACGCGTTCGACTCATAATATATCAACTTGGGCGTTAATATCAGAGATTTTAAGGCAAGAATTGCTCACAACTGCTATATTCTAATTGCACAAATATAGATTTATATCATAGGTTTGACCGGTGAAAAGAAGAGAGCACTTCTAAATATAACACAGTGGTAAAGATTCTTCGCAAGAATTAACGAAATCACTGCAAGACATGACGAATTCTAACAATTTTAATCAGTATTTGATCACTAAAGATGTTTTTCTTTACTAAATTCGTTTAGCAATAAGATCATTGTTACAGTTATTCATTTTTTGCTCATGTAAAATACTATCTTTGACTTCTTCGGTGAGTGAATTGTTGTTCCTATAAGTAAAGGCTTACAGAGATGGAGCGTTATTATAAATATTCTTGTTGAATTCACTTTTGATGTCGTGAACTATGTGTATAATTGATTCATTCTTGATTATAAAGGTTTTCAGGGGTCCATGGGGTACGGTAGGGGTTTCCTTTTTCAATTGTTTGATCCTCTTTAGGCCATGTCAAGTAATAACTGATATTATTTTAAGAAAATTATTGCTTGAATTTTCATTTTCTGGGTCTTATTCATGTTTACAGACTAGATAAATACAAATATCGTTAGGTATAACACGATTTCTGATGGATTTCTTATTCATATTGATTTGTTAACTACACATATTATTGTTAATTTTATCATTATCATTGTTATCATCGTTATCATGATCATTATTATCATCATCATCATCCCGGTTGTATCCAAAGTCCTCACTTTGGATTTGGATCTGCTTTCTTACTCTTTCTTCCCCTTTTTAAGGTTTTCAACATCCTTGATAGTGGAAGGAAAACCATATTATGATGGTGATATTTTTGTTGCTTAGAGTAAAATAAGTGTTTTTTTATTCTGTTCCAAAACACAGATTCTTGCATTTCAACCTTGCTGGGCATTATTTCATAAATCATAATTACAGTTCATAAAGGAGTTCTTTTCAACAGATTTTTATCCTTATAAAAATTACAAAGGGTATAATAATATATACAGCTGTTATTTACAAAAAAAAAATGGGGTGAAAAAAGGACCCCAGCGTGTTAGTGACAACAAAATAACTTTGGTAATTTCTAACCTTCATTTGGCAAACAAAACTTTCATTCATGTGCGTCAATCTTATATTGGGGTGAAAAAGGACCCCAGTTTATTAGTGATAATTATATCAAGTTGGTACAGTAAAAAACTGTTGTACCAGTAGATCTGATAACCATTCGGCCATAGCTATTAGTTTAGTTTTATAGTCTTAATACCAATTAATATATAAATTCTACTTCAAAAAACACACTGAATGTAAAATTAAGAAAAAAAAAGTGCCCAGCTAACACCTTGTTTGACAAAATAATTTGAAGGAAGATTTGAAGAAGAAAAAAATATGATTATGATATGATTATGAAGTTTCTTTATAAACGATATTCAAAATAATTCGCAATGATTGGCTACTAATTATTTTTTGATTTTAGGTTTGTTCTTTGTTGAAAATTATAATTAAATCTTCGTATCCAACATTTGACGAGCAACGTGTTGCTCAACAAGTTCAGCAACAGAGCGCAACACGCACGATGTTATTAGCTAATGTTGTGTTCGACGATTGATCATGCTTGGATCAGGCTTTTTGAAGAAATTGGAATGTTTATGTGAGGGAATTTGTCGTTATACCGTACTGTGTTAAAGTTTGGGTGACACTAGTTACAATACATAAATGCGTTTTAAAAGCACTTTCTATTGATATCATTTAGTGGTCGTACATAAAGTTAACGAGTGAAATTACTCACACAAGTACAGTATGAGATAAAGAAACCAAAGGGCTTCAGAAAAAAAATAGCAGAATGCGGACCTACCTTAATGCTTTTCACAAGATCTCATGTCTCCATTCGGGATATAATATCTCCGATTGGGGTACAAAACACCCCCGCTTAGACTATCATAATTCTGCTAACAACGTTTGTGATACTTTATCGATAGAAATCATCACAATTGGGGTATTTGTCGACCCCATCCTGGACATACAGTGTCACCTTCTGTCAAATTTTCTACCATCTCGTTAAATAGTTGTGGTATTGTCATACGCAAAATATAAAAAAAACACGAAAAATAATTTAACACTTTTTATTTTATAAAATGTGTAGATATTTTATATTATTGTAAAAATAATATTTTGGTAACAGCTGAACTTAAATCATTTATATTCTTATCATTTATTGTAAATATTATTAGCAAAAAAAAAAATAACGCGTTTATCTATGTAGAATAGTTGTCAATTAATTTAATTTCAGGAATAATCTTGCTTTTTATTTAACATAGTTGGGTAAAATCCATTGAATTTAGTACACATGGAACTTAATATGTTTAGATCCATAAAATTCGTGGAATAGTTTTATTATGAGAGGAAGGGTTAAGCCGTTATAGCCTTCTACTTTTTCACTGGTGGGGTCTTTCTGTACCCCATATGACGTAAAAGAAATTAAGGTTAAAAGTGTTTAGGGTTATTTAAAAACAGCAAAATGGTATAGGCAAGTTTAATCGAAAATATTTTTTACTTGAATTCTTTTGATTAAATAAACAATTTATATAGAAATCGTGTAAGACCATAACGTTGATTGGTCCTTCCTCTTAAGGCCTATAGGACAGCGGTTAGCGTCTAACCCATTAATTTCTCCGCACCGCTTCCTAAGCCCTTACTGGGGACTGACTTTTCTTTTTTTTAATTTAAAACGACTGTGATCGACAAATTTGAAATATTAAACTCGAGGCGATATAAGTAATTTGTTTTCTCAATACGCTTGTGATAAAAAATTCAGTCCTCAGATTTCGAATCCACATTTGGACATTTGTTTTTATTTAATGTGGCTTTGGACGTAGATATTATGTTAAATCCAATGGTGTTATATCAAAATGGGATAGATGAGTTACTGTCAAATACTATCAGGTTATCAAAAACATACTTTTTTTTTACAAATATTGCTAAACAAAATAACTTATGCAGAATTGAAATGACATTACATTTAACGGGTGCAAGGACGAGACGATTGCGCCAACCGTTGACTCACGCGTGTGTAGACATGCGGGCGCCTATTTTGTTCAAATAATATAGAGTGAATTATGTGCAAATAATTTGCACAAAAGTCGTGCAAAAGACAACGCATGCGTGACGAGGCAGCGTACCTTTATACGTTACGCTGTTTCGTGCGAATGCGGTGACGTAATCCAATAAACAACCATTTTGAGTGTAATTTTTTAGCGCCAATACCGTATCTATCTCATTTCAATGTAACATCATTGTTTAAATGCTAAAATTAATGGCCTAGGCCTAGAAACAGTACTAGGACCTTATTACAACTTAAAAAAGTTTTCTGAAGCAAATTCACATTTTATTAGCATTTTAATATCGTGGGGTCCTTAGTGCTTTTTCACTAGGCCGCGGCCTTAAAAGGGTTAAGTTAAGTTCATATTTTGACCCAAATAGGACTCAAACATATTTTTTATCAAACGAGTCTTCAATGCAATCAAATGCTTCATACTATTGTGTGCGTTTCAAATTTTGTAATTATTCAATTCATTTTCGAAGTCGATCGTTATATAATTTTTTTTCAAATGAAAATCGACTCAGAGCATATAAAATTCTATAGTCGAGACAGTTCACATTTCGCGGTCAAATTATAAATATTTATTAAGAAACGCACGCAATAGTAATGCGATTATACATGTAGAATTATATAATATACATATATATATATATAAATTGTATATATTAAACTGGCAATAAGTAAACAAAAGGAATCGTGAAAATTATAGAAAAAGTAACTGATTTCGTTTTTGTAAAAAATAAAAAATATGTTTTTTTTAATGATTTTAGTAGGCGACGGTCGCTCTTATCGTTTTTTACTATTAGTAGTTTTTAGTTATTTTTTATCCGATAAAATAAAAATAGTAGGTATAAATTGTTTATAGAAACAATGTTGTGAGTTTTTTTTAATCCTATAAAATTTAAGAACCTACTGAACGAGTGACATGGATATGAAGCAAATGGAATAGCTGAAAATGATGAAATTTTGAGAATAAGGTTGACCAGAAGCACTTAAAAGAAGGAAAGCCAGTAGGAAGCTTATGAGGTACGTAAGAATGCCTACTTTACCTACCTAGCCTGAAGGGAGAAATAGTCAATACATGTATATAACTCCGCAAGGAGTATAAATTCCACTTATTATTTAACTCTAGGAGAAGCTAGACACTTTCAACTCCTGCAGTAACTCGAACACTGTCTCAACGAGCCTGTACTTCATGCTGAATGTAGATCTTCTCGCGTCTACTGAGCCGTAGGTCATGTTTAGTGTGAAGAGATCTGGAAAGAACTGAAATGGAAATATGAAGTTCTGTTAGAGAGTGGGTAAGTAATGAATGCAAAAGTAATGAGTGGCTGCTCAAATCAACCTCATCTGGAAGTCGATATACCTACCAGCTTTTGACGGATTGGTTTTTCCAATACTACCTACAATATGGGGTTCTTCAAGAGAGCATCAGAAGGTTCGTACGGGGTTGGCAGCGTGAGTGTGACGCTCCTGGTGTTGCATACGTCCATAGGCCACGGTAACCGCTTTCCATCAGGTAGGCCGTGTGTTTTTGTGATCTGCTATCTAAGTAATTAGTATAAAAAGAGGCTCTGGCACAGGTTTCTTTAGTTAGAGAGACGTTGCGCCGTTCTCGTCTCAGCCGGAATTTGCCATACGCTGTAGCGTCTCCCCTGCGGAATAGAGACGGTTCGGTCTCTCCGTTCCCCAGGGTGCACCACGTGAAGGAAAAGTAGACGGATGGTACCGGAGGGGGACCAAGCACCCCAGACCAACCATTTCTGTGATTCACTCGTCTCTTCTTACTTAGAATATCCTTCAGTATCCAGTCTGTCCCAGACACCTTTTCTCACTCTAAGACTCGTTTGCTTCAAAGGCTATCGGTCCTTCGACAGATGTGGCCAACCTTCTGCCACTGTACCTAGCTTGCTTATTTTGCGAGTACCTACCTATGTGGTAACATTAGTTCTTTGTTGGATGAACTTATTGCGAATTGTATCCTGATTAACTTACCGGGAAATTCGTCATGGGATCGTGACTGATCTCTTGAGTCATCTCATTGCATTTGAGTATGGTGGCACGTTCAGGGTTCACCAAGAGGAGGGATAATTTTGCCTGTAATTAAGAAGGCCAGAGTCAGAGCGGTTACCTACAAATAGCAAAATTTTGGAGCAATGCTAACTTTTCTAAATTTAAATAAGGTGGGTACCTAATTATGTAATAATTTTAAGAAATCAGTTGTATTATTTTTCAGGGTTTTCGTACGTACCTACCTACCCAAAGGGTAAAAATGGAACTCTATTGCTGAGACTCCACCATCCATCTGTCTGTCTCTAATCAGTCTCCCACCACTAGGGTCCGCTTTACTAGTCTTAACTGCGGATTTGGTTGGACTTCGACATTTTCCGTGAAGCGGCTGCCACCTGACTTCCACAATGACGATATTGGGCGATATCGAAGCAATGCAGCTAGACCAGTTGTTAGAGTTTTTAGGGCTCCAACTACCCGTACCTAACGACTAATTGGTTTTAATTTCCTAATTCACCAAAAGTAAGTACCTACTTAGGTAGTGTTCTTTACCTACCTCTCTTTTCGGATCGACAGTTTCTCGAATCTGCATGATCACCGTACGGGAGTCTGCCTCCGCATTCCATCTATAATAAGAACATGGTGCTACCATGAGAACGTACAGTACCTAAGCTTCAGAGAAAAGGGACCCTCCTTGTTAATGATATGAAAGCATGAGGGGGTCTGTTTTCTCTGACGCTGACTGTACATCCCAAACTTCTGCACTACTCGTAACTCGAACGAACAACTAACCAGACGTATTTTCCTGAGGCCAAGGTGAACTCTGACCTCAGCTGTGTCATTCTCTAAGCGTTCAGCGTCGAACACAACGTTGCGACAACCTTGATCAAGATTGTCATTGGTCGATCTCCAGTGACGTCACCCTGTCTGACCTGAAGAACGCTTAGAGAATTGGACAGCAGGGTCCGCCCTCTCTACCAAGCGCAGGGCACGCTGTAATAGCGGTGGTAAGACCCTAGGGGGCTAGAGGCCACACGGCAGCCTCTCGTATCGGCTAAAGCAGATGATCAGGCCGTGCCTGGCGGGCATGGGTACTTCGGGGATTACCTGTGTCGCATCCAGAAAGACCCAACGTCCCCAGTGTTATCACTGTGATGCGAGAGACCACTCGGGGCTGCACACGTTCACCGAGTGCCCGGCGTGAGAGGCACCGAGGTAGGAGCTAATCTAGTAGCAGTCTTAGGGGTAAGGCCCTAGAGGAATTTTGTGCATGATAAAAAGGTAGGCGCCTTTTGGCTCTTCCTCCTCCACTTTGCACGATCTTTGCGTCCATGGTAGTGAGACACGCATGTCGATGAACGAAACCTAAACGAAAAACTAATCATTTAGGTATATACCTGCCGCCATATATCTAGGACCTAAGTCGCGAGAGAAATGAGCCCCTAGCGCGTGGATTGCTTTGATATAATCTATAACTGGCGAATTTAAGCTCGTCCACCACCGTAGCACCCTGTGCTATCCTCAAAAAAAACCCAAAAAACGCGTACTGTAGGTACCTACTGTAGAGCACATTTTAGGTCCAAGATATATGAATATACACTTGTATGTTTGTGATGTAGAAAAACCACCATACCTGCTCCATTGAAAGTTATACGCTCTTGAAAGGAACGCCATCGCATTGTAGTTATGTCTTTCCATTACCCACTCTTTGGGAGAGGAGCCTTCTACGTAGGTGTGTGCGTCGAAGTCAGGGAAGAAGTCGCAACCAGCCTCACGCATCAGCTGCAAATTCATACATACATACAGCCTGTAAATTCCCGAAGGGGTAGGCAGAAGTGTACTTACTTACTTACTTTACTTACTTACATTTCGGGAACTATGAATTTCGGTCCCACGTTTTATGGAACAAGACAATTTTGCCGTCAAATGGGCACGCTACGCAGGTGGCTAGGGTTCGAACCCTGCTCAATGCAAATATTCCTTTGCATGCATTGGTCTGGTTGTGTCCCGGTTGCCATACGAATATCTATGGCAGTCGTTACGGGTAGTTGGAGTCCACAAAAGTGCGACCAGTCTAACTGCAGAACTTCGATATCGTCAATCGGTTGCTGAGGTCAGATAGCAATCGCTTCACGGAAAATATTGAAGTTTGGCTAAATCGCAGTTAGATTGGAGAAGCGGACCCTAGACTCCGAGGTGAAAGCTTCGGATGCGACTGGGATTAACGCTAGGATGAATAAAGAGTAGGAAAATGATGGTTACTCACTTGGACCATCTTCTTGACCGTATAGGGCTTGTTGAAGTGTTCCCTGAGTGCTGACGTGGGGGAATTCGCGATGAACTTCAGCCTAACGAAGTTGCCTAGGCATAGCCAGGTCACCGTCACGCATAGTCCGGTCACGGTGACGAGCACTCCTTTACTGGAATCAAAGAATACATACCTACATACATATAATCACGCCTTTATTCTCGGAGGGTTAGACAGAGGTGAAATTAACACCCACATAATTATCACTAAACATTGTATTAGTTTCCACGTAATAGGGGGTGAGCCTATTGCTGTATTCCTGGCACTATTGTTGACTCGAGTCATGCATCTGAGGCTGAGTTTGGGCTGCATACATTTGTCTGATGATAAACAGTCCTATTCTTAATCGCCTTGTACAACATCGCATGGGAAGAGATGGGGTGGTCAAATTTATACTTTGCCACGCGGCGGCCGGCGGAAAGAGAGAACAAATAATCAATTTCGTTTATTCAGTTCAGGCACATAAAGAGCAAATATGAATGTCAAAATTTTGGAATTATGTCAAGAAGTAAGTATATTAATAAGTATCTACCTAATTATAAGAATATTAAATTACCTACAGTAAATAAATCATTTGAAAATGATTCTTTCGCTGGTTCGGTAAGTTGGTTCTGAGGAGATAGCAGTAAGAAACTCAGAGAACTAGATTAGAACTAGATTATCCATTTTTTAAATATGGTTTCGTTTATAATTTATACTGTACGAGCAAGCAAGAGATTCGTTTCAGTAACGCTATGTTTTCAAATCGTATCTACTTATGATTTCAATTCGATTACAAAGAAAAATAAGGCAAGTCCGCATGATCTGTCAAAACAAAATCAAAATGAGGTTCTTCAATAAGGGCATTAGAAAATTCTTACAGGGTCGACAGCCCGAGTGTGACACCCCTGGTGTTGCATACATCCATAGGCCACGGTAACCACTTTCCATCAGGTAGGCCGTGTGGCAGAAGAAGAAGGTGATCATATTTTGTACTTACGAATAGGGATCGGGCTTCACGTCCCATCCCTGGTAAGGCAAGTTGCTGTACTTTGACACAGCAATACCAATGGGCCCTGAAAAAAATATCGGTAGGTTGAATTATCTATCATCTTCATGTTGACGCATTTTCCTGATTGCATCCTCAGAGTTCGCCTTCCGGCTCTTCCTTATCCACTTCGCACGATCTTGGGCGTCCATGGTAGTGAGGCCATTTGGACACATGTCACCCTCCGCGTCGCGACGTCAAGTCAGGACTTCTTGGGCCTACCCCTTCTAACTACACCCGTTGGGGGCGCCATTGCCAGGCATTTGCTACCTGTGTAGCCTGGCGGTTGGCGCAAGACGTGGCCGCACCAGCGAAGACGGCTCTCTTCCATTTTATCTGCGATGTCTCGGTCATGACATAGGGTACTATCATAGGTATTATACCGGCATAACATATCTTGACACCCAGTGAAAACGTGACAAAAAATCGCGCGTTAAAAGATTAAATAAATACACGTGATATCTCACTCCACCTCTACCGCCCCCTGGTGATATATGGTGAATTTTTCGGACACCCCCCCCCCCCCCCCAGGAGGGAGTCCTGTTGAGCAGCCCCATAGGGTATGTCTACTATCAAGTACTCACATAGAACACCGGTCCTGAACTGTACAGTCAGCTTGTCCTCGTTAAACTTATAATCGTTGACGTAGTTCGTAGTCCAGAGCTTGCGGTTTTCCTGCCACTGGCATACCACTGGAGGCTCCGTCCACATCACATCTTGAGGAAGCCTAAACGTCAATAAAAAAAGTAAACAATCAATTATTTCATCAATTTATCAATTAATTATCCAATCCATTAATCAATTAACCAATCCATTAATCAATTAACCAACCCATTAATCAATTAACCAATCCATTATTCAATTAACCAATCCATTAATCAATTAACCAACCCATTAATCAATTAACCAATCCATTAATCAATTAACCAATCCATTAATCAATTAACCAACCAATTCTGACTCTGTAAGAACAAAGTTTTTGTGCCGTCATTGCAGAAGATAAAGCAGGACAAGCCTTTGGCCTACTGACAGCACAAAACTCTCTAGTGAATTTCTACCAGGATTACATAATGATGAAGACTCACTCGATAAACACCAGCGCAAGCTTCTCATACAGTGCTTCCACTTTCTTGTTCTCCTGTTCGATCTCCTCCGGAGTGCGAATGACTCCTGGCGGGGGAGGTGACGGGGCCCGGTATTGGACCTGGTACTTCATTGGTTGAAGGGCCTTTGGGAGTTGGACTGTTGAAAAATATTTGAATGAAAATTTTAAAGCAATTAGTACGCTAACTATTCAAATTAAGCAAAGCGAAAAGCGGCGGTAGCCTAGTGGTAGGGAATCGGCTTTACGATCGAAAGGTCCCGGGTTTGAATTCTGGCCATTACAGTACCGACGTGAACCCAAGTATTTTTTTTTTATATAGGACACGTCAATTTGACTTTGCCTCGCCTGATGGTAAGCTGAAGGCAAAGTCTCTGAAAAGAGGGTCACCATTACAGACACGTATCATGTTACAATGGTGGCACTCAGCTTGACGGCCTCATCAGATGCTTTTTCACGCCCCGCTTAAAGGAACCGGGACTGTAGGAGGAGAGAATCACGTGAACTGGTAAGGAATTCCAAGACTTAATGGTGCGGCAGAAGAAGGAGTCGCCGAACCGCTTGGTTCTTGATGGAATATTCTGCACCGTATGCGAGTGGCATCTAAGCCCTGCACGTGTTGTCCTATATAGGAAAGGAGAGGGTGGGATTTAGCTTAGCTGGAGGGGTGAGAGAGAATGTTATGCGCAAGTACAGTCACAGGTAACAGTAGTATTGCAATAGGATAAATAGGTATACCTATCGGCACATATCTTGGACCTAAATCGCGAGCGAAACGAGACTGGCTTGCGCAGATTATTTTATTATAATTATTTTTTTTATATTATTTGAACTCCTCCACCGCCGTAGTGCCCCGTGTTAACTTTTTTATACCACTTAGGTGGCACACAAGCCGACGGCCCACCTGATGGAAAGTGCTTACCGTGGCCTATATACGAGTGTAACACCAGGGGAGTCACACCCGTGCTACCGAGCCTGTAAGAACAGTTCCTTGATCCGAGATCCGAATAGAAGAAGAACAAATGAAACGCTGTGGAATGAATTCCCTGCGGTGGTTTTCCCAAGCGACTACAATATGGGGTTCTTTAAGAAGGGCATTAGAAGGTTTCTTCAGGGTCGGCAGCGCGAGTGTGACGCCCCTGGTGTTGCATACGTCCATAGGCCACGGTGACCGCTTCCCATCAGGTGGGCCGTGTGCTTGTCTGCCAACTAAGTGGTATAAAAAAAAAAACTTCGAAATGCTTCAAAAAACAGCCTCTGTGGCGTAGCGGTAGTGAACGCAGCCGCTACGCAGGAGGCGCGGGTTCGATCTCCGCTCAGTGCAAATATTTGTATGCATGAATATGGGTATTTGCATTGGTCTGGTCGTGCCTCGGAGAGCACGTTAAGCCGTCGGTCCCGGTTGCCATACGAACATCTATAGCAGTCGTTACGGGTAGTTGGAGCCCTGAAGAGTCCAACAACAACGGTCTAGCTGCAATGCTGCGATATCGCCTAATGTCACCATTGGGTTGTAGAGGCCAAATCCGCAGTTAAGACTGGTAAAGCGGACCCCAGACTCCAGACAGGTGAAAGCTTCGGATGCGACTGGGAACTAACGCTAGGATGAAGATCTCCGAAAGACATCCAAAAACCGCGTAGGTATTGTATATTAATTAATATTATCACTTATCAATACGTCATTCAATTAATAAACATCAACAGTCAAAATAGCTTTAAATATCTACGATAAGCAGACAACATGGCCGCCAAATCCTTGTTTTCATCACAGATAAGATATCGTCTATCTATCGATACATAATATTTTAAATCATCTTTGATAATAGAAAAGTGTGCTGTATTGCATTATTGATTATTTTCTTAAATACGCAAATGATAATTCAGTAATAGTTTTGTTTCTGTACACTATTGTACAAGATGGTCTGTGGTGTAGGCAGAACTATGTAGCTGTTGAAGAATGCTAGCGATTGGATTGCCTGGGCATAAAAATGGTTGTCAGAATACTGATGTAAGTATTTAATTTTTATTGATAAATAATTTAATTATAGATTTTCCTCATCACGAGTTAATTTAATCATTGAATTATTTTCGAAATCGTTTGTTTATTTACGAAGTTGTTGAGTTTTTAGGCAGTTAGTTTTTCGTTTTCGAAGATCTTCATTTATTTTTGATATTGTAATGAAGACTTTTGTCTAAGTCCAAAGATCAAAGCTTCAAAAATGTTCTCTGCCAATGAGAAATGACTGAAATACTTATAGAGACTCTTTTCCTTCCCTTATCGGTTATAGCCTTAGAGTATACTACTCTAAGGTTATAGCTATGAATTGAACTGAGTGGTAACGAACTCCGCCTTGCAAGACGACCGACCCGTTTCTGTGTTGCCGACCTTGAGTAAGGTATTTGAGAAACTAATTCTAGGACAGATGCTAACCCATTTTGGTGAAAACAAACTGTTTCATGATAAACAGTTTGGGTTTACTAAAGGACGTTCGACCACCGATGCTGGTGTAGAATTGTTAAATTGTATTCACAAAGCCTGGGAAGATAAGCATGATGCATTGGGTGTCTTCTGTGATCTATCCAAGGCTTTCGATTGCGTCCACCATGACACATTAATCAGGAAATTAGAACATTACGGAATAAGGAACAAGGCTCTCGATCTTCTGACTTCATATTTGAACAATAGAATTCAGAGGGTCGATGGGCGTTCCACAGGGTTCGATACTAGGACCATTTTTATTCTTAATTTATATAAACGACCTCCCTTACTACGTAAGAGACAAAAATAGTATTATTTTATTTGCTGACAATACTTCGTTAATATTTAAAATTAAGAGGCAAACAATTATGACGAAGTGAATAGTGCACTAACAAGAGTGGTCCATTGGTTTAGTACAAATAATCTTTGCCTTAATGGGAATAAAACTAAATGTATTAAATTTACCCTACCTAATGTTGAACAGGTGGAAACCAATGTACAACTCAATGGTCAGGTGTTGAACCTTGTGGAATCAACAGTGTTCTTAGGTTTAAGTATTGATGCCAAACTGCAGTGGGGATCACATATTGATAAAATAGCCAGTAGATTAAGTTCAGCTTCCTACGCTGTAAAAAAGATTAGGACTCTGACAGATGTGGATACGGCTAGAATAGTTTATTTCAGTTATTTTCATAGTATTTTGAGCTACGGAATTCTCCTTTGGGGTAATTCCGCGGATTTGAATACAATATTTATATTACAAAAGCGGGCTGTGCGAGCTATTTATAATTTGGGCCCAAGAGTCTCCCTCAGAGAAAAGTTTAAAGAAATAGACATTCTGACCGTAGTGTCACAATACATTTTCGAGAACCTAATGTATGTAAGAAAAAATATTTCCAAATTTCCAAAAATTTGTGACAGGCATAACGTAAATACGAGACATAAAAACAATCTTGTAGTCTGTGATAGCAGACTCCAAAAAATTTGTGATTCTTTCCAGGGTAACTGTATACGCTTCTTTAACAAGCTCCCTAATGAAATTAGGGATTTACCTATAAACAAATTTAAAAATGTAGTTAAGAGAAAATTGTGCCAAAATGGCTATTATAAAATACAAGAATATTTAGATGATAAACTAGCTTGGAAATGAGCTGTTCACTCATGCATGCTTCTCAAACAAATAATTGTATTTAGACTAAGTAGACTAAGCATTTTTTGTAAATAGACAAAAAAAGCCCGCTGAGTTTCTTGCCGGAGTCTTCTCAGGCCGGGGCCGCGTTTCGAACCGGTGGTCCATTTGCTAAGCTAGTCTTTAGTACATATATGTATATTATTGACGTTTTGTAAGTGCCGTTTTGATGGTCTATACAGAATAAATGATTTTTGACTTTGAAGAGCGCGGGCCTGGGATGACAGGTAGAGCCGCCTGTCACCCTAGCAGAAGCAGGGCAAGACGGGCGGCGCGATCCGCGCCTGCCTCTTTTTTTGGGAAAGATAGGGACACCGTTGTCCCAGGCCATAACCGAGGAGGCCTTTCATGGCCCTGGGTCGAGCGTATCATCAATCACGTCTAATCGGTCAAATTAGACCTTTCAAATTACACGTCTAGTCGGTTCCATATCATCCTACATAATATTATACCTAAAACAAAGTCGCTGTCGCTGTCTGTCCGTCCCTATGTAGGTATGCTTAAATCTTCAAAACTACGCAACGGATTTTGAAGCGGTTTTCTTTAATAGATAGAGTGATTCAAGAGGAAGGTTTATATGTATAATAATATTGTAGAGAAACACTGATAAATTTAGAGATAATACCACGCGGGCGGAAAATATGGCGGTACGAAGTTCGCCGGGTCAGCTAGTCTATAATATAAAAATGAATCTCTAAATGTGTTGCTAAGCGCAAATCTCGAGAACGGCTGAACCGATTTCGCTAATTCTTTTTTAAGAATATTCCTTGAAGTAAGAGGATGGTTCTTACGGAGAGAAAAATTTAAAAAAAATAAAGAGTCGACTGTTAGGCGGTATGAAGTTCGCGGGGTCAGCTAGTTTTCAAATATACTTTGACCGTAGTACTGAAGCCACTTCACGGAATCTTTTGTGTACAGTATATCGACCGATAAAGCGTTGACGGAAACGGAACAGACACTTTACGCTGGACAGCTGGACGCACTAACGCATTATTGGTTAAGTGTGAACGATTGAATATTTTATAAATTACCTATCTTATGTTTTGGCTTTACACGACCGATCAGACCAACTACCGAACCAGCGAAAGAATCATTTTCAAATGATTTATTTTACTTTAGTTAATAATATATCTTTTTTTTGACATAATAATTGTAATATTTGACGTTCATTTATGTGCTCTTTATGTGCCTAAATTGAATAGGTAAATGAAATTGATTCTTTGATTGATTCTTTGATTGATCATACGCAACGCATGTTCTGCCAGATATGTATCAACCTTTAATGAGTATTTGCGTAAACCTTCATCATTCAACAAAATCCACTATATCTACGTTTCTAGAATATGCTGTTGTCTGCCATGGATGTTCGCTGAGCACAACCCTTCGACGCACCAAGAGTGCCTCACGGGGTACATGACAGACCGACAATCATGGGTCAATGCTACGGGAGGGTTGAACCCTTTACATGGTAAGTAACTGCAAAGTAACCTTGGTGGGTATAGACGAAGATAGAAGTATATGATAGCATAATGCTCTCGATAGGTACCTATACAAGGTGATTATGTAGTCGTTTCGGAGCCAGATATTTTAAAATAAAATATTTAAAAAAAAATGTATGGGAATAATGTACAGGTGAAAGTCATACTGTTTGGGGGTTGTAAAAAAAGTTTTTTTGTTTGCCTAATTAATACTTCCAGACGCTTTCGCTATCGAAACTGCCCAAAATCTTTCGCTCCGAAACGACAACATAATCACCTTGTTTAATTATTTGTATGGTCACTCACATTACTATTAGAAATATTGGGATATTTACCATGGACAAGCTTAGAGTTTCTTTGAAGGATAGAATTTGCAAAGATAACCTCGTTGCGAATTTTATCACCGACATAGAATTAAAGTTACCGACATAGCTCGCAGAATAAGCAAGCTGAAGTGGCAGTGGGCTGGCCATATCTGTCGAAGGACTGGTGGTCCTTGAAGCAAACGAGTCCTGGACTGGAGAACGCGAGAACGAAAACGGAAGTTGGAACGCCCCCTAACCAGATGGCCTGAAAAAGGTGGCTGGGACAGTGTGTGCGTGAAATGTGGGTGTTAATTCACCTTTACCTAACCCTCCGGGGATAAAGGCGTGATTTATGTATGTATGTATGAGAACGAGGCGCACATTGGGAGAAGCCTATGGCCAGCAGTGGACTGCAGTAGGCTGATTGATTGATTTGTATGAGTGAGTTCAAGTCCCGTCCTGTATTTTAGCTTTTTCCAGCAAATTAATATATTGCTAACTCTCCAAATACCTTTTCAGCGAACAGCAGCAACTCAATCGACATGTCTTACATCCACAACCCAGTGCCATTGTTGCGCCAAAGGTTTTACAATATGAGGTCGGCTAATGGATACGTGAAGTACTTGAGTTTTGCAAACTGCGGTCTGACTAGAGTACCATTGGTAAGTAACATGTTTTTAGTAGCTTGTTCTTCTTTCTTCTTCAAGTTACTTGCAGCTCCGCCCACGTGGAATTATGGCCCTCAATTCTGCTAATCCAAAACCACTGTCATGCCACAGAGACTGCAAAAAATGGCATTAAATTTTAGGCTTTATTGTTATAGCGTTAAAATCCAAAAAACATTTCATTACACTTATTAATTCACTCTACAAAAAGTAATTTAATTGTCGTAAAGTAATTGAATTGACTTTAACTGCATTCTTTACTTTGAAGTTTAAAATTAAATGCATTTTTTTACAGTGTCCGTGTTATGACAGTGGTTTTACTTTAGCAGAATCGAGACACATGGTAAAACACACACGAAAAACATGGGAACCTATTTTAGTTATCATAACATCAGATAAATGTATACAGCCCAAATTCAGCCTCAGATGCATGGGTCGAGTCAACAATAGTGCCAGAAATACGGCAATAGGCTGACCCCCTATTACGTGGGACCGAATACAGCAATTGGTGAGATGTGGGCGTTAATTTACCTCTGCCTAACCCTACAGGGATAAAGGCGTGATTATTTATAATATGTATGTATGTATGTAACATCTTCGTATTTCGACTCTTTCACATCGGTTGGATGCTTGCAAAGTCTACCTATAACTGATGCGAGCGAGGACTCAGTGCTGGACACGCTGGCCTAGTGCCCAGCGTGGGAGACGCTGAGGCGGGTCCTCGTGGCGGCCCTAGGAGCGGGAGTCCTCTCGCTCTGAACCTTGCTCACAGTGATGGTGCGGAGCTTCCTTCTGCGAACCTGAACAGCACTGCAATTCACTAAGCAAGCACAACGATGCGAGTCGCAACGTTTGTGCTTGATAGAGATTGTTAATGGTCGGATTGGGTCACGTCAATGGAGATCGACCAATGACAATCTCTATCGCGCACAACGTTGCGTCTCGCATCGTTGTGCTTGTTTAGTGAATTGCACAGCAGTACAGCCCTCTGGCGGGGAGGTATCCGAGTATCCGAGGGGATTTCCGCACGAAAAGAAACGGTCCTAGATTATTGGGGGTACACCAGGATCGTAGCACACTTACTACGATGATTCCACTAAAACCTGTAGCCTCTACCTACCCTATTAATGAAATTTAAGTGAATTTTGGTCTCCAGGTGTACCAGCTATCAGATCACCAGGGAAAGTTTCTATCAGAGACAGTGGAATATATGTCGTTCTATGGGAACCACTTCGATGGCTCCAGTTCTGAAGTTCCAGAGTATGACGCGTTTATCAACGCCACTGGTGTGGTCGCTGCAGTTGCACCGAGCACTGTTATAAAGCTTGGTAAGATTCGACGATTCACTGATTTCCCGGTGGAGTAGAATACAAAATACAGCCACCCCATCTCTTCCTGTGGGTATCGTAGACGGTGACTAAGGGATAGGGCTGTTCTCCATCCGACAGTAAACATACAGTCCATGATAAAGTGCCCGCTTAACAGCAAAGGCCTCGCCCTCTGTTACGTGGGACCGAAAACCATAGTCGGAGTGAATGGAATGTGGGTGGATGCTTATATTACTGAAGCTTTATTTATACCACTTAGGTGGTAGACAAGTACTCGGCCCACCTGATAGAAAGTGGTTACCATGGCCTATGGACGTGTGCAACCCCAAAGGAGTCACGCTCGTGCTGCCGACCCTGTAAGAACAGAGAGATTCTGTGTCGTCAGTGCAGAAGACAAGCAGGACAAGCTTTTGGTCTTTGGTTTTCCCACTGACAGCACAAAACCTCTCCAGTGAGCTCTGGCTACCCTACTTATCGGAAATACAACACGAGGTTATTATAGCCGCGGTATTCTGTAGGGCGGAGGTACTTCCACAGTCGGACTACTCAATTAGGACGGAAATACCGTCGTGTCCTTCGAGAGAACTTTATTGCAAGCATTTCTTTAATTTTCAGAAGCAACTGTTGTATGGTCATCGAGTCTTCAAGAATCTGAGTTCCCGCGCCTAAAAGAACTGGATTTGAGATCGTGTGCGATACAAGTTCTAAGCTCACATATTTTTCATCAGATGGGTAATCTAGAAGCTCTTTACATGGGCGAAAATCAAATACACCAAATATATTCAGACGCTTTTGTGGGCATTCAGAATTTAAAACATTTGGACTTCAGCCGAAACTGTCCAACGGATGAAGACGGAAATCCAAAAAATTTGCATACTGATGAATTTTTTGTCTTTCAAGACCTGCAGGATTTGATCTCCTTGGATTTATCACATACCAGGCTGACACCTAGAAACTACGGCATGATAATGGGGTTAGGAAACAAAATTAGAAGCTTATCTATATGTAATACGAGTTTGACGAACCTTCGTGCTGGTATATTTAACAAAATACCTCTTGAAATCCTGGATGTATCTCAAAATAATCTGATATTAGATGGAGCTGATCGGTTACAAGGTCTAGAAAGCACTCTTCGTGTACTAAATGCAAGAAATATAGGACTTAAGACTACGGATACATTTAGAAATTTTTATAAACTAGAGATACTTCAACTAGGTGGTAATGAAATCAATCATTTCAATGGTAACGTCGCATCTACACTTCAGAACTTACAAATATTAGATTTGAATAACAACAGAATAACTGGTTGGATGAAAAAGATATATTCTATAATGCCAAATCTGAGGTTATTAAGTTTAGAATACAATAATATAAACGTGATTACCGAAACAATGATACAAGATTTAAAACACATAGATTATTTGGCGGTATCAGGCAATTTTGTTATATGCAACTGCGAAGTGAAAGACTTTCTTGAGATGGCTGCTATTAACGAAAATAAATTCGCAGACACAAAGATACAACCTTACAGAGATAGCTTATACCATATAGGCTATGATTTCTATAACAGAATCATTCTAAGCAGAAACTTAGTGACATATAAAGGAAATGCAGATATAGAAGACACTGGTAGCTTTCGACTTTTGGACTATCAGCCTAATGCTTTTTCATGCATGAATGTTCCTGATGGGGTTCCCCTATCAATATATGAAGTGGCTAGTTGCAATAAAAGTAGGGATATCGCTGACTTGGACACTGGCAGGCAAATGCTCCTGATACTGCTAACACTACCTTTTTTGCTGCTGGCTATGTGGTTCTTGTATTTATTTAGAAGGCAGCTGAAGTATTTCTATATAACGATGAGGAACTCTGCTTTGCTGAGCTTGATCAACAAGAACAAATATGTCGATGGTACGAATTTGTATTTTCTTTATAACATTCATTTTCTATGTATAGGTATTAGAAAGACTGTTTAGAATAAAAATTATGTCATAGTTCCTGGGTGAGGTGGGAATGCAAACGGGTAATTAATTTGAGTACCTTTTAATTTTGATTATACAATAGACGAGGCTTTCCTTTGAGGGTTGGAAAGTCAGACGTTAGATGCTTCTTGAAAAGCCAACATGTCAGT
Organism: Eilema depressum; assembly: GCA_914767945.1. Lineage (NCBI taxonomy): Eukaryota > Metazoa > Arthropoda > Insecta > Lepidoptera > Erebidae > Eilema > Eilema depressum. Next base: position 7,025,615 of record OU612041.1, on the reverse strand, counting down.
CCAAATAATAAACGGACCGTAGGCTTCAAAGTCCAAGAACCAATGGTTCGGCGACTGTTTCTTTGGCGCATCATAAAGTCTTGAAATTCTTTACTACCACACCATGTTTCCTTCTTCCTACGGTCTCAGGTCCTTTGAGCGGGACGTGAAAAGGCATCTGATGAGCCCGTCAAGCTGAGTGTCACCATTGTTACATTAATTACTGGTGACCCGCTATCCTGAGATTTTGTCATTAACCTATCATGATACGAGGCGAAATCATATATTGACGTGCCCTATATAAATAAGCAACACAGACTGGAGCATTAGGTCTTCCGCAATACTAGTTTTTTTGTTCATTACAGTCTGTATAGTAATACACAAAGATATCACTTCTATATAAACAACTAGCTTTTGCCCGCGGCTCCGCCCGCGTGGATGTCGGCTATCGCGACCAACCATAGCCTATGTCCTTTCTCAAGGTCTAACCTACCTCTATACCAAATTTCATCAAAATCGGTTCAGCGGTTTAGTCGTAAAAGTGAGACAGACAGACAGACAGAGTTACTTTCGCATTTATAATATTAGTAGGGATTTCCTTCACATCTAACGTCATACTATTTCTATTTAAGATGGTACGATATACAACTATGACGTGTTCGTGTCATACTGCAATGAGGACCGCAGCTGGGTGCTAGATCATCTGCTGCCTCACATAGAATCGGAGTACAGCATCAGCGCTTGTCTACATGAGAGGGACTTTCAAGTGAGTCAAATAGAACCTCCTAAGATTAAGGTAGTATAATGGTTAAGGAAGCTTCACGATCGAGAGGTTCCTGGCTCAAATCCCGATACTGAATTTCGGTTAATAGTTTTTATGCTTTTCTGTAAGAAAATTCCTTATAGTAGTAAATTCTTTAGTATCCAATGAAAACAAATCCTTAATAATCAACATTGGTCCAGTTGCATCCGAGGCTTTCACATCGGAACCAAGGATCCGCTTTCCGGCAATTACTCCTCCACTTCGCACGGTCTTGGAGATACCTGGCAGTAAGACCATTGGCACACATGTCAACTTCTACGACGCCAGCACTTCTAGGATCTACCCATCTTACCACGGCTTGGCGGAGGTGGCATGACAAGACATCTGTCATTCATATAACTTGGTGGTCGCTTTAAAGCACGGCCGCACCAGCAAAAGCGGCTCATCATCTTCATGGAAACGTATTTTCCTGATTGCATCCGTAGCCAAGATGAACACAGAGCTCAGGGTCCTCCTAGCAAAAGCGGCTCTCCTGAATTTTATCTGCGATATCACGGATTTGAAGGCCACCATGGATGCTGGGAGTTCCTGATACCTTAAGTTACAATAATTATACTTTCTTCTACCTAGCAACTGATCTTACTTCATTTTCCATCTGATGATCATTTTAACAACGTTAATTTCAAAAAATTATATCCTCAGGTGGGTCTTTCAATCCTGGAGAACATAGTATCCTGCATGGACCGCTCAAGGTTCATCATGCTGGTCATTTCTCAGCAGTTCCTTGTCAGCCGCTGGTGCCAGTTCGAAATGCATCTGGCACAGCATCGGTAATATTTTATTTGAATCCTTACAAATATTATAAATGTGAAAGCAACTCTGTCTGTCTGTCTGTCTGTCTGTCTCGCTTTCACGCCCAAACCACTGAACCGATTTTGATGAAATTTGGTATAGGGGTAGATTAGACCTCGAGAAAGGACATAGGCTATGTTTGGTCGCGATAACCGACATTCACGCGGGCGGAGCCGCGGGCAAAAGCTAGTTTACTATAAATGTCTTGTCAATCAAATCCTTGAAAAGATCTCGCAATACAACGTAAGGTTTTCAAACCCATTTTTAATAATTTATCACACTCCAAAGAGTTCCTCTGAGCTAGACAGCCTCCATAAGATATGGTGATCACACAAAATTAAAGCAGGCACTATATTTATAGGCTATCTTAGTATCCAACAATTACTGCATCAGAATCTTCTCTTTACAGTCTCCTAGAAACTCGCCGAGAAGACCTAATCTTAGTTCTTCTAGAAGACATCCCACGACGCCTTCGACCCACTACGCTACACTACCTGATGCTTACAAAGACCTACATTGTTTGGCCGAAACAAGACTCAGATATCTCTCTCTTCTGGAAAAGACTAAACAAAAGGCTCTTGTCGCAAAAGGATAAGGTTACAGAAAATGTGTCTTTAGCTTAAGGTTTCTTGTAATAAAAGAATAATAGTTATTACTAAATTTGTACAAAAATATTGTAAATATAAAGGTGCTGATAAACTTGAGCATTCACTTGTAATGAGCATTCTTATGAATGTTACATTACAGAAAAATAAAAGAGAGCGTCTTAGTGAGCTCTCTATCGAGCGTTCTGGCGAGCATGCTTGCAAAACGACTGTAAAGCTTCGATTAGAGCGTTCGCTAGAAAGATCATGTAAAATGTTAGTAGCAATATTTGGCTCTATGCTTGGCTCGGCTCGTTGTTCAGTTCGACAAATATAAAAATGGCGAATGCTCGATGTTCTGTTACAAGCGAATGCCCAAGTCTATCATCACCTTAAGAGTTGTTTATTTTGATCGAAGTCAACAGAGAAATATATTAGGATAGAACGGCCATGAGCAGTGTTCACCAATATGTCGCGCGTGGTGACTTTTTCATTGTAAACAAATACTCACGAGGGATAAGAAATGCAGTTAAGAGAGAAGTGAAAGCGACTGCTACACAGGGGTGCGAGTTCGATTCCCTGGCAATATCTAATTGCATTGCTGTAGGAATTTCCTGGCCTTGGAGAGCACTTTAAGCCATCGGTTCCAGTTGCCATACTAACATCTACGGCAGTCGTTACGGGTAGTTGGGAGTTGGGAGTCCTAAAAAGTCCGAAAAAGGTTTAACTGCAATACTTTGATATCGTCAATGGGTTGTGGAAGTCAGATGGCAGTCATTTCACGGAAAATATCGAAGTTAAGTCACGATGCAGTTACAAAAGCTTCGGATGCGACTGGGATTAACGCTAGGACTATGATGACTGTGGCGATACCACATGTACCTGGGTCGCCATTTAACGACAGCAAGCCGAACTACTACGTCACTACGGATCCTGCATCGCGAAAGCAAAGTTCTAGCGCCGGTACAATATATCTACAACATACCAACGACAATCGTTGGTTGGCGGCCCGCCAGGCGTGATCACCTTGCCTGGTCGGAGGTTCCTCCATTTGTGTTGGAGGAACATCACACCTCGTTCTTCACAATGACCATCGAGTACCGCACACTTTCTTACAAAGCGATAAATGTTGGAATATTCATTTTAAAACGATTATTTTGGGAATCAAATAAATACATACATGCGGCCAGCATCACGGAGAATCTCATATACTTTGGTTGAGGAGGTGTCGTGATCAGGTCCAAGTTGAGAACTCCACCGCATATCCTGTAGCAAAAAGATGAGGTTTTAACGCCACTTAGGGGGCAGATGACTGGCCAACTGATGTAAAGTGGTTACCGTGGCCTATGTACGTGTGCAACACCAGGGGCGTCACACTCGTGGTATTGACCCTTTAGGAACTTTCTAATGCCCTTCTTGAAGAACCCTATATTGTAATCGCTTGAAAAAACCACATAAATTGATTCTTTGAATAAATATATATTTTCTCATGTTTTTTTTCTGAACTGTTAAGGAAATATGGCAAACCGTGTTGGCTCCCGGTGGATTAAAATAGAGAACCGCATCTGTTCCCGTAGTCACAAAACATCATCTTTTTTCATAAATATTTTGCACTGGCTTTTGTCCGCGGTTTCACCCGTATGGTTGCCGGTACAAAGCCAAACAAAGCCTTATGACCTTTCCCAAGCTCTAGTCTTTCTCTGTACAAAATTTCATCAAAATCGGTTCAGTGGTTTCGGCGTGAAAGCGTAACCAGACAGTTACTTTCGCATTTATAATATTTAGAAGGTATGTACTATTAGTTTAAGCCTGCGGACCCACCTGTATTTCCTTAAGTTCAGCTCACCAGCGCGGGTCCTCGTTTTACATGCTTTTAAATATTTTTTGAAAGCTTTTTCTGTAACAAAACATAGTGTAAATGAAATTTGAAAAATACATGACAGTGACAGGCAATCAAAAAGAGAACCCTGGACTCCGAGGTATTTTTTATATCTATTTGGTCCGTCAATGGACTGCACCACGCTAGATGGTAAAAAGCGTAGGTGTAGTCCGGAAGATACGGACCACCATTTCTGATGATATTAGCCTTGAAATGGTGGTTCCTAACTTGACGGCCTTGATGGATCCTTTTTCACGCCCCTCTTGAAGGACCCAGGATTGTAGACCAGGCCCTCGATTCGGCTAAAGTAAAACCACTGTAGCACCAACCGCCAAAAAGTGGCATTGAATTTTAGACCTTATTTCTATAGACTAAAGGTCCAACCCCACCAAACGGACGGCATCGGCCCGGATTTTACAATCTTTAAACAAAATTAAATCTTATTATCACAGTGTTTGAAGTTTATATTACCAAGTCACGCACAACAGCTTGACAGTGACGTGCGGCGGCATGACGCACGTCAAACTGTCATGCGTGACTTGGTAATATAAACTTTAAATGCTGTTATATAAGATTTATTTTGTTTAAAGATTGTAAAATCCGTTCCGATATCGTCCGTTTGGTGGGGTTGAACCTTTACAGTCACAAAATTAAATGAAAAGAGTTTCATTACACTCTTTCATTCACTTTTTAGTAGAATCGAGACCCAGAAAGATGGTGATAACTCTTTCTCTTACCATTGATGGTAACTTGACACTGTCTAGGCTCTTCGACCGTCGGAGGTTCCTGCATATTCAAATTATCTAACTCTTCTTTCTCCTTCTCATTTTTGGTATACCTTAATTAGAAAAGAGAGAACCAAATTTATTATTTAATTTATTAGATGACACGAAGGTATGACAGGGCTTCCACCAAGATCTTAGCTCTTAGAGCGTGATTGACTATCAAGCATCCAAACATCTTCAGAAACTTTCTTTTTTTTGATAATATTAGCAGAAAGTAGGATCTGAGGAGGAGGGGGTAGGACACGACGGTATTTCCGTTTCAATCGAGCAGTCCGACTGGGGAAGTACCTCCGCCCTACAGAATACCGCGTGTAAATAACCTTGTGTTGTGTTCCCTGCGGTGACTAGGGTAGCCAGAGCTCACTGGAGAGGTTTTGTACTGTCAGTGGGAAGAACAAAGGATTGTCCTGCAACTCTTCTTCGCAGACGATACAGAATCTTTCTGTTCTTGAAGAGTCGGCAGCACGAGTGTGACTCCCCTGGTGTTGCACTCCAGGATACCCCCTTAGGCCACGGTAACCCCTTTTCATCAGGTGGTGCTTGTCGCGACCTAAGTGGTATGAAAAAAGTATGAAAACTCACTGATTCGCTTTGAGGAATCTCTCTATTTCTACTGTTTTCTCTCGTATCTTCTTGAAGAACTTGGCTCTCATGTCATCCTGCTCTTTCTTGGTGGTGATCATTTGCTGCAGCTCTTTATCGTTGAATGCGAATAGGTCTGTGAAAAAATACATTACCGTTTGATTTTAGCTTCTTATAAGGGGTTTATAGGGTTCTACGAACATCTTTGAAGCCTACTTAAGGCACCCCTTTTATATCGTTAAAGTCAAAAGTCAAAGTCAAAAATTATTTATTCTGTATAGACCATCAAAACGGCACTTACAAAACGCCAGAATTAGTAAAAACAAAAATATACATATACTAAAGACTAGCATAGCTTAGCAAATGGACCACCGTCGGTGCGCGGCCCCAGCCTGAGAAGACTCCGGCAAGAGTCTATTTTTGGTCTATTTACAAAAATGCTTAGTCCACTTAGTCTAAATGTCTAAACGTGCGCAAAATCCCCACGGGTATCTCTTCCCACCCGCCGATAAGCTGGTAGGGGAGGTTATGTTAGTCTTGAACCGACTAAAGCTGGTCCTCTTCGGGTGTGGAGAACACGGTGTCTCCACCTAGCCCGCCCAATGGGGATGCGCGCATCACCGCGGCCTGCTTCTGCTAGGGTGACAGGCGTCTCCACCCGTCACCCCAGGCCAGTGTGCTGGTAGGTAGGAGGTCATATACATTATCCTATTAAAGAAGAGCAAGAGTTCTGCAAGAAGGGCATTAGAAGTTGCCTATAGGGCCGGCAGCACGAGTGTGACGCCCCTGGTGTAGCACACGTCTAGACCGTTGTTGTTGGACTTTTTAGGGCTCCAACTATGTACCCAAAACGTCTGCCATAGATGTTCATATGATAACCGAGAGTGACAGCTTAACCTGCTCTCCGAGGTACGGAAATATCCAGACCAATGCAAATACACATATTCATGCATACAATTATTTGCACTGCGTGGGAATCGAACCCGCGCCACAGAGGTTGTATGCAGATAATGGTGATGATATAGATGGAAATAATAATTCCATAATTATGGAAATTAATTACATAATAGTAGGCCCCAAATTGAGAATAATTTCACAATATTTTTGACAATAGTAATTAGGTATATTTACATACAATGGTATCTATTGTACTTTTAAACATCTGACGTAACTCAAGAGACCTGAATCACGCTATCAAAGTCCATCTATGTTTTATATGTTGGTAGGTATATTCCTAACATTACTAAGTAGCTCTTGCAAATATTTGTATGCATGAACATGGATATTTGCATTGGTTTGGTCGTGCCTTGGAGAGAACGTTAAGCCGTCGGTCCCGGTTGCTCTACGAACATCTATGGCAGTCGTTACGGGTAGTTAGAGCTCTAAAAAGTCCAACAACAACGGTCTAGCTGCAATGCTTCGATATCGCCTAATGTCACCATTGGATTGTGGACGGCAGATGGCAGTTGCTTCACGGGAAATATCGAGGTCTAGCCAAATCCGTAGATAAAACTGGTAAAGCGGACCCCAGACCCTCTAGCTCTTACCCGACGGAGCCATCTGCGTAGAAGTCGGTTATGGCAACCAAACATAACCGATCTCCTTTCCTAAGGTCTAATCCGCGTGATGACGGGGAAAGAATACAAGTATTACCACCCCATTTCATCCGTAGGCTGTCGTAAGAGGCGACTAACGGAAACATACGCAGACGATATCACTGCGAGAGAAGGCAAACTCGAAATAAAACCCTGTACCAACCCGTCTGGCCAGCTTGGAAACAGTAGGCCAAAGTCTTCCACCAATGGGAGAGCCCGTCCAGCAGAGACTGTGATAGGTTAAACGATGCGATATATTTCTTTATCGTGCCCTATATTTTACACCCTTCCCCCGCGCCGCAGCCGACAGGGAGTATGTCTGACTTGATCCAACTAAAACGCACGTCATCTATGGGTTCTTGGTTGCCAAAGGTGAGGTTGACTGAGACATCTCTCACGGGGGTCTCCAAAGCCAGAATAACTGGGAATGAGACGGCAATCGTTCCAGCAAAGAGTCATGAGAAGTCAGATAGAGATAGGTAAAAGTGAAAAAGCGTATCACATACCGAATTCCGCATTCGGCATTTCCGCTTTAATGCCAAAGGATCGCGAGCTCTCGCTCAGCAAGTCGATCATAGAACGGGCTGCGCGCACGCAGACGCAGGACCCATCAATGATCTTCGGCAGTGTGACAGCCACTTTCATAGACGGGAATGATAACTCTACTGGATCTCTGAAAAAAAAAAATTAGATATACACACAACACAGGCTTTGAGGCGTGACAAGCTAGAGCTGCGTGTGACGCAGATGAAAATGCTGCGGTGGATGTGCGGCGTCACGCGTAAAGATCGCGTGAGAAACTCCCGCATCCGCGGCTGCCTTCATGTCCGTGACATCGCAGATAAAATGCAAGATTGCCGCCTTCGTTGGTGGGGCCAAGTCTTGCGGCAACCGCCAGGGTAGCAAATGCCTGGCAATGGCACTCCCACCTGGTCTGGGTAAAAGAGGTATGCAGTGGAACCTGAGCTCCGAGGTCATCTTGGCTACAGATACAATCAGGAAAATGCGTCTCCATAAGATGATGATGACACAAAACACACAGGACAACACGTGCAGGACTTAGATGTTACCCGCACACGGTGCAGAATATTCCATCAAGAACCAAGCGGTTCGGCGACTCCTTCTGCCGCACCATTATGTCCTGGAATTCCTTCCCAGTACACGTGTTTCTCTCTTCCTACAGTCCTGGGTCCTTTAAGCGGGGCGTGAAAAAGCATCTGATGAGGCCGTAAAGCTGAGTGCCACCATTGTAACATGGTACCCGTCTTTAATGGTTATGGTGGGCGGGCACTGGCGGGCACCAAGAGGTGGACCTGTTTTTAAAATTTAAACGATTCTCTACTAAGCGTTCTTCTAGCATATGGACCTAACATTAATAAATTACATACTCATGACAAAGTGCTTGCTTGACGGCAATAGGCTCATCTCTTATTACGTGGAACTGAAAACCCTCGTTGGCGAAATGTGGATGTTATAACACTTCTGGCTACCCCTATGGTGATTTATAGCAAAAATATACTTACGGTTCATGTTCAACTGGCTTCCGTTTCCTGGTCGGCTGTTTGATAGCCACCCAGATGTTCAGTCTGAGGCCATTGAACTGCTTCTCATAAGTCGCCAGCTTCGTGGACTCGAACTTCAGATACTTCTCCAGGTCTCGGAGAAGGAAGTACGAGGCCAGCTGGATAGTTTCGCCGAGCTGGGCTCGGAGTATCAGGCGGATCTGATAGAAGGAATATATTGTTAGGTATATTATATTTGACAACCTCAGTGGCCTGGCGGTAGTGAAACCGACCGTGGAATCGTGGATCCCTGTTAGATATGAGTATTCGCAATGGTCTTATCATGCCTCAGACAGCATGTTAAACCATCCGTCCCGGTTGTCGTACGAACATCTATGGCATGGGTATGTGTTTTATTTCAAGTTTTCCTTCTCTCGCAGTGATATCGTCTGCGTATTATTCCGTTAGTCGCCTCTTAAGTATAACATCCTTTGGATTAGATGGGTTGGTGATACTTGTATTATTTTTCCGTCACCACAAGATCCATAAGCTATAACTGTGTTATTTATTATGTTGAATAAATGAGTTGACTTTGACTTCGGGCTTCAAGCAAAACTCATCTGCAAACCAGTACACCTGCTAAATATCGAACGAAACTCTGGCACAGGCTTCCCCCTCGGGGTTGGAAGGTCAAACGATAGTAGTTCCAGTAAAGCTGACATACCCATCAAAAACAAAAAGCGGATAACCGCAATAGTGGGTGTCGATCTCTTAAGGCTCGGTCAAACCAACGCGATCAGCTTGCGTCCGCGGTGGCGTGCGCGGTGGCGATCAGCTGCTGGCCAATCGCAGGCCGCGGCGATGGCCTCCGATTGGGTTTGACCGAGCCTTTCCTGCTGGCTATCGTGCGCTTCTCTCGGCTATCGTGCGGCCACGTCTTGCGGCAACCTGGCAATAGCGCCCCCACCGGGTTCAGGTAAAAGGGGTAGGCTTAAGAAGTCCTGGCTGGACGTCGTGGAGGGTGACATGCGTGCGAATGGTCTCACTACCATGAACGCCCAAGTTGGTGCAACGTGGAAGAGGAAGAGCCGGAAGGCGGACCCTAAGCTCCGAGCTCATCTTGGCCACGGATGCAATCAGGAATATATGCAGATGATGATGATCCTGCGCTTCTTAGCATGTGTGGCTAACCTTTTTTCCCTTTTGCGAGGTTGCCATCTTGGTTCACAGGCAATACTTACTTCGTTGTAATTGTTGATCTGTCTCGGAGTGAACTGTTTGGTCTTCTGCACCAGCTGCTCCAGCATCTCCAACATCTAGAATGTGTGCAGTTATTAATCTTAATGCTCTGAGTAATGTGTTTGAGTAGCGTTTTAATGAATTAGGCGTTGTCATACAAACATCTATAGCTATAATGATCGCTTAGATGGATAGTACTTAGTTGGAGCCCTTAAAAGCCAACAACGGATCTAGCTGCAATAGTTCGATATCGCCAATGGGTTGTGGAAGTCAGATAGCAGCTTCTCCACGGAAAACATAAAAGTTTAGTTCAATACGCAGTTAGACTGGCAAAGCGGGTGAAAGGGTGAAAGCTTCGGATGCGACTGGGATTAACGCTAGGATGAAGAAGAAGATCATTACTAAGCTTTTATGAGCTTGACCTGTATCTTGGGATCCATAAAACTACCATCAATATTGTCCGTAAAATGACGAAAATAGAATGACAATAACGACATGCAGGATTTAGATGTCAGATTGCTGAAAATTCCTGACCAAATCCTGGCAAAGACCTGGCATTTCTCCCCAGTACACGTGTTTCCCTCCTCCTACAGTCCCGGGTCCTTTAAGCGGGGCGTGAAAAAGCATCTGACGAGGCCGTCAAGCTGAGTGCCACCATTGTATTGTAACATGGTAAGTGTATATATTATAATGGTGACCTCATTTCCGTGTCCTTGCTAGCTTACCATCAGGCGAGGTGAAGTCGAATTGGTGTGTACTATTAAAAAAACTAGTCTATTTTTTTTTTTAATATTTTTTAGATCTCTTTAAAATACTCACAGGCAATACTTCTGTGCATCTTCTGTCCAGTTCCTCAGCGTTACTCACTACAAGTTGCTGCCATAGATGAATATACGTCTGGATTTGTTGAACAACCCGAGGGTCTGGCAGACCATCGCAGCGGAGATACGTGGCCCACTGGCGAACAATAAATAAAATGGAGTTAAACAGTGACATCCCCTCTAGACAAGTTGCAGGTCCTACAAAAAATGCGGTGGTTTTCCCAAGCGACTACAATATGAGGTTCTTCAAGAAGGGCATTAGAAGGTTTCTTCAGGGTCGGCAGCGTGAGTATGGCGCCCCTGGTGTTGCATATGTCCATAGGCCACGGTAACCACTTCCCATCAGGTGGGCCGTGTGCTTGTCTACCACCTAAGTGGTATAAAAAAAGGCATGTAGGTATATAACGCGGCGACAAATTAATCCGAAAAGCAGGTGGTAAAAATAATAGGTTGGCAGCTATAGTGAAGAATCATTTTATTCAATTTATGGATGTCAAAATTACTGAATGTGGCGTACAAAAATACTAAGTGAGCTACTATTTCTTAAAAAAATATACTTGAATCCTCTTAGCTTCACAATTTAGCAACACACTTTCTGTATCACGGGATTCACGGGTCACTCAGTAATTTAGTCGCCCACTCAGTATTTAAAGTAACTCATTATCAGTCATCCATTTATTATTTTTGTCGCACGGTTTATTACGGTATATCCCTAAAAAAAAATTAAAAAAATCAATAATATAATTTAATTTTAATGGGCAGGCAAGCAGTTTATGTTTTAAAAAGAAGAACTGCTTGGAGGAAGCTCGTGAAGTGTGCAAGGACAAAAGTAAATGATGGACTGTTTTCTCTGCCTGCACCGAGTGAAAAGGGCATGAGTATATGAATATTGGGATGGTACGTTACCTCTTCATCTTCTTGCTTCTTTTGCTGCTGTCTCACTTTATCTCTTTCAAATTCTGAAATAGAGGAAAATATCAATCCGATAGCACTTTTCTGTAGTGTTGTTTTCAGAACTGAGAGTCGAGCGTTGAGCGCTGAGACGGTGCTTTTGAGCGTTATAGACTCTAGTCTCGAGTCGATGCTCGGACCGTCGAAGCAAGATTTTTTTTTCTGTCTACGACAGAAAGGCTACCTTGAAATATCCGGAACTACGAGTAAGATTGAAACGCGAACGAAAGACGAGCCATTTAGCCATGTAGATGCCATGAAATCACTTCGGTTTTCTTACGGTATGGTTTAAGCTGAACCTTAGAGCCCCTTACCGTCTTAAGCTCCGATTCCAGGATAAATGTGTTATATAGAACCAATTGCCCGAAACTATAGTCTCTTTTTTTGTATCCTGCCAAAAATCCCCACGGGTACCTCCGCCGCCGGGGCCGGAGGAGGAGGTTATGTCGGACTCGAACCGACTAAGACGCACGCCTTCTGTGGACCGTCAGTTGCCGGAGGTGAGATTGTCATAGCCATATCCCTCGCACCTCGGCCGACCCAGGGCCATATCTCTCGATCTGACCCTCTTCCACGGACCACGGAGTCCCCAACTCGCCCCCGGGTATGGGGAGACACGCAATGCGCGCCACCGCCGCGGCCTGCTTCTGCTAGGGTGACAGGCGGCTCCACCCGTCATTTCATCATAATCATTTTGTTATGCCATTGGGTTCGAATTCTCCCTATGAAATCCAAAACACTTTTTTTTTTCAAAAAACCGGTCAAGTACAAATTGGGCACGCGCATTAGGAGTTCCGTACAAACCTATAATAATATTGAGGAACGAACTTCACGGGCACCCATTGCAGAGGAGAACATCTAACATCATAAAAGATACAAAAATAGAAAAAAATATAGAAAAGTTATTAAGTGGAAAATCAGACCAGAGAATTCTGTAAATAAATATGAATTAAATAAATAATTCAATTTACTAAGGTACTTTCATTTTTGTGGTTGGTTGTACTAAAATAACTTGACCAATAGCGTATTTGGCAAATTTCATAATTGGACAAACAGAAGATTTGACGAACTACAGCTTTGACCATTGTCACATTGGACGAAATGCCGATTTGACGAATATCAGATTTGACCAATGTCGTTCAACCCATACTAACCGCAATATATTTTGATTGCGTTGACTAAGAAGATTGCGTTTTTCACAGGGATTGCAGACGAGTATTTGGCATATTTTAACTTGATACCTCTACGCATTCTTGAAAAAAGGTTCTTGACAGACATACGGACAAGTAAATGATCCTATAAGGGTCCCGTATTTTTACTTTTGAGGTACGGAACCCTCAAATTGCAAGAGCCCGCTACCAACCTTTGAGTCCTAATTACCATATCACAATAAACGTACTGTGAAATAGAATACAGGTCTTCAGCAGTATATCTCTTCGAATATCATGTTCGTTCACATCTCTTGCCAGCTGCTCATTTCGCTCGCGAGCGTAAGCGAGACGCTTCTCCTTCGCGCCAGCCAGAATCGCTTGCCTAAACGATAAAATAGACGTTAATCTTTTGAAAACTCATAAAAAGTAGGTAATATTGAGCACTTGTACTTTTTCACAATTATTTTATTACTTTGAATCTAACCGGTTTCGCCTAACGGCAAGTAAAGTTGTTGTTACAGGTCAAGCCGTTTCTGAGTAGTTTGGTTACAAACACTATAACACGAAAATTTCAAAATCTACCGATCGACATTCAATCCATTCGTAGGAATTAAGTAGGTTTCTATCTACATTATGTGCAACAAATGAAAATTGTGTCTAGATAGGCAGGATACATTAAAGGTAGGATACATTGAAGATAGTATATATTACAGATAGGCTACATTACAGGTAAGATATATTGAACGTACGATACATTACAGTTAGGATACAATAAAGGTAGGGTACATTACCGATAGGATACATAATAGGTAAGATACATTAAACGTAGATACATCAAGGGTAGGATACATTAAAGATAGGATACTTTACACGTAAGATATAATAAAGGTAGGATACATTAAAGTTAGGATACAATAAGGGTAGGATACAATACAGGTATGATACATTAAACGTAGGATACAATACAGGTATGATACATTAAAGGTAGGATACATTAAAGAACTAACTTCTCCGCCTCCTTCTCGGCTCTCCATTGCTCTATCCTCTCTACCATCCACTTTTCTCGATCCTTCTTGTTCATAGACTTCCATTCTTTGGGCTATGATAATAAATATTATAAAATTGTGAATTAGTCGTGTCTGTAGGTACATTGGAAATATTTAAAAAATATGAACACAATTTTTTTTTTTGGAATTATTAATACATATTATTTTGTTATTGATGTACGTAAAAAGTATTGAATGAATTTTGATGTAGTTTCTTTTATTAGAAATGGCTTCGTCAGATCCTTCCGGGGCCTCGATTCTGGTACGTAAAGCACAACCACTGTCACACCACAGAGACTGCGGGAAAATTCCATTTCATTTGAGCCTTTAAAGCAATACAGTTAAATTTAAAATTAAATGACTGTTTGTAGAGCGAATGAAATAGTGTAATGAAACTCTTTTCATTTAATTTTGTGACTAAGTTTATAGAAATAAGGTCTTAAATTTAATGCCATATTTTACAGTCTACAGTAGTCTACTGTAGTGTGACAGTGGTTGTGCTTTAGCAGAATCGAGGGCCCGGAGATATGAGCAAAAGTAACGTTAACCGACATCAAAGCGGGAGGGGCCATTATTGATTGAGCTTCCGTCAACAGAATTTTCAAGCAATAATCGTATTTTGACATAGGCGATAATAGGTGTGTCACTAGTGAATCTCATAAGATATATCGTAGGCGAGAATTAAGTGTTTGCCTGTGTGTGTTTGCGTGTTTTTTCGGACCGGAACGTGCGGGAAATTCTCCCCGTCTAAATGAACGTCTCTTGCAGGCGAGAAATTATTCTCGTCTAAATAAACCTTTATCACTAATAGTATCTATCTAATTGTTTAGCGTCAGTAGGTATGTGCGTCAGAGCACTGAGATAAGTTATTTTCAAGAATATATGCAAATCCATTTCTATGACTTACCTATGTCAAATAGGGCATTACCATAATTACATTACAATATTACCTAAGTATCTTGAATACTAAATTCGTTATTTCTATTGTATTTGTTACTTATTAATAAAATTATAAATTCAAATTTATAATTAACTAGCTGACCTCGCGAACTTCGTACCGCCTAACAGTCGATTCTTTTTTTTTCTCTTCGTAAGAACCATCCTCGTACTTCAAGGAATATTCTAAAAAAATAATTAGCGAAATCGGTTCAGCCGTTATCGAGATTCGCGCTTAGCAACACATTTAGAGATTCATTTTCATATTATAGATAGATAATTTAAGTAATGTACACATCTGTTTGAATCATCTATCAGAAAAACAACAACCTAACTTAAAAAAACATTAAGAATAACGTCTTTCCTCGCTGTTATACATTTACTTGAAAAACTTACTAAAGGAGAAAAAAGTGGTGAATTGCAAGCGTTTTGCGGCAATAGTTTGCTGATATCAATATTTTGCATTTTACACAATTTCGGACACACCAATCACTTAAAACACTATCTTTTATTTTTATTGACAATTAACAAAAAATATTAAAAATTAAATATCACTCGATTTATTTATTATTTTTTATAAAATTTTTACTTATAAAATTTAGTAATTTTCAATTTATTAATATTTTGGTTACTTTTACTTTTTCAGTTACAAACGAAACTTTCCCGAAAATCGTGTGTTACCGGTATAACGCTGAATTAAAATGGCTTAAATACGGAGGGGGAAGAATGTTTATTACTTATTATGGTAGCTGTAAATAGCAATAAAACGACATGTTTATTACTCTTTAGGGAGGAAGCAGGACGATAATGGGGGGTTATAAGAAAAAAACAAAAGTCAATAATAAGCTGGGTTTGTGTGCAGGGTTCCGTATACGCCGGTGAAAGACTATAACTATTTTTATTACAAGTGAGTTTTTAGGTGCTTCTATTATTACCTAAATCCTATTAGTAGGTACTTACATATCAGATTCTGCCATTTTGTAAGCTGTAAATTGTATTGAACTTATAGTATAGTCATATTATATCAGAACTAAGAGTAGGTACATACTTTTCTATTAGAAGATAGCCATGATATTTTTAGGAATTTGTTTTATCAGTCAAGTATGCTCTGGCCCTCGATTCTGCTAAAGCAAAACCACTGTCGTGCCACAATCACTGCAAAAATTGGCATTAAAGTCCAAAATTAAATGACAATATTTTCATTACACGCTTTCGTTCACTCTACAAAAAGCCATTTAATTTTAAACTTTAACTGCATTACATTAAAGGCTAAAATCAAATGGAATTTTCTCGCAGTCACTGTGGTGTGACAGTGGTTGTGCTTTAGCAGAATCGAGGCCCCTGATCTGACCCTGAGCCACCGAGCTTCGCCCGAGGTTGATCCAAATTTTCCGTTACATTCCTTAGGGCGACGAAGGGGTAAGAGCATTCCCCCTGTAAGGGAAAGATCGCGGGTTCGAGTCCCGCTTGAGCCAGGCGCGGTCGCAGCTTGAAGTTTGGGGGGGGGGGGGGTGACTTCGGAAATTCCTTAAGAAATTTAACCCCCCCTCCCCTCGTACTGGGACTTTTCAATATGACGTGCATGGTTTTGGGGGGGGGGTCATGTCCCCTGTGACCCCCCCCTCGGACCGCGCCTGGTTTGAGCTTGATTTCACTTTTTCCGATTTATAACAATTTGTATAGGTTAGCATACAAAATGCTTTAAAATTAATTCAAAAGATCCATTACTGTTCAAATTCTGTATTTCCTTATACACTTTCTTGTTCTATTACCTTTTATAGGGAACCCTATTTTTAAAGGGATGTAATGAAAAATCATTTATCGTCTAATTATGTATTGATCTTTATGGACACGAAATTTTCCAGTTGGAAAAATATTTCGATTCAGTGCTGAATACTTTTTTCTAACTATAAGGAGGGTGGGCAAGCCTAATATTTTATTTAAAAAAAAGAATGAAAATTGTTTTGAAAGAAAAGTGCGATTTTGTTTTTTTCATAAATTTATTGTAATGGCGTGTGTGTGTGTTCGTAAGGCTGTACATACACACACAAATAGACTACCCGGTTGCTGAGAAAATGGTGAGCGATGTTTTTGTATGCTGCATCATTTTGGCTAATTTAATGAGGACCTTTGGTAAGTAGATTGTGTGGAATCAGGTACATTATACAGTTTTTATTTCAATAGGCTATTTGACAATATTAAAAATATACTACAAATTATGGCCATCCTATTAGAAAATAACGTTAAAAGACCTACGAGACTACAATTTACTCTCAAATATGTGTATTTTATGAGAATTTCAATTACAAAAATGTTATATTTTGTTGATTTACTATCTATGGCAAAAACGCTTGGGAATGGCCAGAGCTCTAGGTGACGTCATTCCTACAAAATATCTCCAGTTGTATGAGCTATTATTGTTTATTTCGGTGTTATTATTTGCTTTTTCCTTGATTATCGCGAGTTTTATGGACATATTTTGTGATTAGTTCGAAATGGATACAAATTTTGTGCGAGCTGATGATAACAGCAACTTACAGTGGCGTCAATACTCACACGCATCGCCATTTTGATTAAATATAGCGTTTTTCACGCACTTTTAAAAATTTAAACTTTATCATTGATTTTTTAACATAATGCATTGTTTTTTTACAGAAATATTAATGTGATATGTTTATACTGTAATAAGCAATAATTTAAAGTGGTTTTTGAATATTAGTCAAATAGCCTATTACGTCACCTGTAATTAATATGTTTGTAAAACACAAGAGTCTAACTCACCTTCTCAAACTCAGGTATTTCTTCTTTTTCTGGTTTCCCCTTCTTCCCTTTCTTCGCTTTCGGCGCTTCTTCTCTCAGCTGATCCTCAAGAGCTTTAGCCAAGGCCTCTTCTGCTCAAAAAGATAAACTTTACTATAACTGCTAGTTTTATAGTCGTTTTGGAAAGAAAGATTTTGGGCATAGTTTCTATAACAAAAACGTCAGGAAAATTTTTGAAAAAAGAGAAAAAAAAAATATAACGCATATACCTAGTTATTATTCCGTCTGTACGGGTATATTTAAATATAAAAAACATTACTTTTCCAAATTAATATGAAGTTGAATTGAACTATGTACTAAAGAATAATAACTAAAAAATTATATGTACTGAACTATATACAAAGGTAATAATTCTTTTTATGTATAACAAAAAGTAATAAAAAAAAAATAATCTGTTTATAAGTTTTACTATGAAATCAGTCAAACTACTCTTTATGTGAATAACTGGTTACAAAGACAGTTACGAAAATGGAAAACAGTTACGAAAATGGAAATAAAATTATTCTTTCGTAGCTGGTTATGAAAACGATAACTAATTTCATTATTATCTTTAGTAGATGGCTATAAAACTTGGTAACGAAAACAACAATTTGATCCCACAAAGTTTGGACCTCATTTAAAATGGGCCTCAAAATGAGGGTCCAAAATTTGGGGTCGTACGGGTACGTAAGATGATAATTCACATAATCATAGTAACCTGAATCGATTATTGGTAACGATTCTTCAGACCAAGCCATTAATTCACTCGCCTCTTTCTTGATAGTAGACTTTTCGCCCTATAGCAAATTAACATTCAAAATATAAAACTTATTTAAATTCAGAGGGTTAAGGAGGTGATACATTAGCGAGCAAAACCACTGGTACGCCAACAAACTCGCGAGCCAATGATCTAAACCGCTAATGGAGCACCTAAAAGTCCGCGGACTTAAAAACCGACGGTTTTGCTCGCTGGCTCTTGGTGCATGCTTGAAATTCTAACACCCGTATTCACAAACAACACTGTGAGGTCTCATAGTGTGCTCGAGTGCCGCGTAGGGCTGGTAAATTTTTTTTTTTTTTTTTTTTAATTCACAAACATAACGGAGCAGTTTCTTACGCAGTGCGTTCCCTCAACGAAGTATTACTTAACTGTTATCTATGAATAAAAAGGCTTGCCAAAACGAACGCACTGAGAATTTGTCGTTCTTTGCACAGTTTTGGTAGTACGCATAGCGAAGTATTGTTTGTGAATACGGGTGTAAGTCCGCGGTGCGAATTTTATTGTATTTATTTTAATAATTTATTTGCTCTGTCTCCTGATGTTACAGTATACCCAATTAACGAAGTAACTCCGTCTGGGAACACGCCATGACTTCGGTAACGATGAGAGAGACTGTTTGGTACGCTAATGGATCACCAAAGCGGTTTGACGAACCAACGGTCTAGACCGTTGGATCACCCCCTTTAAAGCCACAACTTGCATAAGATACATTAGAGGTGAGAATTCACCTTACGTATCTTTCAACTCACCTCCAATTTTTTTTTCTTCTTTTTCTTATCTTTTTTTTCTGTAAAAAAAATATAATAAATAAGTTAGAATGGAGTTCAGAGACTCATTGAACGTCACAAAATAGGCCATCAAGATGAGGCTAATAAAGGTAAGCAGAGGATGTAATCCTCAATTGTATTCGGATTGAAATTCGCTAAAATTACAACAGGATGAACACTGGAAAATAATATCTAATGTACGAAAATGGAGTACATTAGATATCCAATCAATCAGTTAGCCCATCGCAGTACCTACATTACATTTTCACTCGTTTATTCACTCGACAATCCATATCCATACTAATATTATAAATGTGAAAGTAACTGTCTGTCTGTCTGTTAGGTACGCTTTCACACCTAAACCACTGAACCGATTTTGATCAAATTTGGTATAGGGGTAGATTAGACCTTGAGAAAGGACATAGGCTATGTTTGGTCGCAATAACCAACATCCACGCGGGCGGAGCCGCGGGCAAAAGCTAGTTTACTATAAAGACTAAAATAAAATTGAATTTTTACAGTATTCGTGGTATGACAATGCCTGACGGGGGCCTCAATTCTAATTCGAATTGAGGACCTGAAAACGGTAGCTAGGACAGTCTGGATGCAGAAGGCGGAGGATCAGCAGAAGTGGCGATTGGGAGAGGATGTGTAGCAGTGGACTACAATAGAATTGATTGATTGGCCTATATCGCAGTTGAAGAGCTGTCCACTGCTGGACATAGGCCTCTCTCCCAATCTTGGGAGGCTTTGGCCTACTGTTTTCACGCTGGTCAGACGGGTTGGTACAGGGTTTTATTTTGAGTTTTCCATCTCTCGCAGTGATATCGTCTGCGTATTTTTCCGTTCGTCACCTCTTACGACACCCTTAGAATGAGATAGGGTGGTAATACTTGTATTCTTTTTCCGTAACCACACGGATAACGTATAAACTTAGATTCGTTCACGCATTCGTTATTAAGTTTACACAATGAACATAAAAAAACAAACAAGACCTTTTAATAAAGTAATTTAAATTCAATGTGCTTACCTAAAGTCGAAAGCAATTTGCATCGAAATTTTATGATTACAATGTTTTTTTAACTACATTCACTCATAAAGAAACTATACACCCTTTTTTAATCATTACCATGGTTACGGGCTTCGATTAAACGTGTGGAGGGTTACAGAATTACGTTTTAGGGTGGGTTATGTTTTAGGTCTGGGTTTCTCAAAGTTTAAGTTCCACTTATTTTATACTAGCAGTTGCTCACGGCCTTATCCGCGTGAATGTCGGTTATCGCAATCAAACATAGCCTATGTCCTTTCTCAAGGTCTAATCTATCTTTATACCAAATTTCATCAAAATTGATACAGTGATTGATAGGCGTGAAAGCGTAACAGACAGAGTTACTTTCGCATTTATAATATCAAGTATGGATATGGATATGGGTGTGGATGTGGATATGGAAGTATGGAAAGTATAGTAAGTATGAAAAGTGTGGAAAGTATGGAAAGTATGGAAAGTATGGAAAGTATGGAAGTATGGAAAGTATGGAAAGTATGGAAAGTACGGAAAGTATGGAAAGTATGGAAAGTATGGAAAGCATGGAAAGTATGGAAAGTATGGAAAGTATGGAAAGTATGGAAAGTATGGAAAGTATGGAAAGTATGGAAAGTATGGAAAGTATGGAAAGTATGGAAAGTATGGAAAGTATAGTAAGCATGGAAAGTATGGAAAGCATGGAAAGTATGGAAAGCATGGAAAGTACGGAAAGTATGGAAAGTATGAACAGCAGACAAAATGTAGATATTTATACACCTTACCTATCCATCAGGGGTTCAAAGGCATGAATATATTATGTACTAGCTGTTGCCCGCGGCTCCGCCCGCGTGGAATTCTGATCCCGTTCATCGCTGATATACATACCAAATTTCAACCAAATCGGTCCAAATTTTTTATGCGTGAAAGAGTAACAAACATCCACACATCCATTCTCACAAACTTTCACATTTATAATATTAGTAGGAAGTATACTCAGCTCACCTTCGACTGGTAAAGGTGGTAACTCTTCGTACGAGGCGCTCGTGTAAGATGTATCGGTCCATTGTATCTCCTCTGGCTCCGGCTCCAAGTCTGTGACGTCGACCACTTCCTCCACCGGTTCTGGCTCTGGAAGAAGATTCTCGGAATTGTAAAGTCAAAACATATGCCATCGATATGAGACGCTAAGGCCCTTCTTAAATTAGAAAACTAGAAAGTGTTGAGACATCTCAGTAGCATATTATGGATACGCGACGTAAAAGTTTGCAACCTGAGAGTCGGTCATTAAGGTGCTAATAGACTTGAGCATTCACTTGTAAAAGATCATCGAGCATTCGCCGCTATTAAATTTGTCGAACCGAACAATGAACCGAGCCAAGTGTAGAGCCAAATAATGTTACGAACATTTACATGATCTTACTAGCGAACGCTCCAGTCGAAGCAAATTTACAGTCGTTTTGCAAGCATGCTCGCCAGCCCCTCTAGACAAGTGGCAATTCGTTGCTCGGCGTATGATGGAATAGAATGCCAAATGTATGGGATTTGACGTATATGACAGGCGTCAAAGAATGTCAAAAACATCAAATCCTATACATTTGTTATTCTATGCCATCATACGCCGAGCAACGAATTGCCACTTGTCTAGGGGGGCAGAACGGGCGCCCGCCAGTACGCTTGATAGAAAGCTTACTAAAACACTATCTATTACCTACAAGTGAATACTCAAGCACCTTTACTCTCAATAGGAGGAAGAAACCAGCGAGGGTCAGTTATGTCTGACTCGAACTGACTAAAACTGTACACTGTTTTGGTTCACCAATTGCCAAGAGTAAGAGTGCCACTGTCAATTCTCTCACATTCCGGCTGACTCAGGGCAATCCCCGATTTCGAGACGGCTCCCTCGGGTGTGAAAACCCCGGTGTCCCCATCTTGCCGCCAGAGGTGCGCATCGCGCCGTCTCCTTGGTCTGCTTCTGCTAGAGTGACAGGCGGCTCTCCCCCAGAGGGTGACAGGTATAGCCACCTGTCACCTGTTAAATCGAACAATGGCGGCGTGAATCTGTGCCTACGTAAAGATATTAAGAAATAACTTATCTGAAAGTAAAACTGTCAGTACCTGGCTCCTGAAACCAAGAAAATACTATGTTAAAATTGGTTGTTATTAAAAACAGATACTTGTCTGTCCACAAGACGTTGGGTTGGGGATTCAAGGTGCAACCGTTTTATCTTGATTCTTATGCCGTCCGACTTCTCTAATCCGAGAGGGAAGTCTATGTCAGAGCCTCGTCCGTTAATCATAAAGTGGGTGACAGACGTGCGAGTAAGTACGCGGACTTATCGCTCGGCGACCTTACTCGCACGTCTGTCACCATAAGTTCGCGTACTTTAAAACCGCCGAGTAAAGTTCGTTGGCGATCTAGCAAGTTTGAAATTTTGCTCGTAACTAGAGGTTTGCACCGGTGCGGAATTTGTTACACAAAATATTCGAGGCTATTGTGTAATTTGTGTGTATTTGTTTAGTTTTTAAAATATGACATGATATAATTCCTATAGATAGCACAAAGCCTCTTCTCTCGACGACATTGCAATACAGTGTGAGCAAGCTTGTCTGTCTGTCACCAACGGCGGGCCGAGTAAGTTCGCGAACTTAAAAACCGCGTGCTTAAAGTATCTACGTACGTACGTCCATCACCCATTTTAGTGCTCCGAGTACGAAAAATATTCAAATTCGTAACGTAAACGTCTCGAGAGAACGGAGAATTGTGATTGGCCGCCTGCCTACTGTAAACCTGTGTCTGTGAAGCCTGTTACGAATTTGAATGCTTTTCGTGCACTGGTCTGTGTACCGGTTATTTTAAACTCAATTCATGAAGGTGCTGATACACTTAAGCATTCACTTGTAACAGAACATCGAGCATTCGCCGTTTTTTTGAACTGAACAACGAAAATCCAAGCATAGAGAAGCTAGCGAACGCTCTAGTCGATGCAAATTAAGTCCTTTCACAAGGATGCTCGCCAGAACACTCGACAGAAAGCTCGCTTTAACGCTCCCGTTTATTTTTCTGTAATATAACATTCGCAAGAATCTCAGACAAGAATGTTCATTACAAATGAATGCTCAAGTGTATCAGTAACTTAAGATTTTATACTATAAATATACCTACAATACACTAAACTTAGATATCTACCTTTTTCTTGTCTTTTTTACCCATGATTATGATTATCTATAACGATGTATGCACCAATAATTTAAATCAACAAAAGATATTAACAAAACTGTAAAAAGCTAAAAAATAGAGCACTTCACCCGCTTGACCACGGAGAAATGTTAAATTTGACATTGAAAGATGTCAAATGTAATAGATAATATTGTTAGATTTTTTAATTTATTTTCGTATTATATACTTTTTACTATTCTTCTTCATCCTAGCGTTAATCCCAGTTGCATCCGAAGCTTTCACCTCGGAGTCTGGGGTCCGCTTTACCAGTCTAACTGCGGACTGAACTTAATTTTCCGTGGCAGTGATCTGACCTCCACAACCCAATGGCAATACTGAAGTATTGTAGCTAGACCAGTTGTTGGACTTTTTAGGGCTCAGGGGATGCCTTCACTGCCTGCAGCACGAAGAGTGACCAAACATAGCCTACGTCCTTACTCAAGGTCTAATCTACCCCTGTACAAAATTTCATCTAAATCGGTTCAGTGGTTTAGGCGTGAAAGCCTAACAGACAGAGTGGTTCGTCAACTCGCTCGGAGGGATCTCGTTCGGTCGAGCGAGTTAGCACCTTCTGAATGATTGTAGGTACCTACTTTTCTTGTAACAGACAGACCGACAGACAGAGTTACTTTCGCATTAATTATAATTAGTAGGTATGGAGTATGGATTTTGATTAGGTACAAAATGTTATTAGATATATGTCCCTATCTAGGTTTATATTCGTTTTATTTATACGGCGTACTAATTCTATGCTGTACCAACAATTGTTTAGCATTTCTTGCACAATGTAAACTAAATACAATTAATTATTTAGTCAATGTTAAACACACAGACACTCTAACCTAATAGTAAAGTAGAACGAATATTTTATGAATACATTCGTTGTTTTGACGAAGGACTTATTGGCCTTTGCTACACTCTTCGAAAAGTAAACTGTCCCTCTTAGACCGGGAGATGATGACAGAAAAGTTCAATTCATTTGTTACAAGTAGTGCGACCCTTAGAGGGTCGAATTGGGTGATTTGAGAACCGAAAATAGTAATCTCAGAGTTGGCCCGCGGGGCGTTTAATTACAGGCTGATTAATAAATTTGTCGGAAAAAATACGGTGTTCAAACGATTTGTTACACAAAAACTATTGCGTTTTGTAGTCCATGAAAAATAAACTTGGCGCCAGCGTAATGCCATCCTTTTTTGCGGGTTTTATGGCCCGCTATCTTAATTAAAACGCATTAATTAATTTACGTATTAAAATCTTGTTATAAAATAAGAATGGCCTCGCGTACATGTTAGAAATGTTATACTTACGTTGCTTGCACTTTCTGCGTTTGGCCCCGCGGGCCAACTCTGAAATCACTGCTATTTTCGGTTCTCAAATCACCCAATTCGACCCTCTAAGGGTCGCCATACTTGTAACAAATGAGAACTTTTCTGTCATCATCTCCCGGTCTATAGTAAGTAGCAAGTATACAGTTTAATGTACAATGGGCGGCCTTATCGCTGGAATTCACGATGGACGCAAAAACTACTGAGCGTATTTAAATATGGTTTTTTGTTAGGAAGGTCTTGATCAGAATTAAAATCTTACGTTTATTTTGATCGCAATCGGTTGAGTAGAACCGGAGATAATCAAAAGTCTTGAAAACCGACAAAAACGTGGGTGAAGCCGAAGGCGGTAAGATAAGTGCAATAATAAAATAATATTTTCCTTGACTCCAAAGTATTATTATTATGTATGTATATTAGCGATTATAATGATAATTTGGTGCATAAATTAAGTTTAATACTTACTAAAAGTAATACTAGGTAAAAAACGAACAAGGACTCTAACAAGTCTAATTAACACTTAATTAGACTTATTAGTATAATTAGATAATAATAATAAAATTAATTAGCTGACCCCGCGAACTTCGTACCGCCCAAATGAAGAACCGCTCGACCGATTTTGTACAAACACATAAACCATCTACTAAATAGTCCGAACAAAGCCTAAACATTTGGTTTGGATGGGAACATCCAACAATTCCGAAATATTTAATTCCGAATTTCAATATTCCGATTTTCTAAATTCCTGGAAAAAAAACCGTGAAATTTAAAATAAGTATGTTGATTTACATCCTGTAGCTCTACCATGAGTTGGACACGACACGTGCCAACGTCTACGTAACACGTAAATTGCAGGGCCGCAATAGGGATCTTTCAAATTCCGATCAATCAAGACCAGTAAAAAAGTTTTTCATCCCACCATCTCGGAAAGACTATTTTTGCTCTTCGATAACTGAGCGTAAAAGTCGTTTTTATCCTCTAGAGAGGTAAAGTAAATTTGAATTTAGAACATCGTGTGTACTAGGTTTGTGGACTCAAAACATCATTAAACCTATTTACTTCTACCTCTATGGTGCCGAATTTATCATACAACTTTTTTTTAATTCATGAAAAACTCAGACTCGTAACCTCCTTGGTGTACTTTTTTTTTAATTTGCTTTGCGCGCATCAATTTTTTTCACGTCATATTGTTGACATTGTTGTTGAATTTTTATTTTGTTGTATTTTATTACTAGTATTAATACACATATTATACAGCCTCGATGGCGTAGTGGTATTGAACGCGGCCGCTACGCAGGAGGCACGGGTTCGATCCCCGCTCAGTGCAAATATTTTTTATGCATGAAAATGGGTATTTGCATTGGTCTGGTCGTGCCTTGGAGAGCACGTTAAGCCGTCGGTCACGGATGCCATACGAACATCTATGGCAGTCGTTACGGGTAGTTGGAGCCCTAAAAAGTTCAACAACAACGGTCTGGCTGCAATGCTTCGATATCGCCTAATGTCATCATTGGGTTGTGGAGGTCAGATGGCAGTCGCTTCACGGCAAATATCGAGGTCCAGCCAAATCCGCAGTTAAGACTGGTAAAGCGGACCCCGGACTCCGAGGTGAAAGCTTCGGATGCTGACTGGGAATTAACGCTAGGAAGGAGAAGCATTTCATTATTTCCTCGCTGAGGTGGGATGAAAAGTTACGTGTTGCACTCGAGTGCAAAGATTTTTCACCTTGTGCTCTTTTGATTCCCTCGCTAACGCTCAAGATTCTAATTTGTGAATCACTCGCTACGCTCGTGATTCAAATTTAGAATCTTTCGCTTGCTCGGTCATCAAAAATGAGCACGCGGTTAAAAAGCAACTTTGCACTCTTGTATAACAAATAACTATTAGGTACTTTTATTATTTTTTCGCTGTTTTGCCTTAATCTACAGTTTTTTTTGTACAAAATGGTATTACATTATATATAGCTGCTGCCCGCGGCTGCACCCACGTCGAATTCTGATACCATTCCAACTTTTTTTCGGCAGTCCCTTCATATACCACTCCGGTCGGCCATCGCACCTACTCAAAGCCGCACTCCGTATATCTTGCACTCCCCGACTGATCCTGGGCCATAATTTAAGATGCCCTCAGGTGTGAAAAGCACGGTGTCCCCATTGTACTCCGAAAAGGAAGGATATGAATGTCGCACCACTTCGCCAGCGGGGTGAAGCGGTGACAAGTGGCTGAATCTGAACCCTCGGTCAGCACTCGGCGACCAGTCCGCCAATTATGTCAAATGAGTTATGCCTAATGAATTTCGGAGTATCAAGTTTCTGCCAGATGGAGGGAACCTCTCGACAGGGCCGTTATCCGTCGCTGTATCTTCTTTTCTCTTTATAATATTTGTATACATTTATATTGTAGATCATAAGTATATAAAACGAATAAAATCCTTGTAAAACCAGATGAAGTACATATTTTTGGTGATGATCTTCACACAAAGACTACGAAAATCAGTGCAAGCAAATTTCAACCTCAATGACATTTTTTAACGACATGTTTTTTCGCAATAATGGATGACGCTGGTCACGAATATGAGAAAAAATACTCGATTCTATGTGATGTCAATAAGGTTGAAAATTGCTTGCATCTAGTTTTTCTTATATACGTAGGCCTATATCATTGTAAGAAATAGGTGGAAACTATTTTAAACCTTATTGACCCTATAAATAAGAAATATAGATGATTATGTACACAAAATGAATAAAAATATCATATTGAAAACAAAGTAAAAGTACATATTTTCTGTATCCACGTTAGTGACGTGTGTAAATAGAAAGGCCCTGACGGGGCAGCTCTGCTCAGTCGGCTCTGGCATGGCACGGACCAGTAAGGACAGACCTTAATTGTTTATTACTTATTTTGTTTATTATGTATTTTTAATTATCTACCCAACCTATAATAGTAAATTACTTGACAATAAAAATGATAATATCATTGTGATAATATCATCGCTATCTGACCTCCACAACCCAATGGTGACATTAGGCGATATCGAAGCATTGCAGCTAGACCGTCGTTGTTGAACTTTTGAGGGCTCCAACTACCCGTAACGACTGCCATAGATGTTCGTGTAGCAACCGGGACCGACGGCTTAACATGCTCTCCGAGACACGACCAAACCAATGCAAATACCCATATTCATGCGTACAAATATTTGCACTGAGCGGGGATCGAACACGCGCCTCCTGCACAGCGGCCGCGTTCACTACCGCTACGCCACAGAGGTTGTTCTGCCCCCCTAGACAAGTGGTAATTCGTTGCGCGGTGTATCATGCAATATAATGACGAATGTATAGGATTTGACATTTTTGACATTCGTTGACGCCTGTCATATACGTCAAATCCCATACAAAATTGCCACTTGTCTAGAGGGGCTGATTTGATTAAGAATAGAGGTCATTATAGCACATTTGCTGCGTGCTGTCGATATGCTTGTAATGAATTATAATAGGTTAATAATCGCGTGGTCGGCCATTTTATAAACTGCTGATTATGATTTAAGGGCAAGCGCTCACGTATGTGGGTAAAAAGGTTAATATATTCGTGTATTGCCTAGTTAGATGAACAATGAAAACTATTGTAATTATTTTGTATTGTTTTGTTAGTTTAGATTAGAACTAGGTGGTACCCGTGGTTTCTTTTATTTTTATAATCATCAGATTTGTCGGAAACCGTAGCAACCTGTGGGCTATGTTTTGTGTTAAAGTCAGTTATTGTCAGTTAGTGTAGATGTCAGTTATTGTGACCAAACGTAGCCTATGTCCTTCCCCAAGATCTAGATCAAGACCAAATTTCATCAAAATCGGTCCAGTGATTTAGGCGTGAAAGCGTAACAGACAGACAGACAGATTTAGGAACCGTAGCAACATGTCTGTGCTACATTTTGTGTTAAAGGGTACTAGCTGTTGCCCACGGCTCCGCCCGCGTGGATGTCGGTTCTCACGACCAAAAGTAGCCTATGTCCTTCAATCAATCAAAATCGGTTCAGTGGTTTAGGCGTCAAAGCGTAAGTTACAGGCAGACAGACAGAGTTACTTTCGCATTTATAATTATAGACAATATAAAGATACCATAAACACATCAGGCGTTCACACACCAACAATAATATTAGTATGGATTAGCTTACGCCCGTAGCTCCGTCCACGTGTGTTCAATCGATCTAACCGTTTAGGAGTAGTTAGGTGACAAACATACGAAGGTATAGAAGAATTATATAAAGTTGCGGACAAACAATATGTGCCTTAAGCAGTGTACGTCACTGAGGTATCATTTTACAAAAGAATACATTTCAGTTGACCGACTCACACTGCGAACACTATTGTTTATAAATTTAAACGGAAACGAAGTGTCATGAATAAAAATAAATAGATAATTAATTTAAAATTAAATATTAAAAACAAATTAGTACTAATTTAAATTAATTTTATTCAACTCCAATTTTATAAATAGTGTCGTTCGATTTTTAAATTTAATAATTTTAAAATAGTGCATTAGTTTTAATTTAATTAAAAGTTACTGGATTTTTAAATTAATATTAAATTAAACTATTAAAATGGGTTTCCTGGAAGATCGTGATTTGTCGTCAGTGCCTACAATTCCGGAGTATTACAAAGGAAAAACTATTTTTATTACCGGTGGCTCGGGTAAGTCCCAATTTTTTTGGCTAAGTACCCGTAAGACCTCAAAGTTTGGACCTCATCTATGTATAAATGCCACATACATACATACATATATTCACGCCTTTATCCCCGGAGGGTTAGGCGAAGGTGAATACACACACATTTCACCAATTAATGCATTCGGTCCCACGTAATAGGGGGTGAACTTATAGCCGTATTCAGGGCACTATTGTTGACTCGAGCCATGTATCTGAGGTTGACCCTATCCCTTAGTCGCCTTGTACGACGACCGAGGGCGCATGGGTAGAGATTACTAGAGATGGAATGGACCCTGCGGGGACCACGTGGCTTTCTATATGAGTTTATGATTAATTTTCATTCATCTCATTGAGGTCATAGGGGTGTTTTTTGGGATAAGGGTCTATAAGCTACATGCGACCTCATAACTTGAACCTCATTTATAAATGGGTCTAAAAAATAAAGGTCGAACGGTTGTTTTTTGGGATAGGGGTTCATAAGCTACATACCCATATGACCTTGAATGAGTTAGTAGGTACGGGTGTTTTTGTGATAAGGACCCAAATTTTTATAACGTCGTACGGGTAGGTACGACAGAAATTACTAGAAACATTCATTTTTTTATAGCAAAGTGACAGTGTTGCTATATATTCATGTTATGTTAGTTAACTAACCTTTGAACACTGACTTCTATAATATATAATTATAATGTACCTAAGTACCTTTTTTTTATCGTGCGAAAAATCCCAACGGATACCTCCCACGCCGGAACCGGAGGAGGAGGTAAGTCGGACTCGAACCGAATAAAACGCACGCCGTCTGTGGGCCCTCAGTTGCCGGAGGTGAGATTGTCGTAGCCATATATCTTAAACCGACTAAAACCGCGCGCCGTTTTTTTACAGGACACGTCAATTTGACTTCACCTGATATTAAACTAAAGACAAAGACTCTGGAAAGAGGGTCATCATTATAGACACGTACCATGTTACAATAGTGGCACTTAGCTTGTAATCGCATAGAGAGAAATTCGCATAGAGCTGAAAATTGGTGTGGATCTTATAATTGAGGGATAATTGATGAATGCTACTATGTGGAATAAAATTTCATATAAAACAAATATGACTTCTTCTAATTTTGAAAACGCAATATCTCCGAAATGGTGACCCGCACAAAAAAATGTTTTACAACAATTTTATAGGTAATTACATAATCTACTTGCAATAAAATTTACTGATTACGAGAAAAATACGAGAATCCAATATATTTGACCTTGAATAAAAAAAAGCAGAAGTGCAATCGATGGGGACTTTAGATATTTCTTTCATTATGGTTTCTTTAAGAGACCCACCAATTTTCAGCTCTATGCGAATTTATGCAAGCTTACCATTTTATTTCGTCTATTTCAACGGGGCTATTGACGGCCTCATCAGATCCCTGCAAATTTCACGAGCTTCCTATACTGTCGTTTATCCTTTCACACAAGCCCGCCGGTTTCGAGTAATTCACAAAATTAATAACTTATTTACTTATTGCCGTGTTGGTTCCCGGTGGAGTAGAATAGAGCCACCCCATCTCTTCCTGTGGGTGTCGTAGAAGGGGACTAAGGGGTAGGGCTGTTCTCCATCCGACAGTTAACATATAGCCCATTTACCAGGCCCAGGCCCAGGCCCTTTTACCAGGGACTGAAAATCATATTTCGCGAAATATGAGTGATAATGCACCTCTGCCTACCCCTTCGGGGATTTACAGGCTTGTGTTTATATATGTATGTATTTATTTACTTACCTATTTAATCACTTTCTCTTCATATGACATTGCAATAAACAAAACAATGGAAATATATTCAACCTTTGTAACCTTACCTGCTGACAACACGACGAACAAACCGCCGCCGTGATGACATACCTAGATAGCTACTACTTTTTGCTCGACTTCAAACAAAAACGAGGGTTATATTTGTAACCGATAAGCATATTATTCTAACTGATTACAGTCCACTGCAGCTGTACTCTGAGGTCTAGCCAAATCTGTAGCTATGACTGGTAAAAGCGGACCCCAGACTCCGAGCTGAAGGCTTCGGATGCGACTGGGAATTAACGCTAGGAGGAAGAGAGTCCACTGCTGTACATAAGCCTCTTCCAATGTACGCCATTGCTCCCGATCCTACGCCCTCTGCATCTAGTTTGTCACTTGTTCAGGTCGGACTGACGACCTGAAAAATGGAGGCGTCCTGGCTAGGGGGCGTCTCAGCTTCCGTTTGTCTTCTCACTGTCTCCACTTTAGGACTTGCTTGCCCCAACGGCCATCGGTTCTTCGACAGATGTGCTTAGCCCAATGATCTTATATAAAATGAAGTAGATGCGTTATTGCGCAAAAATCGTGAAGATCCGAAAACGAGTCAATTGGAACGTTTGCCTCTAGTACCGCGTGCCGAGCGGCGCCGGTCGGACGTTGAGCGGAAGAATCAGTGACATAAAAAAATAACGAAAATGCTATCGTATGTTTATAGACACTGCACGAACAATTTACTCTAAGGGAAATGTAGATGAATTAAAAATGTGTCTGTGTGTGTTCGGCACAATTTTCTACGTTGATTTGTAAGCATATGACATATCTATGATATATTTCATCTTTGGCTTAGCCCTTTGCCACTCCAGTTTGCTTATTCTCCGAGCTATGTTGATAACTTTAGTTATTTCTCGGATGACCTTGTTGCGAATTCTATCCTTGAAAGAGACTCCATGCATAGCTCGCTCCATAGCCCGCTGCGCAACTTTTAGGTCATGGACTAACCCCACTGTCAGTGTCCACATTTTGACACCGTAACTCATAGTAGGACGTAGGACAGCGTACCCATTACTTGTTAAACTCTAATACGGATAAAGGCGACCATTGAGAAGCCGCAATGAATTACGCGTATGTACTGCGTGCATCTGCAGTGATGTCATCGTGCAGCGAAAGCTGGGTCCACATTTGTAGCATTTCTGTGTATCGTATCTCCGTTGCGTGGCCTCAACGCGTATCATGATCGCTAGTTTGGACACAAGATGATACCCGTTAACAATACACGCCGTATCTGATACAGCCCGATCCGCACTAAACGCGTATCTTGACACACCTCGTATCCGATATACAGCATTTACTAAGCATGGACGCGTTTTTTTACGAAATACGCCAAAATGATACGATTGGACAAAACGAGCGTCCATATTTATGATACAAATACTCGATACGATACGACTGATCGTGATACGTCAAGGTGCTACAAATGTGGACCCAGCATAGTAGATTGATAGATACAATTTAGTAAACATTTGTGTAGTCACGCTTTTTTCCCATAGTTGCAGGCAAAGACCACATATTATCGCACCCCTATTCAAACAAAGAAATAACTCAAAATCAAAGATATTATATATAAAAGAAGTAGATTCGTTATTGCGCGAAAATCGTGAAGATTCGAAAACGAGTCAATTGGAACGTTTGCCTCTAGTACCGCGTGCCGAGCGGCGCCGGCCGGACGTTGAGCGGAAGCATCAGTGACTTATAAAAATAACGAAAATGCCATCGTATGTTTATAGACACTGCACGAACTATTACTCTAAAGTTAAAACATCGAAAGGGAGTTCATATCACATGGAAATAATACATATTTCGACTGATAAAGACCAAATTTCTGACTTTCATAATATTCAAGTTAAAAT
Organism: Eilema depressum; assembly: GCA_914767945.1. Taxonomy (NCBI): domain Eukaryota; kingdom Metazoa; phylum Arthropoda; class Insecta; order Lepidoptera; family Erebidae; genus Eilema; species Eilema depressum. The sequence goes on along the minus strand of OU612041.1, from coordinate 6,992,657 downwards.
TGTTAAAAAGAGACAGTATGATATGATTTGGTGCGTGAGCGACAAGGACGTGTGTGATCCGAACATAGATTAAAGTACAGATGAGAATATCGTAGGCATTAAACTCACTACATACTACCTCCCAATTTTAATTTGTTGTTTTTTATAATTGCCTACTAATACTATGTGGTTCAAGTAAGTTAATAAGTGCGAACTTCACTTCACTGGCAAGTATCTACTTAGGTAAGTACCTACTTGTTAAAATTTGTAGGTACTATTGGCAGCAACAAAATAATGAAATAGAATAAACATACCTAGCTTTTTTATACTTAACTAGCTGCCCCGGCGAAATTCGTACCGCCATATTTTCGGCCCGCGTGGTATTCAAATCCCGTTCCCGCTGCACCCTTATCACTTAGGGGGATGAAAAATAGATGTTGGCCGATTCTCATAGATACCGGATAAGCACAAAAAATTTCATCAAAATCGGTCGAGCCGTTTCGGAGGAGTTCGATTACGCACCCCGTGACAGAAGAATTTTATATATTAGAAGATACAATAACAATGACAAACAAACATCTTTGTCTAAACAAAATTACGCAATTATCTCAAACTTCACTTTACTGGCAAGTACCTACTTAGGTACTTGTTAAAATTGTACTACTGACAGCAACAAAATAATGAAATTTAAAAATTATACCTAGCTTTTTCATAATACATTAACAAAGTTAAACAAACATCTTTGTCTAAACAAAATTAGGCAATAACCTCAATTCAGAGAGCTCTGTACCTTCTTTTTCAATAATTTTGTTAGCCTATGTCACCGACTAGCAACCGCACTGTGATTGGTACATTGTTATCATTAAAGTACAAGTGACAAACAATAGCTGTCTTCTTCTTTTATATTGTATTTTTCATGTCCTCTCTTTTCAATCCATTGGTTATGTAGGGAAGTGTAGATGAATTAAAAATGTGTGTGTGTGAGTTCGGCACATTTTTCTACGTTGATTTGTAAGCATATGACATGTCTATGTTATGAAATGTCTTTGCTCAAAATTCATGTTTTATGAGATTTCATCAAAAAGTGTAATAACTTTACTAGGAGAAAGGTTTCACTCGAACAGCCATTGCAATACGATCAAATTGAGCAAGATAAAACGTAGTCCGTCTCTTTCTCACTAACGCGCGCGAACAAGTTGGTACCGGTAAAGTGAACGATTCATTGATGCGCCAGCTCCGTATGAGGTCGGATCGTTGCTTGTAGGAATAAAAGTGAAATAAAACAAAATAATTCGGTGCATTGCTGGCAGTTAACTATAACATTGTTTATTATTTAATCTAAAAGTGCATTAATTAAAACTTCTTTCGCTTTATTAGTAAAAATGTTATAAGTTGTACCTAAAATTTTCGATTTAATTCTGTTTCATATGAAACAATGTGAGTTTTTTTAATTCCTGTTCAACTTATTGCTGTTTTATTTTAATTTTTTTAAAATGGACTGAATATTAATACGACTTGTTTTACTTTTTTACTGTAAATCCACGGGAATCATCATAGATTTTTTAGTTGATTCTGCTTATTATTAATTTCGCGACGAACATGTTTTTATTTCTTTAATTTAATACATTATTCAACTAACATACAGCCATATTTTTTTAAACCACTTAGGTGGCAGATAAGCACACGGCCCACCTGTTGGAAAGTGGTTCGTGGCCTATGGAAGTATGCAACACCAGGGGCGTCACACTCGTGCTGCCGACCCTAAAGATACCTTCTAATGTCCTTCTTGAGAAGCCCCATATTATTTTAGTCGCTTGGGAAATCCACCGCGGGGAGTTCATTCCACAGCTTGAGTGTGCGAGGGATGAATTTCCTTTCATACCGCACAGTGCACACCGTTTCCGGTTGCAATGTGTGAGGATGAATTCCCCGCCTATGGCGAAAGGTGCGAGAATAGAATGTAGCTGTGGGCATCATGTCAAACAGTTAATCTGAGCACAAACCATTGTAATATAGGCGGTAGAAAACACACAGTGAGGCAAAGTCTCTTCTGAGACTGAGAGGTTCTACATCGCCTGTAAGTATGGAATTGCCGACAAGCCTCAACGCCCCTCTTCGCACCAAGTCAAAAGGGTTAAGCTGGCACGCAGGCGCTCCAGCAAAAAGGTGTCAGTAGTACTCCATGTGGGGCCGAACCTTCGCCTTTTATAGGAGGAGCCGGTGCCCCACTGTGAAGTACTGCTTCGCTCTGTTGAGCAACCCAAGTCTCTTTGATGCCAACTTGACCTTGGACGTCGTTGGAGATGTCGACACGAAGTATCCCGATACTTGTGGTAATGATAAGCGCTGTGCCCAGAAATTGCGGCGCTACAACAAATGGAGCCTTCTTAGCGGTGAATACACATACTTGTGTCTTAGTGGGGTTGAATTGGACTAAGTTTAGTCGTCCCCAATCGGATACTCCAGAGAGAGTAGTCTTGATTTCGGACAAAGTTGTTTGCAACTCTCCTCCACTTCAGACCTAGGGATATTTTCACGGCCCATGTAATACGTGTCCCCGGTGCTATCATCTGCATAACAATGGATGGAGCCATCAGACAGCATGTCATTAATATGCAGCAGAAACAGGGTCGAAGACAACATGGAGCCTTGTAGAACTCTAGCGTTTATGTCCATGCAGTTCGAGCAACTGCCATCGACGACGGCTTGAATACTTCTGTTGGACAAAAAACTGGCAATCCATACGCATAGTCCTTTGGGGAGTCAATAGCGTGGCAACTTCGCAAGACCTCTGTGCCAGACCCAATCGAAGGCCTTCGCAATATCTTGGCTGACCGCTAGTGCCTCACCTCGACTTTCGATGGCTTGCGCCCATCGGTTAGTGAGATACAATAGGAGGTCACCGGTAGAGTGACGGTGACGAAAACCGTACTCGCTCAGGAGGTCGCTCAGGAGATCGTTACCACTAAGGTATCTCAGGAGCTGTGTATTAATCATACGCTCCACCACTCTCACCTTCGAGAGAAGTGAGGTGATAGCGATAGGCCTGTAATTGGACGGATCTGTTCTGTCGCCTTTCTTAGGCACAGGATGCACGAATGCAGTCTTCCTCGAAGCCGGGACCTGTCTCGTGGAATAGGAGAGCGCGAAAAGGCGTGTAAGCACTGGCCACAACTCAGGGGCACCGTGCTTAAGCACCATCGCCAGTATATCATCCGGCCCATTTGACTTCCGAACATCTAGGGATTTAAGTTTACGCCGGACCACCCGTTGCGTGACTTTTACTTCAGGTATGGAAGCACCACAGCTGGGAATAATAGGTGGCTCGGAGTTCCCGTCGTTCATAGTCGAGTTTGACGCAAAGAGATAACCCAAGAGATCGGCTTTCTCCTTAGCGCCATGGGCCAGACTACCGTCGGGTTTTTGCAGTGACGGAAGACAGGACTGGCAGAAGATTCCCTCGGCAGCTTTGGCGAGCACCAAAAAGCACGACTACCTGATGGGTACCGCGCAAGACGCTCGCCAATTCCGCCGATGAATTCAAACTTAACCCTGGCGGTTGCTTTTTTACTGGACCTCGAGGTAGTAAGAGCTGTTGGCCGCGATGGTTCAAGCCCCGCGAGAGTCACTTGCACCGGGACAAAGCAGTGGTCCAAAGTACCGAGTGGTGCATCCACATTTACGGAGCACTCATCCGGGCGCGTAGTCAGCAGAAGGTCCAGTATAGCTTCAATGGGTGTCGATGTCTGGTATTCTAATGATAGAATGCACCAGTTGTGAGAGTTCATAGGTCAAGGCGAAGTTGCGTACAGCCCTTCCCGCAAAATCAGTTTCGGTGGACCTCAACCACTCCACGTGGTAAGCATTGAAGTCCCCCAAGAACACTAAGTCCGCGGTAGGATACTGCTCGATTAACCTGTCCGCCGACCGCTGCAGATGCTCACTCGATGTTTCACTTTTGTTTTTTTTATTTAAATCACATTTAAATAAAAAACTGAAATAAAAGTAAACACATCAAAAACTTATAAATAATTTTATAATAAAACTGCATTATTTTGATTTACATGGTGCCATTTCGAATGTACTGAAAAAATATTTTATCATAAACTGAATTAAGTACGAACTTTTTTTTAATTAATATAAATAAATTACCTATGTTTATAAATAAGGATATTCTCTATAACAATTAATTGCTATCTTTATCAAATTATCCATTTCTATTTTTAAAACGTACTTATCTCATTTACTTTATTTTTAATTAAATATTGAAGTACACTGCGCGAAGGTGTCAAACTTTATTTGCGTTTTCCCACAAATACGTAATTTTGAGTTATTTCTTTGTTTGAATAGGGGTGCGATTATTTCAATTTCCTACAATCCTGATACACCTTTCACTGTTTCTATTATCAAAATAGTTTTCAATTAATGCTCGCCGGTAACCGGTATTATACGATTCAACCATTTAATTGTTCCGTGAACTTCCAATTACTATTAATAGTACCTATTCAACGAACCTCGACACAACAAAGCCACGATCCTATTCATAATTCATAATAATACTCAAGGTAACAAGTCATTGTTGAATAAAATTACAATTAATTGAAAAATATGTAGTGAAAATTTTTTCGCGTGGAATTTTGCCGGTGTAGCGGTTTTGAGCAAAATATTATGATAAACATAACTAGACGACCCACTTCATACATACATACATACATCCAAACTAATATTATAAATGCGAAAGTAACTCTGTCTGTCTGTCTGTCTTTCTGTCTGTCTGTCTGTCTGTCTGTCTTTGCTTCACGCCTAAACTACTGAACCGATTTGTGTGAAATTTGGTACAGACATAGTTTGGAACTTGAGAAAGGACATAGGATAGTTTTTATTACAAAAAATAAAATAAAAAATAAAATTTATTCCGGACACACAGCGCCATCTATTGGTCAAGAGTCGGCATCAATTCAGTACTGAAAATTCATCGGAAAAAGGCTATGTTTGGTCGCGATAACCGACATCCACGCGGGCGGAGCCTCGGGCAAAAGCTAGTACATTATATATAATCACGCCTCTATCCCCGGAGGGTTAGGCAGAGGTGAATAAAATTAATAACCTCATTTCACCAATCGTTGTATTCGGTCCCACGTAATAGAGGGTGAGCCTATTGCCGTGTCGTATTCCAGGCACTATTGTTGATCCTTGTCATGCATCTGGAGCTGAGTCTGGGCCTACTGTACCCACTATAAGCCACATATAACCGCATTTATATGAATTTTCAAAAAATGTATGGGAATCTACCGGATTTGTTGATATTTATGATTACTGCTCCGCTCCCTTAAGTAGCAGCGTGATGAAATTTAGCCTGTAACCTTCCTCGATAAATAGAATATTTAACACAAAAAGAGTGTTTCAATTCGATTCAGTAGTTACTGAGAGGAGCGCGTTCAAACAAAGTCTTCAGCTTTATAATATTAGTATAGAAGTATGAATGAAGCTAAACAGTTTATTTGTTTGGTTGAACACGCTAATCTCAGGAACTACTACTTCGAATTGAGAAATACTTTTTGTGTTGAATAGTCCATTTATCGACGAAGCTTTAAGGCTATATATCATCACGCTACGACTCAAGGGAGCGGAGCAGTAATCATAAATGTCAACAAATCCGGCAGATTCCCATCCATGAATTATTGCAATCTTCTGTATAAATAAAAATGAATTGCACTTCTGTTAGTTTCGCTAAACCCGAGAACGGCTGAACCGATTTGGCTAATTTTAGTCTTGAAATATTCGTGGATGTCCAGGAAGGGTTTAAACGGTAAGAAAATATGGAAAAAGGATCTGAATTCGGGCGGAGATCCGATTCTCAGCACTCCATGGATTCACCGTGCGGTCGCCGGGTCCATAGCGTGATACAGAGAGGAACACCGTGACGGCGACTGGGACTTGCGACCCAGATGTAGGTTTAGGGTGGCCACCTTGTGATGCATCAGCGCTCACCTCCACCGTCAGTAGTGTTCCCCCCCCTACCTATCCAAATTTGGTAAGATCCTATCAATGCCGCTTTTGATATTCGATTTAGTAAAGAGCTTACTGAAGCTCTTGGCAGTCCGAGGTCTTTAAGTAAGTTGTACAGGGATTTAGCTGGAATTCCCCTTGCTCCTACTTCTACGGCGTAGAGTTTAACCACGTAGCCGTTCTTGGTTAACTCGTTAGTCAAGTCAAAGTATTTGCTTGTCTATAGAGCGTGGTCTTTAGGTATATTAGTTTCCCACGGTACTGTGAGTTCTACAAGCACTGCACGCCTATGCGATCGTGAAAAAAGGAATATGTCGGGTCTGGATGATGAGGCACAGATATCCTCCGGTATTTTATAGTGCTTCTCATACGCGTCTACGAGTATTGTCCAGTCAACGGCAGCTATCAAAATTGAATATGGCTTTTGAGGTGATTTCTTTGAGCAGCCTTCCTTCACAAACACAATGTCATTTCTTTGGTTTGTGGTTAATCCTTTTTTCGCTCTAGCTACCGCCAAACTTACAGCCTCACGTATGATTTCTAATACCTTATCATGTCGGCGCGAGTAATGACCCCGGTCTAATAGCGCCCTACAACCCACTAGCAGGTGCCTAGCCGTACCAGTTGCTTCACCACATGAGTTACATGTTTTATCTGTGGCTTTTCCCCACCTGACTAGATTGCTTTGGTCGGGGAGGGTCAACTGGAATGCATTTAGGTAAAATTTAAGTAAGGCCGGTGACCAGTCGTATATTATGGTACGCCATTTTAAGGCTATGGGAATACAAAATTCACCTAGGGTCAACCATTCGTTTTGCATTTCTAGGTTCATTGCGTGCACCTTATAGGTGTTATTTTCGTCTGTTTGAAGAAAAGATTTTGTTATTTCTTTATCTGTTTGTTTCTGAATATTCCCTAGACCTACTCTACCAGCTAGTTTTGAATATGAATATAAATACATTGCGGCCAAATATGGCAAGGGTTCAAACCCTTGCCATATTTGGCGTGTGTTTAATAAACGTATTTTTCTTTCTTTCTATGCCACGGTCAAAGAGGCCTTGGCGAATCGGCTAGTGAAATAATACCTTAGTATGTAAATAAATTAAAATTGTAATTAAACATAGTTAATATTATTATATACAGCACTAGCTCCTTATCTAGCAAACATCTATATTTTATTTAAAATAGTAAATTAATTGTGTCTGCGCTTTGTAAATATTTCAAAAAAGATTTGGGTTATGTTTAACTATTATAATCTATTTTAATAAATTCTTGTTTGATTTTTTATACCACAAAAGCACACGACCCATCTGATGGAAAGGTTACCGAGTTCAATATCAGGGGAGTCACACTCGTGCAGACGACCCTGTAAGAATAGAGAAATTCTGTGCCATCAGCGCGAAAGATAAGTAGGATAAAGCCTTTGGTCTTCCCACTGACAGCACAAAACCTCTCCAGTGAGCTCTGGCTACCCTACTCACCGTCGGAAACACAACACGAGGTTATTAAGCCGCGGTCTTCTGTAGGGCGGATGTACTTCCTCAGTCGGACTACTCGATTGGGACGGATAATACCGTCGTGTGATGCCACCTTCATCGAGTCCTCGTCACCCCTCGTTGTCCCTGGCCTAGGCATTGTATAGAATACCTGACTTATACAGATTGCCGGTAACATATATTATAATATCGGAATTTGATGTGTTTTTAGGGTTCCGTAGCCAAATGGCAAAAAACGGAACCCTTATAGATTCGTCATGTCTGTCCGTCCGTCTGTCTGTCTGTCCGTTCGTATGTCACAGCCACTTTTCTCCGAAACTATAAGGCCTATGGTGTTGAAACTTGATAAGTAGATGTATTCTGTGAACCGCATTAAGAATTTCACACAAAAATAGAGAAAAAGCATTAAATTTTGGGGGTCCCCATACTTAGAACTAAAACTCAAAAACTTTTTTTTCATCAAACTCATACGTGTGGGGTATTTATAGATAGGTCTTTAAAAATGCTATTGAGGTTTCTAATATTTTTTTTTTCTAAACTGAATAATTTGCGTGAGAGACACTTCCAAAGTGAAAAAATGCGTGGCCCCCCTCTAACTTCTAAAATAAGAGAACAATAAATCTAAAAAAAATATATGATGTACATTGCCATGCAAACTTCCACCAAAAATTGGTTTAGATGAGATCCAGTCAGTAGTTTTGTTTAATACGTCATAAACCGCAATTTTCGCCTTTGCTGCTACGGAACCCTTCATGGGCGAGTCTGACTCGCACTTGGCCGGTATTTCTCTATAAGCGCTGCACGCTGTGGCTAAGAGTATCGCCTTCTGCGTCAAGCCCTTGACCCAGCTGCTAGCCGCTGAGATCTTGGTCAGGGGTCTTGGTAGTATGAGTTCGTGAATCACTACAATTATTGGCATAGTAATTGACCAATCTACATCACGCATGTCATGTTATCTAACACACAAAATTATCGTATCACAATACGAGTATTTTGTGTACAAACTTTATTACCTATTTATTATATCTACCTATATATGAATTTATATTTTTTTAAACTGCTTAAGTCGCAGAATAGCACACGGCCCTCCTAATGGTAAGAGGTTACCGTGGCATAAGTGCGAGTGCAACACCAGGGGAGTCACACTCGTGCTGCCGACCCTGTAAGAACAGAAAGACTGTGCCGTCAGCGCAAAAGATATACATAGGAATATATTATATTATATACTAGCTGACCCGGCGAACTTCGTACCGCCATATTTTCCGCCCGCGTGGTATTATCTCTAAATTTATCAGTGTTTCTCTAAAATATTATGCATGTATTATACATATAAACCTTCCTCTTGAATCACTCTATCTATTAAAAAAAACCGCTTCAAAATCCGTTGCGTATTTTTGAAGATTTAAGCATACATAGGGACAGGCAGACAGCGACAGGGACTTTGTTTTATAATAATTATGTAGTGATTATACATGTATAGGAATAATATACTTAGGTAATACCTTTGGTTCGCCTGTCACCCTAGCAGAAGCAGGCCACAGCGGCGGCGGCGGCGCCTCCCCATACCCGGTTGCGAGTTAGGGACTCCGTGGACCCTATACCGGAGGAGGGCCAGATCGAGAGATATGGCCCTGGGTTGGCTGGAGTGAGAGGGATATTTCTACGATAATCTCACCTTCGGCAACCGACGCGACCACAGACGGCGTGTGTTTTAGTTCGAGTCCGATATAACCCTTATGGCTCCGAATCAGATCAGCATCGAAAAATTGATATTTTCGAAACCGTTTTTCTTATTAATTATAAAACCTACAGATCTAGAATTCACATGCCTGCATACTACAGGATATATAGAAGAACTTCTTCTTTTCATAAATTAAATAACAAAGGAGGAAATAGTTGATAAGAGGCTCTGAACATCACTCTACTCTTTCTTATGAAACCAAATATTATCTACAATATGTATCCAAATAATCTAAAATTTCACATATGTTAAATAAGTGTATTAGCATGACGTGATCTTCTTAGTTAGTAATCGTCGCATATAAAGAAGTTATCTATTAAAATTGATTTTACCGAGATTTACGGTTCAAAATATGAGCACTTTAAATCGACTCCGGCGCGGGGGAGGTATCCGTGAGGATTTATCGCACGATAAAAAAAAGGTTTGGTTTATAACCTTTATTACAATTTTTGTTTGTAAATGCATTTGGTTTTTATTTGCTTCATAATGAGCAGTTTTCCAGTAGGTATAATAATCAGTTGGTTTTTAAATCATAAAGAGATGGCGCTAGCATAGCTTTTGGTAATTTTAATGTACTCTGTGGTTTGTTTGTGCGATGTTGCCAAAGTTTAATTTCATTTACCCATATTACAATTGATAAAATGTGATAAAACGCTTAATTTCTTTTCGCGTCACTGTCTGTAATTTAAAATAATATTATATTTAAAATAGTTTTATCAAAAAAAAAAATGTTAAAACATTTACGTTCAGTAAATCATTACAAAACCGAAGAACATTTTTTCCATAAATTAGGGAACACTAGATGTGAGACCACACTCTTCTTACCAAAAGTGCCGGCTCCGCCATCTAGCTTGACTTTAGGAACCCTATAAATACCTACTGGAAAACTGCTCATTATTTGGTTTATAAATGCATCAGACATTCAGACATGCCTCATATGACCTTCAAGACATGATTCTAAAGGATTGTCTTTGTGTCAATTTACACAAAAAGTATCCTACAAAAAGGTTATAAATTAGTGTTTGAGTCATGAACTAATGATTTAAAGAACACGTAAGGGTTATTGCTATAATTACCTGACCCTTTACGATATAATCGGTGATGGTGGTAAACAAAAAAAATATTTTTAATAATTTTTTGTACTAAAATAACATACATACATATATTGAAGCCTGTAAATCCCCAAAGAGGTAGGCAGAGATATATTAACACCCACATTTCGCTATGATTTTCGGTCCCACGTAACAGGGGGCGAGCCTATTGCCGTCAAGCGGACACTTATTCACGGGCTGTATGTTTACTGTCGGATGGAGAACAGCCCTATCCCTTAGTCGCCTTCTACGACACCCACAGGAAGAGGTGGGGTGGCCCTATTTTACTCCACCGCAAACCAACACGGCAATTAAAATAAAATACTAAAAAATAAAAATTTTGCCATTGAAAATATTGAAACAAGTTTGATAGCAGGCGGTACGCTTAATGCAAATCATAAACCGAAAGAAAACTAATTGGTACCTTGTGCTATCAATGGCAATTGGCAACAACTGCGGGCTGTTCTCACAAGTTCATCTGTTCTCAAAAGTGTCTTTATCCTGAGATTCGGTTCTCATGAGCCACTAGCGCTCAATTTATCACATTGTTTAATTGCTGTAGATAACTCACTCCCTGAGGTTTAATTTACCAATTTTTATTTCAATATAATTTGTTAAAATTGTCATACCTACTTTTATTTCTCTCATAATCAACTCAATTAACTTTTTAATCTTACAATTTAGAAACAACTAAGTATTTACCAAGCATTCACGTTTCAATCTTTTTAACGGTAGTCGGGTTTTCTATTTGTTTCATTTTAAATAGCAAAAAACCTTTGATTTTGATAAGTAATTAGCTTTCTTTCACATATCTTTTTCTGTGGCTTAGGCTCCGCTCGCCCCCTGGATCTCGACCCTTGCGATTAAAATGCTCTACTCGCCCCTTTTTTATTATTTTGGTGTAGTGACTCGCCCCTTGCCACGGGGCGAGTTAAAAATTGACATTTAAATAAATATTCTGGTGGTGTGAATCGCCCCTAGAGGTATTTCTTTTGAAATATAACCTGAAATGGTACAGTCAGACAGAAAAATGTGCACTTAAGGACGTAGGGACCATTCCAAATCTATGGGGAGGCATACCTCTTCTCCGAGGCCGCCTCGGTAAACAGGTACTTTTTTCAATGGGTTTTTCCTTTTTTTATGTCGGTTAAAAATACATCTCACTAGCTTGTTAAGTGCAGTCAGGTGTAACTCAGAGTAAACAATAATATAATTAACTGTTACCCTGTGACTCGCGTAATGACGGTCGTTAAATTTTCGGAAATTTCCCAATGTTATGCGTTCCAATCTTATGTTGAGTGATTTAGTATGAGTCCGAGGTTCGCTTTTCTTGTCTCACTTCGATATTTTCCGTGATGCGACAGCCATCTGACCTCCACAACCCAATAGTGATATTGGGCGATATCGAAGCATTGCAGCTAGACCAATTGTTGGACTTTTTGGGGCTTTAACTACCAGTAACGACTGCTATAACTGCTGTACACCTTTGAAAATACCGTGAGGCGATACCGGTCAGGTTTTATAATAAAAAACTTGTGGGAATGTATTTCCCACAAGTTTTTTGTGCTTTATTCAATATGTGTAGGAAGTTTCGCCAAGCGCCATAGATGTTCTGGCAACCGTGACCGACTACCTAACGTGTTCTCCGAAGATTCTTCATTATATTTGACTTCCATTCCTTCTTTCACATTCCAGGTTTTATGGGCAAAGTGCTGATAGAGAAGCTCCTATACTCCTGTTCTGATCTGGATAGGATCTATCTTCTCGTAAGGCCGAAGAAAGGCGTGAAGTCAGAAGAGAGGCTTGAGCAGATGTATTCTGTGGGTGTAAGTATTATGATTTTTTTATACCGCTTAGGTTGCAGATAAGCTCACAGCCAACCTGATGATCAGTGGTTACTGTAGCCTATGGATGTCTGCAACAACAGGGGAGTTACACTCGTGCTGCCGACCCTTTATAAAGAGAGATTCTGTGCCGTCAGCGCAGAGGACAAGCAAGACGAATAGTCTTCCCACTGACAGCACAAAACCTCTTCAGTGAGCTCTGGCTACCCTACGCGACCAGGAACACAACACAAGGCCGCGGTATTCTGTAAGGCGGTGTTACTTCCACAGTCGGACTACTCGATTGGGACGGAGGCGGAGGTACTTGCACGGTCGGACTGCTCGATTGGGACGGATACACCGTCGTGGTCTACCTCTTTCAGGGTTTGGTTGGTCTGTTTGTGCTTATGTTTTTGTGGGTATACTATGGTTATATGGTGGGTGAACTAGTTGAACGGAGTAATTGGAGTACTGCTCCGAACTTCTCAACACTTCATCCCAGGTACTTTCACTGTACCCATTTTGCCCCACTAAATTCATTATGCTGGGGCAAATTATACTCGTTTGTCTACCACGAATCATTAGGCTAGATGAAGTCATAATTGACATACCCTACTTAAATACCTATGAACCTACTTACATTTTTTTAAAATAGGACACGTGAATTCGACTTCACCTCTCCTGATGCTAAGCTGAAGGCAAGGTTTCAGAAAAGAGGGTCGCCATTATAGACACGTACCATGTTACAATGGTGGCACTCAGATTGACGGCCTCATCAGATGCTTTTTCACGCCCCGCTTAAAGGACCCGGGACTGTAGGAAGAGGGAAACACGTGTACTGGTAAGGAATTCCAGAATGGTGCGTCAGAGGAAGGAGTCGCCGAACCGCTTGGTTCTTGATGAAATATTCTTATTTATATAGAGAAAAAGAACTCGAAAGGTTCGTTTAAAAAATCTGTGTTGAGTCGACATTTTGTTGGAATTAGCATGACTTTACATTTTTACATGCCTAATTACATTAATTCAATACAAAAAGAATCAACTTACAGGTAAAATTCTCATTTGTAAGGCAAATACAAATAAGCAATGAGGTCATTGACTAGCTTTAAGATCAAAATGATCAAATGTCAAAGGGTAAAATGGAAATTTGAATAAAGTACCATTAGGTTGGGACACAAAGGAAGAAACCTTTACTGCCTTTACTTTTACAAACTGACACCCGTATTCACAAACAATACTTCGCTATGCGTACCACCAAAACTGTGCAAAGAACGACAAATTCTCAGTGCGTTCGTTTTGACAAGCCTTTTTATTCATTGTTAACACTTAAGTAATACTTCGTTGAGGGAACGCACTGCGTTAGATACTGCTCCGTTATGTTTGTGAATTAATTTTACCAGCCCTATGCGCTCGAGCACACTATGAGACCTCACAGTATCGTTTGTGAATACGGGTGTGAATCTTTCTTCCGGCCTAATATTTTGCCGGACTAGTATGTTTATCTATGCATTTTAGGGAATAACTTTATCAACTTTCAAAACTGCACGAATTATTTGGCCTGATCGACAATTTTTATTTTTTGCCGTGTTTGTCCCGGTGGAGTAAATACGGCCACCCCATCTCTTCCTGTGGGTGTCGTAGAAGGCGACTAAGAGATAGGGCTGTTCTCCATCCGACAGTAAACATACAGCCTATGACTATGAGCCCACTTGACGGCAATAAACTCGCCCCGAATTACGTGGGACCGCAAATCAGTTGACGAAATTTGAGTGTTATTACAACTCTGCCTACCCCTTCAAGGATTTACAGGCGTCATAATGCCATTATATTAGGATGTATGTATGTAAATTAAACTGTGACTGAAACATCGCATTATGGTTTGTTTACACGACTTTCCTAATAATAAATAGATTACGAATCATTTTTACAACATACGTGGTGTCGTATTCATTTCTCAGAATCACACCAAAGTCACATCCCTACTAATATTATAAATGTGAAAGTAACTCTGTCTGTCTGTCTGTCTGTCTCGCTTTCACGCCCAAACCACTGAACCGATTTTGATGAAATTTGGTATAGGGGTAGATTGGACCTCGAGAAAGGACATAGGCTATGTTTGGTCGCGATAACCGACATCCACGCGGGCGGAGCCGCGGGCAAAAGCTTGTAAATAAATAAAATGAATAAATTAATAAATATTGTACAACATTCTACACAACGCTATCTAAACCCTAATTAAGCTTAATTAGCTTGTGTTATGGAATCTAGAATGCGGATATACATACTTAGATACTTTTTTTTGTAAATAGATACATAATATACCTTGGGACACTAAATCGGTCAAAGATATACATTTTATACATTACCATTGGCATCAGACATTGCCATATAAAAATCTTGACTTAAAAAAATAATGTCTCGAGTTTCTGGTAGACCGGTATCTCTCGCATCTCGGCTGACTCATCTCCGGTTTCGAGGTGACCCCCTCGGATGTGGAAGCCCCGGTATCTCTATTTTCCCCCGGGTAGAGGGAGGTTGGCCTCGAACTGGTTGTGCTAGAGTGACAGGGTCTCCATCTGTAACACCCAGGCCCGCGTTCATGGAGCTCATAGTAAATTGTTTTTTCTTCATCCTAGCGTTAATTCCCAGTCGCATCCGAAGCTTTCACCTCGGAGTCTGGGGTCCGCTTTACCAGTCTTAACTGCGGATTTGGCTAGACATCGATATTTTGCGTGAAGGGACTGTCATATGACCTCCACAACCCAATGGTGGCATTAGGCAATATTGAAATATTACAGCAAGACCGTTGTTGTTGGACTTTTTAGGGCTCCAACTTACCCGTAACGACTGACATAGATGGTCGTATAGCAACCGGGACTGACGGCTAAACGTGCTCTCCGAGGCACGACCAGACCAATGCAAATACCCATATTCATGCATACAAATATTTGCACTGAGCGGGGATCGAACCCGCGCCTCCTGCGTAGCGGTCGCGTTCACTACCGCTACGCCACGGAGGCTGTCCTCATAGTAAATTGTTAAGTTAGTAATAATATTTATTGTTTCTGACTTTCCCAGCAGATAAATATTTATGTAATAAAGACAAAAAAAAAACGATATTTAGCACATTATTGAATTGAAAATTGATCATTCAATTTTATTGATAGTTGTTCAAACAAAAGTAAACGTTATCATTGTAATTATAAGGTTGAAAGTCATTTGGGCAGCCGGTATCCCCAGCGATACCTCCGTCGTTTTCTCCGCTGCGATTTCCTCATACAAAACGGTTATCACCGGTTATACGGCTGGTGAATGGGATAATAAATAATGACCCTTATTCGACTGCCTCCGTGGCGTAGCGGTAGTGAACGCGGCCGCTACGCAGGAGGTGCGGGTTCGATCCCTGCTCAGTGCAAATATTGGTATGTGTGAATATGAATATTTGCATTGGTCTGGGTGTTTATTTATTTATTTATTTTATTTTTAAACTTTATGCACATAAAAATTGTACAAAGGCGGACTTAATGCCAAAGGCATTATCTACCAGTCAACCTTAGGGTGATGCAGAGATACATTGAGGTAGGTGCAGGCAAAAGATGGATTACTATTAAGATTTATACACATTTACCTTATTTAATACAATTTGTACACAATAGACATACATACATTACAAATACAATACACACTACATACAATTACATTACTTACATAATTACATATCTAAATAATATATATGCATATATAATATATACCTACTCATCCTTGAGAATACATAATGATAGAATTTAATATACTTAGCAGTTCTATATATATAATATGTTTCTATATATGTATATGTTTCTATGTATTATATGTATATGTATGTATGTATTTACGAAAAAAATGTATCTAAGTTTATCCGTATTCTAGATTCCATAACACAAGCTAGTTATACTATGCTTATCATGGGTCTAAATAGCGTTATTAGCGTTGTGTAAAATGTTGTAGATTTTTTTTTTTTTTTTATACGATACGGGTCGTAAGTAGCGTAAAATGTTAACAAAAGTTAAATTCTAGCAACGTTGTGATTATTCTTTTATTACCAATCGATTATTTTGACAATTGATTTGAGACACTCCAACACTAGACTATAAGTGTCTAAACACACTATACCGAAGTTACGCGACCGAAGTTCGGCACAATTACGCCTGCAATGCTATTTGAATTACTGACGACACTCTATGCCGAAATTGCGTCGCGTCATAGCGTACAGCGTAACTTCGGTCGGGCGTAAGTTCAGCGGCAACTTATTCTGTGAGCACACATTATACGCGACCGAAGTTCGGTTCGATTGCCGACGAAGATCCGGGGGCGGGTAGCAGCGGGGAGCCACCGGCTAAATCCGGGGACGGAAATGACACGACATACATTACCGCGATTTCTTTTATGTAGCATTCAATTTGAAGTATCATAAACGCAATGTATAGCATCTGCCAATATGACATTACTGACCGTAGACCTAAGAAAATTATGCAGAAGCGACATCAATTTGACAATTCATTATTTATTGAACTTGTATACATTAAATAAAGAAATTCATAGATGTAAGTCAATATTTTACTGTTTGATGTAAGTAACAGTATGATATTACATCGGATTAATAATAATTGATAATAATCACCAAATTAAAATTTTTAGAAACCAACTTCTACTGATTTTTGTTGATAAATTATCAGAAGAAAGTAAATTTTCTACTTTTTTTAATAAATTATCTTCTTTTTTAAAATTAAATTAAAATTATATTATTTACAATTTCACGAAATTGAGCAACAATTATTTTACCACGTTTTAAATTTGTTGAAGCCATGATACATAACTACTGTAAGTTCATCATCATCATCATCATTTCAGCCGCCGAACTTCGGTCGCGTAACTTCGGCATAAGTTCGGCATTTATGGTGTGTCATATCAGCCGAATACGTCGGAACGTAAATTCAGCCGCCGAACTTCGATCGCGTAACTTCGGCATAATGTGTTTAGACACTAAATGTAAAATTATACCTAATAAATTATTTCAACTGTAAATATACACATTAAGATTGTTTACGTGTAGTTAAGTACCTAACCGAATGGACTATAGTTCTATTAGGTATACTTAATGGTGTATTATAATAAATGAGGCTAATTATGCTATAAAATTGTCCGGCATAAAGTAATAAATAACTACAGAAATAACATTGCAAAAACTTAGAAAACCCCAATGACATTTATATTCATAGATACGTCATACAAGATGGCGGCTTTAAAATATGGCGTAAACACAAAAAATATGTCAATGTTATTAATTTATATGAATTATGTTATTATTTATATTAGTCTTCATAGGCGGTGAATTCATCGTCACATATTGCGACCGGAAACGGTGCGCACTGTGCGGTATGAAAGGAACTTCATCCCACGCACACTCAAGCTGTGGAATGAACTCCCCGCGGTGGTTTTCCCAAGCGACTACAATATGGGATTCTTCAAGAAGGGCATTAGAAGGTTTCTTCAGGGTCGCAGCACGAGTGTGACGCCCCTGGTGTTGCATACGTCCATAGGCCACGGTGACCACCTTTCCATCAGGTGGGCCGTAATCTTTCCCTTACAGGGGGAACGCTCTGACCACTAAGCCACCGGGACCGCACGAAGCCAATCCAAATTCCTCTATACATACGTCTTTGGGGCGACGGTGGAGCCATCTACCGATACTCATACGAGCTATCGGAACCAATGAATGATGTTACAATTATTTTTTTAAAGATTGTGGTTTTATTGGTTGCAGTGCTTCGACAGATTAAAAAAAGAGAAACCTACTCTATTTCGGTCCAAAGTCTTTGTGGTTGCTGGAGATGTCATGGAGCCTGGCCTTGGTGAGTCTATTTAGAAAATTACCCTATTTATACCTCATAGACCGGGAGATATTGACAGAAAAGTTCAAGTCATTTGTTACAAGTATGGCGACCCTTAGAGGGTCGAATTGGGTGATTTGAGAACCGAAAATAGGGGGTTAATCTCAGAGTTGGCCCACGGGGCATTTAATTACAGGCTGATTAATTAAATTTGTCGGAAAAAATACGGTGTTCAAACGATTTGTTACACAATAAGTTTAAAACTAAAACCCGACTACTTAAAAATCACGCTCTGAAAAGTATTAAACAAGAAAATATCTAGGATAGCCGTGGTCGTATGCCACTTTTCCTTAGAATAGCATGTATGTATCGTTTTATTACAGTAAGTTTTATTATAGGCAAGCCAGGACCAGTTGGCAATTATTCTTTATTCTATTCAAGTAACGTCCAGTAATAAATTCTCTGCTGGTTATGAAAGATAAATTAAACGCACAGGCTCCTAGACTTTAACTACTGATGATGATGATTTCAGGACTATCAGACGAAGACCGAGCGCTGCTCATCCACAATGTTAATATTGTGTTTCACGTGGCAGCCAGCGTGAGGTGAGCATTATTTATTGTTTTTTTTTAATTGACTCATCTAACAATAAACATATTAAAAACTAGCTGAGTCGTTTCCCAAGCTCTATAAAAAATCTTTAATAATAAATCTTTATTTGCGAGAAACATGGTTTTACAATTTAGATGTAAGGCAGTGTATCATGTCTATCTACATCCAGCAGTGTTGGCCGAAAGTTAATCTGATTAACGATTATTAATGATTAATTAATCATAATAAAAAAAATGATTATGATTAATTAATCATGATCAAATTTGACATGATTATGATTATTAATCATAATCATTAATCGTTAATTTGATTATTTGATTAACTAGGTATTTATCAGCTACTTTATTGGAACGAAGTTCCTTATCGCTCGTTGCGAAAGGGGGCTAATCGGAAAAAATTAAGAGCAAAAGTTGTAACGACACTTTTTGCATGACGTCACGTCACGTCGTATTCGTATACTTTCGTTACGTAGAATTAATAATATTAATCAAGTTAATCAATTGATAATTAATTATTAATGATTAAATCAATAATCATGATTAAGATATATTTTATAATAATGATTCAACTAATCATGATTAATTTAATCTAATTAAAATTAATCAAATTAATTAATTGATTAAAAATATACTCGATTAATGCCAACACTGACATCCAGTAACACCTGTGACTCGTTGGGAATTTTTTCCCCAACCATTAACAGTGTTACTCGTTTACGTGTTAGATACTGAATGGGCATTATAACTACCTATACTAGCTAGTCTTTACATCAAAATCGATTAAGTTGTTTAGGCATGAAAGCAAACAGCCAAACAGACGTAGTTACTTTCACATTTATAATATTTAGAACAGTAGATCGAAGTTCTTTACACTGTGTTAATGATAGGTTTGGATATTACCGGCAATGTATATAAACCGGTGTTCTATAAAATGCCTAGGCAATGTATAAAATATCTAAAACGTGTAGGCAATGTATGAAATAATGTACTATTTATTTAATACCAAATGCGTAACCGGTAATGTATGAGTATTAATATTGTAGGACATTCTACACAACGCTATCTAGACCCAAAGTAAGTATAGCTTAACTAGCTTGTGTTATGAGTTCTAGAATGCGGATTAACATACTTAGATTTTTTTTTTGTAAATACATACATATTACCTATGCAAAGAAAACACCCAGACCAATGCAAATATTCATATTCATGCATACAAATATTTGCACTGAGCGGGGATCGAACCCGCACCTCCTGCGTAGCAGCCGCGTTCACTATCGCTACGCCACAGAGGCAGTCATTCAGTATTAAGTAACATGAATATTGAATACTACAATTGGGCGATAGGATCGTTTTGAAAATAGTCTCGCGTTTTCAAAAATAAGGTTCTTTCTTTCTCTATTTTCAGATTTGACGACCCCCTGCCTTACGCTGTGAAGATGAACTTAAGAGGCACCATAGAGATGGTGGAGCTCGCCAAAGAAATGAAGAATCTATCTGTAAGAGACATCATTTTTCTTTATATAGGTACCTAGAATAGTGAGCCCCGATTATAAACAACTCCTAGATATATTTAGGTACCGGCACTATACAGGGCGTCCTACGGCAATGCCACATGGAGGCAAAGTACCTTAAATCCTTAAGTTGGCTCATTTTACTTAAAGGAGACATTCCTTTATTTTTAAAAAGAAACAAAACTGTATTCATAATTTTTTTTAAATTCGCTTGCTACATCCGGTAATCGAACCCAGTAAAATCCGAAAAAGTAACATCCTGTTTTTTATGGCATCAATCGATAGTGTCAATAAATAAAAATAAAATAAAAAAGCCTTTTATTTCCTACAAATTAATTTTACATATAATTTTTACATTTACTTATCTTCAAACGCTTAACTAATTGAAATTAATACCTGCTTTTTTTGTTTATATCTTATATTATGTAGCTATTGGTGCCAATTCTGTCGTGTCGTGACACAAACTTGGTAACAACAGAATTGGCATCATTTACTGTTTTATTTTACTAGTATTAATATACTTGTTTTGACACTATATACTATTTAAACGCTTAACTAATTGATCTTAATACCTACTTATACTTATTCTTGGTAACAACAGAATTGGCATCATTTACTGTTTTATTTTACTAGTATTAATATACTTGTTTTGACACTATATACTATTTAAACGCTTAACTAATTGATCTTAATACCTACTTATACTTATTCTTATTTATTTTCTATATTATTTACCTATTACTATTTTATTTACTATTATTAATATACTATATAATATTTACTACTATAAAATATTTATTATTATTATTAGCTAACTTGGTTAGATTTTAGATACCTAAATAATATAATTTGTAGGAACCCCATTATTGGGTGAAGGCCTCCTCCAAAGATGCCCATTTGTCTCTGTCTTGTGCAGTCTGTTTCCAGTTTGGGCTGGCTACTTTTTTGATCTTTTGATAGTGTCAATAATAAGGATCAAAATAATCTCTCCCACAGTCCCACACCCGAGAGGGCCTTCAATGACTGACCCCAGGTCAGTGGGGCGCGAGGGATATGCCAGAGGCTATCTAGCCCCCGATAACTGATGGCCCGAGACCGCCGCCGTGGTGGTCCATTTGCTAAACTAGCCTTTATTTTTTTGTATTTTACGTTTTTTAGACTCTAACTCTGGCTCTGAATCTGACTCTGACTCTGACTCTGACTTCGACTGTGACTTTGTTCAAGACATTTGCTGGCACTAACAATAACTTTCTACGTAAAAATTCTCACATTCTACATTGTTTCCAGGCCTTCGTCCTCGTATCTACCGCCTATTCGAACACCAACTGGAACCCCATCAACGAGGTCATGTACCCCCCTCACGCAGACGTGAGGGACACCCTGGCAGTATGTGAGACCTTGGATGAACAAACCATCAAAGTTTTTACTCCAAAGTAAGTGCTTCTTCAAATTATTAAGATTCTTCTTCTTTATTATGTAGACGCATTTTTCTGATTGCATCTGAGGCCAAGATGACCTCGGAGCTCAGGGTCCGCCTTCCGGTCTTCCTCCTCCACTTCGCACGTTCTTGGGCGTCCATGGTAATGAGACCATTTGCAAGCATGTCACCCTCCACGACATTCCAACCAGGACTTCTTGGGATTAGGATTAGTATTTATTTTACCTGATTGTAAGGAAAGGGTTAGAAAAAACACCCGTGGCCAGGTGCACTCACTGTTCGGTAAACGATCAGTGGGTTAAGCTGCTTAGGCGCGGTTACAATTTGGATGGGTGACCGCTTAATGGTATTTCATCCAAGCGCTTCCGTGCTTCGGGGGGCACGTTAAAAGTCGATCCCGGTTATCAATAGTCGGTAGACCAAGAAGCCTATATGGGAGACCGGAATAACTTTGTCAGTGATTGGCTAGTAATCACACTTAGGCTGGAAGGTCATACGGCAGTTGCTCTTACTATATCCGAGAAAAGTAAGCCAAATTCTATTTAAGCGGACTCCAGAATCTGAGGTGAAAGCCTTGGATTCCATTGGGATTACTATCTACACAACTACTAGACTTACTGCAGAACTTTGATTTCGTGGTTTGTGGAGACCTAGGGGCAATTGCTTCGCAGAAAATATTAAACTTCAGACTGGAAGGTCATACGGCAGTTGCTCTTACTATATCCGAGAAAATTAAGCGGACTCCAGAATCTGAGGTGAAAGCCTTGGATTCCACTGAGATTACTATCTACAGAACTACTAGACTTACTGCAGAACTTTGATTTCGTGGTTTTTGGAGACCTAGGGGCAATTGCTTCACAGAAAATATTGATTATTATTGTTACTATAATGATGAATAAATGAAGTTCAGCCATTACGTAGACCCCCATTTAGTTGGCAAAAGGTTCGGAGAAGGAAAGAACTCGACAGTATTCCCGTTCCAACTGAGCAGTCCATCTGGAGAAGTACCTCCGCCCTACAGAATACCGCGGCCATAATAACCTCATGTTGTGTTCCCGGTGTGAGTAGGGTAGCCAGAGCTCACTGGAGAGATTTTGTGTTGTCAGTGTTGTGGTGGTACGGCCCCAGGTCTGTCTGAAACTGAATCATAGAAATGTGGTCTAAAGATATCCCTTTAACGGTAATGTATAACCAGACTTTTCTACTTTTCAGAATATTGGGCGGAGTACCGAATACATACGCGTTCTCAAAGCAGCTTGCAGAACATGTTGTTTATGAAACCAGAGGACAGCTACCGGCCATTATCATCAGGCCTTCTATAGGTGAGAGTATTCATGCTATTACTAGATAGGTATATACCACTTAATAGATGGTTTTTATTAGAAAATAAAATAAATAAATTCATTTTTAACAAAAAAGTTTAACCGACTTCAAGAAACGAAAAAGAGGCACTGAAAAACGAAAAATAACGTAATTTACAGACTTACTGATTTATTAGAAGTTGGTGCCTAGCCCAAGGGAGGCCATATTTCAATTGATTGTATCATAGTAATGTAGTTCAGACACAACAAACAAAGTTTCAAAGTAGTTTCAGGTTGATTGACAAAATTGACTGGTCAATCCTGCCGCAGGTAACTTGCAACGGTGTAGTTGTTCCGTATAGTGAGAGAGTTAGAAACTTAGGAATTATTATCGACAGTCGCTTTTCTTGGGGGCCACAACTATTAGAAATAAGGCGTAAAATATTTGCCACGGCGGGGTCCCTGCGTAGGCTTCAAAATTTCCTACCCATTGTCACTAAGACTGCGCTTGCACAATCTCTTCTTTTTCCTATTCTCGACTATGCTGATGTCAGCTATCTAGATCTCACTGAAGACCAACTTAATAAACTTGAGAGACTCCAAAATCTTTGTATACGATTCATATTTGGAATACGTAAATATGATCATGTTTCTGAATTTCGAAGAAAGCTCAAGTGGTTACCTATACGCCTTCGCCGGAATGCTCATATTCTCTCCTTACTGTACAACATTTTATTTAACCCACTAACTCCTTTTTATCTAAAACAGCGCTTTGAATTCTTGCAAAACACGCACTCGAGAGTTTTGAGATCATCAGAGAATCTGAGATTGAAAATGCCGAGCCATTCCACTAACTTTGCCGACAAATCCTTTTCGGTTCAAGCCGTTCGGTTGTGGAATGCTCTGCCAGTTACTGCCAGGCAAGCTCAGTCCTTATCTGTATTCAAAAGACTTGTCAAAGAGTACTATCTATCTCTCTGACAAAAGAAGAATAACAAAGATCCTACTGTTGCCTTTTGGTTAAATTGCTAAACATTAGCATTCTCATGTGTATATATTATATTGTGACATCTTCTGTGATATGTATGGTATGTATGTTTATGTATGTTTGCTTATATACCAAGACCTACTCAGGTAGGTAGCTATTATGTTATGTGTTTTCTTCTTCATCATTACTATTATTTTACTTTCTTTATATATTTTATTAAAGTGCACCAAACTGCCCAAAACTTTCTTTTTCCTATTTTTGTCTATCCATCCTATGGTTGCCTGTAAGAGATTGCCGCCGAGCGATAAGGCCGCCAACTGTACTTACCACGAACCTGTGACATTATGTAACATTGTAAAATCCTTGGTGTACAATAAAGACGTTTTATTATTATTATTATTATTATGATGTGTAATGGCAGAAACATTGCAATAATATGCCATTGCAGCAATCGCGGCTGATTTCCTGGTACTTTTTGAAGAGTTCCTTGGTCTAATCTCGGAAACCCATCATCAGATCTTTACGAAATTTAAATGGGACCACTTCGGAATAATCTACTTACGAACAGAAAAAGAATTTTCAAAATCCGTCTAGAATTGGCTTCACAATCGCGTAACAAACATACAAAAAAAAAAAAAAAAAATTGCGTACGAATTGAGAACCTCCTTTTTTGAAGTCGGTTAAAAATACCCAATTGCTGTCTATTGAAACAAGTTTGATAGCAGGCAGTATCCATTTGCCAATCATAAACCGAAGTTAATCTAATTGGTACCGCCTAGAGAGGTAGACTCTTCGCCTTTCCCTTCCTACATAGAAAGAAAGAAAAAATATTTACATAGAACAACATTTACTGGTCTGCGTTGTCACACACACACACACACACACACACACACACACACACACACACACACACGGTAGAAACTATTCCGTCTGGAATCAAGCAATTTCCAATTAATAAAATGAATTATTACAAACTAGCTGACCCCGCGAACTTCGTACCGCCTATCCGCCATTTATTGAATTCATTTGTTACAAAAAATGTGATAAATAAGAACCACTCGACCGATTTTGTGCAAACTTCACATGAACCATCTATTAAATAGTCCGAACAAAGCCTAAACATTTGGTTTGGATAGGTGAGTCCGTTCTTGAACTTGAGTGGCATTGATTTTTATATTTAAATACCTATAAATAAAATCGGCCAAGTGCGAGTCGGATTCGCCCATGAAGGGTTCCGTAGTAGCAAAGGCGAAAATTGCGGTTTATGACGTATTAAAAAAAACTACTGACTGGATCTCGTTCGAACCAATTTTTAGTAGTAGTTTTCATGTCAATTTACATCATATATTTTTTTTAGATTCATCATTCTCTTAGTTTAGAAGTTAGAGGGGGGGGGGGGGGGACACACATTTTTCCACTTTGGAAGTGTCTCTCGCGCAAACTATTCAGTTTAGAAAAAAAATATGTTAGAAACCTCAATAGCATTTTTAAAGACCTATCTATAGATACCCCACACGTAATGGGTTTGATGAAAAAAAATTTGAGTTTCAGTTCTAAGTATGGGGACCCCCAAAATTTAATGCTTTTTTTTTATTTTTATGTGAAATTCTTAATGCGGTTCACAGAATACATCTTCTTACCAAGTTTCAACAGCATAGGCCTTATAGTTTCGGAGAAAAGTGGCTGTGACATACGGACGGACAGACAGACAGACAGACAGACAGACAGACAGACAGACAGACAGACAGACAGACAGACGGACGGACAGACATGACGAATCTATAAGGGTTCCGTTTTTTGCCATTTGGCTACGGAACCCTAAAAACCCAACTGATACTGAAAAGATCGAAACAAATTTGAAAGCAGGCGGTACCCTTATTTTTCTCTGGGCTCATGATATTTTGTAAATACCTATAACATCTTTAATTTCCAGTGATATCAAGTGTAGAAGAACCAGTGCCTGGATGGGTAGAGAACTTCAACGGACCTGTCGGACTCCTTGTAGCTTGTGGAAAAGGTAATGTTCCAAGGACACCAGCACAGTCCACCTGGTGAGAAGTGGTTATTGTGCCGACTCTGTAGGAGCCTTTTAGGGGTGCTTATCTTAGAGTATACATTGCTATAGAGCGCGCCTTACTAGTATGAACTGCTATCACGGGTATGAACAGTACAGAGGCTCCTGGCTCAACCTCAATCAGTAGCAAAACAATACCCATCAAAATGTCTTCGCAAATAATATTTAATTCGATATGTTAAATTAAAATTTTATACAACATCGTATATTTGCAGTAATAATGACGCAAAAATACCGCAAAATGATGCCATTTTTTTGTATTTTGGCTTTAATTTTATCCATGCATATCAAATCGAACAAAAAACTTCATAACAACAAACTACATTAATACGTGCATCTATTGATATTTTCGGTAATGCATGAAACGTCACTATAGGTGCGCTATACCATCGCAAAGTATCTGCTAACACTCGGCGCCAAAGACCTGAGTGATAGGCGCGCTCTATATTATAATGTATACGCTAAGGGTGCTTATATAAAGAAACAGATTACCGGTATCGGCTACCTGCTCCAACAAGTTTCCATAGCAACAAAAATGATGATAGTTCGTCGTTTACTTTCTAAAAGCACATAATGGCAGAAAACATAACATAAGAACATCTATGGCAGTCGTTACGGGTAGCCATCTACCCTAGCCTTAAAAAAATCCAAAAACTAACGGTCTAACTGCATAGCTTCGATATCGCCCAATGTTAACATTGGGTTGTGGAGGTCAGATGACAATCGCTTTACGGAAAATATCGAGGTCTAGCCAAATCCGTAGTTAAGACTGGTAAAGCGGACCCCAGACTCCGAGCTGAAAGCTTCGGATGCGACTGGGAATTAACGCTAAGAGGAAGGAGAAATAATGGCAGAAAACAATTGCAACGCATTCGCGCTCTTACCCGTTGTCCTAGGTGAGCGACAAGTCCGATAGCGCGACAACGCGGCGCGTTGCGTGACATATTTTTCCATACCTACATCAAATGACGTTTACACGCGACGCCACGTAGGACACAATATAGTAAGAGAGCTTGGATCATTAACTCCGGTACCATCAGCGTACTGAATGAGATGTACATCATTAGACGCGCCTTTAATTGGAGAACACGAAATGGCTATGCTGCAAAGTCAAAAACCTGGTGGTGATACCAAAAATCAATTTTGAAAATGCTAAAAAAATCGGTACCTAATATTGAAAGATTACCAATTTTCGTTTGTTCCTGGCAATAGAGGAGATTTAGGACTATATGATAGTGCAGTGCTGCAAGCCTCCATAACTGGCCTTGTCAGAGGCAGCACCTTGCAAAGTGCCGCCTGAAAACAGGTATCTGGTACGATCGAATTACCAAATCAAACCGGGCTCATCTGAAAGATCATCAAATTCTGAGTATGAAAAACTGGTGCTGCAAATCTTAAACACTGGCGAAGGTGGTTGCAGCAGCGATTGAAGATCGCGAGTTGCCCGTCTCGGTTTGGTATTTTCACATTTATACGATCGAGTTACCAAAAAAAAAACAGGGCTCATCTGAAAGATCATCAAATTC
Organism: Eilema depressum; assembly: GCA_914767945.1. Lineage (NCBI taxonomy): Eukaryota > Metazoa > Arthropoda > Insecta > Lepidoptera > Erebidae > Eilema > Eilema depressum. The sequence continues at coordinate 6,965,199 of OU612041.1, read as the reverse complement.
TGTGTAGGAAAAACCGGTGCTGCAAATCTTAAACACTGGCGAGCAGCGATTGAAGATCACGAGTTGCGCAACTCGGTTTTGTAATTTTCGCATTAGTACGATCGAGTTACCAAAAAAAACAGGGCTCATCTGAAAGATCATCAAATTCTGTGTAGGAAAAACCGGTGCTGCAAATCTTAAACACTGGCGAAGGTGGTTGCTGCAGCGATTGAAGATCGCGAGTTGCGCGACTCGGTTTGGTATTTTCACATTAGTACGATCGAGGTACCAAAAAAAAACAGAGCTCATCTGAAAGATCATCAAATTCTGCGTAAGAAAAACCAGTGCTGCAAATCTTAAACACTGGTGAAGGTGGTTGCAGCAGCGTTTGAAGATATCGCATTGCGCGACTCGATTTGGTAGGTATTTCCATATTAGTACGATCGAATTACCAAATAAGAGCGGGCTCATCTGAAAGATCATCAAATTCTGAGTATGAAAAACCGGTGCTGCAAATCTTAAACACTGGTGAAGGTAGTTGCAGCAGCGTTTGAAGATCGCGCGTCGCGCGACTCGGTTTGATTTTCATTACGATCGAATTTCCAAAAAACCAGTGTTTAAGATTTGTAGCACCGGTTTTTCTTACGCAGAATTTGATGATCTTTCAGATGAGGCCTGTTTTTTTTTGGTACCTCGATCGTACTAATGTGAAAATACCAAACCGAGTCGCGCAACTCGCGATCTTCAATCGCTGCTGCAACCACCTTCGCCAGTGTTTAAGATTTGCAGCACCGGTTTTTCCTACACAGAATTTGATGATCTTTCAGATGAGCCCTGTTTTTTTTGGTAACTCGATCGTACTAATGTGAAAATTACAAAACCGAGTTGCGCAACTCGTGATCTTCAATCGCTGCTGCAACTACCTTCACCAGTGTTTAAGATTTGCAGCACCAGTTTTTCATACTCAGAATTTGATGATCTTTCAGATGAGCCCGGTTTTATTTGGTAATTCGATCGTACCAGATACCTGTTTTCAGGCGGAACTTTGCAAGGTGCTGCCTCTGACAATGCCAGTTATGGAGGCTTGCAGCACTGCACTATCATATAGTCCTAAATCTCCTCTATTGCCAGGAACAAACGAAAATTGGTAATCTTTCAATATTAGGTACCGATTTTTTTAGCATTTTCAAAATTGATTTTTGGTATCACCACCAGGTTTTTGACTTTGCAGCATAGCCATTTCGTGTTCTTCAATTAAAGGCGCGTCTAATGATGTACATCTCATTCAGTACGCTGATGGTACCGGAGTTAATGATCCAAGCTCTCTTACTAATATAAGAACAACGACCATTTGATTTTTACGCGCGGCGTTGAAACACGTCGCGTTATCGCACTTGTCGCTCACCTAGGATAAGGCCTACTCCAGCCTACTCGCTGTACCCTATCCGCCAGAAGCTTAACTGTGTTGCCATCATGTCATTTCGTCGTTTGTCAAAAAAATACCACAAAGTATTCGCGCCCTTATGCTCTTAAACATACGGGCGCGAATGCGTTGCGTTTGTTTTTTGTCATATGTGGTGTTAGAACGTAAAAGACGAACTATCATAATTTTTGTTGCTATGGAAACTTGTCGTGGCATATAGCCGATACCGGTAACCTTTTTCACTATATAGCATCCTTAGTAATGCTCTTCTGGAAGAACCCTGGGCCCTGCACACTAGTACTGAATATTTCCCGCAATTTTCAGGTATACTGAGGACATGTTACACTGATCCAGATCTCATTGCTGACTATATGCCTGTGGACATCTCCATCAAGAGCATGGTCGTGGCTGCGTGGTCGAGGGGCACTAAAAGGTTAATATTTATGGACTACACACAATGTGCGAGGTTTATTTTCATATTGAAAAAGTGGGTGGATGAAGGGATTATCTGACAATCTCAAAATATATTGGTTGCTAGTCTAAGGTGCATCTAAACTTCGATAATTTTACATGAAGCGAGCATCTGACCTCCACAAACTCAGAGGAGGTAGGACACGACGGTATTTTCATCCCAATCGAGCAGTCCGACTGGGGAAGTACCTCCACCCTACAGAATACCACGGGTATAGTAACTTCGTGTTGTGTTTCCGGCGGTGAGCAGGGTAGCCAGATCTCCCTAGAGAGGCTTTGCGCTGTCAGTGGGAAGACCAAAGGCTTGTCCTGTTTACCTTCTTTGCTGATGGCACAGAATCGACTACAATAGCTCTCCTGTGTTGCACTCGTCCATAGGCCGCGGGAACCACTTTCCATCAGGCGGGCCGTGTTCTGTGACCTGTGACTGTGGGAATTGGTATAAAACAACCAATTGGCATTATCGAAGTTCTGTTGCTAGACTAGTCAAAGTTTTTTGGCTCCAACTATGGTAACGATTGCCATAGATTTTAGTATGGTATGGACTGGACCGTATGGTACCGACCTTAACGTTATCTCCGAGGCACATTTACAATATTAGTAGGTTTATTTCCAAATCTCCGAGAGGTGACGGAGAAAAAATACAAGTATTATATCCGTATAGTGATGGAGAAAGAATTTATGTATTAAGTATTACTACTCCATTATTTCATCAGAAGGGTGTCGTAAAGGCGGCCACCCACTTACAGTCCGCCTGCAGTTTTTCGTCTGTCCGGCGGCCTGCAGTCCTTATGTCATCAATGTCATCATAATTTTATTACCTCAGACTAAAATAATAACATTATATTATTCTTTTAGTCTGATGTTATTACGTATAAAATGCCGACGGCCATAGACTGTCCGGCCTTTAACTGTCTTTGCTGACCGGAATCGTCAAGCGGCCACACATTATCCGTCAGTCCAAAATCGTATACGAAACTGTAAGTGTGTTATTGCGATGAACTGACAGACCGATATCATCCGGTTGTCGTTCGATAAACTGTAACTGGGTGGCCGCCTTAAGAGGCGTCAAACGGAAAAATACGCAGATGATATTATCACTGCCCGAGAAGCAATGCTCGAAATAAAACCCTGTACCCGTCTTGCGTGGAAATAGTATGCCCAAAGCCCAAAGCCCAACATTGGGAGAGGCCTGTGTCCAGTAGATAGGCTAATAGATTGATTGATTATTTCCAAATGTTGTTTTTCCCTTCTACTTATTTTCAATTTCAGCTTAGAGCCAACAGATGATGTGGAAATTTACAACACCTGCGCCGGTAAACTGAACAATATGACCATGGGCGAGGTGATCAAAGTAGGGCGTACCCTGTACCCCACTATGCCTCTGAATGACATGCTGTGGCATGTTGGAGGAGACCTCACCTCTTCGAAGACTATCAACTATATAAAAGTAAGTTTATTAACTGTGTTAAAGTATGGTAGCCAGAGCTCACTGGGGGTGACGGGTGGAGCTGCCTGTCACCCTAGCAGAAGCATTGCGTGCCTCCCTACCCGGGGGCGAGTTGGGGACTCTTTGGTCCCCACACCGGAAGAGGGCCAGATCGAGAGATATGGCTCTGGGTCGGCCGGGGTGCGAGGGATATGGCTTCGAAAATCTCACCTCCGGCAACCGACAGCCCACAGACGGCGTGCGTTTTCGTCGGTTCGAGTCCGACATAACCTCCTCCTCCGACGCCGGTGGGGGAGGTATCCGTGGGGATTTTTCGCACGATAAAAAATAAAAGCCAGAGCTCACTGGAGAGTTCTTCTTGTGCTATCAGTGGGAAGACCAAAGGCTTGTTTTCTGTGCAATTCAGTAAACAAGCACAACGATGCGAGTCGCAACGTTGTGCTCGATAGAGATTGTCATTGGTCGATGTCCAGTGACGTGACCCAATCCGACCAATGACAATCTCTATCCAGCACAACGTTGCGACTCGCATCGTTGTGCTCGCTTAGTGAATTTGCAGTGCTGCTTTGTCTTTTGCACTGACGGCGCTGAAACTCTCTGTTGATGTTGCCGTGATGATTTTAGATTTTTAGATATTTGATATATACCTAATTTTAAATATTTTATTATGATAGGTTTTAGTAGGTAGCATGTTAAACTATGTTGTGAAATCCTATAGCAATATTCCCTCTTACAGGTATTATTGTTACATTTATTGCCAGCACTATTAGTAGACATGCTTCTATGGACATTTGGCCGAAAACCCATGTAAGTTTTTAATAATTTATATGCTAAGTACTAGTATGATGAGTACTCATGACTGCTTCGACCGACTTATTCGTCAGCTCGCCACTCGGTGGCGAGTTGCCCCGAATTATTTTAATTTATTTTTCATTCGTCAACTCGGCACTGGCATAGAAGATGCGAATTTTGGAAATGAAAGTAAAATATTGTTCTTTATGGGAAGGTAGTTAATAAAAGCAATAATAAATAAACCCCATACGGCATATCGTTGTTTTTCGTTTATTTATTTATATCTAAAATTGAAAGTGCCAGCCAAAGAAAAAAACTGAATTTCTGTTAGAGCTTGTCCTCATTAGCTTTTTTATCATGGCGTCAAAGCTGAGGGACCAGCTTATTGCTTTTATCAACTATTCTTCCAATATAAGTAATACATACGACATTTTTCATTCATTTTGAATCATTTATTTCCTTAAAAATGTACATTACCAAGTTTTTCTTGTTTTCATTACGTGCACATAATTATGTGCACGTATGATCCACAAGAAATTTTTTTTTTTCTTTCTTCATTTATTTTGGAACTCAAATAAAACAAAGGGGAGTGGTCCCTCAGCTTCGAAGCCATAATGCAAATGAGGACAAGTTTTAGCCGTCACTTTTAATTTTAGACCAAAAATGTATGAAGCGTGAATTTGAAAAACGTGTATGTCCAAGGCATCAAAGCTCCCGAATGGATGAACCGATTTTAATGCAGTTTTTTTTACTCAGGTTAACAAAGATCCAACGCCGTATCTACATAGCTAACCAAGCCCTGGAGTACTATATAACTCAGCAATGGTCCTTTTCTAACAAGAACTTCGTTCAGTTACGATCGACTATCAAGGTTTGTTTCCTTTTTAATCCTAGGCTTTGGTTCTGGTGCAAGATGAGGAGTCAGATGGCTGTCGCCCCCGCAAAAGTCAAAATCAAGATAGAGTGGACCCAAGGCCACAAAAAGCAAACTTGGATATGAAAAAAAAGGATACTGTCGCTAGTGGACTAATTGACTTTTGAAATGAAATTGAAAAGGCACTTTTTAACGTTTATCGCGTTCGCGGGAGGTCAGACGGCCATCCCTCTCAATGTAACCAAAAGAACCAAGCCATATCAAGTACACGGTCCACTTAATGGAAAGTTGTTACCGTGGCCTACGGACGAGTGCAACACCAAAGGAGTCACACTCGTGCTGCCGACCCTGTAAGAACAGAGAGATTCTGTGCCGTCAGTGCAGAAGACAAGCAGGACAAGCTATTGACTCCCATTTGCAGCACAAAAACTCGAGTGAGCTCTGGCTACCCTACTCACCACCGGGAACACAACACGAGGTTATTATGACAGACGGTAATACCGTCGAGTCTCCTCCAAATGAAATCTATAATGATGTCTGACCTAACAAAGGAAGACATCAGAAACCAGAAACTCCTTTTAAAAATTCTTCTGGTCTTTCGCAGCAAGAAGACTTGAAGCATTTCTATTATGAAATGGAGAATGTCGACCAAACAACGTTCTTCTACAACGCTATTCGGGGCGCGAAGAAGTACTTGCTAAAGGAAAAAGAAGAGGACCTGCCCAAAGCTAAGGTGCATTTCGAGAGGTAAGGATACAGTTTATTTCCCTTTTTACCTGGCCCTCGATACCTCACCTGGCCCTCGATACCTGACCTGGCCCTCGATACCTCACCTGGCCCTCGATACCTCACCTGCCCCCCTAGACAAGTGGCAATTCGTTGCTCGGCGTATGATGGAATATAATGACAAATGTATAGGATTTGACGTTTTTGACATTCGTTGACGCCTGTCATATACGTCAAATCCCATACATTTGGCATTCTATTCCATCATACGCCGAGCAACGAATCGCCACTTGTCTAGAGGGGCTGGCCCTCGATTCTGCTAAAGCAATACCACTGTCACCACAGTCACTATAAAAAATGGCATTAAGTTCATAATTAAATGAAAAGAGTTTCGTTACACATTTTTCATTTACTCTATAAATATTTTATTGAATAGGTACCTAATTATTATCCGAACAAGAGGTGTGTGCCAAATATCAACAACGCAATTCTGTAAGCGCACAACGACGAGCACAACGTTGCGACAACCTTGATATAGATTGCCATTGGTCGGACAGGGTGACGTCACTGGAGATCGACCAATGACAATCTATATCAAGGCTGTCGCTACGTTGTGCTCGTCGTTGTGAGCTTACAGAATTGCATTGCTGAACAATCAGTTAACAGGAAGTGGGGGAGGGGAAACCAGGGCATTAGGATTATTTTGAGGTCTTTGTTCGTCAAGATCATTCTATCTAATGCTCACTGTGTGGAGGGGTAGATTTGACTTTGGGGAAGGTCACGGGCAGCAGCATGATAATAATTTGTACGAAATTAAGGCCCGTGTTCTAGAATAGTACTTACATTTCGTTATAACTCAGGACAGATTCTGATTATATAGACAACCTGTCAAGGCTGTCTATAAAATCTGACCTCAGATGAATTAAGATTAAGGCTGAGTACCATTCTAGAACACGGGCCTAAGAATTACTCTTTTGTTTCAGAATGAAGTTATTAGACACACTCGTGAAGATCGTGTTCTGGGGTTTGATGTTATGGTGGGTTTGTAGGTTGGATTTTGTGCAGATAGCGCTCAAAACCGTGCTGTCCCAACTTTAATGTTTTTGTTTTATATGTATTGTACAGTTATTGTGTAGTGTTAAAATAAAGTGTTTTCAAATAAAATACGTCATTTCATTTCTTCTGCAGCAGAAATTACGATAAAGCGATCTGTGATAGCTTCGTGAAATGTTGTCTTCTGGATAAGATAAGTGAATCTAAAAGGAACGATTACTTGAGTTTTAAAACGTGTACTTATAGGGAACAAAGCGTCCACTTATTATAGGTTGCAAAATGCCTCTTTCGCAAGAAGTCTCTTTTACAAAATGTTCCTCTATCATAATCTCTTTCACATAATGTCTTTTTTTCAATTTTCGTTATAAAAAATGTTCCTCTATCATAATCTCTTTCACACAATGTCCTTTTTTCAATTTTCGTTACAACTAGTGAAATAAAATGTAATACTTAAACCATGTTTTTTGTAAATAATATAACTTGATATTTTTAATAATTTAATTGAATTCATTTCATATTATCTATATTTATAATAAATTGGAAAAAGCGAAATCAATTCTCGGGCGGGACTCGAACCCGGGATTTATTATAATTTGTTTAGTTTAGCAAACTAATTGCTTTAAAATTATCTCAATTATCTATATTTGTTTATTAGTACATTCAACCAATCAATCAATTAGTCTACTGCAGTCAATTGCTGGATATTGGCTTCTCCAATGTGCGCCATTACTCCTGATTCTCTAAGCATCCAGTCCGTCCCGGTCACCGTTTTCAGGTAGTCAGTCCATCTTGCGATCTCTACTTTCGGACTCGTTTGCTCCAACTGCCAACAGTCCTTTGCCAAATATCTGCTGACTGCCACTTCTGCTTGCTTATTCTGCGAGCTATGTCGTTAACTTTATTTCTTTGTCAGATAACCTCGTTACGAATTCTATCCTTCAAATTGCCTCCAAGCATAGCTTGCTCGATTACCCGCTATGCGGTTAAGTGTTACTATTTTCTAACCTGAGCATAAACATAATCATAATCTTTGCTTTGCGATGATTCCTCACTGATTGGATTTATGTTGCTATATTTTGGACTTATAGCAGCATAATGATAAACATTACTTGTATCTGTTGAATTCGTTGTAGCATTGTTTTGTTTTTTGAAGTGTTCAACATCCATGTACAGGTTTTCGGGACTTTCATAATGAATATTATCGCTGTGGTTGTAAAGGGAATTACGTACCATGAATTCTTCAGTATTCCCATTGTTTTCTGGTCTAGAATCCCACTGCGGTGGATATGTTGGTATAGGAGTATCGGACTGGTGTATTAAGTTTTCGTCAGACTGAAATAAAATAATATCATCATTACAAAATTACATACATACGCTCACGCCTATTGCCCTCTGTGGTAGGCAGAGTCAACAGCCCGCCATTTGACTCTATCCTTACATACTTCACGAGCTTCCTCTACTGTAATTAATCTTTTCACGCAAGCCCGCCGGTTTCGAGTACTTCTGACCTTCCCTTTTTTAAAATTTTCATTAATTTTGCCAATGTGTGTACCAATATTTGGAATCAAATTAAGTCGGTGAGCGGTCCCGTTTCTTTTCTTGCGGAAATTCCCATACATAACCAGAGATGGATATGTCGGAATCGAATCGATTAAAACCGCACGCTGCCTAGAGTCTAAATTATCAGGGTGTAAGGTTCCCCAATAAGGCATTTCCCTCGCATCCCGGCTAATCCTGGGGTCATCTACAGTTTTTAAATGGGACCATCCTCTCACAAAAAGGGATAGAGACAGGCGGCCGAACCTACCACCCTAAGCCCTGCACCTGGAGTTCCAAACCGACCCTTGCCTACTCTCCATTGTGCTCTCTGCTAGGGGGCCTTCCGGGAGGCATGTGGAAAGTCTCCAAGAAGCCTTCTACAGGGCCACTCGTTACTCAACCGGAATTGGCCGTAGGTGGTGGTGCGATGAGCTGTCTCTGGGCTCCAAAGTGCTAGCTTTGGGAGCCAAAACTTTGGCATTCGAATGAAAAATGAAATATAGATCGTATATATATTTTTGATAATTTTTACCTGTTGCATTCTAGCCCTCTTGTGCCTCCGGTAGATAATAACCGTGCAGAGCGTGGTGAGTATTGTTAGGACTAGCGCAAATACTGCCACTCCACCAACAATGAGCACGTTAGGCCTGCTGCTGGGTGCATCGGTAACTGGAAACCAAAATTTCATTATATTGAAACCACAAACCACCAAACATAGCTTATGTCATTCAAGAAAGCGGATCAGCTGTGTTCTCTGAGCATTCAGCGTCGAGCGTAGCGTTGCGACAATGTTGATCGAGATTGTCATTGGTCGGACTGGGTGACGTCACTGGAGATCGACCAATGACAATCTATATCAAGGTTGTCGCTACGTTGTGCTCGTCGTTGTGCGCTTACAGAATTGCATTGCTGAACGAGAGAATTGCACAGCAGTAACTATAAATATTAATAATTCCGGCAGATTTCAATACATTTGAAAACGATGTTTTTGTGCTTACAGGGGGAAGACTAAAGGCTTATCCTACTTTTTCATCTGCCCTGACGGCACAAAAACAATACATTCTAGAGAAAAGTAGTATACGACCACGGCTGTCCTCAATATTTTCTTGTTGTGCCTAATGCTTTTTAGAGCGTTATTTTGCAGTAGTCGGGTTTAGTTGTCAAGCTTAATTTTTGAATGCTAGAAACATGAAATTTAATCTTTTTTAAAAGTTGGAATGAACACGTGTATCAGCGTTTTCTAAGATTTTACTACTAAGATGGTAAAAGGCGACGAATGGATGTATGGAAAGTTCATCAATTTCAAAGTTAGAAGCATAAAATTTAATAAACTTACGTATTTATAAAAAATAATTAGATCGGGGTCATTACTCGCGCTGACATGATAAGGTATTAGAAATCATACGTGAGGCTGTAAGTTTGGCGGTAGCTAGAGCGAAAAAAGGATTAACTACAAACCAAAGAAACGACATTGTGTTTTTAAAGGAAGGCTGCTCAAAGAAATCATCTCAAAAGCCATATTCAATTTTAATAACTGCCGTTGACTGGACAATACTCGTAGACACGCATGAGAAGCACTATAAAATACCGGAGGATATCTGTGCCTCATCATCCAGACCCGATATAGTTATTCCTTTTTTCACGATCGCATAGGGGTGAATTTCCCGGGGCCAAAAATTGCGTGGCATCGATGAAATCAGTACTAAAAATCATTTTTACAATACTCTAACATTTTTTTCTGGTTAGGCGATATAGTGATCTATGTGGAGCACTAAATATTTTATTAAATAGGATTATAGATTCGCCAAAAAAAAAATTTAAACCTCGAAATTTTTCATTGCCGTGTTTGTCCACACATCACCTATTGTGTTGTGATACCTCATTGATAAAAATCTATTGTTTTTTTTAATTAAAACCTAGTTTTATTTGATACGTGATTAGTTAAAGTATTGTTACGAAATACATTTATTCAAATATTTAGACAATACAACGAATGGTTAATAAAAGTTCATTTGTCCTAGAGTTACCTTTAATCGCCATGTTCTAAACATATTTTAGAATATCGTTTTATCTAACGACTTGTATCCTCCCTCATATCCGCTAAACGTTGCATATTGGTGCCGCCTAAGTGCTCGACATGGAAGGACGTACACACGTACCTGCGTTTTGACACCATAAATAAAAGTATATCATTTTTATGTTACTGGACATTTTTTCTTTCATTACTGTGGATAGGTATAACTGTCTATTCCAATAAGTTTATCCTCTTGATTATACATTCAATAGAACGAAATTTATCTTGTTTATTTTAGTAAAGTGTTTATTACTTCGAATAATTAATAGATTTTTTCTTATATTATATTTTTGGCTCGTTTTTCACCACCGTGCTTTCATTTCCATGGTTTCCGTGGTCAAAATTTGCTATGGTAAAGAAGAAAAAAACGCGGCAATGAAAAAAAAATCATTGCCATGCCTTGTAAAACAATTTAGTCTCATTGCCATGACCAGATGTTTCATTTCCGTAACTTATGTTCTCATCGCCATAGCATATTGACAAAAGTATATCATATTAATTTGTTAATTTCCCATTTCTTTTTCGTGTAAAAGAATTGGCGTCGTTTTGGAATTGAGCAGCCATGAATGAAAATGGTATAATATATGAAAGTACCTGCAGTTTATCAGGTTTCTTAGAGAGATTCGAGTCTTATAATTAATCCTATCGATTAAAGCAATAAAAATACTTGCTGTTATTTTTTCCGATTTTAGTCGGTTCAATTACAGGATGTGGCAAGCGATTTTTCAGCATTCGTTAAACGCAGTTTTTTATTCTTTTTATAAATGAGGAAATGTTTCTTCTGAATGAAATTAGCTATCTCCAGTATTTAGAGTACTTTCCCTCCACATCTCCAATGCAAACGCGGTATCGTTTATCTAATACTAGCTGACCCAGCGAACTTCGTACCGCCATATTTTCTGATCCCATTCCCGCTGCATATCTCTAAATTTATCAATATTTCTCTACAATATTAATGCATGTATTATGCATATAAATCTTCCTCTTGAATTACTCTATCTTTTAAAAAAACCGATTCTAAATCCGTTGCGTAATTTTGAAGATTTAAGCATACACAGGGACAGACAGACAGCCATCGATGGGGTTACACTCGAAGTTGTTCAAGAAAAAATCTGCCTGGGATAAGTTATCCAGCTTGGTAAAAACAACTCCTAGAAAAAACTAGCCAGGATCCACCTAGGTTGAACAGCAGCAAAGGAAACACTCTCGTAATCTTAAAAAATACACTGCGTTTAAGGATTTCCAAAAAAATCGCTTGCCACACCCGGTAATCGAACCGAATAAAATCCGGATGAAGCTATATTTTAATTGCATCAATCGATAGGGTCAATCTTAGGGATCAAATATCTCTAACAAACTTGGTAAAATAAGTAAAAGGAAACCCATAAAAGAGAAGGTATAGGAAGATTTTAGGCGGTTTCATCATCAGGTGTGTTATTTTTAGAAATCTTTGAATGCAGGTTTGTTTCCCTTTAAAAATAAGTTTATGTTTAATTTAAGTAAAATTCGCTATCTCTAGTATGAGGGTACTTTCCCTCCAGGTAAAGTCGAAATGTTCCACCCTGTATATCGCAGCTCCGATATTACTTACAATAAAAATAACGACACTCATACGCGTGTTTAACACAGTGCCACTGATAAAATAAATGACGCCAATGTCCATACACAATTGCCTAATCCCCTTTGTATTTTTATTGTATGTACGTATAATTTATCATGTAAGTAGGTACATAAATATTATGTTTTATATTATGTATTTTCATTTCCATGGTTGATTTTTTCATTCCCTTGGTATATTTATTTCATGCCCGTGGATGCTTGTTTCATTGCCGCGCACGCATGTGTCATCGCCGTGGCGCGTAATTTTTGATCTTGTATATCTCGTTAGCTTTTTTATTTATCTGCTAGATATTAAGCAAGAATACATATAGTATCAAAACCTATAATAAACGCGATTTGTTTTAACTACAAAACTTAAGGTAAAAAAAATCCACGGAATGAAGATTTTAATGGACCTGTTGAAATTCACCCATAGGCGTGCAGTGCTTGTAGAACTCACAGTACCGTGGGAAACTAATATACCTAAAGACAACCAAATACTTTGACTTGACTAACGAGTTAACCAAAAACGGCTACGTGGTTAAACTCTAGTTAACTCTACGCCGTAGAAGTAGGAGCAAGGGGAATTCCAGCTAAATCCCTGTACAACTTACTTAAAGATCTCGGATTGCCAAGAGCTTCAGTAAGCTCTTTACTAAATCGAATATCAAAAGCGGCATTGATAGGATCTTACCAAATTTGGATAGGTAGGGGGGGGGGGGGAACACTACTGACGGTGGAGGTGAGCGCTGATGCATCACAAGGTGGCCACCCTAAACCTACATCTGGGTCGCAAGTCCCAGTCGCCGTCACGGTGTTCCTCTCTGTATCACGCTATGGACCCGGCGACCGCACGCACCATCCATGGAGTGCTGAGAATCGGATCTCTGTGCATCAGTGTTTCACCAAATTCTACTACTAAGGAGAAAAATAGGCGAATTTATTCACGGACGTGCATTTTAATATAATGTATATACTGAAGCCTGTAAATCTCCAAAAGGGTAGGCAGAGGTGTAATATCATCACCCATATTTCCCCAAATATGATTTTCAGTCCCACATAAAAGGTAGCGAGCCTATTGCCGTCAAGCGGGCACCTATTCATGGTCTGTATGTTTACGTATTATTTTTTTACGTTAATTTACCATCAGTTAGTGGAGGTGCCGTTGGATCACCGTATTCGGGTGACGGGTCGTGGGGGGCTTCGTCTGAACTGTCCCCGGGAACGTCTGATGGTATAGATGGTGTGCCTTGCGATGAACCTGTAGAATAAACATTGCCTTTTATAATTTTATTATATTGTGCTAACTTCATTGTATAGTTCCCGGTACATATCTTGACCCCAAAGTCACAAGTCTACCCCATGATTGATCTTTATTTATACTGTATCCACACTCTGCTCATCGCATTGCTCATCGTGTTGCCGGAAATATTCGCGCGAATAATGCCCTACCATCCACACGCTCGCCTCATCGCGATGTTCGTTGCCCCACATTCCTGTATTCGCCTTTCAATGGAGATGGACGTGGTGCTACTAGTACCTACCTACCTACGTAATTTGATTCTTTTTTACTGATACTTTATTAGGCTAGGTTATCTTCTTAGGGCGAGTGCAACACCAGGGGAGTGATACTCGTGATACCGACACTTTAAGAACAGAGAGATTCTGTCAGCACAGAACATAAGTAGGACAAGCCTTTGGTCTTCCCACTGACACCAAAAAATCTCTCAGTGAGCTCTGGCTACGCTACTCACCGCCGGGAACACAACACGAGGTTATTTAGCCGCGGTATTCTGTACGGCGGAGGTACTTCCCCAGTCGGACTGCTTGATAGGGACAGATATACCGTTGTGTCCTACTTCCTAAATATGCTAATGCGACAAATAATTAGCTATGCGCTTACCTGTATTCGGTACAGATTGGTTTTGGTACAGTTTAATTATTATTTGCTTTCTGTAATTTGCTTCATCCTTTCCATCGAGGCATATAATTTTACTGTTGTGATGTCCGTCTTCCAAAATAAATGTTTTGCTTATATTCTGGGCCTCTGTATTCCAGTGCCAATCTTGCATTCCTGAAGCTACAAAAGATATAATAGCTATATCAAACATTTGTAATGATATTATTATTGATGTACCTATATTAAATAGCCGCGTGGTTCCCGGCAGAGTAGAATTTGGGCCACCCCATCTCCTCCCATGCGGTGTCGTACAAGGCGACTAAGGGATAGGGCTGTTTAACATCAGACAGATATATACAGTCCAGACTCAGCCTATACATGGCTCGAGTCAACAATAGTACCCGGAAAACGGCAATAGGCTCACCCCCTATTACGTGGGACCTAATACAATACAATACAAAATTAATATTCTACAACATCTATAAATTAATTTATTTATTTAAACATTTCCAGTCTACAATTATAAATAAATATAATAGTCCGTAGTTGCCATCGGTATTCTGTAGGGCGGAGGTACTTCCCTAGTCGCTTCGGGGATTTACTGCGTCGGATCCAGAAGGAGCCAACGTCTGAGTGCCATCACTGTGACGCCAGCGAGGACGCAGGGCTGCCCGGCTAGCTATCCGCGGGGATTTTGCTTTGCGCACATTATAAACCGGCCAAATGCGAGTCTGACTTGCCTATGAAGGGTTCCATAGGAGCAAAGGCGAAAATTGCGGTTATGACGTACTAGCTTTTGCCCGCGGCTCCGCCCGCGTGGATGTCGGTTATCGCGACCAAACATAGCCTATGTCCTTTCTCAAGGTCTAATCTACCCCTATACCAAATTTCATCAAAATCGGTTCAGCGGTTTAGTCGTAAAAGCGAGACAGACAAACAGACAGACAGGCAGACAGACAGACAGACAGACAGACAGACAGAGTTACTTTCGCATTTATAATATTAGTAGGGATGAAAAAAACTACTTACTGGATCTCGTCCAAACCAATTTGCGGTGGAAGTTTGCATGGCAATGTACGTCATATATATTTTTTTAGATTTATCATTCTCTTATTTTAGAAGTCTAGTGTCTCTCGCGCAAACTATTCAGTTTAGAAAAAAGTACGAAATACGCCTTAATGATACGATATGGACAAAATGAGCGTCCATATTTATGATACAAATACTCGATACGATATGACTGATCGTGATACGTCCAGGTGCTACAAATGTGGACCCAGCTTTAGTAATTATCTAAGTCAGTAGCACTTACACCCGTATTCACAAACAATACTTCGCTATGCGTACTACCACCAAAACTGTGCAAAGAACGACAAAATTCTTCATGCGTTCGTTTTGGCAAGCCTTTTTATTCATTGATAACACATAAGTAATACTTCGTTGAGGGAATGCACTGCGTTAGATACTGAATGATGATGAATCTAGATGTTTGTGAATTAATTTTACCAGCCCTATGCGCTCGAGCACACTATGAGACCTCACAGTATCGTTTGTGAATACGGGTGTTAACCTTTTTAGGTCCATTACCCTTATTACCCAGCTCAGGTCACTTCTTTTACCTCCCCCTTAAACATTGAAACAATAGCATAAAAATTTCAAAATCCGCCTAGAATTGGCTTCACAATCGCGTAACAAACATACAAAAAATAAAATAAAAAAAATTGGGTACAAATTGAGAACCTCCTTTTTTGAAGTCGGTTAATTAAAAATTTATATATTTACCTACTATTATTTATAGTTGACTGATTAAGTATTATGCAATTATTTCAATCCCTAAAACTCGGAAAACATAAAAAAAAATTAGTGCGAAGGTTGGTACTGCTTCGCATTTACAAGCTTGGCAATGTTAGATTTTGTTTCACATGAAGCGCATCTCAAATCGTGTTCCACATTGAGACGATTTCTGCCCTTTGTTTTAAGTGTTACCAAAGTTAAGAAACCACTCTCACACTTGTAAGTAGTAGCAAATGGTACCAACAGTTTTAAAGCTCTATCTGCTATGATGGGATATTCAGCACCGACTTTTTTCAAAAACGTACATAGGTCACAATTTTGGAATTCGACTTTTAGATTGCAATTCTGACGTAGTCCAAGAAATCCTACTTTAGCTGACACATCTTCATCCTTAAAAATATTATCATCAGTCAAAAATGGTCTCATTACCTGTCAATACCCAAGAGTTGGACCGACGGTTATCCATGTCCGGGAAATATTGTTGCAGTGAGCTTATTACTGATGATGAATGAAAAATCTTCAAACGTAATCTTGTCAGCAGCTGTACCTACCTATCCTTTTCCAGTTGCTCACACGCTAGACACGCTGTACTCAGATTGTCATTATGAAATTTGGCGTTCGAGACTTGAACCTGCCCGCTCATTATTACCCCCGCGAAACACTAGTTTTACCCCCGCGGGGGTAATTAACCCTAGGTTAGGAACCAATGATCTAAGTACTTACATTCATAAAGTCGAAGGCTTGTCTTATGGTTGGCTACACATGTGATGATTAGTACCTGACCCGCTTTGAATACGTAGTCGATGACCCAATCCTTGCTCGTGTTGGTGTATTGAGTGACCACATCCTTCGCATTTAGGCCCAATATTCGCAAATTTGCATATTCTCCTTGAATAACATAATAAATTGTTACATCAGAATCTGGTCTAAGTTTACCACTGATCTGACCCAACCACGACTGATTTTTTTATACTCACGTTTTTCAAAGACTATATGCGCCTGGGCTATAATAGTATTAATGACACTATAGGCTGTGCATCTGATAGGGTCAGAAGTAGATCTTATTTTGAATTGTATCTTCTTACTTCCTTCTCCTGAAAATATATTACAAACTGTAAGATCATCATTCTCTAAGCTATTTCCCAATTCAGTTGGGGTCCGCTTTGCAGAACTTTGATAATTTCCGTGAAGTTACTGCTATATAATCTCCATAACCAATAGGCGATAGGTATTGAAGTTCTGTAGGCTAGTTGGACTTTTTTGGACTACAAATACCTATAACGACCGCCATAGATGTTCATATACATACAACCTATATATATACCTATATATCATAATACAACCTAGTAACAGAGACCGATGGCTTAACGTGCTCCCCGAGGCAACGAAAGTATCTGTACTTCTTTTCAGCAGCAATGCCTGTCTATAACCACTAGACTTGACTAGACCAACATGCCACTTAGACAAAGTTTCAAAAGACTTCAATGCTTTCATGTCATTATCAAGGGGGGTCCCTTTTCTCTGAAGCTTACTGTACTTAGCGGTCCCCCGACGAGACAAATGACAAAAGGGTCAATACTTAGAGTAGGTCATAATGTAATAGTTATTATTTTACTTTTTATAGGTTCTTTTTGGGTCGGGGGTAGGATACATTATTCGTAGGTCGGGGGATTTTAAAATTTTTATCTTATTTTTTTTTAGAGCGTGATGTTGCAGTAGTCGGGTTTTAGTTTTAAATTAAATTTTTATTTAAATTATTTTGGGGCAAGCAACACCCAATAATTTATACATATTTGAAATGTACTAATTGATTAATTTATTTAAATACCACATTATCTCAAGTTTTTTTAACGCAGTACTTTATGACTGCTAGAGGGCGCCACATTAGAGTCAGTGAAATGTAAAGTAAAGTAAAAACGTCTTTATTGTACACCATAGATCGCCACAGGCAGGGAGTTCATCCTCACACATTGCGTCCGGAAACGGTGCGCACTGTGCGGTTTGAAAGGCACTTCATCCCTCGCACACTCAAGCTGTGGAATGAGCTCCCTGCGGTGGTTTTCCCAATCGACTACAATATGAGGTTCTTCAAGAAGGGCATTAGAAGGTTTCTTCAGGGTCGGCAGCGCGAGTGTGACGCCCCTGGTGTTGCATACGTCCATAGGCCACGGTGACCGCTTCCCATCAGGTGGGCCGTGTGCTTGTCTGCTAGCTAAGTGGTATAAAAAAAAGCAATATAACATAGAGAACTGAGTTATGTGGTAAGTACAGATGGCGGCCTTATCGCTCTGCGGCAATTTCTTACAGACAACCATAGGATGGATAGAAATAACAGGAGAAGAATGTTTTCGGGTAGTTTGGTGTAGGTACATAGAGAATTATGTATAATTAGAATAAAACATTAATAATGAAAAAGAAAACATAAACACAATAGCTACCTGAGTAGGTAGGTATAGGTAATTAAGTATATATAAAATGTCAGCTTATAACTAGCGGTCAAATAAGACGCTTCTAATAATACCTCAATTGTCTAGTTCTAATAAGTAGTTGAAGAGCTATGAGGGAACAAATGAACATACATACATACACACATACAACAAACATAGCCTATCAAAAATCATAGGCCTCCTTTGGATTTGCCGTAGTCTTGTAAAAATGATCTAGCTTGGACTTCTAGGATTAAATTAAATAAGAAAAATAAAAATACCTTCATAGTCAATCAAATAACTTTTAGTTAATGACTTAAAATCCTTCGCATCAAGTATATACAGTTTAAAATCGCCATCTCTGAGTAATTCACAAGTGACTGCCAACATCTCTTCTGGCAAGCACAAGAAGCGATAATGACGTGTTTTCATGTTCGCGTTAGTAGCTGGTTCCGCTTCTGGTGTCAGCTGTATATCATTTATTACAATTTTGAAATCACCTGAAAATTTAAAAAAAAAATTATATCCATTAGTACAGTCAACAAACGAGATAGGTTCTCACTTTTACATGTACACTGTATTTATCTCCTTTGTTGACTGTACATCTTCACGAACCTTCACGTACGGGCCTTACCAAGGTGGCAATGGTACCCGCCTGGCAATTCGTGCTGCCCGAAATTTAATGAGATTTGAGAGCAGTTAATATACTAACTATTCAAATAATCTTAGCTCGGCTCGGTAGCTCAGTAGTCAAAGCATTCCCCTGTAAGTGACTGGTCGTTCAATTCCTATAATCCCTACTAATATTATAAATGCGAAAGTAACTCTGTCTGTCTTTCTGTCTGTCTGTCTGTCTGTCTGTCACGCTTTCACGCCTAAACCACTGAACCGATTTTGATGATATTTGGTATAGAGGTAGATTAGACCTTGAGAAAGGACATAGGCTATGTTTGGTCGCGATAACCGACATCCACGCGGGCGGAGCCGCGGGCGAAAGCTAGTTATAAATAAATAAATAAATATTCTACAACATTCTACACAACGCCATCTAGACCCATGGTAAGCTTAATTAGCTTGTGTTAAGGAATCTAGAACGCGGATATAAATACTTAGATACTTTTTTTTTTTGTAAATACATTACATATTATACATAGAAACACCCAGACCAATGCAAATATTTATATTCAAGCTTACAAATATTGGCACTGAGCGGGGATCGAACCCGCGCCTCCTGTGTAGCAGCCGCGTTCACTACCGCTACGCCACAGAGGCAGTCGAATTATGAGCATTTACTTTTTCCAATCTTGATCGATTTGAATTATATTATAGATAATTTTTATTAGGATAGTTGACCTTCAGCAATGCAATTCTGTAAGCGCACAACGACGAGCACAACGTTGTGGCAACGTTGTGCTCGTTGTTGTGCGCTTACAGAATTGCATTGCTGGGTGTGTGGACTTTGATAGAAACCCCTCATATCAAAGTAACATGAAAAGTAGCTTCTTGAAAAAATAACTGACTACTTACCAGTAGGTGGAGCAGTGGTTAATACAAAGATAATTCTAGTTGTAAACTCGAGTCGATCTTTCAATGTCACGTACGTACAGTCTATCATATGGTTATTGTGAGTATAGTATAGCGTTTTTTGAAACACAATAGTATCATTTTCACCATAATTGATCTTTGCTATTTCACCAGTTTGAATTAACATTTTACCTGAAATTTAAGAGGTAAAAATAGTTCGTCTTCTGCAATTGACCCGTGTTGTGCCTATCTAAAGAAATAAAATCTCAAATCAAATCAGTTATGTACTTTCGAAACTTGAAAAATAATGGAAGTATTATGACATCATACCTATTTTGATTATGGTGATTGAGTAATGCATTTTTTTTGGAAACTTAGCCCCGTATTCGAGAACGACACTAAATCCTGAATCTTGGTTTATTTGAAGACAGCATCCTCAGCAAGGCGGACATCGACAAAACGAGACATTTCTTCGACCAATGAAATGGCTGAAAAAAAATGTCATGTGACCAAAACGGCAACTTCATTGGTCAAACAGAAGCGAAGTCTAAAAAGAATATTAGTCTATGGCGGTGTCCTATCATTTGACAAAAAAAGTAATGACAAATTTTCACTTGACAAACAACGTTTGACAAAATTATACTTGACAAATGCATCATTTGACAAACTTTTGTTTAATAAACTATTCATTAGACAAAATATTTATTTGGAAAAAAATCATTATTATGAGGCATTTCACAAACTGATTATTTTAAAAACATACCAGTTGACAAACAGACAGTTCATGATATATTTATTGAAAAAGCTACTCATTCCGACTTCCTGGATAGATTAGGTTAGAAGGATAATCCAGGAGTTGAGCGGAGCGAAGCTCCCGCATTAGACTTCGTGGTTATTTTTTTTATAACCATGCCCATGCAGAACTTTATTTAGTCAAATGAAAATTTTTAAAATGAAATTTTAATAATTTTATTGAAATGTTTTCTAAGTAGGTAATACATTTGCGAAACCTGTATTACCTATGTCAAATAATTCTTTTTAAAGTACCTAATAATATATTATTATGTTTGCGAAATGAAAGTTTGTCAAGTGATTAGTTTTTCAAACGTTGTTTGTAAAATGATGTTTTGTCATACGTTTTTTGTCAAACAAGGGTGAACCGTCTACGCCACCATGCTGAGGCTGATTTAACATATTGTCCATACAATGTGTCCTCAGATAAATCAAGATTCAGAACTGAAGAGACCCTGGTTTATTGAGATTCTAAATTATTGTCGATCGCTTGTTAGTAGTAGTCCGGGTGATTCGGCATTTACACTTGGTCTCAGTGTTAAACTTGTTACCCTCCGTGTTGCCGTGGGGTAAAAACGGTTCTATCTTTGTATTGATCTCACCTGTTGAATCATAATAACGTAAATATATCTGGCCGTCTAGCCGTCCATTGGAGCAGACCAAGTCCACCATTTCTCCATGCCAATAAGAGTATCTAACCACTTCATCATACTGTAATTCTGACCATTCCGTTAAATTGGGCTCCAGGTCTCTTCTGTTGATTTTTATTTTGATTCTTTCTGTAATAAAAAAGCAGTTGTGTACAGGGCGTACAAAACTGAATTGAGAGACAAAATTATGCTACATAAATGATAATATCTTTTTATTGCGTTGACCTAGACGTTTATTTTTTAAAAAACTATAACAGGTTACAGACTTGCTGGGCAATTCTAAAAACATGCCGCGTCGAGCAGAGCGCTTCCAGTGCTGTGACAGCCTTAATAGAGATTATCATTTGTAAATCTCCAGTGACGTCACCAAGCCTGACCAATGACATCCCTTTCAAGGCAGGGGCAGTGTTGGGCTAGACGTTGATTGCTTTGAGAATTGCACTGCTGAGTATTACCGGTGTTTCCTCGTAGTCGACGTTTTGATGGTCTATACAGAATAAATGATTTTTGACTTTGACTTTGACTTTGAGTCAAACTTTTTGGTCAAACTGGTTTAACTATGAGGAATTACGTTTCCTCGTGGTCAAACTTCATTGACATTACACCTTTTTATCTCCCTGTATGCATGCAGTTTATGTATGTACAGTCCAGTAGGTTCAGTCATAGATAACTAAGATAATGTCAAACGTCGAGTGCAGATTCAACGGCTCAGGCGCAAAACGTCTCTTTCGCAGAATGTCTCTTTCGCAAAATCTCTCTTTCGCAGAATGTCGCGCCAGGGACTTAGAATGAAATTTCGATTTTCGCCGTCACGGAGGCCTACTTTGTAGACGTTGAGAAAATGTATTCGTCAGACGAGTTAAAAAAGTTGGAGTATCGCTGGGTCACTAAATCTACGTTGAGAAATAACGTTCCAAATAAAAAATTGCAACAGAAAGATAGCAGATAACTTATTTACGGAAACAAAAAACAGACGGAAGAAAGATATACACTTTGACATTCAATAGAAAAAACTGTTGAAACGATTTAAGCTTTTTTTTTGAAAATCGAAACTTCATTCTCCCTGGCGCGACATTCTGCGAAAGAGAAATTTTGCGAAAGGGACATTCTGCGAAAGAGACATTTTGCGAAAGAGACATTCTGCGAAAGAGACGTTTTACGACCAGGGGACATTTTGCGAAAGAGACGCTTTGCGCCTGAGCCGATTCAACGTGATGAATTTTCAGCGTTTTTGAAAAAATACTCTTGTCAGGCAGACAGACAAGCTTGTACTTTGAAGGAGTCCGCTCTCCTAAGCATCATTCTTGGGGCATATATTTGAATGGAAGCAACCACTGTCATATCGGACTTGCTCCCGGTGAAGATTTTGTGCATAACATTGATTTTTGATTACTCCACCCAAAAAATTTAATGACAATGAAAATGTTTAAAAATGATTGTAACATCATTCATTGTTTCCGATAGTTCGTATAACTATCGGTAGATGGCTCCCAACGTCGCCTAAAGATGGTTTTATAGGAAAATTTGGAATGCCCAAGACATGGCTTAGTAGCACAATCATAATTTCACTCTTTCTAATTTTATTCCATTATTTTGAATAACTTACTTTCATTACTCTTCTTCACCCGAACTTTGAATGTTATCGTCAAATCAATCGCTGGATCTGGTCTCCCTATGACGCATTCCCATTTACCAGTCATGTCCTCTGTCGCCGGTTGAACCTGATCATAATGTTTTTAACAGGATAGGTACTTAAATACAGAGGAGTATTAACATCTACATTTCGCGGTACTTCGTCAAGCAAGCACTTTATCATGTGCTGTATGTTACTGTTGGATGGAGGACAGCTCTATTTAAATGTCGACTTTCACGAAACCCACGAGAAGAGATGGGGCTGCCCTATTTTTATTTATTTATTTATACTTTATTGTACACCATTTAAAATACAAATTTAAAAATTATGACTAAGGAATCAGTACAAGGGCGGCCTTATCGCTATAAGCGATTTCTGCCAGGCAACCTTTGGATGGTCATAATGTTTGTAGGATTGAGTGGTATTCAACTCCACTGGGAATCATTACACGAAATCTCTTCCCGTCGTGGGTTTCGTAGAAGGCGATTAAGGCATAGGGTTGTTTTTCATCGGACAGTAAACATTACAGCCCGTGAGAAATTGCCCATTTATATTCAGCCATTTGATTAAACAGCCAGGCAAATGAATAGTTATAAAAAAAATAACCACGAAGGCAAAAGCGAGAGCTCCACTTCGCTCCGCTCCCGCTTTAGCCTTCTAACCTAACCTATCCAAGTCGGATTGCATTGCTTTTCTCGATAAACTTATTAGGTACTAACTTTCTGTCATATTTCTGGGTGATAGCCCAATGTACGAATGGCCTAAGCATTAACCAGCTAGTTTGTTAAATGTTGTAACAAACGCTACGGCTGAATATCATTAAAGTCGTTAATTGAATGGTGCCGTTTAGTTAATAGCCTAGGCGGTTACATATCAAAATCCCGAAGCTTACAATACCGAATTTCATAACACCGACGTACGAAATACCGAAATGTTCGTTTGACCGAATGTTCAAAATACCGAAAGTATAAAATACCGAAGTACAAAATACCGAAGTACAAAATACCGAAGTACAAAATACCGAAGTACGAAATACCGAAGTACAAAATACCGAAGTACAAAATCCCGATGTTCAAAATCCCGTTAATTAAATTTTTAGATGGTTATAAAAAAAAAATAACCACATGGACTTATGGACTTAAATTGTGCGGGGTGGACATTGCGCGCCTCTACATGGAAACATATATTATAGGTTAAAAGGGCATGAGAATGACCTACCTACTCGGATGCACTTACGTACGATACGACGTAACAAATTATAAATAAAGTAGACTAAGAGAAACGAAAAAGTAATTTTAAAACTACCGCCGTTGTATAAAATAACACTATAAAAATAAAACTAGGACGCCTACCATTGGTAACGTATTAAAATCTCATTTTCGGGATTTTGAAATTCGTGATTTTGAACTTCAGGATTTTGATTTTCGGTATTTTTATACGTAACCGTATATGTATATCACGGTGACTATGAGTAAATGAAATTACTCGTGGTCATCCTGGGGTAACAAAATGTGGTACCTAACCAAGAGTCCGACCTCATAATTATTTAGGTTTATATTATACATAATTACATACCTGTAGGCTAAAGGTGTTTATTTAAGAAAAACAAAATGGTATTAGCCTTACTTCGATAAAGGAGTTCACTATGCCAGCTGGGGTAACTCTTGTTTTAAAGGTCGACGGAAACGTGTAGGAGCCGTGCAGAGATTGACAGCTAAAACAGGTAAATTAAAAATTTATCGAACAAATAAGGTAATAATACATAATAACATTAAAAAGGAATTTGGTACTTTTCCTACAGATTTATGTCGGAAAAGTGCACATGCAAGGTCGCATTTGAACCCGCGACCAGGCCCTCGATTCTGCTAAAGCA
The DNA here is from genome assembly GCA_914767945.1 of Eilema depressum. Classification (NCBI taxonomy): domain Eukaryota; kingdom Metazoa; phylum Arthropoda; class Insecta; order Lepidoptera; family Erebidae; genus Eilema; species Eilema depressum. Next base: position 6,940,627 of record OU612041.1, on the reverse strand, counting down.
CAACCACTGTCAAACCACAGAGACTGCGAGAAAATTCCATTTAATTTTAGCCTCTAAATCAATACAGTTAAAGTTTAAAATTAAATCGCTTTTTGTTGAGTGAACGAAAGCGTGTAATGAAAATATTGTCATTTAATTTTGGGCTTTAATTCTATAGCAATAAAGTCTAAAATTTAATGCCAACTTTTGCAGAGATTGTGGCACGACAGTGGTTTTGCTTTAGCAGAATCGAGGGCCAGACGTGGGTCGTGTCGCCCCAAAACGAATTTTGAGAATTTTGAATGTCCTTTAAGGGACTGCCTGTGCAATTTTCTAAGCGTTCAGCAGTGCAATTCTGTAAACGCACAACGACGAGCACAACGTTGCGACAACCTTGATATAGATTGTCATTGGTCGATCTCCAGTGACGTCACCCTGTCTGACCAATTACAATCTAGATCAAGGTTGTCGCAACGTTGTGCTCAACGTAAAATCGATGAAAGACCTAAAATCGAACTACGAATTCAACGCAATCAAAGTATTATTATTATTATTGCTGTTTGTATAGCACAAGCTCACAACTCAATTCCGTTTCGTAAGGAACCCTTAATGCAAGACCAAATTTTTATAGATAATTGTATAATCTTTAACTTTTTCTGATATATTTTTATGGTGAAATCTACCTTTTGGTATAATTTAACCGGACTATAGGTAACACACCTAGTGTGTACCAAATTTAATTGAAAGAAGTTTCCACTTCTAAAACTTACAGCATTTTTGTAGCTGTGTAGTTTAGCAGTTTTACAAAAAAGGGTTTGTCTCTTAAAACCACAAAAATGTGTTCGATTTCATAAGAACTCCCATGGTATGTCCGGTTATCCAATTTCAATAGAATATTATAGTTGTCATTGAAGTAAGTATCTGGAACAAAATGAAAGTTTTTAGACTGTATATAGTGTTGATCGATGGAAATTGTTACACGTATTGAATAGGCACTTATACTTTTCCACAGTATTTTATTTTTTAAACAGATCGCTTTCGCCACACTGCATTCTCAAATATTTCATAAAACCGTTTGAAAGGTAACCTTAGGACCTTTTAAATCTTTGAGAATGCCGTTTGGCTAAAAAAATCAAAACTGTGAAAAAGTAGAAGTGCCTATTCAATGTGAATGTTTTTGAATTGTTACTTCACATTGTCAAAATCAATAAAAGCGACAAAATCTGCCTTTGCGTTGCAATGATGCCGTGTGATTTAACGGTCATAGCGCTCATGACCATCATTTTCATTTTCATCATAGGTAATTAGACCTTTTTTAACGTATGGAAATGCTCACGGATACCACCTCGCTAGAGACGGTGGGGTAGTTTTTTTTTAAGTCTTTATTTATTTATAGTAGGACTTTTATTTTACGACAAGGCAGTCTTATTGTAACAAAATAACATTAACTATAAACAAAACTGAAACTTACTTAACCTAGGTTAGATAGTGTGTTTATAAGATGTGTAGAAACACATATTAACAACTATTTAACACTTCTCTTCATTCATCTTCACTTCTACACATCTCATAAACAGTGGGGTAGTTATGTCGAACTCGAACCGAGTCCCGGTCGCATCTGAGGCCTTCACCTCGAAGTCCAGGGTTCACTTTTCCAGTCTTACTACGACACAGCTGAACTTCAATATTTTCCGTGAAACATCTACCATCTGGCCTCCACAACCCATGGGCGATATCAAAGTTCTGTTGTTAGAGCAGCTGTCGAACTTTTAGGGCTTCAACTACCCGCAACATAAACGTTCATAACAACCGACGACTTAAAAAGCAGTCCAGATCAGGTGCTCTTCAAAAATCTCATTTATATAATTTATTATACATACATATACTCGAGGAGGAGTACGCAGGAGGCGGGAGGGTTCGATCCCCGCTCAGTGCAAATATTTGTGTGCATTATTCAGGGGTATTTGCATTGGTCTGGTCGTGCCTCGGAGAACACGGTAAGCACGGTCCCGGTTGCCATAAGATCATCTATGGCAGTCGTTACGGGTAGTTGGTGCCCTAAAAAGTCTAAAAACAATGGTCTAGCTGCAAAGCTTCGATATCGGCTAATGTTAACAATTTGTTGTGGAGGTCAGATGACAATCGCTTCACGGAAAATATCGAGGTCTAGCCAAATCCGTAGTTAAGACTGGTAAAGCGGACCCCAGACTCCGAGCTGAAAGCTTCGGATGCGACTGGGAATTAACGTTAGGAGGAAGGAGATATACATACTCACGCCCGTAAATCACCAAAGGGGTAGGCAGAGGTGTAGTAACACTCACATTTCGTCAACTATTGTTTTCGGTCCCACGTAATAGGGGGCGAGCCTATTGCCGTTAAGCTGGCACTTTGTCATGGGCTGTAGTTTACAGTTCCTTAGTCACCTTTTACAACACCCACAGGAACAGATGGGGTGGCCCTATTCTGCTCAACCGGGAACCAACACGGCGTGTATTTTATAATTTACTAGCTGCTGTGCAATTCACTAACAAGCACAACGATGCGACAACGATGTGAGTCGCAACGATGTGCGCGATAGACACTGTCATTGGTCGATTTCCAATGACGTGATACAATCTGACCAATGACAATCTACGTTGCGCCTCGCATCGTTGTCGCATCGTTGTGCTCGCTTAGTGAATTGTAGTGCTGACCCAGCGAACTTCGTACCGCCATATTTTCCACCCGCGTGGTATTATCTCTAAATTTATCAGTGTTCTTCTAAAATATTATGCATGCATTATACATATAAACCTTCCTCTTGAATCACTCTATCTATTAAAAAAACCCGCTTCAAAATCCGTTGCGTAGTTTTGAAGATATAAGCATACATAGGGACGGACAGACAGCGACAGCGACAGCGACTTTGTTTTATAATATATAGTGATTTTAATTTAATTTCAATTACGATAGGTAAATACTTACTGGATTCAGCAAACAAACTCATGTTCACAATTAAAAACAAAATTACACAATACATGATGTATATTGACCAGCAGATCACCACTTCAACTAAATGCCTAACATATTTCCATTTTACCTCAACTAAAATAGTATTTATCACTAAATGTGGTAATCCATTATACAGGTTGTCCTGTGTTTAAATCATACTAGCTATTGAACGCAGCTCCACTCGCGTGGATATTGGTTTCGCGACCTAACAATTCGAGGAGACACGACGGTATATCCGTCCCAATCGAGCAGTCCGACTGGGGAAGTACCTCCGCTGTACAGAAGACCGCGGCTTAATAACCTCGTGTTGTGTTTCAGACGGTGAGTAGGGTAGCCAGAGCTCACTGGAGAGATTTTATGCTGTCAGCGGGAAAACCAAAGGCATTGCCCTGCTTATCTTGAGCACTGACGGCACAGAATCTCTCTGTTGTTTCAGGGTCGAAAGCACGAGTGTGACTCCCCTGGTGTTGCACTCGCCCATAGGTCACGGTAACCTCTTACCATCAGGAGGGCCGTCTGCTTGTCTGCGACCTAAGTAGTATAAAAAAACATACACTTTCTAAGTTCTATAGACTACAACAGAACTGTCTGTAGAAAATTTCATCAATATCGGTTCAGTGGTTTAGGTGTAAAAGCGTGACGCTGTATATATCTGTCTGATGTTAAACAGCCCTATCCCTTAATCGCCTTGTACGATACCGCATGGGAGGAGATGGGGTGGCCCAAATTCTACTCTGCCGGGAACCACGCGGCTATTTTTTTTGAAACTCTAAAATTAAAAGATTTTTTATAGAGTTTCATTCACTGTATAAAAAATCTTTTAAGAGATCCGATTCTCAGCACTCCATGGATTCACCGTGCGGTCGCCGGGTCCATAGCGTGATACAGAGAGGAACACCGTGACGGCGACTGGGACTTGCGACCCAGATGTAGGTTTAGGGTGGCCACCTTGTGATGCATCAGCGCTCACCTCCACCGTCAGTAGTGTTTCCCCCCCTACCTATCCAAATTTGGGAAGATCCTATCAATGCCGCTTTTGATATTCGATTTAGTAAAGAGCTTACTGAAGCTCTTGGCAATCCGAGGTCTTTAAGTAAGTTGTACAGGGATTTAGCTGGAATGTAGACTTTAAAAAAAAATGTGTAATGAAACTCTTATTTTTTAATTTTGAACTTTAACTCAACAGTAAAGTCTACAGCAATAAAGTCTAAAATTTAATACCATTTCTGAAGTTTCTGTGGCATGACCGTGGCGTTCCTTTAGCAGAATCGAGGGCCAACCCCCAGACAAGTGGCAATTCGTTGCTCGGCGTATCATGGAATAGAATGACAAATGAATGAATGAATGAATTTCTTTATTTACAAGCAACAAAGGCTCAATATTTGTTAGTATTACTTAGTCTATGTTAGTAAAAAAAAAAAAAAGTACACAAAAATTAAAAATTACCATTCCTGCACCATCCCCCCTGCCATGGCACAGCAATGGTTTACGTGGGGACTGTCCAGTCTTTTCGCGATCATATCCAGGATGCTGTTGCCCCCCTCCCTCACCAAATGTATAGGTAGGATTTGACGTTTTTGACATTCGTTGACGCCTGTCATAATATACGTCGTACGTAAGAGAAAAGGCGGCCCTATCTTCGATAATATAAAAATGATATCGCTGAATGTGTTGCAAAGCGCGAATTTCGAGAGCAGTTGAACCGATTTCGCTAATTCTTTTTGTAAAATATTCCTTGAAGTACGAGGATGGTTCTTACGTAGAGAAAAATTAAAAAAAATAAGGATTCGACTGTTAGGCGGTACGAAGTTCGCAGGGTAAGCGAGTTATGATATAAAATTTCATAAAACATCCTGTATTTGTTATTATAGTATGCATTATTATAGCATACTAAATAAATAATTAAAGGCGTACATTTTCCCTGTAAGTACATCACAACAATGGTGTAATTTACTTTATTTTTTTCCTTAAATAACTATTTTATATTCAATTAGCGGCCTAAATCTGTGCTTCGAAATAAAATCGTAAATAATTATGTCAAATCCTTGTTAATATGATCTGTGTACTGTGTGTCTGCAATAAATAATCTAGGCTCTTTTTTATAGCATTTTGGCCTCAGACAAGCACACCGCCCACCTGATGGAAAGTCAGCAAAGAAGACAAGCAGGACAAACCTTTAGTGACAGCATAAACTAAACCTCTCCAGTCAGTTCTGGCTACCCTACTCACTGCCTCTTCAAGAATTTACAGGCGTGAGTATTTGTATGTAGTATGTAGTATGTAGGTCGTTCTAGAATACGGAGCTAAGTTAGCTCTTCTAAGCTAGATACTTACGACATAACGTCTCGCAACATCAATTTCACCATTGTAAAGAACCGAGATCAAAGAAGGGGTCTTGGAGCCCCTACTTTGATCTCGGTTCTGGAGTAATTTTTGGAGTTACTCGAGCGTGACATATCTATAATCTATAATATAAAAATGAATCCCTAAATGTGTTGCTAAGCGCAAATCTCGAGAACGGCTGAACCGATTTCGCTAACTCTTTTTTTTTAATATTCCTTGAAGTACGAGGATGGTTCTTACGGAGAGGAAAATTAAAAAAAAATAAAGAATCGACCGTAAGGCGGTATGAAGTTCGCGGGGTCAGCTAGTTATATATAAAAATCAATGCCACTTTTCGTTGTTAGTTTATATCTCGAGAACGGGCTCACCTATCCAAACCAAATGTTTAGGCTTTGTTCGGACTATTTAGTAGATGGTTTATGCGAAGTTTGCACAAAATCTGTCGAGCGGTTCTTCATTTATCACATTTTTTGTTACAAATGAATTCAATAAATGGCGGATCATTGAGATTGTTATGTCAAATTGAAACTTTTTTCAGTGTTGACAGTACAAGCATGTTGTTATGTCATTTATGCGGGCATCTATTGACATGGCGGTACGAAGTTTGCGGGGTCAGCTAGTTACTTAATATTATAAAGGGTTAATGAAATCCATGATACTCGGCGATACATATATTTTCCAATATTTCTCAGCTTATAGCTTCACAATAAAACAGTACACTGTTCGACGGTCGACACGATAATGATCTCATCCTTACTAGCCGGTCAAAAATCAACTCGGGCGGAAGTGCGCCATGACAGTTGTTGGCGTAAATATCTAAATGGCTAATTTAATCAATGTATTTGACCGGATAGTAAGTTCATAAAATATATTTAAATACATTAATAATATCTAGATTTATTTTAACTGTTATTTGTAATATTTTGAGGATCACATTAAATCGATAAAAATAGATGACTGCTAAATGCATGTTGCTAGTCAGTATAGCTACTTTATGTTTAAAAATAAACAATGTATTTTAATAATTGCTAACAATATAAGGCAGGCAGGATACCTTACATATTGACTACCAACTCCAGCCTGTAATAGCGTTTTGGAGGGGGTAGGACACGACGGCTCTATCCCAATCGAGCAGTCCGACAGGGGAAGTACCTCCCTACAGAATACCGCGGGTATAATAAACTCGAGTTGTATTTCCGGCGGTGAGTAGGGTACACAGAGATCACTGGAGAGGTTTTGTGCTGTCAGTGGGAAGACTAAAGGCTTGTCCTGCTTGTCTTCTGCGCTGACGGCACAGAATCTGTGTTGCACTCGTCCATAGGCCACAGTAACCATTGTCCATCAGTGTCTCTGCTCAAAGTGGTATAAAAACAGCCTTAATTCTTCATTGCCAAATTACGTCGGGTTTTTCATTTTCATTTCATTTATTTATTTCTGAACAATTTTTACATTGTGTTGAAATGTTTAAGAGTAGACAATTACTAATTTAATTTCCATACATTCATGCTTAAATAAAATGTCATGCAAATGGTAATTCAATAGAAAATTAAAATACAAAAATAAAAACCAATAAAAGAATAACATGTCAAAATTGAATGTCAATAAGCACAATTAAATGTCAATAAGCCGAATAAAAGTGAGAAATTATAAGCCCATCAATCAAAATTGTCAATAAAATAGTATTAGCATACTTGTCACATTCTCAATTGTACATGTCACTCTATGAAATCGTCAATTGAATAAAAACAACTATCCATAAGAAATGCTTTCAATTTCGATAAAAAATTTAGTGTGTGTAGACTGCTCCTTATATCCAAGGGTAGCTTAGTAGCTGAATAGTTTTACTGCATTGTACCTTGAGCCATGTTTGACCAAATTCAATGTAGGCGCAATCATTTCTCCTCGCCCCTACCGCAATGCCTCAAAACAAAAGTGTTTAAAAAAAACACACACACAGTTGACGGATCATACATAACAAGGAACGTGCAAATAGGCGAGCTTAACTCAATATAAGTGCTCTACTAGGTCCCAGCAAACGCCTGAATAGCAGAGAAGTAGTTATGGTTATGAAGGGAGAAGCATACATTAAATAAAAATAGATAGTAAAAAGATGCGTGACGAGCAGAGGCAACCCGGGCGGCGGAGGTCGCAGAATGACCGCCGACTCCCATGAGTGCGGGCCTGGGGGTGACGGGTGGAGCTGTCTGTCATCTTATAGCAGGCCACGGTGGCGGCGCGCATTGCGTGTCACCTGGAGGGGAGTTGGGGAATCTGTGGTCTCCACACCCATAGATACCCAGCGGCCTTACCATAAACGCTTAAAACAGGTCAATAATTGAACTGCTGTCATTCTACCAACTGCAAATGTCACTTTGTAATCCTATATAGGTATTTATATGACATTACAAACTGCAAATTGCATAACTGCAAATGTCATTGCAGTTGGTAGAATGACAGCAGTTCAATTATTGACCTGTTTTAAGAGTTCATGGTATGGGCCCTGATCGAGAGATATAGCTCTGAGTCGAACGGGGTGCGAGGGATATAATAATAATCTCACCTCCAGCAACCAACGGCCCACTGACGGTGTGCGTTTTTAGTCGGTTCGAGTCCGACATAACCTCCCTCATCGACTCCGACGAGGGAGGTTTCCGTGGGGATTTACCGCACGAGGCAAATTTTTTAGTTTTCAAATAATGTATGGAAATCTGCCGGATTTCTTGACATTTTATGATTCCTGCTCCGCTCCGTTGAGTAGTCGCGTGAAGATAATTATAGCCTAGCTTTATCGATAAACGGTCTATACAACACAAAAAGTTTTTTCAATTCAAACAAATAGTTCCTGAGATAAGCGCTTCAACCAAACAAACAAATGAACGAACGAATCAACAAACGGACGGACGGATTTTTTGTTATACTTTTAGATCGCAGACAAGCACACGGCCCAGGGGTAAGAGGTAAGTGGTTACCGTGGCCTATGGACGTCACAACACCAGGGGAGTCACACTCGTGCTGTCGACCCTGTAAGAACAGAGAGATTCTGTGCCGTCAACGCGAAAGATAAGTAGATCAAAGCCTTTGATTTTCCCACTGACAGCACAAAATCTCTCCAGTGAGATGGACGGATGGATGGACGGAAGGACGGACGGAAGGACGGACGGACGGATGGCGGAGGCGCGGTACGAGGGGGGGGGGGGGGGTCACAGGTCACAGGGGACATGACCCCCCCCCCAAAACCATGCACTTCATATTGAAAAGTCCCAGTACGAGGGGAGGGGGGAATTTCCGAAGTGACCCCCCCCAAAACTTCAAGCTGCGACGGACGGACGGACGGATGGATGAACAAACAGGCAAATATACAAACAAACTCTTTAGCTTTATAATATACTTAAATATTGATTACAAAATAGGTACTTATTAAAACTATTTTGTAGGAAGGAAAAAAATAGGTATTATGACAATAACGGCGGTTTAATACATAACAGTTAATAATAGAAATAATTAATAGAGATTTTATAGGAAACTGTTAAATATTAATCTACAATGCCATGGACTTTAAACTTCGATAAGTTTAACGGCAACAGCTAGTAAATAATGTTACAGTAACTAATACCAATTAGTTAGAACGCATTTTTTCTAGTTAGAACTAGTTCTACATTATTAAAACTACTAATTCTCAGTAATAACATCAGTTTAAACGAATTCATAATAGACAAAAAGCGGTTTTCTGAGTCACTTAAATTTCGAATTGGGTTATAACTATGACCGTTAATTGTGTGTCGATTCGGGTACTTAGATAACTTGTACTTCAAACTGTGTGATAACTAGGCACCATCTTTAGTCACCTCGCGACCATGGCTGCTGTAAAGTAGCCGAAAAATTAGCTAACAAATAAATCGCGATAGAATCCGTTAAAAAGTGTTTTTTTTTGCAATGAAAGAGCATGAGTCGAGGGCGCGTGACATACTGCCGTGAGCGTTGGCGGAGGACTGACCAAATCTGTTATGCAATTCACAAAGCAAGCATAACGACGCGAGTCGCAACGTTATGCTCGATAGAGATTGTCATTGGTCGATCTCCAGTGACGTGACCCAATCCGACCAATGACAATCTCTATTGAGCACAACCTGCAAAACGTTTCGACTCGCATCGTTGTGCATTGCTCAGCTGACGGTCGATTGCTAAATACTCCCCTCGTTTCGCCGCGCACACACCATAGGCGCAGTGTAGCGGTTACCATCGTCGTTCAACAAGGAATACGAGTTCTAACTAAAATTGGATTTTAACTGTATCATATACAAGGAAATGAATATAATTAAAGATACGACTAAAATTCAGTTAATTAGTTGTTGTGATCATCTGCTGGAACACACGACATGTTTTCTTACGTTTTATTTTCAGTTTTGAATATGTGCTTATTCGTTCATTCTGGTAAGTAATTATTGTCATTGAAACTTTAATTTAATTAATATAAAATATACTACTTAGTTATATTCAAAATGAGGAATGACTATAAAAAAAAAGGAATAGTGGGCCAAGAATCTTCAGTTATAGGAAGTGCTCGTCGACGGGCACATCCTTGAGAATCGACCAATCACAATCAGTATCAATGACGTGGTCTAGGATGTCACCAATGACAATTGCTATAACTGTGGACACGAGTGATGGACCTAAATCGGCAAGTTCGCGCATGGTGCACTACCGGACAAAAAAATGGCTACTCTATTTTGTGTTTTAGCTTTTCTGACATTTATCGCCCGAACTATTAAAAATCTTCATTTTAAATTACCTATTTAAATTATTTAGGTATTATGTAGAAATTGTTACATAATAATATTTAACAGTTAATCGAGTTAATCCCCGTCAACATGATTGTAGGTGTATTATCATGAAACGCTATAATTTAATGGTTAGAAATTAGAATATATTTAATTGTCAACAGTATAAAAATGTATCTTATTCTGACAATTTATTTATTTATTAACTATACCAATAGATAGGTAGGTACTAACCTACAGAAGACCGCGGCTTAATAACCTCGTGTTGTGTTTCCGACGGTGAGTAGGGTAGCCATAGCTCACAGTAGAGGTTTTGTGCTGTCAGTGGGAAAACCAAAGCCTTTGTCCTACTATCTTTTCAGTTAATGGCACACAATCTCTCTGTTCTTACAGGGTCGGCAGCACGAGTGTGGCTCCCCTGGTGTTGCACTCGCCTATAGGCCACGGTAACCACTTACCACCGTGTGCTTGTCTGCGACCTCAGTAGTATAAAAAAATAGTAACCAAAATTACTAATATTCTCATTAACCCCTCATCCCTCCAGCTAAGCCAAATTGCGTGTGTTAGGAGTTCACGTCGGTAGGTAATCCCGTAGGATTTGAACCCGTCACGAGTTTGATTCGAACACGGGACCTCTCGCTCGTAGTAAGGCCGACTCCTTAACCACTAAGCTCCCGATGATAAAAGTAATTTAATAATCACAAAGAGTAAGGGCCTCGCGTTAAAAAAGCTAGTAGGTTTAGGGTAAACAAAAACCGTATAAATCAAGATCAACATATAAATCGCAAAATAAAAAACTTATATGATATCTTAAAAAAATATATTGTATATTATACTAATTCGAAATAATTATTGTGGTGATAAATTCAAATTTATTATTGCACGCAAGTATACGGAGAAGGACGCGGGAGTTTAGCGCCCTCTGATTGGTTTAAAACGTTGGCACGCAGCTCTATGATTGGTGGATGCGTCGTATTTCCTCCGCCGTCGCACCCCCGTGCTTTCCTCAAAGGGGATCTTAAAATCGTCTACTGCGCAGGGTCCAAGACATATTTATGTCTTCAGTTATATCAAGGACATGGCCTTGGTGACGTCACCCACTCTACGATGTTTCTAGGGCGGGTTAGGGCTTTAAAGTAAATATTATTGTCAAAAACAGAATCGAGAAGCGAGAATAGAGCGTTAAAAATATGCTTTAGTGAGTTTTCAAATTATTATATTAGTATCAATTAAAAAACAATTGAATACAACTCAGGCGGGACTCGAACCCGCGATCTTTTCCTTACAGGGGGAATGCTAAATATTAAAAAGTTTCTGGATGATAACCTCAAGCGAGAAGTTGTCCAACCAAGTTATAACCTATGTGAAGTAACAACAACTCATTTTATTCCAGATATATACTACAATTATAATTATAATATCCAATTGGAGTTAACTGAACAAACCTACCTCTGGAGATCAAATTATGACATCGAGCGCATTTTTGTAGTGTTAGAAGACAAACCGGTTGTTATAAAACTACTAAACTACGGAGCTCTAAACATCAAGTAAGTTTTTGTATTCTATCATGATCTTCCCGCCGCCGGTTATGCAAAGCTTGAATTTTGCAACCCGGGGTCTACTTCCTTGAGATGAGTGATCTGACCTGAAAAATCTGACTGATCTGACTGAGATTTTTTTTATCTTCGTCCATTAATTAGTCGGTGTAACGGCTGCTTGTTAACCTCTTCCCTGATTAACAAAGACAACAGCGTATCTCTCCCACAGGGGAGACGCTGAGGTTAATATAAAGTAGTCGTATATCTTAATGATAAAAATGATGCATGGTCATCCCAATCACTTACTTGCTCGCACATTATAAATTGTATAAAAGCCATATAAAAAAAGATAATCTAGTTCTCTGACTTTCTTGCTGGTATCTTTCAGTACCAACTTACCGAACCAGCGAAAGAATCATTTGTTATTTGATTGGGCTACCTTGGCTAGATTAGCTGTGCAATTCTCTAAGCACACAGCGACGAGCACAACGTTGCGATAACCTTCATAGAGATTGTCATTGGTCGGACTGGGTGACGTCACTGGAGATCGACCAATGACAATCTATATCAAGGCTGTCTCAAAGTTGTGCTCGTCGTTGTGCGCTTACAGAATTGCATTGCTGTTCGTCATTCATTTAACTATTGACCCCTGGGATAGTCAAAAGTAGTCAAACCTCGCTAGTAATTCTTTATTTTACGCAGTTGATTTCAAATCAAATCAATAAATTATATTTGGTTAACTTACAGGTTCTATACTTTCTATTGAACTTCAGTCCAATGTTATGTTGTTCTGTTCTGTTGAACGCGTTAACCCAGGAACTAACTGCCTTGAATTATAAATATCTTTTTGTATTGAATAGCCCGTTTATCGAGGAAGGTTGAGGAAGGCTGTATATCATTACGCCACTACTCAAGGCAGCGGAGTAGTCATCATAAATTTCAATCAATGCGGCAGATTCCTATACTTTAGTTGAAAGTGAAGTGAAAACTTTGGGATGAATTATAATGTAATGTATTATAAATTCAATACAGCTAGTAGTACCTAGGTATTTGACAAATTACCTATTGTTTTAGTTGCGGATCTATGTTCTACCCCTATATCCCCTATATGACGAACTTTAGAGAATATGACGAATTTGGTGTAGTAAGCTCCATTGGCGTAGTAAGTACCAATTATTTTTCGTAAATAATAATAATAATTCGGCGAGCATTCTACCACCGAACCACCGATGCCGGTGGTCAGTGGTAGAATTTTCGCTTCATGATCGTATACGCGTGGTGACGGAAAAAGAATACAAGTGTCACCACTCCATCTTTTCCAAAGGGTGTCGTAAGAGGCGATTGACGAAACAATACGCCGATGATATCACTGCGAGAGAAGGAAAACTCGAAATAAAACCCTGTACCAACCCGTCTGGCCAGCGTGGAAACAGTAGGCTAAAGCCTCTCAACATTGGAAGAAGCCTATGTCCAGCAGTGGACTGCGATAGGCTAATTGATTGAATAATATAAACTTGAACCCGATAGAAAATTTAATTAACAATGATACACTGCTTTTGTTAAAAAATGTTTTATTTTCAATTCCTACCTACATTCATAATGTGGAGGCCTTACGATCAGAGGTAGACTCAAAAAAAGATGGATGGAATACGTGAAAGATGATAATTATTATGGTAAGGAAGGGAATATCTTTTAAATTACATAGATCTGGGATTTGACCACCACCAGTAAAAAATAATATTTTGGTTCAATCTTACTTTACTATCATAGTGGGATTCGGACTCCGACCGCTGTCGTCCGTCGATATTTTGTGTACGACAAGTGAAAATTTTAAAAAAGTAAGAGATCTTTTTTGAATCGTTTTAACAATAATATCAGTAGTATCATTAGTATGACGGTCCGAATCACACTATAAAAGTAAAGTATAATACCTACCTAAGTACTTATAAGAAGTGGTGGTAAGATGCCTGTTGGGAAAGAATGGAAGAGCTTATTTTGATTGGACACGTCAGTAAAAATTCTCCTCGCCTAATAGTAAACTGAAGGTAAACTCACATGAAAGACGGCCACCTTTATAGATATCCACAATGTTACAATGGTGGCCCTCAGCTTGACGGCCTTGCCCTACTTCTTTTCTTAGCTATAATTTTGCCTCCTCAACATTCAAATCTAAAGTGGACCTTTAATTTGCAGTAGGTACATGTAGTTTAAAATATATTCTCAGGTTCCACGGGCAACAGCTGATATGACTGGCAGATGGCATTGCTTTATAAGTAGATTTAATCCAATCTATGCTTTGAAGATCACATTCAGAGTTCGCGTGAAGAGCAGTTCTACAAGTAAGTTTTACAATTTAAGGTGATTACATACGCGAATGACTTTGACCATACAAATGCTCAAGGTCATTCGCTCATATTTGAACCGTAAAAATCAGTAAAACCAATTTTAATAGATCATTTTATAGGCGACGATTACTAACTAAGAAGATCACGTCATGCTAATACACTTGTTTAACATTTATATGTGAAATTTTAGATTATTTCGATACATATTGTAGATAATATTTGGTTTCATAAGAAAGAGTAGAGTGATTTTCTGAGCCTCTTTTTAACTATTTCCTCCCTTTTTATTTAATTTATGAAAAGAAATTATTCTCTATATCCTGTAGTATGCAGGCATGTGAATTTCAGATCTGTAGGTTTTATAGTTAAAATTAAAATCAAAATCAATTTATTGTTTGTCACAGGTAATACTAGATGTTGAATTACATAAAATAAGTAGGTATCACTGTAACATGTCTGATATACGACGTACAATAAGATTTATTAATCACATTAAACTAAAAAATAAATTGTCAAAATACACTTATTTGGATACATTATTATTCAGGCTATTCTTCTTCAATTATTATTATCGGTTTCGAAAATACCAATTTTTAGATGCTGACCTGATTCGGGACCTTAATAATATAATTTGATAGGGTGTAGAGGGCCCTGGGGCGTGGGGCACAGAACCTCCACACGGTGTGCCCTGGGCAACGGAGATGGCAGCGCCTCTCTACCGCTCAAGGGAGAAGTTACCGCCCGTAGCAAATACTGGTCGCTGTGGGAGCGGCTTTGTAGAGGACTTCTCGGAGGCTTTCCACGTGTCCCTGTAACTAGCAGGGGGCACAATGGAGAGCAGGCAAGGGGTGGACAGCAATGTAAGCGCACAACGACTAGCACTGTATTACGACAGCCTTGATATAGATTGACATTAGTCGATCTTATAGATGTAAGGCCGGAATAATTCCAAATATTCCGATGAGGATAAAACGAAAAATCCCGAATAATTCCCAAATGACCCGGAATAATTCGGAATTATTCCGGTCGATATTTAGTAGATAGATGTAGTAGGTATTGAGAGTCTTGACTCTTGTTGATAGTCTTGTGACTCGAAATGCAGTTATGATTCGCGTTTTATACGGTTATATATATATATATATATATATATATTATATATATAATACATAACTCAAAGGTGACTGACTGACTGACTGACATAGTGACCTATTAACGCACAGCCCAAACCACTGGACGGATCGGGCTGAAATTTGGCATGCAGGTAGATGTTATGACTTAGGCATTCGCTAAGAAAGGATTTTGATTAATTCTACCCCCAAGGGGATAAAATAGGGGATGAAAGTTTGTACGAAACTACGAAACTTTGTCAATTTTAAACCGATCGGGCTGAGACTTTGCATGCATTAAGCTACTATGACGTAGGTATCCGCTAAGAAAGGATTTTGATTAATTCTACCCCCAAGGGGATGAACAACATTCCGAACTTAACGCGGACGAAGTCGCGGGCAACAGCTAGTTGGTGTATATACCTATCGGTACAGTCAGTAAATACAGTCTAAGACTTATGTTTTCCTGAGTACCTACTTATATACTTTTAAACTCTTTAAGAGTGTTTTCACACCATCCAATATCCGTATCGGACGACGATGGCCGACATCCGATATCCGACACCATATTATTACGTGATTTTCATATAAATATCCGATAAGATTGGTCCGATTTGGCTATTTGCTACATAGCACAGACTAGTTAAGGATGCTATGGATAAAAAACCTTAAAAAACGTAGTGCAAGCAATTTTCGACCTTATTGACATGACATAGAATGGCGTTCTTTTCTTATATTCGTAATCAGTGTCATCTATTAGCGCAAAAAGACACGTAACTAAGATAATGTCATTAAGGTCGAAAGTCGCTTACAGTCGCTGTTTTAGTATCTGTGTGAAAGTTGTAGTCATATTATATAATATTACCTACATATTATTATAATAAAATAAGTAGGTACCGTACATCTTGACTTGACTCCAAGTCGCGAGAGATGCTCGAATTGGTTTGATATGGTTTATGATTGGTGGATTTGAGCCTCTCCGTCACCATGGTACACGGGGTACCCCCGTACCATGGTGGCGGAGAAGCTCAAATCTACCTAATCCACAAAAGACATCCAAAAACGCGTACTGTTACTCGTACTGCGCATATACATACATATAAGTAGGTACGTTTTGTGACGTCACTGAGGTCAAGATATATATTCCGGTACCTATCTACCTACCTATATACCAATATAGGTCTGTACTTAAGTTTTCGTTTAGTAGGTAGGTGGAAGCACAGTTATTTCATTTTTTGTAGGTGAGTTTAGCGGGAATAATTCCGGAATATTTGAGAATATTTGGGAATAATTCCGAATAATATGGAATAATTCGGAATTATTCGGGATTTTTACATCTATAGTCGATCTCCAGTGACGTCACCGCGGTCCAGGGTCGGCAGCGCGAGTGTGACGCCCTTGGTGTTGCATACGCCTATAGGCCACAGTGACCACTTCCCATCACGTGGGCCGTGTGCTTGTGTGTCAAGTGCTATAAAAAAATCACCCAGTCCGACCAATGACAAAATGACTTACAGCACTGCAATTCACAAAACGAGCACAACGATGCGAGTTACAACGTTGTGCTCGATAAAGATTGTCATTGGTCGGATTGGGTCACGTCACTGGAGATCGACCAATGACAATCTCTATCGAGCACAACGTTGCGACTCGCATCGTTGTGCTTTTGCACACCAGAATTGCATTGCAGGTCGCCAAGCGCCAATTGCTACACAAAAAAAAAGGTGAACGGGGATACCAACATACATCACATTCATGAACGTAAAATAATATCAAAATACAATAAAATTAATCAAGTTTCCTTAAAATACGATATATAAAATTTAAGTACGTGTATTCTTTTCTTACTATAGGGAGAGTCGGAATAGAAATTGGTGGAAGATTAGTGGATACCAGTCTAACAGACGCGTCGGAACTAGCGTATGATGAAGTCGCTACATACTCCTACTGGAACGGGGAGACGGTGGATCTGGTCTGTTACAATGAGCAGCATGACGGCATGATTTATTTACGATATTATGATACAACAGGTACGACTAATCGACTTGTACGCATACCGTACAACGAGGTCACCATTTTTTTTTTGCCTTACTTTCATGTCTTACGTAACTCTATAGTCAGGTCTTTTGTATTTTCATACGCGACAGTTGCTTGAGCCAGAAAACTATCAACTTGAATTGGTGAGATAAGAGCACAAATACCTACGTAAAAAAAGACGTGTGGCCAGTGGCACTCGGGGACTGCCGCGGTAAAGCTATTGCATAGCATTTTTTATCAACTTATGCAATTATCCCCCCACTCCGAGCTCGGCTTGATTCGTGCGAGCTCGGAGTGTCAACTTAGGTTTTTTCGTTACGGAATTTCTGGATTCGGTCTCCACGCTCAAGGCCCGCGATATAAGCTATGCAATAGCTTAAAAAATAAAATTATATCGTGACATATCTCTTAAAATTTCAGGTACACTAGTAGTTAGAACTAGTAACATAAAGGGTTACGGTAATGACAATAATAATATACTCTTTCAAGCAACGCTGTACACCGTACACAATAACTCCATGATAGATTGCACGTACGTCACGCCGATAGATGGTATCGAGTTTTCCTATAGAATTATCTTTACACAAAACATTATTAAACCAAGTTATGGTAAGTAACCATATTTCTATTTATACTGTTGACTGAAGGCACTTGTACTTTTTCAAAAAAATTCTCGCTGGGAATTGTTTTGGATGGTGACCTGAACGGTCATGTGGGTGACAGGTGTAAGGAGTTTGGGCGTGTCTAGTGTCTACGGTGGTTTTGGATAATGTAGCCGTAACCCAGAGGATGAGCACTGAGCATATGCTCAGAATGTGTGCGACTGCCGATCTGACAATCGTGAACACGGCGTGAACACTTTAAAAAGAAATTCGAACATCTTGCCACCTACAGGAACCAGGCGCGGTCGCAGCTTGAAGTTTTGGGGGGGGGGGGGGGGTCACTTCGGAAATAAATTTAACCCCCCCCTCCCCTCGTACTGGGACTTTTCAATATGACATGCATGATTTTGGTGGGGGTCATGTCCCCTGTGACCCCCCTCGGACCGCACCTGACAGGAATGGGGGGCACGCTACCCGGATCGATTTCCTACTGACTAGGAGGCACAGTATCAGTATGGTAGCCAACAGCAATGTAATACCCGGGGATAGTCTCACTAGTCAACACCGCCTCCTTGTCATGGACCTCCACGTGAAACCTAAAAATAAACGTGCTGAGCACGGCCAACGCAAAATGAGGTGGTGGCTGCTTGATGATGCCCAATAAAAAGTGGCAAGCGTCCAAATCTTCCAAAGACCGGAACACGTACAAAGATGCAAAACCGCCACCAAGCTAAGGCCAAACGAGACCAATTGCAATGATCTATCGATAACAAATTGGAATCATCTGAGGGGCAAAAGCTCATCTATAAGTTGGCGCGTTCCAGGGCCAAAGCTGCGCAGGTTCTGTCCAAGTGCCGCTGCATTAGAGACCCTGGGGACAATCTATTATACGAGGAAGTCGTGGTTAAGGAGAGATGGCGCTCATACTTCCACGAGCTGCTGAATAAGCAGCATAAAGTGGGGCAGCCACCAGAATTCTCTCCAAATCAAGGACTAGTGCCATCGATAATGCCTGCAGAAGTCCAGACTGCCATTCGCTGCATGAAGAACGAATTAAGTCCCCATCAAGACTTGGCGGGTTTGAGCTGCATCAGATCTGTTTGTCAGACCTTTTTTTTTTATCGTGCGAAAAATCCCCACGGATAGTGGCACTATACCTAATTTCCAAACGGATGAACCGATTTTAATCTGGTTTTTTTTGTTTGAAAGCTGACGTGATCGAGATGTGTTCTTAATACATTATGATCTGTTAGGAAGTTTCAGGATCATCAGCTCTTTCCTAGTTGACGAAGGGTCTTCCTGACTTCTACAGATGTAAAATTTGATATACATTTCCTTTGGGAGTAATTCTATGACATAGTAATCTTGTACTTTAAGTAAATATATTATCTCATTTTCAGGTAACTTCAAAGTTGCTATAAATAATTCACAGCTCATATCTGATCAGAACTTAATTGCTGATGGCGTACGTACAAGTCGGTATCACTACATGTTCTTTCCAGAAGAAAACTTGAAAATCACATGCGATCCGCTCAACGATGGCGACTTAAAACCAACCTTTTATACAGGACCCCCTAATGATCTTATACCATTTAATGGAATAGAAAAAAGTATGTATATACTTATCTTAATTTTTAGAATATTAACATCCGAAATCCTACTAATATTATAAATGTGAAAGTTTGTGATAATGGATGTGTGGATGTGTGGATGTTTGTTACTCTTTCACGCATAAACGGCTGGACCGATTTGGTTGAAATTTGGTATGTATATAGGTTATACCCTGGATAAACATATAGGCTATATATCAGCGATGAACGGGATCAGAATTCCACGCGGGCGGAGCCGCGGGCAACAGCTAGTTATTAATATTTCCTCTAACTACCCCTCCAGCTCAGCTAAATTGCTTGTATTAGGAGTCGGTTCACGTCGGTAATGTACCTAATGGCCAGGATTCGAACTAAGCTAGCTTTTGCCCGCGGCTCCACCCGCGTCGGTTATCGCGACCATAGCCTATGTCCTTTCTCAAGGTCTAATCTACCCCTATACCGAATTTCATTAAAATCGGTTCAGTAGTTTAGGCGTGAAAGCGTAACAGACAGACCGACAGACAGATTTACTTTCGCATTTATAATATTAGTATGGAGTATGGAAGTATAGATAAATGTCCAATGTACAGACGTGTAAAAAAAAAATACATGGGTTATGTTTTATTAACGATAGACTAGCTGACCCGGCGAACTTCGTACCGCAATATTTTCTGATCCCGTTCCCGCTGCATATCTCTAAATTTATCAGTGTTTCTCTGAAATATTATACATGTATTATACATATAAACCTTCCTCTTGAATCATTCTATCTATTAAAAAAAACCGCATCAAAATCCGTTGCGTAGCGGACAGACAACGACAGCGACTTTGTTTTATAATAATTATGTAGTGATGATACTGAACACAAAAAAATATTTTGTCAACTCTTGTCTGTTTGTCCACGATGGATGCAAAAACCACTAAACGGGTTTTTAAGACCTTGTTCAGACTTAAAATCTTACGCATGTTTAATCGCAACCGGAGATACAGCCATATATGTACGATATGGATACGACATATTATGTGCAAATACTGAAACCGAAAAGCATCCTGGTCCGTAGGAATAGAACCAAATTAAATTTAAACTTAAATTCCCTGATTTATAAAATCCGAAATTTTCTAACAAAATAATTATTAAAACGACACCTCTGGGTTCAATTGGCGTATAAACCAAAACACGACTTTTCAGGAGAGCAAAAAAACGATTTTATTTTTAGAAAAAAAATCATAACTTTTTTATTTTAGAAGCTACATAAAAAATTCCAAAGAGAAAGATTCTTAGAATTTGGGGATGAAGAAGGCTACATCATTCAATCATATCTATCTTCTTTGGTTTGGAAGTTAGCATGGATATACGTCTTAGAAAATACCAATTTATGGTGTATACACCCCATGAAAATTGGATGAAAAACCAAATATGGATATAAGCTGTACTTATATCCATATTTGGTAAAATTAAGTTCACATTTACTGATGTAAAAGCACGTAACTGTAGATTTTTTTGCTGTAAAAACTATTTACTTTGCACATCAATAGAATTATAATTAATAAAAACTATCTCGATACTGTTAGAATGTGGCAGAATTACATTAATATTAGTCTTACTACAGAATTGTGGTCGATATATACGAAATTAAACTACCAGAAACGAAATTAACTTAGTTTTATTAAATAAAACAGATAATTTATGGCACACATTATCAGTCATGATCAGATTACCAAACTAATAAAGGCAATTATTTAAATCTGTGGCTCTTCCACAGCCATCTCTCTTTCACCGCGACTTCCTCGTACAACAGATTGTCCTCAGGGTCTTTGTCTTTAATTCAGCGGCACTTGAACAGAGCCTGCGCCATTTTGGCCGTGGAACGCGCCAACTTATAGATAAGCTTTTGCCCCTCAGACGATTCCAACTTGTTATATAGCGGTTGCAAGTGGTCTCGTTTGGCCCTGGCTACCGCTCTCCTGGTGGCGCGTTTTGCATCTTTGTACGCGTCGCGGTCATCGAAAGATTTGGACGCTTGTCACTTTTTTAAGGAGGGCTTTCTTCACCCTGATCTCTCTCTGCACTGTGTCGTTCCACCACCAAGTGTCCCTGTCATAGATGCGTCCACCCTTAGACGTACCGAGCACCGCCCTCCCCGCCTCAAGGATAGCTGCCTGAATCCTGTCCCAGCAAATCTGTACTGGTTCGTCTACAGCATCAGCGCACTTGTCACCGATAGCTGAGACGAGACTTTGGGACTTGGCTTCACCACCACCTGATTCTGCGTTGGCCACGCTCGGCGCGTTTGTCTTTGAGTTTCACGCGGAGGTCCATGACAAGGAGACGGTGTTGGCTAGTGAGACTCTCTCCGGGTATTACCTTGCAGTTGGCCACCCTGCTGATGCTATGCCTCTTAGTGAGTAGGAAATCGATCTGGGTAGCGTGCTCTCCGCTCTTGCAGGTGACAAGAAGTTCGGCTTTCTTTTTGAAGAACCTGTTCACGACGGCAAGTTCGGTGGCCGTACACGTTTTGAGGATGTGCTCACCCTTTGGGTTACGGCTACCGTGTCCAAAACCGCTGTGGGCATGTCCAAACTCCTCACACCTGTCAACCACATGACTGTTCGTGCAGTGGTTTTACTTTAGCAGAATCGAGGGCCAGGGCCTCGATTCTGCTAAAGCAAAACCACCGTCATAACACGGACACTCATAATTTTTTAAATTTTTACCATTTAATTTGAGACTTTAAAGCAATGTATATAAAATCTAAAATTAAATGGCCTATTGTAGAGTGAACGAAAGCGTGTAGTAAAAATATTGTCATTTAATTTTGGACTTTAATTCTATAGCAATAAAGTCTAAAATTGAATACCATTTTTTGCAATGGATATGGTTTATACGTCCATATGTTATTTAAATGTTTGGATTTACGACCTCAATTTTAAATTACGTTTAAGAAATATATTCATTCGTCACGGCGTAAAAGCCATTTACAATCAAGGCAGATCTTACGCCCCGGGTTGGTAAAAATCTTGGTCATAACGTCTTACTAAAAATTTAAAAAAGAAAAATTTGGCTGTTACATTAACATTTTATCTTTTTTGTGGTAGGATGATCTAAATTTTTTGGGTCGTAAAAGCATTTTTTTTGCGAATTTGAACATTTTAAATATACAGATCGATAGAGAAAAAAAATCTGAACTAAACGGTGTATATAACTCATTTTGGCCAAAATGGTTTATACGCCAATTGAACCCAGAGGTGTCGAAAATAAATGTAGAAAATGCAACCACTTGTATAAGTCATTAAATAGTTTCATCCATTGCTTTAAAGTCATTGACTGTGTCATAAGTCATGAATAAATACGCACACACCTTTACACACACACACACACAACAACTTCACACACACACAACAATAGGCATAGTAGGTAACTTACTTGAACAGCTAAGCGGCAACATGCGATTCTACAAAGTGCTCAAAGTTGTTCAAATTCTATAAAATTAAAACTCTAGTTTCTGCCCTTAATACTGGACCAATTTTGTTCAAACTTTTCCTGCTTGAAGCTTAGGGGGTACCAAGTATATGGTTTCAATTATTGCCTATATGTCGTATCCATATTGTATATATATACAGGGGTAGGCAGAGGTGTATTAACTTAACACTCACATTGCGTCAATTATGATTTTCCACGCTATAGGGGGCTGATTAATCATGTGAGGCTCAACGGGAGGGGGGGGGGGGGGGGGGGGTTGGGTCCGGAAAACATCACGAAACCAGGGGGAAGGGAGGGGTATATTGGGATATCACGTGTATTTATTTTTCTTATAACTGGTTTCTATTTCTTAAAACATACACGTGATATTGGCTAGGGGGGAGGGGGTAGTCTAAAACCTCACCACGTATCACCACAGGGGAGGGGGAATTAGAAAATTGCTAAAAAAAAATCAGGTTTTTTTTTTTTTTTTTTTTTTTTTTTTTTTTTTTTTTTTCAACCGAAATTACTAATATTCCCGTTAACCCCTCCAACTAAGCTAAATTGTTTGTGCTAGGAGTGGGTTCACGTCGGTAGTGTAATGGCCAGGATTCGAACCCGGGACCTCTCGATCGTAAGGCCGACTCCTTAACCACTAAGCTACCGACGCTTCAACGTGATTAATGGACAGCCCCCAGGGGGCGAGACTTTTACCATTGCACGGGCACTTATACAGCCCTTGGTCGCCTTCTACGACACCCACAGAAAGAGATTCGGTGGACATATCTTACTCCACCGAGAATCATACAAAATTAATGCATACGTTACTTTCAGAAACAGAAATTAATTTAAATCAATTAGAAATAGAATTCAATGAAAAATTTACAATTACATGTGCTGCGGTAGAAGCCGGACAATTTAAACTCATGGCATACATATTGCTTATAAAACGTAAGTATGAATATGAATTCACCGGAGGTAGGACACTACAATATTCCCGTCCCAACTGAACAGTCCGACTGGAGAAGTACCTTCACCCTACTGCAATGCAATGCCTTGTTGTCATTGGTCGATCTCCAGTCACGTCACCTAGTTCGACCAATGAAAATCTTTATCAAGGTTGTCACAACGTTGTTCTCGTCGCTATGCACTTACAGAATTGCATTGCACAATACCACGGTCATAATAACCTCGTGTTGTGTTTCCGGCGCCGAGTAAGGTAGCTGAAGCTCACTGGAGAGGTATTGTGCTGTCTGTGAGATCACCAAAGGCTTGTCATGCTATCTTCTGCATTGACGGCACAGAAAACAGAAACACTCCGTGTTTACAGGGTCAGCAGCACGAGTGTGACTCCTCTGGTGTTGCACACGTCCATAGGCTGTGGTAACCACTTTCCATCAGTTGGGCCGTGTGCTTATCTAAATTCAAATTCAAATTCAAATTCAAATTCAAATTCAAATTCAAATTCAAATTCAAATTCAAATTCAAATTCAAATTCAAATTCAAATTCAAATTCAAATTCAAATTCAAATTCAAATTCAAATTCAAATTCAAATTCAAATTCAAATTCAAATTCAAATTCAAATTCAAATTCAAATTCAAAATTTTAAATTTTTTTTAGAAAAAATTAATAATTGATTACAAAAATATTCCAATAATAATAATTTATGTCAAAAAAATAATAATAATAGCAACAAGAATGTCAATAATAAATCAAACAGTACAATAATACAATGATAAGTAGTCAAGAAGCTCCAATTTATTTTTAGACAATCTCATCATCTAGATATTCAGTAACACTGTAGTACGCTTTCTGCAATAGAAAATGTTTTAAATTAATTTTCAATGCATTGCAATTTAGCTCCTTCCAATACTTTGGCAATTTATTGAATATTACAGGCCCCATACAAACAATGCTTTTGCGCATAAGGGCAGTCTTTGCCGTGTGCAAACGTAGCTTGTTATTATCCCGTCTGTTTCGCGGAACTGTTGCTTCTAGGGTCGGAAATAAGTGAGGATTAGATTGCACAATCATTACAACTTCAAAAATGTATAGACTTGGTAGTGTTAAAATTTTGTACTCCTGGAAGTAAGCCTTGCAGCTATCTATAGTTTTCAATCCAAACATTGACCTAATGCATCTCTTTTGTGCCTTGAACGCATCTCCTGTATCTGTTGAGTTCCCCCAGAAAATGACCCCGTATCGTAACAGGGATGCAGCTACACCATGATAAGCTACTATTAGAGCATCTTTATTAACAATGCTAGACAGCGTATGCAGAGCATTAGGCAGAACTAGAAATTCTCTTACAGAGCTGCTCTATGTGTGATTTCCAGTTAATGTGTTGATCAATTATTAGTCCAAGGAATTTTGTCGTAGTAAGGCTTTCAATTTATATTGTTCTGATATTCTAAATCTACTCCAGGTGTTGTTACTCTTTGGCTAAAATGCATGATTTTAGTTTTTTTTAAATTAATTTTTAAATTATTAATGTCTAGCCATTTAATTATAGATGTCAATGTGTTATGTATGTCAGTTTTATATTTAATTAAGTCATTGCTGTCATTACAAATTGTCAATGTGCTATCATCTGCAAATAATGTCATATTATGTTGGGTAGATTTCGGTAAGTCGTTAATATAGAGTGTAAAGAGCAACGGTCCAAGTACACTGCCCTGAGGAACGCCATAGATGACATTTCTCTGTGCTGACTGATGTATTTCCTCGTGTTTTGTCGCTGTATTTATTCTGGCTATCTCCGTGCCTTGAGCGTGGAGACCGAATCCAGAAATTCCGTAACGAAAAAACCTAAGCTGACACTCCGAGCTCGCACGAATCAAGCCGAGCTGCTCCGAAATCGGCCAATTTCGGAGCAGCTTGACTCGATTCGTGTGAGTTCGGAGTGGGGGGATAATTGCATAAGTTGATAAAAAATGCTATGCAATATCTTTACCGCGGCAGTCCCCGAGTGCCACACGTCTTTTTACCCGACTGCGCCAGCGAGAAGGTAATGTGTTTCGCGCGTATGTATGTATGTATGTATGTATGTATGTATGTATGTATGTATGTATGTATGTATGTATGTATGTATGTGTCTATGTATGTATGTAGTTTTCTTTGTTCCCCTCTACAGGCCTAACCCCTAGACGGATTTCGATGAATGGGGTCTTAAATGAAAGGTATTCATCTCCCGAGTGTCATAGGGTACATAAAATTCCAACAAAAACTATACGGTAGATTTTTGATGCTAAAATATGTGTCGTCAAAATTTTTTTTTCATTCGAATTTATCGAGTAGGGTATCAAAATGAAGAGAATTAAAAGGAGAGTACAAAAATATATAGATGTCATATCTTAACTAAAAAGGTTAAAATAAAATTAATTATTAAAAAATAAAAAACCCGACTGCTGTCTAAAAGATCGAAACAAGCTTGATAGCAGGCGGTACCCATTAAATTTCTTTCGTCGTCGGGCTTTTTTATTTTTTAATTATTTTTATTTTAGTACTCGTAGTAGTACTTAGTTGGGTAAGGTTAGGTTTCGATGATTTTTTTGTTGTTCAATTTGCAGTGAATATACATACCGAACATTATAAAAATGTATTTTGAACAGCTGTAACTCTACCATGATGTGTTTATATCGAATAGTAGCAGGACAAGCCTTTGGATTGCCACTAATAGCACAAAACCTATCTAGTGAGCACTGACTGCCCTATTCACCGCTGGGTACACAACACAAGGTTATTATGGACGCAGTATTCTGTAGGGCGGAGGTACTTCCCCAGTCGGACTGCTCAATTAGGACGCAAATGATACTGTCGTGTCCTATAAAACTGTCAGTAAACCTTTCATGCAAGCAAAATATAAGTCTAACTTATGTTTTTCAAGGAGAACCTCCAAAGTTGCAAGTACTAGGGCTCAATAGGAAGTATGTGAACGTACAATACACTTTGACAAACACGGATTGGAGGATCCATTATAGGTACAGCCCAGGCCAGGTGCTGAATATTACATGTATCGCCAGTGATATAGGATACCTTCAGCTTTTCGAATGTAAGTACTTACATCTTGCTAATATTCTGAAGAAGAAAGATTTGTATTTTTGTAAAACGAATTAACTCAAAAACTACTGAACTGATTTCGAAAAATATTTCGCCATTATTTTTTTTTATTTTTTTTGTTTTTTTATACCTAGCACCTCCAATGTATGAATATTTTGGAGTTCTTAGCTACATTTCCCTTTCATACTAGTTCTCGCTTATTTGCTTCTCGCACTTTCATTCTGCATACTGTATCTTTCTTGTATTCAATGTCTTTCACACGACTACAGGTGGGATTACCTGCTATTCCTACTAGCTATTTTACTTTTATTTTTAACTTAGTAGGGGAAATAATAATGCACATTTTTTATTTTATTTCTGCACTTTGCAATTACAACTTGACCTAATTCTTCTATGTGTACATAAATTATTTTTACTTACTTGCTTAACTTACATTATTTTCTTTTCTTAATTCTCACTTATCTTTTATTCGTAATACTATTGTTTGTTACTGTCTGTTTACATTTATATTTTACTTATATTAATCATGAGGGCAGGGCACATAGCACGGAGGACTGATGACCGATGGGGTCGAAAAGTCCTCGAGTGGAGGCCACGTATCGGCAAGCGCAGCGTAGGACGTCCACCCACAAGGTGGACAGACGACCTCATTAAGGCCGCGGGAACGCGCTGGATGCGAGCCGCTTCCAACCGGTCCTATTGGAGATCTATAGGGGAGGCCTATGTCCAGCAGTGGACTTCCTATGGCTGAAATGATGATGATGATGATGAATCATGATGTACAGCAATAACCACATGTTATTCTGCCATCATTGACTTAATCTACTTATTCCTATTATTCACGATTTTCACTATTTCGACACAGTAATCAATGAATACTTTCCTATCCTTGCTGGCCATAATCATGCTTAGTGTATTTATGCTTAAGTTTGTATCTATTTTATGCATCCAACGTACCTAAGCCTGGCGAAAATAGGGCACTCTATTATTAAGTGGGGGATCGTTTCCTCTACATTCGGGTCGCAGGCGCACGATGGACTCTCCTTGCACTAGAACCGCGTCAAATACTTAGAGAACCCACCGTGCCCCGTTAGTAGTTGCGTTTGGTGAAAGTTGGCGCCGATTTTCTTTATAACCCTGTACGCGTCCAGCGCGCTTGGGAAGAAGAGCTTTGTTACTGAGGCGGTCGCTCCAGACATGTACCTCCGATTCCATTCACTGAGCGAGTCCGAGCGGATTGTTCGCTTAATGAAAGAAATCGAGCAACGATCATAGTCCGGCACCCGCCTCAATCTCAAGGCTGCCTCTTTTGCCAGCTGGTCAGCCCTCTCGTTCCCCTCCAATCCCGCGTGTGCTTTTATCCAGAATAAATTCACAGATTTATTCTGGTGAACTATCGATCTAATGTTTTCTCGTGTTTCAACTGCTAAGGGGTGGAGACAACCGGGATTTGTGACCGTCTGGAGTGCCGCGGTCGAGTCGCTGTATATCGCTTTATTTCCTTAGTCGCTTCACATATGGCCAGGAGTTCCGCCTGGTAGACTGTACAGTAGGATGACAGACAAAGCTTGCGGGCGCGGGTTTCGGCCCCGTTATCCCAAATGGATAACGCAACACCTACCCTGCCCTCAATCTTGCTGCCATCCGTATAAATTTGCACTGTGTTAATGCATGTTGCGTCTACTTGTTCGGTAGTCTCCAGGTTATGAAACTCCAGGCGCATATGGTCCGCGGGGTGTGGACTATCCAAGGCTGAAGCCATCCGCTCGGCCTCCCGCCCGCTCAAGTCTGGGAGAGGATCCCCCCTCCTGGTCCTATATAGCGAAGCTGCTTCGCGAACGCGAAGGTCAAGGGTGAGAATCCCCGCCAAGAGCAATGCCGACTGGAGGGAGACCGTTCGATATGACTTACAGATCTTTTGTGCAAAGCTACGCTGAATGGAGTTCAGGCGCTTCTGTATCCCCTGTTTCTCGACCGCGGGTGCCCATGCGCTGGCCCCGTACAGAACTATAGGTTCCACCGTCGCCGTGTATATTGTGTGAATAATCTCCGGGTGAAGGCCCCAACTTGCCTTCGCCGCACCGATCAACTGTTTGTGTGTGTTTGTGACTTTTTTACATACGTTTGTTACATGTGGCTTAAACGTTAAGCTCCTGTCGATCGTCAGGCCAAGTATCTTGACCTCATCAGCCATGTCAATGCTTATCCCCCCCATGCTCAGGCGAGGGGTGTCGTACTTAAGCTTGCGTGTTATTAGCATAGCATTCGTTTTGTGCGGCGCAAATTTGAGCTTATTTCGGATACCCCACGCTCGAACATGGTCGAGAGCAGCATTAGCACTCCTCTCAATTTCAGCCGTCGTGTCGCCACAGAAGAGCAGGACGACATCATCGGCGAAGGCTTGCACGTAATCACCCCGCCTCTCAAGGCTCTTAAGCAGTGGGTCCAGGAGAAGGTTCCATAGTATTGGCCCGCCGATAGAGCCTTGGACGCAACCCTTTCTTGTTCGTTTGCTGTATTCCTTGCCGGCATATCTCACTCTAACACTCCTGTCTTCAAGGTAGCTGTATATTATTCTCCTGAGGCCTTCAGGGCACTCCTCTTCGACTAGCCGCATCGTGATTGCAGGCCACCAAGCGCTGTCGAAGGCACCTTCTATGTCCAGGGACACCAGTGTGACCATTTTTCTTTCATCCAGCTGAGTTCGTATGTGCTGAACTAGGGCATAGAGGGCGTCTTCGCAGCTCCGTTGGGGCATGAAACCGTACTGGTGCATACTAATACGTGGATGAAGATGGTGCCTGAGCCTTGCCATAACCATCTTCTCCAGTATTTTGCCCAGTACCGGGAGGAGCCCGATAGGCCTATATGACTTTGGAAGCACATAGTTATCCTTACCCGGTTTTCTAAGTGCAACAACGGTTGCCTCCTTCCATGCTACCGGGAAATAATGCAATTGGAGGCATTTCTTTGCCAAGGCAAGGAACAGCATTGGCTCGTTTCTGATGGCGTGGCTGCAGATATCGGCCGTAAAACCGTCAGCACCCGGAGCCTTCTTGGGGTTAAATGACTTAACCGCCATCTCGAGTGCGAAGGGAGTGAATGGTGGGTCCCGTGGCACACCAAAGGGCCCCTCGGTCACTCTCCTCGCGCTCTCTCTTACACGGGTATGTTTCTCCGTGTCTTCCTTCTCTCTATCCTCCGGATAGAAGACATCAGCCAGCAATCTGACTGATTGTTCTGCATCTAAGGCCACGCCATTCAGCTCCAGGGGTACGTCTTCAACTCTTTTCGCGGTTCTGCCCATTACCCGATAGATACCCCTCCCACATCCCCTCCCTATCCTGTTTATTACAGAACTCTTTCCAGCTTTTAATCTGAGCACTTTTTACCTCCATTTCGTACTTTTCTTTCCACTGTAGGTAATCACCCACGACTCTCTCCCGACGAACCGGTGCCGCACACCTTATGCGATTCCTCCTGGTGGACACCTCCCTTTTCAATTTCGCAAGCTCCTCAGACCACCACGGAATCCTCAGTTTTTGTTCGGCGCTTTTCTTGGGCATAGAAGTGGTGCAAGCCTCGGTAGTCACTTTCGTGAGCGCTTTGATCGCATCCTCTAGTTTGCTTCTATGCTCAATCTTTTCGACTTCTGCAGCCGTTAGCTTATTCTCCGTTCTTAGTTGAGTCAGCTTGGAGTTAAATAGCTCCCAGTTGGCTTTCCTAGTATTATAAATTCGAGTTGTTCACTTAATATCCGTGCCAAAGGCTTTTTGGAGTCTAATTACAAAGCTGATTCCGTGATGGTCCGAGCTCGTCAGGTGCTTCTCCACTTTCCAATTGTTCACAAGGTGCAACATATTACCCGAACAGAAGGTGACGTCTACATGACTTCGGAATGTTCTTCCGCCTCTGATTGTGTCGAAGGTCGGTGTGTCACCCACATTTAGTACGTGGAGGCCCAGTTCGTCGATCATGCCCATGAAGGAGTCTCCTCGGGCGTTTACCGACACGCTGCAAGCCACCACGTACACGTTGGAACGGGATCGGAATTCGACGTGGGTAGAGCCGCGGGCAGCAACTATGTATAATATAATACCATTTTGTACAAAAAAACTGTAGACAAACCGCGAAAAAATAATCAACGTAAAAATTTTTTACTAGTCTTAATTCATCGGAATTTTAAAGATCCCTAATGCGGCCCTGCTATTTACGTGTTACGCAGACGTTGGCACGTGTCGTGTCCAACTCATGGCAGAGCTACAGTATTTGGCGACACCTTTTACTTGCGTGGTGGCGCGTTCGCGTAGCGTGCGGTACAAATTCCAGCTACTTTCGCTTCTAGGTCGACGACGGTTCAAACCCAGCCAATTACAAAAATCACTTTTCGGAGTCAGTACCGACGACCATGATAGAAGTAAAATCCTATCAATGCCGCTTTTGATATTCGATTCAGTAAAGAGCTTACTGAAGCTCTTGGCAATCCGAGGTCCTTATGTAAGTTGTACAGGGATTTAGCTGGAATTCTCCTTGCTCCTACTTCTACGGCGTAGAGTTTAACCACGTAGCCGTTTTTGGTTAACTCGTTAGTCAACCAAAGTATTTGTTTGTCTTTATAGCGTGGTCTTTAGGTATATTAGTTTCCCACGGTACTGTGAGTTCTACAAGCACTGCACGCCTATGCGATCGTGAAAAAAGGAATATGTCGGGTCTGGATGATGAGGCACAGATATCCTCCGGTATTTTATAGAGCTTCTCATACGTGTCTACGAGTATTGTCCAGTCAACGGCAGCTATCAAAATTGAATATGGCTTTTGTGGTGATTTCTTTGAGCAGCCTTTCTTTACAAACACAATGTCATTTCTTTGGTTTGTGGTTAATCCTTTTTTCGCTCTAGCTACCGCCGAACTTTCTTGTCAGATTTTTCTGATTTGTTTCCGCTTCCTAGAGCATGATGCTCTAGGAGGCGGATAGTTGTTATTATGTAGATAATATAATATTCGCGTAAACTTTCGACAGTTTCAGTATGTATTAATTTTATAAAAATATTGTTTTTTATAGCTACACAAATTTCGTATATGCCGGTAATGGCTCGGAGTATAAACAAGATATTTAGATTGGGGGTTGAACACAGCAATAGTACACTAATTTGTCGATATAGAGAAATTAAAACAAATTACAACCGGCAAGTAATGATTACGCTTCGTATGCAGGATGCAGGTAAGCCTGCAGTGCATTTCTGTAAGTGCACAACGACGAGCACAACGTAGCGACAACCTTGATATAGATTGCCATTGGTCGATCTCCAGTGACGTCACCCAGTCCGACCAATGACAATCTCTATCAAGGTTGTCGCAACGTTGTGCTCGTCGTTGTGCACTTACAGAATTGCATTGCTGGAGTGGTTTTAATATGACCCCTTGAGTGTGGAAAACATGGTACCCAAACAGGACCCCAATTCGGCTAGTTATCAATCACTATCATACCACAGACATTGTAAAAATTGACATTAAATTTTAGATTTTAATTCTATATACGTAAAGTTGAAAATTTAATGGCATTTTCTACAGTGTCTGTGGTATGACAGTGGTTGATAATTAGCAGAATCGAGGTCCAGAATTGACCGTAGGTAGAAGCTTATCTTTGGGAGAGACGCTCCCAGCTGTTGTCTCATGGCTCCCCCCTACACGTAGACAGATTCATCCGCAGTTGCCATCAGCGGACGCGTCCGCTGATGTGCAGACGGGGTGACTTGCTCGTCTGTAGTAGATATTTAATATTACTACCTAACCTAACCTACTAAAGGCGAACAAATCACAGCGTCGGTTCACTATCCTTTTGCATAATAAAAATAACCATAACCTAATTTAGCATAAGGTAAAATAGACTAATGATCTTTTGGCATAATTTTTTGGCATGATTACATAGTAAAATTTTGTCAAGTAATTATGCTAAAAAAAATATGCTAAATTCATTATGCCAAAACCATTTTAGGACAAAATATTCTAAGTTAACGAAAGGGATCCCACACCGTCCACCGCTAACATCCACAGATGAATCTGTGTACGTGTAGAGGACCCTTCACTCAGGTGCACCACGTGGCAGTTCCAACCCAAGCACACGTTATGTACCTACTAATCAGGAATATGTTTATTTTATTCTAGTTTCATCACGACTCATGGCGTCTTTTCCATCCTTAACAAGGGTCAACGCCACCGATCACCCTTCAACTGACATCCCTGGGGATGTTTCAGACGAGACTCGATTGACAACACAACGAAGTAATGGTAAATCTTATTAATGTAGATACTTTTACATCTTTGAGTAAAAGGCAAATATGAGAGTTGCCTATTTTCGGCACATAGTCCAACCAGAACGATACTCTGCAATGCAATTCTGTAAGCGCACAACGTTGCGACAACCTTGATAGAGTTGTCATTGGTCGGACTGCGTGACGTCACTGGAGATCGACCAATGACAATCTATATCAAGGCTGTCGCAACGTTGTGCTCGTCGTTGTGCGCTTACAGAATTGCTCTGCAGTCCTGAATCACGATTTTCATTGACAGATTTGATAGATTTTCAATGATAATAATGTCTTCAGTACGAACACGGGGTACCAATAGGAACAAAACATCTTTAGTAAAGCTAATTAAAACTAAAACCCGACTACTGCAAAAGCACGCTCCAAAAAGTATTAAACAAGAAAATATCAAGAATAGCCGTGGTCGTATGCCACTTTTCCCTAGAATACCTATATTGTTTTGTTAGAGTAAGTGGCATACGACCACGGCTATTCTTGATATTTTCTTGTTTAATACTTTTTGGAGCGTGCTTTTGCAGTAGTCGGGTTTTAGTTTTAAACTTAATTTTTTATTTATACTATTTTGGAATAGCCAATACCCAAAATTTTTACATTATTTGAAATGAGCTAATTGAGCCCTTGAATTTGATACCAAACACGGTATATTTACCTCAAGTTTATTTTTTAACGCAGTACTTTATGGCCGCTAGAGGGCGCCACATTGGATTCAGTGACATGTCATATAGCCTATAACTAGCGGACGATCAAGACGCTTCTATCGATACCTCATTTGTCCAGTTCTAATAAGTGGTTAAAGAGCAATGAGGGAACAAACGAACATACATACATACATACATACATATTATACATACATACATACATACATACATACATACATACATACATACATACATACATACATACATACATACATACATACATACATACATACATACATACATACATACATACATACATACATACATACATACATACATATATACATACATACATACATACATACATACATACATACATACATACATACATACATACATACATACATACATACATACATAGCCTGTCAAAATCATAACCCTCCTTTGGCTTTGCCGTAGTCGGGTAAAAAACCAATAGATGGCATTAGTAGTCTCATATTAAGAAATGCATACATACATAAAATCACAACATTATCCCTGGTCCTCTACCGGACCCCTCGGAAGTGTGGTGTCCCCTCGCCAGCTAGGACCCCAATTCTGTTAATTGTCAACCACTGTCAATTTATTTCGATATCTGTTGAGTTGAAAATCTAATGGCATTTTTACAGTGCCAGTGGTATGACTTGACAATTAGCAGAATCGGGTTGAGAATTGACAGCAGGTGGAAGCGTCCTTTCAAAAAAGAGAGACGCTGCTGGCTGCCGTCTTTTTTTTTTTTTTTTTTTTTTATCGTACGAAAAATCCCCGCGGATACCTCCCCCGCCGGAGCCGGAGGAGGAGGTTATGTCGGACTCGAACCGACTAAAACGCACGCCGACTGTGGGCCGTCAGTTGCCGGAGGTGAGATTGTTGTAGCCATATCCCTCGCACCCCGGCCGACCCAGGGCCATATCTCTCGATCTGGCCCTCTCCCGATGTGGGGACCGTAGAGTCCCCAACTCGCCCCCGGGTATGGGGAGGCACGCAATGCGCACCGCCGCCGTGGCCTGCTTCTGCTAGGGTGACAGGCGGCTCCACCCGTCACCCCCAGGCCCGCGCTCATGGGGGACGGAGGTCGTTCTGCGACCTCCGACGCCCGAGTTGCCGTCGCTCGTTACGGGCCGCGCGGTTAGCGATTCTCCTACGCTCTTCGCGGGCCGCAAGGTCTGCGATTCTCCTTCGCTCCCGCTCCGCCTCCCATTTCACGAGCATTATTTGCTCGCAGAAGGAGGCGCCGGCGGCCCACGCATCCGCGCAGCGAACCATCGCTGCGAGCAAAGTAGCGAGCGTGAGAACTCTCACTCCCAAGGTCGCCACCAGCTCCCGTCTCGGCGTCTCCCACGCCGGACACTCGGTGAGCGTGTGCAGCGCCGAGTCCTCGCTCGCGTCGCAGTGATGGCACTCGGACGTTGGCTCTTTCTTCGCGATCCGATGCAGATACCACCCATGACTGGTGATTATCTGCGTCAGCCAGAACGAGAGGCCGCCGTGTGGCCTCTCTAGCCACTCCCCCATGATGGGTCTTACCGCCGCTAATACGGCGTGCCCTGCTGGCTGCCGTCTTACCCAGGGGCGTGGAGATTCCGACCCAAGCCCACCATTATGTATTGCGCGAGACATATATCTTGGACCTAAAATTTGCTTACTAGTACGCAAAGTAGTAGTAGTTACGCAGTACTAACTAGATGCTCTCGACAGGTTGCAGCGACACGCAGTCCGCATTATTGGGAATCCTGAGATAACCAAAACCCTCGAGCCTTTGCAATTGCGTAGAGATGTGGCATCTTTGGCGGTATTTTACCGTCTCTACCACGGTGAATGTTCTGATGAGCTCTTCCAATTAATCCCACCTTCTCCTTTCCTATATTGGACAACACGTGCAGGGCTTAGATGCCACCCACATACGGTGCAGAATATTCCATCGAGAACCAAACGGTTCGGCGACTCCTTCTTCTGCCGCACCATTAAGTCTTGGAATTCCTTACCAGTTCACGTGTTTCCCTCCTCCTACAGTCCCGGGTCCTTTAAGCGGGGCGTGAAAAAGCATCTGATGAGGCCGTCAAGCTGAGTGCCACCATTGTAACATGATACGTGTCTGTAATGGTGACCCTCTTTTCAGAGACTTTGCCTTCAGCTTACCATCAGGCGAGGCGAAGTCAAATTGACGTGTCCTATAAAATAAAAATAAAAAAGCTTAAATTATTACAAAACAATCCTTTCGCCTGGCCTCCATTGTATCGCGATTTAGGTCCAAGATACGTGTCCTGAGGCATACCTACTAATCACAAATATATGTTTATTTTATTCTAGTTTCATCACGACTCATGGCGTCTACTCCATCCTTACCAAAGGCCAACGCCCCTGATGACCCTTCAACAGATACTCCCGTGATTATTTCAGAAGTCGTCGAGGAAGAAGTCGGCGATGAGGCTCCATTGACAACTCCACAAAGTGATGGTAAATCTTATCATCGTACTTCATCATGATACATTCGGTGGCTTAGTGGTCAGCGCATTCCCCCTGTAAAGGAAAGATCGCGGGTTCGAGTCCCGCCCGAAGTCGATTCTCTTTTCTCTTTCTAAATCGATTTGAATAGTCAGCATAATAAATGCTTCAAAATTTCATTCAATAGTTTGAGCGGAGTCATCAAAAATTAATATTTAAAAATTATTGTAAAATCATTCATTGGTTCCAAAATAGCTCGTATGAGTGTCGGTAGATGGCTCCACTGTCGCGTCGTCCCAAAGACGGAAGTATAGAGGAATTTGGATAGGTTTCGTGCGGGCTGCGGTGTCTTAGTGGACAGCTGTGCAATTCACTAACAAGCACAACGATGCGACAACGATGCGAGTCGCAACGATGTGCGCGATAGACACTGTCATTGGTCGATTTCCAATGACGTGATACAATCTGACCAATGACAATCTACGTTGCGCCTCGCATCGTTGTCGCATCGTTGTGCTCGCTTAGTGAATTGCAGTGCTGAGCATTCTGCAGAGCAGAGATACTTTCTGAAGTTTAAGCGAATATGACTCCCTGATATACGACCACTTTTTATCGGATTGTATCTGCTACACTCCCTCGCTAAATCGCTAAGTAGACTCGTTAAATAACATAGATATACCGAGAATGATCCGCAAGGCTATAGAAATTTAAAAAAAAACACCCAAATTTAATAGAAAAGCCCAAATCCAGTCATCCATGCAAAATACATAAGACTTAACGACACAGTGAGCTCATTCTGCGTAAATAGTAGCACCTACAATTTCATCATGATTCCGGGTACTTTTTGATAACAGTCAAACTATGCGACAACTACTAACTATCTATACCTAGTCACCCCGTGACCATAGCTGCTGAAAAGTAACCAAAACTTCGGAATAAAAGTTAATAATAACAAATAAATCGCCATAGAATATGTTAAAAAGTGTTTTTATTTTAAATTACTTTTAACACAGCCTCCGTGGCGTAGCGGTAGTGAACGCGGCCGCTACGCAGGAGGCGCGGGTTCGATCCCCGCTCAGTGCAAATATTTGTGTGAATTAAATATGAGTATTTGCATTGGTCTGGTCGTGCCTCGGAGAGCACGTTAAGCCGTCGGTCCCGGTTGCCATGAGATCATCTATGGCAGTCGTTACGGGGAAGTTGGAGCCCTCAAAAATCCAAAAACAACGGTCTAACTGTTAACATTGGGTTGTGGAGGTCAGATGACAATCGCTTCACGGAAAATATCGAGGTCTAGCCGAATTCGTGGTTAAGACTGGTAAAAGCGGACCCCAGACTCCGAGCTGAAAGCTTCGGATGCGACTGGGAATTAACGCTAAGAGGAAGAAGAAGAAGACTTTTAATAACTTTGAGCAAAAGGCAAGAACGCACTTTGACTATTTAAGCCCATATTCCAGAGATGACAGAGATTATCATTGGTTGGACTGGGTGACCTGACTGTAGATCGACCAATGATAATCTACATCAAATTGTCCGCTTACAGAAATGCATTGCAGAACGATACTCAGTCCTGAATTTCAATTTTTATCGACAGATTTGGCAGACAGACTGGTTATAAATCGAGATTCAGGTTGGAGTATTGTTCTGGAATACGGGCTGTAATGTAGTGTTCTGCAATGCAATTCTGTAAGCGCACAACAACGAGCACGACGTTGTGCCAACCTTGATAGAGATTGTCATTGGTCTTACACTGGGTGACGTCACTGGAGATCGACCAATGACAATCTATATCAAGGTTGTCGCAACGTTGTGCTCGTCGTTGTGCGCTTACAGAATTGCTCGCTGTTTAAACACGTTCTAAATATAAAAATATCTGCGTTTCGATGTCGCGGTGGCATAATATTCATATTTATGATGTTTTCAGATAAGCGGGACTCTCAGTTTACCATTAATTTAGTTATTGGTTGTGTTGTACCGCTTTTGCTGTTAGTCGTCATCGGCTTGCTCGTCTACTACCGGAGATACAAGTATTCTCGAACTGAACAGGTAGGGAAAACATCGTCTGATGTGATTTTCCTAATGCTTCTTTAGCCCAACACTATAGCTTGTACTATGAGCGCATTCTCTATGAGCGCGGGCCAGGAGGTGACAGGTGGAGCCGCTTGTCACTCTAGCTGAGACACGTCGAGACAGCGGTTTGACCGTGCTCCCTTCCCCCCTTTTTCTGGGGAAAGATAGATATACCATAGTCCTACATCCGAGGGGTGCTTCACCGGCCCTGGGGCAGTCGAGGTGCGAGGAATTGACCTCACCCTTGGCAATTGATGACCCAAGACGAACTTGTGGTTTTATTTTTTGGTTGATTCGAGTCCGAGCCCGTGCTCGTTTGTTCTATAAATGAAAATGATTCATATTATTATTCTGATATAGAATGTCGTCTGCCAAAATACTTACACCCATTTTCAGATACTCTTTTTAAGATCAAAACTTATTTGAAAATCAAGGGTGATCCTGCTAAAGCTGTAAGTAAATAATTTCACTCCCAGATTATCCCCTTATTTCAGACTGATGGGAACCAGCCGCAAGAGGTTGAGCCAACGCCTCCTGTAGATATGGCAAGCAATCCTGATACATGTGATCATGAATACCAGTACATTGATTTCGAAGTAAGTACTGTAGCACCCGGAAGTACTAACAATAATTACTCTGGAAGTCAGGATGTCAACAAACCGCTCCATATTCAAAATTAGAGTGCACCAGCTTTACAGCAACCCATAGCCACTTATGGGTGGCTGTATTGTTGGCAATACAATCAAAGCAAATCAAACTGTATCCGTAGGATTTTTCCGCTTGTATGTATTTATTTTAACATATATGTATGTATATTATACCTAATTATGCATATAACAGTATACAAGTGTATGTAGTTTATTATATTTGTATTTGTATAATTATATATTTATATAAATGTATATATTATTATTGTTATCAATATTCTATTATCCAATTCTGCATTAACTTTTTTTGTACCAAACTAGGTCAAACTCTCACCACAATACATCGTGCACCTACTTGTGACATATCTCTGCATCACCCTAAGGTTGACTGGTAGAAAATGCCTTGGGCATTAAGTCCGCCTTTGTACAATTATTTTGTATTTGTGCAAAAAGTTTAAAATAAATAAATAAATAAATAAAAAATAAAAAATAAAATATTTTCAACTTTTTAGTTTAGATATGACATATATATATTTTGGTAATCTCCTTTTAATTCCCTTCATTTTGATACCCTATTCGACAAATTAAATGAAAAGAAAAAAAATATTGACAACACAATTATTTTAGCACCAAAAATCCACTGTATAGTTTTTGTAGAAATTTTATGTACCCTATGACACTCGAGAGATGAATACCTTTCATTTGAGACCCCATTCATCGAAATCCGTGTAGGCGTTAGGCCTGTAGACGGGAACAAAGAAAACTACATACATACATACATACGCGCGAAAATCGCAGTCGGGTAAAAACATCGACCTCCATCCTCCATAAGCACAGGCATGGACCCCAATTCTCCTAACTGTCGACCACTGTCATACCACTGACACTGCAAAGAATATAATTAAATTTAAGACTTCACTGTTATGCTGTTACAGTCTAAAATTGGATAGCATCTTGTAAAGTGAATGAAGAAAATGTAATGAATTCTTTTTCATTTAATTTTGGATTTTAAGTCTAAAACACTAAAGTCTAAAATTCAATAGCATTTTTTGCAGTGTCAATGGTATAACAGTGGTTGACAATTAGCAGAATCGGGATCCTTTTCAGTCGGTACAAAGTTACAAGGCTACAGTGGTAAAAGATTCCTACTAATGGCGCCCCCACCGGGTTCAGACAGAAGGGGTAGGCCCAAGAAGTCCTAACTTGACGTCGTGAAGGATGACATGCGTGCAAATGGTCTCACTACCATGGACGCCCAAGATCGTGCGAAGTGGAGGAGGAAGTGCCGGAAGGCGGACCCTGGGCTCCGAGGTTATCTTGGCCACGGATGCAATTAGAAAAACGCGTCTCCATGAAGATGATAATCAAAGTTAATATTTTACTTTGAACTTTCAGGACACACGTCCGAAGAAGAAACGCGAGAGGTGTCCATTAAATAAAGAAAATGGCGACATTGGCGACAAAGATAATCGCGTATACGATTACGCATATGTCTCAGCTGGTCGTTCAGAAGTAAAACGGACTTCACGGTCTAGTATTGCAAGTGCACAGAATAATACAACCTATTTTTGGATAAACCAGTGACTGGTTCATCACTCAACGACCTCCGTCCTCTGGGGGTGACAGGTGGAGTAGCCTGTCACCCTAGCAGGAGAATGCCGAGGCGGCAGCGCAATGCGCATCTATACTATTATATAATTGTAAAGTGGTCGACTGGTCGTGTCTGTACATTGGAGATATTTAAAAAAAAATACTTGGGTTATGATAAGTTAACGATACTGAACACGAAAATATTTTTTTTGAATTTCCTGTCTGTTTGTCTGTTTGTCTGTTTGTCTGTTTGTCTGTTTGTCTGTTTGTCTGTTTGTCTGTTTGTCTGTTTGTCTGTTTGTCTGTTTGTCTGTTTGTCTGTTTGTCTGTTTGTCTGTTTGTCTGTTTGTCTGTTTGTCTGTTTGTCCGCGATGGACGCAAAAACTACGTTTGTTTGATAGCAATCGGTTGAGTAGAACCGAAGATATGAGCAAAGGTCGCGTTAACCGAGATGCACGCGGGCGAAGCCGCGGGCGGAAGGCTAGTATTAGATATTTTTTAATTTATATAATACTAGCTGACCCGGCGAACTTCGTACCGCCATATTTTCCACCCGCGTGGTATTCTGATCCCGATTTATCAGTGTTCCTCTACAATATTATGCATACATATAAACCTTCCTCTTGAATCATTCTATCTATTAAAAAAAACCACTTCAAAATCCGTTGCGTAGTTTTGAAGATTTAAGCATACATAGGGACAGACAGATAGCGACAGCGACTTTGTTTCATAATTTATGTAGTGATGACAAAGTGCAATATTACTATTATAATATGTCGCAGCCAACTGGCTTAATCAGTCGTTCAATTAACTGCTTTGGCTGTAAACTAAGCGGCACCGTTTAATTAACTGCCTGAATGATATTCTGACATTTATCGTTTGTTACATTTAACCAACTGGCTGGCTAATGCTTAAGCCATTCGTACGATTGTTTAACACTCAGAAATAAGACAGAAGGTAAGTGATAAGTGGCGCAGAATATTCCATGAAGAACCAAGCGGTTCGGCGACTCCTTCTTCTGCCGCACCATTAAATCTTGGAATTCCTTACCAGTTCACGTGTTTCCCTCCTCCTACAGTCCCGGGTCCTTTAAGCGGGGCGTGAAAAAGCCGTCAAGCTGAGTGCCACCATTGTATTGTAACATGATACGTGTCTGTAGTGGTGACCCTCTTTTCAGAGACTTTGCCTTCAGCTTACCATCAGGCGAGGCGAAGTCAAATTGACGTGTCCTATATAAAAAAAAAATTGAGAAAAGCAGCGCAATCCGATTTGGATAAGTTAGGTTATTAGGATTTTTTATAACCATGCCGAAACAGGACATTTGCCTGGCTATAATTATAATTAACCGTCATTGATCCAAGTCATTAGCTTATAATAGCTGTTTAATCAAATGGCTGAATATCATTCAGGAAATAATTCTAAATAGTAGAATATTATATTTTGAAGTCATACCTTTTTAGGGTTCCGTAGCCAAATGTGCAAAAAACGGAACCCTTATAGATTCGTCATGTCTGTCCGTCCGTCTGTCTGTCTGTCTGTCTGTCTGTCTGTCTGTCCGTCCGTATGTCACAGCCACTTTTCTCCGAAACTATAAGGCCTATTCTGTTGAAACTTGGTAAGAAGATGTATTCTGTGAACCGCATTAAGAATTTCACACAAAAATAAAAAAAAAGCATTAAATTTCGGAGGTCCTCATACTTAGAACTGAAACTCAATTTTTTTTTTTTTCATCAAACCCATACGGTATTTATAGATAGGTCTTTAAAAATGCTATTGAGGTTTCTAACATAATTTTTTTCTAAACTGAATAGTTTGCGCGAGAGACACTTCCAAAGTGGAAAAATGTGTGTCCCTCTAACTTCTAAACTAAGAGAATGATAAATCTAAAAAAAATATATGATGTAAATTGCCATGAAAACTACCACTAAAAATTGGTTCGAACGAGATCCAGTCAGTGGTTTTTTTTTAATACGTCATAAACCGCAATTTTCGCCTTTGCTACTACGGAACCCTTCATGGGCGAGTCCGACTCGCACTTGGCCGATTTTATTTATTTATTAGTCATTCTTGGTTCCTGGTGGAGTAGCGCAGGGTCACCCCATCTCTTCCTGTGGGTGTCGTAGAAGGTGACTAATGGATAGGGCTGTTCTCCATCCGACAGTAAACTAATGTTATAGCTCGTGAATAATTGCCTGCTTGACGGCAATAGGCTCGCTGCCTATTACGTGGGACCGAAAATCATAATTGTCGAAGTGTGGGTGATATACCTCTGCCTTCCCCATTGGGGATTTACAGGCGTCAGTACCTTTAATATAATGTATGTATGTATTTTAATAATGGGCAATAATAGACTTATTTTAAGAATAAAATTTAGATAAGTTAGGTATCAGTATTATTTTTTATTTTCATAAAGCTTGAAAAATTATAATTTTAAATTAATTTCTTTGAGATAAATTTTATTGATTTTTGGTAGAAATTGTTTTTTATTATTCTGGTATGCTTTTTCAATAATGTCAATATTGTGTCAATCAATGGCTGCCATCTATCATCAGTCATAAATCATCACACAAAATAACCGATTTGCATTGAAATTATTTTTGTGTTTTGGTGTATTCACATCGTTTTTTTTTTGTAATATTCGCATTGAGCTGAACTTCAGTGCCTCCCTGTGTACCAGTAAACCAAGTAGGTAGTTTAATTATTGTTGTGTCTTTTTTTGGACCTTATAGTTTTGTATTTTATAGTTGGCAATAAAAGCTATTATTGTAAATATACACAATGTGGTTTCATTTACCAAAAAAGTCTATGTATAAAAATCTACGCACAGAAATTAAAAAAGCGACATCTATCATCGCCTGGTGGAAGCTAATATCTACTATCTTGGCTATTGGGTCGTCGATGATTTATCAGATGATCTTGACGTTGAGAGGGAGCGTAGGGCGCAGCTGTCCAGCCCATAGTCCAGCCGGTGCAATATGCTGGCGCGCTTTGCACGTTGTACGAAGTCAGTCAAGGTTACACTTTTTAAAGCATATTACCAGTCCTTCTACACGTGTAGCCTGTGGGCCAACTTCATGCAGCGGGCGTACAGATCACTACAATTTCAGCTGTGCAATTCACTAAGCAAGCACAACGATGCGAGTCGCAACGTTGTGCTCGATAGAGATTGTCATTGGTCGATCTCCAGTGACGTCACCCAATCCGACCAATGACAATCTCTATCGAGCACAACGTTGCGACTCACATCGTTGTACTCGTGAATTGCAGTGTAGCAATGCAATTCTGTAAGCGCACAACGACGAGCACAACGTTACGACAGCCTTGATATAGATTGTCATTGGTCGATCTCCAGTGACGTCACCCAGTTCGACCAATGATAATGTATGTATGTAAATATGTATGTCAAATGTATGTATTTATGTACGTATGTATGTGAGTAGGTATATATTTATGTATTTGTTACAGTACCTACATCATTTGTGTAATGAAACACTTATTTCGATAAATAATATGGTACTAGGTATATGCTAAAGCTTGTAATATTGGATGTATGTTTTTTATTTCTGGGCCAAAACTATTTTAAAGTACAGTCCTCGTTACCTGCTACTCCAAAGATATCAGTCCATCAAAAGGTTGTCTGGTAGAGATCGCAGCCTGCGATAAGACCGCCCATTGTACTATATAAATTATGTAATAATTTCATATATTATGTATTCATTACTGGTGTACAATAAAGTATTATTCATTCATTCATTGATACATATTCTCAAGGTTGTCGCAACGTTGTGTCGTCGTTGTGCGTTTACAGAATTGTATTGCAGTACAACTATGCCTTCCGGGTGCTGTTGAACCTGCCGAGGTTTTGTAGCGCATCAAAATAATATGGACCGTTTTTTCGTGGTCCTACTAATTTGTCCTACTAGTAGGACCTACTTCTGTCTGTCCTATTACGTGAAGAATCAAAAATTTACCTCCTGTATATGCTGTGTATAGGTACTTATGATAAGAACTCGTTTGTGATTTAAATAGCTAGCCACTTTAAAATTATTATAATTTCTATATGTTCGCGGAGGCACATTGTGATGATTTTTATGCCACAACTAGCTGTTGCCCGCGACTTCGTCCGCGTTAATTTAGGAATGTTGTTCATCCCCTATTTTATGCCCTTGGGGGTAGAATTAATCAAAATCCTTTCTTAGGGGATGCCTACGTCATAGTCGCTTTATGCATGCAAAGTCTCAGCCCGATCGGTTTAAAATTGACAAAGTTTCATACAAACTTTCGTCCCCTATTTTATCCCCTTGGGGGTAGAATTAATCAAAATTCTTTCTTAGCGGATGCCTACGTCATAACATCTACCTGCATGCCAAA
Source organism: Eilema depressum (assembly GCA_914767945.1). Classification (NCBI taxonomy): domain Eukaryota; kingdom Metazoa; phylum Arthropoda; class Insecta; order Lepidoptera; family Erebidae; genus Eilema; species Eilema depressum. The sequence goes on along the minus strand of OU612041.1, from coordinate 6,895,676 downwards.
TTTCAGCCCGATCCGTCCAGTGGTTTGGGCTGTGCCTTGTTAGATCACTATGTCAGTCAGTCAGTCAGTCAGTCAGTCACCTTTGAGTTATATATATTTAGATTGGAAAGCGGATTATCAAAAATGTGTGCTCGACTGCTAGGCAGCACCAACAGCATCCTAAAGGTATTGTCCGAAAGGTGGGACAGGAAGGTCCTACAAAGGTGGACGCGCCTGCTGCTAGCGCGTCCCCTCAATTTATTTTGTGATTTGTGATCACCTTAAGGGTTTGCTTCCAAAGTCGACCGCATACGCCAACAACAAACGCATGCAGCACATACAGCGTACCCATTACTTGTTAAACTCCGATATAGATAAATGATACCATTGAGAAGCCGCAATGAATTACACGCATATACTGCGTGCGTCGTCGGCAGTTGTTGAATACCGCCACACCTTTAGGTTATATGCAAATTGTTTATTTTAATTTTACCAACTTATAATTTAATTTTGGACCCATTCAAAATACTTCAATTTCAATGCCAATTTAGATTTTAATACAATTGCGATTCATTCTATTGATTTTAATTTAATTGATTTAATTTAATTTATGTGGGTGCTAGCACCTCTGCCTACCCCTTCGGGGATATAGGCGTGAGTTTATGTTATGTTATGTAATTTGATTGGGATGTTATGGGATGTATAATATATTAAATCAAACTTGTACCAAAGTTGTAGCTTTTTTTTACGCCGTGTTGTAGCGGCCATATTGTGGCTATAGAGTCTGTATATATTTTTTTTGTTGATTTCACTTCAATCAATTAGCCTATTGCAGTCCACTGCTGGACATAGGCCTCTCTCAGTGTGTGCCATGTCTGCCGAAGCTCCACCTTCCAGCCACGCTTTTTAGGTCGTCAGTCCATCTGGCTAGTGGGCGGCCTTTCGTTTTCCACCTCGCGGTCTTCACTCTAGAACCCGTCTACTCCAACAACCATCAGATGTAATTTATGATTATTAAAAGTCGAGTTAAGGTGATTACATACGCGAATGACTTTGACCATACAAATGCTCAAGGTCATTCGCTCATATTTGAACCGTAAAAATCAGTAAAACGAATTTTAATAGATAACTTTATAGGCGACGGTTACTAACTAAGAAGATCACGTCATGCTAATACACTTATTTATCATACATGTGAAATTTTAGATTATTTGGATACACATTGTAGAAAATATTTGGTTTCATAAGAAAGAGTAGAGTGATGTTCAGAGCCTCATTTCAACTATTTCCTCCTATTTTATTTTATTTATGAAAAGATGAAGTTACTCTGCATATCCTATAGTATGCAGGCATGTGAATTTCAGATCTGTAGGTTTTATAGTTAAAAAGAAAAACGGTTTCAAAAATACCGATTTTTCGATGCTGATCTGATTCGGGGCCTTAACCTTGTACCAAACTAGGCATAGCTATTTTGTATGCCGCGTTGTAGCGGCCATATTGTGGCTGCATAATTTTTGTTAATTTCACTTATAAATATTAAAAATCAATTGTAGCTTGAATATCAAGAAGTTTTAACATCGTCAGTAATTTAAAAATATGCTAAATAAATACGGTATTGTAAATTGTAATAAGATACATTTTGGTTTGAACTGCTGGGGTCAGTTAAGCTGTTTTGGTTTTCATTAGTGGATGACTTATTGAACTTTTGATACGAAATCCATAGTTATTTCAGTACTCCATTGGACGTATATCAACCAGTTTATCAAACAATCAAGTTGTCAGGGACTCGGGGCAAGTATTTTCAAAAATATACGCGAATATTATTAAATTGAAATAAAATTAATTTTATCGGATCCTATCGCGATTTATTCGAAACACGGTCCCATGACACCATTGGTAGTCAAAGTCAAAGTCTTTATTTCTCAAAATAGTGCAACACTGTTACAGCTTTTTGACGACTTTATTGTTTTTTGTTTTTTATACTACTTACAGACAAGCACACGGCTCACCTGATGGAAGTTGTTGGTTACCGTGGCTTATGGACATAGGGACCTCATCTCTTCTATTTTTCTAGACTAGCTATGTCCAGCTTGATAGGTTAACAAAAAAATGTATATTGCTAAGCGCAAAACTCGAGAACGGCTCAACCAATTAGTCGTAAAATGTTCCCTTTAAGGCACACGTAGACTTTTATTAAAAAAAAATTAAACCAATTTTATCTTGTTGTTTATAATATTCTTTAAATTTTTAGTATTAATATTATTATATTATTTTATGCTAGAATAAAAGGGAGCCACCATGGGTTTTCTTGAAGAACGAGATCTATCAGATGTGCCCACTATTCCCGAATTTTATAAAGGGAAGACGATCTTCATAACAGGTGGCACTGGTAAGTTAGTTCTTTTATTTCCACCCCAACAATCCTACGTACACTAGTTGGCCGATCAAAACAAAATCTATGCAGGTGGGAATGCGAGACCCGGGCTAAATCGCATTTATGTCACTTAAGCCCTACCTCCTGCACTAAAGACCATCTAAACAATGTCACTGACAGCGCGGTCAAGATGGCAAAATTTTACTCTAGAAAAATTTAAAGCAAGCAGTGAACAAGAGCATCATTGACACAAAAGAAGAAGAATGTAAAAAATAAGCGCAAGCCATTTTGGACCTAACAACGGCAACTAGTTGACAGCCTCCGTGGCGTAGCGGTAGTGAACGCGGCCGCTACGCAGGAGGCGCGGGTTGGGTTGTGGAGGTCAGATGACAATCGCTTCACGGAAAATATCGAGGTCTAGCCAATCCGTAGTTAAGACTGGTAAAAGCGGACCCCAGACTCCGAGCTGAAAGCTTCGGATGCGACTGGGAATTAACGCTAGGAGGAAGAAGACGGCAACTAGTACCCAGTTCATTTTCATTCAAGATCAGCAATGCAATTCTGTAAGTGCACAACGACGAGCACAACGTTGCGACAACCTTGATATAGATTGTCATTGGTCGATCTCCAGTGACGTCACCCAGTCCGACCAATGACAATCTCTATCAAGATTGTCGCAACGTTGTGCTCGTCGTTGTGCGCTTACAGAATTGCATTGCAGCGACATTTATAGATGTTAAAAAACATATTTTCTAAGAAATGTTTGTTATACTACCTACTTAGGTCGCAGAGAAGCACACGGCCCACCTGATAGAAAGTGGTTACCGTGGCCTATGGACGAGTGCAACAAAAAACTGTCATTATAGTCGAAAGTACAATTCCTTTTTTTAAATCTCTATGTGATGGTCATTATAAAAAACTAGCTAGAGGAACCTATAATTATAGATAAAAATGTAGCCTATATTTAATTAATGTCACTAATGTGACCTTGGGTTTTCGAGGTCAGATGGCAGTCGCTTATCCGTAGTTAAGACTGGTAAAGCGGACACCAGACTCCGAGGTGAAAGACACGGATGCGACTAGGAATTAACGCTAGGATGAAAAAGCATTAATAAGCTTGTTTTCTGCACTGCAATTCACTAAGCGAGCACAACGATGTGAGTCGCTATGTGCTTGATAGAGATTGTCATTGGTCGGATTGGGTCACGTCACGACCAATGACAGTCTCTATCCAGCACAACGTTGCGACTCGCATCGTTGTGCTTGTTTAGTGAATTGCATAGCTGACTGTCACTTGGTTGATGAAATGTAGTTAAGAGGAAATTGTGCCAAAAAGGCTATTATAAAATACAAGAATATTTTGATGATAAACTAGCTTGGAAATGAGCTGTACACTCATGCATGCTTCTCAAACAAATGATTGTATTTAGACTAAGTAGACTAAGCATTTTTTGTAAATAGACCAAAAAAAAGCCCGCTGAGTTTCTTGCCGGAGTCTTCTCAGGCCGGGGCCGCGTTTCGAACCGGTGGTCCATTTGCTAAGATAGTCTTTAGTACATATATTATGTATAATTTTGACGTTTTGTAAGATGGTCTATAGTCTATACAGAATAAATGATTTTTGACTTTGACTTTGACTTTGACTTTGACGTCTCGTCAGCCATTGAATGACGCTGGAATATGCGCCAAAAAATAAGTCCCTTGGACGCGGCGCCATTAAATGTTGCGACTGCTAGTCGCAACATTTAATGGTGCCAGTTTCGTTTTTTACCAGGGCCTCGATTCTGCTAAAGCACAACCACTGTCACACCACAGAGACTGCGAGAAAATTCCATTTGATTTTAGCCTTTAAAGCAATGCATCTAAAGTTTAAAATTAAATGGCTTTTTGTAGAGTGAACGAAAGCGTGTAATGAAAACATTGTCATTTAATTTTGGACTTTAACTTCATAGCAATAAAGTCTAAAATTTAATGCCAATTTCTGCAGAGCCTGTGGCACGACAGTGGTTTTACTTTAGCAGAATCGGGGGCCAGATAATTAGCCCAGTACTTAATAGTTATTAAAAAATCAACAATTTTATTAATCTTGTCAAGGCGGCACAACTACATTTTTGTGAAATCAAAGACAAAAATCAAGGGACAGTCTTAAATCGTGTTCTAAAACACTTTTTAATATGATTGGCGGATTTGAGCTACTCCGCCACCGTAGCACTTCTTGCTGTCCTCAAAATGTATAAAAAATGGCGTACGGTGCATATTATAGTGTACATTGTTGTGATGTGATTGTGATCAAGATATTAATAGTGGGAACTACAATTCCCACTAATGCATCGTAAAAAAATGTGCTGGCAACTCTACACTGTCATGGCCTGAACCAGCCAATACACAGTATGGTATGGTATGGTGGCAATATCATTTTTAGTTCCGAATTTTGCCACGGGACTTATTAGCTGGCGCGGACTTCTAGTCATGATTTAGGACAGTGGTCCTATGTTGTATTGGGAGGGGGGGGGGGGGAGGGATTTGCGCGTCAATCTAGTCACTTTACTAACAATATAAATCAATGTGTTATTATATGTAAATTACATACCATGACAATTGTAAATTAAAAATCAAATTAAGTCGGTCGAGCCACAATAGAACTTACCTTTGAACCACAGGTTTTTTGTACTATTACTAGATAAGTAGCTATTATAGTCAATCTTATACAGGGCGTCCCACGGCGATGCCACATGGAGGGAAAGTACCTTAAATCCTTAAGTTAGCTCATTTTGTTTAAAGGAGACATCATTTTATTTTTAAAAAGAAACAAAACTGCATTCAAAGATTTTTAAAAATTCGCCTGCCACACCCGGTAATCGAACCGACTAAAATCCGAAAAAGTAAAATCCATAAGTAAGCTCATTTTGTTTAAAGGAGACATCATTTTATTTTAAAAAAGAAACAAAACTGCATTCAAAGACTTTTAAAAATTTGCCTGCCACACCCGGTAATCGAACCGACTAAAATCCGAAAAAGTAAAATCCTGTATTTTTATGGCATCAATCGATAGTGTCAATCATAAGGGTCAAATCTCTCTAACAAACATGGTAAATTAAACGAAAGGAAGTCCTTGAAACTTAAAATTATAAATTCAATTTGGCAAAATAAAACACTTTAACTCAAAGTTCATCCATCACTATCTGATACCATATTAACAATAAAATTCCATATTTAAATTACTTTTCTTTTTTTATCGTGCCGAGACTGCTGCTGGTCAGCAGTAGTATTTAGGTATGTCGAACTCAAACCGACTAAAACCGCACGCCGTCTAAATTAACAGGTTATAAGTTGATCCATAGGGCAATTCTCTCGCCATTTTCGTTGCCCACGGTACACCGCGTGCAGGTTTCTTCAAGCACCCAAAATAACTACCTACCCTACCTACATACCTCATGCAGTTACCCAATAAAGTTACATTCTAAACAGGTAACAAAGTTCATTAATTTAGTACTAATTTTACTAAATAAATTTCATCAAAGATAAATCTCTAGTGTTGATACCTTATAAGAAAGTGTTTTAATTTACCAAATTGTATTGATAACATTAGGTTTCAAGGAGTTCCTTTCATTTAATTTACCATGTTTCTTAGAGAGATTTGTTCCTTATGATTGACACTATCGATTGATGCCATAAAAATACAGGGTGTTACTTTTTCGGATTTTAGTCGGTTCGATTACCGGGTGTGGTAAGCGAATTTTTAAAAATCTTTGAATGCAGTTTTGTTTCTTTTTAAAAATAAAATGATGTCTCCTTTAAGTAAAATGCGCTAACTTAAAGATTTAAGGTACTTGCCCTCCATGTGGCATCGCCGTGGGACGCCCTGTATATAAAACTCTTAGTCCTCCTGACTGACTGACTGATTGACTTAGAGACAACGTACAGCCTAAACCGCTGGTCCTAGAGACTTGAAATTTATAGAGAGTGTTTGTTTAGAAGCGTGGAGGTGTACTAAGAAACGATTTTTCGAAATTCAGACCCTAAGTGCCTAAAAAGTGCCAAAAACGTACTTTCTTATAACTCAAGAACGGCTGAACAGATTTTTATGATCTTTGGTTTTTTGAATTTGGCTTTGTCGCTGAATAGTAATTATCACAATTAAAATGTGGCAAATCCACGAAATAATGTAATATTAAAGAAAATACGAAATATTATGGCGCTAATATCGCTAGCAAATTTGTTACCATGACAACGGGTACTAAAGTGATGGTGTCAACGCTAGGTCACATTTTGATCTGTCAAATGGTCAAATGATAATATTCATAAAACGTCACTCTCTGTCACGTATAATTTCAAGTGTACAAAGAATGTGAAAAATATTAATTTATGTACTATGTAAGAGTTATGTACTGCGGTTTCTTTATTTAATTGATTGGAAATAGAAAAGAAGTTTTTGAGACTGGCTCACTTCAATGGAGTATCCAATCTTCAGTTAAGTTCCACGGACTGCGAGTGGTATTATAGTAGAATAGCAGCGTGCGTCGCGAGGACAACATTCGGAACTACATATCAGACCCATTATTGGTAGTATTGGCATCGAGCATTAAATAATATACTAGAGCATATACTGCGTCAGCTACCAGCTACCATGATACCATAGTATTTCATCACATTGACTACACGACATGATAGCATAGCGATTATAGCTATAGATGTACCGTATATGAAAGAAAGCCTAAAAGTAATACAGCACGTTATCATTCAGATGAATACTAACTTATAAGCCCTCACACAGTAAGGTACGTGAATTTAAATCTATACGCAGATATAACAGAAGGGGTGGCTAGAAACGTTTCACCAAATAGGCGAACGCCTGCCTTCTAGAAAAGTTCACTTTCTTTCTTGACGAGAAGTATACTAAGGCAACAATTATTAGAGATGGCAGAACACCATTCAATAACTTCCACTTATCAGCTGTGGGCTCAATTAGACAAGCACAGTGCACTTCTGATTAAGATGACAAAGAATATAATACAAAATGTTTATTTTCTTACTATTATTTTTAGATCAATAAGAAAAACTAAACCACCACAAATTATAAGTTGTTTTATTTATGTTCATTTTTGACGTATCACATAGTAATTTATGTATCCTCAGCATTTACCAGCGCATTGAAGGACGTCTTCAAGACTCTAGAGTAGGTACATCTCGCACCTTCGGTTCGCTGACGACATCATCATAGTTGCGGAGACGCTGGAACAACTGGGCGAAATGCTGCACAGCCTGAATGGTGCTTCCCGACAAGTCGGCCTCGGTGTAAACTTGGATAAAACCAAGATTATGTTCAACGAACATGTTGTACCGAGACCGATTGCCATCGAAGGAGCGACACTCGAAGTTGTTCAAAAATATTATCTACGTGGGGCAGGTTATCCAGCTCTTGGTAAAACCAACTTCGAGAAAGAAATAGCCAGAAGAATCCAACTGGGGTGGGCAGCATTTGGCAAACTACGTCGGGTCTTCTCCTCCCCCCCTGCCGCAATGCATCAAAACAAAGGTTTTTGACCAGTGCGTCCTGCCTGTTATGACCTACGGTGCCGAAATGTGGCCACTGAAGGTGAGGTTATTCCGTGACCTAAAAGTCGCGCAGCGGGCTATGGAGCGAGCTATGCTTGGAGTATCTTTAAAAGATAGAATTTGAAACGAGGTCATCCGACATAGAACCAAAGTTAAGTTACCGACATAGCTCGCAGAATAAGCAAGCCAAAGTGGCAGTGGGCTGGCCGCGTCTGCCGAAGGACTGATGGCCGTTGGAGCAGACAAGTCCTCAGCATACAACAGCAACCTTCATAGTTATGATATACTGATGATATCGCACTGGCGGACAGGGCTCTTTAAAGCAGGTGGAATCCCAGTTCTAACTCAGCTTGCGAACCTGTTTGATTCCGTCATCCAGCAGAACTTAACATCTAGGATATGGAACTGGAGTGCGGTGGTACTGTTCTCCAAAAAAGGCTTTAAGGCCTTGCTGAAGAATTATAGATCAATCACTCCTGAGTCATATCTCTATACAAGTTGTTCTTGAGAGTCGTCATGAATAGTTGCGAGTTCAGTTTTAAAAGGGTTACCTATATAGTATTGTAGTTGTACTGTTCAGCAGATTATACAAAAGACCTGAGAGTATAATCAGCCGCTATGTTTGGCATTTGTGATTTACGAGAAGCCTTCTGACATTATCTAGACCTGAGCATTTCTGGATTGTCTACGACGGTGTCGTGCTGATACGATTTTTCATTGCTGTGTTTCTAATTTTAGATTAGAAGACGAAGCCCAGTAGGAGATATACGTCGAAAGGTCGACATGGGTTGGGCAACATTGGACAAATTCGTCGAGGTTTCTACTCCCCTGTTATGACTCATGGGGCCGAATTTAATATTTTAAAAAACTCACTACTGAGAGAGTGAAAATAAGGCGTCGAAAGTTTATACAACAAGTCCATCATAGAAAAAATACTTTTGGTGACAGTAGTCGACATCCACGCAGGCGGAGCTGCGGGCGAAAAGCTAGTATATTATATATCCCTACTAATATTATAAATGCGAAAGTAACTCTGTCTGTCTGTCTGTCTCGCTTTTACGACTAAACCACTGAACCGATTTTGATGAAATTTGGTATAGGGGTAGATTAGACCTTGAGAAAGGACATAAGCTATGTTTGGTCGCGATAACCGACATCCAGGCGGGCGGAGTCGCGGGCGGAAGGCTAGTATATTATATAATAGGGTAAGACCTCATAACGGTCACATATTTACGTCATTAAAAAAGATAAAAACGGTGCTTGCTTGGAAATTCTGTTTAGACGGATATAACTCCGGACACGTATCTTGAACCTAAATCGCAAGACAAACGAGGCTCTGGCGCCCGCGGATTGCTTTGTAATAATCTATGCTTGGTGAATTTGAGTTCGTCCACCGTACTAGCCCGTGCTATCCTCAAAAGACACGCAAGAAAATAAATGTGTACTGCGCGTATAGGGCACATTTTGAGCACATGTTAGGTCCAACATACGTGACCGGCAGGCTTATTAACTAACTTTTCGCGACCAGCGAGCGAGCGATGAGCAGTAAGAACGAGATCACTGCGCGATGGATCGCGATACGTCAAAAAAATTGGTATTACGTAAGGATTTGCGATTAGATCGCGATATGCTGCGGAACTGAAAAATAGCGATAGTTTTGTTTCTAAGACTAATTTATATGTGTTTCTTGATTTACCACTGATTTTTTACAATGAAAATTTCTGTATTTATTATTTTCACAATGGCGGCCATTAAAAAAGGACCTTTTGAGTGATCGCGATGACATTTCTTATCGCGCCTTTTTCGCTGATTGCCTTTTTCTGTCAAATGTGATACGTAATACCAATTTGTCGTTTTTGTGCGATTACCGTGCAAATTTTGCTATCACGAGTTAGCTAATAAGCCTGCGGAGTTATACTATCAATAGTCAATTGCGAGGCGATATTGTTATGCGAATGATTAGACGAAGCAACTTTTTTCCTTTATTCCTACTAGTTCAGTTGTCTAGTTCAGTTGACAACTGAACTAGTGGGAATAGAAGACTTTTTTCTGCCCTTTCGTTAAAATCATATCTTGCAGGCGAGAAACTCTCCTCATCTAAATGAGCCTTAATTGTACATTTTCGTAGCCGACCGCAGACCGCAGCAAAAATTCGTAATTTGGTTACTTCTTCTTCTTCCTCCTAGCGTTATTCCCAGTCGCATCCGAAGCTTTCAGCTCGGAGTCTGGGGTCCACTTTTACCAGTCATAGCTACAGATTTGGCTAGACCTCGATATTGTCCGTGAAGCGATTGCCATCTGACCTCCACGACCCAATGTTAACATTAGGCGATATCGAAGCTTTGCAGCTAGACCGTTGTTTTTTTTTTTTGACTTTTTAGGGCACCAACTACCCGTAACGACTGTCATAGATGTTCTTATGGCAACCGGGACCGACGGCTTAACGTGCTCTCCGAGGCACGACCAGACCAATGCAAATACCCATATGTAATGCACACAAATATTTGCACTGAGCGGTGATCGAACCCGCGCCTCCCGCGTAGCGGCCGCGTTCACTACCGCTACGCCACGGAGGCTGTCGTAATTTGGTTACATTTCGCCAAATATGATTTTCAATCAAACGAAATAGGGGTGAACTATTGCCTTCAAACGAGCAATTGGTCATGGGCTGTATGTTTACTGTCGGATAGAGAACAGCCCTATCCCTTAGTCGCCTTCTACGACACCCACGGGAAGAGACGGGGTGGCCCTGCTACTCCACGGGGAACCAACACGGCTATTAAATATATATGTCTTCTCTAATCCTCCAGGTTTCATCGGAAAAATCCTGATAGAGAAACTCTTGTACTCTTGCTCAGAATTGAACAAAATATACCTCCTCTTGAGGAGTAAGAAGAATGAAAACCCTGCACAGAGGTTGGCGAAACTACAGACTCTTGCGGTAAGTGAGGTTAATTCTGATGGCCAGCATGCACTTGGAAACCTGGGATCTGCGAAGTAATTCTGTAAGCGCACAACGTTGCGACAACATTGATAGACATTGTCATTGGTCGGAATGCGTGACGTCACTGGAGATCGACCGATGACAATTTAAAAAGGGTTATTACCATATGTTCTACTATTTGTTCTACTAATAGAACACTTAGGAAAAAATAATCACGTTTGTGATTAAGATATAGAAAAGAGTTTGAATAGTTAGCATAATAAATGCTTTGAAATTTCATTCATAATATATCAAGGCTGTTGCAACGTTGTGATCGTCTGTGTGCACTTACTTAATTGCATTGCTGTTCTCCTACTCATTCATGGGAGCTTTTCTTTCAGGTGCCATTTGAACTTAGGAGTTCAAATGGCACCCGAAAGAAAAGCTTGCTTCAGAGCCTCATGTCATTTGCTGTAGCAGTTCAAATAGGCTTGGACAGAAAATTCCCAAAAAACAGTGGCACTCTGAAAAACCCGTCTCTTCTGTAAACGGGTCCAATATGTGGGTATTGAGGTGTCGGTAACGGCAACGGTTGACACCGTTATTAATATCTCAAGTTAATGTCGAAAAAGTTGCTAAAGAAGCTTTCATTTAAAAAACCACATAATATATATGTCCATTATAGGCTATTCTTACCAAACAGCAAAGAATGCCACTATTTTGGTTTTAAATTTAATTTTTTTTTTTTTTTTATATAGGACACGTCAATTTGACTTTGCCTCGCCTGATGGTAAGCTGAAGGCAAAGTCTCTGAAAAGAGGGTCACCATTACAGACATGTACCATGTTACAATGGTGGCACTCAGCTTGACGGCCTCATCAGATGCTTTTTCACGCCCCGCTTAAAGGACCCTAGTGACCTAATGAACTCTAGTACAGTCAGCGTCAAAGAAAACAGACCCCCTCATGCTTTCATATCATTAACAAGGGGGGTCCCTTTTCTCTGAAGCTTACTGTACCTTAATTGTAAGGTTGCTATTTCGCTTTCCAGTGTTTCAGTCGACTTCCACCTGGCATAATCGCGTCAAAAGTGTTTCTCGTATCCGGAGATGTCATGGAACCGGGAGTTGGTGAGTTGTTGTGATTATTAGCTGTACTAGGTGTTAATTCACCTCTGTTTAACCCTCCGGGGATAATAGTATGTATGTATGAACTAAACCATAATGAGATAATAACTACTTGATCAGCTGAGATAAAGAGGGCGACAGCCTCCGTGGCGTAGCGGTAGTGAACGCGGCCGCTACGCAGGAGGCGCGGGTTCGATCCCCGCTCAGTGCAAATATTTGTGTTCATGAAATATGGGTATTTGCATTGGTCTGGTCGTGCCTCGGAGAGCACGTTAAGCCGTCGGTCCCGGTTGCCATAAGAACATCTATGGCAGTCGTTACGGGTAGTTGGAGCCCTCAAAAATCCAAAAACAACGGTCTAACTGCAAAACTTCGATATCGCCTAATGTTAACATTGGGTTGTGGAGGTCAGATGACAATCGCTTCACGGAAAATATCGAGGTCTAGCCAAATTCGTAGTTAAAGACTGATAAAGCGGACCCCAGACTCTGAGCTGAAAAAGCTTCGGATGCGACTGGGAATTAACGCTAAGAGGAAGAAGAAGCTGAGATAAAGAGGGGTGGAGCTAAGCTAGGTTATTAGTTTACTAAAACTTGACCTGTTTCGAAATATCATTTATTAAAGCATCGAACTTCACGCTCCAAAGTGAGCTTTTGAGTATACTTCTTATGTAGGGGTTAAATAAACCACTCGATCCGGCTCGAAGGACCATTTGTTAAAGCACCGAACTTCGTGGTCTAAACTAAACTCTTGAGTATACGTATGTAGGGGTTAAATAAAACCACTGGGTACTAATATAAACTGATTTGAATTGTTTATTGACATCCGAAATAGGCTGGCCACATCTGCCGAAGGACTGATGGCCGTTGGAGCAAACGAGTCCTAGAGTGGAGACCGCGTGTAGGAAAACGGAGGGTAGGACATCCCCTAGCCAGATGGACCGACGACCTGCGAAAGGTGGCTGGGACGGACTGGATGCGGAAGGCGGAGGATCGGTAAACGTGGCGCACATTGGGGGAGGCCTATGTCCAGCAGTGGACTGCAGTAGGCTAATTGATTGATTGATCCGAAATAGCTCAATTCGAAGGAGCAATCTAGTCTTAGAGTAAAGATCGCGAGAAGGCAAACGAAAGGCAGGACGTCCCATAGCTAGAGTAACTGGACCCCGACTGTAGTTGACAATTAGTAGTGTCAACCACAGTCATACCATAGACATGCTCTTAAAGACTAAAATTAAATGGCAAGATAATTTTAGACTTAATGTAGAGTCATCATTATCATCAATTAGCCTATTGCAGTCCACTGCTGTACATAGGCCTCTTCTAATGTGCGCCATGTCTGCCGATCCTTCGTCTTTAACATCCAGTCTGTCCCAGTCACCTTTTTCCGGTTATCAGTCCATCTGGCTAGGGGGCCTCCCACCTTCCGTTTGCCTTGTTGCCACTCTAGGACTCGTCTACTCCAACGGCCATCAGTCCTTCGACAGATGTGGCCAGCCCACTGCCACTTCAGCTTGCTTATTCATAACCTTTTAGAGCGAATGAAACAATTCTGGACTTTAAGTCTATATCAATGCTTGATTTGTATTGTTAAAGGTTTATCTCCAGAAGACAGAGAGATGTTAATCAACGAAGTGAATATCATATTTCACGTGGCAGCTAGTGTCAGGTAACAAGCCTTTTTAAATCTATGACTGTTTTTAAGCTATTGCATAGCTTCTATCGCGGGCCGTGGAGACCGAATCCAGAAATTCCGTAACGAGAAAACCTAAGCTGACACTCCGAGCTCACACGAATCAAGCCGAGCTGCTCCGAAATCCGCCGATTTCGGAGCAGCTCGGCTCGATTCGTGCGAGCTCGGAGTGGGGGGATAATTGCATAAGTTGATAAAAAATGCTATGCAATAGCTTTACCGCGGCAGTCCCCGAGTGCCTCACGTCTTTTTTTTTATATATATAGGACACGTCAATTTGACTTCGCCTCGCCTGATGGTAAGCTGAAGGCAAAGTCTCTGAAAAGAGCGTCACCATTACAGACACGTATCATGTTACAATGGTGGCACTCAGCTTGACGGCCTCATCAGATGCTTTTTCACGCCGCGCTTAAAGGACCCGGGACTGTAGGAGGAGGGAAACACGTGAACTGGTAAGAAATTACAAGACTTAATGGCGCGGCAGAAGAAGGAGTCGCCGAACCGCTTGGTTCTTGATGGAATATTCTGACTGTGTGCTTTTAAGCCTTCTCCAGACAGGTACATTAAGGTTATGATTCTGAAGGTGAACGCAGACGCACGACTGCCATCTGGCCTTCACAACCAATTGGAGATATCGTAGTTCTGTAGCTAGAGTTGGAATTTCAGGTGGGAGGAAGTCAGCGGTCAGAGCTGGCCCGCGGACCGTACTTTGCCCATTAGAGATTACTTTTTGTTTACGGTCTACAATTTTGACTTCTTTGTCTTAAGGTTCGACGACACTTTAAAGTTTGCGGTACAAATGAACTTAAAAGGGACAATAGACACTGTTGCGCTAGCAAAGGAAGTTAAGGATCTATGTGTAAGTACTTGTCTTCCCCCTTTCTTTTAAAACTCCTGACGAAAAATGGGGTGTTATAAGTATGACCAGGCCCTCGATTCTGCTAATTGACAACCATTGTTATTCGCCCGTTGTTATTCATAACTTTTCAATACATCTGACTTTATACGAGGCTCGGTGGCTCAGTGGTCAGAATTTTTCCCCTGTAAGGGAAAGATCGCGGGTTCGACTCCCGCCTGAGCTATATTCGCTTTTATATATCGTAATCGATTTGAATGATTAGGATAACAAATGCTTGAAAATTTCCTTCAACCACTGTTATACCTACCACAGATACTGCAATGCCATTTAATTTTAAACTTTACTGTTCTGCTGTTAAAGTTATGTTTTTTTGTAAAGTCTGCAAATGCAGTGAACTCTTTTTCATTAGGTACATTAAAAAAAATATTCACAAACAATACTTCGCTATGCGTACTACCAAAACTGTGCAAAGAACGACAAATTCTCAGTGCGTTCGTTCTGGCAAGCTTTTTTATTCATTGATAACTCTTAAGTAATACGTCGTTGAGGGAACGCACTGCGTTAGATACTGCTCCGTGATGTTTGTGAATTAATTTTACCAGCCCTTTGCGCTCGAGCACACTATGAGACCTCACAGTATTGTTTGTGAATACGGGTGTAAGACTATATCGCCACGTGGTTCCCGGCAGAGTAGAATTTGGGTCACCTCATCTCTTCTCATGCGGTGTCGTACAAGGCGACTAAGGGATAGGGCTGTTTAACATACTATACCTACTACACAGTTTTTACACAGGACCATCAGCTCTTTCTTAAAGCTGCGTTTACATACTCGCGGCAGAGCGAGGGAAGTGGCGAGAGAAGTGGGCAGAGACGTGGTGTGAATGGTATATTCGTCATGCCGCGAGTACTGCCGCGTATGTGGCTGCGAATGTTGGCTTGGCGGCGCGAGTCAAAGGAGCGGCAATACTAGCGCGATGAATTATACGAGACCGCTAGATGGCGCTAATCAGTAAACACGGCTTTCGTTATTGCTTCTCGAATATTTACTTTTAAAAATATTTATATCGATCTACGGAAAGTGTATGTATAGTAGTTGAAAGTGATAGTTTTTATTAATAATCTATTTAATTAATTCGCTATGCTGTAAAAGCATAATGCGTACACTGCTACAGCGTTGTCCTCCATACGTTTACGTCCGTCTCCGTTGCAGGGCGAATACTGTAATGCGGACCAACACGATGATGCGCGTATGTGAACGCTAGGGCATTAATCGCGCGAATATTTCCGGCAGCACGATGAGCAATGCGAGCGGCAGTATGTAAACGCGGGGTAATAGATGAAGGGATCTTAAGGCACAAATAACCAAAAACGCAGTTCAATATCAGGCTATGTTATTCGTTCTAGGTGTTTGTTCATGTGTCAACCTCCTACTCCAACACTAACCGGGACCCAGTAGAAGAAGTCCTGTACCCTCCCCTGGCTGATTGGAGAGACACCCTGGCTGTTTGTGACAAAATTGATGATTATACTATGAAGATTTTGACACCCAAGTGAGTATTATACCTAGTAGCATCCTGTGGTTTTACTCATCGTGTTTTACCCGGTTGCCAAGATAGTTTATGTTTTTTGCGTGTATCTTTTAAGTAGGTATGTTATATACTTTATTTCCTCATATCTTCTGAACCAATGTACCGATTTCAATGAATGATATAGTTATCTCAAATTAAAAATAATATTCTTCTTCCAAGTGTTCTAGAGTACATAAAATGTGAACAAAAGCTATATGGTGGATTTTTGGTCACAAGATGTATGTTCTCAAAATAATACTTTCACTCAAACTTATAATAACATATCAAAATAAAGGAAAAAGGAGGTGATTAAAATAATAAAACCCGACTGATGCTGAAAAGATCGAAAGAAGTTTGACAGCAGGCGGTGTCCATTTGCAAATCATAAACCGCTTATAAATTAATGGTACCATCCTGCTTCAAACTCGTTTCGATATTTTCAGCATCAGCCGTGTTTTTATTCTTAGCTAGCTGACCCCGCGAACTTCGAGCAGTCCATTCTTTATTTTTTTAAATTTTTCTCTCCGTAAGAACCATCCTCGTACTTCAAGGAATATTCTAAAAAAAGAATTAGCGAAATCGGTTCAGCCGATCTCGAGATTTGCGCTTAGCAACACATGGGATTCATTTTTATCATCATCATCATCATCATTTCAGCCATAGGAAGTCCACTGCTGGACATAGGCCTCCCCATTCATTTTTATATAATAGATAATTTATGAGATATAATAAACCGTGCGACAAAAATAATAAATAGATGACTGATAGGTAATGAGTTACTTTCAATACTGAGTGGGCGACTAAAATACTGAGTGACCCGTGATACAGAAAGTGTGTTGCTAAATTGTGAAGTTATGAGGATTCGAGTATAGCCGCCCCAACTTGGATCCGCTCCCGCGTTATCCTTCTAACCTAACCTAGGTTAGAAGGATAACGCGGGAGCGGAGCTACCGCTTTAGCCTTCGTGGTTATTTTTTTATAACCATCCAGAAATTTTGACACCCATAAATTGAATAAAATGATTCTTCACTAATAGCCAACCTATTATTTTTACTACCTGCTTTTCGGATTAATTTGTGGCTGCGTTAAATACCCTTTACATTGCCAGACCATTTCCTGCTGCCTGCCTGCGTATTGTAGAATACAATGACGAGTGTATAGGATTTGACGTTCATGACATACGTCCACGACTGTCGATATACGTCAAATCCCATACATTTGTCATTCTATTCGACGATACGCCGTCTAACAAATTGCCACTTGTCTAGGGGGGCGGTCTGTGTCATACTGTCATATTTCAAATTGTTAATTTACATATAATATATATTTTTTTTTTTTTTTTTTTTTTTTTTTTTTTTTTTTTTTTTTTTTTTTTTAAAGAATATTAGCAACCGAAGTTACTAATATTCCCGTTAACCCCTCCAACTAAGCTAAATTGCTTGTGCTAGGAGTGGGTTCACGTCGGTAGTGTAATGGCCAGGATTCGAACCCGGGACCTCTCGATCGTAAGGCCGACTCCTTAACCACTAAGCTACCGACTATCGGCTATCTGAGTACAGCAAGGTTCTTCACAACAATATTGGTTATCGCTCAGCATCGTGAGCGTATTAATGGCCGAAACTTTTCAATAAAACAACATTCACATTAATAGACTGTCTTATTTGAACACTTTACACTTTAGTACAGAATCAAACATTACACATAGAAACCAACTCGACTTAAGAGCCAATAGGTTAGCACGCGTGCGCCTCTTGCAATGGTTGGCTCTCAACTGACCGAGTCGCCTTGCATTCGTCACACGTTACTACCCCATTCGGGTGGGGCCACCCGCTCTTTAATAAAACTACCCTCAAAATAAAATAACAATCAAGTAAAGCTAGACTATGATTTTGATTTACAAAACACTTTTAACACACTAAATTACGTAGGTATTAACAGTATGGATAAACATAAAGCTCTAAATAAGCTACGCGCCGACATATATTTTCAGGTATTTGGGAGAGATGCCTAACACTTATACCTTCACCAAGCAGTTGGCTGAACACGTGGTCTGCGAGTACCGAGGACAACTGCCTATCGTTATAGTTAGACCGTCTATAGGTGAGTGTGTGTTTTTATACTTCAGGTGGCAGACAAGCACACAGGACACAACCACAGGAAGTGGTTACCGTCCGCGGCGCGCATTGCGTGCCTCCCCGTACCCGTGGGTGAGATGGGGACTCCGTGGTCCCCACACCGCAAGAGTGCCAGATGGAGAGATATGGCCCTGGGTCGGCTAATTTTATTCTTTATTTCTTTTTTAATTTTTATTACTTTTGTTTCAGTCGTATCCAGCATGGAAGAACCAGTCCCAGGCTGGGTAGAAAATTTCAATGGACCCGTTGGAATTTTCGTGGCATGTGGAAAAGGTACACAATTGAAATTGAAGCGTCATAAAATTGAAGCGTCGCCGTCGGTAGCTTAGTGGTTAAGGAGTCGGCCTTACGATCGAGAAGTCCCGGGTTCGAATCCTGGCCATTACACCACCGACGGGTTAACGGAAATATTAGTAATTTCGGTTGCTAATATTCTTTAAAAAAAACAACAAGTTTTTTATTGAGTACAAAATTAATAACTAAACTAAAAATAAAAGAACAAATTATGAAGAAGAAGAAGTATGGCATTGATACCTTTTTACCCGTGTTACCTACCTACTTAAATGGGTTTTATATTTCAGGTATTATGAGAACGTTTCATTCAAAGCCAGATATTGTATGTGACTATATACCCGTAGATGTATGCGTGAAGCACATCGTTGCAGCGGCGTGGATAAGAGGGACCAAGAAGTATGAAAGAATTTCGTTATAATAATAATAATTAAGCATAAGAACAGTATCTATACACCTACCTATCTCTCTCATCCTAGCGTTAATTCCCAGTCGCATCCGAAGCTTTTCAACTCGGAGTCTGGGGTCCGCTTTACCAGTCTTAACTACGGATTTGGCTAGACCTCGATATTTTTTCGTGAAGCGATTGCCATCTGACCTCTACAGCCCAATGATAACATTAGGCGATATCGAAGCTTTGCAGCTAGACCGTTGTTTTTTTTAATTGTTTTTAGGGCTCCAACTACCCATAACGACTGCCATGGATGTTCTTATGGCAACCGGGACCGACGGCTTAACGTGCTCTCCGAGGCACGACCAGACCAATGCAAATACCCATATTTCATGAACACAAATATTTGCACTGAGCGGGGATCGAACCCGCGCCTCCTGCGTAGCGGCCGCGTTCACTACCGCTACGCCACGGAGGCTGTCATATCTATACACCTACCTATAATACTCTATAATAGTTTGACTCCTAGCAAGTAACGTTCGTGAAAGATGTGGCGGAGCGGAAGCGAAGGAGAATCACAAACCGTGCGGCCCGCAACGAGCGGAGGCCACTCGGGAGATGGAGGTCGCAGAATGACCTCCGTCCCCCATGACTACGGGCCTGGGTTTGACAGGTGGAGCCGCCTGTCACCCTATCAGATGCAAGCTACGTCAGCGGCGCGCATTGCGCGCCTCCCCATACCCGAGGGCGAGTTGGGGACTCCGTGGTCCCCACGCCAGAAGACGGCCAGATCCAGAGATATGGCCCTGAGCTGGCCAGGGTGCGAGGGATATGTCTACGATAATCTCACCTCCTTAAACCGACGGCCCACTGACGGCATTCGTTTTAGTCGTTCGAGTCTCACATAACCAGCTCCACCGGTTCCGGTTGGAGAGGTATCCGTGGGGATTTTTCACACGATAAAAAAAGTACTTCGGCTCCTATTCACAAAGAAAGGTTGCAGTTGGTTAAAAAGGTTTTGGTCGGCAAAAAAACCTTTCAGATTAGAGAGCGCAAACTTCGTGAATTTTGCTCACCGACCCTGCCGCTCACTTCCCCTGTACCCCTCATAGTTTGCCCGCACAAGTACCGAGTCGACCAACTGTAAGAATAAATAGACTGTGGTATAACTGAGATTACTAACACCTTGGAACCTCTGCAGTTGCATAGAGACGTTGCCCCTCTGGCCGTATTCTACCGCCTATAACACGGCGAATTTTCTGAGGAGCTACGAGTAGTTCAAATGATCCCTCTACCTTTCTGTCCATAAAAACTTGAGCTAGCCTGCGGTCCCACACACATCCGGAAAATCATACCGTCTCGCACCAAACGATTTTGGCCCCCTTCCTCTGCCGTACGAAAAAGAGCTGGAATGCTCAGCCCATGCACGTATTTCCCTCTTCCTACAGTTCCGGGACCTTCATGCGGGGCGTGAATTAGAATCAACGTAGAATTTTTAATTAATTTCAGGGTAGAACCAACAGAAGACGTACAAATCTACAACTGCTGCAGTAAGGATATGTTTCATATTAGAATGGTAGACATGGTAGAGATGTCTAAACGTATTAGTGCGCAAATACCACTCGACAACATTATGTGGAATATTGGAGGCAATGTCAGCAGCAACGAGACAATCTACTACTTAAGAGTAATCAGTTTGCTATTATTTTTAGTCAAAGTTGGGTTTCACCATCTTACTTTAACATTAACACTGCTAAAGCAAAAACCATTGCCGTTCCACAGAGAGGGTAAAAAATGGCATTAAATTTTGTTTATTACTATAGACTCAAAGTCCAAAATTAAATAAAATCGGCCAAGTGCGAGTCGGACTCACCCATGAAGGGTTCCGTAGTAGCAAAGGCGAAAATTGCGGTTTATGATGTATTAAAAAAAAAACTACTGACTGTATCTCGTTCGAACCAATTTTTAGTGGTAGTTTTCATGGCAATTTATATGATATATATTTTTTAGATTTATCATTCTCTTAGTTTAGAAGTTAGAAGGGGGGGGGGGGACACATTTTTCCACTTTGGAAGTGTCTCTCGCGCAAACTATTCAGTTTAGAAAAAAATTATGTTAGAAACCTCAATAGCATTTTTAAAGACCTATCTATAGATACCCCACACGTATGGGTTTGATGAAAAAAAAAATTTGAGTTTCAGTTCTTAGTATGGGGACCCCCAAAAGTTAATGCTTTTTTTTATTTTTATGTGAAATTCATAATGCGGTTCACAGAATACATCTTCTTACCAAGTTTCAACAGCATAGGCCTTATAGTTTCGGAGAAAAGTGGCTGTGACATACGGACGGACAGACAGACAGACAGACAGACAGACGGACGGACAGACATGACGAATCTATAAGGGTTCCGTTTTTTGCCATTTGGCTACGGAACCCTAATAAAGCTATTTAATTGTAGACTTTAAATGCATTAATTTAAAGTCCAAAATGAAATGGCATTTTTTACAGTGTCCATAATATTGCAGTGGTAGAATTGCTTTAGTAGAATCGAGGGCCAGGTATAAAATAGTTTGCACCTGTTTGCACCATTTGACAACAGTCAAAACTTGATGCTGACGGCTAACTGTAACCGGCCGCGTTTGGCCTCATTTTGATTGACTGATAACCCTGATAACTTCAACCGTATTTAGCAGAAACCGTTAGGTGATTAACACACTGCACCGCCTACCGCCGCGGTTGGCGGTGAAGCGGATCTCACGATGCATTGGCCTCTACTAAATCCGCTGATACCTAACACACATACACCGATCGATCGCGCGGTCGGGCGGTGTTTTCGCCGCCACCGCCCTTCCGCGCTGCCGTCCGAGCAGAGGAGCGGCGCCTCACACACGAGGCGCCGCATAACCGCGCGGATTATTGTGAATGCAGGACGAGTTGCAATTAAAAAATTACTTTCGCGTATAGTAAAAAAATATCTTCGTGTTCTTTCAAACTTTTATAGAATAACGTGAATGTCCCACTTGGAGATTCATTCGTAAAATTCTCAGCGTCCAATCTCTCTGATCAAATTGATCAAAACCACGTTAAGTCCATCCGCGCGGACAGGCGCCTAAACCGCCTTACCGCGCAGAGCACCGCTACAAAATCCGCCTTACCGAACCGCCCTCCACCTCCACCTCCACCGGCGGAGCGCGGTACCGTGTGTTAATCGCCTTAGAGTCAGTGTTACTGTTAATTTTGACGTTAACCTCTTCCTTTAGCAGGAAGTATGGTGCACTTAAGTCCAAGAGTGCTTATATAAAGGCACAGCGGTATCGGCTAGCTACCCCGACAAGTTTCCATAGCAACAAAAATGATGATAGTTCGTCTTTTACGTTCTAACACCACATATGGTAAAAAACAGTTGCAAGGCATTCTCGCCCGTATGTTTAAAGACATAAGGGCGCGAATACTTTGTGGTATTTTTTTTTGACAGACGACGAATTGACATTATGGCAACCGATAGCTGATACCAGTAACCTGGGCCTCGATTCTGCTAAAGCACAACCATTGTCACACCACAGAGACTGCGAGAAAATTCCATTTGAATTTAGCCTTTGAAGTAATGCAGTTAAATTTTAAAATTAAATGGCTTTTTGTAGAGTGAATGAAAGAGTGTAATGAAACTCTTTTCATTTAATTTTGTGACTGTAAATCTACAGAAATAAGGTCTAAAATTTAATGTCATTTTTTGCAGTCACTGTGGTGTGACAGTGGTTGTGCTTTAGCAGAATCGAGGGCCTGTTTCTTTATAAAAGCATCCTACATCAGTAGTACCTACCTTTTTTCTTATTAATTTTTTATCTGGTATTCTTTCAGGTCCTTATTCAACATTTATTGCCAGCCATCTTGGTGGATATGATCCTTTGGTTGTTGGGTAAAAAACCTATGTAAGTAACGCTAATGTAGCTTAGGGTACCTACGTGAATCACATTAAAAGTATCCACGGAAACTATTAAAACTTAATTTATTTTCATACTATTTGGGTCGCAGACAAGCAGGCCCCCCTGATGGAAAGTGGTTACCGTGGCCTACGGACGAGTGAAATACCAAGGGAATCACACTCGTACTGCCAACCCTGTAAAAACAGAAAGATTATGTGCCGTCTGCGAAGAAGACAAGAGCAAGACAAGCCTTTGGTCTTCCCACTGACAGCTCAGAACTTTTCCAGTGAGCTCTGGCTACACTACTCACCGCGGTGTTCTGTAGGACGAAGGCACTTCCACAGTTGAAGAATGCTCGGTTGGGACGAAAATACCGTCGTGTCCAACGTCCTTGGATACCGTCGTGTCGTTTAGATTCATTAGACAAAGTCACGGGAACAGCTAGTTTATGATAATTATGCTAGCTGTTATCATTGATCGATCTCCAGTGACGTCAGCCAGTCCGACCAATGACAATCTCTGTCACAACGTTGTGCTCGTCGTTGTACGCTTACAGAATTGCATTGCAGCGTATTCGCCCGCGTGGATGTCTTTTATTACGACCAAACATAGATATCCTATCCTAAGCTCTAATCTAATTGTGTACCAAAACTCATCTGTCTACCTTCAAAAATCATCTCCTATTTGAAATTGCGGTGTCGTACAAGGTGACTAAGGGATAGGGCTGTTTAACATCAGACAGATATATACAACCCAGACTCAGCCTCAAGGCGGCCACCCACTTACAGTCCGCCTGCAGTTTTTCGTCTGTCCGGTGGCCTGCAGTCCTTATGTCATCAATGTCGTCATAATTTTATTACCTCAGACTAAAATAATAACATTATTTTATTCTTTTAGTCTGATTATTACGTATAAAATGCCGACGGCCATAGACTGTCCGGCCTTTAACTGTCTTTGCTGACCGAAATCGTCAAGCGGCCACACACATATTAGCCGTCAGTCCAAAATCGTATACGAAACTGTAAGTGTGTGGGCTATTGCGATGAACTGACAGACCGATATCATCCGGTTGTCGTTCGATAAACTGCTAGTGGGTGGCCGCCTTCAGATACATAGTAGTGCCCGGATACGGCAATAGGTTTCCCCTATTACGTGGGACCTTAGAGTATACATTGCTATAGAGCACGCCTTACAAGTATGAACTGCTATCACGGGTATTAACAGTACCGCGGCTCCTGGCTCAACCTCTATCAGTAGCAAAACAATACCCGTCAAAATGACTTTGCAAATAATATTTATTTCGATATGTTAAATCAAAATTTTATACAACATCGTATATTAAATTTGTAGTAATAATTTATTTATTTATTTATTTATTTGGCACACAAAACAGAAAACAATCAAAATTTTTACAACAATAATTATCATTCAAGGTTCGGTTCCAGATTGAGTTCCAAAACATGTGTACTCAGCATGACACAATTAAAAAGCGCGCACAATATTAAAAGTGATACAATAAAATGATACTTACTTATAAACTAAAAATAACAACAATCAAAACCAAATACTGACATACAAATAATGACGCAAAAATACCGCAAAATCCATGCATATCAAATCGAATAAAAAACTTCATAACAACAAACTACATTAAAGTGCATCTATTGATATTTTTGGTAACGCATGAAACGTCACTATAGGTGCGCTATACCATCGCAAAGTATCTCCTAACACTCGGCGCCAGAGACCTGAGTGATAGGCGCGCTCTATATTTATAATGTATACTCTAAGCGTGGGACCGAATACAGTGATTGGTGAAATGTGGTTGTTAATGCACCTCTGCCTAACCCTCCGGTGCAAAAGGCGTAGTTATATGTATGTATGTGTTCCCAGGTTGGTGAAAATCCAGCGTCGCATCTACACAGCGGGGTTGGCTCTCCAATACTACCTAACTCAGCAATGGACATTCGACCATACGAACTTCTTAGCTCTTCGCACCGCATTGAAAGAAGAAGATAGAGATAGTTTTATGTATGTGGGGACTCCTATATATGTACCTTCATATTTTATACTATGCTGTTTTGGTGCAAGAAGATTCTTGCTGAACGAGAAGGATGAGAATATTCCTCGGGCAAAGATTCATCATAAGAGGTAGTTATTATTAGTTCTTCTTCATCCTAGCGTTAATTCCAGTCGCATCCGTAGCTTTCACCTCGGATTCTGGGGTCCGCTTTACCAGTCTAACTGCGGATTTGGCTGGACTTCAAATACTTTCTGTGAAGCGACTGCCATAAGACCTCGACAACCCGATAACAATATTGAGCGATATTGAAGCAAGAATCCTTTTTCAAGGACCATTTCGTTGTCGTTTTTGAGGGGCGGACAGTTGAGAGTAGATGTTTAATGCATGCAAGAACTATTGCTCCGGTCCTTAAATGTGCTCAAAACGTGTCCTATAAGTGCACTACACGTTGCTTGGGTATCTTTTGAGGATAGCACGGGATGCTACTGAGGTGGATGAGCTCAAATTGACCAAGCATAGATTATCACAAACAATCCGCGCACACCAGGACCACTTTTGTCTCGCGATTTAAGTCCAAGGTACATGTCCTGGGGTAGGTATACCAAGTGGAGTTTCTTAATTATTTATTGACAGATATCCGTGTAGTAGGGAAATAATTTCAACTATCACAACACCTTCTCATCCGAAGGGTGTCGTAAGAGGCGACCAACGGAAAAATAAGCAGACGATATCACTGCGAGAGAAGGAAACCTCGAAATAAAACCTAGTAACAACCAGCCCCCCTAGACAAGTGGCAATTCGTTGCTCGGCGTATGATGGAATAAAATGACAAATGTATAGGATTTGACGTTTTTGACATTCGTTGACGCCTGTCATATACGTCAAATCCCATACATTTGGCATTCTATTCCATCATACGCCGAGCAACGAATTGCCACTTGTCTAGGGGGGCAGAATGGAAATAGTGTAGGCGAAAGTCTCCCAATATTGGAAGAGGCTGATGTCCAGCAATGGACTGCGATTCATTGATAGATAAAACTATTGCCTATTATAATGGATAATACCTTTTTACAGAATGCTGATTGTGGATAAAGTTTGCCAGTTCGTATTCTTTGGGGCCATTTTCTACTGGATTCTTCAGAAGCTAATTCAATATTATAACACAACGTTTCAAATATAGACTTCGAGTATAAGTTCGAATTATTTATATTGCAATAAAGATATTTTAAATTGGTATATAATATATTCTCTTATTTAATCAAAACTGAAATGATGTGACGTATCTGATTTAATTCCCAACAACAAAAGGTAAAGGTACATAGGGCTGCAGAAGTCCGTGGAAAGTAAAATCTGTAATCCTTTGAGCACCTCTAATTTAACAGAATAAAAATATTATATGTCCCAACCAACTAGCTTAAGGTGATAACATACGCGAATGACTTTGACCATACAAATGCTCAAGGTCATTCGCTCATAAATATTTGAACCGTAAAAATCAGTAAAACCAATTTTAATGGATAATTTTATAGGCGACGATTACTAACTAAGAAGATCACGTCATGCTAATACACTTATTTAACATTATATATGAAATTTTAGATTATTTGAATACATATTGTAGATAATATTTGGTTTCATAAGAAAGAGTAGTGATTTTCGGACCCTCTTTTTAACTATTTCCTCTTTTTTTTTAATTTAATTTTTGAAAAGAAGAAGTTTTTCTCTATATCCTGTAGTTATCTGTTCTGTGGATAAAATGGCTCCAAAGCCATTTGATGAATGCCCGAGAGTGGGAAAAGAGCGAAACACTCGAATGATTTATGACCGAGTCTGCAGCGAGATTTTAACTATACTATAGTAGTTGTAGTTAGTTGTAGTTTGGTGAGTGCAGCGCCGAGAGGAAAACACAACTTGTCACTTAAACTGTTATATTGTTAACTGGTTACAAGATTGGTTATTATTCTCTCTAATCAATATGTAGTTACTGTATTGGAAGCTAATTCCGCACTGACCTGTACCAGCTATGTCACTTAGTTATAATATTAATTTGTGTAAATGACGCGCTCCAGGTAGAGATCGCGGTGTCAGCAAATTCGTATGTACAGTCTGTAGTGAGACTGTACATAGGTATAATTATGAAAGTAGGTACAGTATAAAGTGATTAAAATTTACAATGGACCGACTTCTCTAAAATAATATCGAGACGGAGATATTTAGCTGTACAGGCCTACAGGGTGGAATTTTTCAACCGTACTTGGATGGAAAGTACTCTAAATACTGGAGATAGCGAATTCCACTCAAAGAAAACATACCCTTATTTTTAAAAAGAAATAAAACTGTATTCAATGATTTCTGAAAATGCCACATCCGGTAGTCGAACTGACTAAAATCTTCCTAAACCTTCTCTCTCAGGGATTTCCTTTTACATATTTAATTTACCAGCCCCCTTAGACAAGTGGCAATTCGTTGCTCGGCGTATGATTGACTAGAATGACAAATGTATAGGATTTGACGTTTTTGACATTCGTTGACACCTGTCATATACGTCAAATCCCATACATTTGGCATTCTATTCCATCATACGCCGAGCAACATTGTTATAGAGATTTGATCCTTATGATTGACCCTATCGATTGATGCAATAAAAATACAGGATGTTATTTTTCGGATTTTAATCGATACGAGTACTACCAGGTGCCTTCGGCTTCGGGAGCATTCCCTAACATCCCACAGATTATTCAATGGCAAAGATGATAAATTCATAAATATGTCACATATACTATGAAAGACAAATATAATTATGAAGGGTGATTAGATAAAAACTCAATTAAGTGATCCTCATAGATTTTCATTCAATAATAAAAAGCTTATATCAAAAACAATGTGTCGTAATGTTGGAGAAGTATCTGGACCATCCAGTAGAAAATGGCGCCGTAGATCACAAGGTGACACATTTTGTCCAAAATCATCATTCTGAAAAAAAAAAACATAAGTGTTAATTTTTAATTATGATTGGTCTGGTCTGGTCGTGCCTCAGCGAGCACGTTAAGCCATCGGTCCCGGTTGCCATATGAACATCTATGGCAGTCGTTAGTTATTGAGTTGTGAAGGTCAGACGACAGTCGCTTCACGCAAAATATCGAAGTCCAGCCAAATCTGAGTTAGACTGGTAAAGCGGACCCCAGACTCCGAGGTGAAAGCTTCGGATGCGACTGGGATCAAGGCTAGGATGAAGGAGAACAAGGTAAATTTAATAAAAGCTTGCAATAATTGCATACATACCTCCTAGCACGAGCCTTTGCCCGAGGTATATCATCATCCTTCTCATTTAGCAAGTATCGCCTTGTACCATAACCACAATTCAATAAGTACGTCCAAAGATCAATGTTTTCCACCTGGGGATAAAAACAATATCTATCTTCTTCTTTTAAGGAGGAGCGAAGAGCTAAGAAGTTCTTGTGGTCGAATGTCCATTGCTGCGTCAAATAGTATCGTAAAGCCAGGGTGGCTATAAAGATGCGACGCTGGATTTTCACCAACCTGGTAATATAGATAATCGTAAAAACGCCACCAAATAGATAATACTTAGTTACTATAAACAAAGCAACACATTATCCGTGTGGTGACGGAGAATATAATAATAAAGAATATAATATAAGTATCACCACCCCATCCCATCCGAAGGGTGTCCTATCATTTGACAAACAACGTTTGACAAAATTATACTTGTTAAATGTATCATTTGACAAACTATTGTTTAATAAACTAGTCAATAAACAAAATATTTATTTGGAAAAAATCATTATAAAAAACATCATTTTACAAATTGATTATTTTAAAAAAATGTTAGTTGACAAACAGACAGTTTTAGTGATAGATTATTGAGAAAGCTGCTCATTCCGACTTGGATAGATTAGGTTAGAAGGCTAATGCGGCAGTGAAGCCTTCGTGGTTATTTTTTTTTTATAACCATGCAGAACTTTATTTAGTCAAATGAACATTTTTAAAATAAAATTTTAGCAATCGAAATGTTTTATAAGTAATACATTTGCGAAACGTGTATCATGTCAAATGATTATTTTTAGTGCCCTTCTAAACAGGCCATGTTTTTCTGCAATATGTGGCTGCAATATTGGCAACTGATTGCCCGGCAATATCAAAAATATTTCATTGCAACTAATGGCCGAACAATCAATGGCCGGGCAATGTGTTTCAAATATGCCTGCAATAGTATAGCTCTTGATGCAGATTCATAAACGGGCTACACAAACCGGCAAAAATGGCTGACGAAATCACACTTGTTGCAGCAGCTTAATATTGTTTTATTAAAAAATAAACAGAAAAAGAAGAGATTGTGGATTCGACCTTACTTAAATAGGCGTGAAACTTTAGATAATTTAAGTCTAGAAATAAGCCTTGATAGTAAATTATTTAACAATTCGCGTAGAAAAGGATAGACTGTGCTATAACAAAGAGAGCGACTGAAACAACAATAGAACTGGTCGAGCAATATTGCAGTAAAATCGACCGCCTAGCGATCGTCCGGCAACCCATCGCGGCAACATCGGCCATATGTGGCTACACAAAACATGTTTGGCAATATGGCCGGGACATTTCTGCAATACTGGCCGGTATTGCTTGCAATAGTTGCAATGTTGCCGGGCCACAGTGTTGCAGCCACTAATTGCAGCAAAACATCGCCCGTTTAGAAGAACCTTTAAAGTAAGTAATATGTTTGCGAAATGAAAGTTTGTCAAATGATTAGTTTTTCAAACGTTGTTTGTCAAATGATGTTTTGTCATACGTTTTTTGGTCAAACAAGGGTGATCCCATCCGAAGAGTGTCGTAAGAGGTGACTAACGAAAAAATACGCAGACGATATCACTGCGAGAGAAGGTTATCTTGAAATATAACCCTGTACCAACCCGTCTGGCCAGCGTGGAAACAGTAGGCCAAAGCCTCCCAACATTGGGAGAGGCTTGTCCAGCAATGATCTGCGATATGACTATATACAAAGCACTTATTTAATCATCATCATGTCGTATGGCCTTTGCTCGAGTCCTCATATGTCAACGTCCAGTTGGCGAAGCCAGTCTATTGCAGCTGCCAGTGTGAGGTCATGTAGCTCCCGCATTCCTCCGGAGAAACGACGGAGTGGACACTCCTCTGCTATATGTATCGTTGTCTGCTTTGGAGCTCCACAATCACAGTCCGGCGCTTCTTTAAGTCCCCACTTGTGAAGATGGTAGTTGCATCTCCTGTGTACTTATTTAATAAGATATTTCCAAGTACTTACATAGGTTTTTTGCCCGATAGCCAAAGGATTGAATCCACCAAGAGGGCTGGCAATAAATGTTGGAAGATGACCTGAAAAATAAACAAGAAACATCAGAAAATCCTATATAGGATCCTTTCCTATATAGGACAACGCGTGCAGGACTTAGATGCCACCCGCATACGGTGCAGAATATTCCATCAAGAACCAAGCGGTTCGGCGACTCCTTCTTCTGCCGCACTATTAAGTCTTGGAATTCCTTACCAGTTCACGTGTTTCCCTCCTCCTCCAGTCCCAGGTCCTTTAAGCGGGGCGTGAAAAAGCATCTGATGAGGCCGTCAAGCTGAGTGCCACCATTGTGACATGGTACATGTCTATAATGGTGACCCTCTTTTTAGAGACTTTGCCTTCAGCTTACCATCAGGCGAGGCGAAGTCAATTTGACGTGTCCTATATATTAAAAAAAAACATCGAGGCAAGAGTTTTGGAAAGTTGTCATCTAGGAAAGTTAATTTTATGAGTAGACACAGTAAGTTGTGACATGTTGTGATCCATATGACTTAATATGCAAAAAATCGGACTATATAGTCATCACAAAATGAAAGGCCCGTTTTGACAGTCCACGTCCATGAAGTTACTATAGTACGCGCCAGTTAGTGTGGCAATACGAGTGGAACAAAGTCTTACGAATACGAAGTAACAAGAAAGGTAAATCAAAAATATTAAGAATTAAGAATTATTACATTATCTTTTAACATTGAAACTGTCGTTTTTGCAAATTTCGTATAAGTACCTACACCACTGTATGGGGGAATGTAAATGACTATGTAAAAAAAGTGAACATACGATAATTGTGTGATACGACTATTTACGCAGGAACCATCGATTTATTTATTTATTTATACCTTAAAGTAGTGCAGCGTTTCATTGGCGGTGATCAATTTACTACCAGCATACCAGAGTTGGTAATCGAATGGTATTTTTGAATAGACATCGTGCGCCATCTCCACGAAAGTGTCCATTCGAAGAGTAAATAAATTGGCAGTACAGCAGTTGTAAATAGGAACGTCGTCTGTTGGTTC
This sequence comes from Eilema depressum, assembly GCA_914767945.1. Taxonomy (NCBI): domain Eukaryota; kingdom Metazoa; phylum Arthropoda; class Insecta; order Lepidoptera; family Erebidae; genus Eilema; species Eilema depressum. Next base: position 6,864,479 of record OU612041.1, on the reverse strand, counting down.
TTTCCTAGAAGAGTAGTTAAAAACTATTAAAAATCATTCGTGCTTATCCATAATATAAAAAGTGGCTGTGACATACGGACGGACAGACAGACAGACAGACAGACAGACAGACGGACGGACAGACATGACGAATCTATAAGGGTTCCGTTTTTTGCCATTTGGCTACGGAACCCTAAAAATGAATCCCTAAATGCCAAGCGTAAATCTCGAGAACGGCTGAACCGATTTCGCTAATTCTTTTTTAGGATATTCCTTAAAGTACGAGGCTGGTTCTTACGGCGAAAAAATTAAAAAAAAAATGGCGGTACGAAGTTCGCGGGGTCAGCTAGTCTATTATATAAAAATGAATCCCTAAATGTGTTGCTAAGCGTAAATCTCGAGAACGGCTGAACCGATTTCGCTAATTCTTTTTTAGAATATTCCATAAAGTACGAAGCTGGTTCTTACGGCGAAAATTTTTAAAAAAATAGGCGGTACGAAGTTCGCGGGGTCAGCTAGTCTATTATATAAAAATGAATTTCTAAATGTGTTGCTAAGCGTAAATCTCGAGAACGGCTGAACCGATTTCGCTAATTCTTTTTTAGAATATTCCCTGAAGTACGAGGATGGTTCTACGAGGAACAAATAAAAAAAAATGTTAGATGCGCGCGCATATGACATTAAATAGATTTTTACTATTGTGTTTTGATTGTGTTATGTAGTATTTTTAGTATTATTTCATTCGCAAGTGTGTTGAAAATAGTCGTATGCCACTCGCGTGTATAGTGATTACCGTCCTCGGCTCTCTTAAGACCCTCGCCTTACGGGGTCTCAATGTCGCCTCAGCGGTAATCACCAACTTTGCTCACTTGTACCATAATGTACTATTATGTGCTCAACAACGTGACCTCACCAGACAGCATGTGAAATTAAATCTCACCGCGGATTCAGCTGTCGAGTTCGATCGATCGTTCGAAACGTTCTTACAGCATGTGCCTACAGCTGTGCGTCGAGTACAACGTTGCAACAACCAATCGATATTGTCATTGGTCAGACACGGTGACGTCACTGGAGATCGACCAATGACAGTCTCCATCAAGGTTGTCGCAACGTTGTGACCGACGCCGAACGCTTATAGTATTACACAGCAGCTCTTAAGGGCATTTCATAGCCGACCATGAACCACGGTATTCATCTCTATCTCACGGCATGGTAGGATTTTCCCCATTTTCCCTCCTATCAAAAAAAAGCTCTCGAAAAAAGTTGAGTTTCAAATCAAAGAACATCCCCTCTAGACAAGTAGCAATTCATTGCTCGGCGTATGATGGAATTGAATGCCAAATGTATAGGATTTGACGTATATGACAGGCGTCAACGAATGTCAAAAACGTCAAATCCTATACATTTGTCATTCTATTCCATCATACGCCGAGCAACGAATTGCCTCTTGTCTAGTGCCAAGTGTGATGAAAATCGGTTAAGAAATGCGCTCTATAGAAAGGAACTGACAAATGAACTGACATGGAAACCAACAAAAGTAAAAACGGTCACCTTCTCGAAACGGAGACTCTCGTTTATTTCGCCTCGGTCAATTATTATGTAATTTTGCAACAAATAAACTTAAATAGTTTCATACTTTTTTGTGCCCCTTATCCACGCCGCTGCAGCGATGTGCCTCACGCAGGAGTCGACGGGCATGTAGTCGCACGCAATATCTGGCTTTGAAGGAACACTTCTCATAATGCCTACAACATAAAGTATACAGCACTGCAATTCACTAAGCGAGCACAACGATGCGACAACGATGCGAGGCGCAACGTAGATTGTCATTGGTCAGATTGTATCACGTCATTGGAAATCGACCAATGACAGTGTCTATCGCGCACATCGTTGCGACTCGCATCGTTGTCGCATCGTTGTGCTTGTTAGTGAATTGCACAGCAGGTAGTATACATATCATCACTATCACTACATATTATAAAACAAAGTCGCTGTTGCTGTCTGTCCGTCCCTATTATGCTTAAATCTACAAAATTACGCAACGGATTTTGAAGCGCTATTTTTTATTAGATAGAGTGATTCAAGAGGAAGGTTTATATGTATAATACATGCATAATATTGTAGAGAAACACTGATAAATTTAGAGATATGCAGCGGGAACGGGATCAAAAACTATGGCGGTACGAAGTTCGCCGGGTTAGCTAGTGGATTATATCTCAAATCTTTGTTATTTTAGGGTCATTTAGATACTTTTCAGGGTCATTTATCGTGCGAAGAATCCCCACGGATACCTCTCCGCCGGAGCCGGTGGAGGAGGTTATGTCGGACTTGAACCGACTAAAACGCACGCCATCTGTGAGCCGTCGATTGCCGGAGGTGAGGTAGTCGTAGACATATCCCTCGCACCCCGGCCGACCCAGGGCCATATCTCTCGATCTGGCCCTCTTCTGGTGTGGGGACCACAGAGTCCCCAACTCGCCCCCGGATGGGTGATTTAGATACTGGGTATCTCATGGCTAGAAGTGTAAATTTATCTCAAGTAAGGATTCCCGCCTTGGCGCCATCTCTGTTGCACAGGGTGCACCGCGTGGGGGTTACCACCAAGCACCCCAAGTGAATACCTACCCTAAATTTTGACTAAACCCAAGTGAATACTTGTCCTAAATTTTGACTAAACTTTACATTTACAAATCACTCGAATACGCGAAAGAGGTATACTGAAAACTGCCGTCAAACTTAAATGCCTATGCTACCATTCCTATTTATTACCTTTTCCACAAGCTACGGTAATTCCAATAGGACCATTAAAGGTCTCTATCCAGCCAGGCACAGGTTCAGCTAAACTGGATACAACTGAAATAATATTAATATATTACAATTTATAAAGCAATAAAAAAAGCAAAGCAAAGGGCTGTTTAACATCAGACAGAAATATACAGCCCGGTCTCAGCCTCAGATGCATGGCTCGAGTCAACAATAGTTCCCAGAATACGGTAATAGGCTCACTCCCTATTATGTAGGATCTGATGTAATGATTGGTGAAATGTGGGTGTTAATTTACCTCTGCCTAAACCTTCGGGGATAAGGGCGTGATTGTATGTATTGTATGTATAAAGTAAATATATTTAAATCTTGAACCAGGGACCTGACACATTCTAAATACATACATGCAATCACACCTTTATCCTCAGAGGGTTAGGCAGAGGTGAATTAACACCCACATTTCACCAATCATTGTATTCGGTCCCAGGTAATAGGGGGTGAGCCTATTACCGTATTCCGGGCACTATTGTTTACTCGAACCATGCATCTGAGGCTGAGTCTGGGCTGTATATATCTGTCTGATGACAAACAGTTCTATCAGTTAGTCGACTTGTATGACACCGCATGGGACGAAATAAGGTGACCAAATTCAACTCTGCCACGCGGCTCAGGGGTAAAAATCTCCCCAATTCCTCCCCAGTTAATAGACAATATGTATTTATTTATATAATAGACAAATAAAGATTCACACTTACCGATAGACGGTCTAACTATTACGATAGGCAGTTGTCCTCTGTACTCGCAGACCACGTGTTCAGCCAACTGCTTGGTGAAGGTATAGGTGTTGGGCATCTCTCCCAAGTACCTGTGAAAATTAAAATAAATACGCTATCACGCACGTGCACACGCATACGCACAATCTGCCGTTCTATTTGCCCCTCTAGACAAGTGGCAATTCGTTGCTCGGCGTGTGATGGAATTGAATGCCAAATGTATGGGATTTGACGTATATGACAGTCGTCAACGAATGTCAAAAACGTCAAATCCTATACATTTGTCATTCTATTCCATCATACGCCGAGCAATGAATTACCACTTGTCTAAGGGGGCTGAATGAGATTCAGCCATTTAATCAAACAGCTAAGGCAAATGTTTTTTTTCTGCATGGTTCTAAAAAATCTCGAACCTTGATTGTCCGGCGTATTATAGAAGAATGCCGAATGTATGGAATTTGTCGTACATGACAATGTAAATGGATTTTTCGACTGTCATAAATGTAACTGTCATAAATAACCGCGGTAGCCTAGTGGTATGGGTAATGGACTGCTGTGACGAGGTCTCTGGTTCGATCCCAGGTTTTACCATAGCACACAGCAATGACTTTTCGATGCTTTTCGAAGTTATGTGTGTATTTATCACAGTTTTATAAGTGCCCGGTTAATGGCAATAGGCTCGCCACCTTTGGGACCTAAACATAAACGGCGAAATGAGTTTATGTAAATGTCAAATCAAAAACGAGACTGGAAAGCCGAGCCCAACTGAATTTGGAAAAGGCTCAGGGAATGATGATCATAACCTTCTTCTTCTTCATCCTAGCGTATTACACATAGCAAAAGTATCAACCCAGTGTCGGTTTCAAAATTCGACAGATGTGGACCTAGGATATGTCCCTGTGGCACACCTCCCAGTCGCAACGCCAGTCCGTTTTCCGTCATCAAGCGCCATCTGATCTCCACAACCCAATGGCGATATCGAAGCGTTACAGTTAGACCAGCAGGCACATGCTGTAACAAACATCTCGAATGATCGAAGTGAGCTCGATAGCTGAATCCGCGGTGATTGGTCAATTTCGCGAAATTGACAAATCACCGCGCATTCAGCTATCGAGCTCACTTCGATCATTCGAGATGCAAGTTACAGCATGTGCCTACAGATCCTCGATTCTGCTAAAGCACAACCACTGTCACACCACAGAGACTACGAGAAGATTCCATTTCATTTTAGCCTTTAAACTAATGCAGCTAAAGTTTAAAATTAAATGGTTTTTTGAAGAGTGAACGAAAGCGTGTAATGAAAATATTGTCCTTTTAATTTTAGACTTTAATTCTAAAGCAATAAAGTCTTAAATCTAATGCCAATTTTTGCAGAAACTGTGGCACGACAGTAGTTTTGCTTTAGCAGAATCGAGGGCCAGCTGTTGAACTTTTACGACTGCCATAGATGTTCCATCACTATAGTAATATACTTACTTGGGTGTTAAAATTTTCAACGTGTAATCATCAATAGTTTTGCAAACGGCCAGGGTGTCTCTCCAATCAGCCAGGGGAGGGTACAGGACTTCCTCTATGGGGTCCCGGTTAGTGTTGGAGTAGGAGGTTGACACATGAACAAACGCCTAGGACGAATAATAGTACATTATGGTACAAGTGAGCAAAGTTGGTGATTACCGCCGAGGTGCCATTGAGAACCGAGCCGCTAGGCGAGGGTCTTAAGAAAGCCGAGGACGGTAATCATCATACTCACGGGCATACGACGTTTCACAACACACTTGCGAATAAAATAATACTACAAATACTAAATAAACAATACTACAAATTAATTCGTTTTCCTATGTGCGCGCATCTAAGAATGGCGGTCGGCCATATTTAAAAAAAAAATGAGGATTGAATTTAACTTTTTTTACTGTTTTTTTTTTCTGTAATTAGAGAAAAAAAAAGTTAAATTTGAGTGAAAATTTTGTTTAATAAACAAATATTACAAGTTGAAATTATTTATTTAAATACGAAAATGCATCAAATGAACATACGATAGGCATATTAATTTATTCGTACTATTAAATCGAAACTTTTTTAAGAACATAGAAACTTAACCTACAAAATTTTAAAAAGAATCTATAACTCCGTTGTGAATAATAGCAATAAAAAAGTCACAGTCCGATAATAGGTGTCATTACGTGCCTATTTGCGGTGAAATAATAGCACTTTTATGAGCAAGTCGATTAGAGTGGAATAGAGCTTTTTTACTAAGTACCAAAACTGAATAAAGAAAATTATTGTTTAATGTATGATTCCCGACGCACGTAGCACATACGTGTAATTCATAGCGGCTTCTCAATGGTCCCCTTTATCCGTATCGGAGTTTAACAAGTAATGGGTACGCTGTATGTACTGCAGGCGTCTGTCGTTGTCGTTAACGTACACGAAATACTCACACACAGTGTCTTAACTTCTGTCGCTAAAGTCAGGGTCTCTATTGTACCTCTCAAATTCATTTGCACCGCAAACTTCAAAGTGTCATCGAATCTAAAAACGTAAAATGTATGCATATTGAATAAATCACTTGTACTTTTCCACAATTATTTATTTATTTATTTGAACCTTACCGGTTTCACCTTACGGCATTATCAAAGGTTTACAATGGTTGTAATGGTTTGTAATGGTTGTAAACCTTTGATAATGCCGTAAGGTGAAACCGGTAAGGTTCAAATAAATAAATAATTGTGGAAAAGTACAAGTGATTTATTCAATATGTGTAGCAAGTTCCACCAAGTGCCATCAATCTCCAGTATAAACAGTAAAATGTATGATTTGAGACTACAATTTCAATACTGTGCTACAATGGAGATCTGAAAAGGTCAATTTTTGGAATCATATTAGAATAATATTAGCCTGCGGCTCTACCCGCGTGCACCTTTGCTCATATCTCTGGTTCTACCCAACCGATTGCGATCAAACACGTAAAATTTTAAGTCTGACCAAGCCTTTCTAACAAAAAAACCGCACTAAAATCCGTTCAGTATGTCATGCGGAGATATTTTGTGCTGTCAGTGGGAAAACCAGGCAGGGAGTTCATCCTCACACATTGCGTCCGGAAACGGTGCGCACTGTGCGGTATGAAAGGCACTTCATCCCACGCACACTCAAGCTGTGGAATGAACTCCCTGCGATGGTTTTCCCAAGCGACTACAATATGGGGTTCTTCAAGAAGGGCATTAGAAGGTTTCTTCAGAGTCGGCAGCGCGAGTGTGACGCCCCTGGTGTTGCATACGTCCATAGGCCACGGTGACCGCTTCCCATTAGGAGGGCCGTGTGCTTGTCTGCGACCTAAGTAGTATAAAAAAAAAACAAATTCTTACCTGACACTAGCTGCCACGTGAAATACGATATTCACTTCATTGACTAACATTGTTCTGTCTTCTGGCGATAAACCTTTAATAACAAAAATGTAATTTAAATTACTCTCGTGAAGATCTATATCTAAACTAAGCAAAACCTGTAATAAGAGTTCTAGATCATTATCATTATCTTTGCTTTATTCCCGGCCCCCGATTCTGCTAAAGAAAAACCACACTGAAAGCTTCGGATGCGACTGGGATTAACACTTTAGGATGAATACGAAGCATTGAGAATTCTAAAATATTCTGGTTCTAATCCTGATTCTGATATTAATTCTAATTTGGGACTTATCTATAAAAATAATCACAGCATCTCACCAAGTTCCGGTTCCATGACATCTCCGGATACGAGAAAGACTTTAGACTTGAAAACGCCTGGTGGAAGTCGACTAAAGCACTAGAAAACAAAAATTACACAGTTATGGAACTAGTAACTGTGATATGGGGTTCTTCAAGAAGGGCATTAGAAGGTTTCTTCAGGGTCGGCAGCGCGAGTGTGACGCCCCTGGGGCTCTAGACAAAGTGACATTCTATTGGCGAAAACGCCAGTGGAATCGTTCATAGTAGGAAATTGACATAAATAATCTATATAACTATAATTTTTTAATGAAATTTGAGTCTTTGTAACTCGAAATACATTATTTCACATGTCATTATTACTATAACCACCGCAATGTCACGTAATCCACTATTAAAAATTAAAAACGGTTCGCTTCAACGCGATTCCATCAATAGAATGTCACTTTGTCTAGGCCCCCTGGTGTTGCATACGTCCATAGGCCACGGTGACCGCTTCCCATCAGGTGGGCCGTGTGCTTGTCTGCCAACTAAGTGGTGTAAAAAAAAAGATATCGGAGTGACTTCCAACACCGATATAGGATATCGGATAATATGAAAACGCTTTTATAGTTTCTTGCCGAGATTTAGGAAAAGAAAAATCCTTTACTTACCACAGAAGCTTGTAGTTTCGCCAATCTCTCTTCAGGAGTTTGATTCTTCTTGCTCCTTATAAGGAGATATATTCTGTTTAATTCTGAGCAAGAGTACAAGAGTTTCTCTATCAGAACTTTACCGATGAAACCTGGAACATTAGGAAAAGGCTATCAATTATTGGGAAACTACGTCAGGTCTTCTCCTTACCCCTACCGCAATGCCTAAAAACAAAGGTCTTCGACCAGCGCGCCCAATGCGTGAACGCTGACAGTGGGGTTACTCCATGACTTTAAAGTCGCGCAGCGGGCTATGGAGTGAGCTATGCTTGGAGTTTCTTTGAAGGTAGAATTCGCAACTAGGTCATCCGAAATAGGACCAAAGTTAGCGACATAGCTCCCAGAATAATCAAGCTGATGGTGAAGTGGACTGGTAACATCTGTCGAAGGACTGATGGCCGTAGGAGCAGACGAGTCTTTAAAGTAATGCTGCCAAAGTCTCAAATTGAATGACTTTTTGTAGAGTGAATAGAAAAGTGTAAGGAACCTCTTTTCATTTAATTTTGCACTTTTAGTACATATAATAGAAAACGACCTGAAAAAGGTGGCTGGGACAGACTGGATGCAGAAGGCGGAGGATTAACAGGAAAGCTGATTAAAATTTTTCTTGAATCGACCGTAGGAGCCATCTACCGATACTCTTACAAACTATCGGAATCATTTTTTAAACATTAATTTTTGATTACTCCGCCCAAACAATATTGAATAAAGATTGATGAATTTGGATCAACTTCGGATGAGGCTCGGTGGCTCAGTGGTCAGAGTATTTCCCCCTGTGAAGGAAAGATCGCGGGTGCGAGTCCCGCCTGAGGTGATTTCGCTTTTTTCTATTTTACCTAATCGATATCGCTTAGATCGTCAACAGCAATGATGAGACACTTTTGGCGTTATGCGAATTTAATAAAATTTGCATTGATTAATGAGCTTTGTACCGAACTATATAATTTAAATTCCGTGCCGTAACCTTTTTGAACCTTTTTAACCTTAGTTCAGACACACAATTTTCAATTAAATTGTTACTATATTAAATTGGTAGGTATTTACGTTTATTTCACGTAATTATTCGCTTTCGGGTAATTATAATGAATGTCCTGACATTTTATGCCATTTTCATTTTAAATAACATACACAATAGTACATTATGGTACAAGCGTATAAAGTTGGTGATTACCGCTGAGGCGACATTGAGACCCGAGGATGGTAATCACCATACACGCGAGTGGCATACGATTATTTTCAACACACTTGCGAATAAAATAAGACTAAAAATACTACATAACACAATCAAAACACAATAGTAAAAATCTATTTGTTGTCATATGCGCGCGCATCTAACATTTTTTTTATTTGTTCCTTTCGGAACAGGCTAAGGTGCTATCCCCATGCTGCCTTGTCATCTACTTACTTATTAGAATTATAATTTTTTTTTCTATGTAAATATTCACAGAGAAAAAAAAAATACATTTTAGTGAAGGTTTTGTTTATTAAACACGTACTACAAGTTACAAATTATAGCAAGCAATACCTAGGTATATTTCGTTTGTAATATTATCTTTTTTGTATCGAAACTTTTTTATGAACAAAGCAACTTAATCAATGAAATTAAAAAAAAGAAGTCTATAACTCACTTGTGAATAATAGCAATGAAAAAGTAACAGTTTTATAATAGGTGTCATTCCGTGCTTAATTGCGGGGAAATAAAAGCCTGTTTATAAGCAAGTGTGTTGAAAATATATTTACTCACGCCTATAAATCCCCGAAGGGGTAGACTAGGGTTAAATACCCACATTTCGCCAGCTATGATTTTCGGTCCCGCGTAATAGGGGGCGAGCCAATTGCCGTTAAGGTGATTACATACGCGAATGACTTTGACCATACAAATACTCAAGGTCATTCGCTCATATTTAGCAACTGTAAAAATCAGTAAAACTAATTTTAATAGATAACTTTATAGGCGACGGTTACTAAATAAGAAGATCAAGTCATGCTAATACACTTATTTAACATACATGTGAAATTTTAGATTATTTAGATACATATTGTATAAAATATTTGGTTTCGTAAGAAAGAGTAGAGTGATGTTCAGAGCCTCTTTTCAATTATTTCCTCCTTCTTTATTTAATTTATGAAAAGATGAAGTCACCCTGCATATCCTGCAGTATGCAGGCATGTGAATTCCAGATCTGTAGGTTTTATAGTTAAAAAGAAAAACGGTTTCAAAAATACCGATTTTTCGGTGCTGATTTGATTCGGGGCCTTAAGCGTGCACTTTGTCATGGGCTGTATGTTTACTGTCGGATGGAGAACAGCCCTATCCCTTAGTCGCCTTCTACGACACCCACAGGAAGAGATGGGGTGGCGCTATTCTACTCCACCGGGAACCAGTTAAATGTTATTTAATGTAGGTAGGTATTGATTGATTGATTGATTGATTGATTGATTGATTGATTGATTGATTGATTGATTGATTAATGTGGGTATTGGATTTATGATAGGTAGGTAAGAGGAGGGAGGAGCAAAAACGGGGTAAGACAAACAATCCTACCCAACTGTAGGTAGGTGAGTAGGGTAGCCAGAACTTACTGGAGAGGTTTTGTGCTGTCAGTGGGAAGACCAAAGGCTTGTCCTGCTTGTCTTCTGCGCTGATGGCACAGAATCTCTATGTTCTTACTCAGCCTCAGATGTATGGCTCGAGTCAACAATAGTGTCCGGAATACGGCAATAGGCTTGGTGAGCCTATTGCCGTTTAGAATACCTATACATATATAGAGCGCGCGTATCACTCAGGTCTTTGGCGCCGAGTGTAGGCAGATACTTTGCGATGGTAGTTTAGAAAATATTAATTAAAATGCATACTAATATTAATGCGAAAGTAACTCTGTCTGTCTCTCTGTTACGCTTTCACGCCTAAACCACCAGATGTCAATGCGGGCGAAGCCGCGGGCAACAGCTAGTTGGCAGTATTTCATAGAATTTTACTCACCAGTGCCTCCGGTTATAAAAATCGTCTTCCCTTTGTAAAATTCGGGAATAGTGGGCACATCGGACAGATCTCGCTCTTCAAGAAACCCCATTTTGAACTACTTTATCTGTAATAAAAAAAAATGATAATAAAAAAAAAAAAAAAAATTATAATAATAAAATCCCTACTAATATTATAAATGCGAAAGTAACTCTGTCTGTCTGTCTCACTTTTACGACTAAACCGCTGAACCGATTTTGATGAAATTTGGTATAGAGGTAGGTTAGACCTTGAGAAAGGACATAGGCTATGTTTGGTCGCGATAACCGACATCCACGCGGGCGGAGCCGCGGGCAAAAGCTAGTAGGTTTATAAGTTTACAAAAATCATTATTTTGTTTTATTCATTTTTTTCTTAAATTTAATTTAATTATTAACTAAAACTGTTGCATCCAGTAACACCTGTGACTCTTTTTTTATATAGGACACGTCAATTTGACTTCGCCTCGCCTGATGGTAAGCTGAAGGCAAGGTCTCTGAAAAGAAGGTCACCATTACAGACACGTATCATGTTACAATGGTGGCACTCGGCTTGATGGCCTCATCAGATGCTCCCGCTTAAAGGACCCGGGCGGGACTGTAGGACTCGTTGGATTTTTTTCTCAACCAGTAACTGTGTTACTCGTTACCGCAATTGTCAGTGCAGACTCTTCAATAAAGATCCAGTAGATTAACTTCGGCTGTCAAAGTCTCAAGAGTTACTTTTGACTCTCTTATGTTATCTACTATTAAGTTACACAACTCATTATTTTACTTTGATGTTACTTTTGCCGTATCGAATGCTAGAGACAACGAAATATTATTTTATGTAATTTGTTTCTCATAAGGAAATCGAAAGTAGTACAGAAAGTGAATAAATATCTAGTAATTTATTAATACCCATTTTATATTTTCACTAGCTGACCCGGCAAACTTCGTCCCGCTACATATCTCTAAATATATCAGTGTTTCTCTACCTACAATATTATGCAGGTATTATACATATAAACCTTCCTCTTGAATCACTCAATCTATTAAAAAAAAACCGCTTCAAAATTCGGTGCAAACCTAGTTTTGAAGATTTAAGCATGCATAGGGACGGACAGACAGCGACAGCGACTTTGTTTTATAATATGTTACACGTGTTGTTATGTTACAATATGTGACAGTGATAGTGATAATTAACCCGGACATACCTAGGTATATCCTAATCCTAATATCAATATCTAATCTACTAGATTAAAAACAATTAAATTGTTTGTTACCTGAATCTATTATTCTCACGATCGATTTGAGATACTTCAACCTTAGACTACTGCTGTCAAAATGTATTTCAATTGTACATACCTATTATATACGTGTAGTAATTTTAAAAGTCCTCCATTTAAAGTCAACTGATATATTCAGTTCGAAAATTCAAATGTAATCGGTGAGTAATAAACAAAATAGTATTTGCGACAAAAATACTGTCCAAGAAGTAGGTTACTAAAGACAATGAAAGCACCTAGCTGTTTATTTATATTTGTATACCTACTAGTCTTATTGAAACTACTAGCTGACCCACCCGGCTTCGCCTGTAGTCCGAAGCACACTTCGAAAATCCGTAACCCGTTTAAACTTTAAAGGTAGGCATCCCCTAGCAGAAGCAAGCCAGCGGCGCGCGCTGTGCTTCCATACCCGGGGGCGACTTGGGGAGTTGCGCTGGAAGAGGGCCAGCCCCCCTAGACAAGAGGCAATTCGTTGCTCGGCTTATGATGGAATAGAATGCCAAATGTATGCGATTTGATATTTTTGACATTCGTTGACGCCTGTCATATACGTCAAATCCCATACATTTCATTCTATTCCATCATACGCCGGGCAACGAAACGAATTGCAACTTGTCTAGAGGGGCAGATCGAGAGATATGGCTCTGCTCTGGGTCGGCCGCGGTGCGAGGGATTATATGTCTACGATAATCTCACCTCTGGCAACCGACGGCGTGCGTTTTAGCTGGCGGGGGAGGTAACCCTTGAGATTTTTCCAAGATGTGGCAATCCCAAAATTTGTAAATTTTTAAATAATGTATGGGAATTTGCCGGTTTTGTTGACATTTATGGTTATAACACCGCTTCCTTTAGTAATAGCGTGATGATATTTAGCCTATAACCTTCCTCGATGAACAGGCTCTTCTTCATCCTAGCGCTAATCCAGTCACATCCGAAGCGTCCATCTCGGAGTCTGGGGTCCGCTTTACCTGTCTAACCGCTGATTTGGCTAACTTCGAAATTTTTCACAAATAATTCCACGACGCGTTCGGTTTTAGTTTTTAATTAAATTTGTGCTTCACTACATACCTATTATAAAACAAAGTCGCTGTCGCTGTCTGTCCGTCCCTATGTATGCTTAAATCTTCAAAACTACGCAACGGATTTTAAAGCGGGTTTTTTTAGTAGATAGAGTGATTCAAGAGGAAGGTTTATATGTGTAATACATGTAGGTATAATATTGTAGAGAAACAGTGATAAATTTAGAGATAATACCACGCGGGCGGAAAATATGGCGGTACGAAGTTCGCCGGGTCAGCTAGTTATGTATATACCTATTTTTAGGTTTATTGGTAATTTTGTACATATTTAAATTGTATTATAGTAGGATTAACTAAAATTATACCTAGTTTGTAAAATTAATAGACCGTTGTATTATTAAATATATTTCACAATCCAAATTCAATTCGAAACAGAACAAAATGTCAATTTCATACTACAATAGGCGATTCCACTGGCGTTTTCGCCAATAGAATGTCACTTTGTCTAGAGCCTCAATACTTTCTGTGATTAGCGCGTTGAAGCAAACAAACAAACTCTTCAGCTTTATATTGACGTTGCTGGAACATATTTATATATTAGAACATTCCTAATATTCAAAGTGTGCTAGATTTTAAATATTCATTGAGTTACGTTACGTTCTTAGAGTATACATTATTATATTATTATTATATAGAGCGCGCCTATCACTCAGGGCCTCGATTCTGCTAAAGCACAACCACTGTCACACCACAGAGACTGCAAGAAAATTCCATTTGATTTTAGCCTTTAAAGTAGTGCAGTTAAAGTTTAAAATTAAATGGTTTTTGTTGAGTGAACGAAAGCGTGTAATGAAAATATTGTCATTGAATTTTGGACTTTAATTTTATAGTAATAAAGTCAAAAATTTACTGCCAATTTTTGCAGAGACTGTGGCACGACAGTGGTTGTGCTTTAGGAGAGGTCTATGGCGCCGAGTGTTAGCAGATAGGTACTTTGCGATGGTATAGCGCACTAATAGTAACGTTTCATGCATTACCGAAAATATCGGGTGTACTATCAATAGATGCACTTAATAATGTAGTTTGTTGTTATGAAGTTTTTTGTTCGATTTGATATGCAGGGATAAAATTAAAGCCAAAATACAAAAAAAAATGCCGTCATTTTGCGTTATTTTTGCGTCATTATTACGACAAATATACGATGTTGTATAAAATTTTGATTTATCATATCGAATTAAATATTATTTGCGAAGTCATTTTGACGGGTATTGTTTTGCAACTGATTGAGGTTGAGCCAGGAGCCTCGGTATTGTTCGTACCCGTGATAGCAGTTCATACTTGGAAGGCGCGCTCTATAGCAATGTATACTCTAAGGTCACGTTGTATTTATGCCTCGATATTAATTTATATAACTAGAATTAGCTTTTGAATGTGTTGAATTCTACATACATACTCACGTCTGTAAATCCCCGAAGGGGTAGGCAGTCCCACGTGATAAGGGGCTAGCCTATTGTCGTCTAGTGGGCACAACTCTTACTGTTATAAATTAATTTTAACAAAAGAGTTTAACCGACTTCAAGAAACGAAAAGAGGCACTAAAAGCGAAAAATAACGTAATTTACAGACTTACTGATTTATTAGAAGTCGGTGCCTGGCCCGAGTGGTCATGTTTCAATTGATTGCATCATAGTAGTTCAGACACAACAAACAAAGTTGGCTGGCACCGACTACACATAGGTATTCATCTATGGCTCTACTATACTACTATAATATATTATACTAGCTGTTGCCCGCGGCTCCGCCCGCGTGGAATTCTGATTCCGGTCCAACTTTAATGTATGGAAATCTGCCCGATTTATTGTCATTTATGCTCACTGCTCCGCTCCCTTTAGTAGTAGCGTGATGTTATATAGCCTATGTTACTCCCAGATAGTGTAGCTTTCTATAGGTGAAAGAATTATTGAAATCGGTACAGTAGTTCCGGTGCCTATTCATTACAAACATACAAAAATAGGTACAAATCTTTCCTCTTTATAATATTAGTGTAGATAGTGTAGATTATAGATACTCCCTAGCATAGCAACGTAGAACGCGTACTTACTTATGACTAATAAAAGAATCTTTTTTTTTTTCATAAATATTGATTATTACGTACGTGCTGTAAAGTATCATTATTAAAGTTGTATTTTATATTAATTTTCGCTGTACTGTAATTTTAAGAGCAAACGCCTGCATGTTTTTTGAAAATGAAACGACATTCATCTGATTGCTAATAGTTGCTAACATTATTATAAAGAGTAGGCACGGGCTGATGCCAGGCGTATCAGCCTGGTTTTGGAGATTTCCCTTGATTTCTCCAGGATCATAGCATTAGATCCGGACGTCTAGGATATGGAACCACTCTGAAATTATCCTCTATCCAACAAAAAAAGAATTTTCAAAATCCGTCCAGGATTGGCTTCACAATTATTGCGTAACAAACATACAAAAAAAATTATATGTGTAATAATAAATAATTATACCTATGTAATAATTAGTATTAAAAATTATGTGTATTATTTATTTGTGTGCATACAATTTTGTAATTTCTTAATATACATTTTTATTATTATTATTTTATTATACTAGCTGACCCTGCGAACTTCGTACCGCCATATTTCTGATCCTGTTCCTGCTGCATATTATGCATGTATTATACATATATAAACCTTCCTCTTGAATCACTCTATCTATTAAAAAAACCGCTTCAAAATCAGTTGCGTAGTTTTGAAGATTTAAGCATACCTACCTACATAGGGACGGACAGACAGCGACAGCGACTTTGCTTTATAATATGTAGTGATAGTGTATCCGTAGTATGACAGTGGTTTTACTTCAGTAGAACCAAGGCCCACCCTTATCTCTTAGTTGCCTTCTACGACACCCACAGGAAGAGATGGGGTGGCCAGCTTACCATCAGGCGAGGCGAAGTCAATTTGACGTGTCCTATATAAAAAAAACCGGGAACCAAGATGGCCGACTTGACTTACTTTCTAATGTTGCATAAATATATTCTAATAGTTGTCCTTTCAAATACGGAAATCTAAACACATTTATATCGCCTACGTAAGTACAGTGAGAGTACGAAAGCCTTCGTCGGGTTAAAAATTTATTGCTTTATATGGTTGACTAGCTTTTGCCCGCGGCTCCGCCTGCGTGGATGTCCGTTATCGCGACCAAACATAGCCTATGTCCTTTCTCAAGGTCTAGTCTACCTCTGTACCAAATTTCATCAAAATCGGTTCAGTGGTTTAGGCGTGAAAGCATAACAGACAGGCAGACAGACAGAGTTCCTTTCGCATTTATTATTAAACTAGCGTTTGCCCGCGGCTCCACCCGCGTGGATGTCAGTTATCGCGACCAAACATGGCCTATGTCCTTTCTCAAGGTCTAATCTACCCCTATACCAAATTTCATCAAAATCGGTTCAGTGGTTTAGGCGTGAAAGCGTCACAGACAGACAGAGTTACTTTCTCATTTTATAATATTAGTATGCCTGGCTGTCCCACCCGCAATGTGTGAAATAAATATATTTTGGTCTTATATTTGCGGATAGCTCTGTGGGAATTCTATTTCTGGATGGATAAAAAAATATTTGCGCGGTGTGGATAATGCGTCCCGACTTGGATAGATATAGCAATGGCTCATACGTTAATAGTCGTATGTCAAATCTAGACTTTTCAGGAGATAGAAAAAGATTTTAAGTGACGTTTTCTTTCACTGAACAGTTGCATTTAAAGATATTCTTGTGGGATACGACTATTTGCGTTAGAAGCCTAAAGCGGAGCTCCCACATTAACTTTCGTGGTTGTTTCTTTATAACCACCATTAATATTTCTTAATAACATGATAACATCAGACAGATTATTAGGCTCAGCCTCAGATACATGGCTCGAGTTAACAATAGTACCCGGAATACGGCAATAGGCTCACCCCCTATTACGTGGGACCTAAAACATTGATTGGATGAAATGTAGGTGTTAGTCACCTCTGCATAACCCTCCGGGGATAAAAGCGTGATTGTATGTATGTATGTCTGTATGTATGTTTAATAATAAAATAACATTGCGCACTCAGTTTCTATACATTGTCTAGGCATTCTATAGAATACCTACCGGATTATACGCTATACAGTATACATAACAGCTCTGACGTATCTTTTATAGTTTCGGTTAGAAAGAAAGAAACCATTTATTCATATACCTACGAGATACAAAGAATAATAGCAAAAAGCAAATGACAGGGAATACACAAAAACAATAACAAAAAATATAAACTTAATAGCTATCCGGCATACATCTCGCAGGCATGCTGAATAGGGCCTGGTTCAGCATATTATGTCAGACAGGTGCCTCACGCTGGTTTTCAACCAGGTCCTTTGTGACAAATAATAAGATATTTAACAAAACAAACGGTTAAGACGAGTATAGAAACTTATACATAATAAGAGTCGTGTAAAGGGCGTTATGCCCCCTCTACACCTAGACAGATGCATCTGCAGACGTCGGCAGATGCATCCGCAGATGTCTGACAGACGTGTGGACACTCCGCACTAGCTCGCACCGAATCCCTTTGATCCGCGCCACAAAAACTGACAAACAGACTACAAACGGATTAGTGCCAGATGTATCTACAGACGTTTAATACCTACGACAGGCGAGCTAATCACGCCCTCTACACGTTAGCGTACGCGTCCGCGGAAGACATCGGCAGATGTATCTGTCTAGGGGCATAACAGAGATGACAAATTCGGATTTTGGCGTATTCATCATTTGACGTACTATTTGTCATTTTACGCATTGGTCATTTGGCGTATCGGTGTTGGTCATATCGCGATAAGTCATTTTACGTATACATAATACTATTTTCCTTGTTTATTAGGTACTAGCTGACCCGGCGAACTTCGTACCGCCATATTTTCTGATCACGTTCCCGCTGCATATCTCTAAATTTATCAGTGTTTCTCTACAATATTATGCATGTATTATACATATAAACCTTCCTCTTGAATCACTCTATCTATTAAAAAAACCGCTTCAAAATCCGTTGCGTACAAGAATATTTAAGCATACATAGGGACGGACAGACAGCGACAGCGACTTTGTTTTATAATATGTAGTCAGATGATGATGCATATTGGGCGATGATGTGCGTGTACAAACGCTAGTTTCATGTCAACATTAATAATTATGGAAAAACAAAAAACAACAACAATTAATGACACAATAGGGAATGATTCGTAAAATTTTCGTGAGTCATTTGTAAATAGTATTAACAGGAACATTTATAGTTCGGTTATTGCTCGGGATTATGCATCTTGGGCCTAAATGTGCTCTATATGCGCAGTACACGTTTCTAGGGTGTCTTTTAAGGATAGTACGGGATGCTACGGCAGTGAACGAGCTCAAATTCACCAAGCATATTCTAACATCGCACCTCTCGCCACAGGCAGGGAGTTCATCCTCACACATTGCGTCCGGAAACGGTGCGCACTGTACGGTTTGAAAGGCACTTCATCCCACGCACACTCAAGCTGTGGAATTGGAATGAACTCCCTGCGGTGGTTTTCCCAAGCGACTACAATATGGGGTTCTTCATAAGGGCATTAGAAGGTTTCTTCAGGGTCGGCAGCGCGAGTGTGACTGGTGAAATGTAAATGATAAAATTATAATCAACTAGCTTTTGCCCGCGGCTCCGCCCGCGTGGATGTCGGTTATCGCGACCAAAAATAGCCTATGTCCTTTCTCAAGGTCTAATCTACCCCTATACCAAATTTCATCAAAATCAGGCAGATGTTATGACGTAGGCATCCGCTAAGAAAGGATTTTGATTAATTCTACCCCCAAGGGGATAAAATAGGGGATGAAAGTTTGTATGAAACTTTGTCAATTTTAAACCGATCGGGCTGAGACTTTGCATAGATAAAGCTACTATAACGTAGGCATCCGCTAAGAAAGGATTTTGATTAATTGTAGGTACCCCCAAGGGGATAAAATAGGGGATGAACAACATTCCGAACTTAACGCGGACGAAGTCGCGGGCAACAGCTAGTAAAATATATCTACCGTATATTTTATTTCAATAAAATCCAACGGTTTTGGACATAAAGCGTTAGATTAAATGTTATTTTACTATAATAGCCTTGGCGCTTAAGGTTATATCATCGCAAAGTACCTATATGTAATGCCTAGGTAATACGTTTATGCCTACGCTCGGCACCAAAGACCTGACTAATACGCGCGCTCTATATACGTATACTCTGGCGACAAGTCTCACTTCAAATTAAACTATCGGCAAACAAACACAACTGGACAGTTTAGTTGGGCGAGGCGCACACTCAACCCAACCCGATCAAACTATCGGCTATCGTAAGTCTGCAGTTGCGGGGGTGACGAATCTTTTCATGCCCCAACTGTACCTACGCACACAACAAACTTCGGCGTCAGACAATCCAGTTTCGTTTTATCACTGGCCGTTATGACGAAACACGTTTATACCTAATGACTCACGAGCGAATCTGACTAGTCTAACTTTGGCTGCTTCCGTGAATAGTACGATAAATCTGTGGCAAAACAAGTGCTTAATAAATTAGAACCGTTATAAACATATTCATAATAAACAGAAAGAACTGTGTGGATTAACAAGTGAAAATTTAAAAGAAGATAAAAATATATCTATCGATATTGAATAGATGTTTTTTTGGCAGTGATGCGACTATTGTTTCTTTTGTTCATCGCTATGTGTGAATCCAAGCAGACAGACAGCTTGAAGCTAAAACAAGTTTTGGTTCTAAGCAGACACAATATAAGGACGCCTCTTACATCGAATCTAGAAACATATTCACCTCATCATGTGTGGCCGAGATTCAGCGATCCCGATGCGAAATTAACAAAAAAAGGTGCATTGATGGAGGGCTTTATGGGGGAATATTTTGCTGAGTGGTTAGCAAGTGTGGATTTTATTACAGGATGCCCGAAGGAAGAAGACGTTCAAATATATAGTAACACAATATCACGCGCGAGAGACACCGCTAAAGCGTTTGCTGAAGCCGCTTTCAAATCTTGTAATATTCCTGTTAACCACAAAGAAAATATTAACGTTTTCGATCCAGTTTTTCATCCAATATTTCATAATACTTCTGAACATTTTATACAAGAAATTATGAATGAAATGGAGGACACTATAAATAGTGTAGATCTTACGGAATCGTATGAAGAATTAAACAGAATATTGGAATTAGATGATTCAGATATATGTAAGCAGACAGGTTTATGCGATTTCAGCAAGAAAACAAGTGAACCTGTTTATAAAGAAGGTGAAGAGATTAATGTGACTGGACCTTTATCGATTGGAACTCAGATTGTTGATTCTTTTATAATGAGTTACTATGAAGGATTTCCTATGGAGAGTGTTGCTTGGGGGAAAATAACAACAGATGAGCAATGGCGGCTGCTATCGAAAATTATGAAGCAGCATCTGAGAGTACGTTTCGGCTCATCAGCTGCTTCAGATTATGGTAAACCGTTGCTAAAACACATGTTTAACATCTTCAGAAGTGGAACTCCTAAGTTTACCGCTCTCGTAGGTCATGATTCCAATATTTGTGTGACTATGAGAGCGTTGAACTTTAAAAAATTCTATCTTAAAAATCAATTTGAACCATACCCGATTGGCGGGAAAATTGTATTTCAAAAATGGTCGAAGGGTACCGAGAATTTTTTGAAAGTGGAATATGTTTATCCAAGTTTTTCTCAGCTAAGAAATGGAGAGAAGTTAACTTTGGAAAATCCTCCGGAAAAGGTTTTACTGGAATTGAACGATTGTAAAATTGACGAAAATGGACTATGCCCCTGGGAAGACTTTGTAAAGTTACACTTTTAAACTATTAATACTGATTTATGATTATAATGACTTTATTATTATGTACTTTTATACTATGGTGATTAAATTTTTTAAAACCAAGAAAAAACCGCTTAGTTATTTCACTCGCACACAGAGGATTCCGCACCAACTTAGGCCCTGCGCAGACGGCACACTTTTTGTGCGATCGAGTCTGCGGCGCACAAAAAGTCTGCATGGCGCGCAAAAAGTCGGTCGCGGATTTTTCACAGACTCAACGCACACGACGCACATCTTCGATCATTTTGTCGGCAGAGCTGTAGGGACGTAGACGCTATGGAAATCGTGCAGAGATCGCGAAGTATTATTTTGTACATGAAGTACAGAAAAAGAAGAAGAAATAGAGAATTTTGGGTACATCCTATACTTTCGGAAAGATTACTGAAGGGACAGTTCCACGCCTAGCAAATGCAGATTGCCGACTAAAGTGTGCGCCGTCTGCGTTAGCGCGCGTTGAAGCAAACGTTCAATTTTTATCACACACTTTTTGTGCGGAGCGGCGCGCCGCGGCGCGGTGCGGCCTGCACGAATTACACGGATTTTTTGTGCGCCGGACTTTTTGCGCGTCGTGTGCGTTGCTGCTTATAATTGCATAGGTTCTATTTTCACAGACTAAAAAGTGCGTCACGGATAGTCTGTCGTCTGCGCAGGGCCAGATGAGGCCAATTGCTTGATAGCAAAAATAGGTAACTTGACAGTAATAGGTATATATCGCCCTTTGGCCCTGCGCAGACGGCACACTTTTTGTGCGATCGAGTCTGCGGCGCACAAAAAGTCTGCATGGCGCGCAAAAAGTCGGTCGCGGATTTTTCACAGACTCAACGCACACGACGCACATCTTCGATCATTTTGTCGGCAGAGCTGTAGGGACGTAGACGCTATGGAAATCGTGCAGAGATCGCGAAGTATTATTTTGTACATGAAGTACAGAAAAAGAAGAAGAAATAGAGAATTTTGGGTACATCCTATACTTTCGGAAAGATTACTGAAGGGACAGTTCCACGCCTAGCAAATGCAGATTGCCGACTAAAGTGTGCGCCGTCTGCGTTAGCGCGCGTTGAAGCAAACGTTCAATTTTTATCACATACTTTTTGTGCGGAGCGGCGCGCCGCGGCGCGGTGCGGTCTGCACGAATTACACGGATTTTTTGTGCGCCGGACTTTTTGCGCGTCGTGTGCGTTACTGCTTATAATTGCATAGGTTCTATTTTCACAGACTAAAAAGTGCGTCACGGATAGTCTGTCGTCTGCGCAGGGCCTTATTATTATTATTTTTTTATATAGAGGACACGTCAATTTGACTTCGCCTCGCCTGATGGTAAGCTGAAGGCGAAGTCTTGGAAAAGTAGGGTCACCATTATAGACACGTACCGTGTTAGGTACACTTACAATGGTGGCACTCAGCTTGACGACCTCATCACTACCATGCTACCGTGGACGCCCAAGATCGTGCGAAGTGGAGGAGGAAGAGCTGGAAAGCAGACCCTGAGCTGCGAGGTCAACTTGGCCACGGATGCAATCGGGAGCTATTATGTTCTAACAATAGAAAACTCACAGAAGTTCGTTAGGCACTGATAAAACGGTCAATGCATCGTAATAAATCTTTTTGATACGACGAGCTACCAACCTATAAATTCGAACAATGAAATGACAATTTGACAGATAACAGCATTAATTACAAACTAATTTACAATTTTGTTCACTAACGACACAGGACATTAGCGATATTTCCGTCGATTTATGCTTTAAACACGTTATATCGCGTGCTAGCTTTGCATCGCAGACGAGACCTACCATAGTAATAATATTGAAGGAATAGGGATTCGCATGCGCATAACGCGGACGGTATTATCGATCGATATTAACGCGTCTGGGTGTTTGAGGCGTTAACGCGGCTAGGCAAGATCATCCTGTAGGTAACCGGCACGCCACAATCTTTTTAGGCGTGGCGCAGACGGCGGGGCGGGCAATCCCGGTCAATTTCGCCGCGAACGATAGCGCAAAGAGAGGCAAAAAGACCGCGCCGCAGGTGCCCCCCGGGCACTGGCGGCGCAGCGCGGCATGTCCGTGGCGCTTTATCTTCGCGGCGAGGACAGTCGCGGGCATCGACGGGCAGACGCGGTCAAAAAGACCGGTCCGCCCCGCCGTCTGCGCCGCGCCTTAAATGTTCTCCGAATTCGCCGAATTCCTAATATATTATAATTACGTCAGTGGGTGCTGACTTGTAGCGTGTGTGATATGGTATGGTATCACGGACTGGTATCCGCAACTCCACGTCAAGGTGCGGTTTTTGCGTGAGGGTGGGCAATTCATTCGATCCACCCCAACTCATTGAAGAACGCCAACAGGCTGTTTACGCTGCTGGTGATCTCCCGGAGTGTACCTGTATTTCTGAAGTACCTAGCCCTTTATGTGGCGGTTGCAGGGCAGTGTAGAAACACGCGTGTGCTGCTGTATCTTCCTCTCTCATGCAGGCTCTGCACAGAGGACTGTCGGTGATTCTTAAAATGAAAAGGTGTTTATTGAAAGAGCCATGCCCTGTGATGGCAGCAGTAGCCGTGCGTAGCTGTCGTTTGGTCAGTTGTCGAAGATGCCAGGTTATTCTGTTTTCTAGCACCGGGAGTGCTTCCCTGGTCTGTCTACGGCTTGAGAGTCTGTCCCGCAGATATTAGAAATGAAACTAAAAAAGGCAAATTTGCCAAATTGCTTCAAGGCCATCTACAAAATGTAAATTATGCACTGTACCTAATTAAAATCCTTAAATATGCGTAATAATATTATAATAATGCCCGCATGCTAATGTAGCAAATTCTGTTGTTCTGTTCTCACAGTCAAACCTTGGAGACGGTTATGTGGGGCCTTGTGTACCTATACCTACTTAGGTATATAAGTTTTAGAAATTATCTATACCTATACCTAAATACAAATGAATTGCAATTCTGTAAGAGAGCCGCCGGTGCGGCCACGTCTTGCGGCAACCGCCAGGCTACGTAGGTAACAAATGCCTGGCAATGGCGCCCCCGCCGGGTCCAGGTAGAAGGGGTAGGCCCAAGAAGTCCTGGCTTGACGTCGTGGAGGGTGATATGCGTGTCTCACTACCATGGACGCCCAAGATCGTGCGAAGTGGAGGAGGAAGAGCCGGAAGGCGGACCCTGAGCTCCGAGGTCATCTTGACCACGGATGCAATCAGGAAATTGCGTCTACATGAGGATGATGATGCAATTCTGTTAGTCCGCTAAAACTCGAGAACGGCTGAACCGATTTGGCTAATTTTAGTCTTGAAATATTCGTGGATGTCCAGGGAAGGTTTAAACGGTGAGAAAATATGGAAAAAGGATCTAAATTCCACGCGGGCGGAAAAAAATATGGCGGCACAAAGCTCGCTGGTTCAGCTAGTCTGTTAATAAAGAGACAAAAACGTTTCGTTTCATGCATTACAGAAAATATCAATAGTTGTACTTATGAATGTAGTGTAAATGTTCTGATTTTTTTTTGTTCGATTTGACATGGATGGATAAAATTAAAGCCAAGATCAATGATATATTATAAACTATAGATATGTTGTCCGCACTCTAAAATGGCGACAAAAAAATGATGACTTTTGGTCATCATTTTATGCACCAATCAGAATCGCGACCAAAAAAAAACAATTATAATAATAAATTCGTAATAATATAATATTATTAATGTAGATACTTATATATAATTCATATAAATTAATAACATTGACATATTTTTAATAAGTAACTAAACTGTTTTTATACTTAGTGTACCTATGCGCCATTTTTGAAAGCCGCCATCTTCTTGTATGACGTATCTATGAATATAATACATCATTGGCCAAGATACAAAAATTACAAAAACAATAAATACCTACTACAAGTACTTACCTACTTTTAATATAGAAGCCTTACCTAATATAAAAATATTCTACAACAATACTCGATTTAACATATCGAATTTAATATTATTTGCGAAGTAACAGGTATTGGTACAGGTATTGTTTTGCTACTGATTGAGGTTGAGCCAGGGTCATCTGCATCGGTTCTGTTCATACCCGCGCCTACACTGTGCCTGCAATGTATACCTACTCTAAGAGCCAAACACAGTCGGGAGAGGAGAGTAGTAGTCTCCTCCGAACCCGCTTCCCCGCCTAGAACCCACTTTAAAAGGGTTCGTGTCTTGTATTTTTGTACTTGCTTCGGCAAAACATACACTAAAATTGGAACGATACAGAGAAGATTAGCATGGCCCCTGCGCAAGGATGACACGCAAAATCGTGAAGCGTTCCACTGTTTTCTGAGGAGGCCAAGAAGCTATGTCGTTTGGCTCTGGTGGTTCAGCAGTAAATTGACTCATGCAATGAGCAGTTTTCCAGTAGGTATAATAATCAGTTGGTTTTTAAGTCATCAGGAGATGGCGCTAGCATAGCTTTTGGTAATTTTAATGTACTCTGTGGTTCGTTTGTGGTATTTTTTCATGGATTTGCGATGTTGCCAAAGTTTAATTTCATTTACCCATATTATAATAGATAAAATATAATAAAACGCTTAATTCTTTTCGCGTCACTGTCTGTAATTTAAAATAATAATATTATATATTTAAATAATTGTATCAGAAAAAATTACAGAATATTTAAGTAAAGTAAATCATTACAAAACCGAAGAACATTTTTTCCCTAAATTAGGGAACACTAGATGTGACACCACGCTCTTCTTACCAAAAGTGCCGGCTGCGCCATCTAGAGCGTCTTTAGGAACCCTATAAATACCTACTGGAAAACTGCTCCTTAAAATGTTACTACAATTTTACTGTTCCCGTATAATGTTTAAAGGCACGATGGGGTTGGCATATCCTTTATGGATTAAAACGCAACAATTAAAATTAAGATTAAAAAAAAAGTGTTTTGTATTAAATAAAACAGTATGCAATATTAACATTTTAATAACAGATATCACAAAACTTTTACTATTAATAATACATTATTGGAATATAAAAGTGGATTTGAAGTCGTGTAACATCATCTATTGCTAAAAAGGAAAACGTCGACGACGGAAACGCTATCCGCTGTGCATCTCGCTCTAATTTAATGGATGTTTCAACGCGATAAAAAGAGATAAGTATCGCCGAATGCGAAAAGCTGATATTTATCATAAAAATGTCTTGACCTTAAATCTATATGTCAAAATTCCTTTAGCGATAATTTTATTTGCATTTTGTATGGAAGTTCCTAATTTAGGATGCAACGTGTGTCAACACAATATCCGTCTGCCATCGCGGAAGATACCTCAAATAAGACGTCATAATTATTAAATAAAACAAAAAAAAACCCGACTGCAAAGAAAAGAGGGAAAACACAGTCGTTTTTGCGTCACAATTTTGGCCAAAAATCCGCTATTTTTGTGTGTCCCTTCGCCCAGCATACTCACCATGGAATCTTGATATTTCATGAATGCCAAAAAATAGTTCTGAAATAGTTTTAAATAGTTGCGAAAGGAAAAAAATAGTTCTCTTATACTTACGAAATTACAGCCATAGTTCTATGAGTATGCTGGGCGAAGGTTTCGTCCAGCATACTCACCTCCGTTTGGGGAATCTGCGTACGCTTCAAACATAATTCATACTTCAAAAAATAGTTCATAAATAGTTCGTAATGGTGTCCAAAAAGAAAAAATAGTGCTCTAATAACTCCGGAGTTATAGGCTTTGTTCACTGAGTATGCTGGGCGTAGGTTCTACGCCCAGCACCTCACTGCGCAAATACCGAACGAGCTATAGGTACAATTTATGTCTCAAAAAATAGTTCTTGAAATAGTTGTCAATATCAGTCTAATTTTCGCTTGACTTTTGACCTAGAAAACCATTAAATTTGGTTGTAAACTTCTACATACATTTGATTTTAGTACAGTCGGATACAAAACTTTCTAATAACTTAGGTACATTTTGTTTGTACTAGGTATAACAATTTTTTAACCCCCGATGCAAAAACGGATGGAAGTTTGACGTGTCTGTATGTATGTCTGTGTACATCGTAGCTCCCGAACCGATTTTGTTTTTTTTTGTTTGAAAGGCAAATTAGTCGGGAGTGTTCTTAGCTATGTTTGATGAAAATTAGTTCAGTTGTTTAACCACGGTGTATATGATACGACAATCTACACAACGCTATCCAGACCCAAAGTAAGTACCTATAGCTTAACTAGCTTGTGTTATGGGTTCTAGAAAGCCTATAAACGACTTGAGCAGCTGTTGCCCGCGGCTCCGCTTGCGTGAAATTCTGATCCCGTTCATAGCTTAATATAGCCAATACGTTATTCTGATGTACAAGCTATATTATCGTAAAGTTTCATCAACATCCATTCAGTAGTTTTTACGCGAAAGAGTAACAAACATCCTCACATACTTACAAACTATCACGTTTATACTTATAGCTAATTGTTGAAACAACGGGGGATGCTGCTGCCAACAAACTGCTGTGCAGTTTGGCAGAGGTTAAGATTAACAAGCTGTAATTTTTAAATGTGATTAAACAATTTCATTTCATTTCATTTCATTTTCATTAGTAGGATAGAAACCAGACCAATACAAATATTCATATTCATGCATACAAATATTTGCACTGAGCAGGAATCGAACCCGCGCTTCCAGCTTAGCGGCTGTCTTCACTACCGACAAAGAGGCAGTCAAACGGAATGTGGCACGTCGCGGCCTGCCGCGGCATCGTTTGACGAAATAAAGTAAAATGAATTCTAGAGTCACTGAAATAAGATTCAAAATAACTTGATTAGTAATAAAATCCTTTGCCATGCCGTGCCATGCCGGCAGTGGGCGCCGGCCCTTACGACCCCCTCAAGCAGTGGACAATGTATTCTTAGGCCGTCGCCTTCTCGGAAGGCTGCAATAGACTTTAGTGTCCAGACAATTTTTTTGGCAAATAGTTCACCCTACAAGCAATGAAGTAATAGGATTTATTTACGCTTACAGTTTCATTTATTTTATTATTATTAAAAAATATATACTTACTAGCTAAATGCTAAGATATTTCGACTGTTTTTGAATGTGAGATAATACCACAATATCATTCCCAATCACAACGCCCACCATTAGAATGTTTAATATTTTTATATTATAAAAACATGTGTGGACGACTGTACCTCATTTAACGTTAGTATGTAGAAGTTTACAACCAAATTTAATGGTTTTCTAGGTCAAAAGTCAAGCGAAAATTAGACTGATATTGACAACTATTTCAAGAACTATTTTTTGAGACATAAATTGTACCTATAGCTCGTTCGGTATTTGCGCAGTGAGGTGAGTATGCTGGGCGTAGAACCTACGCCCAGCATACTCAGTGAACAAAGCCTATAACTCCGGAGTTATTAGAGCACTATTTTTTCTTTTTGGACACCATTATGAACTATTTATGAACTATTTTTTGAAGTATGAATTATGTTTGAAGCGTACGCAGATTCCCCAAACGGAGGTGAGTATGCTGGACGAAACCTTCGCCCAGCATACTCATAGAACTATGGCTGTAATTATTTCGTAAGTATAAGAGAACTATTTTTTTCCTTTCGCAACTATTTAAAACTATTTCAGAACTATTTTTTGGCATTCATGAAATATCAAGATTCCATGGTGCGTATGCTGGGCGAAGGGACACATTTTTGTTTTCTAGGAATTTTAATATATCTTGACCTCGATTCAAAAAAAGCAAAAACACTGTCATACGTACTATTTATTAATCTGTGGTCATACCTACCACGAACAGTACGAACACTAAAAAAATACATTTAATTTTAGTCTCTCAAGTAATGACATTAATGTCTTAAATTACTTCTTATTGTAGAGTGAATGAAAGAGTGTAATGAAACTTTTTCATTTAATTTTGAACTTTAGGTCTATAGCAATAAAGATTGTTTAAAGAGATCAAACTAATTTTTCTCTTTTTTTTATATGACACGTCAATTTGACTTCGCCTCGCCAGTTGGTAAGCTGAAGGCAAAGTCTTGGAAAAGAGGGTCACCATTACAAACACGTACCATGTTACAATGGTGGCACTCAGCTTGACGGCCTCATCAGATGCTTTTTCACGCCCCTGAACTTTTCCTAGCGTTAATTCTCAGGCGCATCCGAAGCTTTCACCTCGGAGTCTGGGGTCCGCTTTACCAGTCTAACTGCAGATTTGGTGGACCTCGTTTTTTTTTCGTGAAGCGATTGCCATCTGACCTCCACAACGTAATGGTGACATTAGGCGATATCGAAGCATTGCAGCTAGACCGTTGTTGTTGGATTTTTTAGGGCTCCAACTACCCGTAACGACTGCCATAGATGTTCGTATAGCAACCGGGACCGACGGCTTAACGTGCTCTCCGAGGCACGACCAGACCAATGCAAATACTCATATTCATGCACACAAATATTTGCACTGAGGCTGGTAGAGTATATTGTCAAGTTATTTGCCGGGCTTTATGCTACAAACGGCTTCAAACCCACTACAAATTATTACAAATCTAAGTACTTAAGATATAATATTGCAACCATACACATTACAAACGCATTATCCTACTAATGTTATAATCCATATTCATACTAATCCATACTAATATAATAAATGCCAAAGTAACTGTCTGTCTGTCTGTTACGCTTTCACGCCTAAACCACTGAACCGATTTTGATGAAATTTGGCACAGAGATAGATTAGACCTTGGGAAAGGGCATAGGTTATGTTTGATCGCGATAACAGACATCCACGCGGGCGGAGCCGCGGTTAATAACTAGTTAATAATGATATTTGGTTGTTTGTTACTCAAATACGCTCAAACGACTGGACTCACTCGACCTCTCCAGTGAGCTCTGGCTACTCTACTCACGGCTCGTCGATTTGTTGACATTTATGGTTACTGCGCTGCTCCCTTAAGCAGAAGCGTGATGATATATAGCCTATAACCTTCCTCGATAAACGGGCTATTCAATACAAAAAGAATTTTTCAAATCGAATCAGTATTTCCTGAGATTCAACCACACAAACAAACTATTCAACTTTATAATATTTGTATAGATTAACTCTATTAAACAAGCAAACTTTTGAATGAAATTTTGAAGCATTTATTATGCTATTCAAATCGATTAAGAAATAGAAAAGAGAATCGATCTCGGCGGTACTCGAACCCGCGATCTTTCCCTTACAGGGGGAATGCTCTGACCACTAAGCCACCGAGACACGTACGAAGTCGATCCAAATTCCTCTATACAACCGTCTTAGGGCGACGGTGGAGCCATCTACCGATATTCATACGAACTATCGGAATCAATGAATGACGTTACAATCATTTTTTAAACATTGATTTTTGATGACTCTACTCAAACGGTGGCTTACACCCGTATTCACAAACAATACTTCGCTATGCGTACTATACCAAAACTGTGCAAAAAACGACAAATTCTCAGTGCGTTCGTTTTGGCAAGCCTTTTTATTCATTGATAACACTTAAGTAATACTTCGTTGAGGGAACGCACTGCGTTAGCTACTGCTCCGTGTTGTGAATTAATTTTACCAGCCCTATGCGCTCGAGTACACTATGAGACCTCACAGTATTGTTTGTGAATACGGGTGTGTGTGGTCAGAAGGCGGTCACCCACTAACAGTTTATCGAACGACAACCGGATGATATCGGTCTGTCAGTTCATCGCAATAGCCCACACACTTACAGTTTTGTATACGATTTTGGACTGACGGCTAATATGTGTGTGGCCGCTTGACGATTCCGGTCAGCAAAGACAGTTAAAGGCCGGACAGTCTATGGCCGTCGGCATTTTATACGTAATAACATCAGACTAAAATAATAAAATAATGTTATTATTTTAGGCTGAGGTAATAAAATTATGATGACATTGATGACATAAGGACTGCAGGGCGCCGGACAGACGAAAAACTGCAGGCGGACTGTTAGTGGGTGGCCGCCTTAAGGGAAAGATCGTGGGTTCGAGTCCCGCCCGAGGTCGTTTCTCTTTTCTCTTTCTTAATAGAACTAACTCTTGTATATGTCGGAGCCAACTAGCTTTATCAGCCGTTCAATTACTTAACTGCCTGATAGCTCACGGCGCTTTTTTTAAATTTTTTATATAGGACACGTCAATTTGACTTCGCCTCGCCTGATGGTAAGCTGAAGGCAAAGTCTCTGAAAAGAGGGTCACCATTACAGACACGTACCATGTTACAATGGTGGCACTCAGCTTGACGGCCTCATCAGATGCTTTTTCACGGCCCTGACCTTCGTGGCTATTTTTATTTATAGCCATGAGAAATAAGAGATTGGCATGGCTATTTGATTAAATGGCTAGGCAAGTAATTAAATAACATCGAACCAAGTTATTTGCCTAGCGGTTTAATTAAATGGCTGAATATCATTCAGGCCGTTCTTTAAACGGCTGATTAAGCTGGTTTGTTGCGATCTTAGAGTATACATTGCTAGCTCTACAAGCTCTAGCGCCTTACAAGTATGAACTGCTATCACGGGTATGAACAGTACCGAGGCTCCTGGCTCAACCTCAATCAGTAGCAAAACAATACCCGTCAAAATGACTTCGCAAATAATATTTAATTCGATATCGACGGTTAAAAGGCGACTTGATTCAAGCGCCATTTTGAGAACTTTACAGGAGAGCATTTTAAAGTTTTTTTTTTAAGAAAAAAAATCACTGTTCCTAAAGTATTTAATAAAAATGAACAAATCTCCCCAACTAAAAAGCGGTATATTTTATGCTAATTTATGATTACATTATAACAAAGAAAAGGTGTTTTTAAAGCAAGTTAGATGTAACTTGAGCCATTTTGCACAATTCTTTGATCAGGGCAGAAAGGTCTATGTACACGATAATGATTTATGTATTCAAAGCAAAATAGTTTATGTGTCCCTTGCTTCTTCAACAGATCAAGAATAAATGATTTAAATCACTTACCCATTTGTCAACTGTTCACGGATACATGATTTAAATCACTTACGTATTTGTCAATTGTTCATGGATAAATGAGTTAACCCGCTCACCTAGTTGTAACTGTTCAAGGAGGAATGACTCAAATTACGCAGTGTTATAATAACTATTTATAGAAAATTGTTTTAATCGCAAGATTTATTTGCATCTGACATGAGGAAAATAGCTCAAAGATAATTAAATAAATTTCACGATGCAGGGAAAGCGAATGAAATGACACATAAATTTTAAGAAAAGTAACTTAAATAGGATAGAAGCGAAGGTTTATGAGGGCGATTTGAGAGGTGCCGTCCGCCTTGTGGTGTCGGACGGTTCCTTCGCACAGCGGGATTCCGGTACACTCGCTGCCTTACAGGATAAGCATCCTGCTCCTTCGCATCCGCTCAGTTTCCCACCAGATCCGGGCTTACCCCTTACAGCAGTGAATGTCGCCGTAGAGGACGTGAGTTCGGCACTAGAGTCTTTTTACACGGGTTCGGCGGCGGGATTAGACGGGATCCGGCCCGGACACCTCAAAGAGTTGATATCTGTGTCGGCGGGGGAGAACGGTAGGCGTCTCTTAGCAAGTTTGACCAGTCTGGTAAACTTTTTACTCAGTGGTCAAGTAAATCTTCAAGTGTGTCCATATCCGTACGGAGCCACCCTCTTTGCATTGGCCAAAAAAGATGGAGGCTTGAGACCAATAGCAGTCGGTAGCGTTTTTCGCCGCTTGACTGCCAAAGTGGCTTGCCGTGCTGTCAAAGAGGAGATGGCCGAATACCTACAGCCACACCAACTGGGTTTCGGGACACGCCGTGGATGCAAGGCCGCAATCCACGCCACCCGAGCGATCTTTATGGATCATAGGAAAGAAGGCTCGATATTGTTGAAATTGGACATCCGTAACGCATTCAATACTTTGGCGAGAGACGTTCTGTTGAGTGAGGTTAAGGAAAAAATCCCGTCTTTCTATCCTTTTCTTCACCAAGCCTACAGACTCCCTTCCAATCTTTTCTTAGATTATAAACTCATCCTCTCAAATGTGGGAGCCCAACAGGGACATCCACCCGGTCCTCTGGTGTTTAGCCTGGCTATCCATAAGGCGATCCGTGATCTCAAATCCACCCTTAACATATCGATACCTCGGGGCTCAAAGGGCGTAAGCGCCAAAAGTCGATTTTACAGGAGACCAAAAAAACAAAAACAAAATTTCTTTTTTCGGCATAACTTTTTCGATTTTTGACCTAAATAAACCATTCTAAGACCAAAAGTCTTAAATTTTTGTGATGCAGGTCACTGTTAAATTATATTTCGAATAAATTTAAAAGCAACGAAAATAGCTTTCCCATACGCCCTGAAAATTTGTATGTTTGGGGTGTTTACACCCCAAAAATCAATGGATGTATGATGTTTGGGGTGTTTACACCCTAAAAATCAATGGATGTATGATGTTTGGGGTGTTTACACCCCAAAAATCAATGGATGTATGATGAGTGATGGTTTATTAGACAAAATTAGACCGAGTGGGAAACCGAGTAGACATTTCAGGAAATGACGCATTTCAAGCACTTTCACCGTTTTTTTCAACTCTGATAACGAATTAATCAATCAATTAGCCTATTGCAGTCCACTGCTGGACATAGACCTCTCCCAATATGCGCCACGTTTGCCGATCCTCCACCTTCCGCATCCAGTCCGTCCCAGACACCCTTCGTAGGTCGTCAGTCCACCTGGCTTGGGGGTGTGTCCCACGTTACGTTTTCCTTCTTGCTGTCTCCACTCTAGGACTCGTCTGCTCCAACGGCCATCAGTCCTTCGACAGATGTGGCCAGCAACAACGAGTTGTTGCTGGCCACATCTGTCGAACACTGCCACTTCAGCCTGCTTATTCTGCGAGCTATGCTATGTCGGTAACTTTAGTTCTATGTCGGATGATCTCGTTGTGAATTTTATCCTTCAAAGAAACTCCAAGCATAGCTCGCTCCATAGCCCGCTGCGCAACTTTTAGGTCGTGGACTAATCCCACCTCCAGTGGCCACGTTTCAGCACCGCAAGTCATAACAAGTAGGACGCACTGGTCGAAAACCTTTGTTTTGAGGCATTGCGGTAGGGGCGAGGAGAAAACCCGACGTAATTTGGCAAATGTTGCCCATCCCAGTTGGATCCTTCTGGCTATTTCTTTCTCGAAGTTCTTTTTACCAAGCTGGATAACCTGCCCCAGGTAGACATATTTTTGAACAACTTCGAGTGTCGCCCCTTCGATGGCAATCGGTCTCGGTGTAACATGTTCGTTGAACATAATCTTGGTTTTCTCCAAGTTTACACCGAGGCCGACTTGTCGAGAAGCTCCGTTCAGGCTGTGCAGCATTTTGCCCAATTGTTCCAGCGACTCCGCAAATATGACGATATCGTCAGCGAACCGAACGTGCGAGATGTACTCACCGTTGATGTTGACGCCCCACCCAATCTAATCCAGAGTCTTGAAGACGTCATCCAATGCGTTGGTGAATAGTTTGGGAGATATAACATCTCCCTGTCTCACTTCACGCTGGAGGCTAATGGGTTTCGTCTTCTGGTCTTGGAGCTGGACGAACATTGTGGCAGTGTCATATTAGCATCTCAGCACTTCGATGTATCGCCAATCGACACGGCACCGCTGCAGGGCATACAACACTGCCCAGGTTTCGATAGAGTCGAAGGCTTTTTCGTAGTCCACAAACGCCATACACAGCGGCTGATTGTACTCTTGCGTCTTTTCTACAATCTGCTGAACAGTATGGATGTGGTCCACGGTGCTATAGCCTTTTCGAAACCCGGCTTGCTCGCGTGGCTGGAACTCGTCGAGCTTACCCGAGAGGCGATTTGTGACGACCCTTGAGAACAACTTGTAGACATGACTCAGGAGTGAGATGGGCCTATAGTTCTTCAGCAACGAATTAATACTAATAATTATTGATTTACCTGTACCTAATTATGTTACTAGGTATGTCATTTACTACCCTCAAATTTATTGATCAATATGAGTGATTGCTCTTACGACCCAAACCTAAATATTTTATGATGTAAAATGGTAGGCGTAAAAACATTTGTATCATCTACGTTGTCGTTTACTACCCTCCCGTTTATAAACAGTAACACTGGTTGCTGTTACGGCACAAAAACTAAAAATATCTGTTTTATTTCCTACAAAAAATGGGGTCGTAAAAACCATTTTTTTGCGAATTGGAAGACTTTAAATACACAGATCGATAGAGGAGAAAAATATAAGTAGGACTGCATTAAAAACTCAATTTCGCCAAAATGGCGGTTACGCCCTTTGAGCCCCGAGGTATCGATATGGTACTTGAATGATGGCACTATCGGGGCCAAACCAGAAGACGTATTCCAGGACCTGGAGGCCTTAGTCCCCAGTTTTAGAAATCTGGGTTTGGAGGTCAACCCCTTGAAGTGCGAGTTCTTTCCCTGTGGCACCGAGGATCGAACACACTTTTCACACTTTAATTCCCTTCTCCCCGGCCTCAAGGAACTTTCATTCTCTAACTTCAGCCTTTTGGGATCGCCAATATTTCTCACTGCGGTTCCTGAGGTCATCACTACTCGGAAGCAACTTCTCCTAACTGCTGTCTGAAAGGCTTGTCCGCGCACTTCGCGATTGTTTTGTTACGGATGTGTTTCGCTCTCCCTAGGGTCACCTATTTAATGCGAACCGCCCCGACTTGGCTCTGCCCTGAGGAAGTTTCATCCTTCGATGCTGCGCTGAGGTCGGTGGTTGAGTCAGTCTTCAATATCTTCCTGAATGAGACCCAGTGGATTCAGGCGGCTTTGCCAATCAGGTGTGGTGGTCTGGGGATACGTCGCATGAGTGATCCACATCACTCATGCGACGTCAGGTGCCAAAAATGGAATGGCGTCTGCTCATGGGGTTGAGAACCTCGTCACTACTTTATTCAATTCTAATAGTGACGGGGGGATCTTGCTTTTGGGTCGGGTGCTATGACTGCTTGGTCGGCCATCAGCATGGGAGCATCAATCCCTGAAGCAATGCATCTTCAGCGGGCGTGGGGTGAAGCGACTCCAGGGTAAACTATTAGGAGATGCTACGGGGGCTGATAAATCCAGGCTGCGGGCGGTGTCGCAACCAGAATCCGGAGCGTGGTTGCAAGCGTTGCCTGAAGGTACCCAGGTGAGGTGAACCTCGCCTGGGTACCCTACTCGATGACGACTCTCTGCGGGTGGCAGTTGCTTTTCGCCTGGGCTGTAAGGTGTGTGAACCCCATATATGCACCTGCGGCTCCACGGTGAAAGCAGATGGCTATCGCGCTTTGAGTTATCGGAAGTGCACTGGGAGGTTTCCGCGACACCACGCTCTGAACGATATCGTTCGCAGGGCCCTGATATCAGCGAACGTTCCCTGCGTGCTTGAGCCTCCGGGACTTAGTAGGTCGGACGGGAAGAGGCCAGACGGGCTGATTTTGGTGCCCTGGAAGAACGGCAAGTGCCTAATTTGGGACGCAACCTGCGTCAGCACAGTAGCCGCCAGTCACCTTAGTCGCACCGTTAACGCCCCGTGTGCGGCCGCGGAAGAGGCTAGCTTAAGGAAGAGGCTTAATACGCCGACCTGGAGCCGCTTTACAACTTCATACCGGTGGCCGTAGAGACTCTGGGGAGCCCATCATGGGGGAGTGGCTAGAGAGGCCACACGGTGGCCTCTCGTTCTGGCTGACGCAGATTATCACCGACCATGGATGCTTCGGGCGGTATCTGCATCGGACCGCGAAGAAAGAGCCAACGTCCGAGTACCATCACTGCGACGCGAGCGAGGACTCGGCGCTGCACACGCTCACCGAGTGTCCGGCGTGGGAGACACCGAGACGGGAGCTGGTGGTGACCCTGGGAGTGAGAGTTCTCACGCTCGCCACTTTGCTCGCAGCGATGGTTCGCTGCGCGGATGCGTGGGCCGCCGGCGCCTCCGTCTGCGAGCAAATAATGCTCGTGAAGTGGGCGGCGTAGCGGGAGCGAAGGAGAATCGCAGACCATGCGGCCCACGAGGAGCGCAGGAGAATCGCTAACCACGCAGCCCGCAACGAGTGGCGGCAACTCGGGCGTCGGAGGTCGCAGAATGACCTCCGTCCCGCATGAGCGCGGGCCTGGGGGTGATGGGTGGAGCCGCCTGTCACCCTAGCAGAAGCAGGTCGCGGCGGCGGCGCGCATTGCGTGCCTCCCCATACCCGGGGGCGAGTTGGGGACTCCGTGGTCCCCACACCGGAAGAGATAGATAGATATGACCCTGGGTCGGCCGAGGTGCGAGGGATATGACTACGACAATCTCACCTCCGGCAACTGATGGCCCACAGAATGCGTGCGTTTTAGTCGGTTCGAGTCCGACATAACCTCCTCCTCCGGCTCCGGCGGGGGAGGTATCCGGGGGGATTTTTCGCACGATAAAAAAAAAAGACTGGGGAGTTGGGGCAAGGAGGCCAGAGCCTAAAGAAATTGGACAAAGACTGAATAATGCAACAGGGGACTATCGATCCGGGTCGTTCCTGGTGCAAAGGCTGGCCATCGCAATCCAGCATAGAAACGCGGCGAGTGTGATGGGCACTTTTCCACCGGGAACGGTTAGGAGGTTAAGTATATTCTTATATTGTATTATACAAATAAAGTAAATTTCGGTCACTTAAATAGATAAAATTGGCATCCGACTTATCTGGCATCGCGCAGTAGACTGACCTCGAATTCACGCGCGACATGCGTTTTGTGGGTCCAAGTACCTACCCGCGTTGGTTTGTGTTCTGTTGCTTGAGATTATAAATGCCAATTTTAATGCGAGGTGGAAGAAGTAAACTGATTTAAGTATGACATAAGTTTAATTATTAAATTAATATAAAGGAATCAAACGTGCAGATATTTATTTTATGCATAGAGAAAATTGTTCTAAATGGCATAAACACTAAAAACTGGTCAAGGATAATGAGCACAAGTCATATACTTCCATTATACTTATTCAGGTAACAATGATTCAAGCGACAGAGATAATGTTTAAATGTTCAAGGCAAAATGATCTAATAATCATACATTAATACATCTGGTTGAAGCAAAATGAATTAACATCCATGTTAAATTATTTAAGATCAAGTAAAAACAATTCAAACGTCAAAACCATTTTATTTGATCCAGGGATTAATGGTTTAAACTACAGATAGTAAGAAAAAACGTTTTTTTTGATGGGTCTATATACATGCTTTGAAAAAAACAACCAAAATTGCTACACTTGATACCTCGTAAATAGAAAAGATACCCAAATTCGTAATGGAGCCAAGCGCCAAAAAAGTGCTCAGATTAACCTCAAACCCGGCTCAAACGACGCGGAAAAATTCCACGATTCCAATGATGTATATAACTCAATATCGCCCAAGGTGGCGCTTGAATCAATTCGCCTTTTAACCGTCGATATGTTAAATCAAAATTTTATACAACATCGTATATTTTGTAGTAATAATGACGCAAAAATACCGCAAAATGACGCCATTTTTTGTATTTTGGCTATAATTTTATCCATGCATATCAAATCGCACAAAAAACTTCATAACAACAAACTACATTAATAAGTGCATCTATTGATATTTTCGGTAATGCATGAAACGTCACTATAGGTGCGCTATACCATCGCAAAGTATCTGATAACACTTGGCGTGAAAGACCTGAGTGATAGGCGCGCTCTATATATTAATGTATACTCTAAGGCTACGACATAATACATTTAGTACAGTCAACAAAACAACTAGCTTAACAATAAAACGTTCATCAACTTGGCTCTTAAACCTTTCATAAAATAATAAACAAAACATTAAAAATAACTATGTCATAAAGCCTCCCCAACACAGGCGCGATAATATCGGTCTATAATACAGTTATTGCGATTTTTTTATATAGGACAAGTCAAATATGACTTTACATCGCCTCATGGTAAGCTGAAGGCAAAGTCTCAGGAAAGCGGGTCACCATTACAGACACGTACAATGTTACAATGGTGGCACTCAGCTTGACGGCCTCATCAGATGCTTTTTCACGTCCCGCTTAAAGAACCCAGGACAGTACAGGCATTAAGTAAAACCTGTAGGTTTTAGAATATGGTTAAACATACTTATCTTACAATAAATATATGTAGTTATACACAGAAACAGCCAGAACAATGCAAATATACATATTTGCTATCAGCGGGAATCGAATTCGCGACCCCTGTCTCAGCAGTCGCATGCTACCGCCACGAGGTCATAATATAACCATAGTACAATAGGAATGTTATATTCTCCTATTTTTTAGTAGTAGTAGACCTAGTAGAGCTAGGCCTAGTACTGCTAGGCCTAGTAGTGCTAGCTTTAGCAGTGCTAGGCCTAGTAATAGTTGTCGCTTGATCTAGTAAGGCTAGCTGATGTCCTAGGCGTTCTTCCCGGGCTCGCCTAGCCTGTCCTAATGCGCGTTTTTCGGCAAATTTCGCTACGAAGGTCTCTACTGGCATGTTACCTGAAAAAAAAGAGAAAAACGTATTTTTTGTCAACAAAGTTTATATTTTGTCATCAAATGTTGATTTTATGTCAAAATGGTAAATCTGTGGTAAATTATGGTAGCTCTGCCACCAAATATGCTAGATCTACAGCCAAATGGTAGATCTACCATAAAATATAGTAGATCTACTACCAAATAGTGTCCCTTCGCCCAGCATACTCACCATGGAATCTTGATATTTCATGAATGTCAAAAAATAGTTCTGAAATAGTTTTAAATAGTTGCGAAAGGAAAAAAATAGTTCTCTTATACTTACGAAATTACAGCCATAGTTCTATGAGTATGCTGGGCGAAGGTTTCGTCCAGCATACTCACCTCCGTTTGGGGAATCTGCGTACGCTTCAAACATAATTCATACTTCAAAAAATAGTTCATAAATAGTTCATAATGGTGTCCAAAAAGAAAAAATAGTGCTCTAATAACTCCGGAGTTATAGGCTTTGTTCACTGAGTATGCTGGGCGTAGGTTCTACGCCCAGCATACTCACCTCACTGCGCAAATACCGAACGAGCTATAGGTACAATTTATGTCTCAAAAAATAGTTCTTGAAATAGTTGTCAATATCAGTCTAATTTTCGCTTGAATTTTGACCTAGAAAACCATTAAATTTGGTTGTAAACTTCTACATACATTCGATTTTAGTACAGTCGGATACAAAACTTTCTAATAACTTAGGTACATTTTGTACTAGGTAAGTATAACAATTTTTTAACTCCCGATGCAAAAACGGACGGAAGTTTGACGTGTCTGTGTGTATGTCTGTGTACATCGTAGCTCCCGAACCGATTTTGTTTTTTTTTTGTTTGAAAGACGAAATTAGTCGGGAGTGTTCTTAGCTATGTTTGATGAAAATTGGTTCAGTTGTTTAACCACGGTGTATATTATACGACAATCTACACGACGCTATCCAGACCCAAAGTAAGTACCTATAGCTTAACTTGCTTGTGTTATGGGTTCTAGAAAGCCTATAAACATACTTGATACAATTTTTTTTTGTAAATATATACATATTATACAGCAGCGTTACGTTATTCTGATGTACAAGCTATATTATCGTAAAGTTTCATCAACATCCATTAAGTAGTTTTTACGTGAAAGAGTAACAAACATCCTCACATACTTACAAACTTTCACGTTTATAATATTAGTAGGATAGAAACCAGACCAATGCAAATATTCATATTCATGCATACAAATATTTGCACTGAGCAGGAATCGAACCCGCGCCTCTAGCTTAGCGGCCGCCTTCACTACCGACAAAGAGGCAGTCCAACGGAATGTGGCACGTCGCGGCCTGCCGCGGCATCGTTTGACGAAATAAAGTAAAATGAATTCTAAAGTCACTGAAATAAGATTCAAAATAACTTGATTAGTAATAAAATCCTTTGCCATGCCGTGCCATGCCGGCAGTGGGCGCCGGCCCTTACGACCCCCTCAAGCATGTAAGGGGAGACGACAATGTATTCTTAGGCCGTTGCCTTCTCGGCAGGCTGCAATAGACTTTAGTGTCCAGACAATTTTTTTGGCAAATAGTTTACCCTACAAGCAATGAAGTAATAGGATTTATTTACGCTTACAGTTTCATTTATTTTATTATTATTAAAAAATATATACTTACTAGCTAAATGCTAATATATTTTTTTCGACTGTTTTTGAATGTGAGATAATACCACAATATTATTCCCAATCACAACGCCCACCATTAGAATGTTTAATATTTTTATATTATAAAAACATGTGTGGACGACTGTACCTCATTCAACGTTAGTATGTAGAAGTTCACAACCAAATTTAATGGTTTTCTAGGTCAAAAGTCAAGCGAAAATTAGACTGATAATGACAACTATTTCAAGAACTATTTTTTGAGACATAAATTGTACCTATAGCTCTTTCGGTATTTGCGCAGTGAGGTGAGTATGCTGGGCGTAGAACCTACGCCCAGCATACTCAGTGAACAAAGCCTATAACTCCGGAGTTATTAGAGCACTATTTTTTCTTTTTGGACACCATTATGAACTATTTATGAACTATTTTTTGAAGTATGAATTATGTTTGAAGCGTACGCAGATTCCCCAAACGGAGGTGAGTATGCTGGACGAAACCTTCGCCCAGCATACTCATAGAACTATGGCTGTAATTTCGTAAGTATAAGAGAACTATTTTTTTCCTTTCGCAACTATTTAAAACTATTTCAGAACTATTTTTTGGCATTCATGAAATATCAAGATTCTATGGTGAGTATGCTGGGCGAAGGGACACACCAAATATGGGTCCGCTTTACCAGTCTAACTGCGGATTTGGCTGGAATTCGATATTTTCCGTCAAGCGACTCCCATCTGACCTCCAAAACCCAATAGCGATTTTTAGGGCTCCAACTACCTGTAACAACTGCCATAGATGGTACCTATGGTAACTGGAACCGACAGTGTAACGTGCTCTCCGAGGCATGACCACACCAATGCAAATATTCATGCATAGAATGCAGAGAATTTTTGGAGGATAATTGAATATAAGAAATAATATAATTATGTTGACTAATAAACTAAATAAATGTAATGCATGATCATTTTTAATTCTACTACAATGACAATATAAATAATAATGATTAGATAATTTACTACATATTCTAGATTAGTTTGTATAACATTTGTGACTACTTATTTAAAATTGTATGCCCACACGGCGAATCACAGCTGGCCTAAATATAATTTAGATTTTGATTTTGAAAAGAAATATTGGCACTGAGCGGGATCGAATCCGCGCCTCCTGCGTAGCGGCCGCGTTCACTACCGCTACGCCACAGAAGCTATTAACTGATAAACAGTCCTATCCCTCAGTCACTTTGTACCACACCGTCTGGGAAGAGATGGGGTAACCCAAATTCTACTCTGCCGGGAACCATGAGACTTCAGTCTGATGATTATTATTATAGCTACACCAAACCCTTACCAGTCAGAAACTCTTCAGCGATAAGCTCGGACTCCTCATCCGCTTTCATCGCAGCCTCCTTCAGATAATCCCGGATCCTGTACGGATCATACATGGCGGATAACTTCTGATGCTT
Organism: Eilema depressum; assembly: GCA_914767945.1. Lineage (NCBI taxonomy): Eukaryota > Metazoa > Arthropoda > Insecta > Lepidoptera > Erebidae > Eilema > Eilema depressum. Next base: position 6,821,750 of record OU612041.1, on the reverse strand, counting down.
GCGATTCATCTCCTCGAAGTTCATTTTCATTTGAACGATAGTCGATATTCGTTCTACCACATCCGTTTTCAGACTGTCCAGCATTTGTTGCTTGGCGATGTTCTCTTGAGCAATTTCCTCGATGCTGGTCATCAATTCTTCGGTTTCGAGGTCCAATTCGACTATTTGAGGATTGATTTCTATGATTTTGTCCTGAAATTATGAGAATACAAATATTATTTTCTATTGCAATGTACCACCATACAGGGCCGGTCGCAGCTTGAAGTTTTGGGGGGGGGGGCACTTCGGAAATTCCTTAAGAAATTTAACCCCCCCTCCCCTCGTACTGGGACTTTTCAATATGACGTGCATGGTTTTGGGGGGGGTCATGTCCCCCGTGACCCCCCCTCGGACCGCGCCTGCCACCATATACTCATGTCTGTAAATCCCCGAAGAAGTAGGCAGAGGTGTATTACCACCCACATTTCGCCAACTATGATTTTCGGTCCCACCTCATAGGGGGCGAGCCCATTGCCGTTTAGTGGGCACTATGTCATGGGCTGTATGTTTACTGTCAGATGGAAAACAGCCCTATCCCCTAATCGCCTTTTACGACACTCGGAGAAAGAGATTGACACCCGTATTCACAAACAATACTGTGAGGTCTCATAGTGTGCTCGAGCGCATAGGGCTGGTAAAATTAATTCACAAACATCACGGAGCAGTATCTAACGCAGTGCGTTCCCTCAACGAAGTATTACTTAAGTGTTATCAATGAATAAAAAGGCTTGCCAAAACGAACGCACTGAGAATTTGTCGTTTTTTGCACAGTTTTGGTTTTACGCATAGCGAAGTATTGTTTGTGAATACGGGTGTGAGTGACCTTATTCTACTTCACTACTACAAACAATGTATCTAAGTATGCATATTATCTGCAATACAGAACACAAGCTAGTTAAACTATGCTACTTTGTGTCTGGATAGCACTGTGTCGAGTCCTGCCTGAGCTTGATTTATATAAAAATCAATGCCACTTTTCGTTGTTAGTTTATAACTCAAGAACGGCTGAACCGATTTGGCTAATTTTAGTCTTGAAATATTCGTGGATGCCCAGGGAAGATTTAAAGGATGAGAAAATAGGTGCAGCGGGAACGGGAAAAATATGGCGGTACGAAGTTCGCCGGGACAGCTAGTAATTTATAAAAAAAAATTATACCACATAGGTTGCAGACAAGCACACAGCCCACCAGATGGAAAGTGGTCAATGCGGTCAGTGAGAGTCACACTCGTGCTGAACAGAGAAATTCTGTACCGTCAGTGAAGAAAACAAGCAGGACAAAGCTTTAGTCTTCCCACTAACGGCACAAAACCTCTTCAGTGAGCTCTGGCTACCCTACTTATCACCGGGAACACAACATGAGGTTATTATACCTGCAAAATGGGATGTACTTTGGGACGGAAATATTGTCGAGTCCTACCTCCTTACCTGTAAATCAGTATTTTCCAATATATCCTGCAACTCCTCAATGCTCCAGTCATTCAGCTCCGGAAACATTAACGGCTGACTATTAACTTGTGATTGTGGACTCGTATCGTTAGATTTCACAGCTTCCTCCGTATTAGTGAACTTCGGCATAGATTTCTGGAACTCCCTTATAATAGCTTGGACCACACGCCCTAAATCCGAATGCAGGGTATAATTCAACAGGCCAGGAGCCCCGATAACTTGATTGGAATTTTCTCCGATCCAAGGGTGAGGTATCACTGGATTAATGTATATAGAAGGCTTCTCATTAGGAAAATCAGGTCCTAATATCACGGATAGAGTCATATTTTTACCGTCTCCCAAGAATTCTACTCGGTATTCGGAGTTTTCAGTTACTTCAGTCACATGATCGTTGAAGACTTTTAGTGTATCAATTTGCCGTTTTCTCAAGTCTTGCTCGTTATAATACTGTCGTGGTAGCATCTTTGTATGTTTTTGAAGCTGAAAAGAGAAAGTATTACTGATATTACTTTCATTTCCTCGATATTTTATGTTTTAAGTATTCGTCGCCCCATTGTTTTTTGTATAAAATGATTTGTAACTTCAATAAACGTTTAAAAACTATGATAAGTTACCTAGATCTTTATTCCACAATTAAAGGAATTTTGCAAAGTCTTATTGCTGTCACAATATTAATCAATATTATTCTTTTTCACAACAGATTCTGTATTCTGAGCAACAGAAGAACAAAACATAAAAGCACGGATGAATGACAAAATTGACTTGACAAAATTGACATGACGATGACATATTTGACATTGACACTGCATGTAATTTTTTGTGGGATTTTATGACCTGGTAAAAAGGACCTTTAGACCAAGTCTTATTCTGTATTAAAAAATGCAAATGGATTTGTATTTAAATAATAATATTAAAAATAGTAAAGACTTCACTAGAGGCTTCTAAACAGTTTTGGAACCAACATGAAAAATCTGAACTCACGGTAATATGCCACACTTTCCACTCATGCATGCTTTGTCTAAAACTAAGAGCAGCGTTTACGTCAATGCCCCGTTGTCGTCATCATCATCATCATCCCGTTGTAGTAGGTGCATTTGACTTGCAGGTAGAATAGGTCTGGGCCTCAAGAATGTTGGAAGGGCCCTGTTTACCCTAACCACTAACCCACTATGCGATTAGGGAAATTGGGTAAAATGGCCCACGCAACAGGGCAGATTATCCGTCTAGTCAACGGTATCTCCTGCTGGAAGTAAGTAACCCACTGTGATGTGATACCTGATGATTAATAAGTAGCAAGTAAAGAGTATTCTACAAAATGTTGCTATGACAATTATTTAAGGCGCAACGTATTTATTGTACTTTATCCTTGGTTACCGTTCTTCGCAGCCTTCCTCAAACTCTTTCACATTTTTAGGGTTCTCTAAAACGATCATCTTTGTGTCACCAAGCTGTATCTCGGCTGTAATTTGTTTTTTTTATACGCCCCCCGTTCCCTCTCTCCCGACGCCGGAGGTACGAACCCCCGGGCCATCGCTCATGAGGGATGGAGGTCATTCTGCGACCTCCGACGCGACGCCCGAGTTGCCTTCGCTCGTCACGAGCCGCGCGGTTCTCGATTCTCCTTCGTTCCTGCTCCGGCCGTAATAGCAAGACATTCGAATTTTTTGCAGATCTGATGATAATTTCTGTTGTGCGTTGCCACCATACTTAAAGCCAGGCTTCCACGCAAAAAAGTAATCTAAATATATATAACTCAAAGGTGACTGACTGACATAGTGATCTATCAACGCACAGCCCAAACCACTGGACGGATCGGGCTGAAATTTGGCATGCAGGTAGATGTTATGACGTAGGCATCCGCTAAGAAAGGATTTTGATTAATTCTACCCAAAGACATTTCATAACATAGACATGTCATATGCTTACAAATCAACGTAGAAAAATGTGCCGAACTCACACACACACATTTTTAATTCATCTACACTTCCCTACATAACCAATGGATTGAAAAGAGAGGACATGAAAAATACAATATAAAAGAAGAAGACAGCTATTGTTTGTCACTTGGACTTTAATGATAACAATGTACCAATCACAGTGCGGTTGCTAGTCGGTGACATAGGCTAACAAAATTATTGAAAAAGAAGGTACAGAGCTCTCTGAATTGAGGTTATTGCCTAATTTTGTTTAGACAAAGATGTTTGTTTAACTTTGTTAATGTATTATGAAAAAGCTAGGTAGGTATAATTTTTAAATTTCATTATTTTGTTGCTGTCAGTAGTACAATTTTAACAAGTACCTATGTAGGTACTTGCCAGTAAAGTGAAGTTTGAGATAATTGCGTAATTTTGTTTAGACAAAGATGTTTGTTTGTCATTGTTATTGTATCTTCTAATATATAAAATTCTTCTGTCACGGGGTGCGTAATCGAACTCCTCCGAAACGGCTCGACCGATTTTGATGAATTTTTTTGTGCTTATCCGGTATCTATGAGAATCGGCCAACATCTATTTTTCATCCCCCTAAGTGATAAGGGTGCAGCGGGAACGGGATTTGAATACCACGCGGGCCGAAAATATGGCGGTACGAAGTTCGCCGGGGCAGCTAGTTAAGTATAAAAAAGCTAGGTATGTTTATTCTATTTCATTATTTTGTTGCTGCCAATAGTACCTACAAATTTTAACAAGTAGGTACTTACCTAAGTAGATACTTGCCAGTGAAGTGAAGTTCGCACTTATTAACTTACTTGAACCACATAGTATTAGTAGGCAATTATAAAAAACAACAAATTAAAATTGGGAGGTAGTATGTAGTGAGTTTAATGCCTACGATATTCTCATCTGTACTTTAATCTATGTTTGGATCACACACGTCCTTGTCGCTCACGCACCAAATTATATCATACTGTCTCTTTTTAACAATTTTAACTTGAATATTATGAAAGTCAGAAATTTGGTCTTTATCAGTCGAAATATGTATTATTTCCATGTGATATGAAATCCCTTTTGATGTATTAACTTAAGAGTAATAGTTCGTGCAGTGTCTATAAACATACGATGGCATTTTCGTTATTTTTATAAGTCACTGATGCTTCCGCTCAACGTCCGGCCGGCGCCGCTCGGCACGCGGTACTAGAGGCAAACGTTCCAATTGACTCGTTTTCGAATCTTCACGATTTTCGCGCAATAACGAATCTACTTCTTTTTATATATAATATCTTTGATTCTACCCCAAGGGGAAAAAATAGGAGATGAACAACATTCCGAACTTAACGCGGACGAAGTCGCGGGCAACAGCTAGTTAGGTATAAGAATAAAAAGTAATATAAAGTTAAAAAAAAGTAATTTCAATAAGAGGGCTAGTTAATATGCGGTCAGCACGTTTATTTACAAAAAATATAGGTAATACAACACTATTATTAATGCTAAATATGCCGTAATAAGGTATAATTGCCGTAATTGCGACATGTTCTTTGTTTTTGCAAATAACTAGGTAATTTTTTCCCAGTAAAATTATAGTAGGTAAATGCACAAAATAGAAAAAAGTATTTCGAAGCCAAAGAAAGAATGCCTATACGGGGATTCGAGCTTTGATAATAAATAAATAAATATTTCAAGTCATTCTTCAACTCTGTCAAGCCCTTCGAGGAATAAGGCGTGAATATATAACAGCCACAGGACAGCCTCCGTGGCGTAGCGGTAGTGAACGCGGCCGCTACGCAGGAGGCGCGGGTTCGATCCCCGCTCAGTGCAAATATTTGTGTGCATTAAATATGGGTATTTGCATTGGTCTGGTCGTGCCTCGGAGAGCACGTTAAGCCGTCGGTCCCGGTTGCCATAAGAACATCTATGGCAGTCGTTACGGGTAGTTGGTGCCCTAAAAAGTCCAAAAACAACGGTCTAGCTGCAAAGCTTTGATATCGCCTAATGTTAACATTGGATCGTGGAGGTCAGATGGCAATCGCTTCACGGGAAATATCGAGGTCTAGCCAAATCTGTAGCTATGACTGGTAAAAGCGGACCCCAGACTCCGAGCTGAAAGCTTCGGATGCGACTGGGAATTAACGCTAGGAGGAAGAAGATATAATAAAATATGTATGTAGTAGATTATGTATTCCACGGAGGACAGAATAATGTATTCTATACCAAAGCTATCTAGTTCTAGATTCATGGTAAGCATAGCACTAGCTTGCGTTAGATAAAGATTCTAGATTTTTTTTTATACTACATAGGTCGCAGACAAGCACACGGCCCTCCTGATGGTAAGAGGTTACCGTGGCCTATGGACGTATGCAACACCAAGGGGCTTCACACTCGCACTGCCGACCCCGTAAGAACCTTCTGAATTCTGATTCCCTTCTTGAAGAAACACCATAATATTGTGGTCGCTTAGAAAAACCGAAGCAGGGAGATCATTCCATAGCTTGAGCGTGGGTGTAATGAAGTTCCTTTTGTTCCCCATTGTTTGATCAATTTCAATAGAATAGAATAAGCAATGTATGGAATCGACATGTATTCTGACTGTTGCGACATTCACGATAGTTCTTCTTCATCCTAGCGTTAATTCCCAGTCGCATCCGAAGCTTTCAGCTCAGAGTCTGGGGTCCACTTTACCAGTCATAACTACGGATTTTTTTTATATAGGACACGTCAATTTGACTTCGCCTCGCCTGATGGTAAGCTGAAGGCAAAGTCTCTGAAAAGAGGGTCACCATTACAGACACATATCATGTTACAATGGTGGCACTCAGCTTGACGGCCTCATCAGATGCTTTTTCACGCCCCGCTTAAAGGACCCGGGACTGTAGGAGGAGGGAAACACGTGAACTGGTAAGGAATTTCAAGACTTAATGGCGCGGCAGAAGAAGAAGTCGCCGAACCGCTTGGTTCTTGATGGAATTTGGCTGGACCTCGATATTTTCTGTGAAGCGACTGCCATCTGACCTCCACAACCCAATGGTGACATTAGGCGATATCGAAGCATTGCAGCTAGTTTGTTGTTTCATCAACGTATTTCAATTCCATACAATGATTATTCTTTACAATAAATGATTGTCATAAGGCCCAGTTTATGATTTTTATACGCCGTATATCATTTATTATCTTTACCTTGATACACTATTATATTCTACATTGCAAAAAAATAATAACTCAAATTGAAATTCACAAATTATAAAATTACTTGGTGACTCAAAAAAAAATTCCAAATTCATTTCTCGTCACGTTTACTGACAAATATTAAAGCTATTAGACGAAATTACACTAATTTCACGAAAAACATGTGCACTTTGTTATGTATTTATAATTTTTATTAAAGTCAATGACAGAATATTGCTCGGAACATAATATACGAGTATCTTGGACCCCTGGGGGCGAGTCGGGGACTCTGTGGTCCCCACACCGGAAGAGGGCCAGATCGAGAGATATGGTCCTGGGTCGGCCGGGGTGCGAGGGATCCGATATGGCTACGACAATCTCACCTCCGGCAACCGACGGCCTACAGACAGCGTGCGTTTTAGTCAGTTCGAGTCCGACATAACTTCCTCCTCCGGTTCCGGCGGGGGAGGTATCCGTGGGGATTTTTCGCACGATAAAAAAAAATAAAAAGTATCTTGGACCTAAAAAATGTGCTCAAAATGTACTCTATAACTCGATTATCGCAACCGAAGCTTTCATCTCGGAGTCTGGGGCCCGCTTTACCAGTCTAACTGCGGATTTGGCTAGACCTCGATATTTTCCGTAAAGCCATCTGACCTCCACACCCAATGGTGACATTGAGCGATATCGAAGCATTGCAGCTAAACCACAACTACCCGTAACGACTGCTATGGATGTTCGTATGGCAACCGGGACTGACGGCTTAACGTGCTCTCCGAGGCACGACCAAACCAGTGCAAATACCTATATTCATGCAAGAAGCGTCGGTAACTTAGTGGTTAAGAAGTCGGCCTTACGATCGAGAGGTCCCGGGTTCGAATTCTGGCCATTACACTACCGACGTGAACCCACTCCTAGCACAAGCTTAGTTGGAGGGGTTAACGGGAATATTAGTAATTTCGGTTGCTAAAATTCTTTTTAAAAAAAATAACATAACATAACATAACATACAAATATTTGTACTGAGCGGGGATTGAACCCGCGTCTCCTGCGTAGCGGCCGTGTTCACTACCGCCACGCTACACAGGCTGTCAGACGTTTTCTTTTAACCACAGATAATGGCGTGGTCTTCACCGATGGCATAATATCTGTAATCACGATCTCATTAAAAATGGCGACCTTATTTGAACATCCTCTTACAAACATCTCGTGTGTTGCAATGGGTTTGGAGACTGTTCAGCGGTGGGTATAATTGGGTGGTGACGAAAATTTTCTGAACGATTTCGTGGTTCGTTTATTGCTAAAGACTTTGTACATATTGTGCTGAAAAGTTTTGAAAATTTGAGCACTTATTTTGGGGTTAGTTCATCTATATACAAAGTTGATATACCTTTTTTTATCCTGGAAAAATCCCCACAGATACCTCCCCCACCGGAGCCGGTGCGGGAGGGGATATGTCGATTAAAACGCACGCCATCTGTGTGCCATCGGTTGCCGTAGGTAAGTTTAACGTAGACATATCCCTCTGAGCCTTTTTTATACCACTTAAGTGGCAGACAAGCACACGGCCCACCTGGTGGAAAGTGATTACCGTGGCCTATGGACGTATGCAACTTCAGGGGTGCGCACTTGCGTTGCCGACCCATAAGGACCTTCTAATGCCCTTCTTGACGAACCCCATACTGTAGTTTCTTAGAAAAACCATGGCGGGGAGTTCATTCCACAGTTTAAATGTGCGGGGGATGAAATTATTATGGCCATGGTATTCTGTAGGGTAGAGGTACTTTCCCAGTCGGTCTGCTCGAATGGGATGGGAAGATCGTCGTGTCCTACCACTTCTAGATCCGATTCTCAGCACTCCATGGATTCACCGTGCGGTCGCCGGGTCCATAGCGTGATACAGAGAGGAACACCGTGACGGCGACTGGGACTTGCGACCCAGATGTAGGTTTAGGGTGGCCACCTTGTGATGCATCAGCGCTCACCTCCACCGTCAGTAGTGTTCCTCCCCCCCCCCCCCCCTACCTATCCAAATTTGGTAAGATCCTATCAATGCCGCTTTTGATATTCGATTTAGTAAAGAGCTTACTGAAGCTCTTGGCAATCCGAGGTCTTTAAGTAAGTTGTACAGGGATTTAGCTGGAATTCCCCTTGCTCCTACTTCTACGGCGTAGAGTTTAACCACGTAGCCGTTTTTGGTTACTTATACAAAGAATACGTTTTTATATAGGACATGTTAATATGACTTCACCTCGCCTGATGGTAAGCTGAAGGCAAAGTTTCGGATAAGAGGGTCACCATTATAGACAGACGGTCTCATCAGATGCTTTTTCCTTCCCTAAGATCCAGGACTGTACGAAGTAGACCGTACCTATTGTACCTCTTGACCTTTACCTTTATTTTGATACCCAATTCGATAAGTTCGAGAAAAAAATAATTTCAACACACATTTCAGCACCTACAATCCACTCTATACCCTTTTTTGACATTTTATGTACCCCATAACCCTCGAGAGATGAATACCTTTCATTTGAGACCCCATTCATCGAAATCCGTCCTGCCGTTAGGCCTGTAGGAACAAAGAAAACTACATACAAACACGCGCGTAACACATTACCCTCGATGGCGCAGTCGGTTAAAAAGTAGGAATCAAATCCTCAACTTCTAATTTACCAGTCGAACGCTTTACCACTACGCCACAGTTAACACAAAATAAATCGTAAGAACGCGTTAAAAATACTTTTATTATCATTATACAATTCATAATTGTGAAGTTCATTAATTAAATAATAACATTACACAAAAACTACAATATAATTACACCCACCCATCCATTTCCAAACCTCGCGTTACGCGCTGACCGCATAACCTCCTTACACTTATACCATCCGAACCACGACCTTGATAATTTTCTGTAATACCAATAGACATACTATTTTTTTGTCGACGTTCGGTCAGTAATCATCATCATGCCGTCATACCCCCACTTTCTACGTAGAGGGGACAGACAGACGACAGATTCAGTACATTCTCGCCGCGCCATTCATATACAACCGTACTTTCAACACAATCTTACGCCTGTGTTCGAAAAACGAAAAGTAAAATACACAAAAATAAAATAAAAAACAACTCAATCAGCTTAAATAAAATTCAAAATTTAAATTTTATTTTTTGTGTATTTTTGTGTATTTTTTTTTGTTTTATTATTGTTTTTATGTTGTAAATTAGGTGTAGCCCTGTGGGATTGATAAAAAAATATTGATATAACCTCAAATTCGTGCTCTTTGCATAATAAAATCGTTGTGCCGACGGCGATTTTTATGTAATCCAATGTAATTGTGTTGCATAAGTATCATTTTGGCCTCATATTTTGGCAGTTACGATAGTCGACGGTATGCCATGGAGACCGACGCGCTTTCCAACTAAAAAAACTGTGTCCCAAATCTTTAATTAAACAGTTTAGTGTTGTGAAAAGTTAGTGTTGTGTTCAAAAAAAAAATTTCGCAAGTAAGTTTTTTTTGTTTATATTTTTTTTGTGTGTTTGTTTTTTGTGAAAGTGTATGTGTGTGTGTACACGCCTTTTATGTATGTGTTGTGTTGTATGGCTGCGTCTAAGTTTATGTGTTGCCCAATTCGTATGTTAGATAATGCATTACGATACTATAACCTACTTTTGTAAATATCAGTCTTGTTAAATTAGATGTTAAATGCATTATTTTGTAATATTATTAATAGTATGTTAATAATTTCGCTGTCGACATCTTTATTATAATAATAGAGAGGCACAGTTGAGACTATAAAATGCTCGTTTGACGGCAATAGGCTCGCTACATGGGACTGATAAGTCATAGTGAAATGTGAGCCATGGTACAAGTTTTCTTTATACAACTTAGGTGGCAAACAAGCACACGGCCCACGTGATGGAAAGTGCTTACCGTGGCCTATGGACGTATACAACACCAGGGGCGTCACACTCGCGCTGCCGACCCTGAAGAAACCTTCTAATGCCCTTCTTGAAGAACCCCATATTGTAGTCGCTTGGGAAAACCACCGCAGGGAGTTCATTCCACAGCTTGAGTGTGCGTGGGATGAAGTTCCTTTCATACCTGACTGTGCGGACTGTTTTCAGTTGTAACGCGTGGGTATGGACGCCCTGTCTGTGGCCAGTAGTGCGATGACAAGTATAGGTCTACCTGCGGCCTTACCATAAACCTTAAAACAGGTCAATAATTTGAACTGCTGTCATTCTACCAACTGCAAATGTCACTTTGTAATGTCATATAAATACATAGGATTACAAAGTGACATTTGCAGTTAGTAGAATGACAGCAGTTCAATTATTGACCTGTTTTAAGAGTTCATGGTATGGGCCCTGATCCCTTTGGAGATTTATAGGTGTAAATATTATGTACTAGCTTTTGCCCGCGGCTCCGCCCGCGTGAATGTCGGTTATCGCGACCAAACATAGCCTATCTCCTTTCTCAAGGTCTAATCTACTCCTATACCAAATTTCATCAAAATCGGTTCAGTGGTTTAGGCGTAAAAGCGTAACAGACAGACAGACAGATAGACAGATAGACAGACAGACAGACAGACAGATAGAGTTACTTTCGCATTTATAATATTAGTATGGATAGGTGTGAATATATGTATGTAGAGCATTCGACTGCTAAGTTAGAGGTCGCTGGTTCAATTTTTTTTTTTTTTTTATACCACTTAGGTGGCAGACAAGCACACGGCCCACCTGATGGAAAGTGGTCACACTCGTGCTGCCGACCCTAAAGTTTCCTGCTCACAGCAAATATTTGTATGTGTTATAGTCAATCCCCGAAGCTCCGGCCATCCTAGGTTTGAACAACGCCTTCGGGCTAACCCCAAAATAAATTTCAATTTTGACCTCTGATTAAAGTATTTTTAGTCAAACCTAGAAGTTGCTAACTTTTCAGTCAAACGTCGAAAATAAAATAATCTGGTTCGGGCTTTGCCTAGTCAATCCTAGAAGAGACTGACAGACTCGGTCAATGCAGGCAATATACTCATGTCCACCTCGCGCAATTCGACTTGGATAGGTTAGGTTAGAAGGCTAAGGCGGGAGGGGAGCGGAGCGGAGCTCCCGTCTTAGCTTTCTATCTTAGCTCCTTCCTTGCGGTGTCGTACAAGGCGACTAAGGGATATGGCTGTTTAACATCAGACAGATATATACAGCGCAGACTCAGCCTCAGATACGTGGGTAGAGTCAACAATAGTGCCCGGAATACGGCAATAGGCTCACCCCCTATTACGTGGGACCTAATACAATGATTGGTGAAATGTGGGTGTTAATTCACCTCTGTCTAACCCTCCGGGGATAAAGGCGTGATTGTATGTATGTGTATGTATGTATGTATGTAAAGCATTCAACTGCTAAGTCAGAGGTCGTTGGTTTGATTACTGCTCACTGCAAATATTTTGTATGGACAATCCCTACTAATATTATAAATGCGAAAGTAACTCTGTCTGTCTGTCTGTCTGTCTGCCTGTCTGTCTGTCTGTCTCGCTTTTACGACTAAACCGCTGAACCGATTTTGATGAAATTTGGTATAGGGGTAGATTAGACCTTGAGAAAGGACATAGGCTATGTTTGGTCGCGATAACCGACATCCACATGGGCGGAGCCGCGGGCTAAAGCTAGTATATTATATAATACTAACTGGTTGCCCACGGCTCTGGCCGCGTGGGTGTCGGTTCACGACCAATCATAGCCTAGGTCCTTTCTCAAGGTCTAATCTATCTCTGTACCAAATTTCATCAAAATCGGTTCAGTGGTTTAGGCGTGAAAGCGTAACAGACAGACCGACAGAGTTACTTTAGCATTTTTATTATATGTATGGAGTATGGATTTCGCTTGTAAATATTCCTATGTCCTTTCCCAAAGTTTCATATCATCATCATATTTATTTCATAATCGTTGTACAGTATTTTACATGGGTTCATAATCTATCGTGCGTTGTTACATTGTGCATGAGTGGTTATCGTAATTATGTATAATATATATTCACAACACACCTGCTCATAAAAGTGCTATTATTTCACCGCAAATAGGCACGTAATGACACCTATTATCCAACTGTGACTTTTTCATTGCTATTATTCACAAGTGAGTTATAGATTCTTTTTTAAATTTTATAGGTTAAGTTTCTATGTACTTAAAAAAGTTTCGATACAAAAAAGAACGTGTTTAATAGTACGAATAAATTAATATGCCTATTGTATGTTCATTTGATGCATTTTCGTATTTAAATAAATAATTTCAACTTGTAACACTTGTTTAATAAACAAAATTTTCACTCAAATTTAACTTTTTTTTTCTCTAAGTACAGAAAAAAAAAAACAGTACCTAAAAAAAAGTTACATTCAAACCTCTTTTTTTCTTTAAATTTGGCCGACCGCCATTGTTAGATGCGCGCACTAAGGAAAACGAATTAATTTGTAGTATTGTTTATTTAGTATTTGTAGTATTATTTTATTTGCAAGTGTGTTGTAAAACGTCGTATGGCACGCGTGAGCATGATGATTACTGTCCTCGGCTCTCTTAAGACCCTCGCCTCGAGGCTCGGGTCTCAATGGCGCCTCGGCGGTAATCACCAACTTTGCTCACTTGTACCATAATGTACTATTGTGCAGTTCAGTATCTTAAATAGGTCTTCACTTAGGGATATTATCTACGTTGTGCCTGAACTAGGTAATCCTGTATTTCAGGCGTCAAGTGCAGATTATTAGTTTAGTCTATCTCTGTATCAAATTACATCAAAATCGGTTTAGTGACTTAGGCGTAAAAGCGTAACAGATAGACAAACAGACAGAGTTACTTTCGCATTTATAGTATTTGTATGGATCCTGAGTCGTATTATTTATACATGAGCCTATTGCCGTATTCCGGGCACTATTGTTGACTTCAGCCATGTATCTGAGGCTGAGTCTGTGCTGTATATATCTGTGTGATGTTAAACAGCCCTATCCCTTAGTCCCCTTGTACGACACCGCATGGGAGGAGATGGGGTGGCCCAAATTCTACTCTGCCGAGAACCACCGAGCAGAAATCGAAACTTCTGAAGCGTCGGTAGCTTAGTGGTTAAGGAGTCGGCCTTACGATCGAGAGGTCCCGGGTACGAATCCTGGCCATTACACTACCGACGTGAACCCACTCCTGGCACAAGCAATTTAGCTTAGTTGGAGGGGTTAACGGGAATATTAGTAATTTCGGTTGCTAATATTCTTTAAAAAAAAAAAAATACTTAAGAAAATTTTAAGCAAATCGTGTTTACTAGTATTTTGTACTAGAAAACTCGTCTGTGACTATTCCATCCTATATTATATTAACGCTATATCATCTAGAGACTTGGCAGACTACCAACTATCTCTTGTACCCAGCCTTGGAGAGTGGAATGTAATAATATATCTGTCTATTGTTAGTCAATAGCTCGTTGATGTCTTTTGTATGGAGGACACGCGCGGCATAATTCTTGACTAATTATTTAGGTAATGCAATAGAACCTACGTCTAAGGTTGTAGAATGTAGGTTAAAGTGTATTTATTATGTGCTGAGATTATAACAAATACATTTTTAACTTCATCTGCGTTTTTATATAAAACATCATTTCACAAATTGATTATTTTAAAAACATGTTAGTTGACAAACAGACAGTTAGTGATAGATTATTGAGAAAGCTGCTCATTCCGACTTGGATAGATTAGGTTAGAAGGCTAATGCGGGAGCGGAGCGGAGTGAAGCGCCCGCATTAGCCTTCGTGGTTATTATTTTTTATAACCATACAGAACTTTATTTTGGTCAAAAGAACTTTTTAAAAACAAATTTTAGAAATCGAAATGTTTTTTAAGTAATACATTTGCGAAACGTGTATTATGTCAAATGGTTATTTTTAAAGTAATATGTTTGCGAAATGAAAGTTTGTCAAATGATAAGTTTTTCAAACGTTGTTTGTCAAATGATGTTTTGTCATACGTTTTTTGGTCAAACAAGGGTGAACCGTGACTCCCCTCTGGTGTTGCACTCGTCTATAAGCCACGGTAGCCACTTTCCATCGGGTGGGCCGTGTATTTGTTTGCTACCTAAGTAGTATAAAAAAAGAACGGGTCAAGACACGAGCATTATCTAGTGTTAGATAAAAATAACAGCTCTATCTAGATCAGATTCGCATGCCGTGTCTTTGTTAGCAACTCAAGTATAATATATTTACATACTTATATGCATATTTAGATATATTTATTCCATACTACATTTATACATACATTACATCTATATCTATCTATACTATTATATAATTGTAAAGTGGTCGTGTCTGTACATTGGAGATATTTAAAAAAAAATACTTGGGTTATGTTATGTTAACGATACTGAACACGAAAATATATTTTTTGAATTTCCTGTCTGTTTGTCTGTTTGTCCGCGATGGACGCAAAAACTACTGGACGGATTTTGATGCGGTTTTTTTTGTTAGAAAGGGCTTACTCAGACTTAAAATCTTACGTTTGTTTGATCGCAATCGGTTGAGTAGAACCGAAGATATGAGCAAAGGTCGCGTTAACCGAGATGCGCGCGGGCGGAGCCGCGGGTGGAAGGCTAGTACTTAGATAAATTTATTCTATGTATATATTACATATTAAAAACAAACGTTTAGACAAGTTCAAAATAAACATATTTAATTAAAAATATTTGCACTTAGCGGGTATCGAACCAGCGACCTCTAGGTAACAATAGCACGCTCAACTGACACCTTTGTAAATACTTACATGTAATTATTATAGATTTATTTATTTATTTTATTTATTTATTTATTAATTTCACACATACAATGTCACAACAGGCCAACCTAATGCGACAGAGTAGCAATATATTTATAACTATCTTTTGCCCGCGGCTCCGCCCGCGTGGATGTCGGTTATCGCGACCAAACATAGCCTATGTCCTTTCTCAAGGTCTAAACTACCCCTAAACCAAATTTCATCAAAATCGGTTCAGCTGTATAGGCTTGAAAGCGTAACAGACAGACAGACAGACAGACTTACTTTCGCATTTATAATATTAATATCGAGAACCAAGCGGTTCGGCGACTCCTTCTTCTGCCGCACCATTAAGTCTTGGAACTCCTTACCAGTTCACGTGTTTCCCTCCTCCTACAGTCCCGGGTCCTTTAAGCGGGGCGTGAAAAAGCATCTGATGAGGCCGACAAGCTGAGTGCCACCATTGTAACATGATACGTGTCTGTAATGGTGACCCTCTTTTCAGAGACTTTGCCTTCAGCTTACCATCAGGCGAAGCGAAGTCAAATTGACGTGTCCTATAATAAAATAAAAAAAACTATGGATATGGATACTCGTATATAGCCGAGAAAACCAAACTACATTTTTTAATATTTGGTCCGCCCGAGCTGAGGTGCAGTCCAGAAGATACGGGCCACCATTTCAGATGCTATTGATCTTAAAATGGTGGTCCCAACTTGACGGCCTTGATAGAATATGCTTTTTCACACCCCGCTTGAAGGACCCGGGACTGTAGGAAGAGGGCAACACGTGCGCAAGCAGAGTATTCCAGCTCTTTATCGTGCGGCACAGGAAGGAGGCCTCAAACCGTTTGGTGTGAGACGGAATGGATTCCACCATATGTGGGTGGCACCGCAGGCCAGCACGAGTTGCTACGAACAGGAAAGAAGAGGGAGGAAATACTAAATCTACAAAAGGTCAGATGGCACTCACGTTACTCACGAAAATATTGAAGTCCAGCCAAATCCAGTTAGACTGATAAAGCGGACCCCAGACTTCGAAGACTTGAAAGCTTCGGATGTGACTAGGATGAAGAAAAAGACCAAAGGCTTGTCCTGTTTGTCTTTTGCGCTGACGGCACAGAATCTTTCTGTTCTTACAGGGTCGGCAGACGACCTCGAAAATCATCTATAATATCGATAGGCCTATCGACAATATCGATAGTATCAATACTATCGATACTATCGATAGTATTACTGTGTGTCGATAGTATTATACTAACGGTACTATCGACACAATCGATAATATCGACAATATCGATAGTATCGATACTATCGATTGTCATTGCAATGTTCAGCATCAATAGTATTGATACTATCGATAGTACATTGGGTATTGAAAAACGATTCTATCGATAGTATTACTGTGTGTCGATAGTATTATACTAACGGTGCTATCGATACAATCGATATTTCGACGATATCGATACTATCGATATTTCTAGTCTAACAACTAGTCGGCAGCACGAGTGTGACTCCTGCACTCGTCCTTATGCCACGGTAAACACTTCTCACTTCTTCTGCTACCTAGGTGGTATAAAAAAAGGTATTTCTCAACATACCTTATCAGCATTAAACCAAGTCATACTTATTACAACTTGTATATAATTATAAAACTTTTACGCACTGAATACTCTGTACAAATACACTTGTAGTTAGATAACACTACAATTTGTGACCCCAATGCCAAAGCAGTGTAACAAACACTGCTTACACCCCTTGTTTCGAGATATTGGAGCCGGGGTTTTTGGTTCAAGGTCATTTATTTAGAAGCGTCGCTAGCTCAGTGGTTAAGGAGTCGGTCTTACGATCGAGAGGCCCCGGGTTCGAATCCTGGTTACCGACGACGTGAACCCACTCCTAGCACAAGCAATTTAGCTTAGTTTGTCCAGTCAACAATACATACATACATACAATCACGCCTTCATCCCTGGAGGGTTAGGCAGAGGTGAAATTTCACCAATCATTGTATTAGGTCCCACGTAATAGGGGGTGAGCCTATTGCCGTTTTCCGGGCACTATTGTTGACTCGAGCCATGTATAGGCTGAGTCTGGACTGTATAATTATATAGTCAACAAGCGTCCAGAATACGGCGATAGGCTCACCCCCTATTACGTGGGACATAATACAATGACTGGTGAAATGTGGGTGGTAATTCACCTCTGTCCAAGCCTCCGGGGATAAAGGCGTGATTATCACTAAGTGGTAAAAGTTGAGAATACGCTCGGAGGGTGATGATTATTTTTGAGCGAACAGCTGCAGACTGCAGACAAAAGTGTATAGAGCGCGCCTTACAAGTATGAACTGCTATCACGGGTATGAACAGAACAGTACTGAGGCTCCTGGCTCAACCTCAATCAGTAGCAAAACAATACCCATCAAAATGACTTTGCAAGTAATATACCTATAATTCGATATGTTAAATCTAATTTTTATACAACATCGTATATTTGTAGTAAAAATGACGCATAAATACCGCAAAATAACGCCATTTTTTTGTATTTTGACTTTAATTTTGTCCATGCATATCGAATCGAACAATAAACTTCATAACAACAAACTACATTAATATTAATCTATTGATGTTTTCGGTAATGCATGGAACGTCACTATAGGTGCGCTATACCATCGCAAAGGCTCTGCTAACACTCGGCGCCAAAGACCTGAGTGATAGGCGCGCTCTATATTTTTAATGCATACTCTAAGTGTAGGTAAAACACTCAAGATTATTCTGATGATGAAATCGGAAAGTGATTGACCTTCCATCATTAGAAATCAACGGATTTAGGACTCTAATTATTGCGACAAAGTCTACAGTCACCTAGAACTTAATTCGTTTCGTTATATCTTTATTATTTCACTTGCTATTTTATTCACAACTGTACTTCTCCCATGTACGACTCCTTCTGCCGCACCATTAAGACCTGGAATTCCTTACCAGTTCACGTGTTTCCCTCCTCCTACAGTCCCGGGTCCTTTAAGCGGGTCGTGAAAAAGCATCCGATGAGGCCGTCAAGCTGAGTGCCACCATTGTCTATAATGGTGACCCTCTTTTTCGAGACTTTGCCTGTAGCTTACTATCAGGCGAGGCGAAGTAAAATTGACGTGTTCTTTATTTAAAAAAATCGGTTCAGTGGTTTAGACGTGAAAGCGTAACAGACAGACAGACAGAGTTACTTTCGTATTTATAATATAACTAGCTGACCCGGCGAACTTCGTACCGCCATATTTTCTGACCCCGTTCCCGCTGCTTATCCCTAAATTTATCAGTGTTTCTCTACAATATCATGCATGTATTATAAATATAAACCTTCCTCTTGAATCACTCTATCTATTAAAAAAAACTACTTCAAAATCCGTTGCGTAGTTTTGAAGGTTTAAGCATACATAGGGACGGACAGACAGCGACAGCGACTTTGTTTTATAATTATGTAGTGATTGAGTGTTAATGGACTAGCTGTCGCGGCGAACTTGGTACCGCCAAATTTTTCCGGTCCCGCTGCACCTATTTTCTCATCCTTTAAACCTTCCCTGGACACTCACGAATATTTCAAGACTAAAATTAGCCAAATCGGTTCAGCCGTTCTTGAGTTTATACTTAAACTAACAACGAAAAGTGGCATTGATTTTTATATATTAGAAGATTACCTATAGAAGATTCCTTTACCCCTATAACAGTAAATAAACTCATACAAATACTTTCTTAGCAACAACGACGTAAGCCTACCAAATATTCTCGACCAGCTCAGAATTGAACTGGCGACCCATTTCACTAACCTTGTATAGCGCGCACGCAACCTGCATAACGATGACAGACCACTAAATATGCGAACTTGCACAAATAATTATTGTGTTGTTAGCGTGTGTGGTATTCTGTCTGTCGTAACAAGTCGCTCGATAAGTAACTACGGAGAATGGCGTGATTTTTACCCGACTGTATCAGTGAGGGTAATGTATTACACGCATAAAATATTCCACATAAATATTCCACAACAATAAATATTCCACAACATTCTACACAACGCTTTCTAGACCCATGGTAAGCTTAATTAGCTTGTGTTATGGAATCTAGAATGCGGATATACATACTTAGATACTTTTTTTTTTGTAAATACATACATATTATTATACATAGAAACACCCAGACCAATGCAAATATTTATATTCATGCATACAAATATTGGCACTGAGCGGGGATCGAACCCGCGCCTCCTGCGCAGCAGCCGCGTCCACTACCGCTACGCCACAGAGGCAGTCAAGTATATAATAATGTATGTGTGTATGAAAAAGCCGTGGTAGCCCAGTGGTATGGGTAATGGCCTGCTGAGACGAAGTCTCGGGTTCGATCCCAGGTTTTACCATGGCACACACCAATGACTTTTCGATGCTTTTCGAAGTTATGTGTGTATTTATCGCAGGTTTATAAGTGCCCGGTTAATGGCAATAGGCTCGCCACCTATTACATTGGGACCTAAACATATACGGCGAAATGTGGGTGCTAGCACCTCTGCCTACCCCTTCGGGGATATAGGCGTGAGTTTATGTTATGTTATGTGTATGTAATTTTCTTTGTTCCCCTCATAGGCTTATCGACTGGATTATTGTTTTGGATCTCAAAAGAAAGGTATTCATCTGCCGAGGGTTATACCCTATAGGGTACAACATAAAATGTCAATGAAAACTATGCGGTGGATGTGTGGTGCAAAATGCGTGTCAACAATTCTTTTTTTTTTTCTCAATAAAAATTATCGAGTTGGGTATCAATATGAAAGGAATTAGAAGGAGATTACAAAAATTTCATATTATAACTATAAAATTTAAAATAAAATAAATTATTAAAAAAAACCCGACTGCTGATGAAAAGATCGAAACAAGTTTGATATTCATTTGCAAAAAATCACTAACCAAAAGAAAGTAAAGGGCTACCACCTGCTATCGAACTTGTTTCGCCTTCTGATTCACTACATATTGATATCCTACCTATTCGATAAGCTAGAGAAAAAAAAATTGTCAACACACATTTCAGCACTTACAATTCACTGTACCTATACTTATTTTTGCACCCTATAACACTTGGGAGATTAATACCTATCACTTGAGACCCCACTCATCAAAATCCGTCCCACCGTTAGGCCTGTGAGGGGAACAAAGAAAACTATATACATACATACATACATACAATCACGCCTTTATCCCCGGAGAGTTAGGCAGAGGTGAATGAACACCCACATTTCACCAATCACTGTATTAGATCCCACGTAATAGGGGGTGAGCCTATTGCCGTTTTCTGGGCACTATTGTTGGATAGAGCCATAGCTGAGTCTGGTCTGTATATATCTGTCTGATGTTAAACAGCCCTATCCTTAGTCGCCTTGTACGACACGGCAAGGGAGGAGATGGGGTGGCTCAAATTCTACTCTGCCGGGAACCACACGGAACAAAGAAAACTATATACATACATTACCCTCGCTTGTGCAGTCGGGTAAAAACTGATAAAACTGTTTTAAATAATACTACCCGGCGAACTTCGTACCGCCATATTTCCTGATCCCGTTCCCGCTGCATATCTCTAAATTTATCAGTGTTTCTCTACAATATTATGCATGTATTATAAAGTCCGACCAATAAAATAAAAAACCCGTACTGGGGGCGCCAAAAACATCTATGATTATGACAACACCAAGTATAGTGATACACATGTAAAATGCCAATATTTTTCAACATACTTGCTTATGAACAGGCTTTTATTTCCCCGCAATTAAGCACGGAATGACACCTAATATAAAACTGTGACTTTTTCATTGCTTCTTCTTCCTCCTAGCGTTATTCCCAGTCGCATCCGAAGCTTTCAGCTTGGAGTCTGGGGTCCGCTTTTACCAGTCATAGCTACAGATTTGGCTAGACCTCGATATTTTCCGTGAAGCGATTGCCACCTGACCTCCACGACCCAATGTTAACATTAGGTGATATCGAAGCTTTGCAGCTAGACCGTTGTTTTTGGACTTTTTAGGGCACCAACTACCCGTAACGACTGCCATAGATGTCCTTATGGCAACCGGGACCGACGGCTTAACGTGCTCTCCGAGGCACGACCAGACCAATGCAAATACCCATATTTAATGCACACAAATATTTGCACTGAGCGGGGATCGAACCCGCGCCTCCTGCGTAGCGGCCGCGTTCACTACCGCTACGCCACGGAGGCTGTCATGTTTTTCATTGCTATTATTCACAAAAGTGAGTTATAGACTTCTTTTTTTTAATTTCATTATGTTGCTTTGTTCTTAAGTTTCGATACAAAAAAGATCATGTCCAATATTATAAACGAATTAATATAGAAAGAAAAGAAAAAGAAAGAACTTGTAGTACGTGTTTAATATACAAAACTTTCACTAAAATGTATTTTTTTTTTCTCTGTTAAAAAGTTAAGTTTTTCTCTGTTAAGTTTTCTGGTTAAAATAGAAAAATAGACGCGGCGTGTTATACTGGTTACAAGGACTGGGCACAAATCACAACACAGTAGTATCCGTATAATAGTTTACTGCTTGGAATGGTATACAAGTTAGACATACAGTTACACCATGTATAGAACAGGGACCACGCGATATTGTTTTTCGGACTGCATAAAATTCTTGTATTTTATGCCTAACAGCACAGAGATCAAAATAATCGAGCATGATTTTCTTTTTTGCGTAAGGCTTATTTTTCTTAGGCGTAGAAAATACATTTGACGTTTGACCTTCTCTTCGTATTTTTATTACAGAAGATCGGGATATACCTAAAAATGTGAATAATAATTAGTCACAGTAAAATCAGTAGATTAGGCCAATTTCAGTTGCACGTACTCTATGATGTCCTACCCGTCATGTTGACAACAAGGTCCGTGATGTTATTTAGAGGAACAGAGTCCAATCCTTCCTACTTTTTATCCGACAAATACTTTGTTATATTATAAATTACTTTTCTTAACTGGCTTTTAATAGTTTTCGGCAAATTACTATAGTTTTGTAGTTTTGTAGCGCTCTCAAACTCAACAACACGCACAATTGACACCACACTGACAGATGACCATAATGACATTGTATAGATTGTTACCATATGAAGAAATTAGTTCCAATAGTTTACCGCAATATGGCGAGGTTTTTTATTTTACTGGTCGGGCTTTACATATAAACCTTCCTCTTGAATCACTCTATCTATTAAAAAAAACCGCTTCAAGATCCGTTGCGTAGTTTTGAAGATTTAAGCATACATAGGGACGGACAGACAGTGACAGCGACTTCGTTTTATAATATTTAGTGATGATGATGATTAGTGATAATGTTCATGGCTATATTTTGTGAACCCAACCATTTTGATAACCATCTGTCTACAAGATGATGTGACACCAATACATGAATGAATTGTTAAATAATCTCAGCCCGGCCAGGCCAATGACCATAACCTTTCGCAATAAACCATTGAGTAACTCAAGTGTGAGAAAATTTACATACACGATAAAACACACAACAAATAATTAATTTTATCTCGGCATAAATGTGTGTGTGTGTGTTAATAGATTCATTTTATATTTTTAGATTTGATTATGGTATTATGTTTTATGGAAATTGTGCATAACTTTTTATTTTTATCTGACTTACGCGTAGTAATGTGTTGAAAGTTGTAGGTTTGTTTTTGTGGAATTCCAAAGATAAAATGGGTGGTGATTTTTACAATTTTTATGAAAAAGAAAAATCTTTTGAAAAAATGTATGGGAATCGATTCATCTCAATCTTCTGAGTAGGCTACATTGATAACAAGACGCGATATTATAAAATACAATTTGTACAAGTACTGTGTTGAATTTTTAATTTTTAAGCGGGTTGTGAAATACATCTGATGAGGCCGTCAAGCTGAGTGCCACAATTGTAACATTTTACGTTTCTGTACAACCTGTACAACTTACTTAAAGACCTCGGATTGCTAAGAGCTTCAGTAAGCTCTTTACTAAATCGAATATCAAAAGCGGAATTAATAGGATCTTACCAAATTTGGATGGGTAGGGGGGGGGGGGGGGGAACACTACTGACGGTGGAGGTGAGCGCTGATGCATCGCAAGGTGGCCACCCTAAACCTACATCTGGGTCGCAAGTCCCAGTCGCCGTCACGGTGTTCCTCTCTGTATCACGCTATGGACCCGGCGACCGCACGGTCAATCCATGGAGTGCTGAGAATCGGATCTCTGGTGACGAAGAAAGAATACAAATATCAAAAGTCCATCACATCCGAAGGGTATCGTAAGAGGCGACGGATAAACACGCAGACGATATCACTGTGAGAGAAGGAAATCTCAAAATATAACCGTTTTACAACCCGTCTGGCCAGCGTGGAAACAGTAGGGCAAAGCCTCCCCACATTGGGAGAGGCAGCAGTGGACTGCAATAGGTTAATCCATTGATTGACGTGTCTATATTGGTGACCCTTTTTTTTTTAAATAATGTGGTGACATCAAATTGACATGTCAAGAAAAAGAATAGTCCGTTTATCGAGGAAGATTTCTTTTCATATAGGGCACGTCAATTTCACCCCACTGCATGGGAGGAGATGAGGTGGCCCAAATTCTGCTCTGCCAGCATCCTCGCGGGAATTATTAATAATTAATAAATATCATATATAATTGTAAAGTGGTCGTGTCTGTACATTGGAGATATTTAAAAAAAATACTTGGGTTATGTTACGTTAACGATACTGAACACGAAAATATATTTTTTGAATTTCCTGTCTGTTTGTCTGTTTGTTTGTTTGTCTGTTTGTTCGCGATGGACGCAAAAACTACTGGACGGATTTTGATGCGGTTTTTTTTGTTAGAAAGGGCTTACTCAGACTTAAAATCTTACGTTTGTTTGATCGCAATCGGTTGAGTAGAACCGAAGACATGAGCAAAGGTCGCGTCAACCGAGATGCACGCGGGCGGAGCCGCGGGCGGAAGGCTAGTTATTTAAATGAAATAATACAAAGGTATGCTTATAATAAGTATAGTCTATTAAACACAAGCACAAATCGCACACCCGAACTATCGGAACATCGCTTGAATGTCAAAGTGATCCAAGTTCATAGCATTGATTGTATAACCACCTGATTTCACTGTGGCGCAAGCAGATTGGTTGGCCATTGGGTGCCAAATGTTTGCGCCAACCAAGATGAGATGTTTTGGAATGTTGGCAACTGTTGGATTAAGTTTACAAGATTACTTGAATTGCTCCCGTAGAAGTCAAAACAAAGATTAAGAATGGCAAGGTTTGAATAATACAATACAATACAATATTCTTTGTTGTACATCATATTATGACAAAATGAAAATAAAAAGCAACAATATTACAAAAGTAGCAGTACACATGGCGGTCTTATTGCTATGCGTGATTTCTTCCAGACAACCTCAATGGACATGACAATATGTGTGCAATGGATTGGTGTATGGGCATTTAAGGGGTAAATAATAAACATCACACACACACACACACACACACACACACACACACAGACAAATTCCATACTCTTAAAATAATATTATAAATGTGAAAGTAACTCTGTCTGT
The DNA here is from genome assembly GCA_914767945.1 of Eilema depressum. Lineage (NCBI taxonomy): Eukaryota > Metazoa > Arthropoda > Insecta > Lepidoptera > Erebidae > Eilema > Eilema depressum. The sequence continues at coordinate 6,796,774 of OU612041.1, read as the reverse complement.
CTGTTACGGTTTCACGTCTAAACCACTGGACCGATTTTGATGAAATTTGGTGTAGGGGTAGATTAGACCTTGAGAAAGGACATAGGCTATGTTTCGTCGCGATAACCGACATCCACGCGGGCGGAGCCGCGGGTAAAAGCTAGTAATCGGCCTTACGATCGAGAGGTCCCGGGTTCGAATCCTGGCCATTACACTACCGACGTGAACCCACTCCTAACACAAGCAATTTAGCTTAGTTGGAGGGGTTAACGGGAATATTAGTAATTTCGGTTGCTAATATACATTTAAAAAAAAAAAAAAAACAATATTCATAGATACATACATACATTTCGCCAACTATAATTTACGCTCTCACGTAATAGGGAGCGAGCCTATTGCCGTCAAGCGGGCACATATTCATGAGCTGTATGTTTACTTTCGGATGGAGAACAGCCCTATCCCTTAGTCGCCTTTTACGACACCCACAGGAAGAGATGGGGTGGCACTATTCTACTTCACCGGGAACCAACACGGTTTGAATATAATCAAGCTTTGAATAAAACTGAGATTGGTTCTCAGTTAAGCCGGCTACCCACTTACAGTCCGCCTGCAGTTTTTCGTCTGTCCGGCGGCCTGCAGTCCTTATGTCATCAAAGTCATCATAATTTTATTACCTCAGACTAAAATAATAACATTATTTTATTCTTTTAGTCTGATGTTATTACGTATAAAATGCCGACGGCCATAGACTGTCCGGCCTTTAACTGTCTTTGCTGACCGAAATCGTCAAGCGGCCACACACATATTATCCGTCAGTCCAAAATCGTATACGAAACTGTAAGTGTGTGGGCTATTGCGATGAACTGACAGACCGATATCATCTGGTTGTCGTTCGATAAACTGCTAGTGTGTGGGGCGCTTTCAGAGGAACCTAGGTATAGACAGGGTATGTATGTAGGTAGAGCAAAAAAAAATACAATCATATACCTACAGTTGCTTGTGCTCAGATGAATTGTTTGACATGATGCTCACAGCTACATTCTATCATCGCACTTCTCGCCATAGGCGGGGAATTCATCCTCACACATTGCGACCGGAAACGGTGCGCACTGTGCGGTATGAAAGGAACTTCATCCCACGTACACTCAAGCTGTGGAATGAACTCCCCGCGGTGGTTTTCCCAAGCGACTACAATATGGGGTTCTTCAAGTAGGGCATTAGAAGGTTTCTTCAGGGTCGGCAGCACGAGTGTAATGCCCCTAGTGTTGCCTACGTGCATATGCCACGATAATCACTTTCCATCAGGTGGGCTGTGTGCTTAAGTCTGCCACCTAAGTGACATAAAAATGGCCAAGAGTCGAACCCGGGGCCTCTCGAACGGAAGGCCGACTCCTTAATATAGCCGACTATAGTTATATATTCATCAGTTATACCCGGTTCACTATGTCTAGTCTATGCCTATGTGTGTGATCCAGCGGGGGCGGAGTTATCCGAGGGTATTTACACACTATAAAGAAGAACGGACGTAGTCAAAATTTAAATTATTCCCACCCTCTCCTTTCCTATATGGGACAACACGTGCAGGACTTAGATGTCACCCGCATACGGTGCAGAATATTCCATCAAGAACCAAGCGGTTCGGCGACTCCATCCTGTGCCGCACCATTAAGTCCTGGAATTCCTTAAGAGGGGGTACAAAGCTAAATTGCCGATCGTAGATTTGATGTTTATACCCGAAAGTAAGCCACAGATGAGCTGGGTTTTTTTTAATAGAAAATACGTTATATTTGTAAGGGACTGCTCATGGTGAAAACATAAAATAATAATATTTGTTCGATAGAATAAAATCACAAAGTTATGCCTTATTTACTACTAAAATCAATTTATTTCCAATATTATGCATACAACTGAGTCAATATTTGAATACAAAGTGTAAAATTATGTAACCCAGTGACTCGTCATTTCACTTTGAAAAAATTGTGTGGATTTTGCGAGTAATTAAAAAAAATGAATTTGGCGCTTACGACGGTCTTATTCCGCGCATAACGCTCTCTTTCTATCGCACCTGACCCGAGGTGTCGGCCATCTGTTGTTTCATCATTTAGTCGGGCTCGCCCCGTTGAGACGGGAGGACTGTATTTCTGTTTTCCGTGTCAAGAAAGTTCGTTAAAAATGAGCCAATTAAAAAAATATAAAAGAAACACTCTAAAAGAGAATATAAGAAACTAAGAATTCAACTCATGGCTAATTTTCGAAGGTAATGTATCTATATTATTTTACTTTCTTTAGTTTGTTACCAAATATCCACCGTTGCTAGGTAACTCTGGAGTAACGTCGGCTCGGGTATAGTATATGCAAATCAAATAGATGTTTTTGACCACTCGCGTGTTTATTGTATAAATTTATATAGCACTAATATAATTATTAAATATATTGCGAAAGTATTTATACATTGTATTATCAATTTTAATGCATTTCAGAGTTGCTTCAGCTCGTAATATCACACAAGCTGATGAATCCGATCCGGTCGAATCGCTTAGTAAAAAACTTTCGTCAACTTTGTAAGCTTATTGCAATTGTTTTTTCTCACATTCAGAAAACATTTCAGTAAAATATGCAAATTAATATGATCATGAACAAGTAGAATGATATGATTTGAGATTAACATGGTCATTCACATTAGTACCGAATGTTCACACATTCAAACAGCATGGTAAATACGAGTATCCCGGTGATTTTAATAAAAAAAATTGACCACACGGAAAGCGGATGACTGCCCGTGGAAGGATAGCTCAGAGTAAGAGCGCTGGAACGCCAAGGTTCGCGACCCTGGCATTCAAGTCCTATTGTGGGTTTGATTTTTTCCATTATGTACTTATTTAGCATTTATATCAAATTATCTACAAGTAGATTAAAATGGCAATGCAATGCTTATGTGATTCATTTGTCATTAATTTGCAATTATTCTTACAGATCTCCCATTAAACATTTAGAGAAAGTTGAAGTTTTGAGAGAACTAGATCCAAATTGTGATGAAAATTTTGCACCAGAGTGGAATGAGCGGTATATTTTAGCCAGCCTTGATTCAATATGTCAGGGCCCAGGCTTCTTATACGTAATGATAAAATAGGGCAACCATATATTATACACAATGTTCATCAGTAATATTGAACCACTATTTGGACTATTTGGATAACCCGACTCAGGATTAGTATTAAATTGATTGAATTCGCAAAAAAAAATATTTGGGTAATTTATCACTTATAGTTAGACGAACATCGCTAGATGTTAAATTAAAGTAAAAGCATTGTTTTTCCCAAATCGTCAAATCGTCGGTGAGCCTGCCAAAGTCGTTATGTGCATTTTTTCGATTTTTTTTTATTCGCTAGATGGCCCTAAAAAATGCGCATCGACTGAAAAAACAACCAAGTGTTAATTCCTTCTAGAAATAGATTTGACAAAATATACATGTGCAATTCTGACACTGCAAAATTGGTTATGTGTTCACATCAAGAGTTTTTCATCCTCATGTTGCACATGTCAGAATTGGTTTGCACATAGACAATTTGACAGCTTGTTTTTCTTCGGTTTGTTGGTTGTAAAATTGGTGTTCTACCTTTGTAACAACGTAAATAATCTTATAATAGTAAATAAAACGAGACAGATGATTAAATCAAAACAGCCTCACGTAAGGTCGAAGTCCTGAATAAAGTGAGACGTTTTTACACCATTTGTGTGAGAATGAATTCACTGTCTATGGCAAGCGGAGCGGCGATATAAAGTAAAAATATTCTAGGCATTATATCAAACAATTCTTCTGAATACAAACCATCATACAGGCGGTAAAACAACCACAGCAAGTACCTTCTGAGGTTGAGAGGGACTACTACCCCGCCTGTGAGTATGGGATGGTCGACGATCCTCAGCGCCCGTCTTTGCACCAAGTCGAAGAGGTCTAGCTAGCCCAGGCAAAACTGTGACAGCAGTACTCCATGTGGGGCAGAACGGGAGCGTTTTAAAGAAGGAGTATTTGCCCCGCAGTGATGTACTACCTTGTTTCTTTGATACCAGCTTGACTTAGTCTTCCAAGTGACTACGGCGGTGATCGTCGCTGACGATAGCGACACAGAGGATCCCTATACTCGAAAAGATGTTAAGCGGTGTGTCTAGAAACTTGCGGCGCTATGCTATGCAGACGATAGCACCTTACACGGAGGCTATCACGGACACCCTGCGGCCAAGCAGTCTGATATCGCGGAAAAAAGAAGACCGGACCCTGAGCCACGTTTCTCAATGGGGCTCGAAAAACCTGGTCGAGTTCAACGCCAGGAAGACGCAGGCATGCGCGTTCACAGCAAATGTATCTTCTTTCCTTCCCCTTCCAACTCTTCAGAGCACGCCACTGCCACTACAAGACAATCTCAATATCCTAGGTATGGATGTTCGCTGCAAACTGAACAACAAAAACTACATTGAGAGTATCATCAAAACAGCCTCGCGTAAACTCGGTGTCCTGAACAGAGTGAGACGTTTTTTCACGCCGGAGCAGCGGTGCCTTCTCTATAAGACACAAATTCGCTCTTGCGTGGAATACTGCTCTCATCTCTGGGATGGCTCCGCAAAGTACTTACTAGATGCTCTCGACAGGCTGCAGCGACGTGCGGTCCATATTATTGGGAATCCTGAGGTCACCAACACCCTCGAGCCTTTGCAGTTGCGTAGAGATATGGCATCTTTGGCGGTATTTTACCGTCTCTACCATGGTGAATGTTCTGATGAGTTCTTCCAACTAATCCCACCCTCTCCTTTCCTATATAGGACAACACGTGCAGGACTTAGATGCCTCCCGCATACGGTGCAGAATATTCCATCAAGAACCAAGCGGTTCGGCGACTCCTTCTTCTGCCGCACTATTAAGTCTTGGAATTCCTTACCAGTTCACGTGTTTCCCTCTTCCTACAGTCACGGGTCCTTCAAGCGGGGCGTGAAAAAGCATATTCTGATGAGGCCGTCAAGCTGAGTGCCACCATTGTAACATGGTACATGTCTGTAATGGTGACCCTCTTTGCAGAGACTTTGCTTACCATCAGGCGAGGCGAAGTCAATTTCACGTGTCCTATATTAAAAAAAAGACTGGAAAAGCGCACCCCAGACTCCGAGGGGAACTAAAGTTTATAACTAATTGGCAGCATAATGTGCACCTCGGAACTCGGAGATTTGCTCTTCTTTTCTGATTATCGTATTATCGGCTATTCCAGGAACGATTAGCAATTAGTTCCCAACTCCGAGAGGAAAATCGGCACCAGAACCTCGTCCGTTGTTTACCATGTGCACCGACTAGCAAGTGAGGTTGGCTTGGGTCTCAAAGGTGTTAGTAGGACCCTGTACACGGAACAGTTGTACTACTTTTATTTTTTTTACTTGTATGCCTTAATAAAGTTTATAGTGGGTATTTATTTACTTCGTATGTTATGTACCTTGCCATCTGTCAGTATTTATCCCTTATATAAATCCTATTGAGGTCCATAACAAATCTGATATGTATATATTTTTCACTTGTAAGAAATGGCGCTAGGAAGATAATTCTGATATGTGTATCAAAATGGAAAAAAAAATTATTGTGGATGGATAGTACCGTTTATAATTTTCACTTATATCTCAGTTCATGCAAAATATTTTTTGGCATCATACTACATTTTTAGTTTTTTGATACGCTCATCAATTATTTAATAAAACAGTTTAATGTCTCTCCTGAAAACTTGACCAAAAACACATAGAGGTTTTGGCAAGCGCAACGACGACATATTCCTTTACTTACTTACTTACCTTTTCATTTTATCAGAAATATTTTTTTTACCAAAAAGAAATTTATTGTGTTTCCAAAGTAGATAGTTAATGATGCAACTCGTATTTTGACAATTTTATCTGAGTATTTTGGGTATACTGTGCGCCTTCAAACTAATACATGGCGGGTCGCTGCCACACAAAATAGCGCCACCTATTTTGTGTGGCAGCGACCCGGCATCCTTGCCGGAGCGACGACAGGCGAGAGCGGGACATGCGAGGGGTGCGGGTGAAATCTGATTTTTTTCTAGCTTTATGCGCACTCTTAACAGCTCACGTGTTTCCCTCTTCCTACAGTCCCGGGTCATTTAAGCGGGGCGTGAAAAATCATCTGATGAGGCCATCAAGCTGAGTTCCACCATTGTAACATGGTACGTGTCTATAATAGTGACCCTCTTTTCCGAGAATTTTCCTTCTGCTTACCATCGGGCGAGGTGAAGTTAAATTGACGTCTCCAATATTAAAAAATGTAAACATATTGATTCTTTAAAAGAGTTTATTCCGGACAAATACCTTTTATCATATTAGGTTGTAAATTCTCAGAATTATTTATTTATGCTGACCTAGATGACGCATCTACAAGGCGTTTGAGCACCGCATTCGCACGTACCAGAAATATGCTGACGGTACGGTATTGTAAATATGCTTTGACACTGAATTGTTGGGGGATAATCAATGATATAATTATAAACTCTAGATGCGTTGTCCACACTCTAAAATGGCGACAAAAAATAATAACTAGTTAATAATTTTAGGCACCAATCAGGAAGGCGTCAGTGCGCTACCAAAAAAAAAACATTTGTAATAATAAATTCTTAAATAATAATTAATAGATATTTAAGGTTGAGATTGATTTCAAAGAATAAATAGGAATAATAAGAGTAATATTATTGGTATAAATAATAATTTAATTCATAAATTAATAACATTAACGTACTATTAGTAAGTGGCTATAATTTTTTTAGAGTTTACGCCATGTTTTACGTAGAAATTTGCGTATGGTACTTAGGTATTTTTTTAAATTGCGCAGCAAACGATAGCATATGGGGAATATTGTTTCCAAATTATTCCCAATGACACCACCAGTAGTGTCAAGTATATTTGACACTACTGGTAGTGTCATGGGGCATATTTTTCTCCTTGACACTACCGGTAGTGCCATGCGGCAAGAATTTTACCCGTGACACTACCAGTAGTGCCATTGGGTAGTCACCGCAATACGCAGGCCCTGTCTAGAAGGCATTAAACTATATTCACATACAAGAATAACACTAGAATTATTATAACATGTTATAGTGCTCAATCAAAGTCAAAGTCAAAGTCTTTATTTCTCAAAATAGTGCAACATTGTTACAGCTTTTTGACGTCAAAAACTCCTTAAAACTAAGTTTACCACCGCTTCCTAAGCGCTAATGGAGAAGAAACGGCGCAACAAACTCCACTGCGGCATTTTAAGGACGTCAGTTTACAAAAAAAATAAAATAAAAGGGTTTCTTAAGACTAAATATGAACGTATGTACATTTGTCTCGCGTCAAGTAGGTATATAAAAATAAAAATAAAACCTTATATAAAATAAAAATAAGACAACTTCAAGAGGGGCCTGCACCATGCTCAAGCCATACATTTTTGTCTTTAATATAATCGTCTGTCCTATAGTATGCTTTTTTGCATAGGGTGGTCTTTACATGATTTTTAAATTGGTTTTCAGGCATACCAAGGACCGATTCAGGCAACTTATTATAAAATCGTATACCTTCCCCTTTAAAAGAATCACTAACTTTGCTAAGCCGATAGCATGGAAGGAGCAGTTTATTTTTATTGCGCAGATTTCTGTCTGTAATGTCACTTACTTTTGTAAATTTAGTAATATTTTTCCTGACATATAGTATGTTTTCAAATATATATTGGGAAGCTACAGTTAAAATATTAATGTCCTTAAATCGTTCCCTAAGAGAATCTCTCTTGCCTAAACAATAAATGGCACGTACTGCCCTTTTTTGTAATATAAAGATAGTCTCTAAATCTGCCGCATTTCCCCAAAGTAGTATTCCATAGGACATCAAGCTATGAAAATAACTAAAGTACACCAGCCTAGCGGTAGCTACGTCTGTCAACTGCCTTATCCGTCTGACAGCATAAGCAGCAGAGCTGAGTTTATTGGCCAAAATAGTGATATGGTCACCCCATTGTAACTTCGAATCTATGGTAATTCCTAGGAAAGTAGTGCTTCTTACAAATTCCAATCTTTGTCCCTTCAGCACGACATCAACGTGAGCTTGCCTTACATTAGGCAGTGTGAACCTAATGCATTTGGTCTTTTCTGCATTCAACAGTAGATTGTTTACAGAAAACCAATTTGAAATAGAGTTTAAAATATTATTAACAATAGTCACATCTGTATTACGCCGATCCACTTTGAATATTAGCGATGTATCATCTGCAAACAATACTATGCCCGCTTGTGTCTCGATCATATATGGTAGGTCATTAACGTAAACCAAAAAAAGAAAAGGTCCTAGGATTGATCCTTGGGGTACGCCTATTTTGACGTTACATCCGTTTGACTTTACGTTATTCACATCAACAGTCTGAAGCCTATCTGTCAAGTAAGATTCTAATAGTTTTGTGGATTTCTTGTCAAAACCGTAGCGACGTAACTTGAGCAAAAGTGTCTGATGGTCTACACAATCAAATGCCTTAGAAAGATCGCAGAATACCCCAATAGCATCCCGCGATCCCTCCCAAGCGTCGTAAATTAGGTCAACTAGGCTAACTCCCGCATCGGTGGTAGATTTCCCGCCAGTAAAGCCATATTGTTGGCTGTGGAAAAGATTATTGGTCTTGAAGTGTTGTTGCATCTGACTGAGCATCACTCTCTCAAACACCTTACTCAGAGTTGGCAAAATAGAGATGGGACGGTAGTTCCCAAGTTCTGACTTAGATCCCTTCTTAAATAATGGTATTATTTTACTATGTTTCATTAAGTTGGGAAACGTGCCTTCATCTACACATTCATTAAATATAAGTGCCAAATCAGGTGCAATGATATTAATTACATGACTAATTAAACTAACTGATATGCCCCAGTAATCTATGGACTTTTTCATTTTCAGATTTTTAAATGCTTTTAAGATGTCATTGGGATCAATATGTTTGAAGCTAAATTTATAAGAACTAATATTACTGTCGAGAAGGGCCACAGCACTGTGAGCGTTAGAATTAATAGAGGAAGTGAGTTTAATCGGAATATTGGTAAAATAATCTTCAAAAGCATTGACAATATCTTTTGAAGAGGTAATATCCTTGTTTTCTAATTTAATTTTAGTAACACTATCCCTCATTCTACATTTACCAGACTCTTTGTGAATAACTTTCCAAGTTTCCTTCATTTTGTTAGGGGCCTCAGTTATTTTTCTTTTAATGTGAATGGCCTTTGCTTGTCTACATACTTTTTTGAACACCTTGGAGTAATTTTTAACATGTTCAATGAAACTACTGTCAAATCTGTACTGTTTTTGGGCGTATAAATCGAATAGCGTTCGTCTGCTTTTATAAATGCCTACAGTAGCCCATTCACAGAATTTAGATTTCGCACTATGCTTTTGACATTTTTGTTTGAATATGTGCGAAAAAGCATCAGTTAATGTACTGAATAAACTATTGTAATGAATCTCAGGATTATTACCTAAGTAAGCTATAGAATTGAGTTTATTCTCTAACAAGTCCTTAAATTCTTTGATCTTATTAGAAGTTATGGGTCTACACATTATTTTCTCTTTAGGTTTACTATTATTACCCTTACAAAAGGAGACTATTTGACCACAGTGATCTGAGGGCAGCTTGCTTATTACAGACTTGTTTATGTACACGCTATCACTAAAAAAATTATCCAGACAACTGGCAGTGGTAGCAGTGATTCTAGTTGGTTCACAGAAAATATTTTCAAGATTATAGCTCTTGAATATGTTTAGAAATTGAGTACTTTTCCTACACTGTTCTAAGATGTTTATATTAAAGTCACCGCACACAATTAGACTCTTCCTTTTATTTGATGCTATCCCAAGGACTTGGTCCATGACCCCTACAAAAGTTCCAAAATCACTACTGGGTGGACTATATACGCATACTACTATACAACTATCAAGCTCGGCACAGGCCACCTCAGCACATCGCTCAACAGAAAGTCTAACAATGTCACTCCGCTCTTTGCTGCGGAGACAATTTTTAACTAAGACCATGGAGCCACCTCTTTCAGCAGACCTTCTGTTAAAGCAACTTACAATATTGTAATTGTCTATACTAAACATCATCTCACTCTCCTTGAGCCAATGTTCAGTCAAACACAAAATATCCACATTTAATTGCTCTAGGAATAATTCAATAACTAATTCCTTGCTAGGAAGACCTTGTATGTTTTGATGAGCTATCTTTAGCTCTGGCATTCCTATTGTCTGGACACTTAGTTTAAATCAATACTACTATTTGAACATACAGAATTGTTACTACAAGTACCTAGCAAATCTATAGGTATCAGGTTATTACTTTGTTTACAATGTAAACTCGTCCAGAAATTAATATTATGTGCTACTAATGTAGCAATTTTATATTTGTCATACTTTGTAAGATAAATACTATCTTTGGTCTTAAAACAATAATTACTAATAAAATTATTAGTGTCAAAAAAAGTAAAAGTGTCATTATGACGACATGTCAGAGTATGAATAATATTATTCAAATAATGTATCTTATTATTATATGATGGGGACTGGCAACACACATATGGGAATGCACATAATATTATTTTAAATACTCTTAGTTTACTTAGGCGTTCTATACAATACAATAATTCCCTCTTGCCCACTTTGTTGCTCTCACCTACCAGTAATACAATAGTGGAATTACTATTACACTTAGAAGACACAATTTTATCTATAATTTGATTGTAAGTTGCATTGGGCAGGGAATAGTGAATACAGTTCTTTAAATATTTCCTAAACATATAACCCATATTGCGACCCACACTGTCAGAGAATACCATGGTATAATGCTCATACAATCCGCGACCGACTTCCGTGGTTCGCTACCAGGCCGGACAGCGGACATACCTTATGTAACGCATTACGTGGTGACATTCATAGCACCATAGATATATAGTACGCTAGACTTGACACCACTTCTTCTTCCTCCTAGCGTTAATTCTCAGTCGGATCCGAAGCTTTTCAGCTCGGAGTCTGGGGTCCGCTTTACCAGTCTTAACTACGGATTTGGCTAGACCTCGATATTTTCCGTGAAGCGATTGCCACCTGACCTCCACATCCCAATGTTAACATTAGGCGACATCGAAGCTTTGCAGCCAGACTGTTGTTTTTTGGATTTTTTAGGGCTCCAACTACCCGTAACGACTGCTATAGATGTTCTTATGGCAACCGGGACCGACGGCTTTACGTGCTCACGCTAGCTCAGTCACGCTACGGAATGATTAGGACGGACACTATAAAAGTGTCCGTCCTAATCTAGCCTACTCTATATCTGTGTGCCACGATGCGCAGAGGTAATTGTGAACGGTTGCCGATCTAGATTACTTATAATATACTCTGGTAGGTACCTCATTGAGGGCCCGCCATATATTAGGTCTCACTACAGAACCAGAACAAGACAACTAAACTCGCAGCCCAAGCAACCTTTACGCATTATTTTTTTTCACATAAAATCCTTTCCCGGTCACCCAGTGGAGGCGGTTATGTCGGACTCAGACGTCTTGGTTGGATCTTCAGATGCCGGGGTGTAAGATTACCTAAAGCCCGAGGGTGAGTAGGGTAGCCAAAACTCACTGGAGAGGTTTTGTGCTGTCATTGGGAAGACCAAAGGCTTGTCCTACTTATATTGCGCTGACGGCACAGAATCTCTCTGCTCTTACAGGGACGGCAGCACGAGTGTGACGGCCCTGGTGTTCCACTCGTCCATAGGACACGGTAACCACTTTCCATCAGGTGGGCCGTGAGTTTATCTGAAAACTAAGGAGTATAAAAAAAAATATCTCTCGCACCCCGGCTATCCCAGGGCCTTCTTAAGTTTTGAGTTGGCCCCAATGTGAACCAACTGTTGCTTCTCTAGCCAGTACTCCATGATGGCTCTTACCACCGCTACCACGGTGTGCCCTGCACTCGGTCGCATAAGTCGTTGCTTAGCGAGAATTAACCCTAAAGGTATGATTCCAAGAAGAAGAACCAAGATTACCGACATAGCCCAGCGGATTAGCAAGTTGAAATGGCAGTGGGCAGGGCACATAGCACGGAGGACTGATGACCGATGGGGTCGAAAAGTTCTCTTTACTTTAACTAAGTTAGTGAACGTTCACTCTGTCGTGTTTGTTTCTAAGGGACTGTTGTGGATTACTGAACGAAACATTATTTTATAAGTAAGTTTTAATTTTTATTACATACATTATACTCACACCTGTAAATCCCTGAAGGGGTAGGCAGAGGTATATTAACACCCACATTCCGCCAACAATTTTTTCGGTCCCACGTAATAGGGGGCGAGCTTATTATCGTCTAGCGGGCACTTTGTCATGGGTTGTATGTTTACTGTCGGATGGAGAACAGCGCTATCCCTTAGTCGCCTTCTACGACACCCACAGGAAGAGATAGGGTGGCTCTAATCTACTCCACCGGGGACCAATACGGCTAACCATGCATGAATATGTCTGGGTGGGTATTTTCATGCCTCGGAGAGCACGTTAAGCCGTCGGTCCCGGTTGTTATACGAACATCTATGTCAGTCGTTACGGGTAGTTGGAGCCTTAAAAATACAACAACTGGTCGAACTGCACTAACTGGAGACATGAATATGTGCCCGCTTGACTGCAATAGGCTCGCCCCTTATTACGTGGAATAGAAAATCATAGTAGGAGAATTAATTAGGTGAGCTCTGCTGCTGCTCGAGTATTCCTCCATACAAATATTATAAATGTGAAAGTAACTCTGTCTGCCTGTATGTCTGTCTGATACGCTTTCACACCTAAACCACTTAACCGGTTTTAATGAAATTTGGTATAGAAATAGATTAGACCTTGGGATAGGATATAGACTATCACCCGTATTCACAAACAATACTTCGCTATGCGTACTACCAAAACTGTGCAAAGAACGACAATATCGCAGTGCGTTCGTTTTGGCAAGCCTTTTTATTCATTGATAACACTTAAGTAATACTTCGTTGAGGGAACGCACTGCGTTAGATACTGCTCCGTGATGTTTGTGAATTTACCAGCCCTATTCGCTCGAGCACACTATGAGACCTCATAGTATCGTTTGTGAATACGGGTGTATGTTTGGTCGGCAGCGGCCGGCGAAGCGCCGGAAATGATTTGTATGATACATGAAACATGCACGAAAACGAAAGCTATTTCACTAAACTTAATCTAGTAATATAAGTATGTTACGGTACATAATTATATCCCTAGGGATATAACTATATTACGGCTCTATCTTACTGCAACATTATATATCTACACGTACAAATATTTGCACTGCTGAGCGGGAATCGAACCCACTTCCCCATCCCCTACACTACACATCTAAATTTTGTATTGTGTATTGTGTAATGTGCGTTGTGTTTTGCAATAAATGTGTTTTCTTTCTTCTTTCTTTCATTATCGCCACGCCACAGAGATCTCCTATCACGACAAATATTTGAACTGGTTTCCTAACGATTATATAACTATCTACAGAGGTCACTGGGCTATCGATGAACATAATATTACGTGTATCGATTTCTAATAGCAATGAAGTGTGATAAGAATTGATAGCATTGACAGCCACCGTGGCGCAGCGGTAGTGAACGCGGCCGCTACGCAGGATGCACGGCTTCGATTCCAGCTCAGTGCAAATATTTATTCCCGGCAGAGTAGAATTTGGACCACACCATCTTCTCCCATGCGGTGTCGTACAAGGCGACTAAGGGATAGGGCTGTTTAACATCAACAAGATATTATACATAGTACGGTCAACGAATGGCTTAAAGGAGGGTATAGAGTGCGTGAGTTCCTTTAACCACATCTTCATTACATACAGGACACTTATTAGTACTCATATTAGATAGTGTTACTTATAACAGTGTAGGTATATGTTACCTGCGTTACCGGGTAGGCTACCGTGCCAAGCAAAATAAAATTACGAAAACTAATAATAACATAAGCCCGAAGGCATGTATACGATGTTAATGGGAGTTTTGGCCAGTAAGGACGCGTTATCTACAGTGAGTATTAGGTACACGAAAAACAATCTTCATGATTGTTTTTCTCACCTCGACTCAGTTATCCGCTGTTATAAGAAACGCAATTTCTTACTGTAACCGCCTTCACCACGTGGAGGTACTTCCAGCTTATGTTAAAATAAATTTTAAGATAATTTTTCACATCAGTTAATGGCTTTGGCTTAAATTTTCACATCACGCTGAATAACTTTAATTTTCACTTTTCCAGAGCGTGTAGTTCAAAAACGGGTAGGAGTATGGAAAAGTATATACGATCAAAGTTATAGAGAATTTTATAAGCTTTCATTCTATCTTTGAACATTTTTCGCTACAACGCACCGTTTTTGATTTATTAACAAAAAACCTAAAATTGAGACCTTTGCCCCCCCCCCCCCTCCCCCCTCCGGCTCGACACCTAGACGTCAGGACTTTTAGTATGTTTTCTCTCTAAGTAGTCTGAATAAGTTTCTGAAGAAATCGCTTAGGTTCCCGCTCACGCACTCTACAACTACTTTATTGACCGTACTAACAGGCCAGACTCAGCCTCAGATGCATGGCTCGAGTCAACAATAGTGACCGGTATAAGGCATTAGGCTCACCCTAGAGGGTGAGCTGTGAGATGTGGGTGAATTAACACCCACATTTCACCAATCATTGTATTTGGTCCCACGTAATAGATTACGTGGGACCAAATACAATGATTGGTGAAATGTGGGTGTTAATTCACCTCTGCCTACCACTTCGGGGATTTATAGGCGTGAGTATATGTATGTATAGATAGATAGATGCGTATGCGGAAATAAAGTCATAAAACCGTATAGGCTACCGAATACACACAGTTTTACGACCTTATTTCCCTCAGCAGGTGGAGTGAGGCATTTTATTTCATTATCGTACATGTGTGGGGCTTATCACGATCGATAGTTCTCGCCATTGTATTTCATTGTGCCACTATGTACAATACGCGACACAGTGAGATCAACCATTGCATTGTAAGGCGCCTTTTTTGAAGTGAAAATACCTAAGGTACGTGACACAGTTGTTTTAGAAAAAAATTGTGTGAGCAAAAATCATGGAGTAGTCCCGACTGGGGAAGTATCTCCAGAAGACCGCGGCTTAATAACCTCGTGTTTGTTTCCGATGGTGAGTAGGGCAGCCAGAGCTCACTGGAGAGGTTTTTTGTGCTGTCAGTGGGAAAACCAAAGGCTTTGTCCTACCTATATTTCGCGCTGACGGCACAGAATCTTTCTGTTCTTACAGGGTCAGCAGCACGAGTGTGACTGATGTTGCACTCGCCCATTGGCCACGGTAACCACTTACCATCAGGAGGGCTGTGTGCTTGTCTGCGACCTAGTATAAAAAAAATGGAATTAGCTTTTTTTTTATACCACTTAGGTGGCAGACAAGCACACGGCCCACCAGATGGAAAGTGGCTACCGTGGCCTATGGACGTATGCTACACCAGGGGCGTCACACTCGTGCTGCCGACCCTGAAGAAACCTTCTAATGCCCTTCTTGAAGAACCCCATATTGTAGTCGCTTGGGAAAACCATCGCGGGGAGTTCATTCCACAGCTTGAGTGTGCGAGGGATGACGCTGACGTTGTGAAACCAGAATCAGCATCAACCGCGCGGGTATAATGATGATACAATTCACAAGTTATTGCTCAGGACATATATCTAGGACCTAAAATGAGCTCAATATGTGCTCTATACCTACGTGCAGTACCTACGTGTTTCTTGGGAATCTTTTGAGGATAGCACAGGGTGCTACTGCGATGGACGAGCTCAAACTCACCAAGCATAGATTATTACGAAACAAACGGCGTGCGCCAGAGCCTCGTTTGTATCGCGATTTTGGTCCAAGATACGTACCCCGTAGTATACTTATAGTACGCGCCAGTTAGTGTGGCAATACGAGTGGAACAAAGTCTTACGAATACGAAGTAACAAGAAAGGTAAATCAAAAATATTAAGAATTAAGAATTATTACATTATCTTTAAATTTTGAGTTAAAATGTGCACTTTTTTATAAAGAAAATATTTTAAACTGTTATACAGACTTTTCACCTTTATCGACACTCCCAGAGTGCCATTTTATATTATATTCGTCAATTGACTGCTCCATCCGGATGGTATCTAAATCTGGTTCAACCAGATCCATTCAGCCGTTAGTGCGTGATTAAATAAAAAACATACAAATATTTAAACATTTTTCCAACTTTCACATTTATAATTATACTTTTTCTGCATCCTAGCGTTATAATCCCAGTCGCATCCGAAGCTTTCCCCTCGGAGTCTGGGATCCGGGAATTTGCATTGATCTCATGATTACACCAATGCAAATATCCATATTCATACATACAAATATTTACACTGAGCAGGGATCAAACCCGCACCTCTTGCGTATCGACCGCGTTCAATATCGCCACGACACAGAGGCTGTCACATTTAAATAATTATAGTGACTAATACTAATATAATTTTCTCTTTGTTCCAGAAAAAATGCTCTAGTATAGCATAACAATGGCAGCCACAAAACTTATCTCCCCGGACTCGAACCAGGACGCCACCATCGACACGAGTCCGTCTGCAACAATAGAAAATAACCACTGTGCCGTGTGTGAAAGTGTAGACGAAAATATGAACAATAATCCTGAAAATATGTCTGAAGTGTCCCAGTTCTACGATGGGAAGAATGTGCTGATCACTGGAGCTACAGGTGAGTTCGATACCAGTCATTTAGGAATCAGTGGGAAGACCAAAGGCTTGTCCTGCTTTGTCTGCACTTCTGCACTTCTTTCACCTCGGAGTCTGTGGTCCGCTTTTCCAGTCTAACTGCGGATCTGGCTGGACTTCAATATCTTACGTGAAACGATTACTATCTGACCTCCTCAACCCAATAGCGATATTGGACGAAATCGAAGCATTGCAGCTAGACCAGTTGTTGGATTTTTTTAGGGCTCCAATTACGAGTACCATAGAGAGAACGGGAATCGACAGCTAAACGTGCTCTCCGAGGCACGACCAGATTAAAGCAATTATCCTTAATTCTATATCTATACTACGAGTATTATCCTCCGTGGCGTAGCGGTAGTGAACGCGGCCGCTACGCAGGAGGCGCGGGTTTGATCCCCGCTCAGTGCAAATATTTGTGTTCATAAAATATGAGTATTTGCATTGGTCTGGTCGTGCCTCGGAGAGCACGTTAAGCCGTCGGTCCCGGTTGCCATGAGAACATCTATGGCAGTCGTTACGGGGTAGTTGGAGCCCTCAAAAATCCAAAAAACAACGGTCTAACTGCAAAGCTTCGATATCGCCTAATGTTAACATTGGGTTGTGGAGGTCAGATGACAATCGCTTCACGGAAAATATCGAGGTCTAGTCAAATCCGTGGTTAAGACTGGTAAAAAGCGGACCCCAGACTCCGAGCTGAAAGCTTCGGATGCGACTGGGAATTAACGCTAAGAGGATATGGGTGAATTTCAACAACTGTGAATTTTTGCCTAATTTTGGTGATCTTTTTTGTTTCTAGATATTTAGGTAATTTATTACTGTGCTTATCTAGAGGTGCATTTTTAGATGCATAATATGCTAGAGTAGTCTAATTAACCCTGAAAATAACTTAATTATTTTATACACCTGAATTGTCTATACACCAAAATTGATATCTTACACCAAAGTTAGTTATCAATATATTCTTACTTTTAATTTATCATTTAAAGGATTAAATATGTACATAATAACTCTTAATTTTCATTCTTCTACCACCAGCCCCCATTTATAAATAGCAAAATAACGTTTTCCGGGTCAATTAGAATCCACAATCAATGATTTAAAAAGAAGTATTAGATTTTGCCCCAATTGCGTGAATATTGCAATCGAACTTGTTCAGGATTACTGGGACAAGATTAAGGCAGTTTCCTCGAAGCGGTGAGGGGGTGCTCGGTATGTCTAAGTGTGGATACAAGTGTGGCAGGGTCACTTGGTAGTGGAACGACACAGTCCGAAGGGAACTTAGAGTGAAGAAAATATTTTTAAAAAGGCCAGGAACGCGATGGGTTCTCGTGGTGCGGGACTTCTCACGTATCTTTTTAACCTCTTACTCTTCATTGCAAAGGGTCCAAGTAAATGGAGGCGGAGTATTATCACTCCAGTCTTTAAAGAGAAAGGATGCGGGTGTGTAGCAGCTACCACGAGTATAGTAGTAGTATTTCACACCATGAAGCTCTATGAGAGCGGTTCTCGGAGTGTCAATATGAGATTCAGCTTGGTCAGGGGACCTTGGATCCGTCAATCCGTAAGGATTGTCCCGGGGCACTTTGCACA
The DNA here is from genome assembly GCA_914767945.1 of Eilema depressum. Lineage (NCBI taxonomy): Eukaryota > Metazoa > Arthropoda > Insecta > Lepidoptera > Erebidae > Eilema > Eilema depressum. The sequence continues at coordinate 6,778,366 of OU612041.1, read as the reverse complement.
TGCAAGAAGTCAGAGGTTTATTATCATCTGGGACATGTACCACGATTCCGTAGTTCGGAACGCTGTCGGCAAACGAGACTCTTCCCTTCCTTATCACCGTCGAGGTACACACAGGATCTGTCCTTAGTCCGTTCCCGTTCAGCGTGGTATTTGACGTTTGTCCTATAACATCAGGAACTCACCCCATAGTTACCCATGTATACTGTTAATATCCCTGGTGGACGCGGATGGGGGCAGGTTGGTGCAATTTGTGAGGATCTGGAAGAAGGTACTTGAGAATGACGGTGGTCAGAAGCTTAATATGGCTTACATGATAGGAAAATGTGGTCGCTGCTGGAGCGACATAGGTAAGAGTTGTGGGTCACTGATATGAAAATGCTGCGGTGGGGTCGCGTGTAAAGATTGCATTAGGCACTCTTCCATCCACGGCAGCTTTCAGGTCTGTGACAACGCGGAGGAAGAAAAGCCGAATGATCATGAAAGTGCCGAGGAGTAGCGTGGGTGGGTTGTCCACGCATATCTGTCTGGTGGTGAAGGACGAGACGGCCTTTCATTCCAGTAGAGTTAGGTGACCAGGTGAGCAGACGATACGCCACTTTGCCGGTCAGTCTCTGCTGCGGCATTAGGTGGCTTCACTACCACCATATCTGCTGCATGCGTAGTGAATATACTAACTGTTAATCTGGGAAAAAAAGAATGAAGAAAGCTGCCGAACATCCCTCAACAGGGCAGCTTCTGCCTGGCTAGCGGCCGTAGATAGCAACCCTGTTGTCCAGGGTACACCGTGTAGAGGTGCCCGACCTAGCACCACGTCAGACTAAGTAGGTAAATAATCTTATAACCATGAAAACAAATTTTGGTGTAGCTATACAATTTTGATGCTTAGAAAAACCCCACCAAATTCACCAAAATTGCTCCACTGAAATTAGTATCACGCCCAAAAAAAATTATTTAAAAAAATACTGTTTAGAATATAGTGGTTATATTACTAAAATTAAATACACATACCGAACCTACATACTATACTTAAATATTAAAACATACAATGAGAGTAAACCGTTTTAAATCATCAACACAAAAATTGCAAGATTTTTGTCAGAGGCTTATGAAACGACTTACTTTCTTGTTTGGCGGGAAAATGACACGAGACTGGGGACAACTGGCACTGGTGCCCATGAGCACCCAACTGAAGGTTCCAAATGATGGTAGTATCGTCAATATAGGTACTTTCATTACGACTGCTATGACGTTTTTATAAATCCCACCAAAATTTTACATTTGCCGTGGACACATCTTATAATATTTTTTTAAGATAAAGTATAGCACTAAACACTACGTATTATATTATCGAGGATAGCAAAAATAATAACGAATCGAAATAAAATTGGGTATACTTATTAAACTAATGGAGTTTTGATTAAACTGTGATTATTCCCAAGAAAACAGGTTGTGGACACGCCACCAAGCTTGGAATTAGGGTGGAAATTATTTTTTTATTCACTCTCGAAAATATTTTCTAATAATATAATATACTGTTGCATATAGAGAAAAATGGCATCTTTCTTACAAAAAATAATCATTATTATATGTTGACGTTAAGGTACGATTTTCAGCCGCGCCGCTAAAATTTTGCGCTTGAGAAATTCACCCATATATAACTACGAGTATTATATAATTGTAAAGTGGTCGTGTCTGTACATTGGAGATATTTAAAAAAAAATACTTGGGTTATTGTATTTTAACGATACTGAACACGAAAATATTTTTTTTGAATTTTCTGTCTGTTTGTCTGTTTGTCCGCGATGGACGCAAAAACTACTGGACGGATTTTGATGCGGTTTTTTTTTTGTTAGAAAGGGCTTGCTCAGACTTAAAATCTTACGTTTGTTTGATCGCAATCGGTTGAGTAGAACCGAAGATATGAGCAAAGGTCGCGTTAACCGAGATGCACGCGGGCGGAAGGCTATAGTAGTATGCATATAAATATCTGCACTGAGCGGAGATCGAACCCGCGCCTCCTGCGTAGCGGTCGCGTTCTCTACCACCACGCTACGCTGCCAAGAGTTCGCCTTCTGCACTGAAGGCACAGAATCTCTGTTCTTACAGGGTGGGCGTCCCCACGTCTTCTCCTATAGTCCATTTACCAGTTCATCCAAAACCAAATCTTATTTTCCATCGCGGCTGCAGCGCTGCACAGCAATAGTCACATTGCACACACACACACATAATCACGGCTTTATCCCCGGAGGGTTAGGCAGAAGTAAATTATTTTTTATTACCTACTTTATTATTATTATTAGTGTTAGGAGTGCAGTAGACGTAAGTCGGAAGTGTAATTGTCAGGATAAGAACTCGGGGTCTCTCAATCTTGAGATGGACTCCTTAACCCCTTAGCTACCGAGTACTGAGGCTTAATATTAAACAAAAATAGCAAATAGATTTATGTCATGGAACGGGTCACTTGGTCACAACCTCGCTACACTTGAAGGGGTTGAGTTAAGTCGTTGTGGCACTATAGGATTACGTATTGTATACGAGGCGTGAAACATACACCCTTAGAGTATACATTATAATATAGAACGCGCCTAACTAAGTTATGAACCGTCGGCCAACGTACTATTAGGTAATCTGTAGGCACATGCTGTAAGAACATTTCGAACGATCGAACGAACTCGAAAGCTAAATCTGCAGTGATATTTCAATATCGCATGCTGTTTCGGTGATGTCACGTTGTCGAACACGTAAACATACATCACCCTCATGCTCAAGAACGTGACGACACAAAATTTACAGCAAGCAGAATGGAAATATCGCCGCGGATTGAGCTGTCGAGTTCGTTCGATCGTTCGAAATGTTCTTACAGCATGTGCCTACTGTGCCGTAGGCAGGATGGACGAAAGAAGACTGACGAAACAGATTTAATTTATGAAGCGAGGGTGACCGGGCCTCCTGGCCCTCGAATCTGCTGGGTAATTTCACGATGCCTATTTTTTTGCTAATTTCGGTGGTATTTTTAAATCGTAGGTTTTCCGATGAAAAAAATTAATGGAGTTCTTTTAAACACATCAGTATTCTAGATATTCTAAAAGAACTCCATTAACATTTCAGTATTGTATTAGGTCCCACGTAATAGGGGGTGAGGGTGTTCATTCACCTCTGCTTAACCCTTCGGGGATAAAGGTGTGATTATATGTATGTACTAACCTTCCGCCCGCGGCTCCACCCACGTGGATCTCTTATCTACGGTTATACTCAACCGATTGCAATCAAACAAACGTAAGATTTTAAGTCTGACCAAGACCTTTCTAATGAAAAAAAACCGCATCAAAATCCGTCCAGTAGTTTTTGCGTCCATCGCGGACAAACAGACAAACAGACAGGAAATTTAAAAAATATATTTTCGTGTTCAGTATCGTTAACATAACATAACCCAAGTATTTTTTTTAAATATCTCCAATGTACGGACACGACCACTTTACAATGAGGATGAATCACATAATGGAATATTGTATTTTTAATCAGTATACCAGGTGCGCTATACCTTTCTGAGTATCCTATTTTTTAAATAATCTAAATCCGTCAAGAAATGACGAAGCTATTAGGGATTCCTTAACGAGTACTTAAAAACGCCCGCTTACACTGCGATTTAGACGATGACGTCATCTGTTATGAACGCGTCCCGACTAGCGCAGTCGCCAGTCAGTCAGTACAAATTCTTTCGTGGATCGACTAGTTTATTTTATTGGTTTTTTTAATTTTTTTGGTACTATTTTTTATTTTTACTATATTTACTATTTATTGGTACTATTTTATTGGTTTTTCTTAGTACTTTATTTGTGTTTTAAGTTCTTTGGTGATTATTCAAATACAGTTTGTTTTTAAAATACTTTATAATATACGTAGTTCGTCCTAACGCTTGTACCTACTTATTTACCTACCTTATGATATTCTGTCGAAAGTTGTACCTACTGTGTTGTCAAGCGAGTAATAAACCACGTTAGAAATGACGTGAAATACCTAACTGAAGCTAGTATAATACAGGTTCAGAAAAGGAAAACGTATTAAGTTTTATAATAAAACTAGCTTTTGCCCGCGGCTCCGCCCGCGTGGATGTCGGTTATCGCGACCAAACATAGCCTATGTCCTTTCTCAAGGTCTAACCTACCCCTATACCAAATTTCATCAAAATCGGTTCAGCGGTTTAGTCGTAAAAGTGAGACAGACAGACAGAGTTACTTTCGCATTTATAATATTAAGGGATAAAGTAGGGATGAAGTACTTAAGTAGGTATTGCCGTGACCACTTCAAAAGTATTTAGGAGACTTATTCGTAGTGGTGCAAGTCTGTAACTTTTAAAAATGATAGAATATGTAGGTATAACTGAAGACATATGTCTTGGACCCTGCGCAGTCTACTGCGCAGGGTCCAAGACATATGTCTTCAGTTTTTCAGATTTTTAGGTCCCCTTTGAGGAAAGCACGGGGGTGCGACGGCGGAGGAAATACGACGCATCCACCAATCATAGAGCTGCGTGCCAACGTTTTAAACCAATCAGCGGGCGCTAAACTCCCGCGTCCTTCTCCGTACACTTGCGTGCAAAAATAAATTTGAATTTATCACCACAATAATTATTTCGAATTAGTATACACAATAATAATTTTTTTAGATATCATATAAGTTTTTTATTTTGCGATTTATATGTTGATCTTGATTTATACGGTTTTTGTTTACCCTAGGAAACCTACTAGCTTTTTTAACGCGAGCGTAGGCACATACTCTTTGTGATTATTAAACTATTTTTATCATCAGGAGCTTAGTGGTTAAGGAGACGGCCTTACGAGCGAGAGGTCCCGTGTTCGAATCAAACTCTTGACGGGTACAAATCCTACGGGACTGCTGACGTGAACTCTTAACACACGCAATTTGGCTTAGCTGGAGGGGTGAGGGGTTAATGAGAATATTAGTAATTTTGGTTACTATTTCTTTATACTACTTAGGTCGCAGACAAGCACACGGCCCTCCTGGTGGTAAGTGGTTACCGTGGCCTATAGGCGAGTGCAACACCAGGGGAGCCACACTCGTGCTGCCGACCCTGTAAGAACAGAGAGATTGTGTGCCATTAACCGAAAAGATAGTAGGACAAAGCCTTTGGTTTTCCCACTGACAGCACAAAACCTCTCCTGTGAGCTCTGGCTACCCTAATCACCGTCGGAAACACAACACGAGGTTATTAATTCTGTAGGTTAGTACCTATCTATTGGTATAGTTAATAAATAAATAAATTGACAGAATAAGATACATTTTTTATACTGTTGACAATTAAAATATTCTAATTTCTAACCATTAAATTATAACGTTTCAAGATATAACACGCCTAAAATCATGTTCACGGAGATTACTGTTCAATATTATTACGTAACAATTTCTACATAATACCTAAATAATTTAAATAGGTAATTTAAAATGAAGATTTTTAATAGTTCGGGCGATAAATGTCAGAAACGCTAAAACACAAAATAGAGTAGCCATTTTTTTGTCCGGTAGTGCACCATGCGCGAACTTGCCGATTTAGGTCCATCACTCGTGTCCACAGTTATATATAGTATACGCCTGCAGGATAATCTCTAGACTGAATTTTGTTATCATGTATAGACATAGGTAGGTAAGCAATATAGGTATTTAAACTTTCATGGCCTTTCACATTACTATTAACCCATTAATGGTCAAACTTAAATTAAACACCAAATTCTTTCAAATTGTTTATTTTCATATTGAATGAGGTATTATGAAACACAAACCGGAAAAAAATTGGACAAAAAAAATTTTTTTTTTGATTTTCAGGGGGTGTACTTGAATGAGTACACTGACCACATATAGGTGAAAATTTTCGAAGCAGGGCTTCTCGACGCAAAGGGTCTTTAGACATTTTTTACACTCCCAGCGGACTCTAGAGTGGCAAACAGCACAACGAAGCTGCTTCTCAAGTTTTTTGGATAGTGTCCCGTAGAATCTTGGGGTAAACCTTCTACGATTGATGAAGACGGTTGAGCTTTTTTACGTGTTTCCTGTCGCAAATAGTAGCGGACAATATTACGATGAAATAGAAGTTGATCCATAGGACGTTCGTTGCTCAGTACATGCAAGCGCCAAGCGTTTCCCACAGTCATATCCACCATGTGTGTAAATAAAACCCACCACCATTTTTTTCCGTGAATCGCGTTCCGATATAGAGATGCCGATTGGTCGAATTCATCAACTCCACCCATTCCTTTCTTATAATTTTGGAAAAGCAGAGGGATCTTCATATCAACCTTCTCTATTTTCAATGAGCACCATCGCTTTACAAAACCCATGGTTTCGATACTGTCATAGTTAGTGGCCATGGTACAAACCCTATTATCTTTCCATCTAACCAGTAGCAGTTCATTAGCCTTGTCAAACCTATGATCAAAGCTTGCTCTGGCTTTTATTTTCATATCTTTGGTACTCATCAGAGGACATTTTTGGTACGATTCTCCCGTAAAGTTCCAGTTGCACAGTATCCTGCATTTCGTAAGTCGACCAAGAGACTACAATTGGTAAAAAAGTTATCTAAAAACACTGTATGGTTGATTGGATTAGTGTCCAATTTTTGGAGTAATAACTTCACAACCCTAGAACCCAAGGTTTCAGTGGTTGCATCAAGGGATTATCCACAGTAAAAATCAAAACTATAGCAATAGCCAGATGAACTCGCCGCTACCCATTTTTTATAGCCGAAACGAACTGGCTTACCCCGAACAAAAAGTCGCAAAATCATATTCGGCATCATCACTGTTGTGCTCTAATATAGCTTGGATGGCTTGCTCAAGACCGTCATACTGGTCAGAGAAGTGGAAACGTTGTCGGTTCATAACTTAGTAGGATTTTTCTGAAAACAAATTATAGCATATTTTTATACACTTGTGGCCATTGTACTCAAACGAGTACACTAGTATAAATCTTCACATAAATCAGCCGAAGTAAAAAAAGAATCGATAAATATTTATAATTATGATAAACAAGTATATATCTTATAATAATTAGCACACAGCATAATGTTTACACACTAAATAAAAAAAACACGGATAATACAAAAGACTTAGCTGTGCTATCTCAAAAATTGTAACTTTGACTGCATCACTGTCACAATTATTTTACAACTACCCACTTTTTGTTACCATGATAAAATCACACATATGACCCTCTATTTATTATTATTCAAAGAAATATTTTAGATTGAGTTATATTCTTATAAATTTAAAAAGTTTAACTGTACTCAATTGAGTACGGCGGCCGTAAATGGGTTAAGGTCCAACCCCACCAAACGGACGGCATCGGAACGGATTTTACATTACAATCTTTAAACAAAATAAATCTTATATCACAGCATTTAAAGATTTAAAGTTTATATTATCAAGTCACTCATGACAGCTTGACGTGCGTCATGCCGCCGCACGTCGCTATCAAGCTGTTGTGCGTGACTTGGTAATATAAACTTCAAACACTGTGATAATAAGATTTAATTTTGTTTAAAGATTGTACAATCCGGGCCGATGCCGTCCGTTTGGTGGGGTTGGACCTTTATTGGAAGCTCCAAACAATACATGGTAAATATCTCGATAGTTCTAATAGTAATAGGTACACAATACCTACTTACGTCAAAATGATCTTCGCAACAATATAAAACACTTTCGCTTGAAAGAGGAGTTTTACCATCTCTTCTCATTACTTTAACCCATTTTTTTTCTTATCTTTGCATCTCTCGGAACATAAAAAAAAAAACAGTTTATTAGGCGTAGTAACACTTGTATTCTTGCATTTTGGCACAATACAATATTTGTATGGGGGCATTATTACCACCGAAACAATAACAAACGTTCCAGTCTATACACTACAGTGGACTGCGTTGCTTTGCTGCGTTGCGTCAGGCCTCCGTCACTCGCTCAAGGCCGCACGCTATACACCTACCGCTCGGTGAGTCGTCGACGACACAAACTGGCAGAGAGAGGGCTGCCGAAGCCGAACGCCCGCCTGAGCGCTCGCATCACACCGCACCGCACGTTTCCCGCTCTTACGCTTACCTAACGCTGAAGTTCTTCATTGTAATCAAATAGTTTGAACAGCAATTTTAATCTACATTAAATGCACAATATATTGAACGTATTTAATTGGATAAGGAATGATACTGTAATGTTAAAAATAGCTATCAGCTATCACGGACTTTTATGTAGACCTTTTTAAGTTATATATTTCCGCAGTACATTATATTATTCTATCATCAATAGTTTTCGCAGCGCACGCGATGTAAGAAATATTTTAAGTAATTTTTTTACATCTTGGATTTCATTATTGAAGTTTTAGTAAGGATTCCTAATTTGTTTGAAAATAAAATAAAGTCTATGTTAGTCAGTGATAATGCAGCTTTCTAATGGTAAAAGAATTTTCGAAATCGGTCTAGTAGTTTTTGAGTTTAATCGAATACAAAAATACAAATCTTCCCTCTTTATTACTATGTTAAGATAGATGTATGGAAGTCTGCCGGATTTGTTGACATTTATGAACACTGCTCCGCTCCCTTTTGTAGTAGCGTGATGTTATATAGCCTATAACCTTCATCGATAAATGGACTATTCAACAGAAAAAGAGCTTTTCAATTCGAACCGGTGGTTCCTGAGATTAGCGCGTTCAAACAAACAAACTCTTCAGTTTCATAATATTATAAGTAGGTATAGATATAGGTATTTTTATTAAAAAAAGTATTGAAGTAAATAGCACAAAAACTATATTATTAGAAGCTTTGTAAATTACTTAAAATCCGTACAAAATTTCAAAATTATACGTTACGAAATAAAACAGCTATGGAGTCTTAACCCAAAAGAGCCCTAAGTCTTCATACTCTCCATAGCGGCGGCGCGCGCTGTCATAACAGATGACGTCACACAGTATTTTGGCGCGGCGGCGAGCGTTTTTGAGATTACTGCATTAAAATTGCTGTATCTTCGTCATTTTTGATCGGATTGAAATAATTTTTTCACAGTGTTTATTGTTTTTTTAATCATTATAAATCTGCATACTCAGCTAAAAACGTGAATGATCCTCATTATATAATAGTATAGATATAGATATATAGAGTATAGATGTAACTGTATGTATGTTTGTATGTATTTATCCCCCGACACGCTTTCTCGCTCATGAAGACGCAGTCTATAAATAAATAAATAAATAAATAAATAAATATTGTAGGACATTCTACACAACGCTATCTAGACCCAAAGTAAGCGTAGCTTAACTAGCTTGTGGTATAGGTTCTAGAATACGGATAAACATACTTAGATACATTTTTTTTTGTAAATACATACATATTATACATAGAAAACACCCAGACCAATGCAAATATACATATTCATGCATACAAATATTGGCACTGAGCGGGGATCGAACCCGCGCCTCATGCGTAGCAGCCGCGTTCACTACCGCTACGCCACAGAGGTACTAGCTGACCTTTGGTAGGTAGGTATATACACAGGTACCTATATATTTTACTAGATTTTGCCCACCGCGATTTTGCGGCTCCACCCGCGTGGATGTCGGTTATCGCGACCAAACATAGCCTATGTCCTTTCTTAAGGTCTAATCTACCCTTATACCAAATTTCATTAAAATCGGTTCAGTGGTTCAGGCGTGAAAGCGTAACAGACAGACAGACAGACAGACAGACAGACAGACAGACAGAGTCACTGACGCATTTATAATATTAGTATGGATATGGATATGGAAGTATGGATATGGGTTTGACAGACTAGCCGTTGCTCGCGGCTTCGCCCGGGTGGAATTCTGTTCCCGTTCATCGCTGACAGTAGCATGATGATTGATGACACATAGCCTTTGTTGGTTCCTGATAATGTAGCTTTCTCATGGCGAAAGAATTTTTGCAATAGGTCCAGTAGTTTTTCAGTTTATTCGTTACATACAAAAATACAAATCTTTCCTCTTTATAATATTAGTATAGAAAAACTGCGTCATTCAGATAAACTTAATAATTATGCACACTTAAATTTCAAATGTTGTTTTATTTATTAGCAAGTGTATGTCAACTTTGGTATATTTGTATGACCTAAGCTAGGAATAATAGCAAAAGGTATGTCGCTATGAGGTCGTGATGCCCTCTTTAGTGAGAAGTATTTGTATTGAGCAAATATTATGTGTGTGTATTTTACATAAAGTGTGTTTTACATAAAAGGCACCTCGAACCTCGAACCAATTAGTAGATTTAGGATATCCTATTATGTTTAATTCGCACAAACATCCTTACATAATATTTATAACAAGTCAACAATAGTACATTACGGTACAAGCGTGTAAAGTTGGTGATTACCGCTGAGGCGACATTGAGACCCGAGCCGCAAGGCGAGGGTCTTAAGAGCGCCGAGGACGGTAATCACCATACACGCGAGTGGCACACGATTATTTTCAACACACTTGCGAATAAAATAATACTAAAAATACTACATAACACAATCAAAACACAATTGTAAAAATCTATTTGTTGTCATACTTGTCATAAATATGCGCGCGCATCTAAGATTTTTTTTATTTGTTCCTTTCGGAACAGGCTAAGGTGCTATCACCATGCTGCCTTGTCATCTACTTACTTATTTGAATAATGATTTTTTTTCTCTGTAAATACTCACAGAGAAAAAAAAATACATTTTAGTGAAAGTTTTGTTTATTAAACACGTACTACAAGTTGAAATTGTCTTTTAAAATACGAAGTTGCATGAAATGAGCAAGCAATAGGTAAGTATATTAATTCGTTTGTAATATTGGACACGATCTTTTTTGTATCAAAACTTTTTTTAAAACAAAGCAACTTAATCAATGAAATTAAAAAAAGATGTCTATAACTCACTTTTGTGAATAATAGCAATGAAAAAGTCACAGTTTTATAATAGGTGTCATTCCGTGCTTAATTGCGGTGAAATAAAAGCCTGTTTATAAGCAAGTGTGTTGAAAATAATAATTTATTATTCTATGATGTTTATATTATGTTCTTCATTGCGGCTTCTCAATGGTCCCCTTTATCCGTATCGGAGTTTAACAAGTAATGGGTACGCTGTACCTATCTGCTGCAGGCGTCTGCAATTGTCGTATAGTCGGCTTCGAAATCATACCTTCGGGTGCTTGCTTATATAAAGATACAGGTATCGACTAGCTACCATACAAAAAATGGTGATAGTTCGTCGTATACGTTCTAACACCACATATGATAAAAAACAGTCGCAACGCATTCTCACCCGTATGTTTAAGAACACAAGGGCGCAAATACTTTGTGACTATTTTTTGACAAACAACGAATTGATATGATGGCAACCGATAGCCGATACCGGTAACCTGGGCGTCGATTCTGCTAAAGTAAAACCATTGTCATTGTACTGACATGGAAAGAAAATTCCATTTAATTTTGGGCCTTAAAGTAATGCTGTTAAAGTTTAAAATCAAATGGCTTTTTGTAGAGTGAATGAAACTCTTTTCATTTAATTTTGTGACTTACGTCTATAGACATACAGTCTAAAATTTACTGCCATTTTTTGTAGCCTCTGTGGTGCGACACTGGTTGTGCTTTAGCAGAATCAGCACTGCAATTCACTAAGCGAGCACAACGATGCGACAACGATGCGAGGCGCAACGTAGATTGTCATTGGTCAGATTGTATCACGTCATTGGAAATCGACCAATGACAGTGTCTATCGCGCACATCGTTGCGACTCGCATCGTTGTTGCATCGTTGTGCTTGCTTAGTGAATTGCACAGCAGAGGGCTGTTTCTTTGTATAAGCATCCTTAAGTTAAAGTTATGTAAGTTATCAATGTTAAGAACTAGAGGAAGCTCTTCACTTACAAGTGCTCTATTGAGGACTACGGCCTTCCACACCAAACTCTTGACTGAAGCATTTAACTTGAGCCTCTTCAATAACGGTTGAGGCCATAGAATTTAACAGCTTAGTTCTACATCCGACAGTAAACATACAGCCCATGACAAAGTGCCCGCTAGACGGCAATAGGCTCGCCCATAATTACGTGGGACTGAAAAACATAGTTGGCGAAATGTGGGTGTTAATATACCTCTGCCTACCCCTTAGGGGATTTACAGGCGTGAGTATATGTATGTAGTTAAGATAGAAAGGGTATATGATGTTTCCAAGCGACTAAAATATGAAATTCTTCAAGAAGGGCATTAGAAGGTTTCTATAATATAGAGTTGGTAATACGAGTATGACGCTCGTAGTGTTGCACACGTCCATAGGCCACGGTAATCGCTTTCCATCAGGTGGGGCGTGTGCTTGTTTGTCATCTTTACGGATGATAGGTTTCCTTCTTCATGTCACCTTAGAGTTATAAATAATAAAAAAAGACGTGTGGCACTCGGGGACTGCCGCGGTAAAGCTATTGCATAGCATTTTTTATCAACTTATGCAATTATAATTACTTACGTTAAGCGGAGCTACTTCCGAGCAGCTCGGCTCGATTCGTGCGATCTTCGGGGTGTTAGTTTTTTTTCGTTACGGAATTTCTGGATTCGGTCTCCACGTTCAAGGCCCGCGATAGAAGCTATGCAATAGCTTAATAAATAAAATAAATATTCTACAACATTCTACACAACGCTATCTAGCTAGACCCATGGTAAGCTTAATTAGCTTGTGTTATGGAATCTAGAATGCGGATATACATACTTAGATACTTTTTTAAATAAAAAAATATGAGAAGGGACACGTTCCAAATTTTAAAAAAATCCTGCTTAAGAGGCAGGAACTTTCGAACGCTTACCCAGAACTTTTAAAACAATATTTCCGTCCCAATCGAGCAGTCCGACTGGGGAAGTACCTCCGCCCTACAGAATACCGCGGATATAATAACCTCGTGTTGTGTTCCCGGCGGTGAGTAGGGTAGCCAGAGCTCACTGGAGAGGTTTTGTGCTGTCAGTAAGAAGACCAAAGGTTGTCCTGCTTGTCTTCTGCGCTGACGGCACAGAATTTCTCTGTTTTTACAGGGTCGGCAACACGAGTGTGGTTCCCCTGGTGTTACATTCATATATTTATTATAGGCTCGGTCCTCGGCTCGGTTCCATCATGTTACCCAAGTAGATAAGTAAAAAACTAACACCTGTATTCACAAACGATACTGTGAGGTCTCATAGTGTGCTCGAGCGCATAGGGCTGGTAAAATTAATTCACAAACATCACGGAGCAGTATCTAACGCAGTGCTTTCCCTCAATGAAGTATTACTTAAGTGTTATCAATGAATAAAAAAGGTTGCCAAAACGAACGCACTGAGAATTTGTCGTTCTTTGCACAGTTTTGGTGATACGCATAGCGAAGTATTGTTTGTGAATACGGGTGTAAATAAAAAAGCATAGAAATATTTGCACTAAGCGGGACTCAAACTCACGACCTTCGACTTAGCAGTCGAATTCTTACCACTACCACACTACTAAACCACAAGGAACCTATGAAAAATGTCATTAATGTTATTTCACCACTTTTCAGGTTTCCTCGGCAAAGTCCTGGTGGAGAAACTCCTGAGAAGCTGTCCAGGTGTGGAGAATCTTTACCTCCTGGTGCGGCAGAAGAGGGGGAAGGATATATACACCAGGATGGAGGAGATCTTCGATGACCCTGTAAGTGCCATTTAATTTTTGGGGACTCCAACCAATTCAGTCATCAAAAATCAATGTTTAAAAATGATTGTAACATCATTCATTGGTTTCGATAGTTCGTACGAGTATCGGTAGATGGCTCCACCGTCGCCCCAAGATGTAGTGTAGGGGTAGGACACGTTGGTATATCCGTCCCAATCGAGCAGTCTGACTGGGAAAGTAACCTAACCTTTGCCTTACAGAAGACCGCGGCTTAATAACCTCGTGTTGTATTTCCGACGGTGAGTAGGGTAGCCAGAGCTCACTGGAGAGGTTTTGTGCTGTCAGTGGGAAAACCACAGGGCTTGTCCTACTTGTCTTTTGCGCTGACGGCACAGAATCTCTCTGTTCTTACAGGGTTGGCAGCACGAGTGTGACTCCCCTGATGTTGCACTCGCCCATAGGCAACGGTAACCTCGTAGGTACAGTAAGCTTCAGAGAAAAGGGACCCCCCTTGATAATGACATGAAAGCATTGAAGTTTTTTGAAATTTTGTGTAAATGTCATGTTGGTCTAGTGGTTATGACCTATGCTTTGTGAATACGGTAACCGGGGTTTCAAATCCTCGGACACAAAGTTCTTTTTTTATTTCGTATAATAATTTTTTTATTCTCATAAGCACTTTTGTTAATTATTATTTAAGGAATCAAATTTTATAGTAGGTATGAGGTTTGTAAGAAAAGATAGGCTTGTTGTATAAACAATATTAATTTATTTCTCGAATTACATTTCTAGGACTACACGGAGTCCATTTCCTGGTTGAGTATACAGTTTTTCTATCTGAGTTAAATTGGGGTTACTTATTTTTAGATTTACTTATTTTTAGAACGTAAATTTATTGACAAAACACAATACCTACCCTAAGTATAAAATGTTTACTTCACTTAGGGTCTAAGTGAAGTATAAAATGTTTAATATTATACATAGTTCTAGCTAGAAACATAACTACAATATTTATTTACTTATTTATTTAAAGTTACAAACATTAATTTTTTACACTCTGTATAATCTTTGAATATAAAAGAATGGTTGAAAAATGAAATGTTGTTTATGCCTGTGAATCACAAAGAAAGAACCAACATGCTAAACTATAACAGTATAGCAATATACATCTTCCTCTTTGATCACATTTTCTGATAAATAACCCTTTTAACACAACATTAGAAAAATATGTGAGTTCAGATGGTGCATCGTTAACACATTAGAAGATTACTAAACTTGTAAACAAGAGTAATGGGATTAGGTATTAATAATAATATAATATTATTATTATGAATGTTAGGACACTATTTCGCATTAGTTCCCAAGTTCTGTTTACCTTAGTTCCAGTTTAAAACCATCTGACCCCACAAGTTTTTTATAGGATTAAGATCCGGGCTTTTAGCCGGCCACTCAAACACCGTTATATCTTCTTGTGCATTTAGCCAGTCTTGCACAATTCGGGATGCACTAAAGGGTTATCCTGAACCAGGTAAATTTGTCCTTCTGGATATGCGACCCGCACTGATTATGCGCAGCATTACGTCTTTCAACACTTCAACTACCACTAGCTCGCCTGGGCCCATTGAGGACATCCATCTCCAGTAACCTAAAATAATAAACCTTTTCAAATCTGTTTTTTTTTTTTGTGATTTTATTTTAAAGAATATTATTATAATCATTTACTTACCTACCTAATGTTAACCGCCCGCTTGTTCTTAAGTCTTATACGTTTTTAGGGTTGAAGGGTGCCACTGAGTGAACTTCCACAATATCATGGCGCCGTTCTGATTCATGAGTGTAAGCAACTGGGCGAGGTCCTTGGCGTTCACATTTTATATCACCCGTCGCTTGATACCTTCGAATCCATCTACGCACTGTATTTCTCTGTAATGAAAATGATAATAAATAAAAGAAACTCCAAAAATCTAACTTGTAAATGAAAATGTAACATGATTAAGCAATAAATAGGTATATAATATATTTTTATCGTAACTCTTACCGTTATGCCTCTATTCTTGCTCCCAGAGAATAACAATTTTAGCTTTCAAAAATGTTGTTATTCGAACCATACTTTCAATTTACTCAAAAAACTGATAAACAACTTAATAAATTGAATAATATTACGAGGAGGATTAACACCAATGCAAATTACCACGAATTATAAAGTTACCTTCAATCACAGTTTAGTAAATAAGACAAAGAAGTATTCTAATTGCAACCTTAGCGCGCTGTCACAGATATTAAAATACTATAGCCGCAGCTCATACAGCAGATAAGTTTTTGAAGTAAAAAACAAAATGACGGTAGTGCAATAAGCTGTATCAAGCGTAATCTATTGAACTAAACGAGAAATCTATACTAATTTCAACCTTATCTTTTAGTCAATTGAGCAGTTATTATTATCACTGGTGTAGTTGAAATTTAAACCTTAAAGTCTACAAAATAACACCGTAATCAACTTTGTTCGATAATAGGAGTAGGTAATGTTATTAATATTTTCGCCATTATTATCAAGTGAACCGTAGCCTAGTGGAGTAAGGCGCGGTCTAAGTAATCGGCTGGCGCTGGAGATGCGGGTTCGAATCCTCAAACGGCACATAAATTAATGTGGCATCTTTTTGTGAGTATGTTGTATCTTGGTATACAATTGAGCCGAAAGCCGAAAAATATCAGAAAATTACAAATATGAACATGCAAATAAAAGGCAGATGAAGCTGTTTGCAGCTTAGCGACGATCGCATCGCGTGACGTCATTCGTGAGTCATGTGACGCGGCCGGCGCAGGCGGCGATATTCTTTAAGTATTGAGGGGGTCTGTTTTCTCTGACGCTGACTGTACCATCAGTAGTATAAAAAAAATGGAGGTATAGAAATAATTGGATCAGCTTCGCGCGAGGCTCGGTGACTTAGTGGTCATAGCATTCCCCCTGTAAGGGAAAGATCGCGGGTTCGAGTCCCGCCTGAGCTGGCCACTTTTTCCTTTCTTATCGATGTGAATAGTTAGTATACTAAATGCTTTAAAATTTAATTCAAATACAACAAACGCCCAATCGCGAAAATAAATAGACATGTGAAGTGCCTATTAGTGTGAATAAATAAAGAAATAAAGTGAATATTAGTTCGTCATAAATATTTGCACTGCAGTCAAAAACTGCTGCCTTGCAAGTAGTCGATTGAGAATTCTTATCGTTAACCTCCTTATTTGAAGTCGGTTAAAAATAAACACAAGGTCGTCAGTAGTGCTCGTCTCATAAGAATGCGTTATTTATACACTCATAATGATAATTGTGTTCGTCAACATTACAAACATCTTGACCCTTTCACGGTCAGTACCGTTTCAAGTTATAGCCGAAGAGCTGGCGGCAAGATCACTATCACGTTTAATATTTTTTATTGAAAACTAGCTGACCCTCCGAACTTCGTACCGTCTAAATTCTTTAATTTTTTACTTTTTTTTTAGACTTTTTCAGGCATTTTTCAATTTTTTCTCTGCCTAAGAACCATCCTCGTATTTCAAGGAATATTCTAAAAAAATAATTAGCGAAATCGGTTCAGCTGTTCTCAAGATTTGCGCTTAGCAATACATTCAGGGATTCATTTTTATATTAAAGAGATACAGTTTTCTTCAATTACTTCTCTACTCATCGGTACATAGGTATAACTACATCGGCTATATGGAACAAAATATTTATCGTAATAGGGAGTGAGTCTATTGCCGTATTCCAGGTAGGTACTATTGTTGACTTTAGCCATGTATCTGAGGCTTAGTCTGAACTGAAAATATATCTGTCTGATGTTAAAAAGCCTTATCCCTTAGTCGCCTCGTACGACACCGCATGGGAGGAGACGGGGTGCCCTAAATTCTACAATGCCGGGAACCACGCGGTTTTAAAATTAATATTTAAAAATACATTTAAAACGTCGTTATTTAGCAGAAATACGCAATATTGTGGAAATACGCTGATAATATCACTGCGAGAGAAGGAAAACTCGAAATCAAACCCTGTACCAATCCCTCTGGCCATCGTGGAAACAGTAGGCCAAAGCCTTTAACCAGCAGTGAACTGCGATAGGCTAATTGATTGATTGATTGAATTTTGCAGCTGGATCTTAGACTATTATTATTTGTACGTAAATTTTCTTTCAATAAGATTGATATGACCTTAGCCTTTTTGACGATCAGACGTCAAGACCCTGAAGAAGCGTAATATTGGCAAATTATGAGCAAATTTCGATAAGGTCAATAAAAATTGATGGGTAATAAACAATAATTCTTATAGGAAATATTACCGGAAGACATATTAAGAGCTATAAGGTTCAAGACAATCCTTGTGAGGATGATTTTTGCATAAATACTGGCTGAGTAAACATTACATGTGCTGAATTTATCATACAATTTTTTTTAATTTATGAATATCTCGGACTGGGAACCTCCTTCATGTACTGACTAGTAACTTTTTTTTTAATTTGCATTGCTCGCGCCATGTTTCTTCACGTCATATTGTTAAAAATGATTTTTTTAATTTAGTTATTTCCTTGATGAGATGGGATGAAAAGTTACGTGTTGCACTCGAGTGCAAAGATTTTTCACCTTGTGCTCTTTTGATTCCCTCGCTGCCGCTCAGGATTTTATTTTGAATCCTTCGCTTGTTCGGTCATCCAAATTGAGCACGCGCTTAAAAAGCAACTTTGCACTCTTGTATAACAAATAATAGTAGATTACCCAACAAGTGAAAAAAAGGTGAATTCTTTTCGAGACACCAAGTTGTATCCCGAGAGGAGTGAAGGTTTCTCCGGTAGAATCCCGAGCGTAGCGAGGGGTTCTAGAGAGAAACCTGAGTGGATCGAGGGATACAAGAGCCGAGATGAATTCTTTTTTCACGTGTTAGGTACTCAACTTTTCACCATTGACTACGAGAAAACGATTACTCTGTGATTATGAATTACAAAAGAAGCAGCAAATTATCAGTAATAGCTACCGCGCGAAAAGACTCAGGAGTCTTTTCGCGTTCGAGAATATGAGTTTCATTTTCATCACTAGATGAAGTCATTTTATGATTATGAGACAAACATAAACTTTTACAAAGAAAATTACACAGAAAATGGCGGCATTTTTTTTTCTTAATTTAAACTGAGCCACATTCCATCCAGCCAGTGATTACATTTAGGTGGCTTTTAGTACGTTTTTATAGTGAGAGTGTGCAACCTCTTTGCATGTTTCACTAGAATCCGTACATTCGCGCATGTTCCAAATTCAAATTTTTTTATTCACTCGGTGAAACAAAGAGCGTTTTATTCACTGTTTTTGATGAATCACGGGCCCTTTTTCGAGTGTCAATGGTGAAAAATTATTTTATTTATTACATTGTCATGCGTATGTGTCTGTAGGTACCTACTTGTCGTTGCGGTCACCGTCGGAATCATACCTAAGGAACTAATTGAGTCCTGACCTGTCCTGACACTGACAATGGAGGTCTTGCAAATATTTGGCGGATCAATAAGACGTATCCTTGGTCAATATACCTTGGCCCGATTCGTGTACCTATATTTGTTTCGTCATTCAGTTTTGTTGATAAAAGGATCAACAAATACTGCAGAATTATCGTATTGTCTTTCTCAAGTACACGTTTGTGAATCACATTAGTATTATTTCGTGGTTTTGTTCGCTTATGACGCGACATTACTTATATTACGAAATAACACCGTGGCCGCGTGGTTTCTGGCAGTGTAGAATTTGGGTCAACCCATCTCTTCCTATGCGGTGTCATACAAGACGACTAAGAGATAGGGCTGTTTAACATCAGACAGATATATACAGCCCAGACTCAGCCTCAGATGAATGGCTCGAGTCAACAATAGTGTCCGGAATACGACAATAGGCTCACCCCCTATTACGTGGGACCTAATACAATGATTGGTGAAATGTGGGTGTTAATTCACCCTTTACCTAACCTTCTGGGGATGAAGGCGTGATTATATATGTATGTTCGAAATATTAACAGGTGAGTTAAGTATTTGGTGATAATTGCTAGTGTCAATGAGAATTAAGTAACCATTTAAATACATGGCTAGTGTAAACAGTGTTCTTCTTCATCCCTCGTTAATTCCCAGTCGCATCCGAAGCTTTCATCGGAGTCTGGGGTCCGCTTTACCAGTCTTAACTGCGGATTTGGCTGGACCTCGATATTTTCCGTGAAGCGACTGCCATCTGACCTCCACAACCCAATGGTGACATTAGGCGATATCGAAGCATTGCAGCTAGACCGTTGTTGTTGGAATTTTTAGGGCTAACGTAACGACAGCCATAGATGTTCGTATGGCAACCGGGACCGACGGCTTAACGTGCTCTCCGAGGCACGACCAGACCAATACCCATATTCATGCATACAAATATTTGCACTGAACGAGGAGTGAATCCGCGCTCCCTGCGTAGCATCCGCGTTCACTACCGCTACGCCACAGAGGCTGTCCATCACTGGTCTCATATCTTGACTTATTTCAACTTCCAGGTCTTCAGCCGGTTGAAAGAGGAGGTGCCGAAGTTCCGTCACAAGGTGGTGGTGGTGCCAGCAGACTGTGAAGCAGCAGGCCTTGGTCTTACGCTCACAGACAGACAGATGCTCACGGAGAAGGTATGAGGCGCTTCATCTATTTTATAGTTCTTCATCATCCTAACGTTAATCCCAGTCGCATCCGAAGCTTTCACCTCGGAGTCTGGGGTCCGCTTTTTCCAGTCTTACTGCGGGTTTGGCTGGACTTCGATATTTTCCTGGAAGCAACTGCCATCTGACTTCCACAACCCATTGGCGATATAGAAGCATTGCAGTTAGCCCAGTTGTTGGACTTATATAGACTTTACGACCCGTAATACCGACCATAGATGTGGACCGACGGCTTAACGTGCTTTCTCAGACCATTGTAAATACCTATTCATTCATACAGATATTTGCACTGAGCGGGGATCGAACACGCGCCTCCTGCGTAGCGGCCGCGTTCAGTACCGCCAAAGAGGCTGTTTAAAAAAACCTGTACCGACAATTATTTCTAACCAAAAAAATAAGAACGAGTATTAGCTATAAAAGCCTCATTTTGGTGTTGTTTTTTGTACCACTAAGGTGACAGACAAGCACACGACCCACCTAATGGGAAAGTGGTTACCCTGACCTATGGACGTATGCAACACCAGGGGCGTTACACTCGTGCTGCCAACCCTGAAGGAACTTCCAATGCCCTTCTTGAAGAACCCAATATTGTAGTCAAATAATTACTTCTTCCAGGTGAATATAGTGTTCCATTCAGCAGCGACAGTGAAGTTTGATGAACACCTCAGAGCGGCTCTGGTTACCAACGTCAGGGCGCCTCTGCACCTCCTCAGACTGGCCAGGGATATGAAGAAGCTAGATGTGAGTATTTACATGTTGCTCAGGATATTATATATTGGACGGAAAAGGTTTTTTCTATAATACTTAGGTCGCAGACAAGCACACGGTGCTCCTGATGGTGGTTACCGTGGCCTATGGACGAGTGCAACACCAGGGGAGTCATACTCGTGCTGCCGACCCTATAAGAATAGAGAGATTTTCTGTCGTCAGCGCAAAAGAGAAGCAGAAAAAAGCCTTTGGTTTTCCCACTGACAGCACATAACCTCTCCAGTGAGCACTGGCTACTCTACTCACCGTCTGAAACACAACACAAGGTTATTAGGCCGCGGTCTTCTGTGCTCAAAATGTGTTTTATACGCGCAGTACACGTTACTTGGGTGTCTTTTGAGGTTAGCACGGGGTGCTACTGCGGTGGACGAGCTCAAATTCACCAAGCATAGATCATTACAAAACAATTCGCTCGCGTCAGGACCTCGTTTGTCTCGCGATTTAGGTCTGAGATACCTGACCCGATTATACATAAGTTTAGTACATAATATACAGACAGTGGTTGAAAATTACAAATTTGCACTGAGCGGGAATTGAAGCTGCGTCCACTGTAGCTGTCGAAGCAACTAGTAATGTAGAAGCAATTAATACCTCTATACTATACCTTCGTTGTCATCTCCAGGTACTGATGCATATATCAACAGCATATTCAAACTCACACTTGCCCAAGATTGAGGAGCGGTTCTACCCTTGCAAAGCAGACTGCGAGGAACTTCACCAGATGATAGACAAACTTACAGATGAAGAGATCAATGATATATTACCTACGTAAGTATTGATTGACGAAGAAGCCGTCATGACGCTCAACATCATCATCTTCATGGAGACGCATTTTTCTGATTGCATCCGTGGCCAAGATGACCTCGGACCTCAGGGTCCGCCTGCCGGCTCTTCCTTCTCCACTTCGCACGATCTTGGGCGTCCTTGGTAGTGAGACCATTTACACGCATGTTACCCTCTACGACGTCAAGCCGGGACTTCTTGGACCTACCCCTTCAATGTCG
Organism: Eilema depressum; assembly: GCA_914767945.1. Lineage (NCBI taxonomy): Eukaryota > Metazoa > Arthropoda > Insecta > Lepidoptera > Erebidae > Eilema > Eilema depressum. The sequence goes on along the minus strand of OU612041.1, from coordinate 6,756,237 downwards.
ACCTGGCAGGAGCGCAATTGTCAGGCATTTGCTACCCACTTAGCCTGGCAGTTGCCGCAAGACATGGCCGCACCAGCGAAAGCGGCTCTCTTGCATTTCATCTGCGATGTCACGGACATGAAGGCTGCCGCGGATGCGAGAGTTCCTCACGCGATTGTAACGCGTGACGACGCACATCCACAGCTTTTTCATCTCCGTGACACGCAGCTCCTAATATCTTTATTGTCCTTAATGTATGTTTCAGGGTCCTAGGACCATGGCCTAACACGTACACATTCACAAAAGCACTAGCGGAGAAGGAACTGCGAGCGAACGCGGGAGCCATGCCTATTGGCATTTTCAGGCCGGCTATAGGTGAGGCCTAAAAAATACTGAAAAATGGACTTTTGATAGCTCCAAATACCCGTAACGATTAACCCGTTTGGTGGTTTAGGCGTGAAAACGTTACAGACAGACAGAGTGACTTTCGCATTTATAAAATTAGTATGGAGTATGGAAGTATAGATATAGTTGTGCTTGCAAATAATAATTATTAATATTTCAGTTATATCAACCGCAAAAGAACCACTCAAAGGCTGGTTAGATAACATGTACGGACCCACGGGTGTCGCCGTTGGCAGTGGTAAGTTACTCGGTAGCTCAGTTGGCAGAGTTCTACTGTGGAACGGAATATATCTGGTAGGTATCAAACCCAGAGCAAATACTTGTAATATGAAGATCAATCAAATGTGTGAAGAACAACTCTTTGTGAATCTCTCTAAAATAATACGAAGGGTATGACTGTGGAATGGGTGGGGCATGAGTGGGGGAAGAAGGAAAGGGTGGGGCATAAGTGGGATAAGGTGGAAAGGGTGGAGCATGAGTGGTGAAAGGTGGCAAGGGTGGGGGCAAAGAATGAAGGAAAGGGTGGGGGCATAAGTGGACGAAGTGGAAAAGTGTGGAGGCATAAGTGGGATAAGAGGGAGGGGCATGAGTGGGGTATGGTGGAAAGGGTGGGGTCGTGAGTGGGGAAAGGGGGATAGGGTGGGGCATTAGGAGAAGCTAGTAGAGGGTCGAATAAAGAGGCGAGTAGAGAGTCAAGTAGAGATTTGAGTACGCTTGAGCGTTCAACAATTCTAAGGGACACCAGAAGGTTTTTATCGTTTGTAGGACACCATAATTAACTTTACCTCTTTTTTCAGCCACCGGTATCCTAAGAACAGTCCAATGTGATGAGCAGGTGTCAGCTGACATCGTGCCAGTAGACTCTGTGGTCAACTGTCTGATGGTGGCCGCTTGCCATGTACACAACTCCTATAAAACAAGGTATAGTATTAGTTTTGGGAGTTGGGACTTTACCAATATTCTTCTTCTTCATTCTAGCGTTAATCCCAGTCTCCCAGTCCCATATATCGACGCATTGCAGCTAGACCAGTTGTTGTGTGATTTTTTAGGGCTCAAATTACTCGTACACGTGACGTTGACAGCCTCCGTGGCGTAGCGGTAGTAAACGCGGCAGCTACGCAGGAGGCGCGGGTTCGAACCCCGCTCAGTGCAAATATTTGTGTTCAGTCCCGGTTGCCATAAGAACATCTATGGCAGTCGTTACGGGTAGTTGGAGCCCTAAAAAGTCCAAAAAAAAAATAACGGTCTAGCTGCAAAGCTTCGATATCGCCTATTGTTACCATTGGGTCGTGGAGGTCAGATGGCAATCGCTTCACGGAAAATATCGAGGTCTAGCCAAATCCGTAGTTAAGACTGTTAAAGCGGACCCCAGACTCCGATGCTGAAAAGCTTCGGATGCGGCTGGGAATTAACGCTAGGATGAAGAAGAACTACTCGTAACGACTGCCATAGATGTTTGTATGGCAACGGGGATCGACGGCTTATCGTGCTCTCCTAGGAACGACCAGACCAATGTAAATATCCATATTCATGCATACAAATATTTGCACTGAGCGGGAATGGAACCCGCGCCTCCTGCGTAGCGGCCGCGTTCACTATCGCCACGCCACAGAATCTATATTTTTGCCACGTTACTGTCCATCCCAAGATTGCTTGGAAAAAATCGATAAGGCCCCCATTGTACATAAATGCTAGCTACTTGTCCTATTGTAAGTAAATTTTGGTGTACATACAATAAAGAATTATCTATCTATCTATGATTATGTTTAACCCTCACAGTACCCCGCCGTCAGAGCCTCCCATCTTCAACTACGTGAGCTCAGTGGAGAACCGGATTACATGGGGAGACTTCGTGTCGCACAATATGGCCAGGCTTAACCATTATCCCTTCTCTGATGCTGTTTGGTAAGTGAATTTACAGGAGTTAGTTTCCATTCCATTCGAGCAGTCCCACTGGGGAAGTACCTCCGCCCTACAGAATACCGCAGCGCAGGTATAATAACCTCGTGTTGTTTCCGGCGGTGAGTAGGGTAGCTAGAGCTCACTGGAGAGGTTTTGTGCTGTCAGTAGAAAGACCAAAGGTTTGTCCTGCTTATCTTCTTCGCTGACAGCACAGAATCTCTCTGTTCTTATAGGGTCGGCAGCACGAGTGTGACTCCCCTGGTGTTGCACTCGTCCATAGGCTACGGTAACCACTTTCTATCAGGTAGGCCTAAGTGGTATAAAAAAGGTGGAACTCAGGTATGGGGATAACTTGAAGACAAGGGATACTCCTCATCGCAGCATCTCCGTCGAATCTTTACCTTGGAGCCTGGGGTTGTCTTTCCGGGTACTACTGCTCCCCTTCCTACAGGCCTTCGATTCTGCTAAAGCAAAAACACTGTCTTACCACAGAAACTCCAAAAAATGGTGTCTGCGATTATGACAGTGGTTGGAAATTAACTGAATCGAGAAGACTGGCAGTCTGTTTGCCTACGACAATCTCACCTCTGGTAACTGACGGCCCACAGACGGCGTGCGTTTTAGTCGGTTCGAGTCCGACATAACCTCCTCCTCCGGCTCCGGCGGGGGAGGTATCCGTGGCGAATTTTCGCACAATAAAAAAAAAGGCAGTCTGTTTGCAGTGTCACCAAAGACGACTCTCCGAAATTTTACCTATATCATCACGCACATGAAGACCGCTTTGAGGATAGGTTTAGTAATGGTAGTATCTAGAATTAGGCGCTACATGGCAGAAATACTATGTGCCTTTTTATGTAGCACGGTATCTTTTCTGTCTCACACGATAAAAACTGAATGCTCTACCCCACACGTGTTTCCTTCCTCTTACAATTTAAGCTCTTTAAGCGGGACGTGAATACGTATCTGTTGAGGCCATCAAGGTATAATCCACCACTTTAGGATCGTCAGCATCTGGAATGGTGGCCCATATTTTCTGGACGTCATCTTTCATTGAAAATCCTTGTGTGTCTAAATTAATACTAAACTTATTCTCACATTTCAGGTTTATCTCGCTTCAACTGACCAAGTCTGCGTTTCTGAACAGCATCTACATATTTTTCCTACATCTGATACCCGCTACCTTAGTTGATGGACTAGCCGTCTGCTTAGGAAGAAAGCCAAAGTAAGTATCACCACATGGAAAGAGGAAAAAGTTGCAAAATATTAACGCCTTGCAAATTCGTGGATATTTGATGCACCACATGCAACAGACTAGTGACTAAGGGGGGAGAGAGGGGCACACACCAAAGCAGCATTAATTGCTTAGAAAATTCTTCTTTTGAATTAATTTTAAAGGATTTAGCATGCTAAATATACAAATTGATACGATTCCGATATTCGTGCGGACTGTCAGAATATTGGTAGATGGCTCCCACCGTCGCCCCAAAACGGATGTATAGAAGAATTTGGATCAACCTCGAGCGAAGCACGGTGGCTCAGTGATCAGAGCATTTATTCTTCTTGACAAGAGATGTCAAGAAAAAATTGCTGCTTTGGTACATTTTGCTGTTGTGGCGTGTGACCTTCAAGCCGCATGAAGTAGGTGCCTATAAGTGTCATTCATTGTGATGCGAGCGGGACCTGGGGCTACACACGTTCTCAGAGTAGGTACCCGGCGTGGGAGACACCGAGGCCAGTGGCGGCTCTCTCGCTCGTCGCCTTGGGAATGCGCACGTTAAAAAAATCTGTGTAAACCCTTTGTAACTCTTCTCCTTATATTATTTCAGGATGTTAAAAGTTTATAAGAAGATACACAAGTTCTCATCAGTATTGTCATACTTCTGCACGAGGGAGATTATGTTCCACAACGAGAAGACACAGGAGCTATGGGAGAAGACTTCTGCGGTTGATAAAAAGGTAGTTTAACGTATTAGTAATTTTTCAATTGAACCACGGTTGACATTTAATCAAGTATCGCGAACTCCAATTGCGCGATTCAGGATCGGCAATTTTATAGTTCAACGACCTTGCGCTAGATGGGGCTAAAACATGTGAAATCTATACAACTCTCATCTCAGCGGCAGTAATTAAGCGATGCACGGAGGCATCCCGGGGTGCCGTTGGCCGTTCAATGACCGTCAGTCCTCCGTGAGCGCTGGACTGATAGGTGACAAAAGCCGAGGCGGCGGCGCGCGGGATATCCGTTTCCCCCTATCCAGGCCAAAATAGGGACACAATATAGTCCTCCACCCGAAAAGCTATTTCGATGGCCCTTGGTCAGCCGAGGTATGAGGGATATACCAGAGGCAATATTCCCTCGGCAATTGATGACCATCGAAGACCACCCCGACCCTCAGCCTTGATTGAGATTGTTATTGGTCGATCTCCAGTGACGTCAACCAGTCCGACCAATGACAATCTTTATCAAGGCTGTCGTAGCGTTGTGCTCGACACTGTTTTGCTTAGAGAATTGCACAGATGGTGACGCCGACGGAGGGGTATCCGAGGGGATTTCTATACTATAAAAAAACTTTTATTCCCATCTGCTACCCCATAGGCTGGCCACCGGGGTGGTGGTTGGCACTACTTTATTCCCATCTGCCACCCCTGTGGTGGCGGTGATCATTCCTAACTAATGGTCACGTATTAAAAAATCCGACTTGGATAGATTAGGTTAGAAGGCTAAGGCGGAAGCGGAGCTGCCGGACTAGCCTTCGTGGTTATTTTTTTGATAACCACCAAAAAATCACTTAAAGCCATTGACCACCGGGGTGGTAAACGACATTTATTAGTACCAAACACCATCCGAGTGGCAGATGGGAATAAAGGTGGAAAAAAAGGTAGGAAATAATTGAAAATGTTTTCTTGCAGTTGTACCCATTCAGCATGGCCGAGATAGACTGGAATGAGTACTTTGACGTATACCTGGCCGGTATCCGGCGATACCTGTTCAAGGACTCCGATGACACATTGCCTCAAGCCAGGATTAAATGGAAAAGGTGATTCAATCATTGGTATATCTTTAAGTCTTCATTGTCCCTTTGGCCACCCAAAGGCCACCAAAAAAGGTCAACCAAGTCTTCATTGCCCCTTTTGCCAACCAGCCCTATGGTCACGCGAAACTACGATATAGCTATGTTAAGTTTGAGTCGAGGTGGTGCTATGATAATATTGTCCTTGCGTCCGGGGTTTTTTTTTTTTGAAGTCTGACGGCGACGCGGCTGTACTTCGATAATTTCCGTTAGGCGATTATATTATTTGTTTAAGTACTTAAATTCTTTTATTTAATGACTGTACTCTGTCCAATTGCTAATCCGTCCACCTGAGAATATGTCCAGCTGAGAATCTGTCCACTTGCTACGGAGGCATCTTACCACCACAACATCTAAAGTTTTTAATGCTTCTTTTTTTACAGATTATACTATCTACATCAGATAGCAAGATTTATTTTCATCGGTCTGGCGTTATACGCTTTATGGTCGACACTAGCATTAATATGGTGATACCCACCGACTCCGATACAAATAAGAAGACGTTCTGCAAGAAAAATCAGCATAGAAGCAGACATGGGCGTACCCAAAGGTGAGGGGGAATGGGGAGGTTGCCCCAACCTGTTCTGCCCGAAGTTAAGAATTTTAAAACACACGACCACCCCCTTCCCTCGATCCAATTTACTTTTGCCCCATCGCTAAAAGAAAGTAGGGTACCTTCATGGAAACAGACTAAACATACCGCAAGACTATACTCGAATTCGGCTAGTACCCATTCGACCTCAATATCTTGGGCACATTTATAAGGCGTCTGAAAAATAAGGTCGTACGAGTGTTTTGTGATAGGCTCCAAATTTTGAAGTCGTGCAGGTATGTAGCTGTAAATTCTGGTATTTGGTTATTCGTTAGTTGGTAAAATACTTGTACAGAACTAGCCGTCGGCTCACGGTTATTGAATCCTTTGGTTATGAACCATTTTCTCGATAAAAGAAATGATAGGTATTACGAATTTATGACAGACCTTCCAATGATTATATTCCGCAATGTTACGATATATTTAGCTACCTGTCTGTCTAGCGCATAAGTACGTTTATCCAGTCTACCCACGTTAACAAACTCTCACCTAACACTCGCGGTGCCCGGGCACCGGTTGATATTTGAGAGGTTTATATCGCAAAAGTCTGTAACTAAATTTTCAATTTATAAGTACCTGTATAAAGCAAAAGTTTCGACCTCCTCTATGAATGGGTCTAAAAGACCACATCTTAAGATCTATTTATAAATGAGGTCCAACTTTGGGGTCCTACGGGTACATATCCGAAAAAAAGTTTAGCTATTTATTACTGACCACGAATTCTGTATAAGTATATATTTTTTCAAAGCGATTTAAATAAACCTAATATAAATAATCGATAAATGACAGTACAAAGTACATAGGAATCTAATTAGGAAAGATTTGTTCGTAATCGATAAACTTTGAAAATAATGAACCGATTTTAATAATTCTTTCACCATTACGAAGGTATTTTATTCAGCATAGGCATAGGCTACATTTTTGCCCAAAATTCTCACAGGATCAGGAGTTACGGGTGAAACTAGCGAGGTGTGCAAATTACCTGAGCCTCGAATCTTCTAAAGCAAAACCACAGTGGTTTCATATTTAAATATTTAATATAAGACTTTAAATTAATGCTGTTAAAGTCTAAAATTAAATGGCTTTTTGTAGAGTGAATGAAAGAGTGTAATAAAACTCTTCTCATTTAATTTTGGACTGTAAATCTGTAGCAATAAAGTTTAAAATTTAATGCCATTATTTGCAATGTCTGCGGTACGGTATGACTGGTTTTGCTGTAGCAGAATCGAGGACCCAGTTTGCACGTCATGTTGCACGCTACATGGGCGAATTTGATATTAAATATTTGGTGATTAGCTAATGGTAACGATTTGTAGGCGACTTTATACTTTGATAGCTGTGAAAATTGCTTTGTTAAGTTAGTTTACAAGTGTGTAAATATAGATTGAAGGATTTTATTCCTATATTATGAAGAGCAACGAAAATGTCCATTATTGGGTGGACATTTTATATTCTTAGGCACATAAATAAATTCAGATGGAACTAATTAGACTGGTCTGAAATAGGTGTAATATTTTACTTACATTTTAAAGATAGGTAGGTACTCGAACATTATGAGGACGGGCACTCACTCACTAATTTCAAAAAATCTTCTCGGCGAGAAGACACGAGAACTTCTCGCGAATATGTTTCAAGCTCTTACACATTTCTGTGGTTGGATTTGGCATTCACTACGTGGGATAAATCACATCTCGAATTATAGCATCACACTCGCACGCCCATTCTGAACTAATGCTCGGACATTTTCGATACTAAACAATATCATAAAATGTCCATACAAGATGTGGTGTTTGATAGGGTAAAGTACACCCCACAATCCTGTTCTATCTTAATTTACTTCTGTGAACATTGTACAGTTTAACATAAGACAAGGTGATTTATTATTTAATATAGATAACGAATAAATAAAAAGATGACATGAGATCGAGACCATGTATAATTTAATATTTTTATGTTTATTCTGCGATGCCACATTTCAAGAAATTATTTGGCTATGTAAGTGCCTGTTCGACCTCATTTATTAAAGGGTCCAAACTTGGGGTCGTATAGGTACTAAATATAACACAATGTAATGATAAAGAAATATTGTTTGTTTATTATAGTCAGGTAGAGTTTTCGCAGGGCCTGTTATGTCGTCGAAACAAATACGTCGAGTACCCGCTTGACGGCAATAATAGGGTCGTCCCGTATTACGTAGGACCGCAAATAAATGCTGGCGAAATATGGGTTTAAATACACCTCTGCCCACCCCTTCGGGGATTTATAGGCATAAAAATTATGTTATAATAATGTAAATGAGTCTTGCAAATTGTATTATTAATAAAAATAATATAAAAAATTGTAATTAAAACAAGATAATTGAAATTAGTTTTATACTTTTTATATATTGTTTTCATGGTCTCATTTCAATCTGGAATATCTTATAGAGAACATATTATAAGGCGTCATTTAGACGGGGCGAGATTCTCGCCTGTAAGAGACTTTTTTCTGTCCTCTCGATGGACAGAAAAAAGTTGCTTCGTCTAAACATTCGCAGAAATAACAGCCATTCACTAGTCTACGCCTGGCGAGAATTGTCTCGCAATTGAATATTGATAGTGCCCGTCTAAACATAATTTTCAAGCAATAATCGTATTTTGACATAGACGATAAGTCACTTGCTGATCTCGCATATAATCGTAGGCGAGAATTTTAGTGTTTGCTGTGTGTAAACACTTTCATACGATAATGGTATGGCGATTATTGCTAGCGATAGTCGCATACGATTTCTCGAACCGAAACTTGCGAGAACCTGTCCCCGTCTAAATAAGCCTTAAGGGTGGAGTATTGATATTAATTTATTTTTAAGCCAAAATATTTTGTAATATAATACTATAAGGGTAGGTAGGTAATATGCATTAGGTACAGAAAACCTAATATTGTACTATGATATGAAAATAAATGTGTATTTTGTAAGTAACTAATGTCATTTTTTATTTATATACCTATCGACTTACAGCACAGCCATGGAAAGGTACCAAACACTTAATAACAAGCACTTTACTATATTTTTTTTCATATAGACACGTCCATTTGAATCCACCTCGCCTGATGGTAAGCCGAAGGCAAAGTTTCGGAAAAGAGGATCACCATTATAGACACGTACCATGCTACAATGGTGGCACTCAGCTTGACAGCCTCATCAGATGCTTTTTCACCCCGTTTAAAGAGGGAAACACGTGTACAGTCACGAGCAATAACATGTATACATTGTCAAGGCTTCTAAAAAATGTAAACACCTTGGCCTCCAAAACGAAGTGCTCAACGTGAAAATAATAAAATTGTAACCACGGGTTCACATCATAAAAATGTACACACTTATTGCTTCATTATTATGTCCACTAAGAAAGGAACAAAACTATGTATTCACGTTATAAATCGCTACATGATTTTGTGTGTTTTGTTTCCGAAGACATGATCTGTGGGCGAGGCTTAATAAAACCCAATATCCATCAAAATATTTATTTATCAAAACAAAAAAACTGCACAAACACATTGGGAGACACTGAGACAGGGTGAGATTAAAAAAAGCTTACAAATTAAACCAGTCTAATTCAAAAGATACTTAATATTAGATATCTCTATACGCATGATCTAACGAAACACTAAACAATACATATAAATACACTTATGTCACGGCTACACTGCCTTACCGTCTACCGGGCTGTTATTGCAATAATTATGGCATTATTTATTTATTTAGTGAACTTCATGCACACATACATACATAGGCGAACTTAATGCCTTAAGCACCAGTCAACCAAACATGGTGCAGAGATATATTTAGTAGGTGCATTATAGAGTGATATTTAGTAAATGATAGATAGTTAGACGGTAAAGTGTGCTAACGATTTCTCGAACCGAGACGTGCGAGAAACTGCTCGTCTAAGTGAGCCTTAATGTTTTGTTGAATGTTTCGAAAATAACATGCGCCGTTATTTGGTAGATCAATCAAAAGTCTAATTGATTGAGTAAGAATAAGTGTGAATAAAACATAATAATTGATATAAATGCATTTAGATCATAATATTAAAACATTTATAGATAGAAAAAAGCGAATCCAGCTCAGGCGTGACTCGCCAGGCGACCATCGCCCTAAGAGGGATGTGTAGAAAAAATGTTATAAGCTTCAGGTTAGGCTCAGTGGCTCAGTGGTTAAAGCATTCCCCCTGTAAGGGAAAGATCGCGGGTTCGAGTCCCACCTGAGCTGTATTCGCTTTTATCGATATGAATAGTTAGCATAATGATTTGAAATTTCATTCAATTTATGTTCAAATTATTTAAAACATAAGAATTGCTTAAAACAAATGTTACTCATTATACCTACAATATTTCATTATACATGCACATAAATAGTATTACACATATTTTATATCATTAAAAAAGTTACAAAAAAATGCTACCAAAATGTTAGTCTTTATAAATTGATATGTCAAAAAAACACAAGTCTCAACACTGGATGGAATTGGTCGATAAAATTATTATTTAAAAATATAAGTTCACTCATAATCACTTTTTTATTTCTTCGTATTTGTAGTCCATTTAATATTTCATTCGTTTTAAATAGGCTATTTGACTAATCTTTTTATTCTAAAAAAATACAACATTATAATAATTTAATGAACTGCTAAACTGAAAAATTCTCACGACAAATAATTTTAAGTAGATTTGATTTTAGAAATTCAATATCGAGGCGTCCGAAAACGCTCCATACAAAATTGTACTAGCAAGTGACGTCATTAGCTAGTTACGCGTAGAGCAAATGTATAGAGAGCAAGAGAATATCGCATTTATCGGAGTCCACGTTGCGTTTACAAGTCTATAGTTCATAATAAAAGTAATTTGAAATTTGATGGAGAATATAAAAAGTTAATTTCATTGTTTATATTTTGACTTAGGTTTTTTTTATACTACTTAGGTCGCAGACAAGCACACGGCCCTCCTGATGGTAAGAGGTTACCGTGGCCTATGGGCGAGTGCACCACCAGGGGAGTCACACTCGTGCTGTCGACCCTGTAAGAACAGAGAGATTCTGTGCCGTCGGCGTAAAAGATAAGTAGGAGGCTAGGTACTTTGGAAATAAATAATAATGAAGATTATTAATAGTATTGTAAAGAATCGGACGATTTTGTCAAATAACCTATTATTATCTTAGGCCTACGCTACACTTGACGGAATTACCGTCGCGGATCTTCCGCACGGCTCAATTCAAAGATAAGGAATGTATAATTTCACAATAAAATAATTTAAAAAATGGTTTTAGACTTAATACTAACACATATTACTAAGAACCATTTGTATGACACACAGGCACAGTTACGGGGTAGGCAGGCACCATTTTATACCCACAACCTCAAGTACATTTTTATGATCTATTTTCGTGTTTTTAGGTGGCAGACAAGCACACGGTCCACTAGATAGAGGAAGTGGTTACCTATGGACGTATGCAACACCAGGGGTGTCACACTCGCGCTGCCTACCCTGTTAGAATCTTCTAATGCCCTCTGTCTAAAATGGTTCTAATGCTACGTTTACATACTCGCGGCAGAGCGAGGGAAGTGGCGAGAGAAGTGGGCAGAGACGTGGTGTGAATGGTATATTCGTCATGCCGCGAGTACTGCCGCGTATGTTGCGCAAATACTAGCGCGATGAACTATACGAGACCGCTAGATGGCGCTAAGCTAAATAAAACACGACTTTCGTTATTGCTCCTCGAATATTTACTTTTAAAAATATTTATATCGATCTACGGAAAGTGTATAGTAGTTGAAAGTGATAGTTTTTATTAATAATCTATTTAATTAATTCGCTATGCTGTAAAAGCTTATTGCGTACACTGCTACAGCGTTGTCCTCCATACGTTTACGTCCGTCTCCGTTGCAGGGCGAATACTGTAATGCGGACCAACGCGATGATGGGAGTGTGTGAATGCTAGGGCATTAATCGCGCGAATATTTCTGGCAACACGATGAGCAATGCGAGCGGCAGTATGTAAACGCGGGGTAACATATAAATAAGTATCACTAAATAAATGCTTAAAATCGAGATTCTACATGTCAGAGAGGAATTGAATACTAATATAAAAAAATGCAATAGTGGTGACGGTTTAGAGTATACATTATAAAAATAGAGCGCGCCTATCACTCAGGTCTTTGGCGCCGAGTGTTAGCAGATACTTTGCGATGGTATAGCGCACCTATAGTGACGTTTCATGCATTACCGAAAATATCAATAGATGCACTTATTAATGTAGTTTGTTGTTATGAATTTTTTTGTTCGATTTGATATGCATGGATAAAATTAAAGCCAAAATACAAAAACAAATGGCGTCATTTTTATTTTATTTTTGCGTCATTATTACTACAAATATACGATGTTGTATGCAATTTTGAGTTAACATACCGAAATAAATATTACTTACGAAGTCATTTTGATGGGTATCGTTTTGCTACTGATTAAAGTTGAGTCAGGAGCCTCGGTACTGTTCGAACCCGTGATAGCAGTTCATACTTGTAAGGCGCGCTCTATAGCAATGTATATTCTAAGGGTGACGGAGAAACAATACAAGTATCACCACCCCATCTCATCCGAAGGGTGTCGTAAGAGGCGACTGATGGAACAATACGCAGACGATATCACTGCGAGAGAAGGAACACTCGAAATAAAACCCTGTACCAACCCGTCTGGCTAAGAAACAGTAGGCCAAAGCCTCCCAACACTGGGAGAGGCCTATGTCCAGCAGTGGACTGCGATAGGCTATTTTGCTGCGGATTTTGGGGAAATTTGGTACAGAAGATAGACTAGGGCTTGAGAAAGGGTATTGTAGATACTATTTTATCAACTCTGTGCAGATGACGAATAAAATAAGCTGTTTGTACACTCTTATAATAAAAATGGTGTCTAATAACTACGTGAGACATTTAGGGGAAAAGTGGTCAAGCCCATCTAACCCAATCACACTTTTTATATGACCTGATGGTAAGTTAAAGGGAAAGTCTCAGAAAAGAGGGTCACCATTACAGACACGTACCATGTTACAATGGTGGCACTCAGCTTGACGGCCTCATCAGATACTTTTTCACGCCCCGTTTAAATTTCAGTGATTATTTTCGCCCAAATGCTTCGCGTAATTAATGGACTTGTTAGAGAAGCGAAGCGATGCTATTTTATTTCAATCTATACTAATATTATAAATGCGAAAGTAACTCAGTCTGTTTGTTACGCTTTCACGCCTAAACCAGTGAACTGATTTTGATGAAATTTGGTATAGGGGTAGATTAGACCTTGGGAAAGGACATAGGCTATGTTTGGTCGCGATAACTAACATCCACGCGGGCGGAGTCGCGGGCAACAGCTAGTATCATACCTTAGCATGAATACTAATAAAATGTTATATAGATACAATATGGATACGACATATAGGCAATAATTGAAACCATATACTTGGTACCCCCTAAGCTTCAAGCAGGAAAAGTTTGAACAAAATTGGTCCAGTATTAAGGGCAGAAACTAGAGTTTTAATTTTATAGAATTTGAACAACTTTGAGCACTCTGTAGAATCGCATGTTGCCGCTTAGCTGTTCAAGTAAGTTACCTACTATGCCTATTGTTGTGTGTGTGTGTGAAGTTGTTGTGTGTGTGTGTGAAGTTGTTGTGTGTGTGTGTGAAGTTGTTGTGTGTGTGTGTGAAGTTGTTGTGTGTGTGTGTGTGAAGTTGTTGTGTGTGTGTGTGTGAAGGTGTGTGCGTATTTATTAATGACTTATGACACAGTCAATGACTTTAAAGCAATGGATGAAACTATTTAATGACTTATACAAGTGGTTGCATTTTCTACATTTATTTTAATAATTATTTTGTTAGAAAATTTCGGATTTTATAAATCAGGGAATTTAAGTTTAAATTTAATTTGGTTCTATTCCTACGGACCAGGATGCTTCGCGGTTTCAGTATTTGCACATAATTATGTCGTATCCATATCGTATAGTCTGCTGTCTTAGTTCCCGCTAGAGTAGAATAGGACCACCCCATCTCTTCCTGTGGGTGTCGTAGAAGGCGACTAAGGGATAGGGCTGTTCTCCATCCGACAGTAAACATACAGCCCATGACGAAGTACCCGCTTGACGGCAATAGGCTCGCCCCCTATTACGTGGGACCGAAAATCATCTGACTACCTCTTCGGGGATTTAAAGGCGTGAGTATATAGGGGAAACATACCTAATCTTGGCACTCCTCCAATTATTGGCACAGCTACGTTTTATGTAAAAAAACAAGAACTCACAATCGTCAACTTTATCTGCAATAAGTAAAGAGTTTTCTATAGTTATTCCTTTTATTTGAAATGGTCTGATGTATGCCAATAGTTTGGTTTACCTATGCCAATATATGGGCAAATATATAAAATTGGATAAAACTGTATTTTTTTAATAATTACAAGTAATTAAATATTTGTTTACGATCATAATAACGTGAAACAATATACCTACTATTACTTTTTACTATTCTCTTCTCTTAAAAATATGTATAATTTCCGTAGATGATAATTATTTTACAAATTTCGCTTAAGGTGCCAATAATTGGGTGTTTTACCCCATGTATGTATTAAAATATATAGCATCGCTCTTTCACAACCCTAAATATATAGTTTCGTATAAAAATATTACAAATGACACACATCTACAGGTACTACTACTATCTTTGATATTCTAAAGGTGCGTACAAATTATATAGCATAACATGTTATAAAACAATGTTATATAACATATTTCAGTAATGTAGACAATGAAGTTAGTACAATGTTGCAAAGTTATAAAACAATGTTAGATAATGTGGACGTGTTATATACAACATGTTACATAATCTGTACGCACCTTAAAGGTAAACACAATCTATAGTCCATTCGGTTAGGTACTTAACTATAGGTAAAGAATCTTGATGTCTTTTAATATATTTAACCGACCGAAACAAGGAGGAGGTTCTCAATTCGGTTGTTTATTTATTTTTTATTATTTCCGCCGCGTGGTTCCCGGCAGAGTAGAATTTTTGGGCCACCCCATCTCTTCCCTTGCGGTGTCGTACAAGGCGACTAAGGGATGGGGCTGTTTAACATCACACAGATATATAGGGGAATCACACTCGTATCGATCCTGTAAGAACAGAGAGATTCTGTGCCTTCAGCGCAAAAGATAAGTAGGACAAGCCTTTGGTCTTCCCACTGACAGCACAAAACCTCTCCAGTGAGCTCTGGCTGCCCTACTCACCGCCAGGAACTAATCACTTTAGCTTATTTGTTTAAATATGTTTCTGTAAAAAGACAGTTTTAGTTTAGTTAAGTACCCAACCGAACGGAGTATGTGTAGTTTATTGACAAAACTGCAGACAATATCGTCTATTTATATATAGAGTTGTCACTCAATAAAATTGAAGAATACAAAATCATATATACAAAAAATACATTGACATAATTTCGATTGCATTTGACTGATAAAAATAAGTTTACAAATACAAAATTGCGCTAATTAATCCAAGAGTTTTTGATGATCAAAGAATACAAACATTATATTTGTATAGATACAAAAAAGACGTTCAGAAATTCATTACAAGAGAGTTTTTAATGATCAAGGAATACAATCTCATATACATTTAGATACAAAAAAGACGATTCTGAAATTTTACTAGTCATGGTAGCTGCCTTATACTTGATTAAACTACATTTTACTAAAACAAGCTACCTAATGTAAGAATTATAATAATAATATATTCAACTTAATTGAGTTTTAAATCAAAAATACAAACTCATAATTATATACAAATTACATGTTCTCGAAAGAATACAAAGTCATGTATATGCAAATTACACTTCTTCGGCATAAAGCTGCTGAAGGTTTGAGGCTAGTTTTAGTTAACTCACACTTAACTGAGTTTCTGATCAAAGAATACAAACTCAAATATACAAAAAATACATTCTCATAGTTTCGAGTGTTAACGACGATGGTAACTCATATATATATGCCATTTGATTAGGAAATTAACTAAAGGTGTAGCGACTTTTAATTAAAACACATTTAAAAACAAATAAACTAGGCTTACTAACTAGTGGTTAGTCAGTTTTTAGTCTTTAAAATTTGTTTCTAAACAGAATAATATTACTAAACTGACACCCGTATTCACAAACAATACTTCGCTATGCGTACTACCAAAACTGTGCAAAGAACGACAAATTCTCAGTGCGTTCGTTTTGGCAAGCCTTTTTATTCATTGATAACACTTAAGTAATACTTCGTTGAGGGAACGCACTGCGTTAGATACTGCTCCGTGATGTTTGTGAATAAATTTTACCAGCCCTATGCGCTCGAGCACACTATGAGACCTCACAGTGTTGTTTGTGAATACGGGTGTGAGTTTTTTATTCAAACATATCGTCTGCTTACGGGTAAAAAGTAATAAGTGCAGTTAGTGTCAATTCGAGTAAATACATCTTTAAAGTTTACGTTCTAATTTGATCTAATTCAAACACATTAATTAAAAAAATGTTAAAGTAAAATGGTGCAATAATTATCCTATTTTTCAGATATAATCTTAAATATACGAGGGGAGGTCCAAAAGTTCGTGGAATGAAAGGGTTATAAATAAAGTAAAACAATAAAACTATTTTTCCTTCTCAATATAATCACCTTTAAGCTGTATACACTTATTAGACCTATGAATTAATTTTTCTATACCATCGTAAAAATATTTTTTATCTTTTGCCTCAAAATGAGCTAAAATTGCCTCCTTTACCTCATTGTCATCGGAAAATTTTCTTCCCCTTAAATCTTTTTTTAAATTGGGGAACAAATAAAAATCACTTGGGGCCAGGTCTGGACTGTAGGGTGGATGGACTAGACATTCGAAGCCATGCGTGTGCAGAGCAGCCATCGCAACTCTGCTCTTGTGAACCGGCGCGTTGTCCTGCAAGAGCAACACACCCCGGGTTAATTTTCCTCGCCGTTTTTCCTTGATGGCCTCCTTTAATTTTTCTAATATCGTTGCGTAGTATTCTCCGGTTATATTCCTACCCTTTTCTTTGTAATCTATTAGTATTACCCCCTCACAATCCCAAAAGACAGTAGCCATCAACTTTCCAGCCGACTCCGACAGTTTGAACTTCTTTGGCGGTGGTGTCCCCTTTTTATGCCATTGCATGGACTCCTGTTTAGACTCAGGCTCAAAGTGATGAACCCATGTTTCATCTCCGGTAACAATCCGCTGCAAGATCTGTACAGGTTCGTCTCCACACAACTCCAAAAAATGTTTTGACGCATCGACACGCTGCTGTTTCTGAATTGGCGTGAGCATTCTGGGCACCCATCTTGCACTGACTTTTGTCATACCCAAATGGTCATGTAGAATTCGCAAAATGGTGGTATCTGATACTCCAACTAATGCAGATAACTGTTTTTTTTTCAAACGGCTATCCTCCAGTACAATTTTTTCCACTTTCTCGACCATGTCTGATGTTGTGGCCTCAACTGGCCTTCCTGAGCGTGGGTCGTCTTCAATCGACTCCCGACCACGTTTAAAAAGACCTTGCCACTTGTAAATCATAGATTTACTAGGGCACTGTTCCCCATAAACTGTTTCCATTTCATTCAAAATGGTCTGAGTGTTTTTTCCTTGTTTGGTAAGGAATTTTATTACAGCACGATGCTCAATTTTTTCCATGGTTTCTGTTTTCTTCCGGATTCACTTGCTTATCAGGTCACTGTTTATAAACAAAGAGCACAATAAGGCTGAAATTCAGTTAATATACTAATTATGAGTCCCCAATTAGTATGACACTAAGCAAGCGCTATTATCTCCACTCCATCCCCTCCATTCCACGAACTTTTGGACCTCCCCTCGTAATTTAGTGTACTTAAAAACTGTATAAAATTTAGTTTAGATCGAAAGGGGGTCGCATTTATTACATTTTACTTGTACATTACAAACATGTTATATCACCCGAACTCATAGATATTAAATTTGTTGGTTTGAAATATTACGTCCATGATAATAAATGCGTTTATGACCTTTTCTCGGAATAATTCTTACCATTTTACTATTTAAATTATAAAATGTAAAAAGCTTTAACCGTATTTATTATTGTTTAGCTGTAAAACTAAAACGAATTTGAGGAATAACATTATTTATTATGTTATACTGGTATATATTTTTTAAATATGAGGAAATATTACTTTTTCAAATTCATTATCTCTGCAGCTATTGGACATAGCATTTATTCGATTTTACTAGTACATAGCGCGTAAAAAAACACATTTAACTGCATTTTTAACTCAATTTGGTAAAAAAATGCATTTATCTGGTTTTACCAGTAAGCAGACGATATTAAATAGACACATCAAGATTTACGTTTAGTCCAGTACCTAACCGAATGGAGTGTAAGAAGTCAGTGAACCTAATCATAGGCAAATATTGTTTATAGTTTTATTATTAAACCACTGAAATACGCTATTTATTAATATTAGCAATGTATACTAAACATTACTGAAACTAAGGTAGTGCTTTAAAGGATTTAATAACTATTCTTGTTTGAGATTCACACTTAGGGATGTTTAAAGGTGCGTACAAATTATAGCATAGCATAACATGTTATAAAACAATGTTATATAACATGTTTCAGTAATGTAGACACTGAAGTCTGTACAATGTTAGATAATGTGGACGTGTTATAAAACACAAGTTATACAACATGTTACATAATCTGTACGCACCTTAAGCAGGATTCGAACTTACTACATATAAAATTGAACATAAAGTGTAGGATCAGAGTGCCAAGTGTATAGAGCGCGTGTAACACTCAGGTATGTGGTGTCGAGCGTAGGCACGGGTATGAACAGTACCTAGGCAGATACTTAGCGATGGTATAGTGTACCTTTAGTGACGTTTTATGCATTACCGAAAATATCAATAGATGGACTTATGAATTTAGTGTAATGTTTTGTTCAATTTGCTGTGGATGGATAGTATTAAAACCAAGATACAAAACAATGGTATCGCTTTTGTATTACGAAAACAATAAATATTACAAATATACGATGTAATATAAAATATTACATCGTATATTTGTAGTAAATAATAAATACGAGGTTATCCGACAAAGAACCAAAGTTACCGACATAGCTCGCAGAATAAGCAAGCTGAAGTGGCAGTGGGCTGGCCACATCTGCCGAAGGACTGATGGCCGTTGGAGCAGACGAGTCCTAGAGTGGAGACCGCGCGAAGGTAAACGGAAGGTGGGACACCCCTTAGCTAAGTGGACTGACGACCTGCGAAAGGTGGCTGGGACGGACTGGATGCGGAAGGCGGAGGATCGGCAAACGTGGTGCGTATTGGGAGAGGCCTATGTCCAGCAGTGGACTGCAGTAGGCTAATTGATTGATTGATAAAATATTGAATTAAATATTATTTAGCGAAGTCACTTTGACGGGTACTGTTTTGCTACTGATTGAGGTTGAGCCAAGATCCTCGGTACTGTTCATACTAGTGCCTACTGTTCATACTTAGTAAGGCGCGCTCTATAGCAATGTATACTCAAAGAATAAATCACACTATTTTTATAATAGTACTAAAGTAACTACAGGCAATGAGCAGTTTTCCAGTAGGTATTTATAGGGTTCCTAAAGACGCGCTAGATGGCGCAGCCGGCACTTTTGGTAAGAAGAGTGTGGTGTCACATCTAGTGGTCCCTAATTTATGGAAAAAAAATTCTTCGGTTTTGTAATAATTTACTTTCCTTAAATATTCTGTCATTTTTTCTGATACAATTATTTTAAATATAATATTATTATTTTAAATTACAGACAGTGACGCGAAAAGAATTAAGCGTTTTATTATATTTTATCTATTATAATATGGGTAAATGAAATTAAACTTTGGCAACATCGCATATTCATGAAAAAATACCACAAACAAACCACAGAGTACATTAAAATTACCAAAAGCTATGCTAGCGCCATCTCCTGATGACTTAAAAACCAACTGATTATTATACCTACTGGAAAACTGCTCATTGATATTATTAAATATTTGATATTTTTCTTTTGGCACAGTACTAAATACATTATTGCAAACCACTGGAACTACAGAATAACAACTCTGGACACATATTTTGGACCTAAAATGTGCTCCAAATATGCTCTATACGCGCAGTACACATTTCTTGGGTGTCTTTTGAGGATAGCACGGGGTGCTACCGCGGTGGACGAACTCAAATTCACCAAGCATAGATTTGTGATTTAGGACCAACATACGTGTCGGGAGTTATACTACTGGGATACGGTGTACAAAAAGCTATAAAATTAAAAAGAAAATATTTTTGTCTTACGATTAAAAAACCTTTTTTCTTCGTATTTACAACATAATTTCAGGGGAAGATTGTTTAAAAATTCATTTAATTTCATTGTTTTATAATCAAAAGAAGGATTTTAAAATGTAGGTATACTTTCAGTCATTTTTTTTTGTATTTGGAGTCAATGGGTACTAGAAATAATGATAAATTTAGTACTAAATCCGATTATGGTTCTAGACATTAATACACATAAGGGTGCTTATATAAAGAAAAAGGTTACCGGTATCGACTAGCTACCATACAAGTTTCCATAGCAACAGAAACGATGATAGTTCGTCGTTTACGTTCTAACACCACATATGATAAAAAACAGTCGCGACGCATTCTCGCCTGTATGCTCAAAGACATAAGGGCGCAAATACTTTTGTGTTTTTTTTTTGACAAACGACGAATTGACATGATGGCAACGGATAGCCGATACCTGTAACCTGTTTCTTTATAAAAACACGCTTAGGCGATACGATTACGATTCGTTTCCGAGTTATAATGTCTGCTAACCGTACATATTTTTTGCACGAATCACTAAGAGGCTGTCCATTAATCACGTGAGGCTCAATGGGGGGAAGGGGGTATAGCGAGATATCACTGTTATTAATTTTTTCTTATAACGCGCGATTTATCATGATGCCTCATTTTCTAGCATTAAAAAATTAATAAAAAATACACGTGATTTTAGGAAGGCGGGGAGTGGTAGTCTAAAACCTCACCACGTATCACCATGGGGAGGGAAGGGTTACAAATTTGCTAAAAAAAAACATAACGTGGTTAATGGACAGCCCCTAAGTGTTAAAACTGTATTACAAAAATATAATTATGTTGACTTAACTTAAGATTTTCATCAGATATGTGACCGTAGATAAGATTAAGATATGTGGGGTACTAGTGGTGGCCGTACCTCGGTACTCGGCGTACCCGCGGTACATTGGGTCCCGGCGGAGTCCCGGGAAGTTAATATCCGGGATTGGCGATTCTGGAATTGAAAAACAAACAGTTAAATTGTACATTAAACTATATTCATGCTACCTACTTGTCATACCAGTAAATCTATTGGTGTGCAATAAAGAATTATCCATCTATCTATCTATATCATACCTACAGTTAAAGGTAAAGGTAGAAATAGTTCCTTTGTCCAATTCTATTGTTATTTTGCTACTATGAATTGCGTTACCATAGAGATTGATCACGTTTTCATCCTTTCTAATGTCAAAACTGACAGTAGATAGGTTATTGGGAACAACCGTATATTATAAATAGATTAGGTCCAACCCCACCAAACGGACGGCATCGACCCGGATTTTACAATCTTTAAACAAAATTAAATCTTATTATCAAAGTGTTTGAAGTTTATATTACCAAGTCACGCATGACAGCTTGACGTGCGTCATGCCGCCGCACGTCGCTGTCAAGCTGTTGTGCGTGACTTGGTAATATAAACTTCAAACACTGTGATAATAAGATTTATTTTGTTAAAAGATTGTAAAATCCGGGTCGATGCCGTCCGTTTGGTGGGGTTGGACCTTAAGATAAGAAAAAGCGAATCAGGTGGGATTCGAACCCGTGATCTTTATCTTAAGGTTGATTTAAACCAGACGTGCGAATGCTCATTCTATTCCTTCTACGTCTAATTCTATTAGTGTAAACAGTGACAGAACATTCGTTTTGACCCGACTGCGCCAGCGAGGGTAATGTGTTTTTTGTTCTTTCTTATGTAAACGCTGAAAATAATGTTTCATTTACACTAAAATATTAAGAACTAGCCTTCCGCCCGCGTGCATTTCGGGTAACGCGACCTTTGCTCATATCTTCGGTTCTACTCAACCGATTGCGATCAAACAAACATAAGATTTTAAGTCTGACCAAGCCCTTTCTAACAAAAAAACCGCATCCAAATCCGTCCAGTAGTTTTTGCGTCCATCGCGAACAAACAGACAGGAAATTCAAAAAAAATATTTTCGTGTTCAGTATCGTTAACATAACATAACCCAAGTATTTTTTTTTTAAATATCTCCAATGTACAGACACGACCACTTTACAATTATATAATATTAAAGAAGAATACCCGAATCGATTTACTACATATATACTAAATGTCACACTCTATAACTACCTTTGATTGACGGCATTAAGTCCGCCTATGCACTTATGCATCATCATCACTACATATATTATTATAAAACAAAGTCGCTGTCGCTGTCTGTCCGTCCCTATGTATGATTAAGTCTTCAAAACTACACAACGGATTTTGAAGCGGTTTTTTTTTAATAGATAGAGTGATTCAAGAGGAAGGTTTATATGTATAATACATGCATAATATTGTAGAGAAACACTGATAAATTTAGAGATAATACCACGCGGGCGGAAAATATGGCGGTACGAAGTTCGCCGGGTCAGCTAGTGTAGACTAAATTTCACACTCTATAACTACATTTGATTGACGGCATTAAGTCCGCCTGTGCACTTATGCATAAAGTTAAATTAATAAAAAAAAACTTCAAAAGCAAAGATCAAAAATAGCCTATTAAAAGACATCAAAGCTACTTACCTCCTCATGGCATAAGCGATATAAACGGCCAACATCGCTATAAGGGTGGCTCCAGAAGGAGCGATACTGTGGGCACCGCCGTAACGTGTGGTGCCGCAAGCAGGCGGGCAAACCGGGATTATAGACTCTAAAAACATGCGAATAAGACATGCAATGCTATAACACAGCTATATGTACACTTTGTATCAATATTTTGGGGAAAATATATCGTAAAGGTATGATTCTGGAGATGACCGCAAACGACAACTGCAGAAGCACGCAACAGATGCGCGTAATTCATTGCGGCTTCTCAATGGTCACTTTTAAACGTATCGGAGTTTTACAAGTAATGGGTACGCTGTATGTTGCACTGACTGAATAACTGGGACATATCAGGAGAGGATAAGACAGGGTAGGATGGAAGGGGAAGGCACGGTAGAGCAGGGGAGGGCAGGATAGGGCCGAGTAGGGCAGGGTAGTACAGAGCAGAACAGGGCAGGAGATGACCCTGCCTCAGCCAGGGTGCGAGGGATACTCTCGGTCTCTGAAGAACCAAGAAGGCGTGCGGTTTTAGTCGGTTTGAGTCCTACAGAAAGGGTGAGGCAGGAAAGATGATGGTCACGTTAAACCCGTTTTGAAGTAACAAATATGCATGAATATCGGTTAAAATACCATATTGATACAAAGTGTATATCACGAACATTCAGATTTATATAAAAATCCAACAATAATGAAATAGCAAAACAATATAGGGCCATTATTTTGTCTTTAATTTAATACTGGCATATTCAATTAGCACAATTTGACTAATCATTATTTAACTGACCGGGCAATATAGGTAATAGTACATTATGGTACAAGTGAGCAAAGTTGGTGATTACCGCCGAGGCGCCATTGAGGGTCTTAAGAGAGCCGAGGACGGTAATCATCATACTCACGCGTGCCATACGACGTTTTACAACACACTTGCGAATAAAATAATACTACAAATACTAAATAAACAATACTACAAATTAATTCGTTGTCCTATGTGCGCGCATCTAACAACGCCATTGTTAAAAAAAAAGAGGTTTGAATTTAACTTTTTTTTACTGTTTTTTTTTCTGTACTTACAGAAAAAAAAAAGTTAAATTTAAGTGAAAATTTTGTTTATTAAACAAGTATTACAAGTTGAAATTATTTATTTAAATACGAAAATGCATCAAATTAACATACAATAGGCATATTAATTTATTCGTACTATTAAACATGTTCTTTTTTGTATCGAGTTTTTTAAGAACATAGAAACTTAACCTATAAAATTTAAAAAAGAATCTATAACTAGCCTGTGAATAATAGCAATGAAAAAGTCACAGTTTGATAATAGGTGTCATTACGTGCCTATTTGCGGTGAAATAACAGCACTTTTATGAGCAGGTGTGTTGTAAATAATATTGCTCGGGCTCGGGACATATATCTTGGCCTAAAATGTGCTCCATACGCACAGTACACGTTTCTTGGGTGTCTTTTGAGGATAGCACGGGGTGCTACTGCGGTGGACGAGCTCAAATTCATCAAGCATAGATTATTAATCTTTGTCTCGCGATTTAGGTCCATGATATGTTTCCCAAGGTATAATTAAGGCATGGCCATATAACAATTTCAAAACATTACCATTACAAAAAATAAAGAAATGCAAAATTCATCTAAAATAAAACAAAATAAACACATTTATTTATGGAATATAATCAAATTGCAAAATCAAACTGCAATATAAAACAATAGTACTAAAAAACAACTATCAATGCACATACATGATGTAGATTTCTTTGTGAAAAAACTTCCTTATACTAATTTTATATCCATACTAATATTATAAATGCAGAACTCTGTCTATCTGTCTGTCTGCCTGTCTGTCTGACTGTCTATCTGTCTTTCTGATTAAGGTCCAACCCCACCAAACGGACGGCATCGGCCCGGATTTCACAATCTTTAAACAAAATTAAATCTTATTATCACAGTGTTTGAAGTTTATATTACCAAGTCACACACAACAGCTTGACAGCGACGTGCGACGGCATGACGCACGTCAAGCTGTCATGCGTGACTTGGTACCTAATATAAACTTTAAATGCTGTGATATAAGATTTATTTTGTATAAAGATTGTAAAATCCGTTCCGATGCCGTGCGTTTGGTGGGGTTGGACCTTTATCCGTCTGTCTATCTGTCTGTCTATCTATCTGTCTTTCTGTCTGTCTGTAATGCTTTGACGCCTCAACCACTGAACCGCTTTGATGAAATTGGGTACAGAAAGAGATTAGACCTTGGGAAAGGATATACGCTACGTTTGGTCGCGATAAACGCGGGCGGAGCCACGAGCAACAGTTAGTATAGCCTATCCTTTTCCAAGGTCTAATCTATTTATTTATTTAAACTTCTTGCACAAATTAAAAAAAAAATGTACAAAGGCGGACTTAACAGGCATTTTTTACCAGTCTTTTTTATACCACTTAGGTTGCAGACAAGCACACGGCCCACCTAATGGAAAGTGGTTACCGTGGCCTGTGAACTAGTGCAATACCAGTCAGGAGTTAAATTTCATAAAAAACGGTTTAGTGGTTTAGGCGTGAAAGCGTAACAGACAGACAAACAGAGTTACTTTAGCATTTACATCCGTATTCACAAACAATACTGTGAGGTCTCCTATTGTGCTCGAGCGCATAGGGCTGGTAAAATTAATTCACAAACATCACGGAGCAGTATCTAACGCAGTGCGTTCCCTCAACGAAGTATTACTTAAGTGTTATCAATGAATAAAAAGGCTTGCCAAAACGAACGCACTGAGAATTTGTCGTTCTTTGCACAGTTTTGGTAGTACGCATAGCGAAGTATTGTTTGTGAATACGGGTGTTATAATATTAGCAAAGATTTCAACATGTTATGGAAATGCTGCTCAACGAATAAGAAATCTACCAACAGTGTGTACACGTCCTACAAAGCTATGATTCCGTACCCGACCGCATACGACAACTACAAACACACGCAGCACATACACATAATTCATTGCGGCTTCTCAATAGTCTCCTCCTCGAAGTTTAACAAGTAATGGGTACGCTGTATCTACTGCATGCGTATGCAGTTGTCGTATGCGGTCGGTTCTGGAATCATACTATAAAGCTATGTACTCACCAACTAACTCGACCTGTCCCTCATCGGTGCCGAGCTTGTTCTGCGCCTTACACTTGAACATGCCGTATTGCCTTTTCTCGATTGTAATAACCCTAATGGTCGTATCTGTGAATTCGTCCGCTGTAGCGAAGTGGGAGATTCTGGAATTTTTAATGATAAAATATGAATATTGTAGGACATTCTACACAAAGCTATCTTCTATACTTCATTCGGTTAGGTACTTAAATTTAAAATTTAAAATTTGTCTCGTCGGGGGACCGCTAAGTACCTACCTTGGTATGCCCGACGATGGTCAGACGGCGGTCCCCCGACGAGACAAATGACAAAAGGGTCAATACTTAGGGTAGGTCATAATTTAATAGTTATTATTTTACTTTTTATAGGTTCTTTTTGGGTCGGGGTTTTTTATTTCATGCTTTTTGTAGGTAACCGCTAAACCGATTTCCATAAAACCTGCTGAATCGTAATGTATAAATTATGACCTTTCATTTGATACCCAACACGGGTATATTTGAAAATATTAGATTTTGCATTGCCACTTTCACTCCTCATATCCCATCGATTTTTATGAAACATAGCTAAGAACACTCTCGACTAAACCATCTTTCAAACAAAAGAAACAGAACCGGAATCGGAAACCCTCTTTTTTGTCGGGGGTTAATAAACCTAAACAATCTTGATGTGTCTGTTTAATATGTTTTACTTAAAAACTCAGTTGAAGTGAAGACTAAATACCGAAATCAATAAGATAAGATAAGATATTCTTTATTGTACGCCATAAAAGTATTATAAGATAACAATCAAAATCAAACCACTGATTAGTCAGTAAGTTAGCCTAGTTTATATTTGTTTGATTACGTATGTGTTTTTATAAAAAGTAGCCGATTATACAAGATTGTTTACCTTTAGTTAAGTACCTAACCGAATGGAGTAATAAAAAAAAGCCGTAACGAGACTGCCATCTGACTACACGTTCCTCGTCGACTTGTGTTCAAGATATACGCCGGCTACTTATATCTCACCTGTAATGCTGGTTGTCCGAGATATACGCCGGCTACTTATATCTCACCTGTAATGCTGGTTGTTCGAGATATACGCCGGCTACTTATATCTCACCTGTAATGCTGGTTGTTCGAGATATACGCCGGCTACTTATATCTCACCTGTAATGCTGGTTGTTCAAGATATACACCGGCTACTTATATCTCACCTGTAATGCTGGTTGTTCAAGATATACACCGGCTACTTATATCTCACCTGTAATGCTGGTTATTCAAGATATACGCCGGCTACTTATATCTCACCTGTAATGCTGGTTGTTCAAGATATACGCCGGCTACTTATATCTCACCTGTAATGCTGGTTGTTCAAGATATACGCCGGCTACTTATATCTCACCTGTAATGCTGGTTGTTCGAGATATACGCCGGCTACTTATATCTCACCTGTAATGCTGGTTGTTCGAGATATACGCCGGCTACTTATATCTCACCTGTAATGCTGGTTGTTCAAGATATACACCGGCTACTTATATCTCACCTGTAATGCTGGTTGTTCAAGATATACACCGGCTACTTATATCTCACCTGTAATGCTGGTTATTCAAGATATACGCCGGCTACTTATATCTCACCTGTAATGCTGGTTGTTCAAGATATACGCCGGCTACTTATATCTCACCTGTAATGCTGGTTGTTCGAGATATACGCCGGCTACTTATATCTCACCTGTAATGCTGGTTGTTCGAGAGCTGCACTTCGTCCTTTAACCAAGTGATGGCTGGTGGTGGGTACGCTTCCACGTGACATTCTAGATCCATGTCGTATTGCAGAGCCTACGAAAAACGCATGTTTTTATGAATAAATCGCACATTGATTGAAAAATTTAGAAAATTTTGTAGATTTTGAATGAAATTTAGAACTATGTTTAAAACACCAGGGGAGTCACACTCGTGTTGCCGACTCTTTAAAAGTAGAGAGATACTGTGCCATCAGCCAACAAGACAAGCAGGACATTCCTTAGAAAGAGGAAAGAGAATCGACCTCAGGCGGGACTCGAACCCGCGATCTTTCCCTTACAGGGAGAATGCTCTAACCAATAATCTTAAGACATGAAAAATGCTTCAAAATTTCATTCAAACCTTACATTAATATAGCTTATACATCAGAATAACACATAAGCGTATCAGCGATGAACGGGATCAGAATTCCACGCGGGCGGAGCCGCAAGCAACCGCTAGTCTATACTATTATATAATTGTAAAGTGGTCGTGTCTGTACATTGGAGATATTTAAAAAAAAATACTTGGGTTATGTTATGTTAACGATACTGAACACGAAAATATTTTTTTTTAATTTCCTGTCTGTTTGTCTGTTTGTCCGCGATGGACGCAAAATCTACTGAACGGATTTTGATGCGGTTTTTTTGTTAGAAAGGGCTTGGTCAGACTTAAAATCTTACGTTTGTTTGATCGCAATCGGTTGAGTAGAACCGAAGATATGAGCAAAGGTCCCGTTAACCGAGATGCACGCGGGCGGAGCCGCGGGCGGAAGGCTAGTCTATATATATAAAAATGAAACCCGTTTTCCGTTGTCACGACATAGCATGAAAACGGCTGGACCAATTTCGATAATTCTTTTTTTAGAACATTCCATAAAGTACGGGGATGGTTCTTACGGAGAGAAAAATTGAAAAAAAAAAAATTGACTGTTAGGCGGTACGAAGTTCGCGGGGTCAGCTAGTAGTATATAAAAGTATATTACCTGAGCTAGCCTAGGCCTAGGCACAGTGACTACGGGTGCGAATTCCACTTCCAAATTGATATTACGCCTAGCCCCCTTTCCTACGCCGTTCTCGGCCACGCAGTAGTATGTCCCGCGGTCTTCCTTGTGCACTTGAGCTATTTTAAGAATGTTTCCTCTGAAATATACATAAAAATCATTGCAATTGAATGGCCAAGTTCAAGACTGGCGGCTTTAAAGTTTTATGAAGTCTTTGAAACCATACGAAAATACCTTTTCAACACACTTGCTTATAAACAGGCTTTTATTTCACCCCAATTAAGCACGGAATGACACCTATTATAAGACTGTGACTTTTTCATTGCTATTATTCACAAAAGTGAGTTATAGATTCTTTTTTAAATTTTATAGGAAGTGTCTATAATTGTCTATGTTCTTAAAAAAGTTTTGATACAAAAAATAACGTGTTTAATAGTACGAATAAATAGTACGCTTTGCTCACTTGTACCATAATGTACTATTATAGCATGATTTGTGGTAATTAAATGTAACTTGTATAGGTATCTAATTTGAACCGTGTAAAAAATTAATATAATGAGTAGTAATAGAGTAAAACGGTATAAATGGTTTGGCCTAAGCAGGCCTAAGTATCTTAGCTTTTGGACTTAGGAACTTTAAAGTGAACTGGGATTTGAATACATAAAATGTTGGACTTAAGGTGCATTCTTTAAACAAAATACGAAAGTTTTATTCTTTTAATCATAAGTCAACACTATTTTTCTTCTTCATCCTAGCGTTATTCCCAGTCGCATCCGAAGCTTTCAGCTCGGAGTCTGGGGCCCGCTTTACCAGTCTGACTGCGGATTTGGCTGGACCTCGATATTTTCCGTGAAGTGACTGCCATTTGACCTCCTCCTGGGGTCGGGCTGATCAAGGAAAACCAGATATACCGCCTATCTGGTACCGTGGAATAACCATAAATGATCTTGATCGGTAGAACGACCTACACAACCCAATGGATATCAAAGTATCGCAGCAAGATCAGTTGTTCGACTTTTTAGGGCTCCAACTACCCGTAACGACTGCCATAGATGTACTTATGGCAACCGGGACCTACGGCTTAACGTGCTCTCCGAGGCACGACCAGGCCCTCGATTCTGCTAAAGCACAACCATTGTCATACTAGAGACTGCAAAAAATGGCATTTTTTAGACCTTATTTCTATAAACTTACAGTCAAAAATTAAATGAAAAGAGTTTCATTACACTCTTTCATTCAATTTAAAAAAAAATACCATTTAATTTTAAACTTAAACTACATTACTTTAAAGGCTAAAATTAAATGGAATTTTCTTGCAGTGACAGTGACATGATAGTGGTTTTGCTTCAGCAAATTCATGCATACATATTCATGCACACTTTGCATACATACATAATTATTAGCACTGAGCGGGGATCGAACCCGCGCTTCTTGCGTAGCGGCCGCATTCACTACCGCTACGTCACAGAGGCTGTCGCCACTTGTATAATGTAAAGAAGACATACAATTATGTCCACGCCTTCTTCCCTGAGAAAAAAAAAAACCTATTCAAACTTACCTGTATATAGATCCACCAGTGGGCAATATGGCGTTGTTCTCACGACGCCACGAGATCTTCGGCAGCGGGAATCCCCCTGAATAGCATTCCATCTGCACACCTACAAGTAAAAGGTGATCAGTTGATACAAAATGTACATTTTGTCTGTATAAAATGTTGATCGACATTTTGATAATCTGCCATTCTGCGAATCTGTCGTTTTGTGAATTTGGCATTCTGCGAATCTGCCATTTTGTGAATCTGGCAATCAGCGAATCTGGCTTTTTGAGTTATTGACATTTGAGGCGAAACCGGTCAGGCACAAGTGTGTTGTTGAACATTTTCTCATTTTCAAATTTTTAAGAACTTGCTTTGCCCAATCCCTACTAATATTATAAATGCGAAAGTAACTCTGTCTGTCTGTCTCGCTTTTACGACTAAACCGCTGAACCGATTTTGATGAAATTTGGTATAGGGGTAGATTAGAACTTGAGAAAGGACATAGGCTATGTTTGGTCGCGATAACCGACATCCACGCGGGCGGAGCCGCGGGCAAAAGCTAGTCACGAATGAATTTGACCTCAGTTGAACTGAACCCACCAGTGGGTTCACGCTGAAATGACTTTATCCACTAGTCACTAAAGGATGCACAGGAGAATGATATTACCCGCTAGTGCTAGTGGGTGCACAGAAGAATGATATTACCCATTAGTGGAAGCACAGGAGAATGACTTTTTATACTGTTGATTGAAAGCACTTGGTGGAACTTGTTGTTACACATATTGATAACACACTTGTACTTTTCCACAATACTCTGGAAACAACAACATCGTGGAAAAGTACAAGTGTGTTATCAATATGTGCACAGGAGAATGATTTTACCCATTAGTGGGTGCACAGAAGAATGATATTACCCGCTAGTGGGTGCACAGGATAATGATTTTACCTACTATTGGGTGCACAGGAGAATGACTTTACACACTAGCGGATGCACGAAGGACTGCCTTAACTCACTAGTGGGTGCACGGAGAAATTCAATTTACTTAAAAAAAGAGTATACAAATTACTCACTCTCTCCTTCGCTGGCGACAAGAGACCTGGTGGAGTTGTCAGAGATGATGGGCGGTAGTCTGACCTGGAGTTGCACTTCGGCTGTAATCTTGTTACTGATGGACATGAGAACCTGGCATTGGTACCATCCCGCGTCGTTTTCTTGTATGTCCTTGATCTGGGAGTGGAGAAAAAATTATGATACTAATTATGGATTAGCGGGAACGCGCTGGATGCGAGCCGCTTCCAACTGGTGTTATTGGAGATCTATAGGGGAGGCCTATGTCCAGCAGTGGACTTCCTATGGCTGAGATGATAATGATGAATTATGGATTTAACTTCACCTGGCCTGATAGTAAGCTGAAGGCAATGTCTCGGAAAAGAGGGTCACCATTATACACATGTACCATGTTATATCTAATGTTGGCATGACACCCCTGCCCCTCTAGACAAGTGGCAATTCATCGGCCGGCGTTTTGTAGAATAGAACGCCAAATTTATTGAATTTGACGTATATGACAGTGAGTCAAAAACGTTAAATCCTATACATTCGTCATTCAATTCCATGATACGCCGAGCAACGAATTGCCACTTGTCTAGGGGGGCTGGTGTTGCACACTTCCATAGGCCCCGGTAATCACTTTTACATCAGGTTGGCTTTGTGCTTCACTGCCACCTAATCATCATCATTTTCAGGAACCTTTTTTCCCATATCAGTTGGACACCAACTGATTTGGGAAAAAAAGCTTAGGGTATTTATATAAAGAAACTCATCGGCATCGGCTAGCTACCCCGACAAGTTTCCATAGCAACAAAAATGTTGATAGTTCGTCGTTTACGTTCTAACACCACATATGGTAAAAAACAGTCGCAAGGCATTCGCGCCCGTATGTTTAACAACACAAGGGCGAGAATGCGTTGCGACTATTTTTGTCAAACGACGAATTGACATGATGGCAACCGATAGCCGATACTAACCTGTTTCTTAATATACATACATACATACAATCACGCATTTATCCCTGGAGGGTTAGGCAGAGGCGAATTAACACCCACATTTCACCAATCATTGTATTAGGTCCCACGTAATAGGAGGTGAGGAGTCTATTGCCGTATTCCGGGCACTATTGTTGAGCCATGTACCTGAGGCTGAGCCTGGGCCGTATATATCTGTCTGATGTTAAACAGCCCTATCTCTTAGTAGCCTTGTACGACACCGCAAGGGAGGAGATGGGGTGGCCCAAACTCTACTCTGCCGGGAACCACGCGGCTAACTGGCTGACCACTGGCTTCTCTTTATATAAGCACCCTTAACATTATTGGGATAAAATATTAAACTTACCGAAAGCGTATAAGTAGCTGTGGCATCGTCAAATCGCAGCGAGAACCTCGAATCCTTGATGATCAGCCCAGCGTTGCTCGACAAGGGAATGGATTCCACTGTCTTGTATCGGTCGTATTTCACCTGCGGAATACAATGAAATGAGAATGAGAAGCTTGTCTGGGGAGGGAGGGGGGGGGGGGGCTGCTGATAAAATGTGGCACTACATTAGTCACCAGCTTTTGAGAACACCGTAAAGAAACCGGTGAAATTCAATACTAAAATATCGTGGAAAAGTACAAGTGTTTTATTAATATGTGTAACTACACCTTATCTTTTGTTTTTGTCACGTTACTGTCCATCCCAAGGTGCCTGCACGAAATCACTTCCAGCGATAAGGCCGCCCATTGTACATTAAACTGTATACTTGCTACCTACTTGCCCTAGTCCTACTGTAAATCTATTGGTATACAATAAAGAATTATCTATCTATCTATCTATCGGTAGAGTATATTTTTCAAGCACTTTTATATTCTTCTTCATCCTAGCGTTAATTCCAGTCGTATCCGAAGCTTTCACCTCGGAGTCTGGGGTCCGCTTTACCAGTCTAACTGCGGATTTGGTTGAACTTCGATATTTTCCGTAAAGCGACTGCCATCTGACCTCCACAACCCACATTTTTTTTGCCCGCGTGGTATTATTTCTAAATTTGTCAGTGTTTCTCTACAATATTATGCATGTATTATACATATAAACCTTCCTCTTGAATCACTCTATTTAGTAAAAAAAACCGCTTCAAAATCCGTTGCGTAGTTTTGAAGATTTAAGCATACATAGGGACGGACAGACAGCGACAGCGTCTTTATTTTATAATATGTAGTGATTTATTTATTTATCTATCTATCTATTCTTTAGAGATTTTTCAAGCACATCCATATTGTTATAACAATTTATATAACAACGTATGTAAACAAATTTTGTCTTTAAATAACAGTATGTAAACAATAAAAATGGTCTGTAATGATAACGACTCGCCACAGTCGCCTCACTATAGACATTATTCAGTATTTATTTGCCCTTGAAGACGGCGATGGTCCACTAATTTGCAAGCAGCTGATTTTTTAAGACAGTACAGTTAGTTTATTACAAGGTCCCGTAGGTATAGTGGTAGGCAAATATCTTGACAATCTATAATAATATTTTTTTTTTAATAGGACACGTCAATTTGACTTCGCCTCGCCTGATGGTAAGCTGGAGGCAAAGTCTCTGAAAAGAGAGTCACCATTACAGACACGTATCATGTTACAATGGTGGCACTCAGCTTGACGGCCTCATCAGATGCTTTTTCGCGCCCCGCTTAAAGGACCCGGGACTGTAGGAGGAGGGAAAAACGTGAACTAGTAAAGAATTCCAAGACTTATTGGTGCGACAGAAGAAGGAGTCGCCGAACCGCTTGGTTCTTGATGGAATATTCTGCACCGTATGCGGGTGGCATCTAAGCCCTGCACGTGTTGTCCTATATAAGAAAGGAAATATTATAGAGCTGAAGAATTTGTTTGTTTTTTTGAACGCTCTAAATCTCAGGAGCTACTGGTCCGAATTGTTTTATTTTATACGATCGCAGACAAACACACGGTCCACCTGATGGAAAGTTGTTACCGTGGCCTATGGACGATTGCAACGCTAGGGGAGTCACACTCGTGCTGCCGACCCTGTGCGAACAGAGATATTCTGTGTCAGCGCAGAAGATAAGTAAGACAAGCCTTTGGTCTTCCCACTGACAGCACAAAACCTCTCCAGTGAGCTCTGGCTACCCTACTCACCACCGGGAACACAACACGAGGTTCTTATACCCGCCGTATTCTATAGGGCGGAGGTACTTCCCCAGTTGGACTGC
Source organism: Eilema depressum (assembly GCA_914767945.1). Taxonomy (NCBI): domain Eukaryota; kingdom Metazoa; phylum Arthropoda; class Insecta; order Lepidoptera; family Erebidae; genus Eilema; species Eilema depressum. The sequence continues at coordinate 6,721,588 of OU612041.1, read as the reverse complement.
TCGATTGGGACGGAAATATTGTCGTGTCCGACCGTATCGTGTGACCGAACTATTGATATAATAAACTAGCCTTCCGCCCGCATGCATCTCGGTTAACGCGACCTTTGCTCATATCTTCGGTTCTACTCAACCGATTGCGATCAAACAAACGTAAGATTTTAAGTCTGACCAAGCCCTTTCTAACAAAAAAAAGGCCGCATTAAGATCCATCCAGTAGTTTTGGCGTCCATCGCGGAAAAACAGACAGGAAATTCAAAAAATATATTTTCGTGTTCAGTATCGTTAACATAACATTAGATACATAACCCAAGTATTTTTAATATCTCCAATGTACAGACACGACCACTTTACAATATCTATCTATATAGATAAAAATCAATGCCACTTTTCGTTGTTAGTTTATAACTCAAGAACGGCTGAACCGATTTGGCTAATTTTAGTCTTGAAATGATCGTGGATGTCCAGGGAAGTTTTAAACGGTGAGAAAATAGGTGCAGCGGGAACGGGATCAAAAATTCACGCTTGCTGAAAAATTATGGCGGTACAAAGTTCGCCGGGACAGCTAGTAATGCTAGTATACAATAGATAATAATGCATACAAACTTTTACACTGACCGGGAACTGATCCCTCGACCTCCAACACGAAGCTATTATCATTTATATATTCGTTTATCACTTTCAAGGATCTCTAAATATATTCAATGAACGCATTGTTAAACTATAAATTAATGTGCGACCATAATTATTGAGTTTTGTTCCAACAGTTGTGTCGTACGCTGGCAACACTGAAATTGTTATAGTGCTACAAAAATATAAAGAAAAAGAAAATTATGTGAGTAGCGATACTTTTTTTCTATTACATACTGGTTATGCCCGCGGCTCTGCCTGCGTGGATGTCGGTTGTCATATTTCCGGTCCTACTGAGTCGATTTTGATCAAACAAACGTAAGAAGCCGGCAGGAATCGGGTTATAGGAACCTCTCGCCATTGCTCACTAGCCATACTTCCCAGGCGCGGTCGCAGCTTGAAGTTTTGGGGGGGTTACTTCGGCAATTCCTTATGAGATTTAACCCCCCCCCCCCCCCCCCCCTTCCTCTCGTACTGGGACTTTCCAATATGACGTGCATGGTTTGGGGGGGGGGGGGGCATGTCCCCTGTGACCCCCCCCCCTCGGACCGCACCTGATACTTCCATACTAATATTATATATCTGTCTGTCTGTCTGTTACGCTTTCACGCCTAAACCACTGAACCGATTTTGATGAAATTTGGTATAGGGGTAGATTAGACCTTGAGAAAGGACATAGGCTATGTTTGGTCGCGATAACCGACATCCACGCGGGCGGAGCCGCGGGCAAAAGCTAGTTATCTATATTTTTTATACTACTTAGGTGGCAGACAAGACATCTATGACACAAGATCAGTGAGTTAATTAATAGTTATAAGTACGGTAACCATTTAAATTGACGGCAATTGAGCATTAAAGGAGCGGCTTATTAGTCGGAGTCTTAGAGTATACATTGCTACAGAGCGCGCCTTACAAGTATGAACTGCTATCACGGGTATGAACAGTACCGAGGCTTCTGGCTCAACCTCAATCAGTAGCAAAACAATACCCGTCAAAATGACTTCGCAAATAATATTTAATTCGTTATGTTAAATCAAAATTTTACACAACATCGTATATTTGTAGTAATAATGACGCAAAACATATCGCAAAATGACGCCATTTTTTTGTATCTTAGCTTTAATTTTATCCATGCATATCAAATCGAACAAAAAAACTTCATAACAACAAACTACATTAATAAGTGCATCCTTAGAGTATCTACTTACTATAGAGCAAGTCTAACACTATGGTCCATTGTGCCGAGTGTAAGCAGTTTTTTATCTGTGGTATAAAGCGCCTATAGTGATGTTTCATGTACATATTACCAAAATTATCGATAGTTGGTTATGTTGTGAATTTAGTGTGACGCATGCGTGGACGAATGGATAAAATTAAAACCAAGATACAAATATATTAGTATCATTTAATGAATTATAGAATGGATAAGCATATAAAGTTTTGACGCACTTTGGAAGAGGCCAGTGGTTAATTGAAATATAAAGTTTTGCATAAGCATTTACCTACGTGGAGGTAAAGTTCTGGTACTGCATCGTCATTCAGTTTGCAAAGCCCTTTCTTAGTTACTTATTTGAAATCAAGCTTAAAATAGATAGAACAGATGAAACTTCGAATATTCGGCTCCCAATCAGGCCTCTTTATAGCTTTTAGCTTTCACTCATGCATCTATTATTATGCATCTTAATATTTTTGTAAACCTAACAAAAATAATAGTGCATAATATATAAAAGTAAAATGAGCAGATTTATTTGTTTACGCAGTAAATACTCTATACTATAAAAGAAAATAAACCTACAATGAAATTCTACTGCAAAAAGAAAATTATCGTAACCGAAAGTGCATGTGCTACATCACTATTCATTTAAAAGAAAATATGGCCGGTGACAGCCGTCAGCTGTAACCCGCCCCGCGTTTCTCGCATCCCCCTAGGAGACCCGTATAAATTTTATGAAAACAAATAAATTAGTCATATAATACTACTCACGGGTGATATGAAATGTTATCATTCTTTTTATTTTTCTTTCGGGAATCGTTTTGAGAGCCTGGCAATGCACAGTTCACCATTATTACCACAAAATGAAATAAATTGTTATTTGCGAAATCACTTTGGCAGATATTGTTTTGCTACTGATTGCAGTTGTCAAAAATTCTAGGTACTGTTCACACCCGTGATAGCAGTTCATACTTGCTAAGACGCGCTCTACAGGTAAGATAGATACTCTAAGAGTGCATCTATTGATATTTTCGGTAATGCATGAAACGTCACTATAGGTGCGCTATACCATCGCAAAGTATCTGCTAACACTCGGTGCCAAAGACCAGCGGCCTTACCATAAACCTTAAAACAGGTCAATAATTGAACTGCTGTCATTCTGCCAACTGTAAATGTCACTTTGTAATGTCATATAAACATAGGATTACAAAGTGACATTTGCAGTTGGTAGAATGACAGCAGTTCAATTATTGACCTGTTTTAAGAGTTCATGGTATGGGCCCAGTGCGCTCTATATTTATAATGTATACTCTAAGCTTGTATAGGTCAGAGTAGTCACTTCACGTAAATAATCGTCAGCCAAAACTGCAGTACACTGGTAAAGCGGACCCCAGACTCCGAGGTGAAAGCTTCCGATGCGACTGGGAATTAACGCTAGGATGAAGAAGAGGTCTTGCAGTTTGAGTTTATTCAATACATAAAAAAATACATGATGGGAAGTGGTTACCGTGGCCTATGGACGTATGCAACACCAGGGGCGAAACACTCGCGCTGCCGACCCTGAAGAAACCTTCTAATGCCCTTCTTGAAGAACCCCATATTGTAGTCGCTTGGGAAAACCACCGCAGGGAGTTCATTCCACAGCTTGAGTGTGCGTGGGATGAAGTGCCTTTCAAACCGCACAGTGCGCACCGTTTCCGGACGCAATGTGTGAGGATGAATTCCCTGCCTGTGGCGAGGGGGGCGATGATAGAATGTAGCTGTAGGCATCGCTAAATACAGTAAACAATAGCAAAATAAAGATAAATTGGAAGTCTCAGTGCTATTTCTGTGGTCCTTATCGGCAAAGTTTATGAGTTCATACACCCACTACACAAACAATACTTAGGTCCAATCAACCACCTACAGGTCACACTAACACACTTCAAATAAACTGCTCCTTATACTATTATTTAAACTCAGTTTTTAAACAACAAAAAATCAGTAATCTTTTTATTTAAAAACTACATACATACAATCACGCCTTTATCCCCGGAGGGTTAGGCAGAGGTGAATTAACACCCACATTTCACCAATCATTGTATTAGGTCCCACGTAATAGGGGGTGAGCCTATTGCCGTTTGCCGGACAGTATTGTTGACTTGAGCCATGTATGGGCTGAGTCGTCTGATGTTAAACAGCCCTATCCCTTAGTCGCCTTGTACGACACCGCATAATATAGTAATAATTTTGTAAATAGACCAAAAAAAAAAAAGCCCGCTGAGTTTCTTGCCGGAGTCTTTTCAGGCCGGGGCCGCGTTTCGAACCGGTGGTCCATTTGCTAAGCTAGTCTTTAGTACATATATGTATAATTTTGACGTTTTGTAAGTGCCGTCTTGATGGTCTATACAGAATAAATGATTTTTGACTTTGACTTTGGAACTGAATTTTGCAAAGAAAAATATTAAAATACACATCCAGATTGTTTACCTTTAGAAGTACCTAACTAAACATAGTAAGTAAGTAATAACATTTTTTTCAAAATACTATTACAAAATATGCTATTTTATAGAAACAGGTCGCATAAAAAATATTAAGAACACAAAAAATCTTACAATATTAGTTAGAAAAAAGACCTCAAAAATGTATTACTTACCCATATAACTGGGAAGTCCGATGCATAATGCACAGAGCAGTCCAAGTCTACCTGTCCTCCGATATCTCTGATCTGTTCCTGAGTAATATGCGAGATGGTCGGTGTCCGCTGGGCTGACACTGCAATCATCAGAATAATAATTTATGGTATGGTATAATTTATTTATTTATCTAACCAAATTATACTTACAGCTAGCTTGTCATATAAGTTATAGATTACATACATAATTTATCATCACTCATTGATTACAACCGTAATTATCTGCCTCTCATGTTTTCTGGCACCTTTCATAACTTCTGCTAGTAACGTATTGTGTTCCAGGCATCCAGAAATGCCAGGCAAGAAACCTTTCTGGTGTAAATTTTGACATTCTTGTTTGCAACCTCACCAATCATTGTATTAGGTCCCATGTAAGCTTGTTGTCGTATTCCGAGCACTATTGTTGACTCGAGCCATGTATCTGAGGCTGAGTCTGGGCTGTTAATATCTGTCTGATGTTAAACAGCCCTATCCCTTAGTCGCCTTGTACGACACCGCATGGGGAGAGATGGGATGGCCTAAATTCTACACTGCCGGGAACTAGGCGGCAACTAACAAACGTTGTATCTCCAAACAGTTCCTTCATGTTAGTTCGATGAAGTTATACTGTGATCGTCACTATCTATTGCGCCGGCTGTTACCACCGTGGAGTGTTCAACCAACAAACTTTGATGTTAAGACAACGATAAGTAGTCTGTTGAATTACTAATTAGAACTTTGTTTTCAATCTAAATTATGTTATTTTCGCGATGATTCACGTTCCTTTCATCAAATAAAAATACCGGTTTCACGTCATTTTATAGTCGACCATTCATAAAAATCTAAAAAAATGGCTACCTTCTTTCAATAAACGAGAGAAAACAGCGAAGAATTGTAGTTGTTTATTTCAGTAAACAGTTGAAATTCATTAAAACACGATTGCAACAAAACAAGGCGTGGACATCGGCAATACAGCGAAGTGTGACTTCGCGCAATATTTTTCTGTTTATTTTCTAAAAGTACATCATCACTCACCAATTGTTGTTAAGCCCAATAATATAAAGAAACAAATGTATTTTCTGAACTCCATTTTTGTTCTACACTTCCTTCAGTAGATCACACAAAAATCAAAATAACAGAAACAAACAATTCTCTTCTATTATTTTATTCCGTTTGAATTGAATGATTTGTTCGAATGAAAACTGATGGCTTTGATTTGAATGAACTAATGGGAAGTTTGGCCGGGTCAGTGTGGCCAGAAAAATAAATTAGGAATACGTATATAATCCCTACTTCCCTACTTAATATTATAAATGCGAAAGTAACTCTGTCTGTCTGTCTGCCTGTCTGTCTGTCTGTCTGTCTGTCTCGCTTTTACGACTAAACCGCTGAACCGATTTTGATGAAATTTGGTATAGGGGTAGATTAGACCTTGAGAAAGGACATAGGCTATGTTTGGTCGCGATAACCGACATCCACGCGGGCGGAGCCGCGGGCAAAAGCTAGTTCTTTTATAAATTGTCGCAAAAGAGGACAGCGTCTAAACACACTTCACACAAAAACAAAATTACTTACAAATACTGTACAGTCTCACTACGGACTGTACATACGAATTTGCTGACATCGCGATCTCCACCTGGAGCGCGTCATTTACACAATTAATAAAACTACGTTACATAGCTGGCACAGGCCAGTGCGGAATTAGCTTCCAATACGGTAACTACATGTTAATTAGAGAGAATAATAACCAACTTTAATCTTGTAACCAGTTAACAATAATATAACAGTTTATGTGTCAAGTTGTGTTTTCCTCTCTTCGCCGCACTTATGCGCCGCACTCACCAAACTACAACTACATTCAAGTGTATAAACTATACATAATACATTTGCGAGTTCTACTTGCCATTGCGAAAATAATGTTTTATTCTGTCAATATGTGGCGTAATATTGAACTTAATTGAGAATTGAAAAATGAATTAACCTCTAGTATATTATATTAATCTATGAATATAACAACACAATGACAAATAGAGCTTGGGTTTGGGTTGGTATTGGGTTCTAGAAAGTAGACAAACATACTTGGTTATACTTTTATTAAACAGTTTATTTACATCACTCAAATCTGAAAATTATACTGATTTAATATTTTAATAAGTTATAATAGTACCTGACTTTTATTACCTGAAATTATATATTCATGTTTGTTGTTCTGCCACATTGGGGCAACCTGTAATGGTAGTTAGATATGGAAATATATCCCTACTTAATATTATAAATGCGAAAGTAACTCTGTCTGTCTGTCTGTCTGTCTGTCTGTCTCGCTTTTACGACTAAACCACTGAACCGATTTTGATGAAATTTGGTATAGGGGTAGATTAGAGCTTGAGAAAGGACATAGGCTATGTTTGGTTGCGATAACCGACATCCACGCGGGCGGAGCCGCGGGCAAAAGCTAGTAAATAAAATAAATGAAAATAAATGTTATCTTTATTATTCTACCTGCTTTACATTTTTCGTCCTTTGAGGTGTTAAAAATCTGTGTATTTGCCATTAAGTTAGTATATATGGCAACACTCTAAATAACGTCAAATTACTCGAAATTATAGTGTAGTCTGTAGTTTACTTTTATAAAATGCTAAAATATAAATTAATGCGGTGGCTTTTGTAAATATAATGTTACTTTCACAAATGCAATTACTTCTTAAATTATATCCATGAGCTGCATAATATTAAAAATCAACGTAATTTCTTCAAACAAACGTAAACATTGAAGAATGAACGAATGGTAGTATCAAAACAAAATGTCAATGTCAGTGTCAGTCAATGAACCAGAAAAGGAAAACCAACCACGCCTAAAAAAAAATAGCTCAGACGATAAAACAGGGGTAACAAACCAAATACAAAGTAGTACAGTCAGACTACAATAGATGGCGCAGGTTACAAAATATATAAAATTTACATTTTGGTGTTAGCTTAAATCAATAGATGGCACTTCGGTAATAAGCTTCAAAAGTCAAATATTATGGTATTAAAAAAGAATAAAGAAAAATACAAAGAATAAAAAAAAACCCTCTAATTATGAATAAAATATGATTTAAAAATGCATACCTACTTAGTGGTTATTCATTTTTAAATCATATTTTATTGGAGAGGCCCTTGTAGAGGGTTGTTCGTAGGTTTTACCTACATGAGTCCCTCTGACAAGAAAAGGGCATAGTGGAGAGCAGGTAAGAAGCGGACTGGTTCTCCAAGTTTCTTTCTTCTTCCTTGCCGGGGTGAAATGAGAACAACGTGCTTCCCACGAGGCGTGCCCGCGTGCACCTAAGAGCGGGGGCACACGATGCGTTGCGGCGCCGCATCGCAAAAATTTCAGCGAATCAGCGGTCACACGACCAGCGCCGCACCGCTCATGTGGCCGTCGATTGGCCGAAATTTTTGCGGTGCGGCGCCGCAACGCATCGTGTGCCCCCGCAGTAAGGGGGCTCCTCAAAATCAAAGATTGCCCATGTTAGTAAGCCAGGGTGCGAGGGATACGGACATGCCTTATTTATTAGGTATTCTTCTAATCTCACACTCCAGTGAGACCCGAGAGGGGTGCGGTTTTAATCAGTCCGGTCCGGATCCAAAATAATGGGTTAGTTGCAATTCCCCCTACCTACTTAGTGTAAAACCGGCCAAGTGCGAGTCGGACTCGCCCATGAAGGGTTCCGTAGCAGCAAAGGCGAAAATTGCGGTTTATGGTGTGTTAAAAATAAAATCGGCCTAGTGCGAGTCGGACTCGCCCATGAAGGGTTCCGTAGTAGCAAAGGCGAAAATTGCGGTTTATGACGTATTAAAAAAAAACTACGTACTGTATCTCGTTGGAACCAATTTTTGGTGGAAGTTTACATGGCAATATACATCATATTTTTTTAAGATTTATCATTCTCTTATTATAGAAATTAGAGGGGGGGGGGGGGGGAGGCACATTTTTTCACTTTGGAAGTGTCACTCGCGCAAACTAAGTATGTATTCAGTTTAGAAAAAAAATATGTTAAAAACCTCAATAGCATTTTTAAAGATCTATCTATAGATACCCCACATGGGTTTGATGAAAAAAAAAATTTTGGGTTTCAGTTCTAAGTATGGGGACCCCCAAAATTTAATGCTTTTTATCTATTTTTGTATGAAATTCTATGCGGTTCACAGAATACATCTACTTACCAAGTTGCAACAGCATAGGCCTTAGGTATAGTTTCGGAGAAAAGTGGCTGTGAAATACGGACGGCCAGACATGACGAATCTATAAAAATGGGTCTGTAAAAATACATAATCCGATTTTGATGAATATTAAAATCAAATAAAATGCAAATTAAATGACTTTAAAGTCTTTATTACGTTCAAATCTTTGATTAACTATATTTGGGGATTAAACGAACTTACCTGTAAGTGAAGTTCTATCCTAATTATACGAGTGCTTCGTCCGAAGAGATTAGCATAATAGACTAATGTAGTAACGCAGTTAGTAGCCGCCATCCACACTATTTTGAGATTTTTTATTTTTTATTTTGTGGGTAACCCGATGTTTCATATAGACGCAGACCCTATCTAAGCTCATTCGGTTTAGTGTAGAGCCGTTCGTATTGACATATTTTACGAGTAAATTGGGTAATCGTATGTGTAATCGTAGTTAGACAAACGATTGGGTGGGAGGGATGCTAATCTCTTCGGACGAAGCACTCGTATAATTAGGATAGAACTTCACTTACAGGTAAGTTCGTTTAATCCCCAATTATACTTCCTGCTTCGTCCTCGAGATTAGCATAATAGACTAATGTAGATATTTAGAACCAACATTCGTAAAATATGATGTATTTAAATTTGAAACCCGTTCTGTTGATATTGCTACTGTATTGTAACGATGACAAAGCAAAAGTAGGTATTCCTTTCGAATTATCCTTTCAATGAATGATTGAGAATTTTTCGTTCATTAAATATATCATCAGGGGCCATGATCAAATGGCCCACTTTTAACTTTACTAAATGTATGAGGGCTGAGGTTAATCATTTGCTTTTCTCATATATGTGCATAATTGACATTATGTGAGCCGTTGATGCGAAGTCAGTTTAAACCCTGGAAGGACTCAATCCCCCTGGATGTCTAGATATCGTTTGCGCAGACACAGGTTCACTCATAAATACTCATAACTAATAAAACCATCGTTAGAGTACCTACTCTAAATATGCGCGATGCGCGACCCATATCGCGATAGCAAGGAGTCCTTGCGGGTCGGAACTCTGGTCATTGAGAATAATACAACAGCGTTTGTGTTATTTGTTCCCTTTAGATACCTAAATTAAGTATGTTATGTTTTATTAAATTTCTGACGGGTATCTATTTTTCAATGTTTGTACCTACTCTGAACAGATAATAAGCTGTAAAGTGTAATAATGTTGTTTACCAAATAGGTTTCTCATAACAATTACTTTTATACCTTAAGGCAAACTCAAGGTATGCAACCGTATCTGTTATTTAACTTCAACTTAATTTGTTAAAACCTATATAGGTATGTAGTTAAAAATGTGTCCAATATTATCATTTTTCTAGGCAACGTATTTCTAGAGAAATCTGGGTTAAGGATTAGATTAGATTTGATCCTTAACCCACAGAAGAAATCCACAGATTTGATCCTTAACCCAGAGAAAAAATGCCACAAACGGTTTTTTTTTCGTTTTCATAATTCTAATTTAAAATTATCAGATTAAAAAGAATTAACATTATATAAATAATGTAAATATGCACCTTATCACGTCGGTATCTGTTTGTTTGTAATAAATTCAAAATTTATCATTTACAACAGACATAATGACGTTATCACAACTATACGGTTATCTTAATTTTTTACAGTTAGATATAAAATATGAGTGTAATTGCACTAGGTAGGTATGTACTATGTACCTATCTACACACCTTTTTTTTTCTCGTAATTCTGATGCGTGAATCCATCCAAAGCGCGCCACGTATCTTGGACCTAAAATGTGCTCAAAACGTGCCCTATACGCGCAGTACACATTTCTTGGGTGTCTTTTGAGGATAGCACGGGATGCTACTGCGGTAGACGAACTCAAATTCACCTAGCATAGGCTATTACAAAGCAATCCGCGGGCGCCAGAGCCTCGTATGTCTTACGATTTAGGTCCAAGATACGTGGCGCGGGTTCTACCTACTTACTTTATTATCTACCTCACTATAATCGCACTTCTCGCCATAGGCGGGGAGTTCATCCTCACACATTGCGACCTGAAACGGTGCGCACTGTGCGGTATGAAAAGAACTACATCCCACGCACACTCAAGCTGTGGAATGAACTCCCTGCGATGGTTTTCCCAAGCGTCTACAATATGGGGCACTTCAAGAAGGGCATTAGAAGGTTTCTTCAGGGTCGGCAGCACGAGTTTGACGCCCCTGGTGCCACCAGGTTCGATTCCCGGTTATGTATGAGAGTTTTAGGAGAAGTTTGAATGTCATTATTATTAAATCTAAAATCGAAGCCATGGTTCTTAGGAACAAATCTTGCTATCTTTCATAGTTTTTGACTTCTCCCTACTGACCCACTTGGATTGATCACATGTATACAGCCCACTCAAACTCAGATGCATGGCTCGAGTCAACAATAGTACCCGGAATACGGCAATAGGCTCACCCCTTATTATGTGGAACGGAATACAATGATTGGTAAAATGTGTAATTCACCTCTGCTTAGCCCTCACATTATGTATGTATCAGTTATTTTTACCTACCTATGGTAAATATTAAGCCCGCAGAATTCAGCGATTATCTTGGACGGTTAAAAACAAGTTATTATTTTATTATAATAGGAGATAACAGTATCTCAATAGCAGTGTTGTTATCGTATGATGACAATCAATTCGTTAAATCGTGGATATTGGCGTCACTTAGGCGTCATTTAAACGGGTAGAGTTTATCGCGAGTTTCGGTTCGAGAATCGTACGCGTCTATCGCATCGCTAGCAATAATCGCCATAATTATTATCTTATAGGTGGTATACCGCCGTTTGCACGAATTTTATTTACCCTAATATCATTTACCCTAATAACGTTTAAATAATATGTCTAATAATTATTATGGCAATTAAAAATATGAAAAACAATACGTATGGCACTCGTATCTTATGGTATCGAAGTTTCGGGCAATTAAAAGTATGTCATATGTCTTTTAGGGCAAACAAAACATTCGGGCAAATGAAATTCGGGAATATGATGATTATGGCATATAATCTTCGGGTAAACAACAAACAAGTATTATTATAATTATTGTATATTAGTTGTGTCTGCCCATTGGAGATTGAAAAAGTAAAATCCTTGGGCTATTAACTTCGCCAGTATGCTAAACTAAACCCTCTTCCTACAGATTCGGGTCCTTTAAGCGGAGCATGAAAAAGCATCTGATGAGGCCGTCAAGCTGAGTGCCACCATTGTAACATGGTACGTGTCTATAGTGGTGACCCTCTTTGCCGAGACTATACCTTCTGCTTATCATCATGGTGAGGCGAAATCAAATTTCCGTGTCCTTTATAAAAAAAAGAAAAATTATTTTGATCTCCTAAATCTTCCTAAATCTTAGACTATACATATATATACCTACTGTACAACCTTGTATGTTTCCTTTATTTACCTGCCACTAGTTTAGTGCTCGAACCACTTCAGTTCCGTGAGCTCTGTGGACTGCGTTGTGGCTTGTAAAAAATCATGAATTAAAATTATGTAATAACTGCGCACTAGGTGCAATCACAAAAAAATAATAACAGAAGGTCATCTAAAAACAACGACGGTGGCCACCATTCTAGCCTACTAAATGTGTTAATTTGTGAGCATGTATGTCTAATTGTGCGCGTGCGTGCATGTGTGGGTTTAAGGAATATTCGGTTTAAGAGCCTCATCCATCCGACTTTTAGGTGAGGTCTTCAGGCTGCGAAAACCTTGGAAAGTCCTCAAAAACACCCAAGCAATGAATAGTCCTTCTGTGCGCATAATTATGCTAGGCCTGTCGCCTGTTAGTACTATCGATCAATTAACCTATTGCAGTCCACTGCTGGACATAGGCTCCGCCCAATATGCGCCACGTCTGCCGATCTTCCGCCTGCCGCATCCAGTCTGTCAAAGCTACTTTCTGAAGGTCGTCAGTCCATCTGGAGCGTCCCACCTTTCGTTTTCCTTCTCGCGGTCCCCACTATAGGACTCTGCTCCAACGACCATTGGTCTTTTGACAGATGTGGCCAGCCCACTGCCACTTCAGCTTGCTCATTCCTTTGGTTCTATGTCGGATGACCTCGTTGCGAATTTTATCCTTTGAAGAAGAACTACTACTATTATTTTATAATAACTCTACTGGTAGAATAAAGAAAAGGGCGTAATTACTGCAAGACGTAGAATGGAGATTGATTGCTTAAACTATAATTAAAATAAGCCGGACTTATAGCTTTTTTATGAATCCATATCCATATCCATACTTCCATACTCCATACTAATATTATAAATGCGAAAGTAACTCTGTCTGTCTATCTGTCTGTTACGTTTTCACGCCCAAACCACTGAACCGATTTTGATGAAATTTGGTATAGGTCTAGATTAGACCTTGAGAAAGGACATAGGCTATTTTTGGTCACGATAACCGACATCCACGCGGGCGGAGCCGCGGGCAAAAGCTAGTCTACTATAAAAAAGAAAATAATAATTAATATTTTAAATGCGAAATTTATTGTTCGCAAAAACGGCTGTAGGTATGGAATTTACTGTAATTTTGCAAACATGGTAGGTAGCTAAGTATCTAAAAAAATTGTATCAAATGTCGAAACCGGCTGTCAACAGTAATTGTTAAGTCAAGACGAAGTCATAAATATATGGGTGACGTGAACATCTCTGTCAGAGTTTGGCCTCGTCAAACCATAATTCAGGCTGGGAGGTCAGACGACAGTCATCAAATCTCATACATTCGTAATTCTATTCTAAAATACACCGGCCAATTAATTGCCACTTGTCTATGGAGGCAGGTCACGTAAAGTCCCGCTAATCGTCAAATTCGTGGCCACACTACTATTACGCGAAGAATCTAATGTTATCATAGTTACATAATAATATGGTCACTGTTATATTTGCAGCATTTTGGTACCGCCCGCCACAGATAACACACGTAAGTGATTTGTTTTATTTATTTGCTCGACTATCCAAAAAAAGAAGTGTCACATTTTTGACGTTACTATTAGAGATATCCTGATATTTATCATAATATTAGTTGGTATTTCTGATATTTCTATAGATATTTTTTGCAATAGTATTAATAGGTAGGTATATAATATCCTGATATGAATAGTAATGTGAGTGACCATAATAGTTAAATACCTAACTAGATTTTTGTCTTCATAGAATATATTATTATTATTTTAATTAAATTTTGATTTGTAATCTTTAAATTGTAATAAAAATAATATGTATGTTCATTTTAATAATATAATTTACGTCCTAATTTTCCGGTTAAATTGTATGATATTATTGTACATCTAATCAGACATATTAATTTTGTAATTATTCTAACTATAACATCTATACTATTTTACTTTATATTGAACGCCATGAACGCTGCACTGCACTGTAATGCACTGTCACTGCACTTCGCTGCACTGTTGCAAGTGCTATGATAAATTGCACATTGCACTTGGTGATCATGGCGCTTGCAGCAGTGCCATTAGCGGACACTCAAACCACGCATAGCAGTAGGTACCTAAATATCCCGTTGAGTCTAAATTCTATTTTTTTTTAAATCTTATTAATTATGTATGTAAAATCTTTGGCAGTGGTACCATTTTTTTTTCTTTTCGTCTGGTAATTCCCAAGGATACCCTGATACGTTTATGTCTAACACGGTAGTCAGTATCACTGGGCACTTATCTCGGACCTACATCGCGGGACAAACAAGGCCTTGGCGCGAACGGATTGTTTGGTAATAATCTACGCTTGGTAAATTTGAGCTCGTCCACCGCAGTAGCACCCCGTGCTATCCTCAAAAGACATCCAAAATACGTGTACTGCGCGTATAAAGCATATTTTAAGCACATTTTAGTTAAATATCCCAAGCAATATTTACCTTTTAAGTTAATAGGTAGACGTAAGACTTACACCCGTATTCACAAACAACAGTGTGAGGTCTCATAGTGTGCTCGAGCGCATAGGGCTGGTAAAAATAATTCACAAACATCACGGAGCAGTATCTAACGCAGTGCGTTCCCTCAACGAAGTATTACTTAAGTTTAGTCTATGAATAAAAAGGCTTGCCAAAACGAACGCACTGAGAATTTGTCGTTCTTTGCACAGTTTTTGTAGTACGCATAGCGAAGTATTGTTTGTGAATACGGGTGTTAGTATTTTTTCATCGTTAAATGAACTTTATCCGCATACTGAGCAGTTTGAGGAAACAGGTAGCACGTGTTTCATATCAATTGATTATAATTATCGCGTGTAACATAAAAAAACCTGATGTTTGTATACGTTTAACCCATCCAAGAGGCCCGAGAATTTGCATTTGTCGCGATATTTGTCTTGCTAGGGTTACTATTGGATTGAATGAGATAAAGCAATTAGTATGCTAACTGTTGCATTTGATACAAACCGCAGTGGTTTTCTAAATGCACTGTCAATAATTATGTGCATTATGTTTTTTTGAAATGATAAATAAATCCCTACTAATATTATAAATGTGAAAGTAACTCTGTCTGTCTGTCTGTCTGTCTCGCTTTCACGCCCAAACCACTGAACCGATTTTGATGAAATTTGGTATAGGGGTAGATTAGACCTTGAGAAAGGACATAGGCTATGTTTGGTCGCGATAACCGGCATCCACGCGTGCGGAGCCGCGGGCAAAAGCTAGTAAATTAATAAAAAAAACTGTTACAATCGATTATGATAGGTAAAAGCGCAACGAGTCAGGCGGGAGTTGAACCCGCGAACATTCCCTTAGGCGCGACTTTAGCGGACATTAATGCAATTCTGTAAGCGCACAACGACGACACAATGTTGCGACAACTTTGATAGACATTGTCATTGGTCGGACTAGGTGACGTCACTGGAGAATGATCGACCAATGACAATCTATATCAAGGTTGTCGCAACGTTGTGTCGTCGCTGTGCGCTTACAGAATTGCACTGCTGAGCATTCTTCTGGATCTGTTTGTTTATTTGGTTGAACGCGCTAATCCCAGAAACTAATGGTTTAAATTGAAAAAATCTTTAAAAAAAATGCCGATAGGCTAAATATCATCACGCTACTACTCAAGGGAGCGGGGCTGAAACCATAAATATCAATAAATCCGGCAAATATTGACAGACATTATATGAAAATTAATCAATTGCCGGGTAAGTATACCTAATATTTTTTAACATGGCGCATATTGGGAGAGCACTCTATGTCCAGCAGTGGACTGCAATAGGCTAATTGATTGATTAATAATGTTTTAAAGGGGTGATATGATACAGGGTTTTTTAGTTATCGAAACTGTACCCAAGATCTTTCGTTCAAAATAGGTATAAAATCAAAGGGTAGGCTTATCTGGTTAGCGACTAAAGAAGATCTAAAGATATATAAACAATGCATTATCTATGGATTGTAAATCCACTTCAGTCTCAAAGTTCGCAAGGGTCATCGCAAATACTTATATAGCTGATAACAAACTGTAATATATTACCATTTAAATGATAATGGCGTCATATATTACGTATTATACTTGTAAATATCTACACTTGAAATTTTAATAATCAAAAATTCGCACTGTCCGTATTTGGTACCGAAACGTGGACACCTAATCAGGTCAGCATCGAAAAATGGCTATTTTCGAAACCGTTTTTCTCATCAACTACAAAACCTACAGATCTGGAATTCACATGCCTGCATACTACAGGATATACAGAGTAACTTCGCCTTTTCATAAATAAAATAAATAAAATCGGCCAAGTGCGAGTCGGACTCGCCCATGAAGGGTTCCGTAGTAGCAAAGGCGAAAATTGCGGTTTATGACGTGTTAAAAAAAAACTACTGACTGGATCTCGTTCGAAACAATTTTTAGTGGCAGTTTGCATGGCAATTTACATCATATATTTTTTTTAGATTTATCATTCACTTATTTTAGAAGTTAGAGGGGGGGGGGGGGGGACACACATTTTTCCACTTTGGAAGTGTCTCTCGCGCAAACTATTCAGTTTAGAAAAAAATTATGTAAGGAACTTCAATAGCATTTTTAAAGACCTATCTATAGATACCCCACACGTATGGGTTTGATGAAAAAAAATTTTTTGAGTTTCAGTTCTAAGTATGGACCCCCAAAATTAAATGCTTTTTTTTATTTTTGTGTGAAATTCTTAATGCGGTTCACAGAATACATCTTCTTACCAAGTTTCAACAGCACAGGGCTTATAGTTTCGGAGAAAAGTGGCTGTGACATACGTACGGACAGACAGACGGACGGATAGACATGACGAATCTATAAGGGTTCCGTTTTTTGGCATTTGACTACGGAACTCTAAAAAGGAGGAAATAGTTGAATAGAGGCTCTGAAAGTCTGAACATCACTCTACTCTTTCCCATGAAACCAAAGTAGACACGTGTCATATGCTGTTTGATAAGCTGGTACCCATTCATTGGTACTATCGTAAAACTTGGTACTACAATGGCAGATAAGTACCTGATAGCGTAATAGATAACTACCTAATGGAATTCGGTGAGCACTTTTTTTATTGTGCACAAAATCGGGTTAGGCGACATGTCGCCCTCTTGATATTTTGCCTACAGGCGAGTCGTGCCCTCTTACCTGCAGGCGAGTCGTGCCCTCTTACCTGCAGGCGAGTCGTGCCTTCTCCCCGCGCCGGAGCCGTATGTCGGACTCAAAGTTTATGACTTTATAAAAGTTTAGTCGGCCGCATACGAAAACTGCAAACCCATACAGCAGATACAGCATATCCATTACTTGTTAAACTCCGATAAGGATAAAAGGGACCGTTGAGAAGCCGCAATGAATTAGGCGTATCTGTTGCCTACGTCTGAAGTTGTCGTATGCGGTCCGCTTCGGAATCATACCTTAAGGCCCCGAATCAGATCAGCATTGAACAATCGGTATTTTCGAAACCGTTTTTCTTTTTACCTATAAAACCTACAGATCTGGAATTTACATGCCTGCATACTACAGGATATACAGAGTAACATCACCTTTTCATAAATTAAATAAAAAAGGACGCAATAGTTGAAAAATGTTCTGAACATCACTCTACTCTTCCTTATGAAACCAAATATTTTCTACAATATGTATCCAAATAATTTAAAATTTCACATGTATGTTAAATAAGTGTACCTGTGTGACCTTCTTAGTTAGTAACCGTTGTCGCCTATAAAGTTATCTATTAAAATTAGTTTTACTGATTTTTACGGTTCAAATATGAGCGAATGACCTTGAGCACTTGTATGGTCAAAGTCATTCGCGTATGTAATCACCTTAACGCATGTCGTCTGTGGATCGTAGGTTGCCGAAGGTGAGATTGTCTGATACATATCTCCCGCACCCGGTCGACCCGGGACCTTCTCTTTCGAGCTGGCTCTCTTCGGGTGTGAGGATCACAGAGCCCTCATCTAGCCCCCGGGTATGCCCCCAATTCGGTGATTCGAGCAATATTTTTTTTTTTAATTTATTTAGGTTTATTACAATTTGGTGGGAATTTTGAATTTTGATCTACTAGGTATACCCTCGGCTCTGCTTGTACACATACATACATATAATCACGCCTTTAACCCCGGCGGGCTAGGCAGAGGTGAATTTACACCGACATTTGCCTACCCCACTGGGAAAGAGGCTGGGAGGTGACAGAGTGTAACATTATATATTTCACCAATCATTGTAGCATTTAGGGGATGAGCCTATTACCGTATTCCTGGCACTATTGTTGACTCGAGCCATGTATAGGCTGAGTCTGGACTGTATATATCTGTGTGATGTTAAACAACCCTATCCCTTAGTCACCTTGTACGACACCGCATGGGAAGAAATGGGGGGACCCAAATTCTACTCTGCCGGGAACCACGCGGAATGAAATGATATACCTACCTATAGTATGTACGCAACAATACTATCTAGATACTGTAGTAATACAACTGATAGCCCTGTGTTTACACTATCTCAGTGGCGTCGATAATGTGTGTTTAAGACATGTTAATATTATCGATACATCAAAATACAAGCACCTATCGACGAATGACATGATTACAGATTATAAGGAAGTAGTGTTTGCAATAAAAGTGTATGGACATAATTATCTACACTAATATTATAAAGAGGAAAGATTAGTACCTATTTTTGTATGTTTGTATGTTTGTAATGAATAGGCTCCGGAACTACTGTACCGATTTCAATAATTCTTTCACCTATAGAAAGCTACACTATCTGGGAGTAACATAGGCTATATAACATCACGCTACTACTAAAGGGAGCGGAGCAGTGAGCATAAATGTAAATAAATCGGGCAGATTTCCATACATTAAAGTTGGAAATCCGAATTCCACGCGGGCGGAGCCGCGGGCAACAGCTAGTATATAATATTATGAGAAGAGATGATAAATGAAGTTAAAAAAGCTGTTAAAAAGTTTAAAGTGTGAACGTAGAGGGCTTTATAAGAGCAGAGGTAGGCTGAAGGTTTGGAGATGACATCTGACAAGAATGTATGGAGGAGAATGATATAATATACTAGCTGTCCCGGCGAACTTCGTACCGCCATATTTTTCCCGTTCCCGCTGCACCTATTTTCTCATCCTTTAAACCTTCCCTGGACACCCACGAATATTTCAAGACTAAAATTAGCCAAATCGGTTCAGCCGTTCTTGAGTTATAAAATAACAACGAAAAGTGGCATTGATTTTTATATATTAGAAGAAGATGTAGCAAGGACTATAAAATATAATTCGGGACACGTATTTAGGAGGCGCGGGTTCGATCCCCGCTCTGTGCAAATATTTGTGTTCATGAAATATGGGTATTTGCATTGGTCTGGTCGTGCCTCGGAGAGCACGTTAAGCCGTCGGTCCCAGATGCCATAAGAACATCTATGGCAGTCGTTACAGGTAGTTGGAGCCCTAAAAAATCCAAAAACAGCGGTCTAGCTGCAAAGCTTCGATATCGCCTAATGTTATCATTGGGCTGTGAAGGTCAGATGGCAATCGCTTCACGAAAAAATATCGAGGTCTAGCCAAATCTGTAGTTAAGACTGGTAAAGCGGTCCCAGACTCCGAGCTGAAAAGCCTCGAATGCGACTGGTAATTAACGCTAGGATGAGAGAGTGGCACCCCGTGCTATCCTCAAAAGACATCCTAGAAACGTGTAAGTAAGTACTGCGCGTGTAGAGCATATTTTGAGCACAGTTTAGGTCATGGGCTCATTATATTCTCACATGTAAGCACCTACTCCGAGTATACTCGTAATAGGTATACACAAAATTTTATACACATTCCAAGAAAACAAAACACTACGCACAGGTAACATTATCTACCTTTACGATTATTTACAACCGAAACAATTAAGTTTGACAAGCGTATTGTGCATCGCTCAAGCTCCAAGTGTATCTCTATTCTTTGAATTCAGACCGCACTTAAGTTCATTGTTTGCATTCCTAAAAATGTAATAGATTTATTGATAATAATGCTTGAGCGGGGGTTAAAAAGTGGAGGTTGGGTACGGAGTGAGAATATTTTGGACAGTCGTCTTGTGGGACCCGAGAGAGTCGGACATAAGTCTTCTTCTTAGCTTTAGTTCCAGTCACATTCGAAGTTTTAAGTGTTAGAGTAGGTACTATTATATCGTCTGCGTATGTTTCCGTCAGTCGCCTCTTACGACGCCCTTCGGATGAGATGGGTAGTGATACTTGTATTCTTTCTCTGTCACTACACGGTTATTGATGATGTTTATTTCATTAAGTATAGTTAACTAGCCGATGACCGATGACCGATGGGGTCGAAAAGTCCTCGAGTGGAGGCCACCTATCGGCAAGCGTAGGACGTCCACCCACAAGGTGGACAGACGACCTCATTAAGGCCGCGGGAACGCGCTGGATGCGAGCCGCTTCCAACCGGTCTTATTAGAGATCTATAGGGAAGGCCTATGTCCAGCAGTGGACTTCCTATGGCTGAAATGATGATGATGATGAACTAGCCGATACTCGCGTGGTATTTTGTTCACGTTCCGTAAAACCTTTCGTGAAACTTAAGAAACCTGAGTCGTTCTGGAGTTATACGCTTACTAACACGCATTTTTATTGTTATAAGAAGATGTTATGTGTTATGACCTTCGCCTGAAACTCAGTTCAATGTTATAAGTTTAAAGGTATGGTTCCGAAGCCTACCGCATACGACGCATGCAGCACATACAGCGTGGTACCCATTACTTGTTAAACTTCTTCTTCTTCCTCCTAGCGTTAATTCCCAGTCGCATCCGAAGCTTTCAGCTCGGAGTCTGGGGTCCGCTTTTACCAGTCATAGCTACAGATTTGGCTAGACCTCGATTTTTCCGTGAAGCGATTGCCATCTGACCTCCACGACCCAATGTTAACATTAGGCGATATCGAAGCTTTGCAGCTAGACCGTTGTTTTTGGACTTTTTAGGGCACAACTACCCGTAACGACTGCCATAGATGTTCTTATGGCAACCGGGACCGACGGCTTAACGTGCTCTCCGAGGCGTGCATTGGTCTGGTCGTGACCAGACCAATGCAAAAACCCATATTTCATGAACACAAATATTTGCACTGAGCGGGGATCGAACCCGCGCCTCCTGCGTAGCGGCCGCGTTCACTACCGCTACGCCACGGAGGCTGCCATTACTTGTTAAACTCCGATACGGATAAAGGCGACCATTGAGAAGCCGCAATGAATTACGTGTATCTTTTTTTTTTATCATGCGAAAAATCCCCACGGATTCCTCCCCCGCCGGAGCCGGAGGAGAAGGTTATGTCGGACTCGAACTGACTAAAACGCACGCCGTCTGTGGGCCGTCGGTTGCCGGAGGTGAGATTGTCGTAGCCATATCCCTTACACCCCGGCCGACCCAGGGCCTTAACTCTCGATCTGGCCCTCTTCCGGTGTGGGGACCAAAGAGTCCCCACTCGCCCCCGGGTATGGGGAGGCACGCAATGCGCGCCACCACCGCGGCCTGCTCCTGCTGGGTGACAGGCGGCTCTACCCGTCACCCCCAGGCCCGCGCTCATGGGGGACGGAGGCCATTCTGCGACCTCCGCCGCCCGAGTTGCCGCCGCTCGTCACGGGGATAATTACGTGTATCTACTGCGTGCGTCTGCAGTTGTTGTATGCGGTTACCTTTGGAATCATACCTTTAGCGGTATGGATACGGAACAACCCTGAAAAACATTCTCTCATCAAAAAAATGACTAACTATTAAAATATACAAAAATGCGTTTCAATTAAAGGAAATTTAATTTAAAATAATACTCGTATATTTACGTCCCAATTGAGCAGTCCAACTGGAATACTGCTAAATAACCTCGTGTTGTGTTCCCGGCGGTAAGTAGGGTAGCCAGAGCTCACTGGAGAGGTTTTGTGCTATCAGTGGGAAGACCAAAGGCTTGTCCTACTTATCTTCTGCGCTGACGGCACAGAATCTCTCTGTTCTTATACGGTTAGCAGCGCGAGTGCGACTCCCCTGGTATTACACTCGTCCATACGCCACGGTAACCACTTGCCATCAGGTCTTGGTCTAGGTCATGCTTGTCTGCGACCTAAGTAGTATTAAAAATATCTGTATAACTCCGGACGCGTATCTTGGACCGAAATTGCAAGACAAACGAGGCTCTGGCGCCCGCGGATAGCTTTATAATAATTTATACTTGGTGAATTTGAGTTCGTCCTGTTCGTCCACCGCAGTAGCATCCCGTGCTATCCTCAAAAGACACCCAAGAAACGTGTAGGTACTGCGCGTATAGGGCACATTTTGAGCACATTTTAGGTTCAAGAAAAATATAGATAACTAAGTACTTGAACAGAGAGTTGGTTAGTACAATTTTACACCTTTATCTTATTATCCTCATAATTATGAACTTCCTCAATCCCCAAGCATAAATAACAATGTTTTATCAGCGTTTGATAACATTATTATCTGACGTAAATACCTATCTGTATTTAACTACAATATTATAATGAACTAGCTGACGCCCGCGACTCCGACTTAGGTGACATCTCATCCGCGAAAGATTTTATCTTCGGATGAAATGCCGCCCTTTTTAAATTGTTAGGTCAAAAATCATAATGAATACTACCACCCGAATGAATGTAGCAGTTGTGAATGGGCCTGCATAATCCGATTCCCGCTGGCTTGCTCTGCAAAGGGGAGCCATGGTGGAGATGTCTTTTTAATTCCATAGAAATTGCTATGGTCTTTCTATATGGGGTAAGATTATTATTTTCCACAGGCTTCCCTTTTAAAACTTTTCCCAAGGTCTAATCTACCCCAGTACCAAATTTCTCTCAAAAGGTTATTTTTAACAAAATGTGAAGGGTACTGGATCCTACGACATAGGGAATTCTAGTGTGGGATCCAGGGAGCATTTAAATGTAGGTACATTTTAACCCTTTTTTTTGTTATAAAAGGTAGCCTATATCCTTTCTCAAGCTCTAGTCCATATTTGTACCAAATTTCATCAAGATCGGTTTAATAGTTTAGATGTGAAAGCGTAACAGACAGACGGACAGAGTAACTTTCGCATTTATAATATTAGCACAGATATTAGTATGGACGGATATTGTTATTGTGCGCCCATGGTGGTAGGTACCTACACTCATAAAAACAGGTGGTGTTTTTTCCTCAAAGTAGAGTCATATAGATGTTATCTTATTATAGCATGATGATTATATTTTAGTATCAGTCAGGTTATATAGTTGGTTTTATATACTCTCGTTTATATTTTGATGTTCATAAGTTTCACTGTTGAAATTCAAAAAGTAGGTATTCGACCGCACACTGCAGTAGTATACAGTATGCAGTAAATATTGCTCAGGCCTCATAATATATCTTGTACATAAAATGTTGTAAATGTGCTCTATCCGCGCTATCTTGGATGTCTTTTGAGGAAAGCACGGAGTGCTACTGCGATGGACGAGCTCAAATTCACCAAGCATAGATTATATTGTTACAAAACAAACCGCGCGCGTAAGGGCCTGGGTCCAATGGTTTATGTTGCATGTGATGTTATTATTATCTAGCTGTTGCCCGCGGCTCCGAGCGCCCTTTCCCAAGGTATACCTAATCTATCTCTGTACCAAATGTCATCAAAATCGGTTCAGTGGTTTAGTAGACGTGAAAGCGGACAGACAGATAGACGGAAATACAGACAGACAGAGCGCAATTTTATGACAGGCTAATGCGGGAGCTCTGCTCCGCTTCACCGTATTTTTTTATAACCATTTTTTATAAATAAACTAGCTGACCCGGAGAACTTCGTACCGCCATATTTTCTGATCCCGTTCCCGCTGCATATCTCTAAATTTATCAGTGTTTCTCTACAATATTATGCATGTATTAAACATATAAACCTTCCTCTTGAAAATACTCTATCTATTGAAAAAAGCCGCTTCAAAATCCGTTGCGTAGTTTTGAAGATTAGCATACATAGGGACGGACAGACAGCGACAGTGACTTTGTTTTATAATGTAGTGAAGAACGGCTGAACCGATCTGGCTAATTTTAGTCTTGAAATATTCGTGGGTGTCCAGGAGTTTTTTATAATAAATAATGACGACCATGTTCATAAAGGTATATCTCTTTTTGTTACAGGAACAAGATGGAGGCAGTAGTATTTGACGGAAAGACCTTGAGCCTAAAGTACCAAAAGGACTACCCCATCCCCAAGATCACTGGCGATGATGACGTCATCGTCAAGATTGAATACTCCGGGATCTGCGGAACTGATCTACATATCTTGCAGGTACGTGTACTTCTTCCTCTTAGCGTTAATTCCCAGTCGCATCCGAAGCTTTCAGCTCGGAGTCTGGGGTCCGCTTTTTGCCAGTCTTAACTACGAATTTGGCTAGACCTCGATATTTTCTGTGAAGCGATTGCCATCTGACCTCCACATCCCAATGGTAACATTAGGCGATATCGAAGCTTTGCAGCTAGACTGTTGTTTTTTGGATTTTTGAGGGCTCCAACTACCCGTAACGACTGCCATAGATGTTCTTATGGCAACCGGGACCGACGGCTTAACGTGCTCTCCGAGGCACGACCAGACCAATGCAAATACCCATATTTCATGAATACAAATATTTGCACTGAGTGGGGATAGAACCCACGCCTCCTGCGTAGCGGCCGCGTTCACTACCGCTACGCCACGGAGGTACGTGTACTATAATCGTTGAACGACCTCCGTCCCCCATGAGCGAGGGCCTGGGGGTGACAAATGAATGGAGCCTGTCACCTTAGCAGAAGCAGGCTGGGAAAGATCGGAACACCGTGATACCAGGGTAAAATAGGTACAAGTTGGAAGCCGACTTCATGTCGCAACAGCAGACGACGTGTCGTCGCTTTCATGCAAATACATTGAAACCAGTAGTGTCGCTGCGACATGTCGTCCGCTGCAGCCTCATGTCGTCCGCTATTTCATGGAAATAAGGTACAAGTTGGTAGCACCAGTAGTGTCGCGGTGACACGTCGTCTGCTGCTGCCTCCATGTCTCTCACTGCCAACTCGTACCTACCTTTAGTATTACCGTGGTGATACCCACATCCGAGGGGGCCATCTCTTTTTTTTAATTACCACGTATGTGGCAGAACTGGAATTAAATGAAAAACTGGAAACGGATCTAGGTCAGCAGGAGATGCGAGGGTTATGTGTTAGGCAATCTCATATCCCGGATTTGAATACCCAAGATGACGTGCGGTTTTAGTCGCCTCGAGTACGACATGAAAGAAACTTCATCCCACGCACGCTCAAGCTGTTCATCGCTTACGCTTTTTTGAATAGATTTAACATTTTACTCTAATGAAATGTTGTTCACTTCCCAGGGTGAGTTCCCAGCCAGCAAGGAGCGTCCTCTTCCCCTGGGTCACGAGTCCTCTGGTGTGATCACTGCGGTGGGCAAGAATTCCGTCTTCAAGGTTGGACAGAAAGTATCCATTGACCCTAACTGGTAAGTTCGTTTAAGGTGAACGAAGACCTAACCGCACCACACTCACCGCAGTCGCCGCAGTCATCGCTTTTGTATTCGATCGCTTGCAGCGACTGCGGCGCGACTACGAGTGCGAGGTTGGTATGGTATGGTATGGCGGGCTGGTTTCCGCAACTCCACGTCATGGCGCGGTTTTTGCGTTAGGGTGGGCATTTTATTCCAGCCACCTCAGCTCGCTGAAAAACGCCAGCAGGCTGTTAATGCTGCTGGTGACCTCCCGGAGCGTACTTGTGTCTGGGAAGTACTTAGCCCTGTATGTGCGAGGTTGCATAGAACTTTATATAAAGAATTCGGAATGCGAGGTCTACGGTGCGTGAGGTGCGGCTAGGTCTGCGTTCACCTTTAAGATACTTTGGGAAAATATATTGTTAGATACTTTCTGAAGTTTTCACTTTTTAACGGATTCTATCGCGAACTATTTGCCAAAAGCTACAGTAAGCTCTTTATTAAATCGAATATACAAAGCGGCATTGATAGGATCCTGCCAAATTTGGATAGGTACGGGGGAACACTGCTGACGGTGGAGGTGAGCGCTGATGCATCACAAGGTGGCCACTCTAAACCTACATCTGGGTCACAAGTCCCAGTCGCCGTCACGGTGTTCCTCTTTGTATCACGCTATGGACCCGGCGACCGCACGGTGAATCCATGGAGTGCTGAGAATCGGATCTCTCTCTATTTACCTTTAGCCCGGTGTTTCGGCCACTTTTTCAGCAGCCATGGTCCCGCGACCATGACTGCTGAAAAGTAGCCAACGGTAGGGTTCTAAAGACATCCTTAATTAGACATTACCATTAATCAAAGACTTATTCCCTCCAGCGCCTGCATGCTTTGCGACTTCTGCCGCGGAGGGAACTACCACTACTGTCTCACTGCTGGCATCAACAGTACTATAGGCATCTGGAGGGACGGAGGCTGGGCGGAGTACTGCAAAGTACCTCAGCAACAGATCTTCCCTCTACCTGATGGAATTACCACTGAGCAAGGTATGTAAAGCTACGGATAGAACATCCTTCTATCACCCTCTATGTCTCGAAAAGCCGTTAAACCACGTCCTGCCCCTCTAGACAAGTGGCAATTCGTCGGCCGGCGTTTTGTAGATTAAAATGCCAAATGTATGGGATTTGACGTATATGACAGCGTCAACGAATGTCAAAAACGTCAAATCCTATACATTCGTCATTCTATTCCATGATACGCCGAGCAACGAATTGCCACTTGTCTAGGGGGGCTGGTTGACATTTGAACATCTATGGCAGTCGTTTTGCAATGCTTCAATATCGCCAATGGGTTATGGCGGTAGGATGGCAGTCGCTTCACGGAACGTATCGAAGTTCAGCCAAACTCGTAGTCAGACTGGAAAAAGCGGACCCCAGACTCCGAGGTGAAAGCTTCGGATGCCACTGGGATTACTTGTGTGGTGTTGTAAAAGACGAATAGGCTTGCTAATTGATTGATTCTTGTAAGGTTTTATTTTTTTCGCGCGAAAAATCCCCACGGACACCTCCCCCGCCGGAGCCGGAGGAGGAGGTTATGTCGGACTCGAACCGACTAAAACACACGCCGTCTGTGGGCCGTCAGTCGCCGGAGGTGAGATTGTCGTAGCCATATCCCCCGCACCCCGGCCGACCCAGTACTATATCTCTCGATCTGGCCCTCTTCCGGTTTGGGGACCACAGAGTCCCCAACTCGCCCCCGGGTATGGGGAGGCACGCAATGCGCGCCACCGCCGCGGCCTGCTTCTGCTAGGGTGACAGGCGGCTCCATCCGTCACCCCCTGATTGTTGTAAGCTAAGGGTTGATTGATAGATTGAAGTACCTATACACATTTACATGTGATATTTGTATCCTATTTCAGCTGGCCTCACGGAGCCTTACTCCTGCGTCGCTCACGGCTTCGACCGCGCCTCTCCCATCAATGTTGGGAAGAAGATTCTCATTATAGGCGCTGGAATCATTGGTGAGTATATTTATATGATGACTTGCTGACCCCGCGAACTTCGTACCGCCTAACAGTCGATTCTTTTTTTTTTTCTCTCCGTAAGAACCATCCTTGTACTTCAAGGAACATTCTGAAAAAAGAATTAGCGAAATCGGTTCAGCCGTATTTGAGATTTGCGCTTAGCAACATATTTTTGGAAATTCATTTTTATATAATAGAAGATTACATATATTTTTTATATATGTGGGGTAGGCAAAGATCACAGTTTTCCACTTGCCACGATCCTGGCATACATCTTCCGCTTCTTCTACTTTCAACAGGGATGGATTGTAGTATAAAATAACACATAAAATTACATTGCTTTTCAGGAAATCTCTGGGTAACTACCCTCCATCATCACGGACACAGAGACGTCACCGTCTCCGAGATGAACAAAACCAGGCTGGAGATTGTCAAACGACTGGGTGAGTTCTTCACTAATTTTCCAAGTAAAGGTTCTGTAGAGTCCAAACACATTTAAATATTACAATAATAAAATGTACTTGCAGATACCGGCTTCAGGTTAGTCAGCCCAGATGTCCTGGCACAGGAGAAGATCCTCTACGATGTCATCATTGACTGCACAGGTAATTTATCCAGATTTACAATTGTTTTATCGAATGCACTTTGAGAAGTGTGCGCAGGATTTGCACAATCTAATTCTGCCAAGCCCCTTCCACCATCGAAAGACCAGACGCACGGAGACGACGCGCCACCATATACATCATGAGTGAGAGGGGGAGGAAAAAAGAGGGAGAGAGAGAGAGAGAGAGAGAGAGAGAGAGGGGGAGAGAGAGAGAGAGAGAGAGAGAGAGAGAGAGGGAGAGAGAGAGAGAGAGAGAGGGAGAGAGAGAGAGATAATGGATTACCTAACCTAGCCTATCAGCCATAACAAAGCACTTTTACGGATACCACCTCAGGATTTCCTCGTATTTCGGTGGACCTCGGCCCGTTTACGGCTTTAAGATGGGCCTCTCGGGAGTGGGAAGCACGACGTCTTCATTTATTCATTCCTTTTTTATGCCACTTAGGTGGTAGCCAAGCACACGGCCCACCACATCCTACCCTGGAGAGGGGCCTGCTTCTACTGGGGTGACTTACAACCGCACCTGTCAACCCAGGCCTGCCTTCAGAGCACCAGCCCGTCCCTTGTCTGTTGAGGCTTATGTATGACTTTCCTCATTAAAATCTGGCCGTTTTGTTTCCCCAGGCGTGGGCAAAGTAATGGAGAACAGCTTCAACTACATGAAATCTGGTGGCAAATACGTCCTTTTCGGATGCTGCCCACCTACTCACCAAGCTAGGTAAGCGTTCATCATTTTTCGATCTAACTACAAAAGGCCATAACTTTGATATTGTCCGTGAAGTGACTGCCATCTGTCCTCTAGGTATGTACTTTATCTGACTTTTCAAGGCTTCAATTATCCTTATTGACACAAGTGTTCGTATGGTAAACAAGACCGATCGATGGCTTAAGATGCTTACTGAGACACAAAGGGAACACTTATTGTTTTAAGAATTGCCACCTATCCTAACACTGACCTAGCTCGTATAGCTTAACTTTGCAATATGTTCTCAGTTGCCAGAGCTAACACTATCTTTTACTACTTTTACTTCACTACCGAAGAGAAATAGTCAAATAGCGCATTGCACAACCGTATATGATGCGTTTAGAGGAACATAAAGAGAGGATCCTCCGACCAGGCAAGTGATCAGATCACGCCTGGCGGGCCGCCAACCAACCATTGTCGTTGGGATGTTGTATATAATATTATCTTGTACCAGCGCTGGAACTTCACTTTTGCGATGCAGAATTCGTAGTGACGTAGTAGTTCGGCTTGCTGTCGCTAGATGGCGCTGGGTACATGTTGTATCGCTACTTAATAATATATTATTGTTTTACAGTTTGAATCCGTTCGAGATCTACAACAAGGAATTGACCGTCATCGGAGTTAAGATCAATCCTTTCAGCTTCCCCAACGCGCTTGGATGGATCAAGGCTATGGGTGACAGGTAATGTCTAGAACTACTTATTACTGACAGAGACTTGAGACTAGTAATCCAGCCAAAATAGACGAAATAAAATGGTAAGCTTACTTATATTAGCATAGACTTGAAAATTGGTGGGGGTCTTAAATACACCATAATGAAAGAGGTATCTAAAGTCCCCATCGATTGGCCTTCTGCATTTTTTTTTATTCAAGGTTAAATGTAAAATATATTGGATTCTCGCATTTTTCTCGTAAAAGGCAAATGATATCGCAAAAGTGGGTAAGACAAAATTGTAGATCATGTAGGAAGGTATCAAACCAGGCGCGGTCCGAGGGGGGTTAGGGGCGGTCACAGGGGACATGACTCCCCCTAAAACCATGCACGTCATATTGAAAAGTCCCAGTACGAGGGGAGGGGAGGGGGGTTAAATTTCTTAAGGAATTTCCGAAGTGACCCCCCACCCCTCCCCCAAAACTTCAAGCTGCGACCGCGCCTGTATCAAACTTTTTTTTTGTACGGATCACCATTTCGGAAATACTTTTGAATCTCTAAAAATGAAAAGTATCTCTTTTTCCCTAATTGTGCCACCTCACACTCTATTACCTGTAAGTCGGTTCGTTCCGACATAGCTACCCCGCAGACTGGTAGGAAGGGGAGTGTCGATGGGGATTACCGTACGAAATAAAGTAGACGAAAGTGTATTATCTAATAGCGCCTCCTCAATTAGCGTTAGCAACGATTGACTGCTTAGGTATATTGCTTTGGCATTTTGACAGGGAATAAACGACTCTAAATTAACACCCATTGGAGACTAATTTTTTCCTTGAAATAGGCGGGAATGGGTCCCATGGGTAGCGGGATCAATATTATCAAATTAATTTCTTGCTGCATATTCGACTGTTTAACAGACAGAATACATACCTACAGTCCAGACTTAGCCTCAGATGCAAGTCAACAATAGTGCCCGGAATTCTCGCCTACGATTATATCATACGATCTTCGCAAGTGCATTGCCTGTCTATCCCACTCGCGTATGTAAAAATACAATTATTGCTTGAAAATTTTGTTTACGTGGACGCTATCAATATTCAATTGCGAGGTAATCCTCGCCAGCGTGGATGAGCGAGCGACAAATTATTTTTGCGAGTGTTTAGAGTTAAGACGAAGCGACTTCTTATGTCCTTTCGATAATCGTATGTTGCAGGCCTAAGCCTTAAATCTATTTAGTCGGCTTAGCTAAGAATATCAATTTTGTTACAGATATCTGAACTACAACAATCTTGGCGTAAAGACCTACCGCCTCTCAGAGTTCCAATCAGCCATCGACGACTTGAAGACTGGGTCTGTAGCCAAGGCTATCTTTAAAATAACCCCTGATTGATTGTTAATAAATTTTTAATTTATTTTGTTTTTATATACTTATTAAAAATAATTTATATAATTATAGTTTTTTTTATTTAATACACAAACATAATCCGCGGTAGCCTAGTGGTATGGGTAATGGACTGCTGAGACGAGGTCTCGGGTTCGATCCCAGGTTTTACCATGGCACACACCAATGACTTTTCGATGCTTTTCGAAGTTATGTGTGTAGTTATTTATCGCAGGTTTATAAGTGCCCGGTTAATGGCAATAGGCTCGCCACCTATTACATTGGGCCCTAAACATAAACGGTGAAATGTGAGTGCTAGCACCTCTGCCTACCACTTCGGGGATATAGGCGTGAGTTTATGTTATGTAAACATAGACAAATGAATTCTATCCTGACAGTATTTTACCGTCTCTACCATGGTGAATGTTCTGATGAGCTCTTCCAAGAGCTTCTTGAGGACTACTTCCACAACTAACAGCTCCCCACAGCGAGCAAGAGAGCAAATATGGGCAAGCAATCATCCAGTTTCGGCAGGTTTCATAATTTCATTAGCCCTAAAGAAAATCTGCCACCTGGACACCATCTTCCGTGGCCAACTTGGAAGGTATTAAATCGCCTGCGGACCCAAGTTGGCCCCTGTAATGCAAATTTGACAAAATGGGGCTATCTAGACCAGTCGCAAGAGTCCTGCGACTGTGGGGCCCCATCCCAGTCCATGCTGCATTTGCTCTCTTGCCCACTGTGCCCTTCCACCTGAACTATCGAAGACCTGAGTAGGGCAACGGACAATGCTGTAGCCTTGGCCAAATATTGGAGCAACAAAATGAAAAAAAAAAAATGAAAAAATTTTTGAGCCAAAAGTGCAACACCAGGGGAGTCACACTCGTGTTGTTAACTCTGTAAGAACAGAGAGATTCTGTGCCGTCAGCGCAGAAGACAAGCGGGACAAGCCTTTGGTCTTGAAGGTAAATAAAATCTTTAAAAAAAACATTACGAACATCTTTATTAGCACTTTTTATCGTCAACAAACTTGAATACGGCCTTCGAAACGGATCCGGACTTCAGGTCGTCTAAGGCTGCTTTATATTCTGAGAGGCGATATGTCTTCACTCCAAGTTTCGAGTAGTTCACATACCTGAAACAGAAACTGATGCTAGAATAGGATCCCATTTGCGACTCCTTCAATCGTGCTAGCCTGTGGTGCTACTCACATACTGTGGAAGCTATTCCATCTCGCTAGGATGTTCCTATGATAACCGGGACCGATGGCTTAACGTACTCCTCGAGACATGAATACACCTTGACTCTAGACTAGACCAACGTAGCAGTCGAATGCACTGCCGCCAAGCCACAGAGCCATCATCTAATACTGCATTAGATGGTATTATCCCAAATAATTTTCAATTTTATAATAGCAGTACCTCCTAGTAAGCAGTAGTCTCCCAGCTTCCGTGGCGTAGCGTTAGTGAACGCGGCCGCTAAGCAGGAGGCGCGGGTTCGATCCCCGCTCAGTGCAAATATTTTTATGCATGAATATGAGTATTTACATTGGACTGGTTGTGCCTCGGAGAGCACGTTAAGCTGTCGGTCCCAGTTGCCATGCAAACATCCATGACGGTAGTCGTTACGGGTATGGATTCCTAAAAAAGTCCAACAACTGGTCTAGCTGCAATGCTTCGAAATCGCCCAATATTGCTATTGGGTTATAGAAGTCATATGGCAGTCGCTTCACGGAAAATATCGAAGACCAGCCAAATCCGCAGTTAGACTGGTAAAGCGGACCCCAGACTCCGAGGTGAAAGCTTCGGATGCGACTGGGATTAACGCTAGGATGAAGAGTTACCTGTCTCCCATAGCATCGATCCACTTGAGGGCTGTGAAGAAGGTGAAGGGATTGATCTTTGCTCCAATGATGGTCAGCTCCTTGTCGAAGATCTCGTATGGATTGAGTCTGGAAATGTTTAAGAGCTATGTACAATTAGCTGCGTGGATTTTTGATCCAGCACCTACAACCCATGGGAGACAATTTTCAGGCTAAAAAGTAGCCTGTGTTACTTCACGCGGGCTATATGGTTCACGACAGGGCCGCGTGGTTCCTGGCACAGTAGAATTTGAGCCACCCCATTTCCTCCCGTGCGGTGTCGTACAAGGCGACTAAGGGATAGGGCTGTTTAACATCAGACAGATATATACAATACAGCCCATACTCAGCCTCAGATGCATGGTTCGAGTCAACAATAGTGCCCGAAATACGACATTATGCTGACCCCCCATTGCGTGGGACCGAATGCAATTATTGGTGAAATTGGGTGTTGATTCACCTATGCCTAACCCTCCGGGGAAGAAGGCGTAAATATAAGTATATATGTATGTATGTAAAAAAAACCCGACTGCTGTTTAAAAGATCAGTTTGATAGCAGGCCATTAATTTTCTTTTGGTTGATGATTTGCAAATGGGTACCGCCTGCAATCTTTGTTTCGATCTTCTAAAAAGCAGTCAAATTTTTAATCTTTTCATTGACATTTCTTGTCAAGTAGTATAATTCTTGGTAATTTGTTGCTCGTGTCCAGGTGCACAGAAAAGGCTGCTCTGGTGTGTGAGAATGAGAGATATTCTTCGACAAAGAGATGAGAAATCACTACTTTCTTACTTAGTGCTGTCAGTTGGTGGGCAGCAGCCGAAGATAATGTACTTGCCACCCGGCTTCATGTAATTGAAGCTAATCTCCATTACTTTGCCAATACCTGTAAAGAGAGAAGAGAGAAAGAATGAGAAAGAGAAAAATGACAGCCTCCGTGGCGTAGCTGTAGTGAACGCGGCCACTACGCAGGAGGCGCGGGTTCGGTCCCCGCTCAGTGCAAATATTTGTGTTCATGAAATATGCCATGGGTATTTGCATTGGTCTGGTCCTGCCTCGGAGAGCACGTTAAGCCGTCGGTCCCGGTTGACATAAGAACATCTATGGCAGTCGTTACGGGTAGTTGGAGCCCTAAAAAGTCCAAAAACAACGGTCTAGCTACAAAGCTTCGATATCGCCTAATGTTACCATTGGGTCGTGGAGATCAGATGGCAATCGCTTCACGGAAAATATCGAGCCAAATCCGTAGTAAAGACTAGTAAAGCGGACCCCATGCTCTGATGCTGAAAAGCTTCAGATGCGACTGGGAATTAACGCTAGGATGAAGAAGAAGAGAAAAATGTCGAATTTTAGCCAAATCCGCTGGTGGACTGGTAAAGCGGACACCAGACTGTCAAGTGGAAGCTTCGGATGCGACTGTGATTAACGCTAGAGTGAAGAGAGAGCGAGAGAAAGAGAGAGAGGAGGAGAGAGAGAGATAGAGAGAAGGAGCCTTTAGAGATTCAAATTTTATTGCCGGCTTATTCCCTACCTACCGGATTTAGACTTGGTACGTCGGAAGAAAGATTGAGAGCTTATCTGAGAGTCAGTCTGATTGAAGGACCAGCTTTATTCTCTGAGTTGGGAGGGCAGAAAGCAGTTACTGCAGAAGAAGCTGTATTAGCTAATTATAAAAGAAGGAGAAATAGTAAAACATAATAAACAGATAGCGGGCTATTATCTCCCCCAGCCGCGTGGTTCCCGGCAGAGTAGAATTTGGGCCACCATGCGGTATCGTGCAAGGTGACTAAGGGATAGGGCTGTTTAACATCAGACAGATATATACAGCCCAGACTCAGCCTCAGATGCATGGCTGAAGTCAACAAATTGCGTGGAACGGAATACAATGACTGGTGAAATGTGGGTGTTAATTCACCTCTGCCTAACCCTCCGAGGATAAAGGCGTGAGAATATATAAGTATTTTACCTGTGCAGTCAACTATGACATCGTACTGAATTTTTTCCTTCGCCAGTACGCTGGGGTCTACTAAACGGTAGCAAAAATCTGTAAAATATACGAATTAGTTATATAAAGTGCTCGTCTCCAGATGCATTCAGTGTTCGATTAACGACCAGTGAGTAGTCTTCATTTAGACGGAGAGATTCTCTCACGTTTCAGCACTGCAATTCGAAAAATCGTACTCGAGTATCACTAGCAATAATCGCCATACCATAATCGTATCAAAATGTTCACACACAGGCAAACACTGAATCCTCGCCTACGATAATATCATACGAGATTCGCAAGAGATATATCGCCTATGTCAAAATACGATTCTTGCTTGAAAATTCAGTTTAAGTGGACACTACCAATATTCAATTATTGCGAGGTATAGGTACAAGTTGGAAGCCGACTTCATGTCGCAACAGCAGACGACGTGTCGTCGCTTTCATGGAAATACATTGAAACCAGCCCCCCTAGACAAGAGGCAATTCGTTGCTCGGCGTATCATGGAATAGCATGACAAATGTATAGGATTTGACGTTTTTGACATTCGTTGACGCCTGTTATATACGTCAAATCCCATATATTTGGCATTCTATTCCATCATACGCCGAGCAACGAATTGCCACTTGTCTAGAGGGGCTGTAGTGTCGCTGCGACACGTCGTCCGCTGCAGCCTCATGTCGTCCACTATTTCATGGAAATAAGGTACAAGTTGGTAGCACCAGTAGTGTCCGGCGACACGTCGTCTGCCAGCTGCTGCCTCATGTCGCCCGCTGCCAACTGGTATCTTAATTCTCGCCAGCGTGAACAAGCGAGCAGCTATTGTTTCTTCGAATGTTTAGACGCAGCAACTTTTTTCTGTTTTTTCGATAATCGTATATTGAAGGCGGGAACGGGGAAACTATTCCCGTCAAAATGAGCGTTATGTACCTAAGTAATAAAGCTATGAAATAAAAATGAAAATCTTACTAAGTCCCTCGACGATAGCCAGTCGACTTTTGGACTTCTCAGAAACTGTAACATCTCTGTGTCCGTGATGATGCATAGCAGACGCAAAGAGGTTCCCTGGAGGACAGAATATATTTTACCTCGACCCTTACTAAATAGGTGGAAATTTGAAGGTTAAAGCTCTGCCTCATTAGGACGCTATGGTGACGTCGGCAGCGGCGCAGGCCTGGCTACTTCTAGCATCCGTAGGTTGCCAAGTTGAGTGGCCATGGCGTCTCGACAGTCATTTGTTTTGCGTCTTTTTCGTACTTTTTGTCGACGACCGGCGACTGTGTGAGCGAGGTGCAGTTTATAGGTGTACATTATAGTGGCAACACTGGCCACGTCGCCAGGCCTAGGATAGTCTGGCGTATCCACGTACGGAGCTGTAGTTCGTGGCCACATATCAATATTAACTGCTTTGATACGTAGCCGGCAGACAACCACACGACCCATGTGATGGAAAGTGGTTATCGTGGCCTATGGATGTGTGCAAACCAGTGGCGTCACACTCATGCTGCCGACCCTGTAGGAACTTTCTAATGACCTTGTTGAAGATCCCCATATTGTAGTCGCTTGGAAAAACCAACTTCAGCAGCAGCAACAGTAGACCACTTTGGTAACTAAACAAACTTACTTATTATACAAATATTTTGCTCTCACCAATGATGCCAGCGCCAAGGATGAGAACCTTGCTTCCGAGCCTCATGGGGGACGCTCTGTTAAAGGTGTGCACGACACAGGAGTAGGGCTCTGCAAGGGCACCTGCACTGGCAGAAAAGAAAACACCGTCAATTTTCCATCATCATCCTTTGAGTCTTTTTGCAACGCAGTTGGCGTCGGCTATACAGTCTTCTGCCGTTCCATTAAGACCTGGAATTCCTTACCAGTTCATGTGTTTCTCTCTTCCTATAGTCCCAGGTCCTAAGTTGTGAGTGAAAAAGCATCTGATGAGGCCGTCAAGCTGAGTGCCACCATTGTAACATAGTAGTGTTTATAATCCACGTATTAGCCGTGGGGTACCGGCAGAGTAGAATAGTACCAGGTGTCGTAGGAGCCGACTGAGGTACAGCGGAACCGACCAATGGCGGTATAACCATTTTAAATCGGCGTAGCTAAAATGGCACAGGGCGAGGATGGGCAGCAGCATCCTCGCCGCGAAGCTACGTCCTGCGATTGCCAACACGCCTGCCCAGCGTGGCGATTATGGGCAAACTCCCCCTATGACAGGCACAAATAGGACCAGGCCCCTAGTCCCCGGCAGCTCCGCTAGACCTGGCTCCGGTAGCGGTCAGGGTAACGGCGGAGCAGGGGGTGCTAAGAATCCCCGGCAGAGATCCGGCTACCACCCCAAACGACGACTGGCCCTGGTAACGCACAACGTACGCACGATGAGGACTGACGAGAGGATTGCTGAGCTGGAAGAAGAGTTGAGTAGGTTGCGCTGGGATATTGTGGGGTTGTCTGAAGTCCGTAGAGAGGGCGAGGACACGATAACCCTAGGATCCGGCAACCTGCTCTACCACCGGGAAGGCGACCAGCAGTCGCAAGGTGGTGTCGGTTTTCTCGTTCACAGATCCCTCATTAACAACATCATTACCATCGAAAGTGTGTCGAGCAGGGTTGTATACCTAATACTCAGAATATCCAAGAGGTATTCGCTGAAGGTCATTCAGGTGTACGCACCGACCTCGAAACGCCCAGATGATGAAGTGGAGACTATGTATGAGGACGTAAGTAGGGCCATACATACGTCTAAGACCCACTTCACTGTTGTTATGGGAGACTTCAACG
The DNA here is from genome assembly GCA_914767945.1 of Eilema depressum. Classification (NCBI taxonomy): domain Eukaryota; kingdom Metazoa; phylum Arthropoda; class Insecta; order Lepidoptera; family Erebidae; genus Eilema; species Eilema depressum. Next base: position 6,683,871 of record OU612041.1, on the reverse strand, counting down.
CAAAGTTGGGTAAGAAAAGCGATGATGAGTTGAGAGTAGGGCAATTTGGATATGGACAACGGAACCCGCGGGGACAGAGGCTGGCTGCCTTTCTGGAGAAAGAGGGACTCTTCATGATGAACTCTTTCTTTCAGAAGCCGCCGCACAGGAAATGGACCTGGATGAGCCCTGATGATTCCACGAGGAATGAGATAGACTTCATCATGACCAACGAGAAACGAATATTCAGTGATGTCTCCGTGATCCACAGGGTGAAAACCGGTAGCGATCACAGAATCGTAAGAGGCACATTGGGTATTAACGTTAAACTCGAAAGGTCCCGCCTGATGAAGTCTACACTCCGACCTACTCGTGTCCAAATCCAAAACCCCGAGAACTTTCAGCTTGAGCTTTCAAGTCGCTTTGATTGCCTAGAGAACTTTGCGTCGGTGGACGAGATAAACAACAGGCTCGTAGAAACTGTCCAAACGGTGGGCTCTAAGCACTTCAGACCCCGCCGTTCAAATAGACCTCAGAAACTCTCCGATCACACCCAAAAACTCATGGCTAAACGACGCTCACTTCGACTGCAGTCTTCCGATGATGCAGAGTCATATAGGCAGCTCAACAGACAGATTTCCAAATCTCTGCGACACGACATACGTCTCTTTAATACTAAACATATTAAAGAGACAATCGAGCGGAACAAAGGCTCCAAAGTGTTCGCAAGAAATCTGTCTGTTGGGCAAAGCCAGTTGACTAAGCTGAAGAGAGAAGATGGCAGTATAGCGTCGACCAAGGCTGAGGTTTTGGAGGAGATCGAAAGGTTCTATGGACAGCTATACGCTTCGGTCGCTAATCCTGCTGGCAACATGGCGACCGACCCAAGAGCCAAGTTGACCCGACACTTCACCGAGGATATCCCGGACATCAGCCTGTACGAGATTAGAATGGCCCTGAATCAGCTTAAGAACAACAAGGCACCGGGTGACGACGGAATCACTTCAGAGCTTCTGAAAGCGGGTGGAACACCGGTACTTAAAGTCCTTCAGAGGCTTTTTAACACCGTCGTCCTCGAGGGCATAACGCCAGAAGCGTGGAACAGAGGCGTGGTGGTGCTGTTCTTTAAGAAAGGTGACAATACCTTACTGAAGAATTACAGACCCATCTCGCTTCTGAGCCATGTTTACAAGCTGTTTTCAAGGGTCATTACGAACCGTCTCGAGCGCAGGCTTGATGACTTCCAGCCTCCCGAACAAGCCGGTTTCCGAAGAGGCTACAGTACCATAGACCACATCCATACGCTGCGGCAAGTTATACAGAAGACCGAAGAGTATAATTTACCACTTTGCTTAGCGTTTGTGGACTATGAGAAAGCCTTTGATTCGGTCGAGACATGGGCTGTGCTTGAGTCTCTCCAGCGGTGCCGTATTGACTATCGGTACATCGAAGTGTTGAAGTGTTTGTATAATAACGCCACCATGTCGGTTCGAGTACAGGAACAGAGTTCGAGGGCGATCCCTTTGAAAAGAGGCGTAAGACAGGGAGACGTGATATCTCCGAAACTGTTTACGGCCACTTTGGAGAATGCCTTCAAGCTCCTGGAATGGAAAGGATTCGGCATCAATATTAATGGCGAATACATCACTCACCTCCGGTTTGCCGACGATATTGTAGTCATGGCAGAATCGATGGAAGATCTCAACACGATGCTCGAAGGCCTCAACCGAGTTTCTCAACAGGTGGGTCTTAAAATGAACATGGACAAGACAAAGGTGATGTGCAATGCCCATGTTGTACCTACCCCGATATCTGTTGAGAGCTCGGTTCTTGAAGTTGTTGACTCGTACGTCTACCTAGGACAAGTAGTCCAGTTAGGTAGGTCCAACTTCAAGAAAGAGGTCAATCGCCGAATCCAACTCGGCTGGGCAGCGTTCGGAAAATTACGCAATGTCTTCTCGTCCGACATACCTCAGTGTCTCAAGTCGAAGGTTTTCGACCAGTGTGTGTTACCAGTGATGACTTATGGCACTGAAACGTGGTCCCTCACTATGGGCCTTATGAGTAAGCTCAAAGTAGCCCAACGAGCTATGGAGAGGGCTATGCTCGGAGTCTCTCTGCGAGATCGAATCAGAAATGAGGAGATCCGTAGAAGAACCAAGGTTACCGACATAGCCCAGCGGATTAGCAAGTTGAAATGGCAGTGGGCAGGGCACATAGCACGGAGGACTGATGACCGATGGGGTCGAAAAGTCCTCGAGTGGAGGCCACGTATCGGCAAGCGCAGCGTGGGACATCCACCCACAAGGTGGACAGACGACCTCATTAAGGCCGCGGGAACGCGCTGGATGCGAGACGCTTCCAACCGGTCCTATTGGAGATCTATAGGGGAGGCCTATGTCCAGCAGTGGACTTCCTATGGCTGAAATGATGATGATGAGTGTTTATAATGGTAACCCTCTTTGCCGAGACTTTCCCTTCAGCTTATCATCAGGCGAGGTGAAGTCAAATTGGCATGTCCTATAACAAAAAAAATGCAAAGCGGCTGAACTTCGATATTTTTCGTGAAGCGACTGTCATTTGACCTCCACAATCTATTTGTTGAACTTTTTAGGGTCTACCTCCCCTAATGACTAGGTACCATTATATAGATGTCTAAATGTTTAGTCTAAATCCACCATGATACGTCGCAGCTTCGAATTAGTTCTGTTTCAATCACATACCTTGCATTGTGGTGACACACTCAGGCAGCACGTAAATCTGCTGCTGTGGAACAAGGCAGTACTGTGCCCAGCCACCATCCCTGAAGATGCCTATGTAGCTGTTCAGGCCAGCGGTTGGACAATGGTGGTACTGCCCAAGACGGCAGAAGTCGCAAATATTGCAGGCGCTGAGGAAAAGATCGATTCATCTCAGAATGCCAACTTCTCATAAATAAATCTATACTATTATATAATTGTAAAGTGGTCGTGTCTGTACATTGGAGATATTTAAAAAAAAATACTTGGGTTATGTTATGTTAACGATACTGAACACGAAAATATTTTTTTTTATTTTCCTGTCTGTTTGTCTGTTTGTCTGTTTGTCTGTTTGTCCGCGATGGACGCAAAAACTACTGAACGGATTTTGATGCGGTTTTTTTTGTTAGAAAGGGCTTGATCAGACTTAAAATCTTACGTTTGTTTCATCGCAATCGGTTGAGTAGAACCGGAGTTGTGAACAATATTGATATTATACGGAATATGAGCGGCAATATAGATGGCGCTTTTTATTATTATTCGACAATTTTTATAGCAATTTTTATCCGGGCAAGTATGTAAATTTATAGATTTTATTTTTACATACACAATTGTGTAAACCAATACGTTTTTAATCATGAAATTAAAATTTGAATATTAATGATTTATAGTTACAGAATCATAACTAGATGGCGTTCTCGCGTTTAAATTCAAGCTATCGTTTGGTTTCAAACTACCGATATACCCGAACCGGTAATTAGTATTACTTTTTTTAATTTCTAATTTGTCAATTTGTGATATAGATTTTGGTAGTTGGTACAGTCTTAAGATCCGTTACAAAATCGTTTTTCACGCAAAGACAGATTAGAGCTTGGCAAAGGCGAAGTACCTATTATTAGTTGAGTAGACAGGGTAGGTACAGGTAGTGCGAGAAGGGCAAAGGAATGGGGACTACAATAGAGAGTCGAGTAGATATCCAGGTAGGAACATTCTTATATACCACTTAAGTGCCAAACAAGCACCCGGCCCACCTGATGGAAAGTGGTTACTGTGGCCTATGGACGTATGCAACTCCAGAGGCGTCACACTCGCCCTTCTTGAAGTATCCCGTCCCAATAGGTACTATTGTCGTGAGTCGTACTGTAATAGTGAAGTCGAGTATAGTGGCATCGAGTAGAGACGCGCATACAGAGTGGAGTACTCGTACCTACTACGTGGAGTACAGAGTCAAGTAGGAGCCGAATAGAGAGGCGAGTACAGTGTTTAATCTTTTTTTTATATATACTACATACTTAGGTCGCAGACAAGCACACGGCCCTCCTGATGTTAAGAGGTTACCGTGGCCTATGGACGAATGCAACACCAGGGGCGTCACACCCGTGCTATGCTGTAAGAACAGAGGGATTCTGTGCCGTCAGCGCAAAAGATAAGTAGGGCAAAGCCTTTGGTTTTCCCACTGACAGCACAAAATCTCTGGCTATCCTACTCACCGTCAGAAAGAAACACTACACGAGGTTATTAGGTAAGTCGCGATCTTCTGTAGGGCCACTTCGGACTGCTCGATTGGGACGGATATACCATCGTTTCCTACCTCATCTAAAAAATAAAGCTCCTCTAATCAGCGTTCAACGCGCAACTCTCTGTACTAAAATTTATAACACCACGCGATAAACGACATCCACGCGGGCGGAGCCGCGGGCAACAGCTAGTAAATAAATAAAATGACAACTGCTCGCAAATTGCCAACTTCGCGAAATAAAGACGTTCAATAATATATTGTGTGTGCATGTTTGTGCGAGTGTGTTTGGATGTGTGTGCGTGCATGCGTGTGTGATGGTGTATGTGATGCAGTGATAAGTCTATTCCTTTAATCACTTTGGATGTAATTGTCATATTTTACTATGTTAAATACTGCAAGCTTTTTTGGGTCCATGATCATCGGGGTCAAAACTAACCAGATCTGCAAGCCATCATGCTGATTAAAGGTACAAGTTGGTAGCCGACTACACGCAGCAGCTGCAGACGACGTGTCGTCGCTTTCATGGAAATACATTGAAACCAGTAGTGTCGCTGCGACACGTCGACCGCTGCTGCCTCATGTCGTCCGCTAGTTCATGGAAAGAAGGTACAAGTTGGTAGCACCAGTAGTGTCGCTGCGACACGTCGTCCGCTGCTGCCTCATGTCGTCCGCTAGTTCATGGAAAGAAGGTACAAGTTGGTAGCACCAGTAGTGTCGCTGCGACATGTCGTCCGCTGCTGCCTCATGTCGTCCGCTGCCAACTCGTACCTTAACGATTGAAGCTCTGGCGAAGGCTTCCCTCTCATGGTTGGAAAATCAGACGGCAGTCGCTCCTATACAACTGGCACAAGCTAAATAGAACGGGAAGGAAGAGAGACTGGATTCCAGACTACGAGCTGAGAGTCTTGTTTTTTTTTATATACCACTTAGGTGGCAAACAAGCACACGGCCCACCTGATGGGAAGGCCTGTGGCAAAGGGAAGTGGTGACCGTGGGGTATTGACGTATGCAACACCAGGGGCGTCACATTCGCGCTGCCGACCCTGAAGAAACCTTCTAATGCCCTTCTTGAAGAACCCCATATTGTAGTCGCTTGGGCAAACCACCGCAGGGAGTTCATTCTACAGTTTGAGAATCGAGAACTACGCTAAGATGATGATGATGACCAGGGAAAGCAGCCCGGGCTAATGCTGTTATGATGGTGACCACAACCAGTAATATGCTCACCAGCAAGGATATATGGCGACCTTTTGTCCAGCCTTGAAGATTGACTTCTTCCCCACAGAGTGTATGACTCCAGCTGACTCATGTCCAAGAGGGAAGGGAGGTTTCTTTCGTGCCGGGAATTCCCCCTAGAAAAATAGATTAGTTTCTCTTATCCTTACGGGTGTAAATTCCTAAAGTGGTTCCCAGAACTATATGTTAACACACATTTTGGTTATAATGTTTTCCTTTTTTGCGAGTGCAACAGGGTCATACTCGTACTGCCGACCCTGTAAGAACAGAAAGATTCTGAACCATCAGCGAAGAAGACAAGCAGGACAAGCCTTTGGTTTTTTATACAACTTAGGTGGCAGACAGGCACAAGGCCCACCTGTTGGATAGTGGTTACCGTGGCCTATGGACGTATGCAACTCCAGGGGCGTTACACACGCGCTGCCGACTCCACAAAAACCTTCTTATGCCCATCTTGAAGAACCCCATACTGTAATCGCTTGGAAAAACCACGTCAGGGAGTTCATTCCGCAGTTCAAGAGTGCGTGTCTTCCCACTGACAGCACAAAACCTCTCCAGTGAGCTCTGGCTACCCTACTCACCGCCAGGAACACAACGCGAGGTTATTATACCCGCAGTATTCTGTAGGGCGAAAGTACTTCCCCATTCGGACTGTTCGATTGAGACGGATATACCGTCGTGTACCTCCTTAAAATAGAGCATAGAGCATAGATCTTCTGTCCTATATAAGTATACCTTATATACTTTTTTTTATTATATATTATACTTAGATACTACCCGCATACGGTGCAGAATATTCCATCAAGAACCAAGCGGTTCGGCGACTCCTTCTTCTGCCACACCATTAGACTTGGAACTCCTACTAGTTCACGTGTTTCCCTCCTCCTACAGTCCCGGGTCCTTTAAGCGGGGCGTCGTCATCGTCAAGCTGAGTAACATTGTAAGTTACAATTTGTAACCATTGTTACATGGAACGTGTCTGTAATGGTGACTCTCTTTTCAGAGATTTTGCCTTCAGCTTATCATCAGGCGAGGCGAAGTCAAATTGACGTGTCCTATGTGAAAAAAAATAGAGAATTTCATAGCTACACCCTCATACCTTTATAATATGGACATCAGTGCCACAGACGCCGGCGTACTCGATCTTCACTATGACGTCATGGTCTGTCGTGATCTGCGGTACTGGAAAGTCCTTCTGGTGTTTCAAGGTCATGGCTGTCCCGTCGAATATGAGAGCTTCCATTTTTTTGTGTCCACTAAAATAAGTATTGGATGAAAACATATACTATACATACATATACTCGGGTCTGTATATCCCCGGAGGGGTAGGCAGAGACATTAACATCTATATTTCGTCAACTATGATTTTCGATCCCATGTAATGGGGGGCGAGCCTATTGCCGTCAAGCGGACCATTAGTCATGAGCTGTATGTTTACTGTCAGATAGAGATCAGCTCTATCCCTTAGTCGCCTTTTACGACACCCACAGATAGAGATGGAATGGCCTTATTTTACTCCACCGGGAACCGGTAGGTACACGGTTATTATGTTTGTTACCTACACTACTACTACTGTCAGATCAAGGAAAAAAAAGGTGCAGTGCGAAGGGGATATCAATGCCAAGCGGGCGGGGCCGCGGGCAAGACAAAAAAAAATGACTGAAAAAAAAACTAGCTGCTGTCCCGCGTATTTCTGATCTTGTTAACACCACCCATGGGAACCTAATCCAGGGATAAAAAAGTAGCCTACATGTTATTTCTAAGTTTTTTTTATACCACTTAGGTGGCAGACAAGCACAAGGCCCACCTGATGGAAAGTGGTTACCATGGCCTATGGACGTATGCAACACCAGGGGTGACACACTCGTGCTGCCGACCCTGAAGAAACCTTCTAATGCCCTTAGTGTCTGCGCGCGACCCATCTGCCTTTACCTGCTCTCCACTGTGCCCTCTGCTAGTCAGAGGGACACGTGGAAAGACTCCGAGCAGCCCTCTACAGGCCCGCTTCCGCTATATCCGGTATTTAACGGCTGAGAAATCAATTTTATAAAGTAGAGCTTGTTGTTTGTTTGAATGCGCTAATCTCAGAAACAACCTTCGAATTGAAAAAATCTTTTTGTATTAGATAATTCGTTTACCGAGACAGGCTAAAGGCTATAATATCATCAGATCATCACAACTTTTAAATTACAGGCATATATGGGTGGAAAAGGATAAATATTGTGGGCAAAGGACATAACTAGCTTGTTTGAACCCACAACCACGCAGGCGGAGCCAGGAGCAATAGCTACTTATATATGCGAAGTGGATATATCGCTAGTCACTACTTATTATAAAACAAAGTCGCTGTCGCTGTCTGTCCGTCCGTCCCTATGTATGCTTAAATCTTCAAAACTACGCAACGGATTTTGAAACGGTTTTTTTTAAAGATAGAGTGATTCAAGAGGAAGGTTTATATGTATGATACATGCATAATATTGTAGAGAAACACTGATAAATTTAGAGATAATATCACGCGGGTGGAAAATATGGCGGTACGAAGTTCGCCGGGCCAGCTAGTTGAAGATAAAACACTTACCATCTTGATCTGTTACTGTTTAACGTCGGAATTGTAATTTTGCTGCAAACGATTGCATTCAATCGCCGAATACCATTCATTATGGGGTATAAAAAACTACAAACTATAAAATTTCGGAGGAATTTTAACACTTCCCCATTGTTGACAAAAACCAACCTGAAATTGACAGATTGTCATTATGACTTAAGGCCGCCATCGACGTTCAATTACTTTAACCAAATTGTTTGATCAAATGAGGCATTCAAGCGATCGTACATCTTCACGTACGAAGCGGTGTAGCCCGTACCATGAACTCTTAAACAGATCAATAAATTGAACAGCTATCATACTACCAACTTACTGCAAATTTACCTTTGTAATCCTGTATATTCAAATGTGATTACAAAGTTATTTATGCAGTTGGTGGACTGGCAGCCGTTTTATTATTGACTAGCCTTCCGCCCGCGGCTCCGCCCGCGCGCATCTCGGTTAACGCGACCTTTGCTCATATCTTCGGTTCTACTCAACCGATTGCGATCAAACAAACGTAAGATTTTAAGTCTGAGCAAGCCCTTTCTAACAAAAAAAACCGCATCAAAATCCGTCCGGTAGTTTTTGCGTCCATCGCGGACAAACAGACAAACAGACAGGAAATTAAAAAAAAATATTTTCGTGTTCAGTATCGTTAACAAAACCCAAGTTTTTTTTTTTAAATATCTCCAATGTACAGACACAACCACTTTACAATTTTATAATAGTACCTATAGATTGTTTTAAGAGTTTAGAACCGGGTGAAAAGTTTATGTGAAGCTATGATTCCGAAGTCGACCGCAAACTACAACGACAGACGCATGCAGCAGATACAGCGCACCCATTACTTGTTAAACTCCGATACGGATAAAGGGGACTATTGAGAAACCGCAATGAACTACGCGCATCTGTTGCGTGCGTTTGTAGTTGTCTAATGCGATCGGCTACGTAGTCATACCTTTTCTGAATGAAATGAGTAGACGTTGTAATGATCCAGAATGACGTTAGAAGATTTTATTACTTGAACAAAAACAAGATTTACAGTTTTGATACAATTTACTTACACAAACTACGAGAGATTCTATTTATTGCGAAGATCCAGAGAGACCAACCAAAATACGCAATATTCTTATCCTATCCTACTATGAATAAACATAATTAGTCTGAGCTTATATAACGAAACCGTTCCACCCGCGATTCAGGTTAGTCCGAGCTTATAATAAAAACGCATGTAACGAAACCATATCGCGATTCAGTAAACCGCACAGCGCCATCTATCGAGGTATGGGTAAAACATTTGTTACAATATTAGTTTATTAACATTTATTCCGATGTAACTTTGAGGACAGCTTTCGCCACTATTCCGGCCTTCACATCAGCCAGAGCTGATTTGTAGTCTGAGAGACGATAGGTCTTCACTCCCAATTTGTTGAAGTCCAGGTATCTGCAACAGAAACTAATATTTTATTCATCAATCTATCTATTCTATTATTTTATGTATGTGGTCGTTTCTGTACCTTGGAGATATAAAAAAAAATACTCGTGTTTTAATTTATGATACTGTACACAATTTTTTTTGGAATTGTATATAAATGTATTTTCATTTTTTTAAACCACCTAGATGGCAGACAAGCACACGGGCCACCTAATGGAAAGTTTTTACCGTGGCCTAAGGACGTATGCAACACTAGGGGCGTTACGTTGCTGACCCTGAAGAAACCCTCTAATGCCCCTCTTGAAGAACCTCATATTGTAGTCGATTGGGACAACCACAGCAGGAAGTTCATTCCATAATTTTAGCGTGTGAGGGATTCGGGTACTCTTGACATGTTCTTCTTTAAAATGCCTTCAATCTGATTGACATACGTATGTCTAAGTCGACCGCTACCGGGTTGCCCATTCACCCTCGCTTCATAAATCTGTTTTGTCAGTCTTCTTTCGTCCATCCTCTCCACGTGTCCGAACCATCTAAGAATTTCTTCCTCCATCTTAGTCACTACATCTTCTACTTAGTACCGAGGTTTACATACCTGCTGCCCATGGCCTTGATCCATCCAACTGCGGTGATGAAACTGAAAGAGTTGATCTTCACTCCGATGATGGACAATTCTTTATCAAAGAGCTGGTACGGGTGTATGCTGGAAATATAGAGAGATTATTAGATCATGTCCTTGGGCACTTAAGGGCTCCACCAAGACCCCAGGGTCCAAGCCGACCTTATCTGCAAGACGTTAGACCTGCTGATTGAGGTACGAGACTCTCGAGAAGGTTGGGTGGTCAGAAGGAAGTCGTTTGATGGAGAAACGATACAACAGTTGACGGAAGACAGTTTTAAAATTACCTACCTATAATTTTTTATTGGCAATGTCAATATTCAGCTGTGCAATTCTCTAAGCGTTCAGCGTCGAGCATATAACGTTGCGACAACCTTGATCCAGATTGTCATTGGTCGATCTCCAGTGACGTCACCCTGTCTGACCAATGACGATCTCGATCAAAGTTGTCGCAACGTTATGCTCGACGCTGAACCCTTTGAGCGCGGATGAAATTTCGATTTAACTAGCGGTGACAAACATGTCCATCCACGTAGACTTTTGATCTCTTTTCCGTATCCCATGGAGGCCTATTCCAGGAATAAAGTAGTCTATGTGTTATTCCAGTCTATAATCTATCCCTGTACCAAATTTCAGCCAGACTCGTTAGCCGTTTTTGCATGATTGAGTAACAAACATCAAAACATGTTCACAAACTTTCACAGTAATAAAATTAGTAGCATAGTATTAGTAGCAGGTTACTGATTGCTCTAAAATGATACCTGGCTTGAGCAGTGGGTGAGCAGCATCCAAAGACTACGTACTTGCCACCCGGCTTCGTATACTTCAAACTGATCTCCATTACCTTGGCCACACCTGGAAAAAGAAGTTCCGAATATTTAGACAAACGGGCTTGGAAATGAACCATTTGCTCAACTCATCATCATCATCATAACGACAGATTTGCTGATTGCATCCGAGGCCAAAGTTACCTCGGAGCTCAGGGTCCACCCTCCTCCCCTTCCTTCCTTGTCCTACTCCACATCGCATGTTCTTAGGTTGGTCATTGTGTTTAGACTATTGGCACGCATTTCACCCTCCACGAAGTCGAGCCAGGTCTTCTTTTACCTACTCCTTCTACCGGGATCCGGGCGAAACATTTGACTTTTGCAGAAATAAACAACTGGCTAACCTGGTAAATTTTCCATATAATCCTTGAGTTCCATGGTGCTGATACGGCACAATCTAAAGAGCAATCCGTGACTTACCTGTACAGTCAACTATAACGTCATATTCCGTCTTCTCCTCCGCTAAAACGTCAGGGTGCACCAATCTGAGGCCGAGATCTGAAAAATATAGAAATAGTGTTAACCACATTTGATTTTTTTATTTGATTGCCTTGATTTAAATACGCATGCAGTAGATACAGCGTTCTCATTACTTGCTAAACGGATGAAGAGGACCATTGAGAAGCCGCCTGTTTTAATCTAACTCTGTACCAAATTTCATCAAAAGCGTTTCAGTGGTTTAGGCGTGAAAGTGTAACAGACAGACAGACAGAGTTTATAATATTAGATATCAGACATATTTACCCATCCTCTTGACAATGTCCAGGCGTTTTTGGTTGGGCTCGGAGATTGTGACTTCTCTGTGTCCGTGATGGTGCAGAGCAGTGGTAAAGAGGTTACCTGTAGTATCAGAAGGTAGCATAAGATGTATGTATGCGAGTAATTGCGTCTGGTTCCACTGATATATTAAGTATAGGAGGATGTAGGACACGACGGTATTCCCATACCAATCGAGCAGTCTGACTGGGGAAGTACCTCCGCCCTACAGAATACCGCAGCTATAATAAGCTCGTGTTGTGTGTCCAGCGGTGAGTAGAGTAGCCAGAGCTCACTGGAGAGGTTTTGTGCTGTCAGTGGGAAGACCAAAGGCTTGTCGTGCGTGTCTTTTTCGCTGACGGCATAGAATCTCATCTGTTCTTAAAGAGTCGGCAGCACGATTGTGACTCCCCTGGTGTTGCACTCGTTTTTTTTTTTTTATACCACTTAGGTGGCAGACAAGCACACGGCCCACCTGATGGAAAGTGGTTACCGTGGCCTATGGACGTATGCAACACCAGCGGCGTCACACTCGTGCTGCTGACCCTGAAGAAACCCTCTAATGCCCCTCTTGAAGAACCCCATATTGTAGTCGCTTGGGAAAATCATCGCGGGGAGTTCATTCCACAGCTTGAGTGACTCGTCCATAGGCTACGGTAATACATCACATTTATAATCGGTATCAATACGAATTTGTAGGATAGCTTTTCTTGCTTACCAATGATTCCGGCGCCAATAACGAGGATCTTCTGTCCCACTTTGAGGGGACCTGCTCGGTCAAAACCATGAGTGACACAGGAGTACGGCTCCGCGAGACAAGCTAGAATAAAAATATGTCTTGAGACAGTAGGATTCAACTGGCTTAGAGCTTATATTATGGTGACCGCTTAACATTGTTTAACATTGATTTACAAAGAGAAAAGAGAATTTGACTTCGGGTGGATTCGAACCCGTGACCTTTTCTTTACAGGGGGAATGATCTAACCGCTAAGCCACCGAAGCCCTTCAAAATCCGAATCCGCGATACTTCAAAATTTAATTCAATCGTTTAACAATGTATTACAAAAATATACATACAACGCCTTTACTCCCAGTGGGTTAGGCATAGGTGAATTAACACCCAGATTTCATTCGGTCCCACGTAATAGGGGGTGAGCATATTGCCGTATTCCGGGCATTATTTTTAACTCGAGTCATGCATCTGAGGCTGAGTCTGGGCTGTATTATATCTGTCTGAAGTTAAATTAGCCCTATCCCTTAGTCGCCTTGTACGATACCACATAGGTAGAGATGGGGTGGCCAAAATTCTATTCTGCCGGGGACCATACCAGAAGAAAACTACTTACCGTTTTTGACATTGGGGAGTATGAGGTGGAAACGAAACTGGATTTCCCATTTTCCCAACTATCATAAAAGCAGAACGGCTTTCTGTACATACCTTGCTCAGTGGTAATCCCATCGGGTAGTACAAAGACATGTTGCTGTCGGACCACGCAATACTGTCCCCACCCTCCATCTTTGAAGAGCCCGATATAGTTATTCATACCCGCGGTCAGGCAGAGGTGGTACTTTCCGCTACGGCAGAGCTCGCAGAGGTTGCAGGCGCTGCAGACAAATGTCATACATATCTGGACTCGGATTATTATAGATATAGGGCGATATGCCACAAAAATATTTTGGCAAGTCTTCACTTTCGACTTTATACATTGGTGTATTACCACAACGAAGAATGATAAAAATACAAAGAGTCAGTTTGTTAGAAAGAGGAAAAAAGTTTAGTTACGATTAAAAATGGTTTTGTTCGAATCCTCAGAACCAAACTCAAGGCATTCAGCTCTAGATGTAATTGGCAGAGGCGAAGTCCTTCTTCTTCATCCTAGCGATATTCCCAGACGCATCCGAAGCTTTCACCTCGGAATTTGGTTGAACTTCGATATCTTTCATGAAGCGACTGTCATTATGACGTCCACAACTCAATGGTGATATCGAAGCATTGCAGTTAGACCAGTTGTTATACTTTTTTAAGGCTCCAACTACCCGTAACAATTGCTGTAGATGTTCGTATGGCAACCGAGACCGACAACTTAAAGTGCTCTCTGAGGCACGACCAGACCAATGCAAGTACAGGCTTTTTTGCGGGGTTAGGAGATCAGACACTCCCTTGTTTTTATCGTGCGATAAATCAACACGGATACTTCCCCCACTGGAGCCGGTGGAGGAACACTAAAATGCTCGCCATCTCTGGACCATTGGTTGCCGGAGATGAGATTATCGTAGACATATTCCTCGCACCCCCGCCGACTCCAGGGCCATATTTCTCGATCTGGCCTTCTACCGGTGTGGGTACCACGGAGTTCTCAACTCGTCCTCGGGTATGGGGAGGCGCCGCCATGGCCTGCTTCTGCTAGGGTGACAGGCGATTCTACCCGTCACCTCCAGGCCCGGCAGAACAGAAACTCCCATAAAAAAAAATCTAAAACAGTGAGAGCGGACCTAAGAAGCAGAAAACATAGTAATTATCATTTCCTCACCAGTTAGGATCGATAGCAACCTTTTGTCCGACCTTGAAGATGGATTTCTCTCCCACGGCATGAATGACACCTGAGGGCTCATGGCCCAGGATGAATGGACGGTCCTTGCTTGTAGGGAAGTCTCCCTGGAAAACAAATAAAGATACCTGGAGTTTCAATGTCAGCAGTTTTGTTGCATTGGTCTGCCCACACACGAGATTTTCTCTTTTTTTAAGTGGCAGACAAGCACACGCCTCACCTGATGCAAAATGATTACTGTGGTTTATAAACGTGTGCTTTTGTGACTTTAAGAACAGAAAGATTCTGTGCTGTCAGCGAAGAAGACAAGCAAGACAAGCCTTTGGTGTTCCCACTGACAGCACAACACAACTTCAGTGAGCTCTGGCTACCCTACTTACCACTGCAAACCTAACACGAAGTTATTATAGTCGCTGAATTCTGTAGGGCGGAGGTACTTCCTCAATCGATTAGAACGGAAGACGGAAGATGGAAGACTATATATTCGAGAAAACCACGTCACATCATATATTAGTGGACCCCGGACTACAAGGTGAAGGCTTCCTATACGACCGGGCAAGGCAAGGATGATTCATACCTGTATGATGTGCAGATCAGTGCCACAGATACCAACGTATTCAATTTTGATGATCACATCATCATCATTGACTATCTTTGGTACAGGATAATCCGTGTGATACTTCAGAGTTAAAGCTTTTCCGTCAAAAACTACAGCCTCCATTGTTTCTGTAACAATCAAACATACAGTCTGTGTTAAAGTATCTAGTGTAACATTTAATGTGTGCGTAGCCTTTACGCTTGTTGATATAAATGCAAGAATTGACGCACAACACAACAGTTGTCAAAATGTGCAACGTTGTGACCAGAAACGGTGCGCACTATGCAGTATGAAGGGAACTTCATCGCTCGCACACTGAAGCTGTGGAATGAACTCCCTGCGGTGGTTTTCCCAAGCGACTACAATATGGGGTTCTTCAAGAAGGGCATTAGAAGGTTTCTTCAGGGTCGGCAGCACGAGTGTGACGCTCCTGGTGTTGCATACGTCCATAGGTCCCGGTAACCACTTTCCATCCAGTGGGCCGTGTGTATAAAAAAAACTTTCAGCTTGCTTATTCTATAATATACTTACAAGGTAATATCCAACCTTCGTGGACTAATGATTTTATAGAAAAGATCGTAAAGTATAACTCATTACTTACTTTATGTTATCCAAGCCAGCGTTCACTCCACTGCTCAGCACGAATGCTAATGTGGTTCCATAGTTAGTTATAATACTCCGATAACATTCATAACTGCGCTAAAGTAACGAGCTAGCTATCAATTGGTTGATAGATTGGCACGTTCAAATTCAATTATTAGATAACTGCAATCGTTATCAACATAAAAAGTTAAACTAATGTACCATACATTGACGCCAGATTCAGAAGTATGAATTAAAGTAAAGGACAAAACATGTTGAATAGCCTCGGCAGCACCCCGAACGCATTATTGTACTGCACACAGGCTTCGTAAGATTTATAAGTAACTAGCTGACCCGGTGAACTACGTACCGCCATATTTTCGGCCCGCGTGTTATTCAAATTTAGGGGTTCACATCTTTCAGGCACAGCAGGCTGTGCCGGTGCTGCTGCTGCATCTGCGGAAAACCTCAAACGGCGCAAATACTGTAATCTAACAGGTGATTATATATTTGAGCCGTTTGGGGTTGAAACGTTGGGGACATGGGGCCCAAGTGCACGCTTTGTGTACAAAGATTTGACAAAGCGGCTGATCGACGCTACGCGTGACCAGAAGGCTGGTTATTATCTTGCACAGAGAATAAGCATTGCCATTCAACGTGGCAATGCTGCCAGCCTTCTGGGAACGTTACCGGTCGGTGACGATGTGGAGGAATTTCACGACGCATTATGCATGTAAATATTTTATTTATTTAATTTAGTTTATTTTAGTAATAATAGTTTGAAGTTTTAATTTAATTTAGTATTATTTTTAACTTGTAATTTTCCTTGCAAATAAATTTGATCACACTTGTAAAAAAAAAAAAAAAAAATTTAGGGGTTTGAAAAATAAATGTTGGCCGATTCTCAGACCTACTCAATATGCTCACAAAATTTCATGAGAATCGGTCAAGCCGTTTCGGAGGAGTATGGCAACGAAAACTGTGACACGAGAATTTTATATCTTATATCTTAATCTTATATATAAAACTCTTAGTCCTGACCTGTCCTGACTGACTGACTGATTGACTTAGAGACAACGCACAGCCTAAACCGCTGGTCCTAGAGACTTGAAATTTATAGAGAGTGTATGTTTTGATGCGTGGAGGTGTACTAAGAAACGATTTTTCGAAATTCAGACCCTAAGTGCCTAAAAAGTGCCAAAAACGTACTTTCTTATAACTCAAGAATGGCTGAACAGATTTTCATGATCTTTGGTTTATTGAATTTGGCTTTGTCGCCGAATAGCATTTATCACAATTAAAATGTCGCAAATTCACGAAATAATGTAATATTAAAGAAAATACGAAATATTATGGCGCTAATATCGCTAGCAAAATTGTTACCATGACAACGGAACTAAAGTGATGGTGTCAACGTTAAGTCACATTTTGATCTATCAAATGATAATATTTATAAAAATGTCATGTCACTCTCTGTCTCTCTGTCATGTCGATATAATATGCAAGAATGTGAAAAATATTGTGTAAGAGTTATGTACTGCAGTTTATTTATTTAATTGATTGGAAACAGAAAAAAAACATATGATAGCAGCGATGATAGCTATCTAGAGCTATATAAAAGAATATACCTGTATATAAAAGAAAGCCTAAAAGTAATACAGCACATTATCATCCAGATCAATCCTCATTTACAAGCTCTCAAACAGTAAGGTATGTGAATTTAAATCTATTGACGCCGCCGATATAACACAAGGGGCGGCTTCATAGCTAGAAACAAAATAACAATTTATATCAATGGCTAGAAACGTTTCACCAAATAGACGAACGCCTGGCTTCTAGAAAACTTCACTTTCTTTCTTGATGAGAAGCTTTGATTATGAGAAGTATACTAAGGTAACAATAATAGAGATGGCAGAACACAATTCAATAACTTCCACTTATCAGCTGTGGGCTCAATTACTCAAGCACAGAGCACTTCTGATTAAGATGACAAAGAATATAATACAAAATGTTTATTTTCTTAATATTATTTTTAGATAATTATAAAAAAATTAAACCACCACAAATTTCAAGTAGGTATGTTGTTTTATTTGTATTCATTTTTGACGTATCAGGCAGGTTATCCAGCTCGGTAAAACCAACTTCGAGAAAGAAATAGCCAGAAGAATTCAACTGGGGTGGGCAGCATTTGGCAAACTACGTCGGGTCTTCTCCTCCCCCCTGCCGCAATGCCCCAAAACAAAGGTTTTCGACCAGTGCGTCCTGCCTGTTATGTTACCTATGACCTACGGTGACGAAACGTGGCCACTGAAGGTGGGGTAGTCCGTGACCTAAAAGTCGTGCAGCGGGCTATGTAGTGAGCTATGCTTGGAGTTTCTTTGAAGGATAGAATTCGAAACGAGGTCATCCGACATAGAACCAAAGTTACCGACATAGCTAACGAAGATCCAACTTTCTGTTTTGGAAATTAGTTTCGAAAACAGAATTATTATTCTTTCTTGGAAACCAGGTTCGTTAAAAGAAAAATAATTCTGCTATGGAAACCGGTTTCCAAACCTTCGTTTCCAATCTGGCCGTAGGGTTGCAGAATAAGCAAGCTAAAGTGGCAGTGGGCTGGCCACATCTGCCGAAGGACTGATGGCCGTTAGACCAGACGAGTCCTAGAGTGGATACCGTGAGAAGGAATACGGAAGGTGGGACACCTCCTAGCCAGCTGGACCGACGATCTGCGAAAGGTGGCTGGGACGTACTGGAAGCGGAAGGCGGAGGATCGGCAAACGTGGTGCATATTAGGAGAGGCCTATGTCCAGCAGTTGACTGCAATAGGCCAATTGATGTTTTTTTGTATCCTTAGCACACAACAGCAACCTTCATAGTTATGGTATACTGATGATATCGCACTGGTTGACAGGGCTCTTAAAAGCAGGTGGAATCTCAGTTCTAAAAGAGCTTACGAACCTCTTTGATTCCGTCATCCAGCAGAACTTAACATGGAACTGTAGTGCGGTGGTACTGTTCTCCAAAAAAGGCTATAAGGTCTTGCTGAAGAATTATAAGACTCCTGAGTCATATCTCTATAGAAGTTTTGTTCTTGAGAATCGTCTTGAATAGTTGTGAATTCCAGCCACTGGAGCAAGCCGGGTTTTAAAAGGGTTATAGTGTTGCAGCCAATACTGTTGAGCAGATTATACAAAAGACCTGAGAGTATAATCAGCCGCTATGTATGGCATTTGTAGATTACGAGAAGCCTTCTGACATCATCTAGACCTGGGCATTTCTGGATTGTCTACGACAGTGTCGTGCTGATACGATATTTTCATTGCTGAGATGGTAATTTTAGATTAGAAGACGAAACCCAGAAAGAGATATAGGTACGTCGAAGGGTCGACAAGGGTTGGGCAACATTGGGAAAATTCGTCGAGGTTTCTACTCCCCTGTTATGACTCATGGGGCCCAAATGTGCAAACTGACAGCATTATGTCCCCAACATACGGTGGAGGATCGAGTGCTATGGCATACTTTGGGTGAGGCCTAAGTCCAACAGTGGACTGAAATAGGCTATTGATTGATTGATTGATAAGAACGAAATGTTAGGCAATAGTAATTTTTTCTTACCAGTCTTTTTCTAGCCATTTACTAGCTATTGGTATAAAGATACTAATAGTATTTTTATTTTGTTGTAATATTCTAAAAATCTACCACTTTTTTGTAAGACAAGGCCGATGTTTCTTACAGTTTTCATTTAATATTTTGAAAAAAAAAAACACTACTGAGAGAGCGAAATAAAGTGTCGAAAGTTTATACAACAATTACTATTAGAACTATCGGGATACTTATATTTATACAACAAGTCCGTCAGTTTAGAAAAAAATACTATTGGTGATGGTAGTCGACATCCACGCAGGCGGAGCTGCGGGCGAAAAGCTAGTATAAGATAAAATTTGTAACTGCCCCACAGGCTGCATCTATTAAAGTCGTCCCGGGGTCGATTTAGCTTGGTTAGAGAGGTTGGTTAGAGGGAATAATATAGTAATTTCGATTACCAATATTGCAAATACCTATAAAAGTTCAAATAAAACATTCAATATCATTATGATTAACTGTGGACACTCTCCACAGTCCAGTGGACAGTGTTGTGTACAGTAGAGTGTCGTGGTTTTCGAAAGGGACAGTAATATGGGGTTCTGCAGGGCATTAGAAGTGTCCTACAGGGTCAGCAGAATTAGTGTGACTCCCCTGGTGTTGCACGCGTCTATAGGCCACGGTAACCACTATCCTTCAGATAGGCAGTGTGCCACCTAAGCAGCATAAAAAAGTATGCAAGAATAAACATGTTACTCTGTCCCCAAATACAATTGGGCACAAGGGCCACCAAATAATGCTAGTAAGATCAAATTGATTACTACTCCGAAACAATAGGCAGCTAATCTCAATAATCATGTATCGTCACTACAGCTATAACTCATTTCAAGATTGTCTTGTAACTTCCAAGAAGATCATACAATGAATACATCAAAAGGTAACGATCCAACGCCTACGTTCCAACAGATATCCTATTGTCTACCTTATGGCATAGTGACCGAATTCAAAGCAGCCAGAGAAAGTTCTTTTTTCGATCCCAGGAATTGCTCAACAGAATTTTAAGGTGCGTTGGATGTTTCTTTCAGAGTTCATTATACCTTCTATCGGATAAAAGGCTGCGAAAGTGTCTTAGATTTATTGGTGTGGTGATTAGGAAGGTAATTCTTGTGACGAAAGTGTTTTAGGAAGGATATAACAGACAAGGTCAATAATCTTTGCAATTGTCGTGTTGACTTTCGCCTTTATTGTGGGAATTACCGTCTGTGCAGTTACGAAACTGAAGTGACTAGGACTGATTGGAAGCGATTTATTGGGAGAGGAATGAAATTATATCTTCTTTTTCATTCAAGCGTGTACACAACGGCATTTCTGTCCCAATCGAGCATTCCGCTGGGGAAGTACCTCGGCCCTACAGAATACCGCGGCTAAATAACCTTGTGTAGTGTTCCTGGCGGTGAGTAGTGTAGCCAGAGCTAACTGGAGAGGTTTTGTGCTGTCAGTGGGAAGACCAAAGGCTTGCCCTGCTTGTCTTTTGCGCTGACGACACAGAATCTCTCTATTACGGAGCTCGAAGGGAACATGATGAGATATAAATCATTGTTTGACCAGCTCGAAAGAGAAGGCCTTGGCTCAGCCGCTGTGCGAGAGATATGTCTCAGTCAATTTCATCTCCGGGAACCTACGACCCACAGACGGCGTGCGTATTAGTCGGCTCAAGTCCGACATAACCACCATCACCGACTCTGGCGGTATCCGTGGGGATTTTACACAAGTTAAAAAAAGGACACACCTTTCTTGATTCTATTAATTCTTAAATGGATGGTCACGTCTATTCCGCATAAACATACATACATACAATCTTGCCTTTATCCCCGACGGGTAAGGCAGAGATGAATTACCACACACATTTCACGAATCATTATATTAGGTCCCACGTAATAGGGGGTGAGCCTATTGCCGTATTCCAGGCACTATTGATGACTAGAGCCACGCTCTGAGGCTGAGTCTGGGCTGTATTATCTGTCTGATGTTAAACAGCCCTATCCCTTAGTCCCCTTGTACGACACCGCATGGGATGAGATGGGGTGGCCCAAATTCTACTCTGCCGGGAACCACGCATGAAACACCCAGAATTTTTGTAATAAATACATGCGTGGGTGAAGCTTTCCAGTTCTTTATTGTGTTAATTTTTAGGGTTCCGTATCTAAAAAGATCAAAACGGAACCGTCATAAGATATCTTGGTTATAAATATATCTGTATGTGCGTCTGTCTGTTTATTTATCTGTCAAGAACTTTATCTCAAGAACGCGTGGAGTTTTCGCGCGTTCCACTAATAATATAGATGCCAAAGTAACCCTGCTCGTCTGTCTATTACGTTTTATCACCTAACTATTGAACCGATTTAGATGAAATTTGGTACAGAGCTAGATCAGGCCTTAGGAAAGGACATAGGCTACGTTTGGTCGCGATAATCGACATCTTTGTGGAAGGAGTCGCGGGCAACAGCTAGTGTCAACTCTGCGACCTCTAAGTCCCGCCAGCTTTCTCACAGAAAAGTTAAATATTATGTCTTTTAATCCAGTTGAGTACGGAACCCTTTCTACATGATTCCGACTCGCACTTTACCGGTTTTGTATTAATATTATTTATTGGTAGTTCTTTTTTTAAATATCGGTATTGCATTATAACAATGATACAATACGAGAGATCGTATTCGATTTGTCTTGAAAAGAATGCCTGATTCATTCGGCAGGGGTGGAAAACATTTTATTCTAATCGTAATAAGACAGAAAAAGCAAATACAGCTTTGGCGGGACTCGAACCCGCTAACTTTTCCATACAGGGGAAATACTCTGACTACTGAATCACCAAGTCTCGCCCAAATCTTAAAACGATTTGAATTTAGCATACTAAATGCTTAAAATTTAATTCAAAACCATTTTAATCCGTACTGGGCCCATACCATGAACTCTTAAAACAGGTCAATAATTGAACTGCTGTCATTCTACCAACTGCAAATGTCACTTTGTAATCCTACATATTTATATGACATTACAAAGTGACATTTGCAGTTGGTAAAATGACAGCAGTTCAATTATTGACCTGTTTTAAGGTTTATGGTAAGGCCGCTGGCCTTACCAGCGTCTCCACTCACAGTTTTGATTCCGTTCCTGCAACCCATGGGACCGTATTCCAATGATAAAAGTCTAACCCATGAGTTATTCTTATAATAATCTATCCCTCTAGTAAGTTTCAGCCAGACCCGTTCAGCCGTTTGAGCGTGATGTTTGGTTCGACAGCGCGAGTGTGACGGTGCCACGGTAACCACTTACCATCAGGTGGGCCGTGTACCTATTTGTCAGCCACCTAAGTGGTTTAACAATAAAATAAAAAACTTCCTCATGACTTGAATGACGTAATTTGACAGCCATGACACCCTGCCTCCAGTGACTGTGGGTAGGGCACTATAGTAGGTCATTATTTCATGAACTCAAAAGTGCATACGTGCATAGCTGACTTTTACCAACTGCATTTACGTAGAATAATAATATTTAGTCACTTATTTAGTACAGGAAATTTTTAAATATGGCGGTCACTAGGTTCAGGTCAGTTTTTATTTTACTTAGAATATTAAATAACTACTAACAGGTGTACAAGACCACATGGGGCCCCAACAGGATTGTTAGGAGTCAAGTCGGATACAGGCAGTTTTATTTTTTATTAAAATTTAATCCTTATTAGGATTGACCTTCGAATGAAACATTAGGTAAATCAACTAGTGCTTTATTCAGGGTTCTTATTCCTTGCTCTTTACAATATTAGTTCTTATCGTACTGAACTCGGGCGTTTGATAAATCCTTATTTTCCAATTGCAAGGAAAGTGCACTACACATACATTTTGTTGACCATAGGCCGCAGGGCGGTGCATAGAGCGCTCTAACGAGTGTTTTCTTATACCTATTTTCCTAACTTAACTTAGCATAAGTTCTTATTCTACGTATTTATTCACTTATATTCTCTCATCCTAGCGTTAATTCCCAGTCGCATCCGAAGCACAGATTACTAAATATCTGAAGCTTTTCAGCTCGGAGTCTGGGGTCCGCTTTACCGTCTTAACTACAGATTTGGCTAGACCTCGATATTTTTTCGTGAAGCGATTGCCATCTGACCGTCACAACCCGATGATAACATTAAGCGATATCGAAGCTTTGCAGCTAGACCGTTGTTTTTTTTGCAAATACCCATATTTCATGAACACAAATATTTGCACTGAGCGGGGATCGAACCCGCGCCTCCTGCGTAGCGGCCGCGTTCACTATCGCTACGCCACGGAGGCTGTCTATGTATTTATTCACTTATATTATACCTACTATTATAATATTTACAGAGGCCCTTTCAGGCGGCGTGCCTCGACGTACTAGACATACGAGTAGAGTATCTAAAAAATTGGGTACGAATTGAGAACCTCCTTTTTTGAAGTCGGTTAAAAAGGACAACACAATGTTGTCAACCACTGGTGTTATTGTATGCATAACGAGATGCGCTATCTCGGTACAGTTAGCGAAGGAATCGTTTAAAATGTCACCCACTGAATCATCCGCGGCGAGAAAGTTCTCATGCATAAGTCATTAATATTGTGACAGATTACACTGCGGTATAGTGACCGGCATATTTTTCGTACACAACTTAAGAAAGAAAGAAAGAAAAGAAAGAAAATATTTTTTATTCAACCTAGCAATACACACTTCAACAAGACAAAAACTACAACATTGTGTTTATATGCATAAAAAATAGCCAGGTAGAATAATGGCCGCCTCTCAGCTTACTGCTGTCCGCGTTGTAGTGCAGGCGGACAGCGCTGATTTTCAGAGACGGCCGGGCAGGCGGGCAGTGGGTTCGACATCTTATATTTTTTTTTTTTTACATAATCTAACAAACCATTACTAATAAACAAAGGCAAACAAAAAGAAAAATTACAACTTAGGTGGCAAACAAGCACATGGCCCACCTGATGTAAAGTGGTTACCGTGGCCTATTGGACGAGTGCAACACCAGAGGAGTCACGCTCATGCTGCTGATCCTGAAAGAACAGAGAGATTCTGTGTCGTCAGCACAGAAGACAAGCAGTAGGCACATGCTGTAAGAACATTTCGAACGATCGAACGAACTCGAAAGCTGAATCTGCAGTGATATTTCAATATCGCATGCTGTTTTGGTGATGTCACGTTGTCGAACACGTAAAAATACATCACCCTCATGCTCAAGAACGTGACGACACAAAATTTACAGCAAGCAGAATGGAAATATCGCCGCGGATTGAGCTGTCGAGTTCGTTCGATCGTTCGAAATGTTCTTACAGCATGTGCCTACAGGACAAACCTTTGAGGTTCCTACTGACAGCTCAAAACCTCTCCAGTGAGCTATGGCTACCCTGCTCCCACCGGGAACAAAACACGAGGTTACTACTTTAGCCACGGTGTTCAGTATGACGGAGGTACTTCCCCAGTACGGGGACGAAAATATCGTCGTGTACTACATCCTTAAGAATGGTCACCCATCCTAAGACCTGACTAGTGTTGCCTAAACGTGAAATGTGTTATCCTGCTTGGACATCACTTAGCCACGAACCTCAAATATTGACTACTGAATACTCTTCTAGCTCCAAGCGCGAATCCCAGTCGCATCCGAAGCTTTCACCTCGGAGTCTGGGGTCCGCTTTACCAGTCTAACTACGGATTTGGCTGTATTTCGATAATTTTCGTGAAGCGACTGCCATCTGACCTCCACAACCTAATAACGATATTGAGCTAGACCCGTAACAAATGCCATAGAATGATGTTAGTATGGTAACCAGGGGCCCTAGACCTAGGGGACCGAAGGCTTAAACGAACTTTTCGAGGCATAAACAGATCAATGCAAAAACCCATATTCATGCATACAAATATTTACACTGAGCGGGGATCGAACCCGCGTTCACTACCGCCATGCCACAGAGGCTGTCAATTTTGTCTGCTGAACATCACACCGATTTATTATCATAAAGATGCACTCCCTAATAAATTATTCCGATTTATTGTCACACAATGGTGAGACTAACGATATGACAATATTCCGTTACGATGACCTATGTGTACGGCCCATCGGCTGGGCCGTATGACAACAATACCTGTATGACACAGTGACATTTAACAATCAATTGGTGACCGTAACAGGGAAATGAGAGTCGACAAACGGTTGTTAGTCCCTGATTGAAAGCTGAAACATAAAGGTGCGTACAAATTATATAGCATAACATGTTATAAAACAATGTTATATAACACTAGCTGCCCCGGCGAACTTCGTACCGCCATATTTTCGGCCCGCGTGGTATTCAAATCCCGTTCCCGCTGCACCCTTATCACTTAGGGGGATGAAAAACAGATGTTGGCCGATTCTCATAGATACCGGATAAGCACAAAAAAAATCATCAAAATCGGTCAAGCCGTTTCGGAGGAGTATGGCAACGAAAACTGTGACACGAGAATTTTATATATTAGATGTTTCAGTAATGTAGATACTGAAGTTAGTACAATGTTGCAAAGTTATAAAACAATGTTAGATAATGTGGACGTGTTATATATCACAAGTTATACAACATGTTACATAATCTGTACCTACGCACCTTAAATAAAATTAACGACTGCTATTTACCTTAGTCTGGTTCGTTTACGCGGGGCGTGTCTAATGCGGAGAATAACTATATCGCGTTTTGCCTGAACTAATCGCGAGTTATTATTATTATTATTATATAGGTCGCGTCAATTTGACTTCGCCTCGCCTGATGGTAAGCTGAAGACAAAGTCTTAGAAAAAGAGACACGTAACATGTTACAATGGTGGCACTTAGCTTGACGGCCTCATCAGATGATTTTTCACGCCCCGCTTGAAGGACCCAGGACTGTAGGAGGAGGGAAACACGTGAGCTGGTAAGGAATTCCAGGTCTTAATGGTGCGGCAGAAGAAGGAGTGGCCGAACCGCTTGGTTCCTAATGGAAAATTCATTCCATCTAAGCTAAATTGCTTGTGTTAGGAGTGGGTTCACGTCGGTAGTGTAATGGCCAGGATTGGAACCCGGGACCTCTCGATCGTAAGGTTCCGGCGGGGGAGGTATCCGTGGGGATTTTTCGAACGATAAAAAAAAAAAAAGGCCGAACCCACTAAGCTACCGACGACGCTTTGTGTTTGTGTGTGTGTTTGTATCTTTGTTATTGTGTGTGTATCTGAGAGTGTGTGTGTGTTATTAAAGAACAATAAAGATTCCATTATGCCTCATCTCCTAACAACGTCAAATTTGAAAAATTGTTCCAATAAAAACCATGTAAAAAAATCTTTATACCATCAATCATACTGGTATAATATCTTCATTGTGTTAAGTGGATGTAAGCTCTATATTATTGAATGGAGGCCAGACAGCACGGCGGCCGTAATGGTCATTGACACCAGGTTTAATTGGCCAATGACTTCAAAACATGGGGAAAGCGCTTATCAATCATAGTGCACTATTTTCACGATTTTTTCACGTTGGAATCATCATCTTCATGGAGACGGTAGGACGGTTGGAGGAGATAGGACACGACGGTATATCCGTCCCAATCGAGCAGTACAACTGGGGAAGTACCTCCGCCTTACAGAATACCGCGGCTTAATACCCGATTGGGAAAATTACAGGCTTTGTTCTACTATCTTTTGCGCTGACGGCACAGAATCTCTCTGTTCTTACTGGTCTGGTGTTGCACTCGCCCACAGGCCACGGTAACCACTTACCATCAGGAGGGCCGTGTGCTTGTCTGCGACCTAAGTAGTATAAAAAAGACGCATTTTCCTAATTGCATCCGTGGCCAAGATGACCTCAGAGTTCAGGGTCCGCGTTTCGGCTCTTCCTCCTCCACTTCGTACGATCTTGGGCGTCCATGGTAGTGAGACCATTTGCACGCATAGGGCTGCCCCTTCTACCTGAACCCGGGTCCTATTTCATTGCTGTAAAATTTCATTAAATCGAGAAAGTATTTCTTTTGTTGGTTATTTGTTTTTATTACTTACTAGTTTTGCTTGACTGATAATAATGAAACATTTATGTAGTGATAACATTGAAGGTAAGTAAATAGTAGTAAAGTGTTAAACATTTATCCTCATTTTTTTATACCACTTAGGTGGCAGACAAGCACACGGCCCACCTGATGGAAAGTGGTTACTGTAGCCTATGGACGTATGCAACACTGCCGCACCATTAAGTCTTGGAATTCTTTACCAGTTCACGTGTTTCCCTCCTCCTACAGTCCCGGGTCCTTTAAGCGGGGCGTGAAAAAGCATCTGATGAGGCCGTCAAGCTGAGTGCCACCATTGTAACATGATACGTGTCTGTAATGGTGACGCTCTTTTCAGGGACTTTGCCTTCAGCTTACCATCAGGCGAGGCGAAGTCAAATTGACGTGTCCTATATATATAAAAAAAAAAAAAGGCGCCACACACTCGCGCTGTCGACCCTGAAGAAACCTTTTAATGCTCTTCTTGAAGAACCCCATATTGTAGTCGCTTGGGAAAAACCATCGCGGGGAGTTCATTCTACAGCTTGAGTCCTCTGAGCCTTTGCAAAAAAAAGTCTGAACAAATTGTTCTAGCTGCAATGCTTCGATATCGCCTAATATTGATATTGGATTGTGGAGTTCAGATGGCAGTCGCTTCACGGAAAATATCGAGGTCCAGCCAAATCCGCAGTTAGACAGGTAAAGCGGACCCCTGACTACGAGGTGAAAGCTTCGGATGCGACTGGGATTAACGCTAGGATGAAGAAGATCCTCTTCATTCATTTATTGTACAGTTTCATTAAAATCCATTCAGAAGTTTCTACGTGAAAGAGTAACAAACATCCACACATACTTACAAACTTACGCGTTTATAATAAGGATGTTACTAGCCGCGGTAGCCTAGTGGTATGGGTAATGGACTGTTGAGACGAGGTCTCGGGTTCGATCCTAGGTGTTACCATAGCACACACCAATGACTTTTCGATGCTTTTCGAAGTTATGTGTGTATTTATCGCAGGTTTATAAGTGCCCGGTTAATGGCAATAGGCTCGCCACCTATTACATTGGGACCTAAACATAAACGGCGAAATGTGGGTGCTAGCACCTCTGCCTACCCTTTCGTATGTTACTAGCTACATATAGGTAGCATAGCACAGTGGAAACGGTCACTAGTTTCATAGCTTAGCTTTTACATCTTCGTAGCACATCTCTGGTGAAATAGCAACCTTATAATGATGATCGTTCAAAAGGATCTTATCTAAACACAAAACGATTGTGAAAACCGCTTCGAACCGACTGACATGCGCCGGCGCACAGCCTCTACAATGGCCTAGTTAGTTATTTGTTGTATATTTGCATATTATCTGTGGTAACTTGACCTATTATGGCCTAAGGACACAGATGTACGGTCAGAATGGTTGCCGTTGTGTAATTTTTTATTTTTACCCGCTGCGCGACGCAAAGGAGTAGTAATGTGTTTATCAGCCTATGTATGTATGTTTGTATGTTCCTTTGAAGTACTATACAATCCAAACGCCTGGGCCGATTTTTATGATTCACACGTCAATCGATTCCTCTGCCATAGCGGCTAAAGACATGACGTTAGTGAAAATTCAATATTGCGACTAGGTAGGTACTGGACGCCATATTGTGAAAATGGAAAAAAAATAAAGTCAATAAACTATGTCAAGTGGGGTATCGTTGAATATGTATTTAAAAATCACTTTTTTTTATTAATACAGTGGGATCCATTCCGTCTCACACCAAAATGGTATGAAGTCTGAAGAATCCCAGTCGCATCCGAAGCTTTCACTCGGAGTCTGGGGTCCGCTTTACCAGTCTAACTGCGGATTTGGCTGGACTTCGATTATTCCGTGCAGCGACTGCCATCTAACGTCCACAACCCAATGGTGACATTAGGCGATATCCAACCATTGCAGCTAGACCAGTTGTTGGACGTTTTTGGGGCCCTAACCACCCGTAACGACTGCCATAGATGTTCTTATGACAACCGGGACCGACGGTTTAACGTGCTCTTTGAGGCACGACCAGATCAATGTAAATACCCATATCCATGTATACAAATATTTGCACTGAGCGGGGATCGAACCCGCGCCTCCTGCGTAGCAGCCGCGTTAAGCCGGCTTTTGACTATGGGATGTAATATATATTACATCTTGAGATATATATTACATCCCGCGATTGCTGTTTACACTGTAAGATATATATTTGGGATAGTTCAGTAGCTTTACCATGAGTTGACACCAAAATTTGACAACTTCGTTACCCTATCGAACTGCGTACGCGAATCTGATTGGTCTGTGTAGAATGCATGCGCGAATTCCCTGACTTCTGATTGCTCAGTTTAAAATGACAACGTGATTTCGCATGCGCGATCAAACGTTGCCATTCAAACGGGCGAGACAGGGGGAGGCGTGGTGTCCGGGGACGTGAGGTAAAATATACACCTTCAAATATCGCTCGAAAAAATATTTATAGTTTGGGATGTAATATATATTATAGCGTAGTGTAAACGGTCTCGTACAAAATGTATGACGAGCGATATGTCAAGATGTAATATATATTACATTACATCCCATAGTCAAAAGCCGCCTTTAGGCTATCAATATTGGTCGCCTCCTTCTGCCAGCAAATAATGCTCGTGAGGGAGGCGGCGAAGCGGGAGCGAAGGAGAATCGCAGACCATGCGGTCCGCGAGGAGCGGCGGCAACTCGGACGTCGAAGGTCGCAGAATGACCTCCGTCCCCCATGAGCGCGGGCCTGGGGGTGACGGGTGGGGCCGCCTGTCACCCTAGCAGAAGCAGGCCACGGCGGCGGCGCGCATTGCGTGCCTCCCCATATCCGGGGGCGAGTTGGGGACTCCGTGGTCCCCACACCGGAAGAGGGCCAGATCGAGAGATATGGCACTGGGTCGGCCGGGGTGCGAGGGATATGGCTATGACAATCTCACCTCCGGCAACTGACGGCCCACAGAAGGCGTGCGTTTTAGTCGGTTCGAGCCCGACATAACCTACTCCTCCGGCCCCGGCGGGGGAGGTATCCGTGGGGATTTTTCGCACGATAAAAAAAAAGGCTATCAATATTGGTAGGATTATGTTTATCGATTTTTCTGCTGACATTACACAGTACACAATATGACCGAGGTCTCATCGATAATCAACGGTGAGTGAAAAAATCATCAATGACTACAATGTGGGACAGGGTGATGAGATCGAGACAATAATAACTGTTGTAAGTCGATGACTATCTATCAGTGAATCTCCAATATGTACACAATGATATATTGTCGTTTACTGTTTGTTTGTAGGACATAAAAATATAAAATATTTCGAGATAGGTGTGCCCTGGAAGATATTGATGTTACGAGAATTGAAAAGGGTGTGAAATGAATGTATTGCGACCGGAAACGGTGCGCAGTCTGCGGTATGAAAGGCACTTCATCCCACGCACACTCAAGCTATAGAATGAACTCCTCGTGGCGGTTTTCCCAGGCGACTACAATATGGGGTTCTTCAAGAAGGGCATTAGAAAGTTTCTTCAGGATCGGCAGCACGAGTGTGACGCCCCTGGTGTTGCAT
Organism: Eilema depressum; assembly: GCA_914767945.1. Lineage (NCBI taxonomy): Eukaryota > Metazoa > Arthropoda > Insecta > Lepidoptera > Erebidae > Eilema > Eilema depressum. Next base: position 6,653,202 of record OU612041.1, on the reverse strand, counting down.
ACGTCCATAGGCCACGGTAAACACTTTTTATCAAGTGGGCCGTGTGCTTTTCTGCCACCTAAGTGATGTATATAAAAAAGGGTATGCTAAGATAGTTTGGGCAGACCAGCCAGGGGCCCTAGACAAAGTGACATTCTATTGATGTATACGCGCTGAAGCGAACCATTTTTAAGGTTATAGCAATGGATTTCGGGACATTGCGGTGGTTATAGTAATAATGATAAGTTAAATAATGTATTTCGAGTTACAAAGACTTTGACTAAGTTAAGTTACAAAGACTTACGGCCTTTGAGACAGTCGAGTCTCCCGTATGCAATTTAAATAGTAAAAATAAGATATTAAACCTGGTGCACCAGAATGTTGAGGGCTTGATAAAGGGCAAAGAATTGGAATTGGAGTTGCACATGACCCTTAAAAATATCGATATTTTTTGTGTAACTGAGTATTGGTTGAAAGACCATGAGATCATGTTCAACTTCAAAAAGCACCAGGTCGCAAGCTCGTTCAGTAGAAGAAATTTCAAACGTGGAGGCAGCCTAATAATTATTAATAAGAATATAAAATTTAAAGAACGTAAAGAATTAGTAAGCCTCTCTATTGAGCGAGTTATTGAGATAGCGAGTATTGAGTTTGAGCAGTTCATTGTATTAAGCGTATACAGCCCCCCGGACGCGCCCTATGCAAGATTTGAAGAAAGGATGGAAGAAGCGCTTTTTAAATGCCGTTACTCCAAAAAGGCAATAATAGTTTGTGGAGACTTCAATGTAAATATTTTAGAAAACACCCTAGTGCCAGTAGAGAGAAACAAAATGTTAAATCTGTTCAAGTCCTTTAATCTTATTAATAATATGTTCTTGGAACCTACCAGAATAACTGCAACTAGTGCCACATGTATTGATAATATTTTCACAGATATTAAACCAATTAATAAATGTATTGTGGATGCGGTAGGCTCGGACCACCGTGGTCAATTAATATCCTGTGAGAGAAATAATTGTAAAGTTAGTAAAAAGGAAATTAAATTTGTGCCGATTAACCAGCATCGTTTAGACTCTTTTAAAGAAAGTATAGTGAATAAACTACCCGACTTGCCCTCGTATACTAGTGTAGAAGAGTCTTATGCGGATCTAATTAACCTAATCAATACTGAGTTTGGGAGAATTTTTACCTCAAAAACAATATCGATTGGCGAGCGTCCTATTTTCAGTGACTGGGCAACGACGGGAATCTATAGAAGTAGGAGGAGATTGTTTGATCTGTATTCTGAAAAATCATACAATTTCAACCCTGCTTTTCAGAATTATGTTAAAAATTACTCCAAAATATTCAAGCGAGCCTGTTCCTTTGCGAAGTCAAACTTCATTAAAAAGAAAATAGCGAATTCTGTTAATAAAATTAAGACTACTTGGAACATAATAAATTCTGAATGTGGGAAATCTTCATCAGTTGCAAGAGATTTCCATTTAAAAATAGAAGATCGCCATGTCACGGAGGACATGGAAGTTGCGACAGAGTTTGAAAATTTTTTTACAAACATTCCCTTATTGACAACCAAAACTCTCCAGTCGTCTTCCACCTCCGCCGAGTCATTGCTTATGGAATCAGTAAAAAAATGTGAGGACACTTTCGTATTCTCAGTTGTTAATAGCAAGGATATCACCAAAGCGTTTAAATCTATTGATATTAAAAAGACCGCGGATCTATGGGGATTATCAGTCAAAACTGTATCAAGTATTATTGATGTCATTGCTCCCCATCTAGCAACTGTGTTTAATGACTGTGTCAGCAACGGTATATTTCCTGATTTAATGAAACATAGCAAAGTCATACCTTTGTTCAAGGCTGGCAGCACCACAGATCCTTCTAATTTCCGACCCGTTTCTGTGTTGCCGACCTTGAGTAAGGTATTTGAGAAACTAATTCTAGGACAGATGCTAACCCATTTTGGTGAAAACAAACTGTTTCATGATAAACAGTTTGGGTTTACTAAAGGACGTTCGACCACCGATGCTGGTGTAGAATTGTTAAATTGTATTCACAAAGCCTGGGAAGATAAGCATGATGCATTGGGTGTCTTCTGTGATCTATCCAAGGCTTTCGATTGCGTCCACCATGACACATTAATCAGGAAATTAGAACATTACGGAATAAGGAACAAGGCTCTCGATCTTCTGACTTCATATTTGAACAATAGAATTCAGAGGGTCGATGTTAACGGTACACGCTCAGTAGGATCTGTGGTTTCGATGGGCGTTCCACAGGGTTCGATACTAGGACCATTTTTATTCTTAATTTATATAAACGACCTCCCTTACTACGTAAGAGACAAAAATAGTATTATTTTATTTGCTGACGATACTTCGTTAATATTTAAAATTAAGAGGCAACTAAACAATTATGACGAAGTGAATAGTGCACTAACAAGAGTGCTCCATTGGTTTAGTACAAATAATCTTTGCCTTAATGGGAATAAAACTAAATGTAAATTTACCCTACCTAATGTTGAACAGGTGGAAACCAATGTACAACTCAATGGTCAGGTGTTGAACCTTGTGGAATCAACAGTGTTCTTAGGTTTAAGTATTGATGCCAAACTGCAGTGGGGATCACATATTGATAAAATAGCCAGTAGATTAAGTTCAGCTTCCTACGCTGTAAAAAAGATTAGGACTCTGACAGATGTGGATACGGCTAGAATAGTTTATTTCAGTTATTTTCATAGTATTTTGAGCTACGGAATTCTCCTTTGGGGTAATTCCGCGGATTTGAATACAATATTTATATTACAAAAGCGGGCTGTGCGAGCTATTTATAATTTGGGCCCAAGAGTCTCCCTCAGAGAAAAGTTTAAAGAAATAGACATTCTGACCGTAGTGTCACAATACATTTTCGAGAACCTAATGTATGTAAGGAAAAATATTTCCAAATTTCCAAAAATTTGTGACAGGCATAACGTAAATACGAGACATAAAAACAATCTTGTAGTCTGTGATAGCAGACTCCAAAAAATTAGTAATTCTTTCCAGGGTAACTGTATACGCTTTTTTAACAAGCTCCCTAATGAAATTAGGGATTTACCTATAAATAAATTTAAAAATGAAGTTAAGAGGAAATTGTGCCAAAAAGGCTATTATAAAATACAAGAATATTTAGATGATAAACTTGCTTGGAATTGAGCTGTTCACTCATGCATGCTTCTCAAACAAATGATTGTATTTAGACTAAGTAGACTAAGCATTTTTTGTAAATAGACCAAAAAAAAAAAAAGCCCGCTGAGTTTCTTGCCGGAGTCTTCTCAGGCCGGGGCCGCGTTTCGAACCGGTGGTCCATTTGCTAAGCTAGTCTTTAGTACATATATGTATATTATTGACGTTTTGTAAGTGCCGTTTTGATGGTCTATACAGAATAAATGATTTTTGACTTTTGACTTTTTTGACTTTTCAAATTTCATAAAACAATATAGTTTTAATAATGATTTATGTCAATTTCATACTACAATAAGCGATTCCACTAGCGTTTTCGCCAATAAAATGTCACTTTGTCTAAGGCCCCTGGGTCGACCACGCAGTACACATAAGTTTTGAAAGAAGTCGGAAGTGCTGTACTCCGGAGAGCACTTTAATCGATGTCTCTTTTGCCATACCCGCCTCATCTTTGCAACAACTGATGCAATATGATGTAAACAGTACAAAAAATTCTTCAAAGCTTCAACAATTACGCTACAGACGCGTTACTTTGCGTTATGTCATAGTTTAAGGTTTATGTCAATCTTCAAAAGAAAGCGATAATGAGTATTTGATAATCATAAAACGCTAATGAATAAATGGATGCTTATGTTTTTTTTTTTTTTTATATAGGACACGTGAATTTGACTTCGCCTCGCCTGATGGTAAGCTGAAGGCAAAGTCTCTGAAAAGAGGGTCACCATTACAGACACATATCATGTTACAATGGTGGCACTCAGCTTAACGGCTTATCAGATGCTTTTTCACGCCCCGCTTAAAGGACCCGGGACTGTAGGAGGAGGGAAACACGTGAACTGGTAAGGAATTCCAAGACTTAATGGTGCGGCAGAAGAAGGAGTCATAGGTATACCTCGGGACACGTATCTTACATCTAAATCGCGAGAAGAACAAGGCCCTGGCGCGCGTGTCTTGTAATAATGTATGCTTGGTGAATGTGAGCTCGTCCACCGCAGTAGCATACCGTGCTATCCTCAAAAGACAACCAAGAAACGTGTACTGCGCGTATAGAGTTCAAGATGTATGTCATAAGCAATAAGAAGCTACATTCTATCATCGCACCGCTCGCCACAGGCAGGGAGTTCATCCTCACACATTGTGACCGGAAACGGTGCGCACTGCGCGGTATGAAAGGAACTTCATCCCACGCACACTCAAGCTGTAGAATGAACTCCCTGCGGTGGTTTTCCCAAGCGACTACAATATGGAGTTCTTCAAGAAGGGTATTAGTAGGTTTCTTCAGGTTTGGCAGTACGAGTGTAACGCCCCTGGTGTTGCATACGTCCATAGGCCATGGTAACTATATTCCGTCACGGTGGCCCGTGTGCTTGTCTTAAGAGGGGTGAGCCATTGGCGAGCAAAACCGCTGGTACACCAACGAGCTCGCGAGTCAAAGGTCTAAACCGCTAATGGAGCGCCTAAAAGTCCACGAACTTAAAAACCGACGGTTTTGCTCGCTAGTTCTTGGTGCATGTATGAAATTCTAAGTCCGCGGTGCGAATTTATTGTTTTTATTATAATAATTTATTTGCTCTGTCTCCTGATGTTACAGTATACCCAATTAACGAAGTAACTCCGTCTGGGAACACGCCATGACTTCGCTAACGATGAGAGAGACTGTTTGGTACGCTAATGAATCACCAAAGCGGTTTGACGAGCCAACGAACGGTTTAGACCGTTGGCTCGCTGGCTCGCCAATGGATCACCCCCTTTAGGTAATCTGTGGTATTGCTCTGTTTGGTAAGGTATTTAGCGCTAATGAGTGAACGTGGTGGTGTGTACCCCATCGTATTTACGTTTACGGTGACCGCAAAGCTATATATGGATAACAAATATCTGGGCCTGTTTCGTCCACCCGGCCTCGGTAAGAGGGGTAGACCCAAGAAGCATTGAATTGGCTTCGTAGAAGATGACATACGTGTCGACGATATAAGTATTAAAGATGCCAGAAGGTCGTAGGAAATGGAGGAGTAAAAACCGGAAGGTAGGAGTCGACGGTATTTCCGTCCCAATCGAGCAGTCCAACTGGGGAAGTACCTCCGTCCTACAGAATACCGCGGGTATAATAACCTCGTATTGTGTTCCCGGCGGTGAGTAGGGTAGCCAGAGCTCACTGGAGATGTTTTGTGCTGTCAGTGGGAAGACCAAAGAGTTGCCCTGCTTGTTTTCTTCGCTGACGGCACAGAATCTCTCTGTTCTGTCAGGGTCGGCAGCGCGTGTGTGACTCTCAAGGTGTTGCACTCGCCCATAGGCCACGGTAACCACTTTTCATCACGTGGGACGTGTGTTTGTCTGCGACCTAAGTACTCGTAGTATAAAAAAAGAACATTAAGCATACCTGGGTTCGGAAGGTATGTGAAAATTGTTTCTTTTTTTATTTCAATAGCTTTCTAATTAAAAAGTAATTTGTTTCTATTTAAAACAATATTTTCTACTTTAACATTTCACGCTTCATTTGTTTGACACTAAGTCTTTGTAGCCAGACAAAAAGCATAGATATTTCTCGGGCTGTCAAACAAAAGGTTGTTGCAATGAGGTTCCATTCATATATCTACTTATCAATGGTAATTAACATAGAGAATTACGTTCTTCAAACTAAAGTATAGATATTTATTGTGTTTAGGAATATTACTAGTTTCATTAAGTTCGGTATTTTATCCTAAATAGCTATGTAGATAGGCATGATTTAGATTATTATCTAGGATGAAGTTTTCCACAGTGATAGATAGAGGCTTGCCTAGTTCAAGAGGTAAAACATAATATTATTGTACGGATTCTTGTAGTTATCCTTGTCTTATTGTACCTTGTATCTGTATTTTTTGTAAATATACATTAAAAAAAAAGACGTGTGGCACTCGGGGACTGCCGCGGTAAAGCTATTGCATAGCATTTTTTATCAACTTATGCAATTATAATTACTTACGTTAAGCGGAGCTACTTCGGAGCAGCAGGCACATGCTGTAACAAACATCTCGAATGATCGAAGTGAGCTCGATAGCTGAATCCGCGGTGATTGGTCAATTTCGCGAAATTGACAAATCACCGCGGATTCAGCTATCGAGCTCACTTCGATCATTCGAGATGCAAGTTACAGCATGTGCCTACAGCTCGGCTCGATTCGTGCGAGCTTCGGGGTGTTAGGTTTTTTTCGTTACGGAATTTCTGGATTCGGTCTCCACGCTCAAGGCCCGCGATAGAAGCTATGCAATAGCTTAAAAAATATTCAAAAAAACATTTAGGAAGAAAAATATTTCATGAAATGTTTAAAATATTGTGGCCCTCCGGGAATGCCAATAGAATTGAAAAAAAAAAGTTAATATAACAAGTATTAAGCTCGTCTAATTCACTTCAAAGATGGTGTTATAATTTGTCATAATATTATAGGTACTACCTAGCATTTAAAACTATATCGGACGTGACGTGTCGGACGTGACGATGACGTGATTTCCAAATAAAATTTTATGAAAACTGCCCAACGAGTCTTTTTCACTTTTAAAATGTCACAAGTAAAACCTTACTATGTAATAAGTATAGAAAAATCCATTCCACTCCAGTTTTCTAGATATAAGCGCTAAAACAATGTAAAGAATGTCGTAAATATAAAAATTATATATTCGTAGTAGACATGAACTAGTTAGTAGGGCTGACATTGAATATTTGGAACGATACAGGAGATTTGTTATGAAGATATGTCTCAGGATTTACTGCCCAATGGTATCATCGTAAAGAATGTTTTTACCCGACTGTATTTATGTATGTATGTAGTTTTCTTTCCTCCCCCTCTACAAGCCGAATGGCTGAACGAATTTCGATGACTGCGGTCTCAAATGAGGGTCTTTCGAGGGTCACAAAATGTCAATAAAAACTATGTGATGGATTTTTGGTGCAATGCGATTTGTAATTTTTTCATTGGGTATTTATTTGGCAGTGTTTTTTTTTTTAAAGAATAATTATTAATGTTTCGATGAGCTCTTCTAACTAGTCCCACCCTTCTCAACAGGATAACATGAGCAGGGCTTGGATGTCACCCACAAACGGCGCAAACCATTTCTTAAAGAACCATGCGGTTCGGTAGTCCCTTTTCTTTCCCACACCATTTATGAAGTCTTGGAATTCTTTACCAGCTCACGTGTTTCCTTCTTCCTACAGTCCCGGGTCCTTTAAGCGGGGCGTGAAAAAGCATCTGATGAGGCCGTCAAGCTGAATGTTGTAACAAGTAGGTGTCTGTAATGGCAACCTTAATTCCTGAGACTTTGCCTTCAGCTGCCCATCAGGTGAGGTGGAGTCATATTAACGTGAAATTAAAAAAAAATACAAATATTTCCCGGATTTCCTCTAACCACTCTAGTAAAGCTAAATTGATAATTTCAGGAGTAAAGTCGTCTCCTTAACCATTAAGCCAATAGACGCTTATGAATGAATGAATGAAGTGAGCAGAGATGTATTAACACCCACATATTGTCAACTATCGGTCCCACATAATAAGGGGCTAAGCCTATTACCATCAGCGGGCACTTGGTCGTACCTAGTCTAAACTTTACTATCGAATGGAAAACAGCCCTATCCTTCAGTCGTCATCAACTACACCCACAGGAAGAGATGAGATGGCTTCTACTTCTACTCCTTCGGAAACCAATGCGGTTTTAATGAGACAGATTAAAACAAAAGAGCCTGCTCGTACCCCGAGAAAGTATCGCTCGTAGATAAGTTCGAATTAAGAATAAAAAATGGTTACTCCTCCACACATGCCTGTGAAAGGGCAACCGAATCTAATGCACAATTGCATATCCAAAGCCAACACTGACCTTTTCAAAAGAAAAAGATAACAATCGAACTATCTTTTTTATTATTTATACATTTTGAAACACAAAGGATGCATCTTCAGATCGATCTAGTGACATACATTCACGTGTGTCATACCGTCTCGTGGCATTGTGATCACTGCGTGTGCATGTTTTTAAAAAAAATAAATCGGTTCAGTAATGGCTCATTTAGTTTTCGGCCGCCATAATGTGTGGACGTTGTGAATTTTGAATTTGGAATAATCATAATTTTTTATAATTGATTTTAATAAACCGTTAAATATTTTAAATTTCAATTCGATATTTCTAAGTACTTTTAACTTTTAAAGATGTTTTCTGAAATATTCACGTTAGTTTTTCTATTGAGCACGGTGAATTCGGAATATTTTTTGAATAAAATAAATCATATAGAATTTTATAAGAACAGGACGCGTCCTTCGAAAGCCTTTACGAGCTTCTCGTCGAACTATTTCAATCAAAATCTAGTGTCAAAGCCTGGCAAGGGTGACAAAGTGCGTTGTGGTACTCGAACTGTGGACTTTAATCCACGAAGAACCGGCAAGATTGTTGGTGGCACGGAGACTCCCTATGGAGCGTTTCCTTGGCAAGTAAGTAGTTTTTTTTTACACAAGTAACATTTCTCGGTACATACAACATCTTGGACCTAAATTAAGCTCAAAATGTGCTCTATACGCACAGTACACGTTTCTTAAGGCCCCGAATCAGATTAGCATCGAAAAATCGGTATTTTCGAAACCGTTTTTCTTTTTAACTATAAAACCTAAAGATCTGGAATTTACATCCCTGCATACTACAGGATATACAGAGTAACTTCACTTTTTCATGAATTCAATAAAAAAGAAAGAAATAGTTGAAAAGAGGCTCTGAACATCACTCTACTCTTTCTTATGAAACCAAATATTTTCTACAATATGTATCCAAATAATCAAAAATTTCAGATATACCTATGTTAATGAGTGTATTAGCATGACGTGACCTTCTTAGTTTGTAATCGTCCCCTATAAAATTATCTATTAAAATTAGATTTACCTACTGATTTTTACGGCTGAAAAACGAGCGAATGACCTTGAGCATTTGTATGGTCAAAGCTTTTCGCGTATGTAATCACCTTAAGTGTCTTTTGAGGATAGCACGGGGTGCTACTGCGGTGGACGAGCTCAAATTCACCAAGCACAGATTATAACATAAGAACCTGCACGCGTTAGGGCTTCGTTTGTCTCGCGAATGAGGTCCAAAATATGTGTCCTTAGGTATAACACCAGTAGCGCCACAACCAGAGATGGTAACCGGCATACATCTTGACCCCAGTGACGTCACAAAATGTGCTCTATATACACAGTACCTACGCATTACCCAGCGGCGAGTTGGGGACTCCGTGGTCCCCCCACCGGATGAGGGACAGATCGAGAGATTTGGCCCTGGGTCGGCCGGGGTGCGAGGGATATGGCTACGCAAACCTCACCTCCGGCAACCGACTGCCCACAGACGGCGTGCGTTTTAGTCGGTTCGAGTCCTACATAATCTCCTCCTCCGGCTCCGGCGGGGGAGGTATCCGTGGGGATTTTTCGCTCGATAAAAAAAGGCACCAGTGACATCACAAAATGTGCTCTATATACACAGTACGCATTTTTGTGTGTACATATTAAGAGAATAGCACGGTGTACTAGGCTGTAGCTCAAATCCACTAATCATAGACGATATCAAACCAATACTCCAAGTCCTCGTTTCTCTCTCATCTTGTAGTCAAGATATACCGGTAACTATACCACTCTTGCATTAATAATCCGAGAGCTGGTATGATTTTTTGAGTACATTCTTGAGGCAAGCTGGAAACTTGTCACACAACTCTCCTGTTATACCTCAACTCGAAGGTGCAGACCTGGCTGGTGGGAACGGGGGCTAAATCAACCCCAAAATGTATAAACATCTTTGAAAAAACCCAAAAAAATATTTGCACACAACATTTAAACACATACTTAATATTTGCATTGAGCGAGTATCAAATGCCTTAAGAACGTACTCAAAAAATCGTATCAGCTCTCGGACTATAATGACCAGACCTGTGTGACGTTTAGGTAAAGCGTGCTATTACTACGTAGGCAGGAATCGAACTAGTGATCTCTGACTAGTGTAACGTTCTGCGGCTTCTCAATGGTCCCCTCAATGAATTCTTATCGGAGCTTAACAAGTAATGGGTACGCTGTATCTGCTTGCATGCGTCTTTCGTTGTCGTATGCAGTCAGCTTCGGAATCACTTAAGAGGGCCTTGTTTTATAGGCAGTATGTTTACTATCGGATGGAGAACAGCCCTATACCTAAGTAGCTACGAAATCCACGGGAAGAGATGGGGTGGCCCCATTCTACTGTAGGTACCATCTGGAATTTATGGCCCCACAAAACACAAACGAAAAACTTAGCATTTTGTCATCTAGGTACAGTCAGCAGCATATCGATTGCAGCTGTTAAAATCTGCAAAAATGTCTCAATATTAAGAATTGAAAATTTCAGCAAACAATGTGTCATTTTTATTGAAGCAGCTAAAGCGCCAAAAGTAACTCAGCAGGCACTGCAAAATTATGTAAGCATTCAGTTATTCAATTTGTTCTTCACATCCAATAATTCAAATATCGCCGCATCCGATGTAGCAAAATAACTACGCAGACATATATGGTGTTCAAAATTATGTCAACATTTTGGAAAAAAGAAAGTTTATTGATTGTTTATTGATATAAGATCCTCTTGTTTGCTGAAATAAATTTCAATTCTTATTGTTGAGTGAGATATTTTTACGAATTTTAACAACTGCAATAGATTTGATGTGGACTGTACCATTATGCCACTTTTTTTTCCTTCTTCTGCTTCTCGTACACTCCTGGCGGTTAGGTCGTAACCGTGGTTATGAATTTTGAACTTCTTGATTTTGTACTTCGGGATTTTGTACTTTCGGTATTTTGAACAGTCGGTCTAACGAACATTCGGGATTTTGAAGTTCGGTCTTTCGTACATCGGTATTATAAAATTCGGTAGAGATCCGATTCTCAGCACTCCATGTATTAACCGTGCGGTCGCCGGGTCCATAGCGTGATACAGAGAGGAACACCGTGACGGCGACTGGGACTTGCGACCCAGATGTAGGTTTAGGGTGGCCAGCTTGTGATGCATCAGCGGTCACCTTCACCGTCAGTAATGTTCCTCCCCCTACCTATCTAAATGTGTTGGGATACTATGAATGCCTCTTGGATATTCGATTGAATAAAGAGCTTACTTACTCGACAGCCTCCGTGGCGTAGCGGTAGTGAACGCGGCCGCCACGCAGGAGGCGCGGGTTCGATACCCGCTCAGTGCAAATATTTGTGTGCATGAAATATGGGTATTTGCATTGGTCTGGTCGTGCCTCGGTGAGCACGTTAAGCCGTCGGTCCCGGTTGCCATAAGAACCTCTATGGCAGTCGTTACGGGTAGTTGGAGCCCTAAAAAGTTCAAAAACAACGGTCTAGCTGCAAAGCTTCGATATCACCTAATATTAACATTGAGCTGTGGAGGTCAGATGGCAATCGCTCCACGGAAAATATCGAGGTCTAGCCAAATCCGCAGTTAAGACTGGTAAAAGCGAACCCCAGACTCCGAGCTGAAAGCTTCGAATGCGACTGGGAATTAACGCTAGGAGGAAGAAAGAGCTTACTGAATCTCTTGGCAATCTGACACTTCGGGATTTTGATATGTAGCCAACGGATTTCAGGAAACTGCAATCCGGCAATGAGGATGTTTATAGTAGACGTCTTCAAAGCACGCCACTGCCACTGCAGGACAATCTCAATATCTTAGGTATGGATGACCGCTGCAAACTGAACAACAAAAACTACATTGAGAGATCATCAAAACAGCCTCGCGTAAACTCGGAGTCCTGAACAGAGTGAGACGTTTTTTCGCGCCGAAGCAGCGGTGCCTTCTCTACAAGACACAAATTCGCTCTTGCGTGGAATACTGCTCTCATCTCTGGGATGGCTCCGCAAAGTACTTACTAGATGCTCTCGACAGGTTGCAGCGACGCGCAGTCCGCATTATTGGGAATCCTGAGATCACCAAGCCCTCGAGCCTTTGCAATTGCGTAGAGATGTGGCACCTTTGGCGGTATTTTACCGTCTCTACCACTGTGAATGTTCTGATGAGCTCTTCCAATTAATCCCACCCTCTCCTTTCCTATATAGGACAACACGTGCAGGGCTTAGATGCCACCCGCATACGGTGCAGAATATTCCATCGAGTACCAAGCGGTTCGGCGACTCCTTCTTCTGCCGCACCATTAAGTCTTGGAATTCCTTACCAGTTCACGTGTTTCCCTCCTCCTACAGTCCCGGGTCCTTTAAGCGGGGCGTGAAAAAGCATCTGATGAGGCCGTCAAGCTGAGTGCCACCATTGTAACATGATACGTGTCTGTAATGGTGACCCTCTTTTCAGAGACTTTGCCTTCAGCTTACCATCAGGCGAGGCGAAGTCAAATTGAGGTGTCCTATAAAAAAAAAAATTGCTCATAACTGCAGTTTTGTGTGGTGAGCACGTACAACTACCGTAATCGTATTGTATACGTATCGAGAGCACGGGGTATTGAGATTGGCCGTCTGCCTACTGTGAGCGTGTTTGCGAGTGAAGCCTGCCAGTCGCAATGCTGCGTGCTCTCGTTACGTTACGATACGATTACGATAGTTTTTCGTGCTAGGGTCACTGTACACACTGTCTTAACGTACGGGTCGATGACCTGAGATTTTTTTTTTTATACCACTTAGGTGGCAGACAAGCACACGGCCCACCTGATGGAAAGTGGTTACCGTGGCCTATGGACGTATGCAACACCAGGGGCGTCACACTTGTGCTGCCGACCCTGAAGAAACCTTATAATGCCCTTCTTGAAGAACCCCATATTGTAGTCGCTTGGGAAAACCATCGCGGGGAGTTCATTCCACAGCTTGAGTGTGCGAGGGATGAAGTTAATGAGTAAATACTTTGCACGATAACAGTACCTCGATTCTGCTAATTGTCAACCTCTGTCATGCCACTGACACTGGAAAAATGCCATTAAATATTAGAATTTATTGGTGACTTAAAGTTTAAGGTTAAATTAAAAAGCATTCATTAAATTAATAAAATTCTGTCTACAAGATTTTCGCTTTCACGCCCAAACCACTGAACCGATTTTGATGAAATTTGGTACAGGGGTAGATTAGACCTTGGGAAAGGACATAGGCTATGTTTGGCCGCGATAACCGACATCCACGCGGGCGGAGCCGCGGGCAAAAGCTAGTATTAGGTATATATTTTGTGACCGTGTCCAATTTTGAAAATTGTCCTTCCGATGTCATTCACGCTTAATTTTGTCAATAGTATCTTTCTTCACACGGAAGGTGACATATGGGAGAAGGTAAAATGTATAATACTAATTATATTAAGTAATACAATTGGTAACAATGTACTATGACAGGTTGTGTAATTATTAAATACAAGTGGTACCAATGTCAATGGTATTGTTTCTGATGAGTCTGTCAAGCTGAGCGCCACCATTGTAATGTCTGTAATGGTGACCCTCTTTTCAGAGACTTTGCCTTCAGCTTACCATCAGGCGAGGCGAAGTCAAATTTACGTGTCCTATATAAAAAAAAAAAATTGGTTGACGATATGGGAACATAATATTCTTGAGTAGTATTTATTCGAATTGTGTAAGCCACATTTAACCAACCCTTGTATTCGGTCCCACGTAACCTATTGACGTATTCCTGGCACTATTGTTGACTCGATAGATCTGAGGTTGAGTCAGGTGCGGTCCGAGGGGGGGGGGGTCACAGGGGACATGACCCCCCCCCCCCCAAAACCATGCACGTCATATTGAAAAGTCCCAGTACGAGGGGAGGGGGGGTTAAATTTCTTAAGGAATTTCCGAAGTGACCCCCCCCCCCCCAAACTTCAAGCTGCGACCGGCCCTGGGTTGAGTCTGGGCTGTATATATCTGTCTGATGTTAAACAGCCCTATCCCTTAGTCGCTTTGTACGACACCGCATGGGAAGAGATGTGATGACCCATATTCTACTCGGGCGCGAACCAAGCGGCCTTTAGGCTGCGGTTTCATTGACGCGGAGCGGGGCGGAGCGGAGAAAGATTTACCAGCTGCAGGAACGGAGTTTTATGCGATGCTATTGGTGAATATTTCTCAGCTGCGCGTTAATGAAACAGCAGCCTTAATAAAAAAGTAATAAAATGTAGTGCCTATTTAGGGATTGTTAATTTTTTTTAAGGAAAACTATAATTTCCTACTTTGTGAATAACAATAATAACTAATAAGGTCTATAATGTCTATCCTACCTGCTGAAAAGGAACCGAAATTTCACAAGAAATATTTAATCGCTGGCGTCGCTATAAGCGGAGGCATTGACCGTTTACAATTGACGCTTTAGAGGGCGATTGCAAACAAACTTAGAATTTGATTCTTTTTATGATAGATAGGCTTGCATTTCACCATTATCTCACCTGTTGGTAAATGACGATGTAGCTGACAGTGAAGCAGCTTGCCTAGAAGTAACCTATTTATTCTAGTCTTGAAGACACCCAAGTTATAGCTATTCGTAGTTAGACCATTTGTAGGACTTTTAGGGCTCCACCTACCCATAACGACTGCTATAGATATTACGATGTACGGTAACCGGGACTGACGGCTTAACGTGCGCCTCCAAGGAATGGAGGGATCTCAATATATAGAGTAAAAGCGGACCTTAGACTTCAAGGCGAAGACCTCAGATGCGACCATGACTAACGTCCTTGCGGTTGTCACGGTCACATCTTAGAGAGTGCACGGGACAGTGCACGATCCGGGAGTCGATTATCCTCTGGTAGAGCTTCATGGTGTAGAACCTTACCTTTATATCTATTATAACTCCGGACACATATTATTATCTTGGACCTAAATTGTGGTCAGATTTCAGAGTGTGTGATAAACGCGCAGTACACATTTCTTGGGTGTCTTTTGAGGATAGAACGGAGTGCTACTGCGGTGGACGAGCTCAAATTCACCAAGCATAGATTATTACAAAGCAATCCACGGTTGCCAGAGCCTCGTTTGTCTTGCGATTTAGGTCCAAGATACGTGTCCGGAGTTATAACGTGGTAGCTGCCATACACCTGCGCCGATCCAATGCCTTTGAAGACTGGCGGATAATACTCAGCCTTCACCAACTCGGGATCCTAAGGAACTCCTCAACTGTACAAGATAAATCCATCGAGTTTGGGCTCATTTGTGTTGTCTTGGCAAACACTCCAGTAGGTATTACACGGTATTCAGGGTCGGAAAATGGAATCGGAATGGAGTCAAAATGGTTCTCATCATCGCGTTGAACTGGTAACATCCCTGATTATACGTCGGGATTGAAAAAACTAAGTCTTATTACCAAAAGCGTAGATTAAGAAAAAATCTAATGGCTCTAGACAATATTACATCACAAATCCACAAATAGCTTCTAAACAAAAACTTTACGAACAAAGCAAAATAAAAATTCCTTCACCACAAAACATTACATTCGTGAAAACGAAATGTGTACCATCGCTTATGTAACATAACCTCAATTTGTTATTTGTATCCCGCGCAAAGAGAGCGCCAAAACAAAATGTCAAGTTGACAGTCTTTGTTGCGTTCGGTAATAAATGGCGGTTAATTATGACAGCTTTCACTTTCGTAGTGACGTTTTCGTTGTGTTTACATCGTAATTTCTGGGCGTAATGATAGTGTGATTGATTGATTTATTGGGCTTGTGGTATTTTTTTTAATTAATGATTTTGATGTTGCGAAAAAGGAGATGATTTATTTTCGGCCCATCAATACAACGACTTTTAAGTTTTTGTTTCTTATGTAAAACATCTAAGCGAGAGTGAGAGAAGAGAGAGACAACAGAGAATAGGGCATGAACAGTCATTGTACAATATGCACAAAATACGAATCCATTTATTATCATAATTGGACGAAGAATGTTCCAAACTCTAACCGATTCACGATAACTTATTAAAGAGTGTTTTTTTTCATTTATTGTATTTGTGAAAATTCTTAATATTTCACATGACAAGATGTTAAAATGTTGCCAGACATCTTCTTTACCATAGACTCAAATCGATTAAGAATACGATTGTATTCGATGAAACTTCAGGCACATATAGGTTTTTTCTTCAAATCTTCAATCTTACAATTCTCATTCCATATGACATTATCGAAAGTTTTTGCTAATAAAAGTATTTTGCTATAAACGAATCTTCATAGAATGCGTTGTAGATAGTTTTATTTCAATGTGTAATTGAAATAAAACTATCTACAACGCATTCTATGAAGATTCGTTTTCAGTTATTTCATTACATACTGTCATCATCATTATACTGATTTATCTCCGGAGAATTAGGCAGAGTGAATTAACACCCACATTTCACCAGTCCCACGTAATAGGCTGTAATAGTATCCGTTTAAATATTTTTATTTCAATGATCTTATAACACAACAGTCCATATTATTATGCCTATCTAGAAGTAAACACTAAACTACAATACTCTCAGGTTAAAGCTTTACGAATACAAAAATACAACGTTAGGTTGGGCATTGCACTCTTTACCTACTTGGTTGTCGTCATCATTATCGTGGCCTAACCTTCGAGTCCGAGGTGCACCTCTTCCAGTCATCTGACCTCCACAGCCCGATAATGAAGATTATTTTAATTTAAAACTGATGTTTTAGTTTTATTTTAAAGTATCAATTGAGGAATCGATTCCATGTGGTAAAAATTGTTAGCGATTACGATTTCATTATTTCGAATGGCAATACAATCCCAAAAGTGCCAAAAATTGTTTGACAGTTATTTTGTGATTATTTTGAGTGATTGATTAGTGAATTTTCTTGTTGTTCAATGATCATTGTAAAAAAATAATATTATATAGTACAGACATTACACAGGCAGCTGCTATGTAAATCAATGGCTAGTATTGAATAATATGGACGAGTGGAGTATTACAGTGTCTATAAGTGATGTAGTCAAACAATTCTAATAAATAGGTACACCAGTCGTACCGCCAACCATCTTTTTCAGATGAATTACTGCAAATCAGTAAACAACCAAGGCACTAGGAGAATGTATGTTATTTACATTAATTGAGTTTTCTTTTTGCTCATTTACTATAATTACTATGATTTGTATGCTTTTTGGACGACATACCTACCAGCAATAAAAAACGTTTTATATACCTATTTAATAAATAAATATTATTATAATATGGTTTTGTTTGTTTTTATTTAATTGGATACCTACTTTCATTTCATGGTGTAAGTATGAATCATCATCTTAGGAATTTTGCCTAGTTGTAACCGAGGCTTTTACCGGCCGCTTGCTCCTTCTCTTTTATTCGGTTTGGAAATATGCCTTTTATGGCAGCGGCTGCCGTCTGACCGCCCAACTAGTAAAAACATATAGACTGTGAAAAACGGCACATGCCCGTACTTTGAAATCACATATTGATGGGTTTACTATGCCAAATCGAATGCCAAATAATCGAATATCAATTGATCGACCACTATAAATCGAACATCCAAATACTCGAACGTTCATTAAATCGAATGTTTAATATATCGAACATTCAATATATCGAACACTCAATACATTGAGTATTCAAAATATCGAATGTTTGTTTGATCGAGCGTTCACACATCGCATATTCATTCTATCGAAATATCAATATAGGTACTGAATACTTTTTTTATGGTAGAATACAAGAAAAACACAAAATTTACTAATAAATCACATGTAATCTTTAATTATCATCATTTAAAGGTACATTTTAATATTTTGTGTGAATTGCAATTGCACGGAGAAACTCTAATAAAGTCATGTTGTTTTTACTATTTAATATTTTTGCAATCACATTATCATCCCTTTTGCCTCTTTTTTGTGGAGTAGGTCTTCCCAATCCCAATTATTTCAATTGTGTTTTATGTACATAATCATCTACAATATATGTATACAAATATTATAAAGAGAAAAGAAGATGCAGCGACGGATGCAGCCCTGTGTAGAGGTTCCCTCCATCTGGCAGAAACTTGATACTCCGAAATTCATTAGGCATAACACATTTGACATTTGACAGCCTCCGTGGCGTAGTGGTAGTGAACCCGGCCGCTACGTAGGAGGCGCGGGTTCGATCCCCGCTCAGTGCAAAAATTTGTGTTCATGAAATATGGGTAATTGCATTGGTCTGGTCGTGCCTCGGAGAGCACGTTAAGCCGTCGGTCCCGGTTGCCATAAGAACATCTATGGCAGTCGTTATGGGTAGTTGGAGCCCTAAAAAATCCAAAAACAACGGTCTAGCTGCAAAGCTTCGATATCGCCTAATGTTATCATTGGGCTGTGGAGGTCAGATGGTAATCGCTTCACGAAAAGATATCGAGGTCTAACCAAATCTGTAGTTAAGACTGGTAAAGCGAACCCCAGACTCCGAGCTGAAAAGCTTCGGATGCGACTGGGAATTAACGCTAGGATGATAGAGTAACACATTTGACATTATTGGCGGACTGGTCGCTGAGTGCAGACCGAGGGTTCAGATTCAGCCACCTGTCACCGCTTCATCCCGCTGGCGAAGTGGTGCGACATTCATATCCTTCCTTTCCGGAGTACAATGGGGACACCGTGCTTTTCACACCTGAGGGCATTATGGATCATTCGGGGAGTGCGAGATATGCGGCGTGCGGCTTTGAGTAGACGCGATGGCCGACCGGAGTGGTATCTGAGGGGACTGCCGAAAAAAAGTTGAATCGGGATCAGAATTTGACGTGGGTGGAGCCGCGGGCAGCAGCTATGTATAATATAATACCATTTTGTACAAAAAACTGTAGATAAAGGCAAAACAGCGAAAAAATAATCAAAGTAAAACTTTTTTACTGGTCTTGATTCATTGGAATTTGAAATATCCCTAATGCGGCCCTGCAATTTACGTGTTACGTAGACGTTGGCACGTGTCGTGTCCAACTCATGGTAGAGCTACTGGTATAGATAAGTCACTCTACAATAAAGTGAGAGATAAATGGTCATAATTTGCACAATGCTTTCTGCAGATGAACATTTATGAGGTGGTATACACGGTGAAAACAATATTACAATGTATGCGGGTAGTCTGAAATAAATATGACTTACCTAACTGTTCGTTCAGAAATAGATTTGTATTTACGAAAGTTTACGTATGTTAATAAAATGATACATTTCATTTTCAATTCACACAAAATATTAAAATGTACCTTTAAATGATGATAATTAAAGATTACATGTGATTTATTAGTAAATTTTGTGTTTTTCTTGTATTCTACCATGAAAAAAGTATTCAGTACCTATATTGATATTTCGATAGAATGAATATGCGATGCGTTGAACGCTCGATCAAACAAACATTCGATATTTTGAATACTCGATGTATTGAGTGTTCGATATATTGAATGTTCGATATATTAAACATTCGATTTAATGAACGTTCGAGTATTTGGATGTTCGATTTATAGTGGTCGATCAATTGATATTCGATTATTTGGCATTCGATTTGGCATAGTACACCCCATATTGATGTATTCACGGTTCACGGCCATGCGGGTTTTGTAGGTTCGAGTCCGACATAACCACCCTCACTGGCTCCGGCGGATTTGAGTGGATTTCCACTTGTTAAAAAGAATGTGATTGCCCTATCCATCTTCTATTTATTCAATACATTGCATAAGACATTATTTTAATGACGTCTATTTATTATGTCATACTAAATAATAAAATTATAATTTTCTGAGATTGGCGCCATGACAGTTTCACTTTGATTTTAGTATCAGTTTTGATTTGGTTTATATCAATGCTCCGGTTAGACTGGCTAAGAAGCAATGTACCATTGTAATCCCGATAAAATTACAAATAAATCAATACTCGTTTCATTATTGTTCTCCAAAATTTGTAGGTGGCCGAAAGCTCAAACATAAAAAATCGTCTCCTTTGATTGTTTATTTTTATGCGGTTGGTATGATATGATGTAATGTGTAAATGATGTTATTGTAATATGCTTGTTAGGTAGGTATAAGGGTTTTCTACCTGGGATACAGGACCTTTTTTTTAATTAAAAAGAATACATATTATTAAACAAAACTACTAACTCTTGTTAACGCCTCCAGCTAAGCTAAATTATTGCTTGTGTTAGGAGTGGGTTCACGTCGTCGGTAGTGTAATAGCCAGGATTCGAACCCGGGACCTCTTCATTTTAAGGCAGACTCCTTAATCACTAAACTACCGAAGCTTCTAACCTTCATGCGGCGCACCCTGGGCAAAGAAAACTGCAACGTCTCTACAAAGTGACCGAGAGTGGCCCTTTTTGTACCACTTACATGACAGACAAGCACACGGCCCACCTGATAGAAAGTGGTTACCGTGGCCTATGGAAGCTCGTGCTACTGTTCCTGAAGGAACTTTCTAATGCCGTTTTAGAAAGGGAAAAGAGAATGGACCTCGGGTGGGACTCGAACCCGCGATCTTTTCCTTACAGGGGGAATGCTCTGACCACTAAGCCACCGAGACCGCATGAAGCCAATCCAAAGGAAAGATTGCGGGTTCGAGTCCCGCCCGAGGTCGATTCTCGATAGTTAGCATAAAAAATGCTTCAACGTTTCATTCAATTTTCTAATGCCTTTTTTTGAAGGAGCCCATTAGTAATCACTTGGAAAAACCACAGCATGGAGTCCTGTAGAGGACTGCTTGGAGGGTTTCCACGTATCCCTATGACTGTCCTAAGCTCGCTGGTCGCCAGGCGTGGAGGTTACTGCGGCCGCCCCACCCCTTCACCCCCACCGACGCAGCGGTAGAACATACATAAACATACATGCCTGTAAATCCCCAAAGGGGTAGGAAGAGCTGTATTATCTTATCACCCACTTTTCGCCAACCAGGCTTTTCAGTCCCACGTAATAGGGGGCGGGATCGGCGAGCTGGCCCGTAAAGGTGACGGATGAAATACGATTGCATGTAGCTGAGATACGAATGTTGAGGTTGAGATGGATGTGTGGTGTGACAAGAATGGATAAGATTAGGAATGAATATATTATAGGAAGTTTGAAAGTAGCACCAATCACGGAGAAGCTACGAGGAAATCGTTTGTCCTGTTCGGACATGTAATGCGTAGGGATGAAAACAATGTTGTAAGGAAGGCATTAGCTATGGAAGTGGATGGCTACAAGGAGAGGAAGACCTAAAAGGAGGTGGGTGGACTGTGTGAATGATGATATGGTTAAGAAGCGAGTGAATGCTGAGATGACTGCAAATAGAGATGAATGGAAAAGGCACACATGTTGCGCCGACCCCAAATAAACTTGGGATAAGGGCAGGAGGATGACGTAATAGGGGGCGGGCATATAACCGTCAACCGGGCACTTTGTCATGGGCTGTATGCACGGAGGACAGAATATGATTAGTAATATGAGTAGTATTATCATTTCCTTCTCCATGGCTGTATGTATACCGTCGGATGGAGAACAGCCCTATCCCTTAGGCGCTTTCTACGACACCCACAGGCAGAGATAGGGTGAGGTAGAATACAATTGGTATATAAATGAGTATCAAGCTTTATTTTTTCAAATTCCAGGTGGAAATCCAGATGCTGGATATGGATAACTTGAAGTTTGAGCACCATTGTGGGGGCGCTGTCATCGCAGAGAGACTCGTGCTGTCCGCCGCCCACTGCTTTGATAAAGTTGGTATACTTTATTTATGAACACGTGAACGCGTGAAAACTGAAGCCCAAAACCTCCTAACAGTGGGAGAGGCCTATGTCCAGCATTGGACTGCAGCTTGTTTCGGTCTTTTCAGCTGCAGTCGGGTTTTTATACTACATAGGTCGCAGACAAGTACACGGCCCTCCTGATGGTAAGAGGTTACCGTGGCCTATGGGCGAGTGCACCCGTGCTGTCGACCCTGTAAGAACAGAGAGATTCTGTGCCGTCAGCGCAAAAGATAAAGTAGGTTAAAGCCTTTGGTTTTCCCACTGAAAGCATAAAATCTCTCCATTTTAAATCATTTATTTGATTAGTTACTTCCAGTTGGTATTATTTAACTATTATATTGTATACTAATCTGTTCCAGCATCCTCTAGACCTGGAGCATATTAGGATAGTGGTGGGAGAGCATCGCCTGCAGCTCCAAGACAAATTCGAGCATCGGTTCCTCGCTGAGAAGGTGGTCCGGCATCCTGAGTTCAGGAAAAGTGAGAGCATACATCATTTTACATCATTACTTACATGATGACCTCTGTGGCGTAGTGTCGTTGGTTCGATTCTGGTTTGGTGCAAATCAGTACAAACATTATGTTCACGCCTATTTACCTTCAGGGTATGCAGGGAAGATAGTCCACCATCTGCTTTTATCCTTATATACTTCACAACCTTCTTGTCATTAAATTGATATCAAACATTAATTCGCACTGTGCATCTGAGACTTAGTCTGGGCTGTATACAGGATGTATTTTTGAATCGGGGCAGAAAGGGCAAGTACCTTAACCTTAACTTTTACGTAATATTCATCCCAGGACATTATTAGCCGCCATTCGTTCAGTGCAAAAAGAATAAACTTATGTACCTATTCGTGAAAATGGAAGTCATTTTGAACAATTTATTTCATAAACTAATTTCATAAATGTTTAAATGAAATGAAATTTCTACTTACAAAGTTCAAAATTTTACCTGACCTGTATTTCCGTACGAAATGTATGGGAAACGTTTTTGGCGATTTCTGTCTTTTCTAGTACTCAAAGCTAAAATGGTCCCATAGAGTCTTTTGATCCCCACATGAATAGAATCGATTGCCACAAAAAAAAAAATACTTTTTGTATTTTTTTGCTAACTGTAAGATTTTTGCAAAATCTGTGAATGCGGTTCAAAATATCTCAAAAAGTTAGGGAAGGTCTCTTAAGAACGTTTTGCTGTAACTACAACGGATAAGGTACTTGCCCTTACTGCCCCGTTTCAAAAATACACCCTGTATAGCTGTCTGATGTTAAACAGCCCTATCCCTTAGTCGCCTGGTACGACACCGCATGGGAGGAGATGGGGTGGCACAAATTCTACTCTACCGGGAATCACGAGGCGTTTGAATACCATACACATACATACATACAATCACCTCTTTATCCCCGGAGGTTTAGGCAAAGGTGAATTAAGACCCACATTTCACCGATCATTGTATGAGGTCCCACGTAAAAGTGGGCGAGCCTACTGCCATATTTCGGGCACTATTGTTGACTCGAGCGATGTATCTGAGGCTGAGTCTGGGCTGTTTATCATCTGTCTGATGATAAACAACCCTATCCCTTAGTCGCCTTGTACAACACCACATGGGAGGAGATGGGGTGGACCAAATTCTACTCTACGAGGCGTTTGAACATCATGCATTATATATTATTATGAATTTCAGATGGCCCCCACAGCAACGACATCGCCGTCATACTGGTTTCCCGGTCCGGGAATGGAGTCCAGTTCAACACACACGTGCGGCCTATCTGCTTGCCGGAAGACGGAGTGACTCCTGGCAAATGGTGCTCTGTCACCGGCTGGGGGTACCAGACGGGTAACTTTTTTTCCTTTTTTATATCACTTAGATAGATATATCACTTAAATATCGAGGTCTAGCCAAATTCGTAGTTAAGACTGATAAAGCGGACCCCAGACTCCGAGCTGAAAAAGCTTCGGATGCGACTGGGAATTAACGCTAAGAGGAAGATTAGATAGATCCCGTGGCCTATGGACGAATGCAACACCAGGGGAGTCTCTGCCGACTCTATAACCGCTGCGCCGGGCGCGCTGTGTAAAGCTGCCGTAAACGCACAACGAATGACGTCACCTCTCGCTGGGTGGTCGAGATA
This sequence comes from Eilema depressum, assembly GCA_914767945.1. NCBI lineage: Eukaryota > Metazoa > Arthropoda > Insecta > Lepidoptera > Erebidae > Eilema > Eilema depressum. The sequence continues at coordinate 6,629,201 of OU612041.1, read as the reverse complement.
ATGTAAACAACACTTGAAACCATTTGACTGTTTAGTTTAGAAGTGTTTGCTACTGAAGATACTAATTCACGTATTTAAAAGATTTAAATATATTATTACAATGTGCAGTGTAGAAACATGTTGCCACAGAATGCTTGGGTATTCGGGTCATTACGAGCTGGCATTCTGTGGAATGGTTTGGCGCTCCGGTGGATAAGAACAGAGAGATTCTGTGCCGTCAGTGCAGAAGATAAGATAGTACAAGCCTTTGGTTTTCCCACTGACAGCACAAAACCTCTCCAGTGAGTTCTGGCTACCCTACTCACCGCCGAAACACAACAAGAGGTTATAATACCCGCGGTATTCTGTAGGGTGGAGGTACTTTTCTAGGTCTATTCTTTCAATAGCATGCTTGTGTGGTTCAGTGGCGAAGGATGATAAATTCAAAAAGGGAAGCCGGTGAAAAAAAGTCTTACCTTTAGTAGAGCTTTGTAGAACCCTCTTTCCAAGACTTTGTCCTCAGCTTACCATCAGGCAAGGCGAAGTCAAATTGACGTGTCCTCTAAAAAAGAAAAAACTACTATAGTAATTTTGTATAGAATTTTAACCGTTCTGATTATAGATACCTACTGAATGATATATAATATAGGTACCGTGAAATGGGGTATCATTGATCAATTTCAAAATTCAAATGGCCGTATTTTCTAAAATACAAACGTACCGAACACGAAAAAAATAATGGAATATCGGTTTTTACCATTCAATCGATACAATGAATTAGATTTTTTTTTCAATAAATATTATGTCGATGAAAAATATAAATGTGAGTGATCAATGTTAAACCGTACGTGGGGTTACTTTGATATCCCCTATTTTTTTAACGGCAAATGAAAGTAACCCCTTAAAACAATACTTTTTCGAAAAAACAAAAAAAATCTGTCAAGTACAAAAAATTATATAATTTTTTTTTTAATTTAGGGGTGACATTGATCATGGCAGTAAAAATACTTTTTGGATAATCAACTTTATTTTAACGTTTAATTGAGATCAGAAATATTGATTGTAAAAACATAATTAGGAAATTTAAGATTGTACGGGGATATCCTCACTCAGAACATTTGGCACAAGCTTTCAATATAGATTTTTCTTCATTTTCAGAGAATACTGGCTGAGCACCCGACTTTTATTATAAATTTTCCATGGTATTTGTTGAAAATTGTACCATACGGTATTTTAAATTTCTCTGAAGCCACACGTAAAGTCATACGACCTTCTACAACTGTCACAATTGCTCGATCTAACACTTCTTCATTGTAATTCCGATTAGCGCGAGCGCCTAAACGTTTCTTGTATGTTCTTGGCATAGCGCTGAAAGTAAAAAAGAGCATATAAAGCAGTCATCATTGCAAATATATTGATTAATTTGTGTTAAAAAAGCATAAACAGAAAGTTGCTAGGTCTTGGGGTGAGATTGATCAATGACCAAAGTAACCCCATACCTGTGGTCAATGACACCCCGTATAAAAGATAAACCGCCAATTAATAAAATTGTTGAGGTTAGAATACAAAACAAAACTTCTTATGCAAGCTAATAAAACACATAACAACATGAACTATAGTTTTTTCTAACTTCATTGATATTCAATCTGGTACTATTGAAGTTATTTCACCCCTTAAAATAGTTGAAACACAATACTCACAGGTTTTTATGCAAATCTCCGGTAGCGATCTGATTGTACGTGCTTGCGCTTGAGTATGCCAAAGAGGGACATTCAGTGCTTCCAACCCAAAAGACAAAATCTTTCGGTTGCGTTTAGAAATTAAACAATTCCTGTTTTTAAAAATTATAAAGTTTTTATCAAAGTTACCCCGTGAATCAAACTAACCCCATTCCACGGTACATAACATAAATTATAATAACGCCTATAAATCTCTGAAGGGGTAGGCAGAGGTGTTTTAACACCCATATTTCGCTAACTATTATTTTCGGCCCCACATTATAGAGGGGACCTATTGCCGTCAAGTGGGCACTTAATCATGGGTTGTATGTTTACTGTCAGATGGAGAACAGTTCTATCCCTTATTCACCTTCTACGACACCCACATTTGAAGAGATGGGGTGGCCCTATTGTACTTCACTGGAACCAAGACGCCTATCTGCTATCTGCCCCCCTAGACAAGTGGCAATGAGCAGTTTTCCAGTAGGTATTTAAAGGGTTCCTAAAGACGCGCTAGATGGCGCAGCCGGCACTTTTGGTAAGAAGAGTGTGGTGTCACATCTAGTGTAATTTATGGAAAAAATGTTCTACGGTTTTGTAATGATTTACTTTACTTAAATATTCTGTCATTTTTTCTGAAACAATGAAAATACCACTAACAAACAACAAAGTACATTAAAATTACCAAAAGCTATGCTAGCGCCATCTCCTGATGACTTAAAAACCAACTGATTATTATACCTACTGGAAAACTGCTCATTCGTTGCTCGGCGTATGATGGAATAGAATGACAAATGTATAGAATTTGACGTTTTTGACATTCGTAGACGCCTGTCATATACGTCAAATCCCATACATTTGGCATTCTTTGACATTCGTTGACGCCTGTCATATATGTCAAATCCCATATATTTGGCATTCTATTCCATCATACGCCGAGCAACGAATTGCCACTTGTCTAGAGGGGCTGGTATGGCAAATCAGTTATCTGATTTTTTGAGGAGTTTGACAAGTGCAACTGAGCATTTGTAGGCGGTCAAAACGACCTATATTTTTCTCCTCTAAAACATTACGTTCCAGAGAATACTGAGGACTTCGCGCCAACCCTGAGGGCAGCAGCTGTCCCAGTACTGGACCTAGCGACGTGCAGGAAGAGTCAGGTGCTCGGGGGTCGTCAGCAGACGATATTAGACTCTATGATATGCGCAGGTAAGTACAGATTTTGACAGCAGCTGTGTACCAGGTGAACTTCTGATTGTGTTTCCGCATAAGAGCGTTTTCACATTTTCCGATATCCGATATCGGGCTAACACATTGGTGTCGGCTCCGATATTCGATATCGGGACGGACAATGTGTAAGACAGATACATCTATATATATATAAAAATCAATGCCACTTTTCGTTGTTAGTTTATAACTCAAGAACAGCTGAACCGATTTGGCTAATTTTAGTCCTGAAATATTCGTGGATGTCCAGGGAAGGTTTAAAGGGTGAGAAAATAGGTGCAGTGGGAACGGGCAAAATATGGCGGTACGAAGTTCGCCGGGACAGCTAGTAAGTCATACATTTGACTGCCTCCGATATCGGATATCGGACAATGTGAAAACGAGGATGATGATAAGGTCGTCCGATTTGCTTAATATCATAGTTTTTGCTGAAAAAATATGCCTTGCAAAACTAAAATATTGCCAACTTAACTGAAAATATGACTTTTCATAATTTTTACATAAAGCCCGACCAGTAAAATAAAATACCTCGCCATATTGCGGTAAACTATTGGAACTAATTTCTTCATATGGTAACAATCTATACGATGTCATTATGGTCATCTGTCAGTGTGGTGTCAATTGTGCGTGTTGTTGAGTTTGAGTGCGCTACAAAACTACAAAACTATAGTAATATGCCGAAAACTATTAAAAGCCAGTTAAGAAAAGTAATTTATAATATAACAAAGTATTTGTCGGATAAAAAGTCGGAAGGATTGGACTCTGTTCCTCTAAATAACATCACGGACCTTGTTGTCAACATGACGGGTAGGTGCATCATAGAGTACGTGCAATTGAAATTGGCCTAATCTACTGATTTTACTGTGACTAATTATTATTCACATTTTTAGGTATATCCCGATCTTCTGTAATAAAAATACGAAGAGAAGGTCTATGTATTTTCTACGCCTAAGAAAAATAAGCCTAATGCAAAAAAGAAAATCATGCTCGATTATTTTGATCTCTGTGCTGTTAGGCATAAAATACAAGAATTTTATGCAGTCCGAAAAACAATGTCGCGTGGTCCCTGTTCTATACATAGTGTAATGTAACTGTATGTCTAACGTATCTAACTGTATTTACCATTCCAAGCAGTAAACTATTATACGGATACTACTGTGTTGTGATTTGTGCCCAGTCCTTGTAACCAGTATAACACGCCGCGTCTATTTTTCTATTTTAACCAGAAAACTTTAAAACATAATATCCATACTAATATTATACTAGCCTTCCGCCCGTGTGCATCTCGGTTAACGCGACCTTTGCTCATATCTTCGGTTCTACTCAACCGATTGCGATCAAACAAACGTAAGATTTTAAGTCTGAGTAAGCCCTTTCTAACAAAAAAAACCGCATCAAAATCCGTCCAGTAGTTTTTGCGTCCATCGCGGACAAACAGACAAACAGACAGGAAATTCAAAAAAAATATTTTCGTGTTCAGTATCGTTAACATAATATAACCCAAGTTTTTTTTTAATATCTCCTATGTACAGACACGACCACTTTACAATTATATAATAGTATAGATTAATATCTCCAATGTACAGACACGACCACTTTACAATTATATAATAGTATAGATGCGAATGTGACTCTCGTCTGTCTGGCTGTCTGTATGTCTGTATTTTACGCTTTCACGCCTAAACCACTGAACCGATCTTGATGAAATTTGATATAGAATCGCGAAAAAGGGGGTTAAGGGGTGGAAAATGAGGATGACAGTTTGTATGAAATTTCGTCATTTTTATCTATAACCGACATCCACGCGGGTGGAGCCGCGGGCACCAGCTAGTATTATATAAATGCAATGCTCTTGTGAATGACACTTTATTTCTGCAACAGTTTCCAATTAAACTATAGTAAGTACATTATGGTACAAGCGTGTAAATTTGGTGATTACCGCTGAGGCGAGATTGAGACCCGAGCCGTAAGGCGAGGGTCTTAAGAGAGCCGAGGACGGTAATCACCATACACACGAGTGGCATACGACTATTTTCAACACACTTGCGAATAAAATAATACTAAAAATACTACATAACACAATCAAAACACAATTGTAAAAATCTATTTGTTGTCATACTTGTCTTATATATGCGCGCGCATCTAACATTTTTTTTTATTTGTTCCTTTCGGAACAGGCTAAGGTGCTATCACCATGCTGCTAAATACTCACAGAGAAAAAGAAATACATTTTAGTGAAAGTTTTGTATATTAAACACGTACTGTACACGTACAACTTGTAGTTGAAATTATCTTTTAAAATACGAAGTTGAATGAAATGAGCAAGCAATAGGCATATTAATTCGTTTGTAATATTGGACACGATCTTTTTTGTATCAATTTTTTTTTAAGAACAAAGCAACTTAATCAATGAAATTTAAAAAAAGAAGTCTATAACTCACTTTTGTGAATAATAGCAATGAAAAAGTCACAGTTTTATAATAGGTGTCATTCCGTGCTTAATTGCGGGGAAATAAAAGCCTGTTCATAAGCAAGTGTGTTGAAAAAATATTTGTACACTTGGCATTTTACATGTGTATCACTATACTTGGTGTTGTCATAATCATAGATGTTTGTGGCGCCCCCAGTACGGGTTTTTTATTTTATTGGTCGGACTTTACATAGGTACATGTACTCACGCCTGTATATCCCTGAAGGGGTAGGCAGAGGTGTATTAACATTTCGCCAATTATGATTTCGGCCCCACGTAATAGGGGGCGAGCCTATTGCCGTCAAACGGACACTGACTCATAATTTTCAATTCTCAAAATAGGCCAAAATATAAAGAATCGAAAAAAGTCCAAATTTATAATTTTTTCGATTACTTATTTTTCAAATCAATCTTATTATGCATTGCAAGTTATGCATAAAAAGGCATGCAAGAAGACAAGCAAGACAAGCCTTTCGTCTTCCCACTGACAGCACAAAACCTCTCAGTTATATTGTTGAAGACCTTGTGACGGGCGACAATCCTTATCTTTTTCCAGGAGTTCTCTCCGGAGGAGTAGATGCTTGCCGCGGAGACTCTGGTGGCCCCCTCGCCTGCATGGTCTCCAACCGCTGGCAGCTGCATGGAGTGGTCTCCTGGGGATCTGGCTGTGCGAGGCGAGCGCGTCCAGGAGTCTACACTAGAGTGGCATCATACAAACAGTGGATTATAAGTACTGCGAATTCTTTAGGGCATAGGATACCTTCTTAGATTTTAGAAAAGTAACTGTACATAGATTAAAATAAACGAGTGTATAGGGAATAAGACCTGCACTGGGTCGGTGTGGTACAAGTGAGAAGATTCTGGTGTTGCACTCGTCTACAGGCTGCGGTAACCGCTTCCCATCAGGTGGGCCGTGCCGTGTGCTTGACTATAAAACCTACGGGGCTAAGTTATTCTCACATACTAATTGACGGTTGAAGGTGTTACGCAGCTTTCCTGTTAGGGTTGGGGTGTCAGACAGCAGTTGGACCCATAAAAGATGTATATGCCTAGCCAAGATGATAAAAATCCAAGCGACTATATCAATCAATCAATTAGCCTAATTGCAGTCCACTGCTGGGCATAGGCCTCTCCCAATATGCGCCACGTTTGCCGATCCTCCGCCTTCCGCATCCAGTCCGTCCCAGCTATCCTTCGTAGGTCGTCTATCCACCTGGCTAGGGGATGTCCCACCCTGCGTTTTCCTTCTCGCGGTCTCCACTATAGGACTCGTCTGCCCCAACGGCCATCAGTCCTTCGACAGATGTGGCCCCCACTGCCACTTCAGCTTGCTTATTCTGCGAGCTATGTCGGTAACTTTAGTTCTATGTCGGATGATCTCGTTGTGAATTTTATCCTTCAAAGAAACTCCAAGCATGGCTGACTCCGCCGACAAGCAGCGCAAAGCGACTATAATTTTATCCCAAAGGGTTTGTCCTACTTATTTTTTGCGCTGACGGCACAGAGTCTCTCTGTTCTTACAGGGTCGACAGCACGTGTATGACTCCCCTAGTGTTGCACTCGTCTATGGCCACAGTAACCACTTTCCATCTGGTGGGCCGTGTGCTTGTCTGCGACCTAAGTGATATTAAAAAAGGAAACAACAAAATTGTGACAAAGAAAACAACGCCTGTCAGAAATATTTTAGCAAACATCGTGTTAGTATTTTTATAGCTTCAAACAGACAGGTGTATTAGAGGCTTAAGTGGCTTCACATGGCTATGTGCGTACAGATTATGTAACATGTTGTATAACTTGTGTTATATAACACGTCCACATTATCTAACATTGTTTTATAACTTTGCAACATTGTACCTACTAACTTCAGTGTCTACATTATTGAAACATGTTATATAACATTGTTTTATAACATGTTATGCTATATAATTTGTACGCACCTTAACTTATTTGGCAAATAATTACCGTGTACATACATATATACGTGATGCTGTAAATCCCTAAAGGGGTAGGTAAAGGCGTACAAGCACCCACATTTGGCCAACCATGATTTTCGGTCCCACTTATTAGGGCTAAAACAAGAGCATTCTTTTTACCCGACTGCGCCAGCGAGAGGGTAATGTGTTTCGCGCGTTTGTATGTATGTATGTATGTACTATGTGTCTATGTATGTATGTAGTTTTCTTTGTTCCCCTCTACAGGCCTAACCCCTTGACGGATTTCGATGAATGGTGTCTTAAATGAAAGTAATTCATCGCCCGAGTGTCATAGGGTACATAAAATTCCAACAAAAACTATACGGTAGATTTTTGATGCTAAAATATGTGTCGTCAAAAATTTTTTTCATTCGAATTTATCGAGTAGGGTATCAAAATGAAGAGAATTAAAAGGAGATTACAAAAATATATAGATGTCATATCTTAACTAAAAAGGTTGAAATAAAATTTGTTATTAAAAAATAAAAAAAACCCGACTGCTGTCTAAAAGATTGAAACAAGCTTGATAGCAGGCGGTACCCATTAAATATCTTTCGGTTTATGATTGGCAAATGGGTACCGCCTGCTATCAAGCTTGTTTCAATCTTTTAGACAGCAGTCGGGTTTTTTTATTTTTTAATAATTAATTTAATATTTGAATGTAAAAGAAACCTAATTTTCAGCGTTTACATAAGAAAGAACAACGAACGAATGTCCTGTCACTGTTTACACTAATAGAATTTGACGTAGAGGGTTAGAATGAGCATTCGTTCGTCTGATGTAAATCAACCCTAGAGTCGTCTTTTGCGATATACTCGTATTATAATCCGCGCGCAATCAAATAGGTAAGGAACCTTGTCAAAGAAAATCGAAAATTACAGTTCTCAAGTAGCGTTAGTAAAATAAGTGAGCCGATAATTACCTAATACCTACCTGGATCAACTGAACCGATTTTAAAAATTGTTTTACTGATAGAAGGCTACATTATTTGTGAGTGTCAAACACCCGTATTCACAAACAATAGGTACTTCGCTATGCGTACTACCAAAACTGTGTAAAGAACTACAAATTCTCAGTGCGTTCGTTTTGGCAAGCCTTTTTAATTCATTGATAACACTTAAGTAATACTTCGTTGAGGGAACGCACTGCGTTAGATACTGCTCCGTGATGTTTGTGAATTAATTTTACCAGCCCTATGCGCTCGAGCACACTATGAGACCTCACAGTATTGTTTGTGAATACGGGTACTATGAATGGGTAGCGGGAAATACATATTATGTAAAGGACATCATTCACGCTGCATACATACCATAAATTAGCAATACTGTGTCTATAGTTAGAAGCATGTTGTAAAGAAATATTCAAATCGAATCGAAAACCTATGAAATCGTTACTAATGTAGAAAATAATGACCTAATTATAAGCTTAACGCCAAAGATTGTGTATTAAAGTACACAGTAAGGATTTATGTGTATGTATTTAGGAGTTAAGTGCATAATCTGTTATTATCGTAAGAATTTGTATGTGTCGAAATATTATTAAATTATTTTATGAATATATTAATTTATTGTTTTACTAGCTGACCCGGCGAACTTCGTACCGCCACATTTCTGATCCCGTTCCCGCTGCATATCTCTAAATTTATCAGTGTCTCTCTACAATATTATGCATGTATTATACATATAAACCTTTCTCTTGAATCACTCTATCTATTAAAAAAAACCGCTTCAAAATCCGTTTCGTAGTTTTGAAGATTTAAGCATACATAGGGACGGACAGACAGCGACAGCGACTTTGTTTTATAATTAGATATGTAGTGATAGTGATAGTGATGATATACAGCCCAGACTCACCCTCAGATGCATGAACCTAATACCTAAAATGTTTGGTAAAATGTGTTTGTTACCCAAAAGGCGTGATTGTATGTAATTTAGTGTAACTTAAAAGGAAAAATCTGAACCCTTATAGAATCACTTCGTTGTCCGTCTTTCTGTCTGTCCGTCTGCCTGTCTGTCTGTCCGTCTGTCTATCTATCTCCCTGTCTGTCAAGATCTTTTTCTCAGAAATGCGTAGTGGCATCAAGTTGAAATAAATACCACATATTCAGGTCTGTAATATCTTGAAACTGTGCAAAAATTAAACTTATAAGTCAACGCAATCAAAATTCTCGCAGTTTATTATAGCACTAGCTTTTGCCCGCGGCTCCGCCCGCGTGGATGTCGGTTATCGTGACCAAACATAGCCTATGTCCTTTGTCAAGGTCTAATCTACCCCTATACCAAATTTCATCAAAATCGGTTCTGTAGTTTAGGCGTGAAAGCGTAACAGACAGACAGACAGAGTTACTTTCGCATTTATAATATTAGTATGGATATGGATATGGAAGTATGGATATGGATATCCACTATCCATATCGCCTGTACAATGAATTGTTTAACATGATGCCCACAGCTACATTCTATCACCGCACCGCTCGCTATAGGCATTGCGCGGTATGAAAGGAACTTCATTCCACACACGCTCAAGCTGTGAAATGAACTCCGTTTTCCCAAGCGACTACAATATGGAGTTTTTCAAGAAAGGCATCAGAAGGTTTTTACAGGGGCAGCAGCATTTGTGTTGTGTTGACGCCCTAGTGTTGCAAACGTCCATAGACTGGCCGTGTGCTTGTCTGCTTACACAATACTTCTAAATAATGGGTAGGTATTAATCATAATATGAAATCGGATTTTGAGTGACCTTACTGACCTTAGAGTCCGGTAAGTAGGATACTTTTGAAAACCAACAAAATTATGTTCGATATTTTCAGTGAACCGACTGCCATCTGCCCTCCACAACCACTGGTGATATCGAAGTTCTATACTTACGACTGCCATAGAAGTTCGTATGGCAACTGAGATCGACGGCTTAACGTGCTCTTCGAGGTACGACCAGACCAATGCAAATATCCATATTCATGCATACAAATGGCAACCGGGACCGACCGCTTATCGTGTTCTTCGAGGCACGAAGGGGCTTCTATGATAAGAATATTTAACCACGCCTGATGGTTAGCTGAAAGCAAAGTCTCAGAAAAGAGGGTCACTATTACAGACACGTATAACCCGCGCCACGTATCTTGGACCTAAAATGTGCTCAAAATATGCCCTATACGCGCAGTACACATCTCTTGGGCGTCTTTTGAGGATAACACGGGATGCTACTGCGGTAGACGAACTCAAATTCACCAAGCCTAGACTATTACAAAGCAATCTGCGGGCACCAGAGCCTCGTATGTTATGTCTTACGATTTAGGTCCAAGATACGTGGCGCGGGTTATACCATGTTTCAATCAGCTTGACGGCCTCATCAGATGCTTTTTCACGCCCCGCTTGAAGGGCAGTCCGGGACTGTAGGAAGAAAGAAACACGTGAGCTGGTAAGGAATTCCAGGTGTTTATGGTCCATATCATAATATATTATTATCTGTTAATAGATACATACAAGATTCACGCAAAAAACATATTATTAGGTATAAGGTCCTTTTGGGAAAAGGGCGATTTGGGAATGGTCGTTTTGGGAAGAGGGCGATTTGGGAATGGTCGTTTTGGGAAGAGGGCGATTTGGGAATGGTCGTTTTGGGAAGAGGGCGATTTGGGAATGGTCGTTTTGGGAAGAGGGCGATTTGGGAATGGTCGTTTTGGGAAGAGGGCGATTTGGGCATGGTCGTTTTGGGAAGAGGGCGATTTGGGAATGGTCGTTTTGGGAAGAGGGCGATTTGGGAATGGTCGTTTTGGGAAGAGGGCGATTTGGGAATGGTCGTTTTGGGAAGAGGGCGATTTGGGAATGGTCGTTTTGGGAAGAGGGCGATTTGGGAATGGTCGTTTTGGGAAGAGGGCGATTTGGGCATGGTCGTTTTGGGAAGAGGGCGATTTGGGAATGGTCGTTTTGGGAAGTGGGCGTTTTGCGAAGTGGTCCATAAGAGTCAAAAGGCCTTGGAAGTGGAAGTTTTAGGAATTATCTTTTTAGGTAATTGTCCTTTTGGGAAGTTGGCGATTTGGGAATGATCCTTTTGGGAAAAGGGCGATTTGGGAATGGCCGTTTTGGGAAGAGGGCGATTTGGGAATGGTCGTTTTGGGAAGTGGGTGTTTTAGGAAGTGGTCCCTACGAGTCAAAAGGAACCATTCTTGGTAGTCGGGCAAAAATATGACCTAAGCAAAGGGTCAATGTCCTTTGAATATTTCAGTTTACCTAAAACAAACTTATCACTTACACGCACACCAAGTGTCGAAGGTCACAAGAGTTACTAGACCAAGTTATCAATAGATGTACACTGCGTTATGGTAACACATTAATGACATTTACGCAATTGTATATTTGATTAATTACTGCTATAATATGTCAGGGCTACAAAATTGTGTTAGTATTTGGTTTACAGATAAACTAAATATATTGCTCGAGACTTATCTTGGACCTAAATGTGCTCTATGCTTAGAGTATACATTGCTATAGAGCGCGCCTTACAAGTATGAACTGCTATCACGGGTATGAACAGTACCGAAGCTCCTGGCTCAACCTCAATCAGTAGCAAAACAATACCCGTCAAAAATGACTTCGCAAATAATATTTAATTCGATATGTCAAACAATATTTTATACGACATCGTATATTTGTAGTAATAATGACGCAAAAATAGCACAAAATGTCGCAATTTATTGTATTTTGGCTTTAATTTTATCCATGCATATCAAATCGAACAAAAAACTTCATAACAACAAACTACATTGATAAGTGCATCTATTGATATTTTCGGTAATGCATGAAACGTCACTATAGGTGCGCTATACCATCGCAAAGTATCTGCTAACACTCGGTGCCAAAGACCTGAGTGATAGGTGCGCTCTATATAAATAATGTATACTCTAAGGCTCTATGCGCGCAGTACACTTTTCTTGGGTGTCTTTTGAGGATAGCACGGGGCGCTAGCGGCGGACGAGCTCAAATTCACCAAGCATAGATTATTCGAAACAATCTCCGCGCGCCAGGGTGTCCTTTGTCTCGAGATTTAGGTCCAAGATACGTGTCCCGTCCCGAGGTAGTAATTTTTAGGTGGCAGATGAGCGTCTAATCTCATACATTTGTCATTTTATTCTACAAAACGCAGGTCAACGAATTGCTACTTATCTAGTAAGGTAGATATAGTGTAGCGGTACGGTAAGGGCTGTTTGAATTCCACGCGGGTGTAGCCGCGAGCTACAGCTTAGCAGATTACAAAATAATATAATTATCTGCTAGCTGTAACAGCTAGCAGATAATTATATTATTTTGTAATCTTTGTTTATGTAATACATAAATAGGTTAATGTGCAACGTTTTGTCAATACGTTTTATCGTATTTATAGTAATAGATTAACCTTATAACATATAATAGCTATTAATTCTGGGGCATACTGCATAGCACTGTATACAAAGTATACTCCATTAAAGGTAAACAATCTTGTTGCGACAAGGGGTTTTTACAAACCCCCGACAAAAAAGAGGGTTGTTATAAGTTTGACGTGTGTATAGTACGGCTGAACCGATTTTGATTCTGTTTCTTTTGTTTGAAAGATGGTTTAGTCGAGAGTGTTCTTAGCTATGTTTCATAAAAATCGTTTCAGCCATTTGAAATATATGAGGAATGAAAGTGGCAGTGCCAAATCTAATATTTTCAATAAAAAACCCCCGACCCAAAAAGATCCTATAAAAAGTAAAATAATAACTATTACCTTATTACCTACCCTAAGGGACCGCTAAGCACCTTGATATTCTCCCTGACGCGACGGTCAGACGGCGGTCCCCCGACGAGACAAATGACAAAAGGGTCAATACTTAGGGTAGGTCATAAGGTAAGAGTAGTAGTAATTATTTTACTTTTTGTAGGATCTTTTTGTGTAAAAACAATATTAAACAGCCGTGTTGGAGTATAATAGGGCCACCCCATCTCTTCCTAGGCACTTCGTCGATTCACCCCACAAGCTGTTCGGACCACGGTGTGAATCGCACAAGGCCCCTTTTTGAATTCGTCGTTTCGGACCAGCCCCTCTAGACAAGTCGCAATTCGTTGTTTGGCGTATGATGGAATAGAATGACAAATGTATAGGATTTGACAATTTTGACATTCGTTGACGCCTGTCATATACGTCAAATCTCATACATTTGTCATTCTATTCCATCATACGCCGAGCAATGAATTGTCACTTGTCTAGAGGGGCAGAGTGGTGTGAATCGACACCTGTAGGAGCCGTAAAAGGCAACAACGGCTGTTCCCAATAACTTACCTACACAGTTAAAGGTAGATCCATCTCTCTGGCTGTAGCACAAGAGAGATAGCTCAATTAAGGGGCAAACCGAGAAAAATTCTTAAGCGCCCCACACACTAACAGTTTATCGAACGACAACCAGATGATATCGGTCTGTCAGTTCATCACAATAGCCCACACACTTACAGTTTCGTAAACGATTTTGGACTGACGGCTAATATGTGTGTGGCCGCTTGACGATTCCGGTCAGCAAAGAGAGTTAAAGGCCGGACAGTCTATGGCCGTCGGCATTTTATACATAATAACATCAGCACTGCAATTCACTAAGCGAGCACAACGATGCGGACAACGATGCGAGGCGCAACGTAGATTGTCATTGGTCAGATTGTATCACGTCATTGGAAATCGACCAATGACAGTGTCTATCGCGCACATCGTTGCGACTCGCATCGTTGTGCTTGTTAGTGAATTGCACAGCAGACTAAAAGAATAAAATAATTTATTAGATATTTTAGTCTGAGGTAATAAAATTATGATGACATTGATGACATAAGGACTGCAGGCCGCCGGACAGACGAAAAACTGCAGGCGGACTGTAAGTGGGTGGCCGCCTTTATTAGCAATTTTCTTTCGGAATGCATTGGGGAGGTCACTAGCAGTTTACATTTAGTTTTGCGTGGTATTCGGTTCATTGCATTCTCCGTCATCTTAAAAAGAGTGTTTTAGTTACTGAATAAGTCGTCCATTTTCGTCAAATAATATCGATCCGAGGAAATTTAAAGATCGCGGGTTCGAGTCCCGCCTGAGCTTGATTTTGCTTTTCCTATCTTAATCAATTTGTATAGTTAGCATAGTAGGTGAATGCTTTAAAATTCATTCAACTTTAGAATTCATTCAATTCATATTAATATTATAATTGCGAAAGTAATTCTGTCTGTTTGTTACGCTTTCACGCCCAAACCACTGAACCAATTTTGGTCAAATTTGGTACAGACATAGATTAGACCTTGGAAAAGGATATAGGCTATGTTTGGTCGCGATAACCAATATCCACGCGGGTGGAGCTGCGGGCAAAAGCTAGTACATAAATCCATATTCATACTCCATAGTAATATTATAAATGCGAAAGTAACTCTGTCTGTCTGTCTGTCTATCAGTCTGTTACGCTTTCACGTCTAGAGTACTGAACCGATTTCGATGAAATTTGCTATAGGGGTTAATGAGAAAGGACATAGGCTATGTCTGGTCGCGATAACCGACATACACGCGGGAGGAGCCGCGAGCAAAAGCTAGTAAATAATATATATTTATGTACCTATGTCAACCCAACGATACGTGCTATCTGAGTCACGTTTCGGTGTGACATCGGATGTGACCTGTTGTGATCTGTGTAATACTGATTATATGGTAAAAATGCTAACCAAATAAGGTATTTATAAATAAACTATTCTTCTGCCCGCGGCTCTGCCCGCGTGAGTGCCGCTTTTTATACTAGTTCGGTCGCAGACAAGCGCACGGCCCACTAGATGGTAAGTTGCTACCTTGGCCTATGGACGAGTGCAACACCAGAGTGGGTACTCAAGTAGGACAAGCCTTTGGTCTTCCCATTGAGAGCACAAAAGCTCTCCAGTGAGCTTTGGCTACCCTATTCACCGTTTTTTTTTTTCATTTTTTTTGAGACTTTGCTTTCAACTTACCATCTGGCGAGGCGAAGTCAAATTGACGTGTCCTATATATAAAAAAAAAAAATTCAGGACTATTGACATAATATTTTCGGTTGTATTCAATCGATTGTGATCAAAATCTGTTTAGTAGTTTTTGCATCCATCGCGATGTAACGGATAAACAGGCAAAAAAAAAAAAAAAAAAATTGTGTTCTATAATATAGAAAAAAATTGTAATAAGAATGATATTTTGGTTATTAAAAAAAAATGCTTGGGTTATATTGTATTAACGATATATTATATCGTTAATACAATATAACCCAAGCATTTTTTTTTATATCTCCAATGTACAGACACGACCACTTTTTACCCGACTACGGCGAAACCAAAGGAGGGTTATGATTTTGACAGGCTATGTTTTCAACTAAACACAAAAACATCCCTCGCACACTCAAGCTGTGGAAAGAACTCTTGTGATGGTTTTCCCAAGCGACTACAATAATTATAGGGTTCTTCAAGAAGGGCATTAGAATGTTTCGTCAGGGTCGGCAGCACGAGTGTGACGCCCCTGGTGTTGCATACGTCCATAGGCCACGGTGACCACTTTCCATTAGGTGGTCCGTATGCTTGTTCACCTGAAAGGTGTAATAAAACGACCTGTATCTCACCTTTGACCGGTTTTTGCTACAGGTATGTAAATAATTTTATATTGATTTATTAGGTACGTCGAAATTCACCGATATTTTGTACGTAAAGTTCGCTAGGGTCTTATCAGACCAAAGATATTATATAAAAAGAAGTAGATATGTTATTGCGCGAAAATCTTGAAGATCCGAAAACGAGTCAATTGGAACATTTGCCTCTAGTATCGCGTGCCGAGCGGCGCCGGTCGGACGTTGCGCGGAAGCATCAGTGACTTAAAAAAATAACGAAAATGCCATCGTATGTTTATAGACACTGCACGAACTATTACTCTAAAGTTAAAACACCAAAAGTGTAGATGAATTAAAAATGTGTGTGTGTGTGAGTTCGGCACATTTTTCTACGTTGATTTGTAAGCATATGACATGTCTATGTTATGAAATGTCATTGTATCAGACATATCGACTTGGAACGGGATAGTCACACTCACAGACCAGTTGAGCTGACAAGTTGACCTAGCTGTCAACAGAACATCGAATCTGAATATAGGAGTTAAAAATATAGCCTAAAAAACGAGTAAAGATTTCGTCATTCGTATAGGTACGTAATTCGTCGCATTGGAACGCAGGTATCACAACACACTGTAATAATGTAATAATAATTATTAACTCTATTAGTCACTATTTATTCAATACTACCTACTAGTAAAATAATGAAATGTTCTTTTTTTTACTTTTATTTTGCTAATATTGGAGCAACAATAATAACATTTAGTACAGCTGTCAAAAGCTGACACTTGACGTGTCGATGTGACAATGACAATGACATGACATTAAGGTTGCGTTCTGAAGCATTTATTTTTTTATTTTATTTTAAATGTACGTATACGTTTCGTTACATGATTATGTTGTCTCCATTGTTTACTTGTTTTATATAATTTTTTTTGCTTTTGTGTTTCTTCATTGTGTTTATGTAACTTCAATATTTATGTATTCATGTGAAATAATGTGTTGTTGGCTGGCGGGTGGTGCAGAGACTCGATACTGGTTTACTTTTAATCAAAATTTTATGTAGTTTTGCATTATACAGGGTGTATTTTTGAAACGGGGCAGTAAGGGCAAGTACCTTAACCGTTGTAGTTACAGCAAAACGTTCTTAAGAGACCTTCCCTAACTTTTTGAGAAATTTTGAACTGCATTTACAGATTTTGCAAAAATCTTACAGTTAGCGAAAAAAATGCAAAAAGACCAAAATTTTTTTTTTAGTGCCAATCGATTCTATTTCATGTGGGGATCAAAAGACTCTAAGGGATAAAAAGAATTAATACCCATAAATTTAGAATTTGATTCGAATTTCTTATGTCATTTTTAGTTTCTGCAGAGAAAATTCGAATGAGTTAATAATAAAGAATGTTGGCTAAAATGTCTCCCAATCATGAAAAAAAATCACTTAATAAATAGTTATTTGTTATACAAGAGTGCAAAGTTGCTTTTTAACCGCGTGCTCAGTTTTGATGACCGAGCAAGCGAAAGATTCTAAATTTGAATCACGAGCGTAGCGAGTGATTCACAAATTAGAATCTTGAGCGTTAGCGAGGGAATCAAAAGAGCACAAGGTGAAAAATCTTTGCACTCGAGTGCAACACGTAACTTTTCATCCCACCTCAGCGAGGAAATAATGAAATGCTTTTCCTTCCTAGCGTTAATTCCCAGTCGCATCCGAAGCTTTCACCTCGGAGTCCGGGGTCCGCTTTACCAGTCTTAACTACGGATTTGGCTGGACCTCGATATTTTCCGTGAAGCGACTGCCATCTGACCTCCACAACCCAATGGTGACATTAGGCCATATCGAAGCATTGCAGCTAGACCGTTGTTGTTGAACTTTTTAGGGCTCCAACTACCCGTAACGACTGCCATAGATGTTCGTATGGCATCCGTGACCGACGGCTTATCGTGCTCTTCGAGGCACGACCAGACCAATGCAAATACCCATTTTCATGCATAAAAAATAATTGCACTGAGCGGGGATCGAACCCGTGCTTCCTGCGTAGCGGCCGCGTTCACTACCACTACGCCACGGAGGCTGTATAATATAATACTAATAATAAAATACAAAAAAATTAAAATTCAACAACAATGTTCAACAATATGACGTGAAAAAAATTAATGCGCGCAAAGCAAATTTAAAAAAAAAGAACACCAAGGAGGTTCCGAGTCTGAGTTTTTCATAAATTAAAAAAAAGTTGTATGATAAATTCGGCACCATAGAGGTAGAAGTAAATAGGTTTAATGATGTTTTGAGTTCACAAACCTAGTACACACGATGTTCTAAATTCAAATTTACTTTATCCTCTAGAGGATAAAAACGACTTTTACGCTCAGTTATCGAAGAGCAAAAATACTCTTTCCGAGATGGTGGGATGAAAAGCTTATTTTGTCAATAATCGATCGTAGACCCGATCTAATGTCACTCGATTTTTTTGTGGGGGTTTGTATCCCCGAGATCGGGGCTATGAACGATTATTGACAAAATAGACTTCTAATAAGTCATTTTTTTACGATTGGAAGACATTTTAGCCTAAATTCTTCATTATTTACTTATACGATTTTTTTTTTAGCTGAAACTAAAAATGACATAAGAAATTCGAATCAAATTCTAAATTTATGGGTAATAATTCTTTTTATTAACTTTGTAGTCAACCCTACGGACTTCCTGTCCTAAACAAAAAGTTTGACCATTGTAGAAATTTTATTCTCTCGCCGAAATGTATGGGAAACGTTTTTGGCGAATTCTGTCTTTCCTAGTACTCAAAGCTAAAATGGTCCCTTAGAGTCTTTTGATCCCCACATGAAATAGAATCGATTGGCACTAAAAAAAAATTTTGGACTTTTTGCATTTTTTTCGCTAACTGTAAGATTAATACAAAATCTGTAAATGCAGTTCAAAATTTCTCAAAAAGTTAGGGAAGGTCTCCTAAGAACGTTTTGCTGTAACTACAACGGTTAAGGTACTTGCCCTTACTGCTCCGTTTCAAAAATACATCCTGTATATTAGTATAATTACAATAATCCCTATTATTATTTTATAGTTTTGTCACTGTTATTTATTCTATTTAAATACTTATCTATATATTAGCAGTAGGTATAGCGCTTATTAATTATTTATTTCCTATCTAAGTACTTACGTTATATTATTTATATTTAATATTATCTAATTACTTATATCGTATTATGAATTACTCTAGCGACGATAGTATCACATATCATTCAACCCACGAGGCGGATTCTCTGTCAGAGGATGACAGTTTCTGCTCAGCCACCGACGATGTCACACTTGGTGACAGACTCCAGGAGACTTTCCGGGAATCGGGGCAAACTTTCAACGTATGCCATATAAATGCACAAAGTGTGTCTTACCACTACACTGACTTGGTTGCAACATTTGCTGACTCCCAAGTTCATGCCATCCTGATTTCTGAGAGCTTTCTCAAACCTCATCTACCATGTACTTCCTACCCACTGCCCGGATTTATCTTATTAAGGAACGACAGGACGGGAAAGGAGGGCGGTGGGGTAGCGATATACCTACGTAGTGACTTCCCTTATAAAATTGTTGCTTCATCTCCCTCTGAGTACTCTGCCACCGCTGAGTTCCTTTTTCTTGAGGTCTGGGTCAGGGGTGTCAAGGCCCTCTTGGGTGTTGTTTATTGTCCTCCAACTGTCAACTACCGATATCGAATTGGTTTTGAATCCTTGGGGTCTGATTACGAGCATTACATCATCATGGGCGATTTTAACACTAATCTACTCCCTAGTCTGTCATCACGAGCTTTAAAACTGCTTCATATAGTCGAATCAGCCAGTCTTAAGGTTTTACCGCTACTGGCCACACACCACAACAAAGACGTCGAAGACACCTGGCTCGACATAATACTTACATCTTCACCCACGCTTGTTCGAACATACGGTCAGTATCTAGCTCCAGCATTCTCCCACCATGACCTGATCTACATCTCGTACATTCTTAAGCCTCCTAAAGTTAAGCCCAAGGTGTTGTACAGACGATGCTTCGGGCGCATGGATGTCAACAAGTTGTGCAGCGAAGCTGCCAAAGTCAGTTGGGAGGAATTAGCTGAGGCAAGCACCATCGACGATAAAGTTAGTTTTTTAACAAAACAGTTATTGGCCTCTATAATATCCATGCACCCGTGAGGAGGGTGAAGTTAAAACACAGGCCTGCCCTTTGGATAACAAATGATGTTCGAACTGCTATGAAAGGGAGAGACCGGGCTTTTCGCAAGTTCAAAAGGAATCGTTCCGATATCAACTGGAACTCTTATAAAACTGCCAGGAATCGGTGTAATCAGGTGATACGCAACGCTAAACGCCGACATATTCTTGATACCATATCAACCCTGACATCTGTCGATGTCTGGAGGTTTCTTGGGACACTGGGCATTGGTAAATCAAAACGGCTGGAGTTACCCAAGACGATTGAGTTGGATGCCATTAACCAACATTTCTCTACCTCGCACACAATTGATGGCCCAACCAAGCGCCAAACGGTTGACTCTATAGCCGGACTGCCCAGTCCCAATAACTTACCTTTTCAATTCACTCTAGTTACGTCAGAGGATATCCAAAAGCATATACTCGCAATAAAATCAAAGGCTGGCGGCTGCGATGACATCAGTCGCCGTATGATAACCATTCTTCCTCTTAGCGTTAATTCCCAGTCGCATCCGAAGCTTACAGCTCGGAGTCTGGGGTCCGCTTTTTGCCAGTCTTAACTACGGATTTGGCTAGACCTCGATATTTTCTGTGAAGCGATTGCCATCTGACCTCCACATCCCAATGGTAACACTAGGCGATATCGAAGCTTTGCAGCTAGACTGTTGTTTTTGGATTTTTGAGGGCTCCAACTACCCGTAACGACTGCCATAGATTCTTATGGCAACCGGGACCGACGGCTTAACGTGCTCTCCGAGGCACGACCAGACCAATGCAAATACCCATATTTCATGAACACAAATATTTGCACTGAGCGGGGATCGAACCCACGCCTCCTGCGTAGCGGCCGCGTTCACTACCGCTACGCCACGGAGGCTGTCAATATTATGATATGATAACCATTATCATGGACCAACTCCTTCCTGCCATTACACATATTATCAACTTTTCGCTTGATTCTGGGCAATTCCCTGACTTGTGGCGTAAGGCCTATGTGCGTCCTCTTCCTAAAATCTCTAATCCCTCCCTTCTTAAACACTTTCGTCCTATTTCCATCCTGCCTTTCCTATCCAAGGTACTCGAAGCCTGTGTGCATCGCCAGCTGTCCAACTATGTGCAATCCAATGGGATTTTAAGTCCGTTACAATCGGGATTCAGACCGGGACACAGCACCACAACCGCACTCCTTAAAGTAACGGGTGATATCAGGGATGGAATGGAGAAGGATTGGATTACAGTGTTAGTGTTAGTGGATTTCTCTAATGCATTCAATTGTGTGAATCATGACATCCTTTTGGCTATACTAGCCCATCTTGGGATCTCAGCCGACGAGCGGAGTGGAGTGGTTCTCTTCATATCTTCGTGAACGTCAGCAGTCGGTTTGCATAGACGAGGCTTCATCTAGCTGGCGACATCTTGACTCTGGCGTTCCACAAGGCGGTATTCTTTCTCCTCTTCTATTTTCTATATTCATTAACCTCATTACCTCTGAACTTCAGTGTGCGTATCATTTGTATGCCGATGACCTGCAGGTATACAGTCAAGCACGTGCGGAGGATCTTTCAGAAGCCGTTGACAGGGTTAACGCCGATTTGCGCTCAATAGGCAGTTGGTGTGATAGGTTTGGCCTTTCTGTCAACCCCGATAAATGCCAGGGTATCTTAATTGGCAGTAGCCATATATGATGAATAGGGTACACAATGCTACTCTGCCAACAATAACTTTCAACGGAAAAATTATTCCTGTCGCGCCGAGCGTTAAAAACCTGGGATTAAATATAGATTCCACCCTGAACTGGCAAGCTCAAGTTACAAACGTCTGTCAGAGGGTAACTGGAATGCTGCGTAGCCTTTATCGGCTCAAAAACTACCTACCAGCCAAAACCAAGGCAATGCTGATGCAAACCCTAATATTCCCAGTCATTGACTATGGTGATGTATGCTATCTCGACCTGAATGCAGATTTGCTCAATAAACTCGACCGCCTTCTCAACAATTGCATTCGATTCACCTTCAACCTTAGGAAATACGATCACGTCTCAGTTCACCGTTCAGAGTTAGGATGGTTGCCGATACGTCAGCGACGCACTGCTTGCGGGCGGTGACAATGATTCATACTATTTTAAGCTCCCTTAACGTCCCCACTTACTTATCATCTCATATTCAGCTAGTTGGTTCTCATCACAACAAAAATCTACGATCAGCTGACAAACGTCTTCTCCACTGTCCTACTCATAGTTTTACCCTAGTACATTCTTCTTTCCTCGTACAAGCTATTCTCCTCTGGAATGCGCTTCCTCTCGAAATCAGGATGGCCGCCAACCGTGCTACGTTCAAGTACAAAGTACGTCAGCTCTACAGTAACCCCTAGCGGCAGAAATGGGTAAAATTCATCATTATGTAGGTACTTAAGTATGTGTGAGTATATATTATATTGGTATATATATGAGTATGTATGTATGTGTTACATGTATGTATTACATGTATGTATTACACATCTGTGTATGTATGGATTTCTTATGTATGTCTATTGCATGTATTATTATTGTGTACAAGTTAGAAAATTATCCTTATTAAATAGTTCTTTCTTCTGCCTGCACCTACCTCAATGTATCTCTGCATCACACTAAGGTAGACTGTTAGATAATGCCTTTGGCATTAAGTCCGCCTTTGTACAAGTGTGCATAAAGTTTTTAAATAAATAAATAATTAAATATAAAACAAAGTCGCTGTCGCTGTTTGTCCGTCCATATGTATGCTTAAATCTTCAAAACTACGCAACGCATTTTGGAGCGGTTCTTTTTAATAGATAGAGTGATTCAAGAGGAAGGTTTATATGTAACTATAATACATACATAATATTGTCGAGAAACATTGATAAATCGGGATCAGAATAATGGCGGTATGAAGTTCGCCGGGTCAGCTAGTTATATATAAAAATGATTTGCAATTCTGTTTCTCTCGCTAAAATTCGAGAACGGCTGAACCGATTTGACTAATTTTATTATTGAAATATTCGTGGACATCCAGGGAAGGTTTAAACGGAGAGAAAATACGGAAAAAGGATCTAAATTTCACGCGGATGAAAAAAAAAATGGCGGTACAAAGTTCGCCGGGTCAGCTCGTCATTTATTTTGGGCGATACGGTTACCATCCCTTCCCGAGTTGATACGTCTGCCATGACCCTTACCTATGACGAACTTAGACAGGTCTATAAGACGTCATTAGACAGGTTTTTATGATATTATGAAACCTGTATTTGCTGTATCCTTTGTGATTAGATCCAATACATAATTAACATAATAATGGTAATGATTTATTGTTTAATAATCTTAATAATACTAGTGTTGATACTATGAATGCCAAAGTTTGTGATGATGATGATGATAGATGGATGACTAAGAACTTTCGTTGCTATGTTTGTTAAACTAAGAGGAATCATTGTAAATTATAATGCATCTATTTAAATGTTAAAATGTATTTAACAACTTAAAATCGATAGACTTTCGATTTATTCTTTCAATCATTATAAAGCATCGAGTGTTATTTAGAATTAAAAGGATCCCTTTTTGTAGTTTTCTTTGCTCTTGTCACCATAATATTATTATATAAATAACTAGCCTTCCGCCCGCGGCTCCGCCCGCGTGCATCTCGGTTAACGCGACCTTTGCTCATATCTTCGGTTCTACTCAACCGATTCCGATCAAACCAACATAAGATTTTAAGTCTGAGCAAGCCAATAAAACATTGTACATAATAAAAGTAATTTTTGATATGTTATTTGCCACTTACTTAATTATACGATGGAACCAACCCTAAAATCAGTAGCTTAAATAGTACTACTTTTTCAACTTAGATTAATTTTTATTAAACTCTAACAGCCTTATTACAAAACACGGACTAACTCTAAACCCAGGTCTAAATCGTCTTTAGACCATGGTCTAAAGAAAATGTTATTACAAAAAGCGTTTTAGTACAAAACCAAGGACTATCACTGGTCTAAAGATAAACCTGCGTGACCCCTAGTTTAACGTTGGTCTAAAGTATAAATCACAATAATAATACATCAGACTTGCAGGATTGTGACATGAATTGGCGTATTTTTGCCTAAAACTATTATAATTGGGTTAAAACTAGTCAATATGAAATCAATTGGATATTATACTATGAAATACGTCATATTTTGGCATAGGTACTTTTTTTTCGGAAGTCCAATTTTCGGCTCTCTTTTTATTTTCTCGTTCCAACTCGTAAAATAACTTGCAATAGGTAGTTTGCCGGAGTTCGCGTGTTCTGTTCTATAATTTTTCCAATTTTTATACCCACTTTTAAATTTAGTTTAGCGTACATAATATATACCTATTGCAAGTTATTTTACGAGTTGGAACGAGAAAAGAAAAAGAGAGCCGAAAATTGAACTTCCAAAAAAAAGTACCTATGCCAAAATATGACGTATTTCATAGTATAATATCCGATTGATTTCATAATTGACTAGTTTTAACCTAATTTTAATAGTTTTAGGTAAAAATACGCCAATTCATCTCACAATCCTGCAAGTCTGATGTATTATTATTGTGATTTACTTATACTTTAGACCAACGTTAAACTAGGGGTCACGCAGGTTTATCTTTAGACCAGAGATAGTCCTTGGTTTAGTACTAAAACGCTTTTTGTAATAACATTTTCTTTGGACCATGGTCTAAAGACGATTTAGACCTGGGTTTAGAGTTAGTCCGTGTTTTGTAATAAGGCTGTAACGGTCATGAAAACAAAACATGTAAACATGCAAATCACTCATCTACCACTTATGTTCTTTTACGTAGAGACCGTCGAGATCTCCAGTGCAATTCTGTAAGGGCACAACGTCGAGCACAGCGCTGCGAAAACCTTGATAGAGACTGTCATTGGTGGAACTGAGTGACGTCACTAGAGATCTACCAATCCATCAATTAGCCTATTGCAGTCCACTGCTGGACATATGCCTCTCCCAATTTGCGCCACGTTTGCCGATCCTCCGCTTTCCGCATCCAGTCCGTCCCAGCCACCTTTCGTAGGTCGTCAGTCCACCTGGCTAGGAGGTGTCCCACCTTACGTTTTCCTTCTCGCGGTCTCCACTCTAGGACCCGTCTGCTCCAACGGCCACCAGTCCTTCGACAGATGTGGCCAGCCCACTGCCACTTCAGCCTGCTTATTCAGACCAATGATAATCTATTTATCAAGTTTTTCCCAAGCGACTACAATATGGGGGTTCTTCAAGAAGGGCATTAGAAGGTTTCTTCAGGGTCGGCAGCGCGAGTGTGACGCCCCTGGTGTTGCATACGTCCATAGGCCACGGTGACCGTTTCCCATCAGGTGGATCGTGTGCTTGTCTGCCAACTAAGTGGTATGAAAAAAAAAGAGATCCGATTCTCAGCACTCCATGGATTCACCGTGCGGTCGCCGGGTCCATAGCGTGATACAGAGAGGAACACCGTGACGGCGACTGGGACTTGCGACCCAGATGTAGGTTTAGGGTGGCCACCTTGTGATGCATCAGCGCTCACCTCCACCGTCAGTAGTGTTCCCCCCCCTACCTATCCAAATTTGGTAAGATCCTATCAATGCCGCTTTTGATATTCGATTTAGTAAAGAGCTTACTCAAGCTCTTGGCAATCCGAGGTCTTTAAGTAAGTTGTACAGGGATTTAGCTGGAATTCCCCTTGCTCCTACTTCTACGGCGTAGAGTTTAACCACGTAGCCGTTTTTGGTTAACTCGTTAGTCAAGTCAAAGTATTTGTTTGTCTTTATAGCGTGGTCTTTAGGTATATTAGTTTCCCACGGTACTGTGAGTTCTACAAGCACTGCACGCCTATGCGATCGTGAAAAAAGGAATATATCGGGTCTGGATGATGCGGCACAGATATCCTCCGGTATTTATTCAATTGATTTATTCAATATACGTAAATCGCTTCAATACTATACATCATTCTATCAATTAGCCCATCGCAGTACATTGCTGGACATAGGCCTCTTTCAATATGGCCTACTGTTTCCACGCTGGCCAGACGGGTTGGTACAGGGTTTTATTTCGAGTGTTCCTTCTCTCGCAGTGATATCGTCTGCGTATGTTTCCGTTAGTCGCCTCTTACGACACCCTTCGGATGAGATGGGGTGGTGATACTTGTATTCTTTCTACGTCACCACACAAATCTTATACAGGCCAATGAATTGTCACTTGTCTAGGGGGACTAGTGTTTCGTGGGCCGCCGCCGGCGACTCCTTCTGCGAGTAAGTAATGCTCGTGAAGGAGGCGGCGGAGCGGGAGCGCGAGGAGCGAAGGAGAATCGCAAACCGCGCGGCCCGCAACGAGCAGCGGCAAATCGGGCGTCGGAGGTCGCAGAATGACCTCCGTCCCCCATGAGCGCGGGCCTGGGGGTGACAGGTAGAGCCGCCTGTCACCCTAGCAGAAGCAGGCCGCGGCGGCGGCACGCATTGCGTGCCTCCCCATACCCGGGGGCGGGTTGGGGACTCTGTGGTCCCCTCACCGGAAGAGGGCCAGATCGAGAGATATGGTCCTGGGTCGGCCGGGGTGCGAGGGATATGGCTACGAAAATCTCACCTCCGGCAACTGACGGCCCACAGACGGCGTGCGTTTTAGTCGGTTCGAGTCCGACATAACCTCCTCTTCCGGCTACGGTGGGGGAGGTAACCGTGGGGATTTTGCGCACGATAAAAAAAAAAAGGTGGACTAGTGTTTGTGTTCCATTTCCATTGCAAACCAGGGGCCTAGACAAAGTGACATTCTATTGGCGAAAACGCCAGTGGAATCGCTAATTGTAGTATGAAATTGACGTAAATCTATACTATTATATAATTGTAAAGTGGTCGTGTCTGTACATTGGAGATATTAAAAAAATATACTTGGGTTATGTTATGTTAACGATACTGAAGACGAAAATATTTTTTTTGAATTTCCTGTCTGTTTGTCTGTTTGTGTTTGTCTGTTTGTCTGTTCGTCCGCGATGGACGCAAAAACTACTGAACGGATTTTGATGCGTTTTTTTGTTAGAAAGAAAATTATTACTGTAACCACCGCAATGTCCCGAAATCCATTGTTAAAACCTTAAAAATGGTTCGCGTCAGCGCGATTCCATCAATAGAATGTCACTTTGTCTAGGGTTCCTGCTCCCCTAGACAAGTGACATTACGGGCCTGTGCTTAGGTGAACCGTCAAAGAGATACTACTACGCACAGCATTTCTGACAGCTAACTCAGTAAGTCAAGGAGAACAGGACAAGGCACGTTGTTTTACTACCGTGAGAGCCTCACATACCCGGATTACCCGGAATGAAATATAAAAAAGAAATAAGCAAAAAAAAAAGTCATTGAACTTTTTCGGGGTTCCACTGCCCGTATCCTTATTTATATAGATATAGGACATGTCAATTTGACTTCACCTCGCCTGATGGTAAGCTGAAGTACCTATGGAGCTGGAGAATTATGAAGAACTAGCCTTCCGCCCGCGGCTCCGACCGCGTGCGGAAGGCTAGTTCTACTCAACCGATTGCGATCAAACAAACGTAAAATTTTAAGTCTGATCAAGCTCTATCTAACAAAAAAAACCGCATCAAAATCCGTCCAGTAGTTTTTACGTCCATCGCGAACAAACAGACAAACAGACAAACAGACAAAAAGACAGGAAATTAAAAAAAAAAAATTTTCGTGTTCAGTATCGTTAACATAACATAACCCAAGTATTTTTTTTTAAATATCTCCAATGTACAGACACGACCACTTTACAATTATATAATAGTATAGATAGATAGATAGGACATGTCAATTTGACTTCACATCGCCTGATGGTAAGCTGAAGTACCTATTGGAGCTGAAGTATTATGAAGAATATCAAATAAAAAATCAATGTTTTATTTACATCCCTAGACCCTAAACCTACATCTGGGTCGCAAGTCCCAGTCGCCGTCACGGTGTTCCTCTCTGTATCACGCTATGGACCCGGCGACCGCACGTTGAATCCATGGAGTGCTGAGAATCGGATCTCTAAGGGGACTGCGGTGAGTGTGGTGCGGCTAGGTCTGCGTTCACCTTTAACCCGACGTTTCGGGCTATTTTTCAGCAGTCAAGGTCGCGGGGTGACTCATTCATAAAAATAATAAACGTCGGGTCGGGACCAGTGTAAATAATAATAAGTTTTAAGGAAATAAAAAAAAAAAAACTCAAAAATGACTTAATTTTATTGTTCTGACTTCACGCGCAAGCGCAAAGAAACGGCCTATTTTGTACAGAATCCTTAATATGCGAGTCCGACTCGAGCTTGACCGGATTTTAAAACTTCCAATTATCATTAAGATGTCCTCATTTGGCATGTGTGATTTTCTTTAAAAAAACCAGTTTTTTTTTTTCATCTAAAAAAATCTCCATACTGCTAACATAGTCCAATATTATAATGTGTGCTAATTAGCACAAATATTTTACTAGCTACCGTGCACGGTTCCACCTGTGAGGCCATAGGTACTTTAAATTATCACTATAGTTGCGGCACGCTATGATAACCTTTTTGACACGACTGGTTTTGCTCGTTTTCTCTTTTTTGGTGTGTGAAGTTTATTCTCTTATATGCCAGTTTCGCCATATTTTTCTTTCTAACAGTTCGTTTTCCAATTTCCACCAAAAAGAGAAAACAAGTCAAACTAGTAACACTTAAACGAGTAACACTATTTTTGGTTGGGAAAAAAATTCCCAACGAGTCACAGGTGTTACTGAATGCAACAGTTTTTGTCCCAAAGAGTAACAGGTGTTACTAAATGCAACAGTTTTTATCCCAAAGAGTAACAGGTGTTACTGGATGCAACAGTTTTTGTCCCAAAGTGTAACAGGTGTTACTAGATGCAACAGTTTTGTCCCAAAGAGTAACAGGTGTTACTGGATGCACCATTTTTCATCCCAACGTGTCACAGGTGTTACTTCTTTATTCATTCGTCAAAATTTGCGTCCTTTACTGTCTGACGGACAGACGGACGGAGTAAAGTTTATTAATAGTGTAGATAGCGTCTCATTCTTCACATATATTTGGTATGAATTCCTGACAACTGATAACAATATTGTAACGCTTGCTTCTGTTGCGAACAAACGCGTGGACATTTCAATTATAATTCATTATAATAATTATTTAGTGCAAATAATAATTTCCAACGCGCGTGGGAAATAAAGTGTGGTGTAGTGGACAATGAGCGTTAAATACGACGATTTGGATTTAATAAAAAAAATTCAACCGTAAGTTTTTTTTCATACTTTTTTTATCGTGCGAAAAAGCCCCACTGGAGGAGGGTATGTCGGACTCGAACCGACTAAAACGCACGCCGTCTGTGGGCCGTCGGTTACCGGAGGTGAGATTGTCGTAGCCATATCCCTCGCACCCAGGTACTTATTAAAAGTAGGTGTTTTATACCACTTATGTCGAGTGCAACACCAGGGGAGACACAATTGTGCTGTCAACCCTGTAAGAACTGAGAGATTCTGTGCCGTCAGCGCAAACGACAAGCAAGACAAGCCTTTGCTCTTCCCAGTGACAGCACAAAACCTCTCCAGTGAGCTCTGGCTACCCTACTCACCGTCGGGAACACAACACGAGGTTATTATAACCGCGGTATTCTGTAGGGCGAAGGTACCTCCCCCAGTCGGACTTCTCGATTGGGACGGAAATACCTACCGTCCCATCAAATACTACACGTAATATAACCCCGGACACGTATCTTGGACCTAAAATGTGCTCAAAATGTGCCCTAAACGCGCAGTACACATTCCTTGGGTGTCTTTTGATGATAGCACGGGGTGCTACTGCGGTGGACGAACTCAAATTCACCAAGCATAAATTATCATTTGTTCCCAACGAGTAACACTCTCAACTGTCACACTGTTACTTGATGGGAAGTTTTTAAGAAAAAGTTCCCAACCAGTCACACTGCCAGTCACACTGTTACTCGACGGAAACTTCTTATTAGTAATTTCCCAACCAGTCACACAGTTACAGGTTTCAATGAAAATCACATTTCACAATAAATAACTGTATAAATATGTCGGAAGCGGGGTTAGGGAAGTAGGTACCCAAAATCCGCGGGCGCTAGAGCCTCGTTTGTCTTGCGACTTAGGTTCAAGATACGTGTCCGGAGTTATACTAGCCTGCAAAGAAGAAGAAGAAGTAAAGGCACACGTTAGTAGGTCTTAGGATGAGTGACTATTCTTAAGATGTTGAGAACCCTCAGAGATCACGTTAAGCCGTCGGTTCCGGTTGCCATACGAACATCTATGGCAGTCGTTACGGTTAGTAGAAGCCCTAATAAGTTTGATAACTACAGGCACATGCTGTAACAGCGTTTCGAACGATCGAACGAACTCGACAGCGGAATCCGTGGTGAGATTCCAATTTCGCATGCTGTAAATTTGGTGACGTCACGTTGTCGAACACAAGTCGACAAAGATGTGATGTATAAGTGCTCGACAAATGTGTCGTCATCAAATTTACAGCATGCGAATTTGAAATCTCACCGCGGAGTTAGCTTTTTTTTTATCGTGCGAAAAATCCCCACGGATACCTCCCCCGCCGGAGCCGGAGGAGGAGGTTTTGCGGACTCGAACCGACTAAAACGCACGCCGTCTGTGGGCCGTCAGTTGCCGGAGGTGAGATGGTCATAGCCATATCCCTCGTACCCCGGCCTACCCCGGGCCATATCTCTCGATCTGGCCCTCTTCCAGTGTGGGAACCAAAGAGTCCCCGGGTATGTTAGCTGTCTAGTTTGTTAATCAATTCTGTAGTTAAACTGAAAGTGAAACAAAACCGAAACAAGTTTGATAGTAGATCGAAAGAAAATTCAGCAACAGTTGGGTTATTGTTTTTTTATCATTTTTTTAAATTGTTTACTTATAAATATAAACCAAAGGCTTCCAATGTGGTAGGTAATCGAACCAGTAGATAGCGTATGACTCTAGAAAGTTCTTTTAATCATTATTCTGCCCTTCGTGGTTCTTTCTTAACAGAGCAACTGACCTAGTTTTCTTCCTTGAAATGAAAGAGATAAAAATTATTATTATTTTATTCATATTTTAACAATAACATTGTAGATTGTTGCTGTAGTGAATGATCAGCATAAGTTATTTAAGGTATGATTCCGAAGTCGACCGCATACGACAACCACAGACGCATGCAGCAGATACAGCGCACACATTACTTGTTAAGGCCCCGAATCAGATCAGCATCGAAAAATCAGCATTTTCGAAACCGTTTTTCTTATTAACTATAAAACCTACAGATCTGGAATTTACATGCCTGCATACTACAGGATATACAGAGTAACTTCTCCTTTTCATAAATTAAATAAAAAAGGAGGAAATAGTTGAAAAGAGGCTCTGAACATCACTCTACTCTTTCTTATGAAACCAAATATTTTCTACAATATGTATCCAAATATTATAATTCGTACGAATATCGGTAGATTACTCCCACCATCGCCGTAAGAGGCGAAGCTCGGTGGCTCAGTGGTCAGAGCGTTCCCCCTGTAAGGGAAAGATCGCGGGTTCGAGTCCCGCCCGAGAATTGATTTCGCTTTTTCCAATTTATTATAATTTGTTTAGTCTAGCAAACTAATTGCTTTAAAATTATCTCAATTGATTGGGCGGAGTTATCAAAAATCAATGTTTAAAAATGATTGCAACATCATTCATTGATTCCGATAGTTCGTACGAATATCGGTAGATTACTCCCACCATCGCCGTAAGATGGATGTATTGGAAAAATTGGGTCACTGTCGGGCGAAGCTCGGTGGCTCAGTGGTCAGAGCGTTCCCCCTGTAAGAGAAAGATCGCGGGTTCGAGTCCCGCCCGAGAATTGATTTCGCTTTTTCCAATTTATTATAATGTATCCAAATAATCTTAAATTTCACATGTATGTTAAATAAGTGTATTAGCATGACGTGACCTTAGTTAGTAACCGTCGCCTATAAAGTTATCATTTAAAATTAGTTTTACTAATTTTTACGGTTCAAATAGACATAGACCTGTTGGAAAGAGTGCAGCGTAGATTCACGAAAGTCCCCAGACAGCTGAAACGTTTGCCATACGAAGAACGACTAGATAAACTGAACCTGACCACCTTGAAGGAGCGCAGAGAACGTGGAGACCTAATTGAGACCTTCAAGATAATAATTGATCACTACGACTTGCAAGGATTCAGCAACATGTTCAAACGCGCACCAGACCGAAATCGTAGAGGACACAATCTTAGACTGCAAAAATCTAGCTGGAATACAAATCCACACAAGAACTTCTTGAGCAATAGAGCGGTCAATGCATGGAATAGGCTGCCTGAAAATATTGTGACAGCAGAAAATATTAATCAATTTAAAAATAGACTGGATAAACACATAAATCAACAAAAACATTAAGTAGTTAGTGAAAACAGTGTAGTGAACAACGAGATGCAGGCTGATATCAGTTGTTTCAACTGCTGGCCTGTTCCCCAATAATAATAATAATAAAATATGAGCGAATGACCTTGAGCATTTTTATGGTTAAAGTCATTCGCGTATGTAATCATTTAAAGTCCGATACGGATAAAGGGCACCGTTGAGAAGCCGTAATGAAGTACGCACATCTGCTGCGTGCGGCGGCAGTTGTCGTATGCGGTCGGCTACCGAATCATACCTATAAGATCAATCTTGACGAACAAAGTATGAAGGTAGGTACTCAAACTGATCTATAACCTTGGTATTCCCCCTTCCGGCGCGGACCACCAGCGGGATCCAGCATCACAGTGGGAGACACTCTCATCGACATCAAGCCCCAGATGAAATATCTGGGGCTCGTACTCGACGGTCGGTGGGACTTCGGGGAACATTTCCGAAGTCTGGTCCCCAAATTGGTGCTAACAGCTAACGCTCTGAAGCGTCTGCTGCCCAATTTGAGGGGCCCGGAGGACTCCTGCAGGAGACTCTACGCGGGTGTCGTGCGGTCCATGGCTCTATATGGGAGCCCCGTATGGGCAGACAACCTGCGAGCCAGGCACGTGGACCTGCTGCGTCGACCGCAGCGGATTGTGGCCATCAGGGCCATCAGGGGGTACCGCACGATATCCTTTGAAGCAGCGAGTCTCCTCGCCGGATCGCTACCGTGGATCCTGAAAGCGAGATCCCTTTCGGCGCTATACCGCTTCCGAAAGGCGGCGCGGGAGCGGGGACACGATCCTGAGCCTGAAGAAATTCGGGCCGTGAGATCCCGGCTCCACAGGAACATGGTGGCGGAGTGGGAGCTACAACTTGGGCAACCACGCGCAGGGCACGCCGTAGTAGCGGCGGTAAGACCCATCATGGGGGAGTGGCTAGAGAGGCCACACGGTGGCCTCTCGTTCTGGCTGACGCAGATCATCACCGATCATGGATGCTTCGGACGGTATCTGCATCGGACCGCGAAGAAAGAGCCAACGTCCGAGTGCCATCACTGCGACGCGAGCGAGGACTCGGCGCTGCACACGCTCACTGAGTGTCCGGCGTGGGAAACGCCGAGACGGGAGCTGGTGGCGACCTTGGGAGTGAGAGCTCTCACGCTCGCCACCTTGCTCGCAGCGATGGTTCGCTGCGCGGATGCGTGGGCCGCCGGCGCCTCCTTCTGCGAGCAAGTGATGCTCGTGAAGTGGGCGGCGGAGCGCGAGCGAAGGAGAATCGCAGCCCTTGCGGCCCGCGAGGAGCGAAGGAGAATCGCAGACCGCGCGGCCCGCGACGAGCGGCGGCAACTCGGGCGTCGGAGGTCGCAGAATGACCTCCGCCCCCCATGAGCGCGGGCCTGGGGGTGACGGGTAGGGTCGCCTGTCACCCTAGCAGAAGCAGGCCACGGCGGTGGCACGCATTGCGTGCCC
The DNA here is from genome assembly GCA_914767945.1 of Eilema depressum. Taxonomy (NCBI): domain Eukaryota; kingdom Metazoa; phylum Arthropoda; class Insecta; order Lepidoptera; family Erebidae; genus Eilema; species Eilema depressum. The sequence continues at coordinate 6,595,121 of OU612041.1, read as the reverse complement.
CCCCATACCCGGGGGCGAGTTGGGGACTCCGTGGTCCCCACACCGGAAGAGGGCCATATCGAGAGATATGGCCCTGGGTCGGCCGGGGTGCGAGGGATATGGCTATGACAATCTCACCTCCGGCAACTGATGGCCCACAGAAGGCGTGCGTTTTAGTCGGTTCGAGTCCGACATAACCTCCTCCTCCGACTCCGGCGGGGGAGGTATCCGTGGGGATTTTTCGCACGATAAAAAAAAAAAAAAAAAAAAAGGTATTCCCCCTTCCTGTTGTCTGATTGCTCTGATATTTGGTACACACCTTTAGTTCAGACGATAATACAATACCTAATTTAAATCAATATAAATTTCTACTGTCTAAAAATATGTGAGAATGGTTGTTGTTGCGCAACTTTAAATCGATATAGATCCTAAACCACAGTATAGAACAGTACGCCATCTTCATAGAAACGTGCGGCTGCCGCGCCGGTTTGAATGTGTGCGTACGCGCCCGGCGCCGTGTACGAACGCGCTGCCGCCGCACACCTTCGTATATTTAACGGGGCACACCGAGGATTCAGTGCGGGCTGTATCGTGAATGAGATCGCGCGCGTATCGCTACGTTTCACTTTATTTCATTGTTTAGCGCAGTTTGCATTTAATGATCAGGACTTCGAACAAAACCTAAACCTATTGTAGTATCTTTCGGTATATGAATAACGACTAGGTAGGTACGCAAACCCAGACTTAACTTTCTTTACAATACCTACTGAAGAAGAAAGGAAAAGTAAAGTTATTTATCACCTTAGGCATTTGTTTCAATCAGCATTATGTTTTCTATAAACGTTTATGTATTTTTTGTTGTAGGTATAATAACTGTTAGAATGATAAATATATTAACAAAAATACCTACCTAAACATTTGTGGTGGAATTATGTGTTCTGAACTTCTGAATTTTAAAAGTTCTTTACAGTTTCCACGATCTACAAACTAACATAGAACTTTTTCAGGACTTTTTTATTTTTTACCTATACCTCTATAGGTACCTACCTATAAGTTTTTTAATTGTTATAATGAACTAAAATTTTTAAATTTTTCGTAGTTATAACAATGCCTTTGATGAAACTAGAAATAGGTACCTAGCTATATTCCATTCGGTTAGGTACCTACCTACATTACGAAACGTAAACAATCTTGATGTATCTTTTTATTATGTTTCATTTAAAAACACTGAGTTTAGTAGTATAAGTATTTTTTAGTTTAGAAACTTATTTTGAAGACTAAAAACCGAAATCGAACCCCTAGTTAGTTAGCCTAGTTTATTTGTTTAAAATGTGTTTTTGTAAGAAGTCGCTAGAAGATTGTTTACCTTTAGTTGAATACCTAACCGAATGGAGTATTTTCACAAATACAATCAACATCACATTATTTAAATAGGTACATACACAATAGAGAAGAGCCTGGCGCCCGGCGGCCGTTGCCGCGTTACGCGTGTACGCTCGCAACCCTAAGGTTTAGGTATATAGCTCGCCGAGCGGCCTTAGATAATCTACTTTTCTATTTATACTTTGCCTAAACGGTCAGTCGAATCGAAAAATTTTGAGAGAAACTAAAAATTTAAATAGGCACCTAAAATTGTCTCCGTCCTACAGAATACCGCGGCTATAATAACCTCGTGTTGTGTTCCCGGCGGTGAGTAGGGTAGCCAGAGCTCACTGGAGAGGTTTTGTGCTGTCAGTGGGAAGACCAAAGATTTGTCCTGCTTGTCCTCGTCGGCACAGTATATCTCTGTTCTTACAGGGTCGGCAGTACGACTGTGACTCCCCTGGTGTTGCTCTTGTCCATTTGCCATGGTAAACACTTTCCATTACGTGGGCCATGTGCTTGTTTGCCTCCAAGTGGTATAAAAAAACTGACATTTAACAAGTAGGCTAGTTTTCTATAAATCAGAAAAAGTAAATATTCTAGCGGTAAAATGTTGCAAGTGTAAATTGATAACCTTAAGAAATATGAAGTACGTATAACAGTCATAATTTTAATATAAACAATATAATAATCAAGTCCATACACTCACGCGCAGGTCTCGAGATCAAGTTCAGAGGAGGTCGTGGCTTGAAGTTTCTCGAAAATTCTACTTCGATACATATTGAAGAGTAAAGAAGGTCAGATGGCAGTCGCTTCACGGAAAATGAGAAAAATGGTCCATTCTAATACGTATCATAACTGCGAAAGTAACTTTTTTTTAGACTACTTAGGTCGCAGACAAGCACATGGCCCTCCTGTTGGTAAGAGGTTACCGTGGCCTAGCGTGGCGAGTATAACACCCCTGGTGCACTCATGCAAGAGTCAGCAGCCGACCCTGTAAGAACAGAGAGATTCTCTGTCTATCTGTCTGTTAAGCTTTCACGCCTAAACCACTGAACCGATTTTGATGGAATTTTGTACAGAGATGGACTAGAGCTTGAGAAAGGACTTAGGTGAAGTTTGGTCGCGGTTTACGACATCCACGTGAGCGGAGCCGCGGCAAACAGCTAGTTTTTTAATTTAAATACCTCCAATGTATAAACACGAATAATAAAACTAATCACTTTATGATAGTATCTATAAAATAAACAAAAGTTGAAAGAACTAAAAGCACAGATTAATAAATAGTTACTACGCTAAAAGACAATCTTTAAATATGTGACCATACCTTTAAGGCGGCCACCCACTAACAGTTTATCGAACGATAACCAGATGATATCGGTCTGTCAGTTCATCGCAATAGCCCACACACTTACAGTTTCGTATACGATTATGGACTGACGGCTAATAATTATGTGTGTGGCCGCTTGACGATTTCGGTCAGCAAAGACAGTTAAAGGCCGGACAGTCTATGGCCGTCAGCATTTTATACGTAATAACATCAGACTAAAAGAATAGTCAAAAATATGACTTATTGGTCAGCTCGCCACTTGAAAACCCGCCACTCGGTGGCGAGTTGCCCCGAATTATTTGAATTTATTTTTCATTGGTCAACTCGGCACTGGCATAGAAGTACAGTCGATAGCAAAATGTTTAATACATTTTATAAGTTAAATAAAATCAGAAAATATATAGAATTTTTGTCCAATGTGTTATTATTTTAGTCTGAGGTAATAAAATTATGATGACATTGATGGCATAAGGACTGCAGGCCGCCGACAGACGAAAAACTGCAAGCGAACTGTTAGTGGGTGGCCGCCTTTAGTATTATGTTATCTGTGACCATACTAAAAAGTAAAAAACAAATTAATGGGTCTGGTACTGCCTGCTATCAAAATTGTTTCGATCTTTTCAAAAAGTTGGAAAGTGGTTAGTGGTAGTCACACAGGTCACACTGCTGCCGACCCTGTAAGAACATAGAGATTCTGTGCCATCAGCGACAAAGACAAGCAGGACAAGCCTTTGCTCTTCCCACTGACAGCACAAAACCTCTCCAGTGAGCTCTGGCTACCCTATTCACCGGTGGGAACACAACACGAGGTTATTTACCCGCGGTATTCTGTAGGGCGGAGGTACTTCCCCAGTCGGACTGCTCGATTGGGACGGAAATACCGTCGTGTCCTACCTGCTGAAAGACTGTTTATTACGTTTTCATGTTTGAACCACTGAACAGATTTTGATAAAATTTGGTACATGAGTAAATTAATCCTTAGGAAAGGACATAGGCTGTGTTTGGTCGCGATAACCGATATCATCACGCGGGCGGAGCCGCGGCAGGCATGAAAGCGTAACAGACAGACTGAGTTACTTTCGCATTTATAATCTATCTATATAAAAATGAATCCCTAAATGTGTTGCTAAGCGCAAATCTCGAGAACGGCTGAACCGATTTCGCTAATTCTTTTTTTAGAATATTCCCTGAAGTACGAGGATGGTTCTCACGGCGAGAAAAATTAAAAAAGGCGGTACGAAGTTCGCGGGGTCAGCTAGTATTAGTATACATATGGATGAAAGTATGGTTAAGTGATGACTGATGAGTAGGGTATAGATTATAGGATTGACACGTATTTTGTCCTCTATATCTATATCGGCGTATCATGGAATAGAATGACGAATGTATAATTTGACGTTTTTGACATTCGTTGACGCCTATCATATACGTCAAATCCCATACATTTGGCATTCTATTCAACAAAACACCGGCCGACGAATTGCCACTTGTCTAGAGGGGCTGAACCTTGACATTAATTTTCAAGTCATAAAATGACTAATTAATTTAACATAAATAAAGAAACTAGTATATCTGTCTGATTTGGACAGGTATTTTGAATTATTATTATACTGCTCCATTATATGATAAGCAATAAAACATCATCAAGGTTGCAAATGTATGCTTTAGATATTTACGACACAAAAAAATGATCTACATTAAGCTTAAACCTGTTGCGGATAGAAGAATAATACATAGTGAAATGAGTGTGTTAATTCGGTTCTCCCTTGTTTGGTATAACAACGTTTGGTCGAATATCACTTGAACTAATTTCAGTTACAATAAAGTCATTTCACATAATTATTCATTTGACCGAATATTTAATTGGTAGAATTTTATTTAGCATAATTATTTAGTTGGAATAATGTCATTTCACCGAATTTTCATTTGCACTAATTTTATTTAAACTAATGCTTCATTAGACTAATAATGATTTAGTCGAGAGATCATAATATATCGAATATTCGGTTTAGTAATAATTAGTTTCCTTTCATTGCCTATTAAAAATTCGGTCAAATGAATAATTATGAGAAATGACTTTATTGTAACTGAAGTTAGTCGAAGTGATGTTCGACCAAACGTTGTTATACCAAACAAGGGTGAACCCAGCGCCAGTGTTACATACGTCCATAGACTACGGTAACCACGTTCCATCAGGTGGGCCATGTGCTTGTCTGGCACCTAAGTTATGTAAAAAAAAGAACGATTATTGCCATTTCACAGAATCGTTTTACTATAAATATAAAATTCACAGTTTATTTTAAAATTAAAATAATTGTAGAACACAACAATAACATAATCATAATGATAATACGATAATAATAACACAAGATTAACCGAACAAACAACAAATTATATACAAATTGCAATTATATCTTACATTATACTTGATCTTTAACTTGTGATTATAATAATGTATATTATGTTTTTTTAACACGTTTTAATTACTTTAATCTATATTTTATCACTACATGACGCCCCGGCTTCATCCGAGCTATACTTTGGAAGCCCGTAGCACCATCCTACCTGTGATCCTACTATGTTACTCGTTGGGACAAAAATTGTTGCATCCAGTAACACCTGTTACTCTTTGGGACAAAAATTGTTGCATCCAGTAACACCTGTTACTCGTTGGGACAAAAATTGTTGCATCCAGTAACACCTGTTACTCTTTGGGACAAAAATTGTTGCATCCAGTAACACCTGTTACTCTTTGGGACAAAAATTGTTGCATCCAGTAACACCTGTTACTCTTTGGGACAAAACTTGTTGCATCCAGTAACACCTGTTACTAGTTGGGACAAAAATTGTTGCATCCAGGAACACCTGTGACTCGTTGGGACATTTTTTTTGCATCCAGTAACACCTGTTACTCGTTGGGACAAAAATTGTTGCATCCAGTAACACCTGTGACTCGTTGGGATAAAAATTGTTGCATCCAGGAACACCTGTGAGTCGTTGGGACATTTTTTTTTGCATCCAGTAACACCTGTAACTCGTTGGAAATTTTTCCCAACCAGTAACAGCGTTACTCGTTACTATTACTGGATGGACATGTCGCAGCCAACTAGCTTAATCAGCCGTTCAATTAGCCTTCTAACCTAATCTATCCAATTCGGATTGCGCAGCTTTCTCAATAAAGCTACTATTATTATTGTAAACATGTTTAAACACGATGTAAAAATTGTTTATGAATAAAATATACTGAAAAATCTGAAATAACCTATCATTAAACTTTGTCTTATTTCGGTGTGGTGCCCTATCGTACGAATGATGGAATAGAATGCCAAATGTATGGGATTTGACGTACCTATATGACAGGCGTCAACGAATGTCAAAAACGTCAAATCCTATACATTTGTCATTATATTCCATCATAATTACGCCGCGCAACGAATGAGCAGTTTTCCAGTAGGTAGGTTTTTAAGTCATCTGGAGATGGCGCTAGCATAGCTTTTGGTAATTTTAATGTACTCTGTGGTTTGTTTGTGGTATTTTTTCATGAATTTGCGATGTTGCCAAAGTTTAATTTCATTTACCCATATTATAATAAATAAAATATAATAAAACGCTTAATTCTTTTCGCGTCACTGTCTGTAATTTAAAATAATAATATTATATTTAAAATAATTGTATCAGAAAAAATGACAGAATATTTAAGTAAAGTAAATCATTACAAAACCGAAGAACATTTTTTCCATAAATTAGGGAACACTAGATGTGACACCACACTCTTCTTACCAAAAGTGCCGGCTGCGCCATCTAGCGCGTCTTTAGGAACCCTATAAATACCTACTGGAAAACTGCTCCTTGCCACTTGTCTAGGGGGGCAGGCCGTTAATTGAACGGCTGATTAAGCTAGTTGCCGGCGACAGGTATATATTATAAACGCGGACGTTTGTAAGTAGGTCCTATAATAAAAAATAAAAAAAGTATGTGAGAATTTGTATGGTATGGATGGACGTTTGTTACTCTTTCACGTAAAAACTACTTGTTGCATTATAATGCAACTTTACAATAATATAGCTTATATATCAGAATAACACACAGGCTATATAATCAGCGATGAACGGGAGCAGAATTCCACGCGGGCGGAGCCGCGGGCAACAGCTAGTAAGCGATATAAGGTATAGGCATTTTATTAATTTTCAAATAATGTAATGAGCAGTTTTCCAGTAGGTATTTAAAGGGTTCCTAAAGACGAGCTAGATGGCGCAGCCGGCACTTTTGGTAAGAAGAGTGTGGTGTCACATCTAGTGTAATTTATGGAAAAAATGTTCTTCGGTTTTGTAATGATTTACTTTTCTTAAATACTCTGTCATTTTTTTCTGATACAATGAAAATACCACTAACAAACCACAGAGTACATTAAAATTACCAAAAGCTATGCTAGCGCCATCTCCTGATGACTTAAAAACCAACTGATTATTATACCTACCGGAAAACTGCTCATTGAATCTGCCGGATTATTAGATATTTTATATTTTGCTCTTAGCTTTTGCGTTTATTCGGATTCATACCTTTAGCAATATGGTCCATTTTACGCCTTGGCTATAGAGCCCTAAAAAAAGCTTTGACCTACTTATCTTCTGCGCTGACGGCACAGAATCTCTCTGTTCTTACAGGGTCAGCAGCACGAGTGTGACTCCCCTGGTGTTGCACTCGCCCATAGGCCACGGTAACCTCTTAGCATCGGGAGGGCCGTGTGCTTGTCTGCAACCTAAGTAGTATACTTAAAATAAAATCGGCCAAGTGCGAGTCGGACTCGCCCATGAAGGGTTCCGTAGTAGCAAAGGCGAAAATTGCGGTTTATGACATATTAAAAAAAAACTACTGACTGGATCTCGTTCGAACCAATTTTTAGTGGAAGTTTGCATGGCAATTTACATCATATATTTTTTTTTAGATTTATCATTCTCTTATTTTAGAAGTTAGAGGGGGGGGGAGGGGGGGGGGGGACATTTTTCCACTTTGGAAGTGTCTCGCACAAACTATTCAGTTTAGAAAAAAAATATGTTAGAAACCTCGGGAGGGCCGTGTGCTTGTCTGCAACCTAAGTAGTATACTTAAAATAAAATCGGCCAAGTGCGAGTCGGACTCGCCCATGAAGGGTTCCGTTGTAGCAAAGGCGAAAATTGCGGTTTATGACATATTAAAAAAAAACTACTGACTGGATCTCGTTCGAACCAATTTTTAGTGGAAGTTTGCATGGCAATTTACATCATATATTTTTTTTTAGATTTATCATTCTCTTATTTTAGAAGTTAGAGGGGGGGGGGGGGGGGGGGCACAGTTTTCCACTTTGGAAGTGTCTCTCGCACAAACTATTCAGTTTAGAAAAAAAATATGTTAGAAACCTCAATAGCATTTTTAAAGACCTATCTATTAGATACCCCACACGTATGGGTTTGATGAAAAAAAAAATTTGAGTTTCAGTTCTAAGTATGGGGACCCCCAAAATTTGATGCTTTTCTTATTTTTGTGTGAAATTCTTAATGCGGTTCACAGACTACATCCTCTTACCAAGTTTCAACAGCATAGGTCTTATAGTTTCGGAGAAAAGTGGCTGTGATATACGGACGGACAGACGGACAGACAGACAGACAGACAGACGGACGGACAGACATGACGAATCAATAAGGGTTCCGTTTTTTTTCCATTTGGCTACGGAACCCTAAAAAGTCACAAAATCTTCGTTCTCTCAATATTTGACACACACACCGGTCTAGTAGATAAACAAAAGTCTTCGATTTTATCGAAATATTTTTTACATACATACACTCACGGTTGTAAATCGTCGAAGGGGTAGGCAGAGGTAATAACACCCACATTTCGCCACCTATGATTTTCGCTCTCATGTATTAGGGGGCGAGTGTACTGTGTACCCATTGCCGTCTAGCGGGCACTTTATTAAGGGTTGTATGTTTACTGTCGGTATATTTTATAAATGTGGGTACTTGAAAAAAATAATTATAAAAATTCAGTGCATATTAAAAACTAGTGTTGGTGACTTGTCATACATTGTGTAGTTTATATTAAATTGTTATAGTGCTAATTACAAGTGATATGTGAAGTTTTATATGAAATAAAATATGCTACCTATTTAATGTTGTAAGTATATAAATGTACTAGCTTTTGCCCGCGGCTCCGCCCGCGTGGATGTCGGTTATCGCGACCAAACATAGCCTATGTCCTTTCTAAAGGTCTAACCTACCTCTATACCAAATTTCATCAAAATCGGTTCAGCGGTTTAGTCGTAAAAGTGAGACAGACAGACAGACAGACAGAGTTACTTTCGCATTTATAATATTAGTAGGGATATCTCGGGAAACGTATCTTGAACCTAAATTGTGAGGCAAACGAAGCACGCACGGATTGTTTTGTAATAATCTATGCTTGGTTAATTTAAGCTCGTCCACCGCAGTAGCATCCCGTGCTATCCTCAAAAGACACCCAAGAAACGTGTACTGCGCGTTTTTGAGCACATTTTTAGGTCCATCCTCTGCAGATAGCTAAAATTATACAAGAAATTGGTAAAGACTTACTCATAACAAAATATACCATGGTTTTCCCAAGCGACTACAATATGGGGTTCTTCAAGAAGGGTATTAGAAGATTTCTTCAGGGTCAGCAGCTAGAGTGTGACGCCCCTGATGTTGCATACCGTACGTCCGTAGGCCACGGTAATCACTTTCCATCAGGTGGGCCGTGTGTCTGCCACCTAAGTGGTATAAAAAATACGTTATTTAATACATACCCTATTAAGATTCGTATTAAAAATAATATTCTTGTACATTTCGTTTACTTTTTCACTTAAAACTGAATTACGCACTTATTGCAAAAAAACTTTGTTGATGTGTGTAGGTAATAGGCTATTTGACAAAATTAAAAATATAGGTACTACAAATTATGGTCATCCTAATAGAAAATAACGTTAAAAGGCCTACGAGATTACAATTTACTCTCAAATATGTGTATTTTATGAGAATTTCAATTATAAAAATGTTATATTTTGTTGATTTATTGTCTATGGCAAAAACGCTCATGATTGGTCAGAGCTCTGGGTGACGTCATTCCTACAAAATATCTCCAGTTGTATGAGCTATTATTGTTTGTTTCGGTGTTATTATTTGCTTTTTCCTTGAATATCGCGAGTTTTATGGACATATTTTGTGATTAAGTTCGAAATGGATACAAATTTTGTGCGAGCTGATGATAACAGCAACTTACAGTGACGTCAATACTCACACGCATCGCCATTTTGATTAAATATAGCGTTTTTCGCGCACTTTTGAAAATTTAAACTTTATCATTGATTTTTTAACATAATGCATTGTTTTTTTACAGAAATATTAATGTGATATATGTTTATACTGTAATAAGCAATCATTTAAAGTGGTTTTTGAACATTAGTCAAATAGCCTATTCAGACATCGAGATTTCATGAGCCAAAGTTTGAGATACGGTTATCTTATTCATATTATTGTTAATCTCATAGGAATGTCATAAGTTTTAAGTAGGTATATACTAATCGTAAACTACGTCCAGTTAATCTGCCAAACCTGTATCGCTAACGTCCAATATGACGTCCGTAGACTATACCCTTTCATTATATTCGCATAAATTAATTTGGATTAACAACTTTATCAAAAGTCAAAAACATATATTTTTCGTTTACTATACTAGCTGTTTTCACGGCTCCGCTCGAATAAGATAATAAGAATAGAATAACAAATGTATGGCAGTTGTCAACTTATCTCATAAACACAGAACTGCCCCCCTAGACAAGTGGTAATTCGTTGCTCGGCGTATGATGGAATAGAATGTATAGGATTTGACGTTTTTGACATTCGTTGACGCATGTCATATGCGTCAAATCCCATACATTTGGCATTCTATTCCATCATTTGCCGGGCAACGAATTGCCACATCGGCTGCCCAAATTCAAAACCCAGTAAGTGTTTTTTAGGTTTTTGATCTTGTTTTCTGAGAGTGAAAATGCACTTACTAGGTTTCATGGTGTCAAAATATCTGTTATTTTGTAAGATTTTAAAGCAGGTGTCTTCACAAGTCGATGCGGTTCCCTATGAAACTTCGAAATATGGAAAAAAAGTGTTTTCGTAAAAAATGTCCCTTACTAGTAACTATTTATTAATCTGTGCCCTTACTGGGTTTTGAATTTGGGCAGCCGACTTGTCTAGAGGGGCAGATTATTAAAGTCCAAGTTTAGGCGCGGGCCAGACAGAAGAGACGTTGACGCGGACGGGACATGAACCTTGTTTTTACTGCGTCCCGTCTCTTCTGTCTGGCCCGCGCCTTAGATTAATATCTATCTATGTCACTTAATGTGAGAAGATATTTCATTGTCCACGTTTTGCTAAAGTTCTCTGACACCGGCCAGTTTCCGAAAGGCTGATCAATGTCAAATTAACTATATAATTATATTATTATTAACTATCTTCTCCCTCTTAACGTTAATTCCCAGTCGCATCCGAAGCTTTTTGCAGCTCGGAGTCTGGGGTCCGCTTTACCAGTGTTAACTACATATTTGGCTAGACCTCGATATTTTCCGTGAAGCGATTGCCATGACCTCCACAACCCAATGGTAACATTAGGTATATCGAAGCTTTGCAGCTACACCGTTGTTTTTGGAATTTTTAGGGCTCCAACTACCCGTAACGACTGCCATAGATGTTTTTATGGCAACCGGGACCGACGGCTTAACGTGCTCTCCGAGGCACGGCCAGACCAATGCAAATACCCATATTTCATGAACACAAATATTTGCACTGAGCGGGGATTGAACCCGCGCCTCCTGCGTAGCGGCCGCGTTCACTACCGCTACGCCACGGAGGCTGTCACTATAACGGCTGTTAATTTTTTTTTTCAAGTAGCAATTGGGTTGCTAGAAGCATGGTTAAATAGTATAATTTGATCATCGTGTTGGTTAATCAGCTATTTTAACCGACACGATGATTAGTGTTGGTTCCCAATACTAATCATCGTGTCAACAATAGGGCTACCCCATCTCTCCCTGTGGGTGTCGTAGAAGGCGACTAAGGGATAGGGCTGTTCTCCATCCGATAGTAAACAGCCCCTGAATAAGTGCCCGCTTGATGGCAATAGGCTCGCCCCCTATTACGTGTAACCAAAAATCAGTTGGCGAAATGTGGGTGTTATACACGTATGCCTACCCCTTTGAGGATTTATAGGCATCACCGTATGTATGTGTTTTGATTTAAAGTCACTATTATAGCCTTGCTATAAATGATAATTAACTACCTGAAGATTACCTATAACATATTATGAGGAGTGTGGGGAGATAAGTAGATCCGGTTGCAACATGTTACATCATCGGCAAATTAAATAATAAATAATAAACATAATCACATGTTTTCAAAGGAAAACATAATTTTTTGTCAGCTGTGTGCTCACATTTTTGGCGATCAAAATAGGGATGATGACTATTTTTTTATTCTAGAAGAACTACTATTTTTTATATCACTTAAGGTGCGTACAAATTATATAGCATAACATGGTGTAAAACAATGTTATATAACATGTTTCAGTAATGTAGACACTGAAGTTAGTACAATGTTGCAAAGTTATAAAACAATGTTAGATAATGTGGACGTGTTAAGGTGCGTACAAATTATATAGCATAACCATGTTATAAAGCAATGTTATATAACATGTTTCAGTAATGTAGACACTGAAGTTAGTACAATGTTGCAAAGTTATAAAACAATGTTAAATAATGTGGACGTGTTATATAACACAAGTTATACAACATGTTACATAATCTGTACGCACCTTTATAAAACACAAGTTATACAACATGTTACATAATCTGTACGCACCCTTACGTCGCAAACTAGCACACGTTCCACCTGATGGAAAGTGGTTACCGTGGCCTATGGACAAGTACAACACCAGGGGAGCCACATTTGTGCTGCCGACCCTGTAAAAACAGAGAGATTCTATGCTGGCAGCGCAAACGACAAGCAGGACAATTTTTTGCTCTTCCCACTGACAGCATAAAACCTCTCCAGTGAGCTCTGGCTACCCTACTCATTGCCGGGAACACAACACGAGGTTATTTAGCCGCGGTATTCTGTAGGGCGGAGGCACTTCCCCAGTTGGACTGCTCGATTGGGACGGATATACCGTCGCGTCGTAACCTCCTACTACCGGCAACTGTAATTGAAACGAAATTTTGCAGCACTCGTAAGGCACTCGCTGATGTAAAAAAACCGGCCAAGTGCGAGTCGGACTCGCCCATGAAGGGTTCCGTAGCAGCAAAGGCGAAAATTGCGGTTTATGACGTATTAAAAAAAACTACTTACAGGATCTCGTTCAAACCAATTTTTGGTGGAAGTTTGAATACATCATATATTTTTTTTAGATTTATCGTTCTCTTATTTTAGAAGTTAGAGGGGGGGGGGGACACATTTTTCCACTTTGGATGTGTCTCTCGCGCAAACTATTCAGTTTAGAAAAAAATTATGTTATGAACCTCAATAGCATTTTTAAAGACCTATCTATAGATACCCCCACACGTATGGGATAGACGAAATTTTTTTTTTTTGAGTTTTAGTTCTAAGTATGGGGACTCCCAATTTTTTTTTTCTATTTTTCGGTAAAATTCTTAATGCGGCTCACAGAAAACATCTACTTACCAAGTTTCAACAGCATAGGCCTTATAGTTTCGGAGAAAAGTGGCTGTGACATACGGACGGACAGACATGACGAATCTATAAGGGTTCCGTTTTTTGCCATTTGACTACGGAACCCTAAAAATTTGCGACTGGTTTCTTGTAAAGAGAATGTTCTCTGTTCTCCAAGAATACCCACATATTGAATGAAAAAAGCATGTTGTATTATGCTAACTATTTAAATCGAGTGAAAGAGAAAAGAGAATCGGCCTCGGGCGGGACTCGAACCCGCGATGTTTCCCTTACAGGGGGAATGCTCTGACCACTAAGCCACTGAGGCCCGCACGAAGCCGATCCAAATTCTTCTATACTTCCGTCTTGGAGCGACGGTGGAGCCATCTACCGATACTCATACGAGCTATCGGAACCAATGAATGATGTTACAATCATTTTTAAACATTGATTTTTGATGATGCCGCCCAAACAATTGAATAAGATTTTAAAGCATTTAGTATTCAAATCGATTAGTAATCGATTTGAATACTCACGTAACCAAGCGGTTTCCTTTTTACATCAGGCAGTTTTTACATCAGGCAGTGTGACGTCATGACGTGGACTCTATGAAAAAAAAAGGACCTATAATACTACTTCGTTATCTGCGCATGAGTCAAAGATCACTGTGTTATATAACATAATTATTTCTGTAGTTTATTGTACACCCTATTATTAATAATACATTACTATTGTATTAAAGATAGTCTAGTGTGCTCATTATTATTACCCGACTGCCCCAACGAGGGTAATGTTTTACGCACGTATGTATGTAGTTTTCTTTGTTCCCCTCTACAGGCCTAACGGCTGAACGGATTTCGATGAGTGGGGCCTCAAATGAAAGGCATTTATCTCCCGAGTGTCATAGGGTACATAAATGTCAAAAAATATAAGTACAGTGTATTTTAGGTGCTGAATTATGTGTTGAAAAAAATACATAATATATATTTTCATCCCCCCATCTCGGAAAGAGCTTTTTTTGCTCTTCGATATCTGAGTGCAAAATAAGTTTTTATCCTCTAGAGGATAAAGTAATTAGTTTGTGTGCATGTTTTTCACCTTGCGCTTTTTTTATTCCCTCGCTAGTACGTACGCTTAGGATTCTAATTATTGAATCACTCGCTGCATTCAATTTAGAATCCTTTGCTTGCTCGGTCTTAAAAACTGAGCACGCGGTTAAAAAGCAACTTTGCACTTTTGTATAACAAATAACTATTTTTCTCAAGCTTATCGAGTAGGGTATCAAAATGAAGGGAATCACAAGGCGATTAAAAATTAAACAGCCCTATCCCTTAGTCGCCTTGTACGACACCGCATGGCAAGAGATGGGGTAGCCCAAATTCTACTCTGCCCGGAACCACGTGCTAATATTTAAATAATGCGTAATTCCATTGTTGGGCACAGTTCGCTATCAGTCTGAACGTGGGTATTGTTCGATGACCTCTTATCTTGTCAGCAATGGGTACAGGCTCGTGCTGTGCGTATCTGGAGACTAAAAATAAACATGCTTATTTCACATTGATATCCTACTAATAATAAAAACGCAAAAGTTTGTAAGTATGTGAGGATGTTTGTTACTCTTTCACGTAAAAACTACTGAATGGATTTTAATGAATCTTTACAATAATATAGCGTATACATCAGTTTAACATATAGGCTATAGGTATATCAGCGATAATCCGGATCAGCATTTCTCGCGGGCGGAGCCGCGGGCAACCGCTAGTATTGGGGTTCTTCAAGAAGGGCATTAGAAGGTTTCTTCAGGGTCGGCAGCGCGAGTGTGACGCCCCTGGTGTTGCATACGTTCATAGGCCACGGTGACCGCTTCCCATCAAGTGGGTCGTGTGCTTTGCCAACTAAGTGGTATAAAAAAAAAGTATTATATACTAACATTATACTACTATGCATGCGGCTCCGCCCGCGTGGCTGTCACTGAAAAATATTGTGTAACTGTGGCTGAAAAAATAGGCAGTCTATGATCTTCCCCAAGCTCTAGTTCACCTCTGGACCAAATTTTATAAAGATCGGTTCAATGGTTTAGGCGTGTAAGCGTAACAGACAGACAGAGATTAAGACCTGGAATTTCTCACCAGCTCACGTGTTTCCCTCTTCCTACAGTCGCTGAGAGATGAGATGAGGCTGTCAAGCTGAGTGCCACCATTGTAACATGATACTTGTCTGTAATGATGATCCTCTTTCTTGAGACTTTGTCTTCAGCTTACCATCAGACGAGGTAAAATTAAATTGACGTGTCCTATCAGAAATATATTCTCGTATCGGTATAGTTTTAGTCTAATCTCAAAATACTGATATCATTTTAGTCTCATAACAATTACATATTAAAACTAGCTGTCCCGGCAAACTTCGTACCGCCATATTTTTCCCGGTCCCGCTGCACCTATTTTATCATCCTTTAAACCTTTCCTGGACACCCACGAATATTTCAAGACTAAAATTAGCCAAATCGGTTCAGCCGTTCTTGAGTTATAAACTAACAACGAAAAGTGGCATCTAGCTGTCCCGGCAAACTTCGTACCGCCATATTTTTCCCGGTCCCGCTGCACCTATTTTATCATCCTTTAAACCTTTCCTGGACACCCACGAATATTTCAAGACTAAAATTAGCCAAATCGGTTCAGCCGTTCTTGAGTTATAAACTAACAACGAAAAGTGGCATTGATTTTTTATATAGGTACTTATATTATAAAGATGTTAATAGTTGTCATACAGTGCTATATTTACTTTAAAAAAAGAAACCCCGAATATACTGCATGTAGTCGTGTAGTCTGTGGTATAGTAAAAACCAACTGGCTCAATTTCCTGTGGTGTCAATACCATGATTCATTATAAAAATACCGAGTGACTGAATAATTTAGATTGCCGCGTGGTTCCCGGCAGAGTAGAATTTGGGCCACCCCATCTCTTCCCATGCGGTGCCATACAAGGCGACTAAGAGATAGGGCAGTGTAACATCAGACAGATATATACAGCCCTGACTCAGCCTCATATTTTGTATGACTCGAGTCAACAATAGTGCCAGGAATATGGCAATAGGCTCACCCCCTAACGTGGGACCGAATACAATGATTGGTGAATTAATGTGGGTGATAATTTACCTCTGCCTAACTCTCCGGGGACAAAGGGACAAAGGTACCATGTTACAATGGTGGCACTCAGCTTAACGGCCTCATCAGATGCTTTTTCACGCCCCGCTTAAAGGACCCGGGACTGTAGGAGGAGGGAAACACGTGAACTGGTAAGGAATTCCAGGTCTTAATGGTGCGGCAGAAGAAGGAGTCACCGAACCGCTTTGTTCTTGATGGATATCTAAGTCCTGCACTTGTTGTCCTATATAGAAAAGGAATGACACATCAATGATTCATTTTCAAATAATATTTACTTAATAGTTATAAGTTTTTTGCGATAAAGATATTAAAAGTTAAGTAACATAATTGAAAGGTAATAAAAGTTAATTGGCAAGTCCAATCCGTTGAGTAGTTTTTGCGTTCATCGCGAACAAACAGACAAGAATGCCAAGAAATACGCAGTATCGCTAATAATCCAGTTAAAATAAAGATTTGAGCTTGCATAAATTCGCATAGAGCTGAAAATTGGTGGAGTTCTTAAATACACCTTAATGAAAGAAATATCAAAAGTCCCCATATCGGTTGCACTTCTGCTTTTTTTTTATTCAATGTTAAAGGTCAAATATACTGGATTCTCGCATTTTTCTCGTAAACAGCAAATGTTATTGAAAAAGTAAGCTAGACAAAGTTGTAGATCATGAAATTGCCTACAAAATTGGTGTCGTACTTGTTTTTGTACGGATCGCCATTTCGGAAATATTGCGATTTCAAAATTGGAATGAGTCATATTTATTATTATACAAAATTATCCGTTCTTATAGTATTGATTCATCCATCTTACATTCCATCTTACCATTTAATTTCGTCTATTTTTCCTGGATTATAATCTATACTATACATCGGGACACGTATCTTGGACCTAAATCGCGTGACAAATGAGGCATTGACGCGCGTGGTTCGCTTTGTAATAATCTATGCTTGGTGAATTTGAGTCCATCCACCGCATGCTCGAAAGACACCCAAGAAACGTGTACACTGTAGGCACATGCTGTAAGAACATTTCGAACGATCGAACGAACTCGAAAGCTGAATCTGCAGTGATATTTCAATATCGCATGCTGTTTTGGTGATGTCACGTTGTCGAACACGTAAACATACATCACCCTCATGCTCAAGAACGTGACGACACAAAATTTACAGCAAGCAGAATGGAAATATCGCCGCGGATTGAGCTGTCGAGTTCGTTAGATCGTTCGAAATGTTCTTACAGCATGTGCCTACTGCACGTATAGAGCACCTTTTAGGTCCATAATATGTCCTGCCCCTATATACTTACAAGTGTCAATTCGTTGCTCGGCGTATGATGGAATAGAATGCCAAATGTATGGGATTTGACGTATATGACGGGCGTCAACGAATGTCAAAAACGTCAAATCCTATACATTTGTCATTATATTCCATGATACGCCGAGCAACGAATTGACACTTGTCTAGGGGGGCTGAGCAATAATATTCTTCTTCATTCTAGCGTTAATCCCAGTCGCATCCGAAGCTTTCACCTCGGAGTCTGGGGTCCGCTTTACCAGTCTAACTGCGGATTTGACTGGATTTCGATATTTTCCGTGAAGCGATTGCCATAATCTGACAAACCAATATTATAGTGTCATTAGGCGATATCGATGCATTGCAGTTTTTTCGTATGGTAACCGGGACCGACGGCTTAACGTGCTCTCCGAGGCACGACCAGACCGATGCAAATACCCATAGGTATTGATGCATACAAATATTTGAACTGAGCGGGGATCGAACCCGCGCCTCCTGCGTAGCGGCCGAGTTCACTACCGCCACGCGTATAATAAACCCACTAACTCCTTTTTATCTAAAACAGCGCTTTGAATTCTTGTAAATCACGCACTCGAGGGTTTTGAGATCATCAGAGAATCTGAGATTGAAAATGCCGAGCCATTCCACTAACTTTGCCGACAAATCCTTTTCGGTTCAAGCCGTTCGGTTGTGGAATGCTCTGCCAGTGACTGCCAGGCAAGCTCAGTCCTTATCTGTGTTCAAAAGACTTGTCAAAGAGTACTATCTATCTCTCTGACAAAAGAAGAATAACAAAGATCCTACTGTTGCCTTTTGGTTAAATTGCTAAACATTAGCATTCTCATGTGTATTTATTATATTGCGACATCTTCTGTGATATGTATGGTATGTATGTTTATGTATGTTTGCTTATATACCTAGACCTACTCAGGTAGGTAGCTATTATGTTATGTGTTTTCTTCTTCATCATTAGGTACTATTATTTTACTTTCTTTATATATTTTATTAAAGTGCACCAAACTGCCCAAAACTTACTTGTTCCTATTTTTGTCTATCCATCCTATGGTTGCCTGTAAGAGATTGCCACCGAGCGATAAGGCCGCCAACAGTACTTACCACGAACCTGTAACATTATGTAACATTGTAAAATCCTTGGTGTACAATAAAGACGTTTTATTATTATTATTATAATTATTAGCATAGACTAAGATAGATCTAAAAAATCTTTTTTTTGTTCCAGGTTCATGAAGTACCGTGTGATGAGCATCAAGACATTTAATGTCAACACATGAAAAGTTAAATAAAGTTATAGTACCAAGTACCAAGTTCGGGAGAATACAGTAGCTTATTTTTTTTTCTTTTTTTTATCGTTAGTTAAGTATTTTTGTTAAAATTAAAAAGTTTATAAGCAGAAGAAGATTCAAGATGTTCTCGTTCAATCGTAAGTATTTACTTTTTATCTTATTTTTTTTAAATAGGATCGCTCAGGACCCTTTTTTCGTATTTTTTTAAACAATAGATTCACATTTTGAAAAATCTGATTTTTTTCGTCTCTTTTTTAACTATAGCATCGTGTTTGACAAATCTGTTTTTTTTTTTTCATAATTTTTTTTTACTATAGGTTCACCTTTTGTTGGTTAATCTGATTTTTTTCGATGTTTTTTTTACTATAGTATCACTTTTAACCAATCTGATTTTTCTTCATAATTTAATTTTGTTTTAACTAACTATAGGATCGCGTTTGACCTCTATCCCACGTGTTGGTAAGTGATGACAATTCTATTTATAAATATAAAAAAAAAATAAGAAAAAAATTGACTTCAATTACTAAAAAATATCAAAAACGGGCACCAAAAACCGAAAAGAACTGATTTACAGATTTAATTCAATAGACGAAAAGAAGAAGTAGACCGGTGCCTATCTACACTCTTTGAAATAAAATAAAGAATTTTAAAATTGCTTTACACATCAATACTTTTATACTGAAAACCTATACAATATAACCCTGCTTCTTTTTTGAAGTCGGTTGAAAATAAAAAAATCATCTATCTATACTATTATATAATTATTGTAAAGTGGTCGTGTCTGTACATTGGAGATATTTAAAAAAAAATACTTGGGCTATGTTATGTTAACGATACTGAACACGAAAATATTTTTTTGAATTTCCTGTCTGTTTGTCTGTTCGTCTGTTTGTCTGTTTGTCTGTTTGTCCGCGATGGACGCAAAAACTACTGGACGGATTTTGATGCGGTTTTTTTTGTTAGAAAGGGCTTACTCAGACTTAAGATCTTACGTTTGTTTGATCGCAATCGGTTGAGTAGAACCGAAGATATGAGCAAAGGCCGCGTTAATCGAGATGCACGCGGGCGGAGCCGCAGGCGGAAGGCTAGTATAAAATAACTTAATAACGTAAACAAAAATCTATCTTATCTTAAATTAACACAAAGTGGTT
This sequence comes from Eilema depressum, assembly GCA_914767945.1. Classification (NCBI taxonomy): domain Eukaryota; kingdom Metazoa; phylum Arthropoda; class Insecta; order Lepidoptera; family Erebidae; genus Eilema; species Eilema depressum. The sequence goes on along the minus strand of OU612041.1, from coordinate 6,574,841 downwards.
TTAAAAAGGCTCGTTTGATTTAAAACACAACATTCATCCCAAGAAAACAAAAAGTCATTAAGTGTTCCATTTTCAAGTCTAAAAAAAGACTAAAGTTCGAAATCTAACCACTTAGATTTCGAATTTTAGTCTTTAAAATGAGTTTGTAAACAGAAAAATAATAATAAACTTACTGAGTATTTAAATAAAACATATTAAAAAGATACAGAAATATTGTTTACGTTTAGCTAAGTACCTAACCGAAAGGAGTCGTGTTTTTACGAGTCTATACTATTATATAATTGTAAAGTGGTCGTGTCTGTACATTGGAGATATTTAAAAAAAAATACTTGGGTTATGTTATGTTAACGATGCTGAACACGAAAATATTTTTTTTTTCCTGTCTATTTGTCTGTTTGTCTGTTTGTTCGCGATGAACGCAAAAACTACTGGACGGATTTTGATGGGGTTTTTTTGGTAGAAAGAGCTTACTCAGACTTAAAATCTTATGTTTGTTTGATCGCAATCGGTTAAGAAGAACCGAAGATATGAGCAAAGGTCGCCTTAACCGAGATACATGCGGGCGGAGCCGCGGGCGGAAGGCTAGTACATTATAAAGACACTTTTTTTAGGTGTTTTTGTACGAGGAATATTTTGTTTTTAATTTAATTGAGCAAATTATTCTTATCCTATTCTTTTTAATTATAATTAAGTTTAAAACTAAAACCCGATTACTGCAAAATCACGCTTTTTAAAAAGTATGTATTAAATAAGAAAATATTAAGAATAGCCGTGGTCGGTCCGAAAATATCAAGAACTAGCTTTTGCCCGCGGCTCCGCCCGCGTGGATGTCGATTATCGCGACCAAACATAGCCTATGTCCTTTCTTAAGGTCTAAACTATCCCAGTACCAAATTTCTTCAAAATCGGTTCAGTGGTTTAGGCATGAAAGCGTAACAGACAGACAGACAGAGTTACTTTCGTATTTATAATATTAGTATGGATAACCGTAACCAGGGGACGATCAAGTTGAGATCAGTTTTAATAACTAGTTGATGAGCTATGAGGGAACAAATGAACATACATACATACAAACATAGCCTGTTAAAATCATAAACCTCCTTTGGCTTCGCCGTAGTCAGGTAAAAAGTGGTTTTATTTCAAAAAAATATTTTTTATTTTGACTTTATTATGGTTGAGAAAAAAAAAGATAATAAGACTATCGTCATTGCCTGTTATTTCGTTATCATTATATAATTTCAAACAATTAAAATCATAATTGGTTTCAACAATGTCAACTATATTAAAATATATTTATATCTTATCATAAGTAGTTTGATGAACGAAGCTTTTAGGAATTAATGTAACTGTACCCGGGCGTAAGATTAGGTACCTAAGGTAATTGTTAGAGGCAGGACACGACGGTATATCCGTCCCAATCGAGCAGTCCGACTGGGGAAGTACCTCCAGTACTTACCTCCGCCCTACAGAAGACTGCGGCTTAATAACCTCGTGTTGTGTTTCCAACGATGATTAGGGTAGCCAGAGATCACTTGAAAAATTTTGTGCTGTCAGTGGGAAAACTTATCTTTTGCGCTGACGGCACAGAACCTCTTTGTTCTTACAGGGTCGGCAGCACGAGTGTGACTCCCCTGGTGTTGCACTCGCCTATAGGCCACGGTAACCACTTACCATTAGGAGGGCCGTGTGCTTGTGTGACCTTAGTAGTATAAAAAAAGTACTTTGATAAACGAATACGAATACTAATGTATAACTCCGGACACGTATCTTGGACCTAAAAAGTGCTCAAAATGTGTCCTATACGCGCAGTACCCGTTTCTTAGGTGTCTTTGAGGATAGCACGGGGTGCTACTGCGGTGGATGAACTCAAATTCACCAAGCTTAGATTATTACAAAGCAATCCGCGGGCGCCAGAGCCTCGTTTGTTTTGCGATTTAGGTTCAAGATACGTGTCCGGAGTTATAACACTGTACCGGAGCGTAAGATTACCTAAGGCGAATCCCTCGCATCCTAGCTGACCTAGGGTAATCTCAAGTTTTTGGGTTGACCCTTCGGCTCGCAAAACACACCACCAACCAATCAACAAATTATTAAGTTGATATTAAAAACCCATAAGGACTGCCCCTCTGAACCAGGGACAAGTCGTTGGCCAGCGTATTGTAGAATAAAATGACGAATGTATGGGATTAATCTTCTAATATATAAATATTAAATATGTAATACATATATTATAACGTCTAGTTTAATTTAACAGCCCGTCCGTGACCGTTCACCGTGGAAAGGTGCCCATCACACTCGCCGCGTTTCCACGCTGGATTGCGATGGCCAGCCTCTATGTTAATATTATAAAAAGGAAAGATTTGTATATTTGTATGTAACGAATAAACTCAAAAATTACTGGACCGATTTGAAAAATCCTTTCGTCATTATAAATCTAGGAGAGTTGGCTTCGCTGGTGCGGCCATGTTCTGTGGCGATCGTCAGGCTACATGGATAACAAATGTCTGGCCATACCGCCTCCATTAGGCCTGGTTGGCGGGGTAGACCCAAAAAATGCTGGCTTGGCATCGTAGAAGATGACATGTCGATTGAGAAAGAGAAAAGAGAATTGATGTCATTCATTGATTTCGATAGTTCGTATGAATATCGGTAGATGGCTCCCACCGTCGCCCTAAGACGGATGTACTTATACGAGAATTTGGATCGACTTCGGGCGGGCCTCGGAGGCTTAGTGGTCAGAACATTCCCCCTGTAAGGATCCCCCCCGCCGGAACAGGAGGAGGATGTTATGTCGGACTCGAACCGACTAAAACGCACGCCGTCTGTAGGCCGACAGTTGCCGGAGGTGAGGTTGTCGTAGCCATATCCCTCGCACTCCGGCCGACCCAGGGCCATATCTCTCGATCTGGCCCTCTTCTGGTGTGGGGACCACGGAGTCCCCAACTCGCCCCCGGGTGTGGGGAGGCATGCAATGCGCGCTGCCGCCGCGGCCTGCTTCTGCTAGGGTGTCAGGTGGCTCCACCCGTCACCCCCAGGCCCGCGCTCATTTTTTTTTTTTTTTTTTTATATAGGACACGTCAATTTGACTTTGCCTCGCCTGATGGTAAGCTGTAGGCAAAGTCTCTGAAAAGAGGGTCACCATTACAGACATGTACCATGTTACAATGGTGGCTCTCAGCTTGACGGCCTCATCAGATGCTCATGAGGGACGGAGGTCATTCTGCGACCTCCGACGTCCGAGTTTCCGCCGCTCTTCGTTGTCTCCGCTGTAACCGAAACTAACACAAAGATACATACATACATTCATAACAATCACGCCTTTATCTTAACACCCACATTACACCAATTATTGGGGAGGATGGAAGAAAGAAGACTGACGAAACAGATTTATGAAGCGAGGGTGAATGGGCAACCCGGTAGGGGTTGACTTAGACGAAGACATTTTAAAGAAAGGACATGTCAAGAGTACCCGAAACCGGCGAGCATGTATGAAAACAATTATGAAAGTAGAAGAAGCGAAAGATGTATGCCAGGATAGTAGCAAGTGGAAACTGTAGTCTCTGCCTACCCCACTGGGAAAGAGGCGTGACTGTATGTATGTATGTATTAGGTCCCACGTAATAGGAGGTGAGCCTATTGCCGTATTCCGGGCACTATTGTTGACTCGAGCCACGCATCTGAGGCTGAGTGTGGCCTGTATATATCTGTCTGATGTTAAACTGCCCTATCCCTTAGTCGCCTTGTACGACACCGCATGGGAAGAGATAGGGGTGGCCCAAATTCTACTCTGCCGAGCACCACGCGGCTGGTGATGATGACTTATTTTGAGAACAATGTTCGGTTCTTTTCCATAACTGTAATGTATAATCTATTTTGGTCTTCATAATTGGGCTTCCCACTGAGGCGAACGCAAAGCGATCGTCGAGACACACAAAAAACGTGTAATTAGGACGTTTCTGCGCGCATACGAAACAAAAACGTATGCGGGTGAATAAACCGTCTAGAACTTTCGATATAGCGGTTACAAAAACCTGTATCTGTTTTGGGAACCCCTAATATTAGGAAATTAGGCCCCCTAAACAAATGGCAATTCGTTGATTTGAATGCCTCTGTGGCGTGAACGCGGCCGCTATACAGGGGGCGCGGGTTCGATTCCCCTCAGTACAAATATTTGTATGCATGAATATGAATATTTGCATTGAGGCCACGGGAACGCGCTGGATGCGAGCCGCTTCCAACCGGTCTTATTGGAACCTATAACACAAGCTAGTTAAGCTATGCTTACTTTGGGTCTATGAACAGCGTCGTGTAAAAAGTCCTACAATATTTTAATTAATATATAACTAGCTGACCCGGCGAACTTTGCACCGCCATATTTTCGACCCGCGTAGTATTCAAAACCCGTTCACGCTTGATCCCGTTCCCACTGCACCTTCTATTTAGGGTTTTGAAAGATAAATAGTAACTGATTCTCAGACTTACTGAATATGCATAAAAAAATTCATAAGAATCGGTCAAGCCGTTTCCGAGGAGTATGGGAACGAACATTGTGACATGAGAATTTTATATATTAGAAGAAGATGCCAGCTTGAAGAAGAGGCTTAAGTACGCCGACCTGGAGCTCAGCCGCTTCACAACTTCGTGCCGGTGGCCGTGGAGACTCTGGGGAGTTGGGGCAAGGAGGCCAAAGCCTTTGTAAAAGAACTAGGTCAAAGGTTAAATGAGACAACAGGGGACTGTCAATCCGGCTCGTTCCTGGTGCAATATTTTACATACAAATATACAAATCTTTCCTTTTTATAATATTAGCATAGAGGCTTTGAATAGATTTGATAATGTCTAACTACAGAACTTCGATATCGCGATTAATAGTGGAGCTTGGATGGCAAAATATTGACGTTGAGCTGCTTCGCAGTTAGACTGGAAAGCCCATCCCAAATGTTTCGGGAAAAGACTCAGAGGATAACGAAAACTGGTAATAGGGCGCCGTTCGAAGGAGACATGACCCCCCCCCCTCCCCCTCCCCTCAAAAGCGTGCACGTCAAAAAGTTTTTTAAAAAGACATTTTTTTGAAGCAATTTCCGCATGTGACCTCCCCCTCCCCTTCATTTCTGCTAATTTCGGTTTACTAATATTCTTTTTTTTAAAAATCGATGTTGTTTGTTCCATTTATAGTGCGTATCTTTAAAAAAAACATGCATAGTCATCATAACAAGTGAACAAGAACCTTTTAGTAATCATGACGCAAATATAATCTGTGGAAAATTTCTGACCTACGGTGATTTAGGGTAATCACCCTTTTTGCTGTAGAACTGACCATAATCCATTACCCATTGATTAGTTTAAAATGAACCCTGAATTTAAACATATTGTATAAAACAATAGCTCAAGTAAAACTGGATATCACCACTTCATTGCAAAATAAAATATTCTAGAATCATCCAGCTTTATTGACCTCGGTTACAAAGTATTTTCGAAAAGAGAAGAGGTTCAACTTATAATGGTTTTGATCAGCTGAAATCCTTTAAAAACCACTGTGATTGACCTCTCCAATAAAATACATAACATTATTTGAAAGGTCATTTTATGGTGGACGGTCGAACAGTTTGACCAATATTTTCTTGTTGAAAAAAAACCAAATTATTGCTGATCTCGATCGCAGTTAAAAGTTAATTGTGTTGTGTCTCATTTTATGTTGGTCACTTATGTATTAAAAAATGATTGAGTGCATTGCACACTGCATTCAAAGGAATTTTTGGTGTCAATGACCTTAACTGTAAAAAAATTACGAAGCCCTCTGTAGCGTAACGGCGGTTTCACGCCTAAACCACTCAACCGATTTTGATGAAATTTGGTATAGGGGTAGATTAGATCTTGAGAAAGGACCTAGGCTATGTTTGGTCGCGATGACCGACATCCACGCGGGCGGAACCGCGGGCGAAAGCTATTAATGTGTATTTACAAAAAAAGTATGTATCTAAGTACCTAGTTATGTTTATCCGCATTCTAGATTCCATAACACAAGCTAGTTAAGCTATGCTTACTTTGGGTCTAGATAGCGTTGTGTAGAATGCCCTACAATATTTATTTTATATATTATATTGCCCTTGCTTGGTTTAAAATAAGTTTAGTAATTTATTTATTTTATTGTTCGGAAACAAGTTTTATGAGTCATTTTAAAACGTTCATAAATCGATATAATTACAATAATTTCTTTAAGGATTGAAGGTTTTCCGCGTCTAAATTTACTTTTTATTCATAACCCTTAAATTGAGAGAAGAAAAAAAAACAGTAATAATCCATACTAATATTATAAATGCGCAAGTAACTCTGTCTGTCTGTCTGTTACGCTTGCACGCCTAAACCACTGAACCGATTTTGATGAAATTTGGTATAGGCGTAGATTAGACCTTAAGAAAGGACATAGGCTATGTTAATTTGGTCGCGATAACCGACAGCCACGCGGGCGGAGCCGCGGGAAAAAGCTAGTCTAGCTTATACATCAGAATAACACATACTTATGCTATATATTAGCGATGAACGGGACCAGAATTCCACGCGGGCGGTGCCTCGGGAAACAGCTAGTAATATTATACGAGTAGAACATTTTGAATCACAAATGCGGAATTACTGCAATCAAGATTACCTTATAGACTTATCACCAGCATAACATGGACCCATTGACGGTAAAAACTATTTTAGTTTGGAGTTCAAGATAATATTTGTATGTACTATTAAAATGGTAATAAAAATTCTGTCCATAATAGGTGTCAAGTTATACTGACTAATTATATCTATTTTTTACTAACCAGTATAATTAGAACTTTTGTGGGTTACATTTTTTTTAAATCCAATTAAGTATAGATACTTGGTAGGTATTGCATTAATAATAGTTAAATACCAGATTAATTAGACCTCTAGTTTAAGACATTTCTGTACAGATAGAGGTCAGGATAAAATGGTCCTATTGGGTATTACCAATGAATTGTCGCATTCCAAAACATTTTTTTTTCTCATACATTATATCTGATCCTATTTTTTTGTAATACGGGATCCCCCTAATCCTTCACTTCATCGGAATTAATGATGATCAGGTGGGCGACAGCCTGACGTGACGCTACGTAGGAGGCGCGGGTTCGATCCCCGCTCAGTGCAAATATTTGTATACATGAATATGGGTATTTGCATTGGTCTGGTCGTGCCTCGGAGAGCACGTTAAGCCGTCGGTCTCGGTTGCCAAACGAACATCTATGGCAGTCGTTACGGGTAGTTGGAGCCCTAAAAAGTCCCAAAAACAACGGTCTAGCTGCAAAGCTTCGATATCGCCTAATGTTACCATTGGGTTGTGGAGGTCAGATGGCAATCGCTTCACGGATAAATCGAGGTCTAGCCAAATCTGTACTTAAGACTGGTAAAGCGGACCCCAGACTCCGAGATGAAAGTCCAACTAGTTACTGGTCTAGCTGCAACCATTGGGTTGTGGAGGTCAGATGGCAGTCACTTCACGGAAAATATGAAAGTCCATACAAATCCACAGTTAGACTGGTAAAGCGGACTCCAGACTCCGAGGTGAAAGCTTCGGATGCGACTGGGATTAACGCTAGGAAGAAGAAAATGATTAGGTGGGCACATTTGTCAGCCCTCCTAGACAAGTGGCAATTCGTTGCTCGGCGTATAATGGAATAGAATGACAAATGTATAGGATTTGACGTTTTTGACATTCGTTGACGCCTGTCATATACATTTTTAAGTATATGACAGGCGTAATCCTGGCTAAGGATTAGGAGTTTCCAGTGTATGAGTAATTTGTTTACAATGATAATATTTTGGAATAACTAAGAATTTAATATATTATTATACTAAGAATTAAATAGGTACCAAGAGACCGTGGTATTTCCAACCAAAATTAAGTATAGTTTCTCAGTATTAAGCAAGGCAAAAATTATAAGTATAAAAATATATTTTTCAACACAACACTTGCTTATAAATACGATTTTATTTCACCGCAATTAAGCACGTAATGACACCTATTAAGAAACTGTGACTTTTTCTTTGCTATTATTCACAAGAAGTGGGTTATAGATTCTTTTTAAAATTTTATAGGTTACGTTTCTATGTTCTTAAAAAAGTTTCGATACAAAAAGATCATGTTCAGTATTACAAACGAATTAATATAAGTACCTATTGCTTGCTCATTTCATGCAACTTCGTATTTTAAAAGATAATTTCAACGTGTAGTACGTGTTTAATAAACAAAACTTTCACTAAAATGTTTTTTTTTCTCTATGAGTATTTATTTACAAAGAAAAATAAATCATCATCCAAATAAGTAATTATAATAATAACTGATGACAAGGCAGCATGGTGAGAGCACCTTAGCCTGTTCCGAAAGGAACAAAATAAAAAAAATGTTAGATGCGCACGCATCACTGAACTCTATTATTTATCTATACCAAGATATCTATGGCGCGCATAGTAAAACGAATTATTTTTTACTATTGTGTTAGTATTTTTAGTATTATTTTATTCGCAAGTGTGTTGAAAATAGTCGTATGCCACTCGTGTGTATGGTGATTACCGTCCTCGGCTCTATATGTGTATTTTGCAATTACGTCTATTTACTTCTTCCCATAAATGTACCTAATGGTAATTACAAGGTAATATTTTATGATGATTACTTTTGAAATACGCGTTTAGATCAATAAGTATGACCATAAATCGTTATTTATATAACCTGTTTTATGTGAGTGGTCTTCAATTTAAAGTGCAAATAATATGCTACTAAATTCATCCTAGCGTTAATTCCCAGTCACATCTGAAGCTTACAGCTCGGAGTCTGGGGTCCGCTTTACCAGTCTTAACTACGGATTTGGCTAGACCTCGATATTTTTCCGTGAAGCGATTGCCATCTGACCTCCACAACCCAATGGTAACATTAGGCGATATCGAAGCATTGCAGCTAGACCGTTGTTTTTCTTTTTGAACTTTTTAGGGCTCCAACTACCCGTAACGACTGCCATAGATGTTCTTATGGCAACCGGGACCGACGGCTTAACGTGCTCTCCGAGGCACGACCAGACCAATGCAAATACCCGTATTTCATGCACACAAATATTTGCACTGAGCGGGGGTCGAACCCGCGCCTTCTGCGCAGCGGCCACGTTCACTACCGCTACGCCATCGCCACGGAGGCTGTCCGCCTGGATCCCCATCCTGGATCGTAAGGCCAAATGGAGTAGGCCTTACGATCCAGGGATCTTGGGTTCGAATTCTGGCAACACTACTGACGTGAACCCACTCCTAACACAAGCAATTTAGTTTAGCTGGAGGGGTTAGAGGGAATATTCGTAATTTCAGTTCATCATCATCTGCATATAGACGTATTCTCCTGATTGCATCCGTGGCCAAGATGACCTCGAAGCTCAGGGTCCGCCTTCCGGCTCTTCCTTCTCCACTTTGCACGATCTTGGGCGTCCATGGTAGTGAGACCATTAGCAAGTAGCAGTAATTTCAGTTATCTACCTAATAATATTATTTTTATGTTGACTCGATAGCTGCTGTGGCGTTGCGGTAGTAAGCGCGACCACTACGCAAGATCGACCCTTCCTCTGTGCAGATAATTATGTGTATGCATTATATGTATGACTATTTGCATTGGTCGCTTCCGTTTAGTTAAGTACCTAACCGAATGGAGTATAGTGATAGTTTGGTAGGTATAGTTGTAGGAGGTAGGATACGATGGTATATCCGTCCCTATCGAGCAGTCCGACTAGGGAAGTACCTCCGCCCTACAGAAGACTGCGGCTTAATAACCTTGTGTTGTGTTTCCGATGGTGAGTAGGGTAGCCAGAGCTCACTGGAGAGAATTTGTGCTGTCAGTGGGAAAACCAAAGGCTTTGTCCTACTTATCTTTTGTGCTGACGGCACAGAATCTCTCTGTTCTTACAGGGTCGGGTCGGTAGCACGAGTGTAACTCCCCTGATTGGTGGTTACCGTGGCCTATAGGCGAGTTACGACGATTTAAGAAGTTTCTTACAATCAGGAGGGCCGTGTGCTTGTCTGCGACATAAGTAGTATAAAAAAATAGTTAGCAGAACCCATGTTTTTAGTGTCCCAGCCTTATAAAAATGAAATTAGACGGGGAAACCCAACCACACTGTGTGTCCAACAAAGATCATTTATAAATATAAATACTCTGCAACAGTTTTATTTATAACTAACCTGTCTGTGGGTTTTGTTATTACATTAATTATGTCTGCGGTTTGATTACTTATAATGGTCGGTCAAAAACTCCTTGCGGTTTTCACTTAATAACCAATATTAAATACAAAAATAGTTTACAATAGGTACCTACTTTCGGAGAACAATCTTGAAGGTATGTTTCCGTAGCCGACCGCATACGACAACTGCCGACACACGCAGGAGATGCGCATAATTCATTGTGGCTTATTAATATTGACAAGTAATGGGTATAACCCGCGCCACGTATCTTGGACCTAAAAATGTGCTTAAAATGTGCCCTATACGTACATATTTCTTGGGTGTCTTTTGAGGATAGCACGGGATGCTACTGCGGTAGACGAACTCAAATTCACCAAGCATAGACTATTATAAAGCAATCCGCGGGCGCCAGAGCCTCGTATGTCTTACGATTTAGGTCAAAGATACGTGGCGCGGGTTATACGCTGTATCTGCTGCATGCGTCTGTCGTTGTCGTATGCGGTCGGCTCTGGAATCATAATCTTTAGGCACGAGGATAGCTTCGCGCCTGCAAGATACGATTATTGAAAGGACCATAGACTTATATTATAACGCATGTGTTAATCACAGCACAGAATCTCTCTGTTCTTAAAGGGTCGTCTGCACGAGTGTGACTCCCCTAGTGTTGCACTCGTCCATAGGCCACGTAAGCCACTTTCCATCAGGTGACTGAGTAAAATTTGCTGCTTTGGTATAAGAGTGAAGAGTGCTGGCTATAGCAGGCAGCCTAACTCCGCCCAGAAGCGCAGGAGCTTACTGGGGGCTTCACAGGCAGAAGCCTACGCATTATTTGGTATAATGTACCAAATAATGCGTAGGTACACATGTAGATACACACTGGCTGCCTACTATAGCCAGTACTCTTCACGCACAATAGCCCAAAAAGTGTCTGCTTTCCATGTGGAATGGAACGGGGACACTTGGTTATTCTAATGTGTACCTACACATTAGAATAATCATGTATCGCCAGCCAACGTACACAGCTCATGATTATATTGTGTTCGCAAAACAGTAGGTACCTATTTAGTTATCTAATAGTGTTAGGTAATATTACAAACTTGTTTACGTGAGTATTCGACACGGTGCGTGCACACCCATCTGTGTATGATTCCACTTCGAGAATGTTGTATGGAAATCAATGCAAAGGTGCGTTTATATTTGTATTGTATTAGTCTGCTTGTGAGAACAGCTTTATTTATTACTAGCCTTCCGTCCGCGTGCGTCTCGGTTAACGCGATCTTTGCTCATATCTTCGGTAGGTACTACTCAACCGATTGCGATCAAACAAACGTAAGATTTTAAGTCTGAGTAATCCCTTTCTAACAAAAAAAACCGCATTAAAATCCGTCCAGTTGTTTTTGGGTCCATCGCGGACAAACAGACAAACAGACAAACGGACAAACGGACAAACGGACAAACGGACAAACGGACAAACGGACAAACGGACAAACGGACAAACGGACAAACGGACAAACGGACAAACGGACAAACGGACAAACGGACAAACGGACAAACGGACAAACGGACAAACGGACAAACGGACAAACGGACAAACGGACAAACGGACAAACGGACAAACGGACAAACGGACAAACGGACAAACGGACAAACGGACAAACGGACAAACGGACAAACGGACAAACGGACAAACGGACAAACGGACAAACGGACAAACGGACAAACGGACAAACGGACAAACGGACAAACGGACAAACGGACAAACGGACAAACGGACAAACGGACAAACGGACAAACGGACAAACGGACAAACGGACAAACGGACAAACGGACAAACGGACAAACGGACAAACGGACAAACGGACAAACGGACAAACGGACAAACGGACAAACGGACAAACGGACAAACGGACAAACGGACAAACGGACAAACGGACAAACGGACAAACGGACAAACGGACAAACGGACAAACGGACAAACGGACAAACGGACAAACGGACAAACGGACAAACGGACAAACGGACAAACGGACAAACGGACAAACGGACAAACGGACAAACGGACAAACGGACAAACGGACAAACGGACAAACGGACAAACGGACAAACGGACAAACGGACAAACGGACAAACGGACAAACGGACAAACAGACAAACAGACAGGAAATTCAAAAAAAATATTTTCGTGTTCAGTATCGTTAATATAACATAACCCAAGTGTAACGAGGACTTTGTTATATTTGTTACAAGGGAAGTTAAGTAAGTTACACCGTACAGAATAGGGCACACGCGACAATGGTTGTTTGCTATCGTATATCGTAGCGCAACGTCGACCGTCTGCTCTCACCGCGCGGCACCGACTGTCTCGTTATTCGATCGACGCGGCGCGTCGCACGCGCCATAAGTACCTTTTAGGACTGGCGTAGCCTGGTGACGTGATGTCCGAATAAACATCACTTGCCATAAGTACATGTTTAGGAGTGGTGTAGCTAGATGACGTGATGTCGGGTTACATACTCCCCCTCTAGTTCGGACAAGGCGCCCTCGCGTTCGGACTAGCACTCGATTAGCCTACGTGGCCAACCGCGTCTGCGTTTCTCCCTAACGGGTGGGTTTACGGCGCTGCCTACGTAAGGTGTCAAATGGGAGACGTGATACTTCCCTACGTACTCACCTCTCGTGATGCCTTCCACTATGTATGTCGTGGGGCTCGCCACCTCCTTAACCCGGTAAGGACCATCCCTTCTAGGTGCAAACTTGGCGGGCTGGCTGGGAGCCACATCCACAGCCACATCGTTAGCGCCTCGCGTCTCTAATAGGGCTAGGTTACTTACTTTACTATCAGAAGGGGTTCGTCTCCCTTCGTCCTCGTATCTCTCCTTGACACGCTGGGCCCTTTCATCGACCTTCCCAGCGTCATGGAAGTCAGCAAATATCCTTCCTCTTTCACATACAGGGACCACGAGGCAGACGGAATCGACGTCATCTACCTCGGGTGAGCACCTGTACGGTACTCCGTCGGATATCAACCGGTTTCTCCCCCTGATGGGGTCGTCGGGGCCCTCCCCCTGCATTGGAACTGCTCCGAGACAGTAACCACTACTGGCGGTCTTCGGAGAGGAAAGCCTGGTTTCGTCAGTGCGCTGCAGCTTCTCTATCTCAACGCCTAGTAGCTCCATCTTACCTCGCGACATCCGGTACGATGGGGAAGCGGTCAGCTCCTGCTTCTCATCGACTCGAATGCGTTGGGTAGCGCACGGCGTTGGGGGTCTCGCTGCGGCGAAGCACTCGGCCTTCGACACTGCAAGCTGGTTCAGCTGCGTTCTCTGACCGGGTGACAGCTTGAAGCCCTCGTCCTGCCTTAACTTGAGACTGACGGTACTAATCCGCATCAGCTCTGCGTCGTTGGCGGCTTCAAGACTGTAAGACTGCACAAAGGGGAATTTCTCCTTAGGTAAATTATTAAAAGACCAACAACCTTGTTGGAGGTCGAGTAGTATACCTGCTTTCGCTATGAAGTCCTGTCCGAGTAGCGTTCTGTTGTCGGCGTCCGGTAACACCAAAAAGCTTACGGGGATAACTCGACCCTGTATAGTAACGGTGGTGTCACCTATTAAGGTTTCACGTGACTGACGCGTCCCGTCCGCCAGGCCTATGGAGCGACGCACTTCGGTAAAACTTACCCCATTGTCGGTTAAAATCTTGTAGAGTCCGGGACTCGCAAGGCTCTCGGTGGCGCCGGTGTCAAGCACGGCGACACCAGTTCGAGATGCTACTTGAATCATCACTGTGGGCCGCGTCACATCTGGATCGTTGGTGACGGCACTTTGGAAACTAACCATAATAGTTGCGGAGGCGTCCTTACATGTCGGGCATATGGACCGTATCACACCTTCCCGTCCGCAGCCATAGCAAGCCAGTGGCACCTTGTTGTCCGTTGTACTATCACTACTTTTTGACTTAACCTTACATTCATCTATCGTATGACCAAACCGTCTACAAAAAGCGCAGCGCGGCCTTACACGTTTCTGTGCAGAGTCGCGATCGTTATTGTTTACATTTTCGGGTTTAGCTACAACTTTGCTATCGGTTATCGCAGGGTTGACACTGCGACGCATTGTATTATTCGCGGCATTAGGGGGAGCAGTATTAGTATTTGATCGACTCACCTCACCCAGCGACTCCTCTACATACCTCGCTCGTGAAAGCAGACCGTCGACACTATCAACACTATCTCTTGACACTCTTTCCCTAACCTTACGATCTAAGAGTCCGTATACAATGTCTAGCTGCACTATCTCCGGTAGATCATACGGTAATCGCGAGAGGTTTGCGCGCACTCGCGATATGTACGAATCGGCACTTTCGTCACTCTGTTCTCGGGCGAAGATCTCACGGAAGATCCGGTGCGCGGGGCGGGGTGCGCCGTACATGAAACGCAGCCGCCGTAATGCTTCGTCCCAGGTCTTCGTGGAATTTTTCACACCGTGCCACCACACGGCGGCTTCTCCAGTCAGCAGCATCGGTAGCCCCCGTAGTGCGTGCTCGTCGCTGACGTTCGCACATTCCTTGTACACCTGTGTGCTTTCGAGGAACGTTTCTAGCACATCGGCGCTCCGGGTGGCCCCGTCGAATCGGGCCGTGCATCTGGTGAAGTTGCTCGTCGGTCCGGCACATTCGGCGAACGTGGGCGTCGGCGTCGGTGTCGCGACACCTCGCATCACGTTGGTCAGGAGCCTCGTAAGTTGATCTTCGGTCATGGTGATCGTGCCCCTGTCGGCCGCCATCGGCGTCGTCGCGTGGTTTGCCTCGGGTTCGTCAGTTATCGTCGGCGTCGGTGTCGCGGCGTGCTGCGCCGCGTGAGCGTGACGACCAGTCTCGCTACTGCAACCGGCGGCGACGTGATCGTCGGCGCTAACCACGTACACTGTCTCGCTGTTGGCTCCGTTGTTTGTTGTCGGCGTCGCGGCGCGCAGCGCCGCGTGAGCGTGACCTTCAGTCTCGCTACTGCAACCGGCATTGTCGTGGTCGTCGGCGGTTTGTTGGCGTGTCCTTGGCATGTCTGTCGTCTATGCCTACGCTCGTTCTCGATCCGACTCGCATTCAAAACGCGGGAACTGTCCACGGATGTACGCAGGTAGGTAAATGCGGCGCGTCAGTGCCGCCTTTTAGTATCTACTTGAGTACGGGCCACTAGTTGGGCGCAATTTGTAACGTGACAATGTTATATTGGTTACAAGGGAAGTTAAGTTACACCGTACAGAATAGGGCACACGCGACAATGGTTGTTTGCTATCGTAGCGCAACGTCGACTGTCTGCTCTCACCGCGCGGCACCGACTGTCTCGTTATTCGATCGACGCGGCGCGTCGCACGCACCATAAGTACCTTTTAGGACTGGCGTAGCCTGGTGACGTGATGTCCGAATAAACATCACTTGCCATAAGTACATGTTTAGGAGTGGTGTAGCTAGATGACGTGATGTCGGGTTACACAAGTATTTTTTTTTAAATATCTCCAATGTACAGACACGACCATTTTACAATTATATAATATTATAGACTAGCTGATGCCCGCGGCTCCGCCTGCGTGGATATCGGTTATCGCGACCAAACATAGCCTAGACAGCCTCCGTGGCGTAGCGGTAGTGAACGCGGCCGCTACGCAGGAGGCGCGGGTTCGATCCCCGCACAGTGCAAATATTTGTGTGCATGAAATATATTTGCATTGGTCTGGTTGTGCCTCGGAGATCACGTTAAGCCGTTGGTCCCGGTTGCGATAAGAACATCACTATGGCAGTCGTTACGGGTAGTTGGAGCCCGAAAAAATCCAAAACACAACGGTCTAGCTGCAAAGCTTCGATATCGCCTAATGTTACCATTGGGTCGTGGAGGTCAGATGGCAATCGCTTCACGGATAAATCGAGGTCTAGGCAAATCTGTAGTTAAGACTGGTAAAGCGGACCCCAGACTCCGAGGTGAAAGCTTCGGTTGCGTCTGGGAATTAACGCTAAAAGGAAGAAGAAGCTGTTGCCCGCGGCTCCGCCTGTGTGGATGTCGGTTATCGCGATAAAACATAGCCTATGTCCTTACCCAAGGTCTATAATGTGCCAAATTTCATCAAAATTGGTTCAGTGGTTTAGGCGTTACAGCGTAACAGACAGGCAGAGTTACTTTCGCATTTATAATAATTAGTAGATATGGATTATGGATATGGGTGTTGCTACCTGATAATGTAACTTTCCAATGGTGAAAGAATTTTTGAAATCAGTCCAATATTTTTTGAGTTTATTCGTTACATACATATAAAAATACAAATATGTCCTCTTTACAATATGGATTAGTATGGATTATATCTCCAGGCCGAACGCGCCCTTACTATAGTAATTATATTCGGAAAACCCCTACACGGACAACGATTTTACAATTACTGAGACGTATTTTCGCACTGAAAGATTCCGTCATGAATACGAAATTCATTCAACAATACACCACTGTACCGGATATATTATAATAATACAACAATATTGGAGGATATCTGTGCCTCGTCATCCAGACCCGATATTTCTTTTTTCACGATCGCGTGCAGTGCTTGTAGAACTCACAGTACCGTGGAAACTAACATGCTTAAAAACCACGCTATACGGACAAACAAATACTTTGACTTGACTAACGAGTTAACCAAAAATGGCTACGTGGTACAACTCTACGCCGTAGAAGTAGAAGTAGAAGTGCTGAGAATCGGATCTCTTTGTGAATGTAAAGTCTTTTGAACTTGAATGGGTCAGGGTATGATTCATCCTCCCCCGTGTATTCGTGTGTGTTCATTTTTTCTTACTTTTCTTTCTTTCTTTCTTTACCGCCTAACACTCGATTCTTTATTTTTCTCTCCGTAAGAACCATCCTCGTACTTCAAGGAATATTCTAAAAAAAGAATTTGCGAAATCGGTTCAGCCGTTCTCGAGATTTGCGCTTAGCAACACATTTAGGGATTCATTTTTATATTTAGAAGATCTAAAAATGAATTAGCGAAATCGGCTCAGCCGTTCTCGAGATTTGCGCTTAGCAACACATTTAGCGATTCATTTTTATATTATAGAATATTATAAAGAGGAAGGATTTGTATTTTTGTATGTAACGCATAAACTCAAAAACTACTGAACATTAGAAAGCTACGCCTTTGGTATATGTCACCGCGCTTATACCCAAAGTACGGTACAGCGATCACGGTCATACTATAACCACAGTATTACTATGTATATAAGACTGCTATATTTTTTTTTATATAAGACACGTCAATTTGACTTCGCCTCGCCTGATGGTAAGCTGAAGGCAAAGTCTCGGAAGGTAATGTACGAATAAGCGCACGGGATCGGGAACGGGATTCAAATTTCACGTGGGCGGGGCCGCGGGCAACTGAACTGAACTGATAAAAATGTTTACAAAAAATATTACATCATTAACATTACATATATCATTGGTAAATTATATAATTATTTATATTCTTCAATTATCATATTTATATTTCTTTGTCTCTTGTGAAACCTTTCAACAAGTAGACGAGTAAAAAACACGACATTTAAATATTATGTAATAAAAGACAATGAAAAATAAACATAAAAAGTAGGTATGATAATGAATTCTCACACATATTTCATGATAAAAAACAGGACATACATAATAATTGTTTGAAATTAAAACGTGTTATTAAAAGTAATGTGATTCAAGAACAGGTGAAACAGTAAAAACACATATAATATAACATGGGAGATAATAATATTATTTTTTGTCAACAACGTTCATATTCTATTATCAAAATGTTGGTACTCAAAGTGGTGGATCTACCGCTAAATATGGTGGATCTACCGGCAAATATGGTGGATCTATCGCCAACTATATTGGATCTACCGCCAACTATGTTGGATTTACGGCTAAATATTGTGGAACTACAGCTAAATGTGGTGGATCTATCGCCAAATATGGTAGATTTACCAGTAAATATGGTGGGTCTACCACCAAATATGTTATATTTGCCGCTAAATATGGTGAATCTACCGCTAAATATGGTAGATCTATCGCCAAGTATGGTAGATCTATCGGCAAATATGGTGGATCTACCGCTATGTTGGATTTACCGATAAATATGGTGGATCTACAGCGGTAGATAGATCTATCATATTTAGCGAAATATGGTAGATCTATCGCCAAATTTGGTAGATCTATCGGAAAATATGGTGGATCCACTGGCAAATATGATCTATTGCGAAATCACGCTGATTTTATAGTCATTTTGAAGCCAAAGATTTTGGGCATAGTTACAAAAGTAAAATTGTCTGGAAATATTAACCCTCCGTAACAAATACCATAGACGTTCGTGTGGCAACTGGGACAGACGGCTTAACGTGCTCTCTGAGACACGAAAGGCAAATCTCCTTCATCCTAGCGTTAATCCCAGTCGCATCCGAAGCTTTCGACTCGGAGTCTGAGGTCCGCTTTACCAGTCTAACTGCGGGTTTGCTGGACTTCGATACTTTCCTTGGAGTAACTGCCATATGACCTCCACAACCCAATAGTGACATTAGGCGATATCGAAGCATTGCAGCTAGACCAGTTGTTGGACTTTTTTTTAGGACTCCAAGTGCTCCAACTACCCGTGATGACTGCCAAAATATTTATGTTCGTATGGCAACCGGGATCAACGGCTTAACGTGCTCTCCGAGGCACGACCAGACCAATGCAAATACCCATATTCATGCATACGAATATTTGCAACTGAGCGGGGATCGAACCCGCGCCTCCTGCGTAGCGGCCGCGTTCACTACTGCTACGCCGCAAAGGCTCTACACAAAGAATTAAATTAAAATAATATAAAATAATGGGGGGCTAATGTTGTGAAGATAGCTGAACACTTCAAGTTTCACTGCACTTAAAAATAAGAAAAATAGTATTATTTCCTTGTAAGATAATTATATTAATATGTAAATAACTTCCAAATCCTGTTTGTCTGTCACGAAAAATAATCACGCCTTTATCTCAAGAGGGTTAGGCAGAGGTGAATTAACACCCACATTTCACCAATCATTGTATTCGGTCCCACGTAATTAGGTGAGCCTATTGCCGTATTCACAGGCAGGGTATCCTTCAGCGCTCCTTAGTTTTTCAAAATTTTTACTTTTATACCTAGTGTTGCAAAAGTTACTATCACCGGGTTCTTTCTTCTTTTTAGGGTTCAAACGGAACCCTTATAGATTCGTCATGTATGTCCGTCCGTATGTCACAGCCACATTTCTCCGAAACTATAAGGCTTATGCTGTTGAAACTTAGTAAATAGATGTATTCTGTGAACCGCAATAAGAATTTCACACAAAAATAGAAAAAAAAGCATTAAATTTTGGGGGTCCCCATACTTAGAACTGAAACTCAAAAATTTTTTTTTCATCAAACCCATACGTGTGGGATATCTACTTAATAGATAGGTATTCAAAAATGCTATTGAGGTTTTTAACATTTTTTTTTTCTAAACTGAATAGTTTGCGCGAGAGACACTTCCAAAGTGGAAAAATGTGTCCCCCCCCCCCCCCCTCTAACTTCTAAAATAAGAGAATGATAAATCTAAAAAAAATATATGATGTACTTCCACTGAAAATGGTTTGAACGAGATCCATAAAGTAGTTTTTTTAATACGTCATAAACCGCAATATTCGCCTTTGCTGCTACGGAACCCTTCATATTGGCCAAGTGCGAGTCCGACTCGCACTTGGCCAGTTTTTTTTTCCTATACTTTTCGCTTCTTGGATGTCGTTGTAGGTAAGTTTGATAGATAGATATTTTTCTAACCATTTAATGATGCAGTTTTCTAGGTCCTGATATAATGGAACAGTTTCCTTGATACCTACCGAAGAACACCAAATTACCTACTTATTCTGGCTTGCTTTTCCAAATAGTAGATTCTTTTTTCTTGATTTTCTACAGCAATTTTAATATTTCTTGATTGTCTTCCATAAGCAAGAGATTTTCCTCGAACAAACGACTGATATTATGCGTAACTTGATCCGTAACTTTTTTTCCGCTTTTACGAATTTCTAATTTTTGCTCGTCCACCTCTTTTTTAATCGATTTAAGTCCTTTTATTGCATGAAATAACATTCTTATTTTAATATAATAGTATATTAAGAAATTACAATTAAGTACAATTATTTACATAAATTAATTACTAGTATAAAAACAATATCTAAATACCTATATACAAAGAGAGGATATATATAGAAAGAAGGCTAGCGGCATTGCCACGTTGAATAGCAATGCCTATCCTTTGTGCAAGGAATGAACCAGCCCTCTGGTCACGAGTAGCGTCTATAAGCCGTTTAGAAATTTCTTTAAATAAAAGACGGGCACTTGGACCCCATGATCCCAGCGTCTCAACCCCAAACGGTTCAAATATGTCATTTAAGTGTGTTTAAAATTTCTGCCATGATTTGCAATGTTTTGGTATAGGTGGTGCCCTCTGTTACTTTTCTTGTGAGTTATAAGGTCGCCGGGCGCCGCGTGTTTCCCGGCAGAGTAGAATTTGGGCCACCCCATCTCCTCCCATGCGGTGTCGTACAAGGCGACTAAGGGATAGGGCTGTTTAACATCAGACAGATATATACAGCCCAGAATCAGCCTATACATGGCTCAAGCCAACAATAGTGCCCGGAAAATGGCAATAGGCTCACCCCTATTACGTGGGACCTAATACAATGACTGGTGAAATGTGGGTGTTAATTCACCTCTGCCTAACCCTCCGGGGATAAAGGCGTGATTGTATGTATGTATAAGATCAACGAAAGAGGCGAAAGAAAGGCCGACCTTAAAGTCGACTGTTCTTCATCCGACAGTAAACATAAAGCCCATGACAAAGTGCCCATTTGACGGCAATAGGCACGCCCCCTATTACGTATGATCGAAACTCATAGTAGGCGAAATGTGGGTGTTAATACACCACTGCCTACCCCTTCGACGATTTACAGGTGTCAGTATATGTATGTATGTATGTAACTATGTATGTATGTCTAATATATAAAATTCTTCTGTCACGGGGTGCGTAATCGAACTCCTCCGAAACGGCTCGACCGATTTTGATGAAATTTTTTGTGCTTATCCGGTATCTATGAGAATCGGCCAACATCTATTTTTCATCGCCCTAAGTGATAAGGGTGCAGCGGGAACGGGATTTGAATACCACGCGGGCCGAAAATATGGCGGTACGAAGTTCGCCGGGGCAGCTAGTAGGTATATAAGATACTAGGAATGGAAAAGACATACAAACGAACCATAATCTTTAGTAAACACATTTATAATACTTATATAGAAGAAACCGCAGCTATAACCTTCTGAAAAACCAGCATAGTGCTATCCTATTCACTCCATACTACTTTTCTGTACAACAGAGCGAGATCGTGTCATGAGTCATCGATTTAAAATATTCTCTGGTTCACGATATTGGTCTCAGAAATAACTCTGTGACTTAATCTATTAAAGAATATTTTTCTTCGAAGGATTTTTTTTTATATAATATAGGACACGTCAGTTTGACTTCGCCTCACCTGATGGTAAGCTAAAGGCAAAGTCTCGGAAAAGAGGGTCACCATTATAGACACGTACCATGTTACAATGGTGGCACTCAGCTTGACGGCCTCATTAGATGGTTTTTTACGCCTGCTTAAAGGACCCGGGACTATAGGATGAGTTAATATAGGTATCGAGGGATTAAATGGAAAACAGAGATGTCCCAGGGTCAGCCGGTTGCGTGGGTCCATTATTAGGTAGAGATGCATTGACAACCACATTTCACCAATCATTGTATTAGGTCCCACGTCCCACTATTGTTAACTCGAGCCATGCATCTGAGGCTGAGTCTGGGCTGTTTATATCTGTCTGTTAAATAGCCCTATCCCTTAGTCACCTTGTACGACACCGCATGGGATCAGATGGGGTGGCACAAATTCTACTCTATCGGAAACCACGCGGCAACTTATCTAATATATAAAAATCAATGCCACTTTTCGTTGTTATTTTATAACTCAAGAACGGCTGAACCGATTTGGCTAATTTTAGTCTTGAAAAATTCGTGGGTGTCCAGGGAAGGTTTAAATGATGAGAAAATAGGTGCAGCGGGAACGGGAAAAATATGGCGGTACGAAGTTCGCCGGGACAGCTAGTATTAATATAAAACTAGCTGACCTGGCGAACTTCGAACCGCCATATTTTCCGCCCCCGTGGTATTCAGATCCCGTTTCCGCTGTACCTTCTATTCAAATTTCTATGTTAGGTTCTGATCCTGTTCCCGCTGCACCTTATATTTTGTTTTATACAAACCTTGTCCACACAATAAAGAACACAAAACTAAAAGAATTATCCAATTTGGTGCAGTCGTTTTGAAGATAAGCGCGTACCTACACATTATGGGGGTTTCATTTTTGTTTATTTCATTTTGCTTTCTAGACAATGCCTAGGCCTTGACGGCCTAGGCATTGTCTGACACGTTCTGCATTAAAAAAAACTGAGAAATCGCTATGACAATGATTTTAAACGAATATGATCGTCTAAAAATCTGATATTATAAAAATGTCAACTCGTCCGTACGACCATGACCAATTCGATGATATAAAACTAATTATTTATACATAATATTATTTATTTATTTTAGTTGACTTTATAAACGAATATCTTTCAAGGTATAACGACAAACAACTTCCTGAACAAAACTGTTTATAATTATTTGAAAAAAAAAACTAAGTCATATACATTTTTAAGGTTCCGTGCACATTCCGATAGTCCCGGTTCCTCTAAAAAAACAGGATTTTCTTTCGGAATTCGTTAGGGGAGGTCATTGCCAGTCTAAATTTATTTCTGCGTGGTTTTCGGTTCGTTGCGTTCTCCGTCATCTTGAATTTAGGAATAATTTTTTTATCCCACTAAGGTGGCTGATAAGCACACGGCCCACCTGAAGGAAAGTGGTAACCGTGACCTATGGACGTACGCAACACCAGGGGAGTCACACTCGTGCTGCCGATCCTGTAAGAACAGAGAGATTATGTGCTGTCAGCGCAGAAGATAAGCAGGACAAGCTTTTGGTCTTCCTACTGACAGCTCAATACCTCTCCAATGAGTTCAAAAAGGTATCTTGTATATAATGTACTACTAGCGGTCTTCCACGACTTCGTATGTATGGAGTTCATTTTACCCCCATAAGGGTGGAATTTCGTAAAAACTGTTCTTACACCCGTATTCACAAACAATACTGTGAGGTCTCATAGTGTGCTCGAGCGCATAGGGCTGGTAAAATTAATTCACAAACATCACGGAGCAGTATCTAACGCAGTGCGTTCCCTCAACGAAGTATTACATAAGTGTTATCAATGAATAAAAAGGCTTGCCAAAACGAACGCACTGAGAATTTGTCGTTCTTTGCACAGTTTTGGTGGTACGCATAGCGAAGTATTGTTTGTGAATACGGGTGTTAGTCTACACTCTATAAGGAACAGACAGGGACAAACTCCTTTTTTTTATACCACTTAGGTGGCAGACAAGCACACGGCCCACCTGATGGAAATTGGTTACCGTGGCCTATGGACGTATGCAACACCAGGGGCGTCAGACTCGTGAGCTGCCGACCCTGAAAAAACCTTCTAATGCCCTTCTTGAAGAACTATTTTGAATTATTGAATTATTTACTACGCGGAACCTTCTCTACGCAATTTCGTCTCGCACTTGTCCGGAATATTTGTTTAAGTGCAGACAGGAAAACTTTTTGTTTTTCATTTGAATAATGTAGGTACCTACATTGCATTTCGAGAATACAAGTATTAAAATTTTCCGCTGATGAACAAAAACAGATCCTAGAGTATTTTTAAAGAATATTAGTACCTACCTAGTCGTAATGGTCTAGTAGGTATTCCGCCAAGAGGTGCCGGGTACGGTACCTTCACGTGGGCAACGGACAATAGTGCCTATCTTCAGAAGCAGAAACGCTGACGGCCGAGGCGAGAGCGGGCCTGTAGAGGGCTGCTCACAGACTCTCCAGGTGTCCGTCTGAAGTCTCTCTAGTAAAGGGCTCAGTAGAGAGCAGGCAAGGGGCGGACTGATTCGCCGAGCGCAGGCCTGGGGTGACAGGTTACAGTACTAAATACCCCAGCAGCTCTGTGCAACGATGGTACACGCGCCCCGGCTCTTCCTTTCCAGAATAAGATGGAATCATTTAAAAAGCGTAGATGACCCAGGGCCAACCGGGGTGCGAGGGAAACGCCTTATTGGGTAAACTCACACCCCGGTAATAGGCTGGTGGTTTTAGTCAGTTCGAGTCTTCAAGTCCGACATAACTACCCTGGTGGCCAGGGTGGATGGTATTTGTGGGGATTTCCCCTAAGGCTGTGTTAGGAGTGGGTTCGCATCGGTAGTGTACTGGCCAGGATTCGAACCCGGGATCTCTCGATCGTAAGGTCGAATTTTTATCCATCAAGCTAACACTGCTATACCAAAATCAAAATCATTTATTGCCTACTTTACATAAAATTTCAGTACTTAGAACTTAGCGCCTTTTGCAGACATTGCAATACTGAAGTCACTTAATTTATTTATTTAGGTATGTATATTAATACCTTCTAAATATTACAGACTCAAGCGAAATTGAACGGAATACAATAATAAATAGATTTCATATACACAAAGGATTAAATTAATTATAATAAATGAATTAAATGTCAGGTTTGAGCACAACCAACAGATTTCTTATTTTTTATTTATTTATTTATTGCATATAGGTACATAAGGATACATTCTTTGACCCCCAAAACCGAGTATATGGTTTGACTGGGGGATCTAGCCTCCGTACAATTATCTTTAAAAGTATAACTATTACTTAGAACTATAATAACTAAGTACATTCTGCCATCGTTATGATAGCAGTATGTAATCATTATAGTAAATTTATAAAATATTTTTTAAGTTTCTTCTTAAATGCTGATTTGTCTGGTTTTTCCCTGATGTCCCCCGGCAGCCTATTTAGAAGGTAAGGTATTCGTCTTTTTAATGTTCTGTCACCGTAATAATCTTAAATGAACTATGTTTTATGGCTGCTGTTAGGTGGTGCAGACAAAACTAGTCTTTATAAAAACTGTGTTTATTTTAATTATAGAAATAGTAAAATTATAACTAGACTTATATTTATTATAACTAGATTTAGTAACTAAGAGATATAGATACAGCGAATGTAGGAAATAGAATGTGTCGGGAGAGCCAGGATTTGGGTACTTAAAGGAATCGAATCAGAGTGGGGACGTGTTGGGGATGTTTACATTTGTGTCAGTGGGTCAAAGGTATGGGACAAAAAAAAGGTAACCAGATAAAGTGTGTTAAAATATTGCCAATAGATATGAAATGCCTATGGATACAAGTGATGAGATAAAGTAACTTAAGTTATAATAAAGTATGTTAAAATATTGCTTACAGAAATGGTAACAAGTTGTGAGAAAATCATGATAAAAGATAATAAGCTAAACTAAAGAATAAGTGGTAGATAAAGTATGTTAAGTTATTATACAATGAATAATTATTATAATTATGCTTATGGATATGTAACAATAATATAATTTAGTAGTATGTACATGTATGCTTATAGATATGTAACACTGCACACAATCTTTCATAATAATACTATTGAATTCTTTATCACCCCGCGGTTTCACTCGTGTACATAATTCCTAAGACCGTTGCGCGTTGTAATTTCAGGATAAAAATTATCCCATGTTACTTTTGAATAAAATAACTTTTTAATCATAAAATAGTTTTGAAAATTGGTTCATTGGTTCCCGAGTTTATTTATACAAAGAAACGAATGATTCTTTACAAAATTAGTGTAGATTGATAAAAAAACACGTGCAAATTTTTTGGTCAATTCATTACACACGTTCGGGTTGCGATTATAGTTTTTAGAAGGTCCCAATTATGAAGTATTACGTTTTAATTTTTATTGAAGCTAGGAATTTTGACGTATATACGTGGAGTGTTATGTTTTTGTCAGAATTATCCTTATTGTACCACCATGTAAGTAAAAAATGACTATAAATAGTATGTAAAAACAATATTGTTTGGTAAAAACTTCTATAAAAGTTCCATACACACGTTTTTACTCATTTCTTAGTACCTAATATATTTTAATAACTCTATTTGTTTTCAGTGATTAATGTTTCTGTCATTTTACTCAAATTATACACCTTTTATTATTTATTTCATGAGATTATATAAAGTAGTGTATGAAACTGCATTTATTTTGGTCTTAAAACACTCGTGTGACACCATAAAGAAGTTTCATAAACTAGGTACTATGTATGAAGTTTTTGAAATGAGATTTTATTGCATTAGGTATAATTTTAGAATGTTTATTATTTATAAACTAGTATACATATAATAAACTAGCTGTCCCGGCGAACTTCGTACCGCCATATTTTTCCCGTTCCCGCTGCACCTATTTTCGCATCCTTTAAATCTTCCCTGGACACCCACGAATATTTCATGCCTAAAATTAGCCAAATCGGTTGAGCCGTTCTTGAGTTATAAAATAACAACGGAAAGTGGCATTGATTTTTATAATATTAGAAGATATAGATAATAGTAGTTTATGAAACTGTTGCATAATAAGGGTTATACTATAAAAAAACTCGCCTACAGCTCGTGTTTTTTACTCACACTCGTGTTTTAAGACCAAATTATGTGCAGTTTCATACACTACTTTATCTAATTTCATGAAATAATTAATATAATTTGTGTAAAATGACAGGATTTTTGAGCACCAACAACGCTAAAAAAGTTTCTGCAAGACGTGGTCCCACCAGCTAAGGCGGCTCTCTTGCATTTTATCTGCGATGTTACGGACATGAAGGCTGCCGCGGATGCAAGAGTTCCTCACGCAATTTTTGCACGTGCAGGCGCGGTCCAAGGGGGGGGGGGGGTCACAGGGGACATGACCCCCCCCCAAAACATGCACATCATATTGAAAAGTCCCAGTACGAGGGGAGGGGGGTTAAATTTCTTAAGGAATTTCCGAAGTGACCCCCCCCCCAAAACTTCAAGCTGCGACCGCGCCTGTACGCGTGATGCCGCACATCCACCGCAGCATTTTCATCTCCGTGACACGCAATCGATGATGGCATGATGATGACTAATATAGCTAAGATCAAGGTTAGAACATTGCATTTCCGAGGTTAGGATTTAAAACCGCTGTTCACCTTGGGTGAACGAGTTTTGATATGAAATACTAGCTTGTAGCTCGCGGCACCGCCCGCATGGAATTCAGATCCCGTACACCTTCTGTTCAACTGACCCTCCCTCCCTAGCTCGGTTCGTGAGAAAATTTGAACCCCTATTGCATTAATGTATGGTAATTTGTAATCTACCGGATTTCCAGATTTCTCAGCTCCCTTGAATATAACCTATTTATATTCACTCACCGCCGCGTGGTTCCCGGCTGAGTAGAATTTGGGTTATCCCATCACTTCCCATGCGGTGTCGTACAAGGTGACTAAGGGATAGGGCTGTTTAACATTTGACAGATATATACAGCCCAGACTCAGCCTCAGATGCAAGGCTCGAGTTAACAATAGAGTGCCCGGAATACGGCAATAAGCTCACCTCTTATTACGTGGGACTTAATACATGATTGGCGAAATGTGGATGTTAATTCACCTCTGCCCAACTCTCCGGGGATAAAGGCGTGATTATATTTAAGTATGTATACTACTCCCTAATAATGTGACTTTCTATTTGCAAATGAAATTTTCAAATCGGTCCAGTATTTTCGGAGCCTATTCAATAAAAACGGTTCACCCTTGTTTGACCAAAAAACGTATGACAAAACATCATTTGACAAACAACGTTTGAAAAACTAATCATTTGACAAACTTTCATTTCGCAAACATGTTCCCTACTTTATAAATAATCATTTGACATAATACACGTTTCGCAAATGTATTAGGTACTTAGAAAATATTTCGATTGCTAATATTTCATTTTAAAAACGTTCATTTCACTAAATAAAGTTCTGCATGGGTATTAAAAAAAACCACGAAGGCTAGCCTTCTAACCTAATCTATCCAAGTCGGAATGAGCAGCTTTCTCAATAATCTATCACTGTCTGTTTGTCAACTAACATGTTTTTAAAATAATCAATTTGTAAAATAGTTTGTCAAATGATACATTTATCAAGTATAAAAAAAAAAAATAAAAAATAAAAAAAAAATTGTCAAACGTTGTTTGTCAAATGAAAATTTGTCATTCGTTTTTTGTCAAATGATACGACACCAATAAAAACAAACAATCAAATCTTAACTCTTTATAATATTATGAGCAGTATAGACTATAATTGCCGTATTTTCGGCTAATTACCTTGAAATTCGGGCTTTTCTGACGTCAATTGGAAAGTCCTTAGTCGCCCAAACCGGCAATTCGGAAGTGGCAAGATTTCCATCGGCAAATATGGCAACTGGGCATATTTATGACATGACCTAGTTGTATCAATGATTATTCCTTGTTTTATTTAATTGCATGGTTTATTATAGTTAAAATGAATTATTTAATTTATTTTATTAAGTGAGGTAATTAAAAAATCTTTGATAATTATATCCGTTGTTATTTGATCGTTTTAATTTTCTATAGCTGATGTCAATGGGTCTACCCGCGGGAAATTTTGATCCCGTTGCCGTCACCCTTGGCAATGGCGGTTTTTACCCCGTAAATATCCCGTAAGTAGCCTAAGTGTTATTCCAGACTATTATCTACCATCATCATTTCAGCCATAGGAAGTCCACTGCTGGACATAGGCCTCCCCTATAGATCTCCAATAAGACCGGTTGGAAGCGGCTCGCATCCATTATCTATACCTACCTGTACCATATTTAAGTTTTTGTCTATAATGGTGACCTTTTTTATATAAGACACGTCAATTTGACTTCGCCTCGCCTGATGGTAAGCTGGAGGAAACGTCTCGGAAAAGAAGGTCACCATTATAGACACATATCATGTTACAATGGTGACACACAGCTTGACGGAATGAATCATCAGATGCTTTTTCACGCTCCGCTCAAAGGACCCGGGACTGTAGGAAGAGGGAAACACGTGAGCTGGTAAGGAATTCCAGGTCTTAATAATGCGATATAAAGGAGTCTTGATGGGACCTTCTTCTCCGGGTCTTTCCGAGTCTTGCCTTTAGCTTACCATCTGGCGAGGTGAAGTCAAATTGACGTGTCCCCTATAATATATAAAAAGCATAACTCACTTTTGACAAGCTTACCCATCTGTTTATGCCGGTTTATGCCATCCTAAAACGTATGCTTGCAAATCTTATAAGGTCATTGTCTAAGTAGGCGTATAATTTGTTATCTCACCTCGCTACTGAACTTGAACCACTGCGTATGGAAGCAGACAGTTCGGCGGCTGATTTTTGAATGCGCTTGCGCAATAAATTAGCTGAGTGTGGTAGGTTATATTTTATTGTGCACATAAACTTTTCAGTGTTATTGATTGATTGATTACTGATTTCCTGGTACTTTTTAAAGAGTTCCTTGGTCTAATCTCGGAAACCGATCATCAGATCTTTACGAAATTTAAATGGGACCATTTCGAAGTAATCTACTTTGGAACAAAAAAATATTTTTGCAAATCTGTCTACGCATGACGGAGCTATGAGCGAACAAACATAAAAAAAAACATATAAACATCCGAATTGAGAACCTCCTCCTTGTTTAGAAGTCGATTAAAATAAAAATGTAATAAATATAACGTATTTCCGTCCCAATTGAGGAGTCCAACTGGGGAAGTACCTCCGCCCAACAGAATACCGCGGCCATATTAACCTCGTGTTGTGTTCCTAGGGTAGCCAGAGCTCACTGGAGAGTTTATATACTGTCAGTGGGAAGACCAAAGGCTTGTCCTGCTTCATCTTCTGCACTAACGGCACAGAAACTCGCCGTTCTTACAGGGCCCATACCATGAACTCTTAAAACAGGTCAATATTGAACTGCTGTCATTCTACCAACTGCAAATATCACTTTGCAATCCTATGTATTTATATGACATTACAAAGTGACATTTGCAGTTGGTGGAATGACAGCAGTTCAATATTGACCTGTTTTAAGAGTTTATGGTAAGGCCGCAGGGTCCATTAGGCAACGGTAACTACTTTCCGTCAGGTGGGCCGTGTGCTTGTCTGCCACCTGACTAGTATAGAAAAATGTCAATGAACGCTGCAAGGTAAGGTCGCGTCTCGTCACGGTGTACGGCACAGAGCAGGTTGTATTCGGCAACAGGCTCGCCCGTAGAGGGCCGAAAATTATAGTTGGCGAAATGTGGGTGTTAATACACCTCTGCCTACCCCTTCGGGGATTTACAGGCGTGAGTATATGTATATATATTATCGGGTACGGGTAACGCGACCTTTGCTCATATCTTCGGTTCTACTCAACCGATTGCGATCAAACAAACGTAAGATTTTAAGTCTGATCAAGCCCTTTCTAACAAAAAAAAACCGCATCAAAATCCGTCCAGTAGTTTTTGTGTCCATCGCGAACAAACAGATAGGAAATTAAAAAAATATATTTTCGTGTTCAGTAGGTATCGTTAACATAACATAACCCAAGTATTTTTTTTTACATATCTCCAATGTACAGACACGACCACTTTACAATTATATAATAGTATAGATAGATATAGATGTATCTACATCTACATCTACACTAATATTATAAAGAGGAAAGATTTGTACCTATTTTTGTATGTTTGTATGTTTGTAATGAATAGGCTCCGGAACTACTGTACCGATTTCAATAATTCTTTCACCTATAGAAAGCTACACTATCTGGGAGTAACATAGGCTATATAACATCACGCTACTACTAAAGGGAGCGGAGCAGTGAGCATAAATGTCAATAAATCGGGCAGATTTCCATACATTAAAGTTGGACCGGAATCCGAATTCCACGCGGGCGGAGCCGCGGGCAACAGCTAGTCTGAAATAAAATGTCATTTTTTGCAACGTCTGTGGTGTGAAAGTGATTGACAAGAGTTAGCAGAATCTTGATAGTTAAATAGACGATGAAGTTAAACGCAAGCTTTCCTCTCATCTGTTAGGATGTCGCTCTGCTCATATATATTTACTCTGCTTAGTGTGAATAAACCCTTAACCTTTGTTTTCTTTCAAGACATTGACTCATACGGCCTAGTCGAACAAGTTTTTAAACTGTTTACGTCATAGGTACCACTTTACTAGAAATTATTGAATTTTTAATTGAAGGCCACAGCAAAGAAATTTCCGAACTGTTCCGGATTTCGTTTAAGTAAAAGACATTCACTTATTTATTGCTCGATACTGAACACAGAGAAATAAAACAAGATTTTGTACTTGAAAATTGTAATGGAAAATTTTATGCATGCATAAATAATAATACTTGCTGTTGCCCGCGGCTCCGCCTGCGTGGATGTCGGTTATCGCGACCACACATAGCCTATATTTTATTCTGATGTATAAGCTATATTACTGTAAAGTGTCATTGGCATCCATTAATTAAACAGCTAGGCAAATGACTTGTTTCTGCTGGCTATAAAAATCGTTCTAGTATAAAATATACTGAAAATACTGAAAAAACCTATCACTAACTTTGTGTTTTATTTCGGGGTGGTGTCAGCCAGTTTGTTAAATCTACAATATAAATGTGTTGCTAAGCGCAAATCTCGAGAACGGCTCAACCGATTTCGCTAATTCTTTTTTTAGAATATTCCTTAAAGTAGGTACGAGGTGATTCTTAGTTCTTACGGCGAGAAACATTAAAAATAAAATCGGCCAAGTGCGAGTCGGACTCGCCCATGAAGGGTTCCGTAGTAGCAAAGGCGAAAATTGCGATTTATGACGTATTTAAAAAAAACTACTGACTGGATCTCGTTCGAACCAATTTTTAGTGGTAGTTTTCATGGCAATTTACATCATATTTTTTTTTTGATTTATCATTCTCTTATTTTAGAAGTTAGAGGGGGGGGGGGGGGGGACACATTTTTTCACTTTGGAAGTGTCTCTCGCGCAAACTATTCAGTTTAGAAAAAAATTATGTTAGAAACCTCAATAGCATTTTTAAAGACCTATCTATAGACGTATGGGTTTGATGAAAAAAAAATGTTGAGTTTCAGTTCTAAGTATGGGGACCCCCAAAATTTAATGCTTTTTTTTTATTTTTGTGTGAAATTCTTAATGCGGTTCACAGAATACATCTTCTTCAGACAGACAGACAGACAGACAGACAGACAGACAGACAGACAGACGGACGGACAGACATGACGAATCTATAAGGGTTCCGTTTTTTGCCATTTGGCTACGGAACCCTAAAAAGGCGGTACGAAGTTTGCGGGGTCAGCTAGTTTTGTAATAAACATTACGGCTGAATATCATTCAGGCCGTTAATCGAACGGTGCCGTTTGTTAACTGCCTGGGCAGTTAATTGAATGGCTGATTATGCTAGTTGGCTGTGACACACACACACAGTCACAACTTAATCCCTTCAGATTGTCAGAGATGGCAACCCGCCATTTTCTTTTGACCATAAACACTTCAAAAGCTCCCTCGACTGTCAAAAAATCTCCGCGCCAATTGTAAACATACAGATTATTAATAATTTTGACATTTAGTAATAATGAATCGATAAAATATTTAAAAAATCGTTACCATCCAAAGATGCGATGGTCTTCAATTAAATTGTATGATATTTTGATGCCAGTAGACAAACAATATTGTAATTTGGTATACCGTGTAAAACACATTTTTTTTTATTCTACTTATTTTTTTTATACAAGGTGATTTTGTAGTCGCTTCGGAGCGAAAGATTTTGAGCACAGTTTCGATAGTGAAAGCGTCTGGAAGTATTAATTACGCGATTTTTTTATTTTTTTATGTAGGACACGTCAATTTGACTTCACCTCGCCTGATGGTAAGCTGAAGGCAAAGTCTCTGAAAAGAGGGTCACCATTACAGACACGTATCATGTTACAATGGTGGCACTCAGCTTGACGGCCTCATCAGATGCTTTTTCACGCCCCGCTTAAAGGACCCGGGACTGTAGGAGGAGGGAAACACGTGAACTGGTAAAGAATTCCAGGTCTTAATAATTGTGCGGGACAAGAAGGAGTCACCGAACCGCTTGGTTCTTGATGGAATATAATATGTAATAATGTATGGGAATAATGTATACAGGTGAAAGGCATAATGTATGGGGGTTGTAAAACTAAAGTTTTTTTTCGAATAATAATATAATTCAAAATATTATATCTAAATATTATAATTCAAAGGTGACTGACTGACTGACTGACATAGTGATCTATCAACGCACAGCCCAAACCACTGGATGGATCGGGCTGAAATTTGGCATGCAGGTAGATGTTATGACGTAGGCATCCGCTAAGAAAGGATTTTGTTTAATTCCACCCCCAAGGGGATAAAATAGGGGATGAAAGTTTGTATGAAACTTTGTCAATTTTAAACTGATCGGACTGAGACTTTGCATGCCTAAAGCTACTATGACGTAGGCATCCCCTAAGAAAGGATTTTGATTAATTCTACCCCCAAGGGGATGAAATAGGGGATGAACAACATTCCGAACTTAACGCGGACGAAGTCGCGGGCAACAGCTAGTACTATAATATAATTCAAATAAATAATACTTCCAGACGATTTTGCTAACGAAACTGTGCCCAAAATCTTTCGCTCCGAAACGATTATAAAATCATCCTGTATAATATGTTTTTATAAAAAGTCGCTACAATATTGTTTAGGTAACTTTAGTTAAGTACCTAACCGAATGGGTGACTGCCCCTTGGCACTACCCAATGACACTACTGGTAGTGTCAAGGGTAAAATTCTTTCCCCATGACACTACCGGTAGTGTGAAGGGTACAAATTATTCCCCATGACACCACCAGTAGTGTCAAAAGTAATTTTCACAATTGTAAAGTAATACACAAAGATTTCGTTGATTGTGTCTCGATGGTCAGGTCCTAAACTGGGTTTCCCCTTTGTTTCTTATAAGTATACTAGCTCACCCGGCGAACTTCGTACCGCCATATTTTCTGATCCCGTTCCCGCTGCATATCTCTAAATTTAACAGTGTTTCTCCACAATATTATGCATGTATTGGACGGACAGACAGCGACTTTGTTTTATAATATGTAGTGATTTGTGTTATCTACGTGACTTTTTTTTTCTTCTATAATAAACACCCCTGCTGGCCCTGGCAGTGGGTGATCCATGGGGATTATGCACATATAAAAAACACATAGGTACTTTAATACCTTTTTTTATTGAGCGAAAATTCTCCACGGATATCTTGCCCGCCGGAGCCGGTGGAGGAGGTTATGTCGGACTCGAACCGACTAAAACGCACGCTGTCTGTGGGCCTTCGGTTGCCGGAGGTGAGATTATCGTAGACGGATATCCCAAGCATATCAGCTTTAATACCTGCTACAATGGTTTGTGCTCAGATGAATTGTTTGACATGATGCCCACAGCTACATTCTATCATCGCACTTCTCGTCATAGGCGGGGAATTCATCCTCACACATTGCGACCGGAAACGGTGCGCACTGTGCGGTATGAAAGGAACTTCATCCCTCGCACACTCAAGCTGTGGAATGAACTCCCCGCGATGGTTTTCCCAAGCGACTACAATATAGGGTTCTTCTAGAAGGGCATTAGAAGGTTTCTTCAGGGTCGGCAGCACGAGTGTGACGCCCCTGGTGTTGCATACGTCCATAGGCCACGGTAACCACTTTCCATGAGGTGGGCCGTGTGCTTGTCTGCCACCTAAGTGGTATAAAAAAAAAAAGTTTTTGACAGCTACAGTGAACAAGATTGGTTTAATGTGAATCCTATAATTTTTTGTGCCATAAATACGATCTATATAAAAGTCATTGCCCATCAGTGACCAAATGATCTTCAAAAATCATAAAATTTTAAACTTGCCTATAAGTATCGGCATTTATCTTGAAACTCACACCCGTATTCACAAACAATACTGTGAGGTCTCATAGTGTACTCGAGCGCATAGGGCTGGTAAAATTAATTCACAAACATCACGGAGCAGTATCTAATGCAGTGCGTTCCCTCAAGGAAGTATTACTTAAGTGTTATCAATGAATAAAAAGGCTTGCCAAAACGAACGCACTGAGAATTTGTCGTTCTTTGCACAGTTTTGGTAGTACGCATAGCGAAGTATTGTTTGTGAATACGGGTGTAAATCGCAAGAGAAACAAAGCCATGTCGTGCGTGGATTTGTTTGATATTATAATCTCTGATTCGGCCGGGGTGCGACGGATATGGCTACGACAATCTCACCTCCGGCAACTGACGGCCCACAGACAGCGTGCGTTTTAGTCGGTTAGAGTCCGACATAACCTCTCTCCTCCGGTTCCGGCGGGGGAGGTATCCGTGGTAATTTTTCGCACGATAATTATAATCTATGATTGGTGGAATTGAGCTCCTCCGCCGCCGTAGCACCCTGTGCTATCCTCAAAAGACATCCACAAATGCGTATTTTTTATGAAGGACGCGTCAATTTGACTTCACCTCGCCTGATGGTAAGCCGAAGGCAAAGTTTCGGAAAAGAGGGTCATCATTGATGTATGATTCCGTAGCCGACCGCATACGACAACAGCCGACGCACGCAGCACATGCTTGTATACACACATGTGTGTAATTGCGGCTTTTCAATGGTCCCCTTTATCCGTATCTGACACCCGTATTCACAAACAATACTTCGCTATGCGTACCACCAAAACTGTGCAAAGAACGACAAATTCTCAGTGCGTTCGTTTTGGCAAGCCTTTTTATTCATTGATAACACTTAAGTAATACTTCGTTGAGGGAACGCACTGCGTTAGATACTGCTCTGTGATGTTTGTGATATAATTTTACCAGCCCTATGCGCTCGAGCACACTATGAGACCTCACAGTATTCAAAAGTCAAAAGTCAAAAATCATTTATTGTGTTACCATCAAAACGGCACTTACAAAAGGTTAAAATTATACATATATAATATATGTACTAAAGACTAGCTTAGCAAATGGACCACCGGTTCGAAACGAGGCCCCGGCCTGAGAAGACTCCGGCAAGAAACACAGCGGGCTTTTTTTTTTGGTCTATTTACAAAAAATGCTTAGTCTACTTAGTCTAAATACAATCATTTGTTTGAAAAGCATGCATGAGTGTACAGCTCATTTCCAAGCTAGTTTATCATCTAAATACTCTTGTATTTTATAATAGCCTTTTTGGCACAATTTCCTCTTAACTACATTTTTAAATTTATTGTTTGTGAATACAGGTGTGAGTTTAACAAGTAATGGGTACGCTGTTATGTGCTGCATGCGTCTGTCGTCGTCGTAAGCGATCGGTTTCGGAATCATACCTTTAAAGATACGTATCATGTTACAATGGTGGCACTCAGCTTGACGGCCTCATCAGATGCTTTTTTTTACTTCGCGCTTAAAGGACCCGGGACTGTAGGAAGAGGGAAACACGTGTACTGGTAAAGAATTCCAAGATTTAATATGCTTGGGTTCAAGATATATTATAATGTCGGTTACTATACCATGATACCTACATCCTGGTACTATGCATATTCATGACAACAACACTACTTTTTTTTCGAAACAAGAAAAGACATAAAGATAGGTAAATTGTGGTAGGTACAAAAGATATACAATTACTTAAAAGTGATCTTTTTTGTATTTAATTTAAAGATAAAACAGATTACATACTTCCCGTACCTGTACGACTATAAATAAATAAATACATATAATATAAGTATTCTTCTTCTTCCTCTTAGCGTTAATTCCCAGTCGCATCCGAAGCTTTCAGCTCGGAGTCTGGGGTCCGCTTTTACCAGTCTTAACCACGGATTTGGCTAGACCTCGATATTTTCCGTGAAGCGATTGTCATCTGACCTCCACAACCCAATGTTAACATTAGGCGATATCGAAGTTTTGCAGTTAGACCGTTGTTTTTGGATTTTTGAGGGCTCCAACTACCCGTAACGACTGCCATAGATGTTCTCATGGCAACCGGGACCGACGGCTTAACGTGCTCTCCGAGGCACGACCAGACCAATGCAAATACTCATATTTAATTCACACAAATATTTGCACTGAGCGGGGATCGAACCCGCGCCTCCTGCGTAGCGGCCGCGTTCACTACCGCTACGCCACGGAGGCTGTCAAATATAAGTATTGTATTTAAAAGTAATTCATCATTATCATCACCTTAGCGTAGCTCCCGGTTACATCCGAGTCTTTAGAGTCCGGGTTCTTTCATGCAGTGCACGTCAATTGATGGTAAGCTCGGAAAAGTCTCGGAAAAGAGGGTCACCATTACAGACACGTACCATGTTACAATGGTGGCACTCAGCTTGACGGCCTCATCAGATGCTTTTACACGCCTCGCAAAGGACCCGGGACTGTAGGAGGAGGGAAACACGTGAACTGGTAAGGAATTCCAGGTCTTAATGGAGCGGCTTATACAGTTTTTATGGGAGCGATTGCGGTTCGATGCTTACCATGGGTCTTGATAGCGTTGTGTAGGTAGAATGTTGTAGACTTTAATTTAATGTCTTTGTCTAAAATATCTAAAGTCAATAATTTATCAACTGGTTTTTAAGTAGGTACCTACCCATATAATTATATGATAAAGATAGCAAAACAAAAAAAAATTCTATGTATAATGATATACAATTAAATTCCTTGAAACCGGTTATGTTGGACAGTGCACTTTGAGAACATAATACATTTTATCTACTCTCATACTTAAATGTAAACAATAAATAATTAAAAACATTACTTTAATGGCGGTCTTTAGCACAGAATATCAAACTAAATTAAAAAAAAAACACAATGATACAGCTCCTTTATGGCCAACTGTATCATAATGTAACTTTTTTCCATTACGATACAACTTCACCTAGATGTAGTAGGTTTCTATGCAGTTGGTCTCTATATAATCTGTGGACGCGCATGCGCCATCAGCAAATGGATTTTGGCGCTCAACGTTTTTCTGTCACTTTACTAAAATTTATATTAATTATTTCATGAGAAAAATTAAGCTTCACATAAGTTTTAATTAATTTCCTAAAACACAATTTTAACATAATGAGACTAGACAATTTATACTGGGTGATTCGTTTCGGATAAAAATATTTTGGGCACAGTTTCGTTAGCAAAATTGTTTTAGCGAAAAATAAAAACTTTTTTTATAATGTATGGAAATAATGTACAGGTGCAAGGCATACTGCTATAAATCACAATTTCGAGAGGGGGGCCAGGAGTCCATAGCACAGGGTATCCTAGTTTGGGTTCCTGACTCCCACAAACCATAAGTAAAATGGTGATTTTGCTGGTGGGAATAATTTGGGCTTGGTTACGCTTCGCTCAGCGTTTTGCTCAGTGAAAATCATTGGGCAGAGCATGCAGGGTCTGGTTGCGTTTTGGACTGGGCCCGGTTCTTGTTGCTGGCAGGATCCACTCTGTGTTGTACTAGATGCTAAGATAAATCAATGTGAATCTTTTATAATGTAAACTTATGCATATATGATGTTAATTTATTGTGGGAGAAAATAAAAGCATTATATTACTGTATGGGGGTTGTAAAAAAAAGATTTTATCGCCAAAATAATACTTCTAGACGATTTTGCTAACGAAACTGTGCCCAAAATCTTTTTATCCGAAACGACTATAAAATCATTGATAAAATCATCTAGTATTAGACACATATTATGTTATATTTTTTATATGTTTTGTTATAATGTTTGATATGTTGCACTCACACTAATTTTAATATTTTACAAAAATAAAATACTGTCATAAATCTTGGCAGTTGATTGCACAAATTATAACATATCTAATTAATTACTTATGTATAAATTTTCATCTACATTTATAAATATAACCACCTACATGTAAACCTTTTCATGAGATTAGATAAAGTATGAAACTGCACATAATTTGGTCTTAAAACACTCGTGTGATATTATTCTCGTTGGCTCGTTTTTCACACTCAGTATTTTAAGAACCCTTATTTATTTTATTATGCAACAGTTTCATAAACATAATTTTTTTTATCAATCATTGTAGGTACCTGTTGTCATAATTGACATAGAAAACTCTAAATTTTGGAGCAAGCTAACTTATCAACTTATTTGCGCATTGTATCCCTAACTCACGATATTTTCTGTAGTTTATACGAATATCACTCATTGAAATGAAATCACTTTTTAACTGATGCTATCGCGATTTATATGTTATTATTTACTTTTTACTCAACGTTTTGGCTACTTTGCAGCAGCCATGGTCGCGGGGTCCTTTTTGAAGTTTCTGCTTCCGTTCCAAATTCGAAATTCCCACCGCACCCAGGTTCCATGACTCAATTGTATTCTTAGGAAAAAAAAAATTACAAATAACCGAAATTACTAGTATTTCCCCCATTTATTTTAATATCTTTTTTTTCTTGACTAGTATTATACATGTGGAAGTCTTTGCCTCTGACCCACACTCATTTCCACGTTAAGATTACTTACGCAGATGATAATCGTATCATTAAAAAAACTGGTCTTGATACGTCACCGCGGATGGCGTAGTGTGCGTGTTGCGATATTTTATATATAAGTGGACGGACACAGCGCGAATTCCATTAGATACATGTAAGCATACTGCACGAATAAGTTGCATCGCCATTCATGCCTACCTTTATTTATTAGCGCGCGCTTTTCAAGTGTTTACGCGGGAACGGAACAGCCATTTTGAAATTTTCAAATTTCGAAATTAATATGCCGTTGAAATTGGAATGTGACTGTCTGTGGTTATAAAAAAGAACGCTTTATTTTTTGATTACTTGTGGACTGTTTTCAAACAATTTGTTTTTTTTTTGGAGTTTATTGCTGATATGTGGCATTGAACAGCTGATTCGTTATAAAATAATTTAAAACTACGGATTCGTACGTGCTTAAAATCATATTATATATCGATTAATTACTACTAGAGCTATCGATTCATTGGTGTGAGGTCGTGTTTCTGACAACAATGAAGGACTTAGCGAAAATTTGGAATAGCCTCACTAAGAGAAGGTATTCGTGCCCGAATACTAATGAATTGAAAGATATGTCAAATAATCATGTTAAAAGATCGGAAATTGAAACGTATGAGGTTAACTTTGCTGAATGCGAAGCTCTGAACAACAAATTCAATGATGACTTGGAGTTCAACAATAGGAAAGACGCTATAATAAATCGCCTGTTCGAGCGCAGGAAGAAGGGACACTTCGGGAGACAACCAAAATGTAAGTTTTATTCCCTATTTTCTTTCTTATAAAAATATTAATTCATAATTTGAAAATTTGTTATTTCGATAATTTCAATTGAAGTTAAATTATTAAATTTACGAACGGTTTTTTA
The DNA here is from genome assembly GCA_914767945.1 of Eilema depressum. Classification (NCBI taxonomy): domain Eukaryota; kingdom Metazoa; phylum Arthropoda; class Insecta; order Lepidoptera; family Erebidae; genus Eilema; species Eilema depressum. The sequence continues at coordinate 6,534,121 of OU612041.1, read as the reverse complement.
CTTAAGTGCGTGTTCTTTCATTTGTGTTATATATTTTTGTGATCTGTTTTAGTTTTCTTTTAATTTATTATTTTTATCGGAGTAATTTAATTGTTATGAAAAAAGATCAGTGACTATTTCAATGGAATACTTAGGTATGCCTACCTATGAAATGCTAAATACTAAACAATTTACTGATTTTGAGAATTTGAATTTTATTCCACTAAATATTTATTTATAATATTAAAATTAGGGCTCGTGATTTAATCTACACTTACTTGAGTCATTACATTTGTAGCGTAAAATACAAACTTAAGAATAAATGAATTTAATCTTCTGTGAAATTTCTTAGCAATTTAAGGTAATTTATTATAATTATGTAAGTAAGTTAATGCGTAAGTAATTATATGCGTTTTGTGACTGATTCCGTTAAGTTTATGCACTTCATAACTTAAGTGGTACCCAGCAAAAATAACTCTTTCGAATCCCTATAATTACCTACGTAAGTAAGTAACAACGTTTAAAAAACTGTGTCTAACAAAATTTTGTAAAAAAAGAAACAAAATTAGACAAAATAAAACTAACGAACGTTAAAAACCATTCCCTGTAGTGTTCTATCTCTGCATTTGAATTTAGAATTTTTCTTGGATGTCAATTTATCACCCCATTTTTAATGAACATTCTTGCCAATCTCAGGATAAAAATTTCCAGATTACTTAGTAAAAAGTTTCTTCAGTTCATTTAGTTCAAATAATCAGAGGCTTTTAGTGCTTTTACTTTGATTTAAGTGGGCAATAAATACCTACACAGATAATGTTGTAAAGTAATTTTCAATCTCTCATTCTTTGCAAAAGCAAAAGGAAAAGAAATGTAAAAACAGGTAACAAGTACAGGTTTTCTCTAACTTTAGGGTTACATTGACCGTGCAACTTGAACTTACAAACAGGTTCAGTTATTCGTTCAATTTTAAAATTCCGTTGTTATTTCTTTTGCAATAAAGAAATATTTTATGAGAATTTTATATCGTTCACTGAATGGCGAGATTACTCATCGGTATTTTGTGAATTTGCTTACGAAGAAAATTAATAAGGAACTTAATCTAATCGGCCATTGTTTAATATGTTAGTTCAATCGTTCCAAGGTCCTAATAGGTACAGTATCCTTGTAATGTTATTCATTCGTTCTCAGTAATCATAAACCACATTTAGTTGAAGTTTATGGTGCGCTGGTAACTGGAAAATCTTCTTCAGGTTATAAACTATCGCAATGGCAAATTTTAACAAAATTGGTTCAGCTTTTTGATGAGAAAGGATACAGATAGACAGAATAACTTACATATTTATAACAAATATTTATTATTAGAGACAAAAATGTTATGAACATAAATGCATTTTTTTACATTCACCGCGCAAAAGCCATCTAAATTGATAATTTAGAAGGCTTTTTTTTCGATCTAAAGGTGGTGTGAATAATTCAAACTACTAGTTTATTACTTTAGTTTCAGTTTATTTGTAAATAAATTGTAAATTTGACAATAATAACCTGTACATAAATAGAATAACATTAAAAAAAAAGAAAAAAAAAACCTTCTAACCTGTCAAGTTTTTTGTTTTGTTTTGCAAACATCCTAATCAAAATAACAGATTGTAATCTACTTAGCAAAAATGTTTACAATTCAAACTTCGAATCTTTCAAGCATTCGGTTTTTGCAAACTCTAATGTAATAAAAATATTGAAAACTAACATACTTACATACATACATATAATCATGCCTGTGGGGAGGAGGGTTAGACAGAGGTGAATCAACACCCACATATCACCAATCATTGCTCTCACGTAATAGGGGGTGAGCCTATTGCCGTATTCCGGGCACTATTTTTGACTGGAGCCATGTATCTGAGGCTGAGTCCAGGCTGTATCTATCAGTCTGATGTTAAACAGCCATATTCCTTAGTTGTCTTGTACGACATTGTATGGGAAGAAATAGGGTGGCCCAAATTCTATTCTGCTGGGAACCGCGCATGAAAAATAACCCTTCGTTACCCGTGTTACTACCAGTCTTACTACCAGTAGTAACGCGGGTAGTTTTTTTTGCCCGTGTTACTACTAACTGCTACTAAATAACGGTAGGTGATATGAATTGAATATATAAATTTACTACGGTACTGTCATTTTTGTGGTTGGTTGTACTAAAATAACTTGACCAATAGCGTATTTGGCAAATTTCATAATTGGACAAACAGATGATTTGACGAACTACAGCTTTGACCATTGTCACATTGGACAAAATGCCGATTTGACGAATATCAGATTTGACCAATGTCGTTCAACCCAAATAAAAATAACGTAACCTGGCGGAAAAAGGGCTTATTTATTATATCATGTGTAAGTAATGTGTACAAAGTACACATTTAATAGGTGACTATAAAAATTAGACCTTAAAAAATGTTTGTCAAAATGCAAATTCATTTTTTATAGTTTCATTTTTTGTTATGGTTTGGTAGTTTGGGTTAGTTTAAAAATAAACTTGTTGTTGTTTGTTTAGGTAAAACACTAATAGCGATTTAATTAATATAATATTATGCGTATATTTCTCGAGTTAAGTGGAAATATTTAGTTTTGAAATGTATCTAATACTGATAAATGATCAATTTAGTATATTTATTTTTTATATCTGGAAGATACTGACAAATCTCTGCATCACCCTAAGGTTGACTGGTAGAAAATGCCCATGGCATTAAATCCACCTTTGTACATTTATTTTTATTTGTGCAAAAAGTAAAAAAATAAATTACTGTCTCGGAAATCACTCTATAACGATTTCGTTGAAAATTGATATTGGTTAAATATAGATACTAAATACTCGTATTCTAAAAAATGAATCGGGTGTTAATTTAAAAAAATGTTTTTCATCTCACGTCATTTCGTAATTATTTACCTATCTATTGATTTTAGCATAGTGGTTTTTATTTTAAATAAAAAAGTGAAGATCACTCGTTCGGGACTTGTAAATGCCATTATCAAGTTATAACAGAAATATTATTGTTATTTTGATACTTGCTTGACATTTAAAAGTAAAAAGTAAGTAGGTATTTTCCGTAAACATTGTTTTGTTCATTCAAGGTTCTTGAAGGGACCTATTTCCTACTTGAAATTCATTGATTTCTTTTTACTGTAATATGACTTTATCCTAGTGGAGGCGTGAGTAAAAAAATAAACTAATTTATTTAATTTTTACGATCCGTTCCAAATTCAAAATTTAGAATGAATTCAGAATGTATTCCCGCCTCACCCAGGAACAGTGACTCAATTGTATTCTTTCAAAAAAAGAATACAAATAACCGAAGTCACTAGTATTCTAGTCTAGTAGTATACACAAAAGTCAATGCCGTGTCTGTTCCCGGTGGAGTGGAATAGGGTCACCCCATCTCTTCCTGTGGGTGTCGTAGAAGGCGACTAAGGGATAGGGCTGTTCTCCATCCGACAGTAAACATATAGCCCGTGACAAACTGCCCGACGGTAATAAGCTCGCCCCCTATTACGTGGGACCGAAAATTATAGTTGACGAAATGTGGGTATTAACACACCTCTGCTTATCCCTTTAGGGATTTACAGGCATGAGTATGAGTCAATATACAAGTTTTTTTTCCAAGCCAACGAAAGTTTTGAACCAGTTTAACTGTTTATAAAATTTATGATGGTATAAAACTAGTATTGAAATTTAATCGCACAATACCGATTAGTTCTAAGTGTGATTAATGTTCAAATGGAGATTCTTTTTTGTAACGATGACGTCAATATGGCTTCAACTCATCTGATAGTACCTACCTAAAGGTCTTGGGAAAGAGGGTCACTAGTACAGACCCCATAATGTGCTACTTTCGTAAAACCTACTTCTAAAGCGTCGGTAGCTTAGTGGATAAGAAGTCAGCGTTACGATCGAAAGGTCCCGGGTTCAAATCCTGGCCACTACACTACCGACGTGAACCCACTCCTAACACAAGCAATTTTATTAAGCTTATTTGAATAGGTTATAGGGAATATTAGTAATTACGGTTACTAATATTCTTTAAAAAAAATTGAAATAGGTTTTTTTTTTATAGGACACGTCAATTTGACTTCGCCTTGCCTGGTGGTAAGCTGAGGGCAAAGTCTTAGAAAGAGGGTCACCATTATAGACACGTACCATGCTACAATGGTGGCACTCAGCTTGACGGCCTCATCAGATGCTTTTTCACGCCCCGCTTAAAGGACCCGGGATTGTAGGAGGAGGGAAACACGTGAGATGGTAAAGAATTCCGAAGAAGGAGTTTTAAATTGGGTTATATTTCTCATGCAGGTCTCCGTTCGGGGTAGATACAGGCAACAGGTCTAATTAATAAACTCGTATGATACGAGTTTATTAATTTGGCACGGGACGCTAGAAACTATAGATACGAGTCGTATCTTTTAGTTTCTAGCGTCCCGTGCCGAATTAATAAACTCGTATCTATAGTTTCTAGCGTCCCGTGCCAAATTCGAAATTCAAACTTCATTCCTGTCGTAAGGAACCGTGCCATAATTTTTGAAATTTAATTATTTGTTCACGATGGAAGTATGACGTAAGTGGTTATTTGAATTAAAATTCTTCGTAGTCGTAGCTACACAGTCGCCTATATTAGGTACCGTTTACGTATTTTTGGCGAACCCATTAATATGCCTACCTACAGGTAGTTTTAGGTATAATTTTTTTTTTTGCTACAACACACTAACATCCAGCTGTGTCATTAACAATTTAATATGCTATCTAATGTTATTTTAAAACATTTTATTGTAGGTTATGCAACATTAATTTAGCATATTATTCTGATTCCGTATTTTGTAGTGTTTGTTCCTATAGAGATAGACGGAAAGGTTATGTAATATATCTACAGGTGCTAATTTAGCTAAATTCGCTAATCCGATAAATATTATTTTTTACCGTGGCCCCGCCCGTGTGTAATTCGGATCCCGTACCCGCTGCAACTTCTGTTTCTTTTTTATTTTTCTTTTATACAAACCTTTCCCTGACAATAATAAAAATAATAAAACCGGAATTGTCCAATTCGATGCAGTCGTTCGAAAGTTATGTGCGCACATACATTTGAAGGGTTTAATTTTTTTTTTTTAATATTTATAATTCTGGCTGCTAAGAAGTCTTGGTAAGCTGAAATTTAGGGCCACAAATTTGAAGGGATACATACTTGTCCGAATTGATACTTTTTTTAAATTTTTAATACTTTTTTATTGAAGATTTGGACTTATTCACCATAAAAATATTAAAGAAAAAAGTGGCTTTCGTTGAATGATTTGCAAATGGGTCCCGCCTGCCATTAAAAATGTTTTAAGTGTCTAGTTTATAATTTGACTTCTTTTATTTTCAAAATAAGTGGTTCATCTCTTTAGGTATGATATACCTATAATATATTTTTGCGTTTAAATTTCTTCATGTTGATATCTATAATAATAAATTTTTATTCGAAGCTGGTGATATAAAATATAATTACAATATTATGGTACATTTTAGCATGATATAGCTAAGGTTTTCGTCCAACCACGTGTTCTCGCTTTTTGGAATAAAATTAACATACCTAATATAAAAAAGAAAACTAGGGCCGCTTTTTTATACTCTATCGAAGATCAAGGTCAAATTTTTTTTCAATTAAAAATTATTATTATTAAAGAATAGGCTTCGTTTGTTATATGAATATTTATGGCTATAATTATATACCTACTTAAATATTGCCATGTTTAAGTCCGTTTGGGTATATACCTTTTTATTAATGACCTTTTAGAGTTAAAAAAGCCGGTCAGGTGCGAATCGGACTCACGCGTCAAAGGTTTCGTACAAAATGGCATTTAGGTTATTCCCCGTGACACTACCAGTGAAAGAAAGAACCACGAAATATATCATTCCCCGTCTAATGAATAATTTAAATCATTCTTTCATACAAAGCATTACAAAAAATAATTTGAAACGTAAATTAAAAACACATTTTTTGAACAGCCTGTAGAACCCACATGCAAAACCGGTTTTGCTCAGTCGCAGCAGTCGCCCGCTCGCTGCATTTACCCTTTGTTCCCTTGATAATGTTTGTTGGTTTGTATGTTATATTTATTATGATAATATTGTTATTAAAACCAAAAGCAACATAAAATCAGATTGTTTAATGGTGTGCCAGACAAACCCCCAGTGGTTTATGGCGTGCCAATGTGTAAGAATATTTGTATTATATTTTGTATATAAATAAATTAAAAAAAAAAAAAAAAAAAAGTGTATTTGACACTACTGGTAGTGTCATGGGGATTTTTTTTCTTCTTGACACTACCGGTAGTGCCATGGGAAAAGAATTTTACCCTTGACACTACCAGTAGTGCCATTGGGTAGTGCCACGGGGCAGTCACCTATAAAGAACAGCTTCAAGACTTTACAGACCTAAGTATGTGGCATGAAATTTAACTTGATACCTCCACGCATTCCTGACAAAAAGGTCTTGACAGACAGACAGATAGACGGACAATGAAGTGATCCTATAAGGTTTCCGTTTTTTCCTATTTAGGTACGGAACCCTAAAAATAAAAATATGAATATGAAAGCTTATAAACTAATCACATAACTCAGATCTTTATTACATTGACGTAGGACGTAGCTAAAAATTTTAATGTTCGTTTAAGACAGAAAATTATGGTTATAACCTTATACTATCATCTACGTAAACCGAAAGATGTATTTTTTTAACGTGCGAACTATAAAATATGTTCGAAATAACACATAGGTACACAGGTGAATTAACACCCAAATTTAATCAACCACGTAATGGGGGGTTAGCCTATTGCCGTTTTCCGGGCACTATTGTTGACTCGAGCCATGTATAGGCTGAGTCTGGGCTGTATATATCTGTCTGATGTTAAACAGCCCTATCCCTTAGTCGCCTTGTACGACACCGCATGGGAGGAGATGGGGTGGCCCAAATTCTACTCTGCCGGGAACCACGCGGTTGGAAATAATACACAACGCGTTATTTTCGATCGATAATACCGTGCGCGTTATTGCAATATCTGTTTTAGTAAATTACGTGTTATGACGTTGACGGCACAGAATCTCTCTGTTCTTACAGGGTCGGCAGCACGAGTGTGACTCCCCTGGTGTGCACTCGTCCATAGGCCATGGTAACCACGCACCATCAGGTGGGCCGTGTACTTGTCTGACACCTAAGCGGTATAAAAAAACGTGACTAAGAGACACTACCGTAATAATAACGGTGCACACAATTGTTTGAAGGAATATGGATTCGCTTGTTCCTTGTGCAATAACGGGTTCAGTCATCTAGTTAGGATTGAAATCAATACCAATTTTGTGATACTGAATTTTATATTTTTTATTTTCCACACAGTCAGTCTAGTGAAGTCATTGTTTCATTTCAAGCATCTTAATAACATAATTATGATATTCGCCTTGTGAAAATTCATTATAAAGGTCAACGCCCTCTTTTGTTTACATTTAGTTATCTCTAAATATTTCATGTTATAGATAACAATTTCTAGTTATTCGTTTATTAGGATAAATTAATTTGGATCTGTTACATTTATGAATAACAGGAAAAGTTATTTTGCAATATGATGAAAGTGTTTTGCTAAATAACGAATATTTCTAATTTATAATAATATATGATTTTATTTTTTTAAATTACATTGTCATACAAACTAAAGGTGCGTAGGTACAAAACATCAGATTAATCAATAGCAATAAAATATGACCCAATAAGCACTTCAAACTCAATTAAATCGTTTAAAAATTCACACAGTCGCTGATCAGTTTGTTTCCGTTCCTGATACTTTTTTTTGTTCTATACCTTTTTTATACCACTTAGGTGATAGACAAGCACACGGGCCCACCTGATGGAAAGTGGTTACCGTGGCCTGTAGACGGATGCTACGTCAGGGGCGTCACACTCGCGCTACCGACCCCGTAAAAACCTTCTAAGTTCTAATGCCCTTCTTGAAGAACCCCATACTGGGCCCATACCATGAACTATTAAAACAGGTCAATAATTTTATTGAACTGCTGTCATTCTATCAACTGCCAAATATGTCACTTTATAATTTCATATAAATTTATAGGATTACAAAGGGATTACAAAGTTACATTTGCAGTTGGTAGACTGACAGCAGTTCAATTATTGACCTGTTTTAAGGTTTATGGTAAGGCCGCTGTAGTCACTCGGAAATACCTACAGTCAGTCTCACAACAATAGGCATAGTAGGTAACTTACTTGAACAGCTAAGCGGCAACATGCGATTCTACCGAGTGCTCAAAGTTGTTCAAATTCTATAAAATTAAAACTCTAGTTTCTGCCCTTAATACTGGACCAATTTTGTTCAAACTTTTCCTGCTTGAAGCTTAGGGGGTACCAAGTATATGGTTTCAATTATTGCCTATATGTCGTATCCATATTGTATATAAATCATAAACGTCTTTGTCTAATTCCATATAACTTGCAAGAATTCCAAGTATAATAAATATCTAGTTGAAACATCGAGAAACAAAGTGTCTACGTCACTGTCCTAAGTAATACATTGTACTTACGTTAAACGTCACAGCATCATAATGACTACTACTGCCGACCCTGTTTCCTATAATACACGTCACACGATAATTTTATTATTGTTTGTGGAATTTTTACAACAGGACATAACCTTTAATTACAGTTTTTTGTTTTGATTGTTTTTCGGATTTTTTTCCCAATCCGATATTGGTTTTTTTTTATTATTGTTATTACTCACTTTTGTTTGACATGGTATCTTACTAGTTTTATATACATATATTTAAACCTGTAAATCCACGAGCCTTCGTGGATTTACAGGTTTAAATATATGTATATATTTGACGTATGATTTTGCCTGATAGGCGTATTAACACCCACATTTTGTCAACCTATAGCCGTCAAGTGGGCACTATATAATAAGCTGTAAGTTTACTGTCGGATGTATTGTAGAACCCTATCCCTTAGTCGCCTTCTACGACAGCCATGGGAAGAGATGGGTGACTCTATTTTACTTCACCAGGAACCAACACTAGTTTAATTGCCATAATTGCCATACACACATACACATATTAGTGAAGTTAAGTGATTCTGTCAAAATATTACGGTTACCATAACCTCCAAACCATTCCGCATTAATAAAAAAAATAATTAGCTAACCGGTTTTGGAGAAATATCTGTATTAATCTGTGGCTTTAAAAAAATACGCGTCATATAAAAAACCGTTCTTTTTTTGATTTAGCAAAATTAAAACTTAAATATTCCATTATGATAATCTGTAGATGAAAGAAATAAGGATATAAGTGACAATGATAGTTGACAAGAAAATCACTTTTATGACGACGGACGTTAGAGATCGTTTTTCTTTGAATCTATTGCTTACATCCCTTCATCTTTTACATAAACTTTTATCTTCTATTTACACCAATAGCAGCTTCAATTATTAAAAAAAAAATTAACTAGAAATAAAATTAAATATTAAAAACTTTTTGACAATTTACTTTCTGAAATTTTGCAAAAATATATTTTTTTACATCTACCAGTGTTTTACAAAAAATATCCTCCACGTAACGAGTACCTAGTTATAATTATTATTATGATACTATAGCACTCTAGTCTGCACTCATCATAATAATTACTTAGTCAGATGTTTCTAAGAATTATGTGGTTGAAGATTAAGTAAATAAGAATTACATTTTTGCATTGTCTGTTTTTGCAATTCATCATGACTGCAAAGCAAAATATTAAATTAAGTAAAGTGGTGAATCCACTTTAAGTAATCATTAAGATTTATGACTAGAATAAATATTAGGTTTTTCAAGAAGATACCTAAATTAATCAATTAGCTTATCGTATAGTTACTGACGGACATAGGTTTCTCCCAATATGCGGGTTTATTTAAGAAATACCTAATGATTTATTTACTATATCATTTAATATTTTTATAATATTTCTTTCTAGCTGTTGCCCGCGGCTCCACCCGCGTGGAATTCTAATCCCTTTCATCGCTGATGATATAACTACAACCTATGTTGGTACTTGATATTGTAGCTTTCTAATGGCGAAAGAATTTTTGAAAACGGTCTAGTAGTTTTGAGTTTATTTGTTATATACAAAAATACAAATCTTTTTTCTTTATAATATTACTATATTATAATATATAATAGTATATTAAAACGTTTGCAAAAGTGTTACTGTCTATTTCAAACCTTTATTTGTATGAATAACACTCAAGGCACAGATTAATAAATAGTTACTACGCTCAAGGTATGAAACTCATCACTTTGAAAAATGATAAATTTTTCATCTGAAGTTTGCAAAACAGTGCATCATTATTTTTTTATTTATTTCAATGTAACAATCGTCTCGTTATTTTGTTTGTACTCAAAATAAATAAAACAAATGAAAGAAAAATCATTAGGTAAGCCATTGTCACTTTAAGCTGATTCTGTGTAAAAAAACAAAGAGTAAATAATTTAAGTGAATAATTACTAAATAATAATAATAAATAACATTCTACACAACGCTATCTAGACCCATGGTAACTTTTCGAAATTATGTGTGTATTTATCGCAGGTTTATAAGTGCCCGGTTAATGGCAATAGGCTCGCCACCTATTACATTGGGACCTAAACATAAACGGCTAAATGTGGGTGCTAGCACCTCTGCCTACCCCTTCGGGGATATAGGCGTGAGTTTATTTGTTATGTTATGTTTATTGGATAAACAAACAACATCACAATAGTATATGCTTAAAACAGTTGAGTTGTAACGCGCCCGAATGCGTTGCGATTGTTTTTTACCAATGTGGTGTTAGAACGTACACGACGAACTATCATCATTTTTGTTGCTGTGGAAACTTGTCGGGGCAGCTTATTAAAATAAGTTTATTATAATAAATAACAAAACACTTAGTACATAAAACCGCGGTTTCCACATCCACGAAGACCTAAACTGTTACCAAGACCAAGACCGTTACTTGGAGCAATACGGCCAGCAGGAGATAGAGGAGAAGCAGGAACGAACGTAGCAGCTACGGGCGGTATGACAGCTGAAGTAGGAGCAATGGTTATCTCACTTTCCATGGCATTAACTCCATTACCACAAGCATGGTTAATAGCACCCTCTCCAGCAGAAGGCACCACACCATCTACAGCTGATGAACCCACGAACGGTAACTCTCCAGCTACAGTCAAAGCACCTTCAAAAGCGTTCTCAGATACCACTGAGATTCCGGTAGGGGGAACGGCAGAAGCCAGTCCACCATACGCTAATCTAGCTAGCCGGTACCGGTAACCTGTTCCTTTATAAGAAACACCCTTAATCTCCATACTTTTCACGTAACAATGGCTACTAAATAGCCGTGGTCGTATGCCACTTTTTCCCAGAATGTATTGTTTTATTGTTAGAGTGGCATACGACCACGGCTATTCTTGTTATTTTCTTGTTTAATACTTTTTAGAGCGTGATTTTGCAGTAGTCGGGTTTTAGTTTTAAACCTAATTTTTATTTATATTATTTTGGGGCAAGCAAAACCCAATAATTTATACATATTTAAAATGTGCTAATTGAGCTCTTTAATTTGATACCAAACACGGTCTATTTATCTCAAGTCTATTTTTGTACGCAGTACTTTATGGCCGCTAGAGGGCGCCACATTAGATTTAGTGACACGTGGTATAGCCTATAACCAGCGGACGATCAAGACGCTTCTAACGATACCTCAATTGTCCAGTTCCAATAAGTAGTTGATGAGATGAAGGAACAAACGAACATACATACATACATACATAGCCTGTCAAAATCATAACCCTCCTTTGGCTTCGCCGTAGTCGGGTAAAATAATAAATCGATGACTGAAAACGAGTTACTTTATTTAAATACTGAGTGGGCGACTAAAATACTGAGTGGGCGACTAAAATACTGAGTGACCCGTGATACAGAAAGTGTGTTGCTAAATTGTGAAGTTATGAGGATTCGAGTATAGCGCACCAGATTTTTATAACCATCCAGAAATAGTAGCTCACTTAGTATTTTTGTACGTCAATTCAGTAATTTTGACACCCATAAATTGAATAAAATGATTTTCACTATAGCACGTAGTAACTATTTATTAACCTGTGCTATAGCTGCCAAACTATTATTTTTACTACCTGCTTTTCGGATTAATTTGTCGCCGCGTTAAATACATGCCGTTACTTATTACATCAATTGAGTTACAATCCGTTACAACTGGTTTTATTACAATGTTGGCGGAAATTTTCAACAGTTGCATGTTTCTAATTGTTTCTTTGTGATCTAAATAAAATTTGTTATTGCTACAGTTAATTGATTTTTTGCAATATAACATGGCTTATTCTTTCACTGGCTAAAAATACTGCAATCTTTTTAGACAGAATCCATACATACTTATCTACATACATGCAACCGTGCCTTTATCCCCGGAAGGTTATTCAGAGGTGAATGAACACCCACATTTCATCAATCATTGTATTCTATCCCACGTAATAGGGTGAGTCTATTGCCTAATTCCGGGAATTATTGTTGACTCGAGCCATGCATCTGAGGCTGACTCCGGGCTGTATATATCTGTCTGATGTTAAACAGCCCTATCCCTTAGTCGCCTTGTACGACACCGCATGGGAAGAAATGGGGTGACCCTATTCTACTCCACCGGGAACCAAAACGGCAAAAGAAATTAAGATTTCTTTTATTATATAAGTGACATGGAAAGGTCTAGACCGGTCCGTGATTCATTCTAGATTATAATACAGATCGTGACGTTTCACGGAAAACGAAACACGATCTCCTTGCGCGCGCGCATGTCTTGATAATTACGTTGATTACTTTGTTTTCTATGCATTTATTTATTTAACTGTTGCCCTAGGCTCCAACCAGGTGGAATTCTGATCTGAAAATTTAGATAGCTTCAGTCGTAGCTCAGTGGTCAGAGCAATCTCCCTGTAAGGGAAAGGTCGCCGGTTCGAGTCCCACCTGAGCTGATTCCCTCTTTCCTATCTTAATAGATTTGAATAGTTAGCATAATAAATGCTTCAAAATTAACTCCCTGCGGTGGTTTTCCCAAGCGACTACAATATAGGGTTCTTCAAGAAGGGCATTAGAAGGTTTCTTCAGGGTCGGCAGCGCGAGTGTGACGCCCCTGGTGTTGCATACGTCCATAGGCCACGGTGACCGCTTCCCATCAGGTGGGCCGTGTGCTTGTCTGCCAACTAAGTGGTATAAAAAAAATTCAATCACTCTCAAACGGCTGAACGGATTTGGCTGAAATTTGGTACAGGGATAGATTACAGTCTAGAATAACACATAGGCTACATTTACTCCCGGAATAGGTTCCTGTGGGAGGTGGAAAAAGCCCTGTTAGACAAGTGGCAATTCACTGGTCAGCGTATTGTAGAATAGACTGACAAATGTATGGAATTTGACGTATATGACAGTTGTCAACGAATGTAATAAACATTAAGGGTTCATATTGGCTCACATAAAATTCTAAATCCTATTCTTTATCTTACTACCGATTTAGGGTTGTTCCGTATTGATCCCACAACGATTGATCCCATTCTTTATTCACCCCAAATGCGTATTCCTTTTTGATCCCACTTTCAAATTTTATTTTATATTCTTGTTTGATCCCAAAATCTATTCCTTATTGACCCCAATGCAAGAGGTACTAAAAAGTATGGATAGCATGATCATGCATTCAACTAATGTAATATACTCATAATAATCACTCTTCATATTTTTTTTTTTCATACCTTTTTTATTCATACATTTTTATTACTACCAACGGAGCTCATAACCGTCAGTGCTCATATTTTTTTTATTTATACCTACTGTTACTACCAAGAACAGTTTGAAATTATATTTTTTAATTCAGAATGTTCATTTGACTAAATAAAGTTCTACATGGTTATAAAAAAAATAACCACGAAGGTTTCGACCATTAGTATAAATAAATATATTAAAACAAATATTAGTAACAACAATTTGTATAATAAGTGATACATAATTATGAATTTCAATGATTATAATATATTTTGATATTTATTTGTTAAATTTTTATGAAGAATGATCATTATGACTTTAAATGGTATGAGAAAATATTTTCGGACATTCGATGATATGAGTTGAAAAGTTATGTAAGAAAATGCGCACCCAAACATTAAACCAGATACATTCGTCATTCTATTCACAATACGCCGGCTAACGAATTACCACTAATTTAGAGATCCTGTTTTATAATTATTATTGATAAACCGAATAATCACAACGAAAAACTATTTCCTTACGGAAATACAAACAGGTTATCATTATAACATATAGATAATAATATACGTGTTCACGTATATTATAAATAAACGTTATATTATTGAAAATAAATCACGTCTGTAACAAATATTTATAAATTGTCAAGTCAGCGAATTTCTAAGTCGTACTCCGTTCGGTTAGTTACTTAAGGCCAGGTTGTAGTAGTTTTTAACATTTTTAAACGTCTGTATATAAAGTAATATAGCAAATTGCGCCAAATAAAAAGCATATTCATAAAGTAGACTAAACCCTAAAGGGTCCCGTGTGTCCTGGTAAAGCGGATCTGGAGTTTTTTTCTTCTTTACTATTAGAACTATCGGGATATTTACCATGTATTTTTTCTTCTTCATCCTAGCGCACCCAGTCGCATCCGAAGCTTTCACCTAGGAGTCTGGGGTCCGCTTTACCAGTCTAACTGCAGATTTGGTTTGGTTTCTTTCTCTCGAGGGATTTAAGAGGCATGAGCATAAGAAAAGATAACCTTTATTTTCTAGTAGTCGTGTATTACTTTACCATAACACAGTTATAATAGAAAAATAACCGCTATTTTTGTTATGTACTTTGATTTTCTCACAATACAGTTGTTCAACAACTAATTCATGAAAATAATACAAGTGAACCCATAGGTCATTGTACAAGAACACACACATACTCACACACAGTCACTCATGGACACACATACGCACACATACTTCGTTATATTAATTAATTACATAATTATTGTATAAAAAATTAAATTATGTAATATAGTGTTTTTTGTACAGTGAATTCAGCATATAAAATAAATATAAAGCATTGTACCTATATATTTATTTTTCACGACTAAAAGCGTACGCCATCTCGGGTCTTCAGACGTTTGCCCAACTATGCCGGAGTGGAAGGTGGTCAATAAGGCAGAACAAAGAGACATTATAAACAGTATTAACTAGACCTTAAGTGTCATTGTCGCGTTTCGGCTACCAAGCGGTTCGGCCACTCTTCCTCTGTCGCACCATTAAGACCTGGAATTCCTTATCAGTTCACGTGTTTCCGTCCTCCTACAGTCCCGGGTCCTTTAAACGGGGCGTGAAAAAGCATCTGATGAGGGTAACACGCTGAGTGCCACCATTTTAACATGGTACGTGTCTATAATGGTGACCCTCTTTTTCGAGACTTTGCCTTCAGCTTACCATCAGGCGAGGTGAAGTTAAATTGACGTGCACGATATAAAAAAAATGCACTGAATATTGATTTTACAATTACTGTTTAAGTGCAACATAATTATATGTCATAGGTAGACATATAAATTACTATCTATACGTCCTCGCATATGCAGGTAATAATATAATTGATTAAAGTAGATACAGTAGGTATTGAAAGTAAATTAAGTAGGTAAATCTAATACCCTACACCTTGAACACTTATTGAAAAATAAGTATTGTTATTTTACGTGTACTGTTCCACAGTATATATCTATTGAACCTGACACGACATTTCCATACTTTTCTATCACAGTTGCTGACAGTATGACAATAAAAAAGGGTCTCGTTGAAGCCCTATACATCTATATTAGGAACGAAACTGCCAAAAACGATTAAATATAACGTAAATAGAGATATTATATAACAACCTTGACAAAATATTCTTGTAATTCTTGTACAGAATTACCTACGTTTAGTTTTGTAAACATTAAGGAATATTCCGTTAAATTATTCATAATAACAGCAGACTACCTACCGTGATTATTGTAGTCTTGGCTTGATAATAATAATACTTACTACATGTTTACATTCACTCAAGTACAGTGGAATTATTGTAATCTGAAAGCAAAGTCAAAACAGCCTACACAATTACAGTCTTATGTCTGTTCTCGAGTCTCAAAATTGTCTAGTAGTAGGGCCCTTTCGGTTTCTACTGTCGGTAACTGTGTAACCTTTGGAAACGATGTATCAAGTTTCATAACACTGTGGAACAGTACCAGTGAATTAATTCCGGAATTAAATCTATTTTTCACAAAAAAGTTATCGCTTTCCGCTGATTTCAATCTAGGTATATTAAATTGCAATTCCAATGCATTATTATTTCTATTTAAATTATTTATTTCAAAAACTTAAGGTCATCGATAAGAATTTGTCACAATGTTAGACTTGAGTCTCCGGATATAATATTATAGACTTAAGGATTTCCGGCTATACGAAAACATAAATAATTTATTAATGACCATTATTATGTTCTATCAGACAAAATATGCGTTATCGAGGTCGTATTACCAAAAAATCACTGAAAACGATATAGACTTAACTTAAGCGGGCTTTAATTAATAATTTTTGTATCATGATATCTTAATACATTATCATTAGTCCTGGTGATTTCCGGGGTCCGCTAATATGACATGGCTTAGTTTTTTCGGCTATATTACAAGTGACTGCCGCCTGACCTCCGAACCTGAGTAAGTTTGGTTAGTATCCAACTACTGACTGAGTTGTTCAGGTCACCTATATAGGCCTTCTTCTTGAGGTTCACAGTGTTCTAACACCCTCGAGCCTTTGCAGTTGCGTAGAGATGTGGCATCTTTGGCGGTTTTTTACCGTCTCTACCATGGTGAATGTTCTGATGAGCTCTTCCAAGTAATCCCACCCTCTCCTTTCCTATATAGGACAACACGTGCAGGACTTAGATGCCACCCGCATACGGTGCAGAATATTCCATCAAGAACCAAGCGATTCGGCGACTCCTTCCTCTGCCGCACTATTAAGACTTGGAATTCCTTGCCAGCTCACGTGTTTCCTTCCTCCTATAGTCCCGGGTCCTTTAAGCGGGGCGTGAAAAAGCATCTGATGAGGCCGTCAAGCTGAGTGCCACCATTGTAACATGGTACGTGTTGTAATGGTGGCCCTCTTTTCAGAGACTTTGCCTTCAGCTTACCATCAGGCGAGGCGAAGTCAGATTGACGTGTCCTATATAAAAAAAAAAAAAAAAAAAAGGTATCGATTATTGACTACCGAGACCGACCGGCCCTCCGAAGCACAGAAGCAATTATGTTATATACCACTTAGGCGGTCACCCATTAAAAGAGCAACCACATCTAGATAGCACAGATACACAGCAGACAGTGTATGCATTTTATGTATCTCGCTCTGATTATGTATATTTCAAAGTACAAGAATGAGATAGACATACATATAATTGGGACAGATGGTTAATAAATTTTATATCTTAAAATCATTTATCTAGTTGATACTGTCTGAAGTTTACGCGAATCATCCCATAACTGCTGAAAAGTACCCTTAACATCATCATCATCATCATCTGCATATAGACGCATTCTCCCGATTGCATCCGTGGCCAAGATGACCCCGGAGCTCAGGGTCCGCCTTCCGGCTCCTCCTTCTCCACTTCGCACGATCTTGGGCGTCCATGGTAGTGAGACCATTTGCACGCATATCACCCTCCACGACGTCAAGCCAGGACTTCTTTGGCCTACCCCTTTTACCTGGACCCGGCGGGGGTACCATTGCCAGGCATTTGTTCCCCACGTAGCCTGGCGGTTGCTGCAAGACGTGGCCGCACCAGCGAAGGCGGCTCTCTTGCATTTTATCCGCGATGTCACGGACATGGAGGCTGCCGCGGATGCGAGAGTTCCGTACGCGATCTTTACGCGTAACGCCGCACATCCACCGCAACATTTTCATCTCCGTGACACGCAGCTCTTGCTTGTGTCGCTCGAGCAGCGGCCACGCCTCACAACCATACAAGAGAACAGGCCTAATGATCGTCTTATAGACCTGCCCCTTCAACCTGACTGGCATTTTAGGATCACAGGTCACGCCAGTCATTTCTCGCCACTTGGCCCACGCGGCAGCAATGCGTGCCTTGACGTCGTGGTCGATCTCACCGGTCACATGAAGTACAGATCCTAGGTACTTAACCTGGTCCGTGCGCTCGACCAAATCATCGCCTATGCGGACGGGTGTGGGATCTGTGGAGTTTAACGCTAAGTATTCTGTCTTCGCTACATTTAGCTTCAGACCGCCGTTCTCAAGCGCTTCTTTCCATCCTTTCACGCGTCGCACCAATCTGCTCCTGTCCGCGTCCATGAGCGCAATATCATCAGCATACATGAGCAACCACGGAGGCTGCTCATGTGAGTTTCTAATGCTGTCCGACAAAACATCTAATACCACGCTGAACAGGTAAGGACTAAGGACGGATCCTTGGTGTACCCCGACGGTGATGGGGAAGGCTTTCGAGTCGCCAACAGCAGTCCGAACCACGGAACCGGAATCGTAGTACATGTCTCGGATGGTGTCAATGTAAGTCTCTGGGACACCCTTGGCCCGCAGTGCCCACCAGATCACCTCGCGAGGAACACAGTCGAAGGCCTTCTGCATGTCTAAGAATAGGCAGTGCAGGGGCGTGTTCTTCGCCCTGTATTTCCCCGCCACAACCCTTAGGGCGAACACTGGGTCCATGATCCCGTGCCCGGGACGGAACCCGTACTGGCACTCCGAGAGTGTACTTTCCTGTCGGATCCGGGAGTCGATTATCCGCTCATAGAGCTTCATGGTGTGGGACATTATCTTTATACCGCGGTAACTACCACACTCCTGCACCGATCCCTTGCCTTTGAAGACTGGCGTGATGATGCTCAGCCTCCACTGGTTCGGGATCTCGCCGGTGAGGAGTACGCGGTTATAAAGATTTGAAAAGTACCCTTAACGTCGGGTTAAAAGTAAATAATCCATATCCATACTAATATTATAAATTCGAAAGTAACTTTGTCTGTCTGTCTGTTACGCTTTGACGCCTAAACCACTGAACCGATTTTGATGTTCAGTATAGGGGTAGATAGGTTGCGATAACCGACATCCACGCGAGTGGAGCCTCGGACAACAGCCAGTTACACAAATATATCGCGATAGAATAGTTAAACTTTTTAGTTTTATTTAAATTAATGCAGTTTTTTAGCTGCCGGCCGCCTTGCTTTGTTTCTATACACAACCACAGAACGATCTAGTCGTTAAAAAAAACAAGCAAGATCCAAATAACACAAATTATTCAAGATTCGATTAGAATCAAGCACGTGTCACCGATACTCGTAAAATTTACTAATAAATATGTATAATAATGTCACGTTTATTGGAACTGGTATTTTTGTAATAATTAATAGATTAAATTTTAAATTTCAATTCATTAATATTCGCTATAATTTTAAATGATACCTATGTATTTAAGTTAGGTTTTCAAGCAAGGCCTGTGGGTCTAAAGTGGACACGTTGAGCAATTCCGCTAAAAATGAGTAACTTTATGAATTTCCAGTAGATCTCATTAAATTGGTATAAAATTCGTAAAATCGTCACTCATATATGAGCAGAATCACAACAATTCATTTACTAAGCAGACTATAACTTCGTGTAAATAACGCCGCATGAAAAACAACCGTCTAGCTGCAAAGCTTCGATATCGCCTAATGTTAACATTGGGTCGTGGAGGTCAGATGGCAATCGCTTCACGGAAAATATCGAGGTCTAGCCAGATCTGTAGCTATGACTGGTAAAAGCGAACCCCAGACTCCGAGCTGAAAGCTTCGGATGCGACTGGGAATTAACGCTAAGAGGAAGAACACCGCATGACAAAATAAAGTGGCCTTTTTAGACCCGCTGTAAGCTTGAGCCTAGCTAGTAAACCAGCTGATTGATGAATAAGCCTCTAGCACAAGCTTTTCTCAATTGGCAGATCAGATGACAGTCGCTTCCATAAGTCTTAACCAAATAAAATGGAGAAGGATACCGTGTTGGTTGCCGATATAGTAAATTGGTAAAAACTAAAACCCGACTACTTAAAAATCACGCTCTGAAAAGTATTAAACAAGAAAATATCTAGGATAGCCGTGGTCGTATGCCACTTTTCCTTAGAATAGCATGTATGTATCGTTTTATTATAGTAAGTGGCATACGACCACGGCTATCCTAGATATTTTCTTGTTTAATACTTTTTAGAGCGTGATTTTTAAGTAGTCGGGTTTTAGTTTTAAACTTTTTTTTTATTTATTTTATTTTGGGGCACCCAACAACTATAATTTATGCATATTTGAAATGTGCTAATCGAGCTCTTTAATTTGATACCATACACGGCATATTTATCTCAAATTATTTTTTCAACACAGTACTTTATGTCCGCTAGAGGGCGCCACATTAGATTTAGTGACACGTCATATAGCCTATAACCATCGGACGATCAAGACGATTCTAACGAAGAAGGCTTCACCGTAGTCGGGTAAAAAAATCATAACCCTCCTTTGGCTTCGCCGTAGTCGGGTAAAAAAGGTGGCCCAATCTTTTCTCTTCCCGTGAGAGGCTCGCCGCCATTACATGGGACCGAAAACCATAAATATATTTATATGGATTAAGCAGACCCTGACTTCGTGGTTATAAGAAAATAACGCTAAAATAAAGAATATTTTCCACAATTTCCACAGTACATAGCAGGCAGTTTACCTTACGTATAATGTAGATAAGTAAAACTTATTTAATTATTTAATTTAGTAGTTAGTAGTTTAATAATTTAATTTTTTTTTTCTCAACAAAGAAAATTAGCAACCGAAATTACTAATATTCCCGTTAACCCCTCCAGCTAAGCTAAATTGCTTGTGCTAGGAGTGGGTTCACGTCGGTAGTGTAATGGCCATGATTCGAACCCGGGACCTCTTGATCATAAGGCCGACTACTTAACCACTAAGCTACCGACGCACAGTGGTTCGAAATTTGAGCTCCATTGACATAGAAACTAAAAGTGAGGAAATTAAAAAAAAAAAATTGTAATGGCTCTGCCATACCTCGCTATATGTCATATTAACGTATGAATGGTATAAGTAGCTCCACGCGTGAGAAAAAAAAGTTTTGTGTTTTTTTTGTATGGGAGAAAACACTTAAAGTGATTTTTCTTTCAACTGAATGGAACTGAAGGGCTGGTGCTCACACCAGCTATTGTACCACACACGGCGATCAAGATGACATCAAATTCACGCACCTTTACGCACCACTCCGCACGTAGTAACATTTTGAAATATTGAATTTTCGATATGTGATTTTTCAAATCTTTGACGTAGCTAAATGTAGTTGCCGGTCCATTTACTTATAATGTCAATAGTTTTGAGCCTATTAGTGACTTTTAGGATGACAATAATTAAAAATAATATTGATTATACGCATAAGTTTTTTACAAAATTGCATTCCGAGAGCTAAGTAGCTCATTTGTTAATCACCGTGATTATGGTTGTTTATGATTAAATATGATTGACGTGAGATTAACCAATTAGGCTCTGGCATATCTCACTTTATGTCATATTAACGTATGAATGGTATAAGTAGCCCCACGCGTGAGAAAAAAAAGTTTTGTGTTTTTTTTTGTATGGGAGAAAACACTTAAAGTGCTTTTTCTTTCAACTGAATGGAACTGAAGGGCTGGTGCTCACACCAGCTATTGTACCACACACGGCAATCAAGATGACATTAAATTCACGCACCTTTACGCGCCACTCCGCACGTAGTAAAATTTTGAAATGTTGAATTTCTGATATGTGATTTTTAAAATCTTTGACGTAGTTAAATGTAGTTGCCGATCTAATTACTTATAATGTCAATGGTTTTTAGCCTATTAGTGACTTTTATGATGACAATAATTAAAAATAATATTGATTATATGCATAAGTTTTTTACAAAATTGCATTCCGAGAGCTAAGTAGCTCATTTGTTAATCACCGTGATTATGGTTGTTCATGATTAAATATTATTGACATGAGATTAACCAATTAGGCTCTAGCGGAGCCAAATAGGTCCTTTCAGTGCTATGCGTTAGGAGCTCTTCCACTCTCCTTCTCTTTTGTCGCGCACTTAGCTCCATGAAAGGTTTTCTTGGACTCACAACTAATGTTGACGTTCCAACATTGCATGTCTCCGGTCCACAGGATGTGGATGCACCCTCATTTAAACTAGAGTCAAAACTGGTACATGGTTGCTCCTCTACTGACACTGAAGAGGAGTTCATTTTTCCCCTCACGATGAGGTCGTCATTTTATATCCTCTTGCAGCCATGTCTCATACTTTTTAATGAATGTACGTCTAATAAGCGAGATATGCCAGAGCCTAATTGGTTAATCTCACGTCAATCATATTTAATCATAAACAACCATAATCACGGTGATTAACAAATGAGCTACTTAGCTCTCGGAATGCAATTTTATAAAAAACTTATGCATATAATCAATATTATTTCTAATTATTGTCATCATAAAAGTCACTAATAGGCTAAAAACTATTGACATTATAAGTAATTGGATCGGCAACTACATTTAACTACGTCAAAGATTTTAAAAATCACAATCAGAAATTAAACATTTCAAAATGTTACTACGTGCGGAGTGGCGCGTAAAGGTGCGTGAATTTAATGTCATCTTGATCGCCGTGTGTGGTACAATAGCTGGTGTGAGCACCAGCCCTTCAGTTCCATTCAGTTGAAAGAAAAAGCACTTTAAGTGTTTACTCCCATACAAAAAAAAAACAAATCTTTTTTTTCTCACGCGTGGGGCTACTTATACCATTCATACGTTAATATGACATAAAGCGAGATATGCCAGAGCCTAATTGGTTAATCTCACGTCAATCATATTTAATCATAAACAACCATAATCACGGTGATTAACAAATGAGCTACTTAGCTCTCGGAATGCAATTTTGTAAAAAACTTATGCGTATAATCAATATTATTTTTAATTATTGTCATCCTAAAAGTCACTAATAGGCTAAAAACTATTGACATTATAAGTAAATGGACCGGCAACTACATTTAACTACGTCAAAGATTTGAAAAATCACATATCGAAAATTCAATATTTCAAAATGTTACTACGTGCGGAGTGGTGCGTAAAGGTGCGTGAATTTGATGTCATCTTGATCGCCGTGTGTGGTACATTAGCTGGTGTGAGCACCAGCCCTTCAGTTCCATTCAGTTGAAAGAAAAATCACTTTAAGTGTTTTCTCCCATACAAAAAAAACACAAAACTTTTTTTTCTCACGCGTGGAGCTACTTATACCATTCATACGTTAATATGACATATAGCGAGGTATGCCAGAGCCATTACAATTTTTTTTTTTTAATTTCCTCACTTTTAGTTTCTATGTCAATGGAGCTCAAATTTCGAACCACTGTGCGACGCTTCAAATGGATCTGGCAATCAAATATGATGGATTACAGTAATATAACATAACAGTATTTATTAGGTTTTTTTGCGACAGTGCGTGAAGTATTATTATTTGAATTTAATTGTTGCTATAAAAACCTTAATTTAAGCATTTATCATAATTAAAAGTAAATAATAACACATTTAAGGAGTTTGTTTGTTTAAACACGCTTATCTCCGGAATTATATGTACGATTTAGAAAATTATTTTTGCTTTTGATAGCCTAGGTCTTGGGGAAGGTTATAGGTTTCCTAATAACACGCTATGACTGTTAGGAGCCTAGCAGTAATAAAAAAGATGAGAGTTATGCCGGCGAGCGGGTGATCTCATCAATCACGCCTTTATCTTCGGATGGTTAGGCAGAGGTGAATTAACACCCACATTTAACCAATCATAGTATGCGGTCTCACGTAGGTAATAGGGGGTGAGCCTATTGCCGTATTTCGGGCACTATTGTTGAGTCGAGTCATGCATCTGAGGCTGAACCTATATGCAGAACTAATTACAGTGAGTGAAACCATGAGGCACAGCTAGTGTTTGAGAAATAAATCCTTTTTTGCCGGGGTATAAGGTAACCCTAAGGCCTCTCTGAATTAGGTCCTAGGCACGAAACCAGTAGTGTCAAGTGTATTTGACACTACTGGTAGTGTCATGGGGAATAATTTTTCCCTTTGACACTACCGGTAGTGCCATGGAGAAATAATTTTACCCTTGACACTGCCAGTAGTGCCATTGGGTAGTGCCAAAGGGCAGTCACCATCGTGGCTGTGGCTCGTAATGATGAATACCTACTAGAATGCGGATATGCTTGCCTAGTTAAACACATACATATATACATAGGAACACACAGACCAACACTTCTATACATATTCATGTAAATAAATATTAATAGTAATTATGAGTTAATAATTATTAAGATGTCAATATTTAAATTCTAAAATATTAATTTATTTAAAAAACCTGTTTAATTTGAAATCAATATTTTCACAGCTGTCAAAGATGTTCAAATTATGATCTAGTTTTATGTGTCAGCAGTTCAATGAATTGATTATGCTACTGCAGTCCACTGCTGGACTGGACATAGGCCTCTCCTAATGTGCACCACAGCACCCGATCCTCCACCTTCCGCAACCATTTCGCACCAATTAACTTTTTCAAGTCATCAGTCCATCGCGTTGGGAGACGTCCCACCTTTTTTGTACTACCTAGGTCGCAGACAAGCACACGGCCCACCTGATGGATAGCCTATACCCTTCTCTTAGCTCTTTTTTCTACCGTTTGGGCATGGGTCTCAATTCAATATATTGATCTATCTTCACTTTCACGACGGTATGGCCGTCCTAATCGAGCAGTCTGACTAGGAAAGTACCTCCGCCCTACAGAATACCGTGGCTAAATAACCTTGTGTTGTGTTCCCAGCGGTGAGTAAGGTAGCCAGAGCTCACTGGAGAGGTTTTGTGCTGTTAGAAGACCAAGTTTGTCTTTATTATCTCTTGCGCTAACGACACAGAAGCGCCTTGTTCTTACAAGGTCGGTATTACGAGTTTAACTTCCCTGGTGTACCACTCGTCCATAGGCAACGGTACCCACTATCCATCAATTAGGCCGTGTGCTTGTCTGCGACTTAAGCAGTATTAAAAAAAAAACTTTATACATGATGAATGTCTCAGCTAACTTAATCTAAACAAGTTGCGTATGTCAGAACAATTATAGATCGTAACATAGGTGACCAAGCGTGCAATAACAGATTTTAAGCTATAACTGGTTATACCAGTATACCAAAATATCCTTGAAATAAAAAGCCTACCGATGGCTAGTGAATTCATTTCGAAATTTTAATACCTACGCTTTTTTCTTATCATTCTCTGAGCCCATCCAACTCAGTTGATCGGCTTTTCAGTCTAATTGTTATGCGGCTTAACTTCGATATTTACCGTGAAACGACTGCCATTAATTGAAGTTAAATCTCCCTAGACAAGTTGCAATTCGTTGCCCAGCGTGTTCTAGAATAGAAATATGACGAATGTTTCCCTCTTCCTACAGTCCTGGGTCCTTTAAGCGGGGTGTGAAAAAGCATCTGATGAAGCCGTCAAGCTGAGTGCCACCATTGTAACATGGTACGTGTCTGTAATGGTGACCCTCTTTTCCGAGACTTTGCCTTCAGCTTATCATTAAGCGAGGCGAAGTCAAATTGACGTGTCCTATGTATAAAAAAGTAGGAATGTATGGAATTAACGTATATGACAGTCGTCAATGTGTGTCTTCTTACTTTGTAGGTACTTGTTTGCTACCTACATGGTGTAAAAATACACTGATGATTAACCTATAAATCCACACCTCACTTATTATATCGAAACAAAAACCGCAAGCAAAACCGCAGGGCACAAAAAGTGTTAAATCACCTTAATAAGAATGGTGATTCAAATGACGCATATATTATTTAATATGTTTATTTCAATATTCACTAACTAATGGACTAATCAATCATCTATTTATTTCCAATTGTTATTTAATTAAGATTTATATTAACTAATTGATTATTGATCATTTATTTACGTCAATTTTTTCATTTTATCATGACCAGTAAATATAACAATAATAATATTCTAACATATAATTATTGAGTGGAAATGTTAATTTCAGAAGATTATTTTTTTGTCAATTCTTGTATAAATATGTGCACCCAGCGGGAATAGAACCCATAGCCTACGACGTAGCAGACATAACGTTCTACCGCTACGCCATATATTGAATTTATTATAGACTAGCTTTTGCCTGCGGCTCCGCCCGCGTTGATGTCGGTTATCGCGACCAAACATAGCCTATGTCCTTTCTCAAGGTCCAAACTACCCCTATACCAAATTTCATCAAAATCGGTTCAGCGGTTTAGGCGTGAAAGCGTAACAAACAGACAGACAGAGTTACTTTCGCATTTATAATATTAGTATGGATATGGATACGACTTCGAGTCATGAATTTATGACTATTCTTTCTAAAAATTGATCATCGATGACTCGAATTTAACTAATATTTTAGAACCTTGGATTTCCCTACTGTGGACTATTATTTATATTATGTTCATTATAATAGACATAATGTATATAGAACGACCTCTGTATTTCGGACTTTCCGACCAACAAGTGAATTATATTCTTGGAATAAATGATACATTATTTAAAAAATATATTCTTGGAATAAAACATTACATTGTAGAATTTTTTATTGCTTGGTAAAGCCCGCTACAGACGCTCCAATTCGGTCGGGTCCAACCATCCGACAGCTTCCGCTAGCCGACAAGTGTTGCCGTTTCGGGAAAAATAAAAAAGTCAGTGTTGCCGTTTCGGGAAAAATAAACTTTACCAAAATGTCACTAGATTGTATAGGATTGTATAGGAATAAAATAAAAAAATAATTATTTATTATTATTATATTTTAATTATTTTATTCCTTACAATCTAGTGACATTTTGGTAAAGTTTATTCTTCCCGAAACGGCAACACTGACTTTTTTATTTTTCCCGAAACGGCAACACTTGTCGGCTAGCGGAAGCTGTCGGATGGTTGGACCCGACCGAATTGGAGCGTCTGGTACGGGCTTAATATCGGAGGATGGATGGTAGATATGGTATTTGGATATTTGGATTTGGTGAAGGGTCAACCGGTTCAGAACTGGACACGGGAGATGCAACTACCATCTTCACAATTGGGGACTTAAAGAAGCACCGGACTGTGATTGTGGAGCTCCAAAGCAGACAACGATACATATAGCAGAGGAGTGTCCACCTCTTCGTTTCCCTGGAGGAATGTGTGAGCTACATGACCTCACATCGGCAGCAATAGCCTGGCTTCGCCAACTGGACGTCGAGAGGACTCGAACAAAAGCCATACGACATGATGATGATGGATATAATCATCACCCTCATAGAAATTACCCTCGGCTCAGTGGCGATTAAATTTTTACACATTATACGAGATTCACTTAACATTTTTGATTGTTTTTTATTTTTTATTTTTTTATACCACTTAGGTGGCAGACAAGCACACGGCCCACCTGATGGAAAGTGGTTACCGTGGCCTATGGACGTATGCAACACCAGGGGCGTCACACTCGCGCTGCCGACCCTGAAGAAACCTTCTAATGCCCTTCTTGAAGAACCCCATATTGTAGTCGCTTGGGAAAACCATCGCGGGGAGTTCATTCCACAGCTTGAGTGTGCGAGGGATGAAGTTCCTTTCATACCGCACAGTGCGCACCGTTTCCGGTCGCAATGTGTGAGGATGAACTCCCCGCCTATGACGAGAAGTGCGATGATAGAATGTAGCTGTGGGCATCATGTCAAACAATTCATCTGAGCACAAACCATTGTATAGGCGGTAAAACACACACAGTGAAGCGAAGTCTCTCCTGAGACTGAGTGGTTCCACATCGCCTGTGAGTATGGTATTGCCGACGAGCCTCAACGCCCGTCTTTGTACCGAGTCGAAAGGGTGCTGTGTTAGCTCCGGGTGGTGTAGAATATGGCTACCCTATCTCTTCCTGTAGGTGTCGTAGAAGACGACTAAATGCCTTAATAGCCTCGTGTTGTGTTTCCGACGGTGAGTAGGGTAGCAAGAGCTCACTGGAGAGATTTTGTGCTATCAGTGGGAAACGACGGACGGACGGCACAGAATCTCTCTGTTCTTACAGGGTCGGCAGCACGAGTGTGACGCCCCTGGTGTTGCATACGTCCATAGGCCACGGTAACCACTTTCCATCAGGTGGGTGCTTGTCTGCGACTTAAGTAGTATAAAAAAAATTACAGTTGGCGAAATGTGGGTGTTAATACACCTCTGCCTATACCTTCGGGGATTTACAGGCGTGAGTGTATGTATGTATGGTATTATTAACTTTTTGACGTTTATTCATGGTCGATAACTTTATAGGTTTTGTATTTTCCAATATGGCGGAAGTTCTGGCACTCTAGTAATTAAAGTTAAATCCAAGCCAAACCATTAATTTATAGATTTAACGATAACGTGCTATTAGTTGGAACGAAATATTTTGTTATTGTAGAACTGGGGAAATCCCAAACAGAAGATTAAAAAAAAAGCATTGTAGATTGGACAACAAAGTTTGCCTGAGATTCTTTTGAATAATGGCAACACAAGAAATGAACTATCTTCACACGTAATATCGGATAAGTAACCGTTAGTTTTTTTATACCGCTGCAGACAAGTACACAGCTCACCTGATGAGAAGTGGTTACATACATACAATCACGCCTTTATCCCCGGAGGGTTAGGCCGAGGTGAATTAACACCCACATTTCACCAATCATTGTATTAGGTCCCACGTAATAGGGGGTGAGCCTATTGCCGTATTCTGGGCAATAATTGTTGATTCGAGTCATGTGTCTGAGGCTGAGTCTGGGTTTTATATATCTGCCTGATATTAAACAGCCCTATCCCTTAGTCGCCTTGTACAACACCACATGGGAGGAGATGGAGTGGCCCAAATTCTACGCTACCAGGAACCACGTGGCAATTGAAACTGTTGGTATGGTACGGCAAAATTTTAAATGTGTTTGCAATTATTTGTAATTGAAGACGTAACGCTGTACATTATATTTAATTACAACATTAAAACAACATCAATTCTCACGGGCCAATTAGTAAAAACATAATAAAAAAATATTCCTACACTTGATACTACAACTCACGACGTAGGAAGCGTAAAAACTGTGCGAATCACCATTAATTCATTCTAGTAACATCCATACATACCGCAATACTAATATTATAAATGCGAATTTAACTCTGTCTGTCAGTTACGTCTAAACCACTCCGCCAATCTTGATGAAATTTGCTACAGGTATGGACTAGAGCTAGATCGATAAGGCCGCCCATTGTATATTAAGCTAATACATGCTACCTACTTGTCATACTTGTAAATCTATTGGTGTACAATAAAGAATTCTATCTATCTATCTAGAGCTAGGGAACGGACATATATGCTACCTTTTATCGCGAAATAAAAACTGCAACATTTATCCACTCCTCAGATCACACTGTAGAAGGGTGGTTACGGAATGGCTATTGAACAAGTCCTATCTGGAAACTGAGAACATGTTAAAACTTTCAGTACTATAACACACGCACACACACACACACACACACACACACACACACACACACACACATAGGGAGCATGTTTGTTTAATTGCAATTTGTTTTTGACATTCAGAAAATAATAATATTATGTAAGTATACTTTGTTCTGATTGATACATAAATAGGATTTGTTTCCTTGATCGAAATGATTACTTTGACGAGGTACTTGTTGGCATGTACAAAGACTCATGAACACTTAACTATTTGTATCCTAATTGATTATTATCGTTTGTAATACTTGTAATAAGTTGCAGGATCTCTGGCACCCTAAACACAAGTTTAATCTTAACTCGGGTGCCAGACTTCATCAAATTATGGCGTTAACCTGTACTAACTCGTATTGTAATGTGTTCACTAGATTGTAAATATTCGAATAAATAAATTTTGAAATTTTTGAAAAAAAATTTGAAATTTTTGAAAAAAGCTGTTAAAGCGGTTCAAATAGGGGCTGGAACTTTGTATAAAAGTTCGTTACTTTTGACGAAAACTGAATGAACTTTGGTACCCAAATAGATTGGGGATTGGGAAAGAACACAGGGGCCTTAGGCAAAGTGACTTTCTATTGGCGAAAACGCCAGTAGAATCGCTAAAATTGTAGTTATTTTTTGTATGAAATTTGAGTCTTTGTAACTCGAAATACATTATTTAACTTAACCTTATTACTATAACCACCGCAATGTCCCGAAATCCATGGTTAAAACCTTAAAAATGGTTCGCTTCAGCGCGATTCCATCAATAGAATGTCACTTTGTCTAGGGCCCCAGGTTATGTTTAGACATCCACGCGAGCAGAGCCGCGGGCAACAGCTAGACTGAAGTATATTTGGACAGTTGAAAAACGAAACCTTTATGTATGATCAAAAATAAAAATGATTTGCAAAAACGGTATTCGTCTGAGGTTTTTTGGTGTTTTTACATCGTTTCACGTGCGATTATAATCTATAAATACGATTCGTTGATTCAAATCTCGTGATTATGACAGTAGTGTTGTAAAATAATTGGTAACCAGCGATTCACTCATTCACAGATAAAAAATAAAATAAAAAAGTATGGGTGGATAGGTTGTGGTAACTAGCTCTTTGCTAAATCGAATATCCAAAACGGCATTGATAGGATCTTACCACATTTGGATAGGTTGGGGGGAACACTACTGACGGTGGAGGTCAACTCTTTTTTCGAGAAAAAAAGTATATTTAGGTCTGAGAAGAAAATTGAACAGTATTTTAGAAAATAGAACAGTATTTTACAATTATATACATTAATTTTAACAAAAAAGTTTAACCGACTTAAAGGAACGAAAGAGGCACAAAAAAGCGAAAAATAACTGCGGTGCCTAGCCCGAGAGGCTTTTAATTTTTTTTGTTTTTTTTTAGTGAGTTATAATCGATCCATCGTCCATCCTTTGCTTAGGTTCCCAACATCAGCAACTTAAAATCACGAGCAGATCTGGGTCGCAAGTCCCAGTCGCCGTCACGGTTTTCCACTCTGTATCACGCTATGGACCCGGCGACCGCACGGTGAATCCATGGAGTGCTGAGAATCGGATCTCTGATTAATTGTTAATTATATAAGTAGAAGCGTCGGTAGCTTAGTGGTCTTTGAGCTGGACTTCGAGAGGTCCTGGGTTCAAATCCTGGCCATTACACTACCGACATGAACCCACTCCTAATACAAGTAATTTAGCTTAGCTGGAGGGGTTAGAGGAAATATTAGTAACTAGCTTTTTCCCGCGGTTCCGCCCACACGACGCGACCAAACATAGCCTATGTCATTTCTCAAGGTCTAAACTACCCCTATACCAAATTTCATCAAAATCGGTTCAGCGGTTTAGGCGTGAAAGCGTAACAGACATACAGACAGACAAAAAGACAGAGTTACTTTCGTTGGATTTCGGTTGCTAATGTTCTGTATACAAAAAATAGTGGTGTAGCGTACAACCGCTACACCACTATTTTTCTGTCACTATTAGCACTATTAGTGTGACGGTTAGTAAAGGACTCGGGTTTGATGGCGAGTCGGGTATTTTTCATATACCTACTACCTATTCATTTGTAAAAATATTTGCACTAAGCAGGAATGGAACCCGCAACTTAATAGTCCAATGCGCTATGATACAAAAGCTAATCTCAATGGTAAAATTAATACTTTAATTTTTAAATATCTTTAAGATAAACCTAGTTAAGGGAAGTATGTTTATCGTAAAAAGACTTAATTGTTTATTTAAATAAACATTTTCCATTTTATTCTACCTAATATTTTTTTTCTTTTTGTCAATTTAGCGTTTATAAATATTAAAATAAAAAAATCTTGAATATATTTAAGATAAACTACATAAGGGAAATATGTTTATCTTAAAGACACTTAATTGTTCATTTAAATGAACAATATTCATTTTATTATAATTCTTTTTTTTTCTTATTGTCAATTTTTTGTTTAAAAATACTTCAATTTCGAATTACGAATTTTTAAATCGGAATCATCCCTCAACGATAATAATATTTACACGTTGTAGCGTAGTAGTATCCTTTTTTTTATATAGGACCCGTCAATTTGACTTCGCCTTGCCTGATGGTAAGCTGAGGGCAAAGTCTTGGAAAGAGGGTCACCATCATATATATATTCTGTGGTTGTAGTAACTGGGTCAAAGTTCCCGCTATAGCTAGCTAATTAGTGGATTTTGATCTGTTATTTATATTTTTGTTTTTGTGAGTCTGTCTAACTACTAATAATGCAGTTATAAAGTCTAAAATTACCGCACGCCTTCAAAAACTTTCCGTAGTTTTTGTTCGTTTGTTCATTCATTTTAATTATAGTGTTACAAATTTTTTCATAGCCAATTAGGAGATTTCCTACATTCAACTCGAACGAGCACTTTAGACTTGTGCGAAAGTTTTGATGACAGAACACCCACATTTCATCAATCATTGTATTAGGTCCCACGTAATAGGCTCACCGGACACTATTGTTTATTCGAGCCATGTATCTGAGGCTGAGTCTGGGCTGTATAGATCTGTCTGATGTTAAACAGCCTTAACCCTTAGTCGCCTTATACGACACCGCAAGGGAGGAGATGGGGTGGCCCAAATTCTACTCTGCCGGGAACCACGCGGGTTTTAATGATAGAAGAAAATAGCGGGTTTATTGTCTCTGCTTACCTCTTTTTGGTAATAGCCACAGTTAATAACACTACCCCTTCCCCCCACGCCAATGGAGATGGTTATATTGGACTCGAACTGACTAAAAACTAAGATTGTTATGTATCGTAATACCTCAGGACTCGAATCTCGGACCTAAATGGCGGGACAAACGACGCGACGCCTTAGGCGCGCGGATTGTTTTGTACCCCGTGTTATCCTCAAAAGACACCGTGCAATGCACGTATAAGGGGTTTATATGGGGTTTCAAAATGGCTTAGGCTCCGCTCGCCCCCTGGATCTCGACCCTCGCGATTAAAATGCTCGACTCGCCCCTTTTTTATTATTATTTTGGTGTAGTGACTCGCCCCATGCCACGGGGCGAGTTAAAAATTGACATTTAAATAAATATTCTGGTGGTGTGAATCGCCCCTTGAGGTATTTCTTTTGAAATATACTAACCTGAAATGGTACGGTCAGACAGAAAATACCACATACCGGAGCTTCTAATATTAGTAGGGCGTCGGTACTTCCCCGAGGTGGGTTTGAATTCAAACGGGTAATCCCGTTATGCCCATTTTCAATCTCTCCAAAGCTTAATTACATTGTTTTGGCATACACTTATCTTTTACTGCTAGGAGAGGCATAAAAAGTTTGCCCAAAATATTACTATTGAGGTCGAAAAGGTACTTACGGTCGAGACGAAAACGATTATTGTGTTCTAGATCGATTCTTGGGTCAAGCTAATTCAATCAATAATAGCTGGAATTATGTCTCTTGCAATGTGCGTGATAGCAACCGATCCTTCGCCATCTACATCCAATCTAGCTCAGCTACCTTATCATAATGTCATATTTTTTTCTTAATAGTTATACATGTAGAACTAATTGTATGACTAGACGGAACAAGCCATATGCACAGCTCAGATATTCTTCATCATCACTATCACTTCACTACATATTATAAAACAAAGTCGCTGTCGCTGTCTGTCCGTCCCTATGTATGCTTAAATCTTCAAAACTACGCAACGGATTTTGAAGCGGTTTTTTTTAGTAGATAGAGTGATTCAAGAGGAAGGTTTATATGTATAACACATGCATAATATTGTAGAGAAACACTGATAAATCGGGATCAGAATACCACGCGGGCGGAAAATATAGCGGTACGAAGTTCGCCGGGTCAGCTAGTTCTATATGAAAAATATAGTTTAGCTGAACTCCTTTCCACCAGTGCTATGCTTTGACCAATGAATATAGAAAGAAAGAAATATGATTGTGGTTGGCCCTCTTTGGGTGTGGACTGTGGACCAACGGAGCCCGCACAATTATTTTATATAGGTACTGCCTATCCCTTCTATCATTACGTCGTGAGTGTACAAAAAATAAATCAAATTGTATCGGTTGTTATTTTATACCGCTACAGATAGTAAAAAAGATTGTTTTCGATGTAGGTATATTGAGGTCGAATCCTTGTTGAAACAAAAAATATAATTAGCAGTGTACTTGCGTATAACTTTTTTTGAACTTTTGCTAAGTGATGACAGATGATGGGTCATTAGTTATTATTTTTAAATTTGACACGTCATCACATCACATACATTATATCCACGCCTTTATCCCCAGAGGGTTAGACAGAGGTGAATAAAATTAACACCCACATTTCACCAATCATTGTATTAGGTCCCACGTGAGCCTATTGCCGTATTCCGAGACACACACGCGTGAGTCTAGACTGTATATTAGTGTATAAATCTGTCTGATGTTAAACAGCCCTATCCGTTAGTAGCCTTGTACGACACCGCATGGGAAGAGATGGGGTGGCCCAAATTCTACTTTGTTGGGAACCACACGGCTATACAATATCACTATAGATTAAATAATAGCTGTTACGTCTTCTTCAGCCTAGTATTAACCCCAGTCACATCCGAAGCTTTCACCTCGGAGTCTGGGGTCCGTTTTACCAGTCTAACTGCGGATTTGGCTGGACTTAAATATTTTTCGTGACTGCCGAACACTGGTATCGAAGCATTGAAGCTAGACCAGTTGTTGAACTTTTTAGGGCTTCAACTACCCGTAACGACTGTCATAGATGTGTGTATGGCAACTAGGACCGACGGGTTAACGTGCTTTTCTAAATTATTCAATTACCATCTAACGGCTAAACGGATCTGGTTAAAATTTGATACAGGGATTAGATTATAGTCTGGAATAACACATAGGCTACTTTTTATCCCTCTTCCTACAGTCCTGGGTCCTTTAAGTTGGCGTGAAAAAGCATCTGATGAGGCCGTCAAGCTGAGTGCCACCATTGTGTCTATAATGGTGACCCTCTTTTCCGAGACTTTGCCTTCAGCTTACGAGGCGAGGCGAAGTCAGATTGGCGTGTCCTATATAAAAAAAGGTAGGTTTTTGGCGGGACCAGGATCTAAATCCCAGACGGGCAGAGCCACAGGAAGCAACTAGTCATAAATAATCTGACAGGCAGACTGAGTTATTAAAGCGCTAATAGTTTGTGAATATTAAATTAAAAGGATTGGTTTCGGTTAATATTGTAGCAAAATTTTTTTGTTGTTTTGATGTCCGTAATCTGTGGATTAATAAAAATAAATTGTTTTCACACTGGCTCGTTTTAAATTTTAGAATCGGTTTCTAGAAATCTGTTTTTTATTCGTTAACCAGATGCGCTGCTTGTGAGTGGAGAAACTTGTTTTTCGCCGTTTATATCGCAGACAAGCATACGGCCCACCTGATGGAAAGTGGTTACCGTGGCCTATGTACGAGTGCAACACCAGGGGTGTCACAATCGTGCTGCCGACCCCGTA
Source organism: Eilema depressum (assembly GCA_914767945.1). Lineage (NCBI taxonomy): Eukaryota > Metazoa > Arthropoda > Insecta > Lepidoptera > Erebidae > Eilema > Eilema depressum. Next base: position 6,498,435 of record OU612041.1, on the reverse strand, counting down.
AGAACAGAGAGATTCTGTGCCGTCAGCGAAGAAAACAATCAGGACAAACCTTTGATCTTCTACTGACAGCACAGAACCTCTCCAGTGAGCTCTGGCTACTCTACTCCCTACCGGGAACACAACACTTTTAACCCGAACCAATTTTGATGAAATTTGGTATAGGGGTAGATTAGACCTTGAGAAAGGACCCGGGTAATGTTTGTTCGCAATAATCGACATTCACGCGGGTGGAGCCGCGGGCAAAAGCTAGTATTCTATATTACATAAAGCAGTAACTGAATCATTCAAGATCAAAATGATTATGTACCAGCAAAAAGTAGCTAGCTTACATAATATTTAATAAGCTAATTGAACTTGGTTCTAAATATAGATGTTTAAAAATAAAACAGATTTATTTTGTTACGGATATGAACATGTAGTTATAATAAAATTCTTTAGATAGCCATCATACTTTTGCAAACATATGAACATATTAGTCACGCCTTCATCCCCGATGAGTTAGGCAGAGGTGAATTAACACCCACATTTCACCAATCATTGCATTAGATCACGAGGGGGTGAGTCTATTGCTGCATTCCGGGCACTATTGTTGACTTGAACCATGCATCTGAGGCTGAATCTGGGTTGTATATGGCCCCGAATCAGATAAGCATCGAAAAATCGGTATTTTCAAAACCGTTTTTCTTATTAACTATAAAACCTACAGATCTGGAATTTACATGTCTGCATACTACAGGATATACAGATAAACTTCTCCTTTTCATAAATTAAATAAAAAAGGAGGAAATAGTTGAAAAGAGGCTCTGAACATCACTCTACTCTTTCTTATGAAACCAAATATTTTCTACAATATGTCTCCAAATAATCTAAAGTTTCACATATATGTTAAATACGAGTAAGTGTATTAGCATGACGTGAGCTTCTTAGTTTGTAATCGTTCCCTATAAAATTATCTATTAAAATTAGTTTTACTGATTTTTACGGCTGAAAAACGAGTGAATGACCTTGAGCATTTGTATGGTCAAAGTCATTGGCGTATGTAACTGTACCTTAGCGCTCCTAGTCGCCTTGTACGACACCGCATGGGAGGAGATGGGGTGGCCCAAATTCTACTCTGCCGGGAACGACGCTTTTAGATAGTAATAACATCATGATAGTGATGTTATGAACATCATAAAGTCACTATTGCGCGGGAAATATATATCTTGAACCAAAATGTGCTGTATACGCGCAGTACACGTTTCTTGGGTGTCTTTTGAGGATAGCACGGGGTGCTACTGCGGTGGACGAGCTCAAATTCACCAAGCATTTATTATTACAAGACAATCCACGGCAGTTCCTCGTTTGTCTTGTGGTTTAGGTCCAAGATACGTGACTCGATGCACAGACTATTCAACACAAAAGTAATTTTTCAATTGCACGGTGCGCACAGAACGGTATGAAAGGAACTTCATACCATACACACTCAAGCAGTGGAATGAACTCCCTTCGGTTGTTTTCTTAAGCGACTACAATATGGGGTTCTTCAAGAAGGGCATTAGAAGGTTTCTTCAGGGTCGGCAGCACGAGTGTGACGCTCCTGGTGTTGCATACGTCCATAGGCCACGGTGACCACTTCCCATCAGGTAGGCCGTATGCTTGTCTGCCATCTAAGTGGTGAAAATAAATCCCATAGTTCCTGAGATTAGCGTGTTCAATCAAAAAAACAACCGAACAAACATACTCTTCAGCTGTATAATGTTAATACAGATAAAACAAAAAGAAATAAAGTTTCGTAGCACGTTCTAAATTGAGATGTAACAAATATACAAAAAATGCGGAAAGTTTTTAACTCTGTCTCAGGTCAGTAACTGCACTACCAGTTTGGCAGTCAAAACAGATAATTAAATAACAGGCTTCACAGATTAAATTTTAAATTTAGACTGGCAAAAATCATAGATATTAAAAAAATAGTTAGGTCAGAGATTAATGTTAGTAGTTCGTGAATCTACCTTTTTGTTGTTTGTAGTTTTGTGTGTGTGTGTGTGTGTGTAGTAGTAGTGGCAGAGTAGAATTTGGGTCACCCCATCTCCTCCCATGCGGTGTCGTACAAGGCGACTAAGGGATAGGGCTGTTTAACATCAGAAAGATATATATAGTCCAGACTCAGCCTATACATGACTCAAGTTAACACTAGTGCCTGAAATACAGCAATAAGCTCACCACGTGGGAAGTAATACAATGATTGGTGAAATGTGGGTGTTAATTCACCTCTGCCTAACCCTTCAGGGATAAAGGCGTGATTATTACATATGTATATGTATCTTGTAGTTTTTGATGACTCCGGCAGATTTTTTTTGTCAGTTTCTTCGCGATGGATGAGAAATATCAACGAATTTTGGTCAGGTTTTAACTTACAAAGCTTTTGGTCCCACTTAAAATCTTTAGTGGAACCGGCAATACGATCAAAAGTTGTGATATGTGAATATATTCACATAGATGAAGCCACGGGCATCAACTAGTTCAGTAACATAATACATAGATACATACAAATTAGCCTTTAACCCCGGAGGGTTAGGCAGAGGTGAATTAACACCCACATTTCACCAATCATTGTATTAGGTCCCACGTAATAGGGGGTGAGCCTGTTTTACGGGCACTATTGTTGGCTCGAGCCTTGTATAGGCTGAGTCTGGGCTGTATATATCTGATGTTAAACAGCCCTATCCCTTAGTCGCCTTGTTTGGCAACGCATGGGAGGAGATGGGGTGGCCCAAATTCTACTCTGCTGGGAACCACGAAGCATTAACATAATCCATAGGTACTACAATATTAAAAATGTGAAAGTACCTAACTCTGTCTGTCTGTCTGTCTATCTGTTATGCTGAACCGATTTTGATGACATGTGGTACAGAGGTAGATTAGACCCTGGGAAAGGATAGCTATGTTTGGTCGCGATATCCCACATCCAGGCAGAGTCGCGGTCAACAGCTAGTATAATATAATCCTTATATTTATATCGTAGCCGTTATTTCAATAAACTGTTTTGCACTGATAAACATCCTTATTAATAGGTAGTCTATCTATAAAAATATTTTAACCTTCAAAACAAAATATAATGCTACCTACACACGTTATAAATTACGTTGAACAATGAAGAGATACACTACTTATTTGTCCCGATAGGTGACACATTACCACTATTGTTGTTTTGCTGTCAAACTTTACACAAATTATTAGTAAATAAAGGGAAAAGTCTCCTGTGGAATAAAAATGTGGAATGCTAAACATCAGACAGATATATACAGCCCCGTTGCATGCCTCGAGCCTCGAGTCAACAATAGTACCCGGAATACGGCAATAGGCTCACCCCCTATAACGTGGGACTTTTACAATGATTGGTGAAATGTGGGTGTTAATTCACTTCTGCCTAACCCTCCGGGGATGAAGGCGTGATTGTATGTATGTACTCGTATGTATGTATGCGAAATTTTTGAAGAACCCAAACTTATGAACAATAACAAATATTTATTGGAGCCTTTCCTTAACCGGTAATGCAACCGTTGCAAACAGGTCAATCAGTTGCGTACTGTGTAGAGGCGTCTTAAAGTAAAAACTTACCTAGTCTAGACTAATATACATACGTTCACGCCTATTTCTGTCTGGGGTAGGCAGATACAACAGCCCGCCGCTTGCTTCTATCCTAAACACTTCACGACCTTCATCTACTTTCATTAAAACTAAAATGCAAGAGAGGCAGACAGCTATTCTAGACTTATTAGGGAAATTACTGAAATTAGCAACCGTTGCAAACCGGTCAAAGAATTTTACTGTATATAACATAATCTTCAAAATAAAAATGATATAGATATTTGTTGATATTTCATAAACTGCTAGACCGATTTTGATAAAATTTACATGAGACCATCTCGAAAGTGTACCCTATCAATTACAAAAAAAATTTTGCAAATCGGTCCAGGCGTCTTTGAGTAATCGGTGAACATACATAAAAAAATATTCCGACGAATTGAGAACCTCCTCTTTTTTTGAAGTCGGTTAAAAATGGCCTTAATACTCTTTTCGATTAAGATATAGGAAATACTATTTGTACTTAATCTTGAAAAATCTAGCTTAACCTAGACAAAACAAGCTTCTATAATTATATTATCATTCTTTTCAACCGGTTAAGCAACCGTTCCAAACTGGTTACTAAATCATATTGTGTAGAAGCATCTTAATTTAAAAAGTAACCTAACCTAGATTTATGCAGGAAAATAGCATGTAGGTATTTCTAGCCGTTTTTTGCGCTAATTATATTAGGAATATGATTTATTAACAAAAAAAAAAACCCACAACTCTTTTTTTATAAATTTAATTTAGTTATCGGTCGTGTACGCGAGTAACCGGAACAAAAAATGAATGGAATGACCCCTACGAGTCCGTAAAAAGTTTTGCCTTGATATAATTTAGCAATGTGGACAGATGTTCTAGAAATTTCGATCGATAACTTGAAGGTTAAACGCGGAAATGCATTATTACATCACTGAATGACCTTATACGATATTGTTGAAGCTTTATGCGAATATTGCACTTTGATATAAAAATATTTCAATGGATTCTATCGCGATTTATTTGATGTTTTTACCCGCTTTTTGGTGCTAAAATTATGTGTTGTCAAATTTTTTTTTCATTCAAATTTATCGAGTAGGGTATCAAAATGAAGGGAATCAGAAGGCCATTACAAATAATTATATATATAGAGATCCGATTCTCAGCACTCCATGGATTCACCGTGCGGTCGCCGGGTCCATAGCGTGATACAGAGAGGAACACCGTGACGGCGACTGGGACTTGCGACCCAGATGTAGGTTTAGGATGCATCAGCACTCACCTCCACCGTCAGTAGTCTTATATCATAACTGAAATGTGTAAAATAAAATAAAATTATTAAGAAATAAAAACCCGATTGCTGTTAAAAAGATCAAATAAGTTTGATAGCAGGCGGTACCCATTAATTTTCTATTGGTTTTTGATTAACAAATGGTACCGGCTGCTATCGAACTTGTTTCGATCTTTTAGACAGCAGTCAGGTTTTTTGTTTCTTAATATTTTTTTTATTTTACACGTTTTATACCTTAACATTATCGGGATCCTGCCGTTTGGCAAAATATGTTTCGTCAAATTTCACTTCCCAAAAAACTTATCGCAAATTTTCATTTCCCAAAAGAATCTTTAGCAAATTTACATTTCGCACTTTAATCACTTGGTCAAATATTCATTTGGAAAATATTTACTTGCTCAATTGGATCTTAAAATTAAAAAAATTAAAGCAGTGAATTTAGACTTTAAGAAGTAAATCATAATGCCAAACCATATTCGACTACCTAATACTTGATAAAATGAAACTTTGCCATGTAATTATTTGGGAAACAATAATTTGCCAAAAATAGTAAATTGCTAACTGTAAAATTGCGAAAAGTTGTTTTGCCAAATGAAAATTTTATTTTATATCTCAAGAACGGCTGAACCGATTTGGCTAATTTTAGTCTTGAAATATTCGTGGGTGTCCAGGGAAGGTTTAAAAGATGAGAAAACAGGTGTAGTAAAACTAATATTAAAGATGTGAATGTAACTCTGTCTGTCTCTCAGTTATCAAAATCAGTCCAATCGTTCAGGCATGAAAGCATAAGTTATGACGTCTAAACCACTGAACCGATTTTGATGAAATTTGGTGTAAAGGTTGACTAGAAAGAGCTGGGAGAAGCAGGTCTACAGCTTTGGGAAAGGACATATACTATGTGGCTCCAACTACCCGTAACCGCTGTCATATTATTATAATGTTCGTAGGACAACTAATAAAATTGTTATAAATATATAAAAACTGGTTGATGTAATATTATCAATTCTAAGTATACACGTGTTAATACACGTTTCCTGGGTTGCCATATAGAATTAGGCATTTTAAATCTTGATAATAATTTAACAAACAATTTTTTTTTTTTCGTATTTTAAACTATCTTGACCACGACCTCTATAATACGATAAACATGGAAACACGTTTGTCACTAAATTAAAAAGATAGCCTTCTGACGACCCCTGCCTACCCTATCTTTCTAATTGAACTGAACCATGCGATCGTTAATTAGCACTTTTTTTCGTAACTATGAAATGTTATTGCTTAAAGTTTTGCAAAACATATTATTGCAAAACAAAAAAAAAACAGAAGGTTGATTTTAATTTGTTGTGACATGTTGCAAAATTAGAATTTTTTCAAAATATTTAAGCGTTCTATTTTTAACCGACTTCTAAACAAGGAGGTTATTATATTGAACGTAAAAATAGAATTCATTGACATGTAGGTATATCAATTTCTCCGTCATTTTCGAACCGATTTTAGAAATACTATTTTCTTGTCATAAGCTAAATCTGTGCTAAATTTAAAAAAAATACTCGAGACACTGGACTAGTTAAAGTATCAGACAGAAAGGATTTAGGCTGTCTCATCGTAGATCACAAATCACTTACCAGCAGGTGGAATAGAGGTCAAACTTTAGCTCTAAAAGGTTCTTACGGGGTCGGCAGCGTGAGTGTGACGCCCCTGGCGTTGCATACGTCCATAGGCCACGCGGTAACCACTTGTCACACCGTGTGCTTGTCTGCCACTTAAGTGTTAAAAAAAACATAACTTCATGTACCTAATTCTACAGTCCAGTCCAGTCCAGTCGCAAAAAAAGCATCTGATGAAGCCGTCAAGCTGAGGGCAACCAGCAAGCTGTTGGTGTCTGTAATAGAGACGTTGCCTTCAGCTTACCATCAGATGGGGTGAAGTGATATTGACGTTTCCTTTAAAAAAAGAAAATAATTATCATCTATATTTTAATTATGCGACCACCCTTGAGATAACCCATAAGATTAATTCATATTGGCAAGTGTGACAAAAATTACTACACATTAAAAGAAAATGTACTGACGACCCATCTCCTTTTTGGACGCGAAGAATCTTAAAATATATAGTTGCAATTAAAAGTAATTATTATTGTTGAGTACTTTTAAGGTACATTTAAGTGTTAAACACCAATTACAGTCTTCAAACAAAGAAAAGCACTAAATACCAACTGGAGTTATTTAAAATAAATTTTATAGTATGTATAATAAATATTACTGATAGCATCTGTGGTCTTGTTTTGTTTATTGGTCATTACGATTGTGTCTACCGATCTGTCTGTGTGTAATTTACACAGACGTACAAAAAAATTAAACAGAAGATCAACTTCATTAAAAGAAAGAAATTAAAATCATTTTCCTAGCATTTTAAGCATAGGAGACCAAAACTACTAAATTAAAGTGTTGCGCTCGTCCATAGGCCGCGGTAACCACTTTCCATCAAGTGGGCCGTGTGCTTGTCTGTGAGCTAATACTTAGTATAAAAAAACAAGCACACGGCCTTCTTAATGGAAAGTAATTACCTATGGACGAGTGCAACGCCAGAGTATTCACACTCACCGACCCTGTAAGAATAGAGACATTCTGTGCCGTCAGCGCAGAAGATAAGTAGGACAAGCCTTTGGTCTTCCCACTGTCAGCACAAAGCCTCTCCAGTGAGCTCTGGCTACCCTACTCACCGCCGGGAACACTCCATGATGTTATTTTAGCCGCTGATCTTCTGTGTTTACTTGTTTTGTGGCAGTATCGTTATACGATATTCATATGATGACTATCTCTATGCATGCTTGATTGGTAATTCGCAGAATTACATAATATGATCGTTTGAATTTTAATAAAATACTAGTTTAAATGCGAGATAAAGATATAAATCTGATACTATTTAAGATCTTCCTGCTACTACACCAGGAAGATCTTAAATAGTTTCAGATATGTACTTCTGGGTCTTATTGATATAAATTTTTGGATTATTAATCAAGTAAGACTGAAACGGACGAAACCGTTCGAGTTAGTGTAGTGTTTTATTGGCAAATAAACAAATGTAGTGATAAGTGCTGCTTACAAAAAACACATGAACAAAGTGTCTTCGCCTTAATAAAAACTAAGTAAGTGTTTATGGAGGCATTCTTAGAATTATTTTTACGTAGTAGCTTAGGAGAGACTAATTAGCCAATTAGGCTAGATTGTAATAGAAATAAAGTATTAATATGCGGTACTTTATTTGAGAAAAGAAAATCGAGGTATTACAGTCCCGGTGTTCGACCGGAATACGATAATAGGCTCACCTCCACCCCCAATTACGAGGGAACTAATACAATGATTGGTGAAATCTGGGTGTTAATTCAACTCTGCTTAACCCTTCGGGGATAAAAGCGTGATTATATGTATGTAGGTAAGTATTACGGACCTGTAGTGAAGCTCTGGGAACATAGGGACCTACTAAGGATGACCCCATATTTTCGGGACCCAAGCCAACAATCCGCTTATAATCACTTGCCAGCAGGTGAGTTAGATGATTAATTGATGAGATTCTGGTGTAAACTTTTCTCTGGGGATTGGGGGGTCAAACGGAATCCACTCCCGTTTTTTTTTTTTTTTTTTTTTTATATAGGACACGTCAATTTGACTTTGCCTCGCCTGATGGTAAGCTGAAGGCAAAGTCTCTGAAAAGAGGGCACCATTACAGACATGTACCATGTTACAATAATAAAAAATAATAAATAATAAAAAAATATCCGCAAGTTCTTATCTAGCCTTTAGCCACCTGTCTAATACTGGTCTTGTCGTCAACTGGAGGGAGAAACCTGTCATGTCACCATCTCGACCGCGCCTCTGCCGTCATAATCAATATTATTAAAAAAAAAAAAATCGATGACTAATTACAAAAAATACTAAAACAATCTATCATCATCAACTCCACATAATAGTTAGATAATAACAATAATTTCTTAATGATTTACATTTTTTTTATAATTTATGCTCGAACGTGTATAATTAATGCTCGCATGTTTATAATTTATGCTCAAATAAATTTATGCAAAAAGTCATGGTCAAAGTTACTATCAGGAAATTTTAAGCAACTTTCGACTAAGTGTGTGCTCGCAATTAACTTCCTAGCCCGAGAATCGAACTCCGATAATCGACACTACTGCATTACCGAACTCCGAAAGTACCGGTACGGTATTTCCGTCTCAATTTCCTCGATTGAGACGTAAGTAAAAAGTATTTACACTGAGCGCGAATCCAACTTAAGGACCTCATAAGCCCTCAAAATATTTTTTTTTCCAAGCTGTATATTTTCACGTCTTAATAAAGTTGACCTTCTGATTTTTATATGTAGTAACCTTGTCAAGGTTAAATTTATTGCAATTTTGGCTGGGAGCCGTGTTTGACCTTGGTATAACCCACAACAAGTATTATTTAGAAATCGGAAGTGAACTTGTATGGTAACATACGATTCAGTCAAAAGGTTAAACATTAATCAGTTTGGTACTTTTTATACCACTTAGGTCAAAGACAAGGACACGGCTCACCTGATGGAAAGTGGTTACCGTAGTAGACTATGGATGAGTGCAAACTAAGGGCGTCACACTCGCGCTGCCGACCCTGTAAGAAGAGAGAGATTCTGTGCCGTCAGCGCAGAAGACAAGCAGGTCAAGCCTTTGGTCTTCACACTGACAGCACAAAACCTCTCCAGTGAGCTCTGGCTACCCTCACCACCAGAAATAAAACATGGACGTCACACCCGCGCTGCCGACCCCGTAAACACGTTCTAATGCCCTTCTTTATGAACCCCAATATAAATCTTCTTCTTTATCCTAGCGTAAATCCCAGTCGTATTAAAAACTTTCAGCTCGCAGTCTGGGGTCCGCTTTACCAGTCTAACTGCGAATTTGGCTGGACTTCGATATTTTCCGTGAAACGACTGCCATCTGACCTCTACAACCTAATAGCGATATTGGACGATATCGAAGCATTGCAGCTAGACTAGTTGATGGACTTTTTAGGGCTCCAACTACCCGTAACGACTGCCATAGATGTTCGTATGGCAACCGGAACCGACGGTTTGCTCTTCGAGGCACGACCAGACCAATACAAATGCCCATATTCATGTACTGAGCGGAGATCGAACCCGCGCCTCTTACGTAGAGGCCGTTGACATTGGCATTTGACCTTCTGTCCTCATTTATTTTGTAACAACTAATTACAAATATGGATGAAGCGATCGCGGAAGTAGTCCAAGTTTGTTATAAAATTTCGCAATGCTGCATATATTTGGTAATCGCCATCTTGAATGATTAGACTTCTGAATTGACTTATAAGGATAAACAACAAGGTTTGTTGATGTTTAGTAGGAGATAGCTATGTTAAGGCCATGGCCTATGGTAAGCGGTTGCCGGAAGCTTTTTGCAACATAACACCATCACAATTTAAGTACTTTTCAAGGTGGAAAGAAAGAAAAAAGTTTTTTATTCTGTACAAAAATCCTGATATAGGTACAAGTTTTACACACATCCATACAGAATAACGGCCGCCTCTCAGCTTATGTAGGTAGGTGAAGAGAGTAGAGTGGATTTCATGACCGATCCCGTAAAAGTCAAAAAGAAAGAAAAAAATATTTAATTTAATTTATACATAAACCTACGAGACACATACCGGAACAACAAGAAGAGGAAAAAATAATCACGCCTTTATCCCCGGAGGGTTAGGCAGAGGTGAATTAAAACCCACATTTTACCAATCATTGTGTTCCGTCCCACGTAATAGGGGTTCTATTGCCGTATTCTAGGCACTATTGTAGACTCGAGCCTCATGCAACTGAGGCTGAGTCCGCGCTGTATATATCTGTCTGATGTTAAACAGCCCTATCCCTTAGTCACCTTGTAACCCTGCTGTGGTTTTCCCAAGCGACTACAATATAGGGTTCTTCTAGAAGGGTATTAGAAGGTTCCTACAGTCCATAGGCCACGGAAACTATTTTCCATCAGATGGACCATGTGCTTGTCTACCACTAAGGTGATAGGTATATAAAAATAAATATAATAAAAATAATAATTAAAACATATTAAAGATAGGCACCTAAAAAAATAATTACCGTTCCGCTCTAGCTTGTACTCTAGGTTATGTACTTAACCTAATTAAAATAATACATGTTTTATTGTGTAATTTAATAAACAGAGCAAAAAAATAATTTAAAAAATAATTGTAATTAACTAAACAAAATTGCAAAATAATTCGCATTTATTTTGAACAAGCGACTTGTCCTTACAATATTGCAAACGAACCGGAATTATAATTTCGCATTATAATTAGGAAACCGGAAACCCATTTTGGCTAATAATCGGCAATCGCCAACTCATATTTGCTAATGCCATTGCGTAATCATATATTAATCAAACGTGCCAATGATGGCACGTAGCACAATATTTTGGGCACGCCTCCAATATGTAGGTACCAAGCCGGGTTATAAAAACCAAGCGACTACAATATGGGGTTCTTCAAGAAGGGCATTAGAAGGTTTCTTCAGGGACGGTAGCGCGAGTGTGACGCCCCTGGTGTTGCATACGTCCATAGGCCACGGTAACCACTTCACATCCAGGTGGGCCGTGTGCTCGTCTGCTACCTAAGTGGTATAAAAAATAATTGTTCGATGCGCCCTTCAATATCTTAGGCGTTAAAAATTAACGAACAGATAGACAGTTTCTAAGAAAGCATATATTATTACTCTTCTTCCTCTTAGCGTTAATTCCCAGTCGCATCCGAAGCTTTCAGCTCGGTGTCTGGGGTCCGCTTTTACCAGTCTTAACTACGGATTGGCTAGACCTCGATATTTAGAGGTGGACTATGCCATATTATTGTCATCCTCCTGCACTTAATATACCCCAGCGATATCCCTAAATACACTTGAGATAAGTTTATTTGGGGTCAGCCATAACGAATGCGGAATTATCGAAGAAAGAGACAAGAGAATCGACCTCGGGCGGGACTCGAACCCGCGATCTTTCCCTTACAAGGGGATTGCTCTGACCACTAAGTAACCGAGACCCGCACGAAGTTGATCCAAATTCCTCTACACATCTGTCTTAGGGCGACGGCATTTCGGCTATTTCTTATTCGATTTGAATAGTTAGCTTAAATAAATGCTTCAAAATTTCATTCTATCGAATATTAATCATTCTTCAAATCTGTTCAGTAGTTTAGGCGTGAAAGCGTAGCAAACAGACAGAGTTACTTCCGCATTTATAATATTAGTATGGATTACTATTATAGCAATAATCACGAAGTGAAACTTATTTGATAGCACGTCTATGTACACCAAACTACCCGAAAACATTCTTCTCCTATTTTTTCATCCATCCTAAGGTTGCCTGTAAGAAATTGTCACAGAGCGATAAGGCTGCCATCTGTACTTACCACATAACTTAGATCTCTATGTTGTATTATTTCATATGGTGTACAATAAAGACGTTTTTACTTACTTTACTTTACTAGGTCTTCATTTCAGTTTTTTTAGAATGATGGCACTTTGATGCATAAAAGTTCACTACACGTGGTATAGGCGGTAGATGGATGATGATCATATTAAAGCCGAAGGTCAGTATTTAGCTTAAAAGATCTCATGACGGTTTTTTTTGTTGTAGATTGTTTACTTGTAAATAAGTTCCGGTTTTTGATACCACTGCGTGACCACCCGGGACCGGTTTTAATTTTATGAATAAATTATTTTATAATCGTCTTAATTTTTATTAGACACATACATTATAATCACGCCTTTATCCCCGGAGGGTTAGGCAGAGGTAAATTAACACTCACATCTCGCAAATCATTGCATTCGGACCCACGTAATAGGGGGTGAGTAGGGAATGCAAATCTCGCGAGATTGGGGGTCAAGCGAGATCTCGCGAGATTATGAATACCAATACCGCGAGATCTCGTCAATTTCGAGATCTCGCGAGATTGGCAGTTTTGTGTGTTTTTTTTTTCACAAATAATCACAATATTTGAATAAATTAGGGAAAAAAGGTATAAGTAAGTATATACCTACCTATTATAAAACATTTATTTTCACGAATTTCAATAGACCTTAAGCATAAAACATTATTTGACGTATCTTTATTACTTTTTCGTGAAGCGATTGCCATCTGACCTCCAAGGACAGGCGTCAACGAATGTCAAAAACGTCGAATCCTATACATTTGTCATTCTATTCCATCATACGCCGAGCAACGAATTGCCACTTGTCTAGGGGGGCAGGTGGGCAGTTTGCTTGTCCGCTACCTAAGTTGAATAAAAAAGTACCTCGCTTGACGGCAATAAGCTCGCCCTCTATTACGTAAAACAGAAATTGACGAAATATGTGTCTAATTACATCTCCTATCAAGTCTCAAGTTCGAACCCGGGATCTCTCAATCGTAACACCGATTAACCACTAAACCATTAACGCTTTTTACCATTAATTGGCAGTCGCCGGGAAATCCGTACTTCTCTAAACTAATATAGGAAATAACATAAATTGTGGCTTATGTACACCTTCCCGGAAAAGGTGAAGCCCTATATTTAATTATTTTTAATTATACCTACATAGAACATGGTGTCATTTAGTTTAGCATTTCCTGAATATTAGAGATATTCCGTCTTCGTGAACTCGTTAATAGCATGTGCGCATAAACAAAAATATAAACAAAATTTCCTGTTTGTGTGAATATTTTATAAGACTTCTGTAGTGCAGTAGTGAAGTGGCCGACTGTTGAGTTAAAGGTCGCAGGTTCGAGGAGATTGTAAATATTTGTATGCAAATATTTCTTTGTTTAATATACTAGCTGACCCATCCGGCTTTGCCCGTGGCAAATTTTAAAGCCCCGTAATTAATTGATTTTCAAATATTGTATGAGAATTTGCCGGATTTGTTAACATTTATGTTTACTACTACGCTCCCTTGAGTGGCAGCGTGATGATATATAACCTATAACATTCCTCGATAAACGGGCTTTTCAACACAAAAAGAATTATGAAATTCGATCCAGTAGTTCCTGAGATTTACGCGTTTAAACAAAAAAAAAACTTTTCAGCTTTGTAATACATATTTAGTTCAGTCTAATATAATATACATTTTAAAAACTCACGCCTAAAAACCCTGAAGGGGTAGGCAGAGTTGTATTAATACCCACATTTCGCCAACTATGATTTTCAGTCCCACGTAAGGCGAGCCTATTGCCGCCTAGTGGGCACTTTGTCATGGGCTGTACGTTTACTGTTAAGGTGATTATATACGCGAATGACTTTGTCCATACAAATGCTCAAGGTTATTCGCTCATATTTGAACCCTAAAAATCAGTCAAACTAATTTTAGATAACTTTATAGGCGACGGTTACTAACTAAGAAGGTCACGTCATGCTAATACACTTATTTAACATACATGTGAAATTTTAGATTATTTGGATACATATTGTAGAAAATATTTGGTTTCATAAGAAAGAGTAGAGTGATGTTCAGAGCCTCTTTTCTCATCTATTTCCTCCTTTTTTATTTAATTTATGAAAAGGTGAAGTTACTCTGTATATCCAGTAGTATGCAAGCATGTGAATTCCAGATCTGTAGGTTTTATAGTTAAAAAGAAAAACGGTTTCGAAAATACCGATTTTTCGATGCTGATCTGATTCGGGGCCTTAAGTTCAGTATAAATTAAAAATAATAAAATCAGCTCTTCCTTTACGCAGTCAAGGCACGTCTAATATATGTTATTATTATTATTACTACTGTTATAATAATTATTAAAGCGTAATAATAGGTTATGTCACGTTAATAGCTGTTATTCGCGTAAATCAGTTCAGAGTGCAAGGCAAAACGTGTTATTTACGACAAGGAAAACGTATATCGTAGAATACATAACACATACATACATATCATCATCATCATCATTTCAGCCATAGGAAGTCCACTGCTGGACATAGGCCTCCCCTATAGATCTCCATTAAGACCGGTTGGAAACGGCTCGCATCCAGCGCGTTCCCGCGGCCGTAATGAGGTCGTCTGTCCACTTTGTAGGTGGACGTCCTACGCTGCGCTTGCCGATACGTGGCCTCCACTCGAGGACTTTTCGACCCCATCGGTCATCAGTCCTCCGTACTATGTGCCCTGCCCACTGCCATTTCATCTTGCTAATCCGCTGTGCTATGTCGGTAACCTTTGTTCTTCTACGGATCTCCTCATTTCTGATTCGATTTCGCAGAGAGACTCCGAGCATAGCCCTCTCCATAGCTCGTTGGGCTATTTTGAGCTTACTCATAAGGCCCATAGTGAGGGACATACATACATATAATACCGCCTTTATCCCCGACACTATTGTTCCCATATCCGAAGGGACTATCTCAAAACCGAAGATAGCCCTGGGTCTGCGTGCGAGGGATATGTCTTAGGCAATCTCACACCCTGGCATCTGAAGACCCACGACAGTCGGTTTTAGTCCGACGTATTGTTTGTTTCTGTGAGCCTAGTACATTATGTGACTATTTGGTATTTTTTTTCCATTTAACCCGACGTTTCGACTACTTTACAGCAGTTATTGCGGGGTAACTAAAAGACTTTGCCTTCAGCTTACCATCAGGCGAGGTGAAGTCAAAATGATATGTCCTATATAAAAAAACCCTAAAATAGTACCGTTATGAGTCATTCACCATTTTGCGATCGTCAAATTCGCGAGCGCGCGCGAGTTGGCAATTTTCGATTTTGAATGATTTTTGTGTCATCAACTCGCGCGTTTGTGAAAATTGTATCCGTATAGTATAGTTCGCGATAGTATCCGTTAAAGATTTTCTTCAACTTCAGACAGTATTAAACTATTCTCGACATAAAAACTCATGTTCTTTCTCTCTCTTTCCAGGTCTATTTGTAATGCTTATGCTCGGATTCTTCGCGATAGCAGCCGGCTGCTTCATAATCTTCGTGAAACCTTATGATTTCTTCTTTGCAAAGGTAAGAATTGTATGACATAATTAACGGTCACCTCCGGCCCATAGACGGCGTGCGTTTTGGTCGGTTCGAGTCCGACATAACCCCCCACAGGCTCCAGCGGGGGAGGTATCCGTGGGGATTTTTCGCACAATAAAAAAAAGAAACGTAAAGCCCTGTGTGTTTTTGAATGGTATAGTGAGATATCACGTGTATTTATTTTTTCTTATAACGCGCGATGCTTATCACTATGCTTAATTTTTTCTACCATTAAAAAATAATTAAAAATACACATGATCTTGGGTAGAAGTAAGAGGAGTAGTTTACAACCCCACCACGTATCACCAAGGGAGAGGGGAGGGGGGGGGGGGGGGGTTAAATAATTGATTGCTAAAAACTTCATGGGCAGCCCCCAAGTTTACTTTTGCGACTGGAATTAACGCTAGAATGAAGAAGTCCTATCATTATTTTTATAAATTTACAGAAAGTAATGCTATCTGATGGCGGAGAAATATTCGAGATGTGGAGGAAGCCAGCTGTAGAGCTGTACACCAAGGTGTACCTGTTCAATGTGACCAATGCTGAGGAGTACATGGCGGGAATTGATAAAAAGGTCAAGGTGAAGGAGGTCGGCCCTTACGTCTATAGGTACGTTATTAAATCATCCTTTTTATATGACTGTACTTTAGCATGCGCGCGAAATGACGACGAAAAAATAATTCGAAATCAAAAATTGCCAACTCGCGCGCGCTCGCGAATTTGACGATCGCGAGATGGTGAATGACTCATTAAATCTATACTTTTACATACACACATACATATATTCACGCTTG
The DNA here is from genome assembly GCA_914767945.1 of Eilema depressum. NCBI lineage: Eukaryota > Metazoa > Arthropoda > Insecta > Lepidoptera > Erebidae > Eilema > Eilema depressum. Next base: position 6,481,731 of record OU612041.1, on the reverse strand, counting down.
AAAATCCCCAATGGGGTAGGCAGAGGTGTTTTAACACCCACATTTCGCCAACAGTGATTTTTGGTCTCACATCTATGACAGTCGTTACGGATAGTTGGGAGCCCTAAAAAGTTCAACAACTGGTCTTTTTAGGGCTCTGCAGTGCATCAAGCAATCGTAATTCTGTCTGTCTGTCTGCCTGCCTGTCTGTCTGTCTGTCTGTCTGTTTTTTTTAATACCACTTCGGTGGCAGACAAGCACACGGCCCACCTGATGGAAAGTGGTTACCGTGGTCTATGGACGTATGCAACACCTGTGTCTGTTACGCTTTTTTTTATACCACTTCGGTGGCAGACAAGCACACGGCCCACCAGATGGAAAGTGGTTACCGTGGCCTATGTAATGGACGTATGCAACACCTGTCTGTCTGTCTGTTACGCTTTCACGCCTAAACCACTGAACCGATTTTAATGAAATTTGGTACAGAGATAGGTAAGACCTTGGAAAAGGAAATGCCTAGATATATATGTTTGGTCGCAATAACATACATCCATAGGAGGAGCTGCAGGCAACAGCTACTTTTATATTATATTAGCTTATGCCCGCGGCTCCGCCTGTGGATGTCGGTTATTGCGACCAAACATAGCCTATGTCCTTTCTCAAGGTCTAATCTACCCGTGTACCAAATTTCATTAAAGTGGGTTCAGTGGTTTAGACGTGAAAGCGGAACAGACAGAGAGACAGACAGACAGAGTTACTTTCGCATTTATAATATTAGTATGGAGTATGTAGTATGGATAAGATAGGTTTACCTTTTCATCATAAAACTAAAACCCGACTACTGCAAAATCACGCTCTAAAAAGTATTAAACAAGAAAATATTAAGAATAGCCGTGGTCGTATGCCACTTTTTCCTAGAATGTATTGTTCTGTTAGAGTGGCATACGACCACGGCTATTCTTAAAATTTTCTTGTTTAATACTTTTTAGAGCGTGATTTTGCAGTAGTCGGGTTTTAGTTTTAAACTTAATTTTTATTTATATTATTTTGGGGCAAGCTAAACCCAATAATTTATACATATTTGAAATGTGCTAATTGAGCCCTTTAATTTGATACCAAACACGGTCGCTTTATCTCAAGTTTATTTTTTAATTCAGTACTTTATGACCGCTAGAGGGCGCCACATTAGATTTAGTGACACGTGATATAGCCTATAACCAGCGATCAAGACGCTTCTAACGATACCCCAATTGTCCAGTTCTAATAAGTAGTTGAAGAGCTATGAGGGAACAAACGAACATACATACATACATACATACATACACAGCCTGTCAAAATCATAACCCCCCTTTGGCTTCGCCGTAGTCGGGTAAAAACTAACTGTCTTCTTCTATCTTCCAGAGAGTCTTTAGAACACAAAGTGACAAAATTCAATGACAACGGCACCTTATCAGCTATTCCTGTACATCCATTATCCTGGGTTGAAGAACTGTCTGAAGGGAACATGGAAGATGACCAGCTATACCTCGTCAATATTGCTCTGTTGGTAAGTCATTTAACTGTCCTTTCCCCAATTATTTGGGGTCAGCGTGACATGACATTCATTTATCACTATCATTCTCCTGCCCTTATCAATCAATCAATTAGCCTATTGCAGTCCACTGCTGGACATAGGCCTCTCCCAATATGCGCCACGTTTGCCGATCCTCCGCCTTCCGCATCCAGTCCGTCCCAGCCACCCTTCGTAGGTCGTCAGTGCACCTGGCTAGAGGGTGTCCCACCTTACGTTTTCCTTCTCGCGGTCTCCGCTCTAGGACCCGTCTGCTCCAACGGCCATCAGTCCTTCGACAGATGTGGCCAGCCCACTGCCACTTCAACCTGCCCTTATACATGCATACAATCATTTCACCAATCATTGTATTAAGTCCCACGTAATAGGGGGTGAGCCTATTGCCGTATTCCGGGCACTATTGTTGACTCGAGCCATGTATCTGAGGCTGAGTCTGTGCTGTATATATCTGTCTGATGTTAAACAGCCCTTTCCCTTAGTCGCCTTGTACGGCAACGCATGGGAGGAGATGGGGTGACAAATTCTACTCTGCCGGGAACCACGTGGCACTGGTCTGCCCTGTCCTTATCCCATGTATTATGCCTGGTTGCAGTCATCTCAACATTCACTACCTTCCTCATTCAGACAACATCCAGCCCGCTGAGAGCCTGCCACCCGGGCATGAACTGAAATGAACCACCTGGAGGTCCCTAAATAGGTTGAGGCCTGTAGGGCCAACCGGGTAAAATGGGGCTACCTGGCCCTTGATTCTGCTAAAGCACAACCACTGTCACACCACAGAGACTGCAAAGAATGGCATTGAATTTTAAAATTACAGTCATAAAATTAAATGAAAAGAGTTTCATTACACTCTTTCATTCACTCTACGAAAAATCGTTCAATTTTAAACGATAATCTCATTACTTTAAAAGGCTAAAATCAAATGAAATTTTCTCGCAGGCATTGTGGTGTGACAGTGGTTGTGCTTTAGCAGAATCGAGGCGCTGGACGTGTGGAGTGGTCTCATTTCGGAGAGTTACCATCGGGCGAATAGAAGTCATTACCTATCATCGTCATCATCATTTCAGCCATAGGAAGTCCACCGCTGGACATAGGCCTCCCCTATAGATCTCCAATAGGACCGGTTGGAAGCGGCTCGCATACCTATATCATACTTAGAGTATATAATGTATACTCTAAGATATCATACCTCAATTACCACATGTTCATTAATATGTAATTATTATATCCGTATTTACCTAAATATCGTAGCTTCTAGGCGCGTACAATCTCAGACCGGTTACATTCTATAGCTGGAGGATATTTCAACATAATCCGCACTTAGTTCCGTTCGTCTGTGTTGTAGCATCGTTTATACTGTTAGGACATAGCCATTCTGAATAAGGTAGAGGACACAGACAGAGATGTGATTTTTTTTAAAAGTACGTTAGTATGTACGTACTTGTGTTTGCTGTCAATTTATTTATAGTTAGGTGTTACCCTCGGCCTCGCCCGCGTTTAATTTTGATCCCATTCCCGCACTCATAGGAACATAAATATTCCCGGGATGAAAAGTACTTAGCGTACCTATGTGTTATTCTAGGTTGTAATCCATCCCAGTACTAAATATACAGATTTCTTGAATATTAGGAAGATTAGCTATTACCCGCAACTTTACCCAAGTGGAATGCATCCTTCCCATTACCTTTTTATTTGCATCCGAATTTAGTTTTTATGAAATTTTTATGGTAGTGACTGCCATCTGACCTCCACCAACTACAAGAGCAAATCCTGTACCAGAACGTTGTTTGTCAATCACTAGGTTTATCCAGCTTGCAGATGAGTTTGACTAGGGCTATTAAAATCTTGATGGAGGAGTAAAATCACCTTCCTTTGTGGCGTAGCGGTAGTGAATGCGGCGATCCCCGCTCAGTGCAAATATTTGTATGCATGAATATGAATATTTGCATTGATCTGGGTGTTTTCTATGTATATATGTATGTATTTACAAAAAAACTCTATGTATTATATATTTTATCCGCATTCTAGAACCCATAACACAAGCTAGTTACTTTGGGTCTAGAATAGCATTGTGTAGAATGTCTTAGAGCGGAAACACACGATGCGTTGCGGCGGCGGCGCGACGCCGGAGCGGTGTCGCTGCGTCGTTTTACATAGAAATATCTGTAGCATGTCACACGATGCGCTGCGTCGCCGCACCGGACTTGCAACCACCGAGACGAGGCGGGGAGGGGTGAATGCGTTGCGACGCCGGAGCGGCACCGCTCCGGCGCGCGCCGCACCGCCGCCGCCGCGTAGTTGTTTAGGGGCTGTGCATTAATCACGTGATGTTTTTTTAGCAATTTTCTAACCCCCCTCCCCCATGGTGATACGTGGTAAGGTTTTAGACAACCCCTCCCCCTCTAGCCAAAATCACGTGTATTTTTATATTTATTATTTAATGCTAGAAAACTAAGAATCGTGACAAAAATCACGAGTTATAAAGGTGCGTACTGATTATATAGCATAACATTGTTATATAACAATTATATAACAATGTTATATAACACTTATATAACAATGCTATATAACACTTATATAACAATGTTATATAACACTTATATAACAATGTTATATAACACTTATATAACAATGTTATGTAACACTTATATAACAATGTTATATAACACTTACATAACAATTTTATATAACACTTATATAACAATTTTATATAACACTTATATAACTATGTTATATAACTATGTATTATAACAATGTTATATAACATGTTTCAGTAATGTAGACACTGAAGTTAGTACAATGTTGCAAAGTTATAAAACAATGTTAAATAATGTGGACGTGTTATATAACACGAGTTATACAACATGTTACATGATCAAATACCCCTCAATATACCCCTACCTCCCCCCTGGTGATATTTCGTGATTTTTCCGAACACCCCCCTCCCCTGTTGAGCCTCACGTGATTATTGGACAGCCCCTTATGATTTATTAACAGACTGTACAACGCAGCTGGAGCGCACGCGGCGCCGCTGCGTCATAACAACGCAGCGGCGTCGCACCGCTCGTGTGCCCGCTACTGCGGCGAAATTTCTGCGGTGCGTCGCCGCAACGCATCGTGTGTTTCCGCTCTTACATAACAATATTATATTTTATTTATATATTTAAATTTACCCCTATTTACCCGAAAGTAACCTTCCGATAATCCCCGTATGTATATTATTTACCTTAAAACAATCAATCAGCATAATAATTAGGTATAATAATACAGTACCCGTATACTATTATATCTAATTATTAATTTGACACGTACAATAGTAAATATGCCTTATTATAACTTAATATGTGTACAATTGAATTGTTAGAGGAAATTATCACACAAATGCAGAGATAAACTTTTGACCCTAATTTAGTTATTAATAATTCAAGAAGTGCCAGTTTTACTATTAGGGTCATTTTATACACATACTTTAAATCACGCCTTTGTCCTCGGAGGATTAGGCAGAGGTGAATTAACACCCACATTTCACCAATCATTGCATTCCGTCCCACGTAATAGCAGGTACATTATTTATAGTCTTCTTCATCCTAGCGTTAATTCCCGGACGCATCGTCCCACTTCGGAGTGTGGGGTCCGCTTTACCAGTCTTAACTGCGGATTTGGCTAGACCTCGATATTTTCTATGAAGCGACTGCCATCTGACTTCCACAATTTAAACATAGTCATCATCCTCCTACACTTATCCCAAGTTTATTTGTGGTCGGCGCAACATGTATGCTTTTTCTCTATCTCTATTTGCAGTCATCTCAACATTCACTCCTTTCTTATCCATATCATCATTCACACAGTCCATCCACCTTCTCTTAGGTCTTCCTCTCCCCATGTAGCCATCCACTTCCATAGTTAATGCCTTCCTTACAATATTACTTTCATCCCTACGCATTACATGTCCGAACCAAGACAAACGAACAATTTAAGCGACTAAAGCGAAGAATTTAAACATAGTATCAAATATTCATGTCAGCAAAAGTCGCTATCCGCCTCGCTCATGCTACGTTCACAGCCTTACATATCCTTTTATAACTAATTCAGAGATGCTTCCAGAATAAAATTTATGCATTTAACCGTAAAAGGTTAATTTATGTTAATGTGTTAGAAATAAGGTTAAATTCAAGTACCTAGTATATTCAAATTTTAGATTTATTTGCAATTGGTTGTGTAAATCTTTAATTACAAACTATGTTTACTTAAAAGATGGGTTGCATAGGTACCTAATAAGGATTTTTTATAGTATCACACGAATGTTATAAGATCAAAATTATGTGCAGTTTCATACATTAATTTATCTAATCTCATGAAATAATTAATATAATTTTCGTAAAATAACAGAAACGTTGAGCGCGATCTAATGATTGCACATGCAAAAATTAGCTAAGTCAATGGCAAAATTAGACTTTTTAACGTGTTTTTTATATGTTCCGCATATCTGTTATTTTAATATTAAAAACAGATACTACAATTTCATTAATTTGCATATAAATAGATTTCGTAAGGCATATAGCAGAATTTCTCAATATAACTACGTCAGATAGGGCCCAATAATGCGATGCCTATGTTTCACAATACTAAGGCTCGGCGAATAATTGTGCCAAGGATATCATTACGAATTTAGCTGTTTAGAATGGTTACTCAAACATACGAACACATCCCGGCAAAGATCACATTTAGATTTTATATAGCTATTTAGTTTTAAAGCCACCGCGTAGTATCCGGCAGAGTATATAGAATTTGGGCCACCCCATCTCCTCCCATGCGGTGTCGTACAAGGCGCCTAAGGGATAGGGCTGCTTAACATCAGACAGATATATACAGCCCAGACTCAGCCTCAGATACATGGCTCGAGTCAACAATAGTGCCTGGAATACTCACCCCCTATTTCATGGAGCCTAAAACAATGATTGGTGAAATATGGGTGTTAATTCACCTCTGCCTGCCCGACTAAGGCGCGATTGTATGTATGTATTTAGTATTAGTTCCACGAATAGAAAGACTACTGCCATCTTTCGACTCTAATTTTGTATTCTTAAGGATCATTTTTAAAATAAAAAAGCTGTACAAACAATACCATCTCGAACCAAGTGATTCTGTACAGTCAGATCGTGACTAGCGTAAACGTAATTTTGAGTACTTTACTCAAAATTTGGAGTACGTTGCATCTTTTTTTCGATCTGATGCTGACTGTACATGCACGGTGGTGTGAGAAAAATGACTCAAAATGATCTTAGTACCTTAGTATTAAGCACTTGCTAGTAAAGATCGATCTGATGCTGTACCTCTTTCCTTTGTCGCACGATAAAGAACTAAAATGCTCTACCCGCACACGTGTTTCCTTTTTCTTCCAAAAATCACCAAGAATAGACGACAACCAAGAGGGTTGAGAGGGCTGTAAATAGTATTAAAAACAATTGAACTTTATCAAAAACCATTTTTGTTTCAGAGTATTGCCCATGTGGCTTCCAAAAAGGATCCTTTCACTCGCTTCGGGTTAAACAACGTTATCACATTCACGAATTCGAAACCTTTCGCCAAGATGACAGCAAGAGAATTCATGATGGGATACAAGTCCGAGCTTATGACCCTGGGGAACACCTTCTTACCTGGATGGATTTATTTTGATAAACTAGGGCTTATTGATAGGGTAAGCTATTGCCTGTTTCTGTATAAAGTTAAGGCCTTTCAGAAATTCCAAATATTTCAAAAAGGAACTTCAATATTGATGATGTTAAAGAGTCAAAGGCTTGTTAAAAAATTATTTCAGTCAGTTATTTTAGTAATCATTTTTTTTTAACTAGTTTGGTAATATAATATGATAGTGGATTGAGTCCACAACAATTGATTTTCTTCAAATTTGAGTTAGCTAGCTAAGTTAAATTTACTCCTATTCTTACCTATTATAATCTTTTTTCGGTTAATATCAATGTAAAACTTCGAGAATACCGTATGGTGAAACCAGTCAGGTTTAAATCCCTAAAATATTATAAATGTGAAAGTAACTCTGTCTGTCTGTCTGTTTGTCTGTCTGTCTGTCACGCCCAAACCACTGTACCGATTTTGATGAATTTTGGTATAGGGGTAGATTAGACCTCGAGAAAGGACATAGGCTATGTTTGGTCGCGATAACCGACATCCACGCGGGCGGAGCCGCGGGCAAAATCTAGTAATAAATACCGTGGAAAAGTACAATTATGCTATCAATATGACTTTGAAAAATATTAGTGGTTTTGTTTATCATTTTTAAAGTTCCTCCTTCTTTTCAGATGTATGATTTCGATGGTGACTACGAAACAGTGTACACTGGTGCCGATGATGTTAGGAAGGCAGGACTTATTGACACTTACAGAGGATCAACAGATCTGCCCCAATGGCGCGGCAAACATTGTTCCAACGTCCAGAACGCTTCTGATGGCACCAAATTCATTGGGGGAGCATCCAGGAACGAAAGTATTCTGTTTTTCAGAAAGAGTTTATGTCGGGCTGCACCATTGGTGAGTTCATAACTGAAATATTTTTAAGCTTACGTTAGGTATAATCGAAAGAAAGATAAACTTACAGAAGATTCCGCTTATAATGATATCGAAGGGTCATATTAACCGGAAGCATATGCCTAAAACATTAAGTAAACAACTTGCTAATATTGTTAGATACTTATATTAGTGAAAAGTAGTGAAGTAGAAATGAGCTTAGTTATCTAATAACGCTTAAAAAAATTCTTAAAAATTCTTTAAAAATAATTAATTTAACCTTAGTCAGACAACCAGATTAAACCACTTTAATTTTATTTCTTAAAACTTAGTATAATTTATTCTTGTCTTTCAGATTCCTGTAGATGAAGGCATAAAAAGTGGTCTCCACGGATTAAAGTATACATTCCCTGAAAACATGTTGGACAATGGGAAATATATCAAGGAGAACAAGTGCTTCTGTAAAGATGGTAGGTTCCAACTTTATATATCTAGTATTATGCTAATCAATCTATATAACCGTAGGCTTGTATACCTCGGGACACGTATCTTGGACCTAAATCGCGCACGGATTGCTTTGTAATAATCTATGCTTGGTTAACTTGAGCTCGTCCACCGCAGAAAAGAAAATATACGGGATAGTACCTTGTGCTATTTTCAAAAGACACACTAGAAACATGCTGCGTGTATAGAGCACATTTTAGGTCCAAAATATATTTCCCGAGCAATATGGTACTTATGTACAGTCAACTGAAAAAAATAGCCGACTGAAAACATTAAAACCCCTGAAAGATATTTGTGGCAACTGTCACTAGTTCTACAATGTTCGATACAAAATAATAATTTAACCTTTTTTTTAGGCAAATGTCTTCCTGAAGGCTTGATCGACGTCTCCGAATGTTACTATGGTTTCCCCATAGCTCTGTCTTACCCTCATTTCTGGAAAACAGATGAAAAGGTGTTCGACAAAGTTGAGGGTCTTAGTCCAAGTCAAGAAAAACATGAGACTGCGTAAGTATTTTTTGATGCGTAACTTATTGTACTAAATAAAAAAGGATCGTCCTAAAAAAAGTATATTATAGAGGAGAATTTAATTTTCAAATAACAGGATAGCATATTAACTTCAACCTTTTAAGATTGTGGAAGAATAGTGTCTGTTATATCCCCAATAAAAAGAGACGATCCTCCGACCTAGCCTAGCTGATCGAAAAATTGATATTGACGCAACGGTAAATTATCAATTTACCGCCGCTTTCGATATAATTTTTTCATCAAATCAACTGGTCCATCAATAAAATGAAAACTCTCAAATTCTCAATTTTTTATATCAATAATTTTCATTACAGGTTTTGGATCGAGCCCAAATCAGGGTTGCCTCTGGAGGTGAGCTCCAAATTCCAAATCAATTTAGCTCTCGAAGATATATCCTCAATCAGAAATGTAGAAGGATTCTCCGACATGGTTATGCCTCTTCTTTGGTTCGAAATTGTAAGTATAATTTTTTTTAACCTTTATTTATCATTATTTCTTACGTAATCCCTACTTATTATTATTATTATTAATATTATAAATGCGAAAGTAACTCTGTCTGTCTGTCTGTCTGTCTGTCTCACTTTTACGACTAAACCGCTGAACCGATTTTGATGAAATTTGGTATAGAGGTAGGTTAGACCTTGAGAAAGGACATAGGCTATGTTTGGTCGCGATAACCGACATCCATGCGGGCGGAGCCGCGGGCAAAAGCTAGTAATCTATAAATTATCATTTTCGTTTATTGCTGTTGAAAGATTTTCACAAGTGATCACTTCATCCTTCATCCTGGCATTAATCCCAGTTGCATCCGAAGAGTCTGGGGTCCGCTTTACCAGTTAACTCCAGATTTGGTTGGACTTCGATATTTTCCGTAGAGCGACTGCCATCTGATCTCTAAAACCGTTATTGGACTTTTTAGGGCACCAACTACCCTTAATGTCTGCCATAGCTGATGTTCAATGCAACCGGGACCGACAGCTTAACGTGCTCTCCGAGGCACGACACATATTTGCACAATATTTGCACTAAATGACCCCACAGAAGCTTGCGTAGATATTCATAAGTGATTATAGAATGTCATTTTTGTTACAGAAAATGTACGACCTGCCCCCATCAATGCAAAAACGCTTCAGCCTCTACCTCAACATTCTTCCTGTCGTCGAACAAGCCGCCATGTACACACTCTTCGTAACTGGTGTTATATTCATCTTTACCACTGTTTACATGTTGACCTTCAAAGTAATGTTCAGAAAACCAAAAGATTTTGAAACTTGGAAAGAAAAAGATGGAGTTTACACACCTTGCGAAGTCCCAATGAGTGATACAGACACCGATTGTGAAAACAACAAATCACTACTCATATATTCCAGTGAGAAATTAAAAGACTTCAGTTCAAAGCTAAGTGATAAAATGCATGATACTGTAGACAGTGTTAAAGATAAAGTTGTCGGAGAATTGAATCATGTCAAACACGTATTTGACAAAAAGGATACCAAAGATAGTGAGCAAGGCTACGCAGAAGTCAAACAGAGTGATAGTGAAGATGATTGCAAATATCTAGAAGTATTAGATGATGGTTCAGATTTTGTTTACAATCAGAAATATGAGACAAGCAGAACTGAGAAATTAAAAAATATCGAATCACAGAAAAAGACAGGCTCATAGAACAATACTAGTGTTAAGTAGTGATAAAGACAATGATGAATAAGTGATCAAATCTTTACTACTTGGTGCAATATCTAGTGATGTATCAAATATTGCAAAAAGAAATTGTTGATAAATGGTGAAGAACAAATCTGTAATATTTTGTATTCTGCAAACTCAATAATTATTTCATCCAGTAGTAAGTCGGACGTCCTTGTCCTATGAAAGATGGCTTCTTTGAAGTTGTAAACGCCCAATTGCGGACATTCTTGCCATGGATATGACTGATATTTTATATTCGAAAAGAATGCTGTTGATTCACGTCACGTACCTTTTTGTTTTAAGGATATACATCTTGATGATCTATTTCACTTTATTCATCTATTATAGCTTTTGTCAATCAATTAAACTCGAATCTACCTACTTAAAAAACCTTTGCCAAATCATGATGTTTTTAGAAATTATCGTCTTTAGGCAAATTGTCTTGCAGATATTTTTATTGCCCAGCTTATTTTAGCTTTATATTTTTATGTTGAAATTTTGCTATGATTTTAAATTAGTTATTTATTAAGTATTTAATTTCAACATTTATTATGCCAGTGAACATAATAAACATCTTCTGTTTGAAACAGATCTGCCAGTCCTATAACTTTTTTGTAAAAGTATTTGAAATCTGCAATACTTGTTTTGCCTTCATCTCTTTTTGCTTCATCAACAATAAAATGTATAAGTGTTGGCTTAAGGAACAATGTTTTTAAGGCTTTTGTGGTAGATTTTGGGTACTATTTTTAATTTATAGAATGCTTCTTGCCTAAGTTTGTTGCCTTAAGATTAATTCATTGCTCAATACCATTCAATAACCATATCTACCTTTTATAATGTATAGACAGCTAGTATAACCTAGTTTATTAACTTTAAGTAAGTACATAAAATGGTTGTCCCACTATAATGCAATTTGAACAAATTTTGGACGCGATTAGACATTCAGTCAAATTAAAGTCATTAGATATTGCTATCCTGTCATCAAATTATGATATTGACGCAATATTGTAATGCGTACGCGATTCATATTTATATTATGGGATCTCGATGCTCAATTGCGATATTGGATAGCAAAATTAGTAGAATTTGTCAGACATCCATCCAACGTCCAGGTTATACAAATAAATATTCGCTAAATTCAAGAGCTTTCTCAAAGATTTGTATATAACTCTATCATTAATAACATACCGCTTACAGAAATTAAGATCTTTTTCTTTTTCTTACAGTCAGATTATAGATAACTCTGATTGGTTTCTTTTCTTGCATAATTGGCCAAATTTAAATTTGCTAGTCAGAATTGTCTTGCAAAATTGGCTAAATTGAATTGCTAGTCAAAACTTTCAATTGGTCTAATAATGGCGATGCCAGATTTTGGTCTATAACCTTAGGTAGCTCAACTGATGTAACCTGTTTGTGATTGTTTTATTAAAGTATGTGCTAGAACAATATCTACACCTAATATTAGCCTTAGTGCTGACATTATGTTACAGACCTTACATTATGTAAGTTACAATGTAAATGAAAGTTACAATGTTAAATTTTGTAAGTTACAATCATAATACATTGTAAGGTCTAACATTGTCAGTCTAGGCATAAGCTTTTTTACCAATCCTGTTGTGATATTTATGTTAGAAATAATGTAATTTTAAAATGCCTCGAATTTATTTTATTAATAAGGATTTTTTGTTGTTAAATAAATCATTAATTATTGAATAATATGGAATTATTTTATTCTAAAATGTAATCTTAATTGGCAGAAATATAATTTATATTAATTTTAAAATAATTTATAAAAATAATCTTATTGTTGCCAAATTGTTCAATAAATAATGACTTGTTTAGTTTGTAATAATTAGTTAGTTATAATATTACATTAAATTATATTATTATAAAACAAAGTATTCTCTACGTTTGGTACTTGGTCAATAATTTTGTAAATATTGTCAATTATTGAAAATAAATAAACGAATTTTATAAATATTAATGCTGATTTATTATTTTAACTTTAATGGTTCTAATGAGATTCGTGAGATATTCCTCATTCAAAGTTCTTGTGGGTGCTAGCACCTCTGCCTACCCCTTCGGGGATATAGGCGTGAGTTTATGTTATGTTAAGGTGCGTACAAATTATATAGCATAACATGTTATAAAACAATGTTATATAACATGTTTCAGTAATGTAGACACTGAAGTTAGTACAATGTTGCAAAGTTATAAAACAATGTTAGATAATGTGGACGTGTATAACACAAGTTATACAACATTTTACATAATGTGTACGCACCTTTAGAGCGGCTACACACACACCTGCCGCAGGGGCGATCTAGGGTGAAAACGAGAGTATGAGCCTTAATTGACCCTTAATCGCTTCCTAAGTTGTTATGTGTGTAGCCATTTTCTAGATTGCGCCGATATTGTCCCGACCGCTTTGCACCCTAGATCGCTCCTGCGGCAGGTATGTGTGTAGGGCCTAAGTTGCCCCTGCCGTTGCCGTGTGTGTAGCGTGATTGGAGCAATTTCTGCTGGCCACAACGTTCAAGTATACTTGCGCAAGTTGAGACTTGCACAAGTATACTTGAACGTGTGTTGGATATACAAGTATACATGAACGTGTGTGCCAGCGTTGCGTTCAAGTCTCAGTACCGTACTAGGCGCGCGCCTATACGTACGTTTGTTCTGCGATCAATTTCCCGTCAAAATGAGTGAGATTTTCTTCATAAAAAATCATTATCCCTAAATTATATCTATTTTTTTTTTATAATATAGGACTCGTCAATTTGACTTCACCTCGCCTGATGGTCAGTCTATATATTATGCCAATATTTGAATGCAACATTCAATTTGGATAATTATATACCGCTATGTACCCACAGATTAATAAATGTAGCGAAGTTTCCGTGGGCTGACTGCGCGGCAGGCAAGTGTGTAGAGAACCCCCGATATTGGCCCGATATTGCTCCGATATTGCCCCAACCGCTTTGCACCCTAGATCGCCCCTGCGGCAGGTGTGTGTGTAGAGATCTCCGATATTGTCCCAATATTGCCCCAACCGCTTTGCTTCCTAGATCGCCCCTGCGGCAGGTGTGTGTGTAGCCGCTCTTATGTTAAAGTTCTTCGGAAGATGATCACAGATGAAAGAGCTGTAACTCTTTACTCTAACACATCAATCCCATTTTGTATAATCCTGAGTTCTTTAAGCGGGGTGTGAAAAAGCGCGGTGGGTGTCGTAGAACATGACTAAGGAATAGGGCTATTCTCCATCTGACAGTAAACATACAAATCATGAGTAAGTGTCCACTTGACGACAATAGGCTCGCCCCCTATTACGTGGGACTGAAAATCATAGTTGGCGAAATGTGGGTGATAATACACCTCTGCCTACCCCTTCGGGGATTTACAGATATATGAGTATATGTATGAAAAAACATACACGTGCTAACCGTTAGGGTAGAAAAGATTCCTTCACGCGTCCATAGGCCACGGTATCCACTTTCCATCAGGTGGGCCGTGTGCTTGTCTGCTACCTAAGTGGTATAAAAAAATCACAGCAGCCTCCCTAGAAAAATGACAATTCGTAGGCCGGCGTATCGTAGAATAGAATGAAGAATGTATGGGATTTGACGTATATGACATTGACAGTCTTTAACGCTTGTCATAAATCGAAGTTTTGGCGCCAACGCGAAGTAGGACCCATCTGTTCACGCCTGATATAACTCGAAGAGCAATCCGCAAGGATGTTTTAAAATAAGGAACGTCATTTGATCCTTCAAGACCTTAACCTTAAGAATTGGTAATCACTTTTACTATGTATTGTAACTGAAAGAATTATACGTCTCATCAGCTGATCGAATATTTTATTTAAATAAATTATCAAAGTTTTCTCCCAAACGGGAAATAGTCGGTTCCCGCCGAAATAATATTCACGGTAATATTTTTTTTTCCGAAATTGATGTAAGTTCGAGTTTATAAGTGTAATGGTGGATTTTTAGACAACGTCTTAGAAAACGCACACAAGAGTAGGAAAGTGAAATATTACAGTGAATTGTGACTTCTCGTGTTGGTTCAAATCTCTGTAGAAGCCTTTAGTAAAGTTTCCACTGCTTTACTGAGGCAGCAATAATCATCGTCGTCATCATCATCATCAACTCACCATCATCATCATCATCCACCCATCCAAATAAGATTATTATAAATTACTTGATAATGGCCAAATGCTAAGCAAAAAGCCAATAAAAAATAAAATCGGCCAAGTGCGAGTCGGACTCGCCCATGAAGGGTTCCGTAGTAGCAAAGGCAAGTTGCGGTTTATGACGTATTAAAAAAAGCTACTGACTGGATCTCGTTCGAACCAATTTTTAGTGGTAGTTTGCATGGCAATTTACATCATATATTTTTTTTACATTTATCATTCTCTTATTTTAGAAGTTAGAGGGGGGGGGGACACACACACTTCCACTTTGGAAGTGTCTCTCGCGCAAACTATTCAGTTTAGAAAAAAATTATGTTTGAAACCTCAATAGCATTTTTAAAGACCTATCTATAGATACCCCACACGTATGGGTTTGATGAAAAAAAAAATTTTGAGTTTCAGTTCTAAGTATAGGGACCCCCAAAATTTAATGCTTTTTTTTATTTTTGTGTGAAATTCTTAATGCGGTTCACAGAATACATCTTCTTACTAAGTTTCAAGAGCATAGGCCTTATAGTTTCGGAGAAAAGTGGCTGTGACATACGGACGGACAGACAGACGGACGGACAGACATGACGAATCTATAAGGGTTCCGTTTTTTGCCATTTGGCTACGGAACCCTAAAAAGGTCTGCTGAAAGAAATTTCTAATAGAAATAAGCAGAGCCTCTGTACTACTTTTTTCCACCTATGTATCTCTCTATATTTGTTTGTGTGTAGGTACATAAAAATTAATACATAAAAAAAAGAAACATTAAACCATACATTCATTTGTCATTTTATTCGAAGCCAGGTCTGTGGTTCTAGGCAAGTGACAATTCGTTGCTCGGCGTTTGATGGAATAGAATGCCAAATGTATAGGATTTGACGTTTTTGACATTCGTTGACGCCTGTCATATACGTCAAATCCCATACATTAGCATTCTATTCCATCATACGCCGAGCAACGAATTGCCACTTGTCTAGAGGGGCTGGGAACCTTTGTGGGCCATAAAGAAGATATCCTGAGTTACACAGAACGCCTTGAAAAAACATTATGACAGATTTTACCTCTTGAAAATTTATAAGGAAGAACAATATTACATCAGGCGTTGTACATTAACTAGCTGTCCCGGCGAACTTCGTACCGTCATATTTTTCCCGTGCCCGCTGCACCTATTTTCTCATCCTTTAAACCTTCCCTGCACACCCACGAATATTTCAAGACTAAAATTAGCCAAATCGGTTCAGCCGTTCTTGAGTTATAAACTAACAACGAAAAGTGGCATTGATTTTTATTATATGTATTAGATTGCGAACGTAGGCAGAGGTGTATTATCACCCACATTTCGCCAGCGATGATTTTCGGTCCCACCTAATAGGGGGCGAGCCTATTATCGTCAAGCGGGTAGGTACTTAGTCAAAATCCGTCAAGCCGTTTAGGCTGTAGGGCGTGCCAAAGAAATGGACATACATACATACACACATACATGCATACATACATACACAGTCTCCAAAAACATTACCCAAAGGAGGGTTGTTTTTCGAGACTACGAGTATGTATGTATGTTCGATAGTCGGTTAAAAATAACTGAATTTACTGATTTACTGATGAGTGATGAGTGTGATGACACACCTAATTGTAATCCACTGTTTACTCCTGATACTCTAAGGTTTACTCACATTAAGTTTCAAAAGCGGTGTTTGAAACTTAATGTCAAGCAGAATTATAGTCCAGAAGGTCAGTGACACACACGCTATCTGATATATTTTTAAGCGTGCATTATTCAAAATAGTGAATTTGAATAATCCAGTTACATTTATATATCACTACATATTATAAAACAAAGTCACTGTCGCTGTCTGTCCGTCCCTATGTATGCTTAAATCTTCAAAACTACGCAACGGATTTTGAAGCGGTTTTTTGAATAGATAGAGTGATTCAAGAGGAAGGTTTATATGTTTAATACTTGCATAATATTGTAGAGAAACACTGATAAATTTAGAGATGGCGGTACGAAGTTCGCCGGGTCAGCTAGTTTTATATAAATAATAATAAGGATTCAGTGTTGTTTATACAAGTTCAGTAACATACACTCGGACATAAACATTTTTATGTAGATGCAACTTATAAATATTGAGTGTTACTTCGATAGCAAGTCAAACAGTTCAACAACATTGTCTATATAAATGTGAAAGTAACTCTGTTTGTCTGTTTTTTTTATATATAGCACACGTCAATATGACTTCACCTCTCCTAATAGTAAGACGCAAAGTCTCAAGAAAGAGGGTCATCATTAAGTACAGACACGTACCATGTTACAACGATGGCACTCAGCTTTATAGAAGTTTTTTCGCGATAAAAAGTAGCCTATTTCCTTTCCTAAGCTCTATTCTATCTCTGTATCGAATTTCATCAAGATCGGTCAAGTGGTTTCAGCATGAAAGCTTTTTACCCGACTGCGCCAGCGAGAGGGTAATGTGTTTCGCGCGTATGTATGTATGTGTCTATGTATGTATGTAGTTTTCTTTGTTCCCCTCTACAGGCCTAACGCCTGGACGGATTTTGATGAATAGGGTCTCAAATGAAAGGTATTCATCTCCCGAGTGTCATAGGGTACATAAAATTCCAACAAAAACTATACGGTAGATTTTTGATGCTAAAATAATATGTGTGTTGGCAAAAAATTTTTTTCATTCAAATTTATCGAGTAGGGTATCAAAATGAAGAGAATTAAAAGGAGATTACAAAAATATATAGATGTCATATCCTAACTAAAAAGGTTAAAATAAAATTAATTATTAAAAAATAAAAAAACCCGACTGCTGTCTAAAAGATTGAAACAAGCTTGATAGCAGGCGGTACCCATTAAATTTCTTTCGGTTTATGATTGGCAAATGGGTACCGCCTGCTATCAAGCTTGTTTCAATCTTTTAGACAGCAGTCGGGTTTTTTTATTTTTTAATAATTATTTCCTACAGTCCCGGGTCCTTTAAGCGGGCCGTGAAAAAAATATCTGATGAGGCCGTCAAGCTGAGTACCACCATTGTAACATGGTACGTGTCTGTAATGGTGAGCCTCTTTCCTTAGACTTTACCTTCAGCTTACTATCATTCGGGGAGAAGTCAAATTTACGTGTCCTTGCAAAAATCTTGAAATTTTGTCAGACAATGCCTCTTAAGCAATGATCCCGGAGCGACATACGACAACTGCCAACGCGCGTAGTTCATTGCGTCTTCTCGATGGTCCCCTTTATCCGTATCGGAGTTTAGCAAGTAATGGGTACGCTGTATGTTTTATATTTCTCAGTGACACACATGCGAAATCCTTGAGGCCATCTAGGAATTTGACGCTGGGATTACCTGCGCACTCTACCGCTTACTATGGCAAATCGTTCACTGTGAAGGCCATCGGCCTATGGAATGCATTGCCGGTAGGCATTAGAGAGGCACCATCCATAAATATTTTTAAGAAAATGGTAAAGAGTCATTATCTATCTATAGCGTAGTCGTCGATAACTCCTTACATGCATATTTTATTTATTTATTTATCTATTTATCGTATTTTATACTATGTAATTAATATTGTAACTCATTACTTTATATAAAATGTTAACACATTTGCACCAACACTCACTTACACTACATAAGTTTCATTCCTGTCCATCCTAAGGTTGCCTGGAAGAAATCACTTTTAGTGATAAGGCCGCCCATTGTACATTTTACTTTATCTGTATCTGTGTAAAATAATATATGTGATAAAAATGGTGTGCAATAAAGAATTATCTATCTATCTATCTATCTATGTGCTGCATGCGTCGGCAGTTGTCGAATGTGGTCGGCTTCGGAATCATACCTTTATGGTGTAAGGATTTTTGTAAATTTCATGGCATCGGGTGGAGCCACAGGCCACAGTTAGTTCAATATAAAGGACAACTATGTATAACATTGTCATTAGGAACGCACTTCTTGTCATTTACATATTATGTTTTTATTCAAATAAGTGTTTTCCTTTGTACATTACTGAACATTGAAACGGTCGAGAATCAAAAATTTATATCAGTATACTTTGAATCGTTCGAGTGACTTGTCAAACAATCGGTGAGACCTTTTGAAAATTATTTATTTTTAATTTAATAAATATCTATTTAATTGACATAATTTTAACGCATTTAGTATGCTAAACTAAACAAATTATTTTAAATTGGAAAAATTATTGGCAAATTGGCTCAGTGGTTAGAGCATTCCCCCTGTAAGGGAAAGATCGCGGGTTCGAGTCCTGCCCGAGTATTGATTTCGCTTTTTCCAATTTAAAATAATCTATCTAATTCATTACATTTTCAAATAATCAGAACCTGGTTGGGTCAGAGCCCAAAACCAATAAGCAAGTGGAAAACTGTTGTGTTTCCCACAGTAAGTAGGGTAGTCAGAGCTCACTGAAGAGATTTTGTGCTGTCAGTGGGAAAACCAAAGGCTTTGACCTACTAATCTTTTGCGCTGAGGGCACAGAATCTCTCTATTCTTACAGGGTTGACAGCACGAGTGTGACTCCCCTGGTGTTGCACTCGAACATAGGCCACGGTAACCTCTTACCATCAGGAGGGCCGTGTGCTTGTCTGCGACCTAAGTAGTATCAAAAAATAAATAGTACCTACACTGAATACCTAATAAACTCATGAATAAAGTTCTGCTAGATACTTAGTATCTAAATATTGTATCTTATTCACGAAGTCCATAGTCCCAATACTCCCAATCACCGACAATACGCTCACCGATTGGAACTAGGTGGACTAGCTGGAACAGGTATTTGCATCAGGCCAATACGTCATTCTCTGAGTTATGTCAGTAACTTTGGTTCTATGTCGGATGACCTCGTTGCGAATTCTATCCTTCAAAGAAACTCCAAGCATAACTTACTCCATAGCCCGCTGTGCGACTTTTAGGTCATGGTCTAACCCTGCTGCTATGCTAATATAATTTCTTTTTCTTACAGCCAAAGCAGGACATCATGGGTTTTCTTGAAGAACGAGATCTATCAGACGTGCCCACCATTCCCGAATTTTATAAAGGGAAAACGATCTTCATAACTGGTGGTACTGGTAAGTTAAAATTGGACATTTTTTTCTGTATCTGTATATCTTATATCAAAGGATTTTCCTCGAAGTATAGGGTCTTATTAACATCCTAGAAGCACAAGACATGTAAACCCTTTTTTAAAGAGTATCTTATACTTACCTTGGCCTGTATGTATATTTTAGAAGCTGCTATATTTGCAAAACAACACCCACACCTGTTCAAAAGGGCCAAAGATCTGTATCCCAGAAATATTAGACGTCCAGACAGAATCGTTTTGACAAAGATACCAAGAACCACAATGTATATTAAAAGTTGTACAGCAAAATGTGCGGTCGTG
The DNA here is from genome assembly GCA_914767945.1 of Eilema depressum. Lineage (NCBI taxonomy): Eukaryota > Metazoa > Arthropoda > Insecta > Lepidoptera > Erebidae > Eilema > Eilema depressum. The sequence continues at coordinate 6,461,363 of OU612041.1, read as the reverse complement.
TTTATAACACAGTGCCAGACGAATTCAGACATTTACCCACAAATAGGTTTTGTAGACAATTTGAATCATGGCTTTTAGACAAATCATTTTATTCATTAGACGACTACTTTAAAATTTAATTTAATTTATTGACATTAAAATTTGTAATACCTATTGTGGTCATTATTGATGTATTTGTTTTGGACATTGTGAGTTATCTTGGACATTATATTAGTATTATTGCTATGTTGACATCCTATTATAACAACGGTTATTATTCTATGGCGTTTTGTATTTTAATTTAAGTCTCTTCTTATTTCTGACTTTATTTCAATTTTATTTTGAGTAGCTAAGCATGCACAATATGCACATGTAAAGACTTAAATAGAGACTAACTTAATATTTGCATACCATTGAATGGTAGATGTTCAGAACTGTAATACCTAATCTTTGTAACATCATGTTTGACCACATTTCTGCAAATAAATGAATTTTGAATTTTTGACAACCTCACCAGTAAGTCAGTGCACCTTTTTTTTACGGAAATATTGGATGTAGTGACTTTTAGAGAAAGAGATGCTTAGATCGTTCGGATATGTGGAGAGGATGGACGAAAGGAGACTGACGAAACAGATTTATGAAGCGAGGGCGAATGGGCAACCCGGTAGGGGTCGACCTAGACATACGTATATCAAAAAGATCTAAGGCATTTTAAAGAAAGGACTTGTCAAGAGTACCCGAAATCGTCAAGCTTTTAGGAACAATTAAGACCCCCAACATCATGTAAATCAACTTTTAAGCTGCGTTTACATACTCGCGGCAGAGCGAGGGAAGTGGCGAGAGAAGTGGGCAGAGACGTGGTGTGAATGGTATATTCGTCATGCCGCGAGTACTGCCGCGTATGTTGCTGCGAATGTCGGCTTGGGGGCGCGAGTCAAAGGAGCGGCAATACTAGCGCGATGAACTATACGAGACCGCTAGATGGCACTTATCAGTAAACACGGCTTTCGTTATTGCTCCTCGAATATTTACTTTTAAAAATATTTATATCGATCTACGGAAAGTGTATAGTAGTTGAAAGTGATAGTTTTTATTAATAATCTATTTAATTAATTCGCTATGCTGTAAAAGCAAAATGCGTACACTGCTACAGCGTTGTCCTTCATACGTTTACGTCCGTCTCCGTTGCAGGGCGAATACTGTAATGCGGACCAACACGATGATGCGCGTGACGCTAGGGCATTATTCGCGCGAATATTTCCGGCAACACGATGAGCAATGCGAGCGGCAGTAGGTATGTAAACGCGGGGTTAGGAAATTGCAAAGCGACTGGTCCATGCTTCGCGTGACCAAAGGGCTGGCCTCTATTTTGCCCAAAGTATTGGCATTGCCATCCAACGGGTAATGCCGCCAGCCTTTTGGGTACGTTACCAGTCGACATCGATGGGGAGGAATTCTTCGACACCTGACCCCTTTTAGCTTGTAACTTTTTATTGCCTTAGTTATTCGTTGAAAATAGTTTTATTTCAATGTTTATTTATTATAGTATAGTTTTAGTGAAGGTGAATCAAGGGCAATTGAACCTTCGTAATATTTACTGCATAATATTTTTCTTTTTTCATATACATAATAATAATCCCTACTAATATTATAAATGCGAAAGTAACTCTGTCTGTCTGTCTGTCTGTCTCACTTTTACGACTAAACCGCTGAACCGATTTTGATGAAATTTGGTATAGAGGTAGATTAGACCTTGGGAAAGGACATAGGCTATGTTTGGTCACGATAACCGACATCCACGCGGGCGGAGCCGCGGACAAAATTGCCATAAGAAAGCTGCATTATTACTGAATAACACACTATATTATTTTCAAAGAAAATTAAGGATCCATCCACAATACAGTATTATTCCTTATTGAATTAAACACGTTAGATACGTTGTACATTACCATGTAGGTACAGTATATGTAGATTAAAATTACCATTCAAATTATATATTATTTACAATGAAGAATTTCAGAGGTAATGCAATTCGAAAATGCGCAAGCATCGAAGTAAATTAATGCTGAAATAAGTAGCTAAACCAATGGAAATGTCGATCAAAGTCAGACCATGTCAAAATCACCTTCGTATTAATTCATATCTAAATAAACTATTCTTTATTCAACACTGTTTCAAAAGACATATATAACAAAGCCAGTCCGATTCATTCTCAAAACCGTCAATGTAAACCTTTGAGAATGCCTTATGGCGAAATCGGTTAGGGTAATAATAAATATCGTGGAAAAGTACAAGTGTGTTATCAATATGTGTTATCAAGTTCCACTAAGTGCCATCAATCAACAGTAGGTATAAAGTTTCAAAAGACATATATAAAATCAGTCATTTTGGGAAAAGATTTTGATATTTGATAATATAAGAGATCAGTACAATATAGGAATCGATCCTAAAGGCGGCCACCCACTTACAGTCCGCCTGCAGTTTTTCGTCTGTCCGGCGGCCTGCAGTCCTTATGTCATCAATATTTTATTACCTCAGACTAAAATAATAACATTATTTTATTCTTTTAGTCTGATGCTATTACGTATAAAATGCCGACGGCCGTAGACTGTCCGGACTTTAACTGTCTTTGCTGACCGGAATTGTCAAGCGGCCACACACATAATTATCCGTCAGTCCAAAATCGTATACAAAAATGTAAGTGTGTGGGCTATTGCGATGAACTGACAGACTGACATCATCCGGTTGTCGTTCGATAAACTGTAAGTGGGTGGCCGCCTTAACAGACCGGAGCGATTACATCGCTTTTGAACTATTGAAATCGGACGTTCAATTCGAAATGCCTTTGATTATTATAATCAAAGTAAAATGCATTACGAAGTTATAAAAATGTCAATAAATTCGGCAGTTGTTCAGTTTCGTTGGTCGGAGCGGAAAAAGGGAGATTCCCATACACTATTTGAAAACTTTTACGGGCATTATTAATTGACTGTACCCATTTTTAACTAAACAGCTATACAGGGGTCGTTAAATAAGTTTGACCACGAGGAAACGTAATTCCTCATAGTCAAACTAGTTTGACCAAAAAGTTTGACTACGAGGAAGCACCGGTGTTAAAGGGGGGAGGGGAGGGGTTACGGGGGTTCGAAGTATGTCACGAGTGAAGACGGGGAGGATCTGCTGAACAGAAGATGCAACGGGAACAGGATCCGAATGAAACGGAGGTGGCAACCTCAATCAGTAGCAAAACAATACCAACATTTAATTCGATATTATGTTAAATCAAAATTTTATAAAACATCGTATATTTGTAGTAATAATGACGCAAAAATAACGCAAAATGACACCATTTTTTTGTATTTTGGCTTTAATGTTATCCATGCATATTATTATCAAATCGAACAAAACACTTCATAACAACAAACTAAATTAATAGAAGATAAGTGCATCTATTGATATTTTCGGTAATGCATGAAACATCACTATATGTGCGCTATACCATCGCAAAGTATCTCCTAACACTCGGCGCCAAAGACCTGAGTGATTGGCGCGCTCTATATATACTGTATAGGTACTCTAAGTCTGCGACATACACATAATGAGGTGTCTGTCTGTCTGTTGACGCTAATGAGATATAACAATGACAGTCGTAAATTTAAAATCCAATTAATACGACCTCCCTTTGGTAGGGTCAGAGCGCCGTGAATTCAAGTCCTTAGCTTATGTATAGGGTTCATTGACTTCATAATATTAAAGGGCTCGTGGCCGGATAGGTTACGTATCAAAATCCCGAATGTACAGACAGACAGATGAACACAGATATATACCTACAGCCCAGGCACAGCCTCAGACACATGGCGCGAGTCAACAACAGTGCCTGGAATAAGGCAATAGGCTCACCCCGTATTTCGTAGGGCCTAATATAATGATTGGTGAAATGTGGGTGTTAATTCACCTCTGCCTAACCCTCCGGGGATAAAGGCGTGATTGTATGTATGTATGGTTACATAATATAATCACGCCTTATCCCCTTAGGGTCCACATTTCTCCAATCATTGGGTCCTACATTCCGGGCACTATTGTTGACTCGAGCTATGTATCTGAGGCTGAGTCTGGGCTGTTAAAATCTGTCTGATGTTAAACAGCCCTATCTCTTAGTCGCTTTGTACGCACCGCATGGAAAGAGATGGGGTGACCCAAATTCTACTCTGTCGGGAACCACGCGGCCCCAATACGGACCGTTTAAATGAAGTCTTTTCTCATGTTCCAGGTTTCATCGGTAAAGTCCTGATAGAGAAACTCTTGTACTCCTGCTCAGAACTGAACAGAATATACCTCCTCTTGAGGAATAAGAAGAATGAAAGCCCTGCGGAGAGGTTAGCTAAACTACAATCTTCTTTGGTAAGTAAAGGCGTTTTTATCCTCATAGTAATTATACTCATCCTCATTGCAATTATAATCATCCTCATAGCGATTATAAACATCTTCATAGCGATTATAACCATCCTCACAGCAATTATAATCATTCTCATAGCAATTATTATCTCATTCGTCAATCTCATCAATTAGCAATCTCAAAGCTGATGGCACAGAATCTCTTTGTTCTTAAAGGGTCGGCAGCACGAGTGTGACTCCCCTGGTGTTGCACTCGTCCGTAGGCCACGGTAACCGCTTTCCATCAGGTAGGCCGTATGCTTGCTTATAATCATTCTCAGAACAATTATAATCATCCTCATAGTGATTATAAACATCTTCATAGCAATTTCCCAGTCACGTCCAAAGTTTGCACTTTGGAACTTGATCAGCTTATTGTTTTGATTAGTAGCTTTATTAGTAGGTATATTATCGGCTTTTGTATATCTGACGTGATAAATGCGATATTTTTTTGCGCTCTATGCATTTGCACTACATGACATTATGTTATGTCAGAGCATTGAGGAATTCTCAGAGCTCTTAGATGCTGACATTTTGTCCATTGTTTTTTTTTTATACCACTTAGTTGGCAGACAAGCACACGGCCCACCTGATGGAAAGTGGTTACCGTGTCCTATGAATGTATGCAACACCAGGGATGTTACACTCATGCAGACTCGTCCTGCCAACCCTAAAGAAACCTTCTAATACCCTTCTTGAAGAACCTCATATTGTAGTCGCTTGGGAAAGCCACCGCGGGGAGTTCATTCCATTTAAATCTAGCCCCGTTAAACAAGTGGTCATTCGTTGCCGTATTATAGAATAGAATGACGAATACATGGGATTTGACGGATATGACAGTCGCCACGTATGTCATTAACGTCAAATGAGATGTATAGGATTTGACATTTATAACATACGTTGCCGACTGTCCCAGCTTTAGCTGGTCCACATTGGATCATTTGCCCGATCCGATCACCGTATCCGTATCGGCGACGCGTATCATAATCGCATATGTGGACGGGTAATGATACGCGTATCACTGATATTTACATTGTGATCGGTGATCGGATCGGGCAAATGATACAAATGTGTACCCAGCTTAACCCGTTGTTCTAGGTGAGCGACGAGCCCGACAGCGTGACAACGCGACGTGATGCGTGGGGTTCCCTCCATCTGGCAGAAACTTAATACTCCGAAATTCATTTGGCATAACTCATTTGGCACAATTTTACTTAATCGAACATTTTCAAGGCATAACGATTTATTTAATAGAATCGTATTTTGGCAGAATGGTCATATAACCGAATTAGCAATGGCATACTCTTCAGTTGGCAGAAAAGTTAAAATTTGTTACAAAAAAGTTAGTGACAGAAATGAATTGCTGCAAATCCGACTTCACGTAGTCTTGTTTGCCCTACCCATAGAGTGTTATTTAAGCCCGCGTAGGCGCGGAGGGGCTCGTGTGGGGCCGCCGGAGCCCCGCAGCGCCGGAGCTGTGACAGAAACGATGCTTGCTGCATTTTTACTGCCTGATGCTTGCTGCATGATACTTGCTGCATGCCTGATGCTTGTTGCATGGTAAATGCCTGATGCTTGCTGCATGCTAAATGCCTGATGCTTGCTGCATGCTGCATGCCTGATAATTGCTGCATGCTGCATGCCTGATGCTTGCTGCATGATGCATGCCTGAAGCATGCTGCATGTCTGATGCTTGCTGCATGCACGTTTCTACTTTTTGATTATTATGCTTTAAAAGTTATGCCAAAAGATGATTCTGACCTACAAAATTATGCGTTATGAAAGTATGACGAATGAGTGTATGCCAAACCTTTTTCTGCAAAATGAAGTTTATGCTATGCGTTGTTATGCGAAACAAAATTGACATAAAAATTTCAGTGAAACGGGGGGGAACCTGATGCGTGACATAATTTTCCATACATTAAGCCGGGTCCAGATATGTATCATTTTCCCGAGCCGATTACCGTATCCGTATCGGCGACACGTATCATGATCGCATTGTGGACGGGTGATGATACGCGTATCACCGATATATACATAATTTATGTGATCATGATACGCGTCGCCGATACGGATACGGTGATCGGATCGGGCAAATGATACATATCTGGACCCACCTTATAAGACGTTTTTACGCGATTAGTAGGATTAGTAGGATACGTGGCGTCTAGTGAAAACGTCATTTAATGTATGGAAAAAATGTGACGCATCGCGTCGCGTTGTTGTCGCACTGTCGGACTTGTCGCTCACCTAGCGACAACGGGTCACCTAGGACAAGACCATACATCATCATTCTATAAATAATATGCCGTGCGCAATTGCATACAATAGAATAGAATAAATTGTCACTTGTCTAAGGGGCTGGTATATAGAAATAGTTAATTGTAGAGTACAATAATTTTACTTTCAAGTGCTTTAGTCGACTTCCACCTGGTGTTTTCGAGTCTAAAGTGTTTGCAGTGTCCGGAGATATCATGGAACCGGGACTTGGTGAGTTGCTATGTTACTTGTAGATTTTTTTTATACTGCTGCAAAATATAAGTAGGTTAAAGCCTTTGGTTTTCCCACTGACAGCACAAAATCTCTCCAGTGAGCTCTGGCTACCCAACTCACCGTCGGAAACACAACACGAGGTTATTTAGCCGCGATATGCTGTAGGGTGTAGGTACTTCCCCAGTCGGACTGCTCGATTGGGTTAAAATTAAAAATAAAATTAAATTAAATATTCTTTATTTCAGATATTATAACATCCATAGTTGGTTAGTAAATTACTTATAAACTATGTTAGTGTCAGGTATTAATTAAATAAAATCATACAGCACACATAATAGTAGATTACCCAACAAGTGAAAAAAAGGTGAATTCTTTTCGAGGCACCAAGTTGTATCCCGAAAGGAGTGAAGGTTTCTCCGGTAGAATCCCGAGCGTAGCGAGGGGTTCTAGAGAGAAACCTGAGTGGATCGAGGGATACAAGAGCCGAGATGAATTCTCTTTTCACGTGTTAGGTACTCAACTTTTCACCATTGACTACGAGAAAACGGTTTCTCTGTGATTATGAATTACATTTTGTTATGGATAGTACACAAAAGAAGCAGCAAATTATCAATAATAGCTACCGCTTTAGCGCGAAAAGACTCAGGAGTCTTTTCGCGTTCGAGAATATGAGTTTCATTTTCATCACTAGATGAAGTCATTTTATGATTATGAGACAAACATAAACTTTTACAAGGAAAATTACACAGAAAATGGCGGCATTTTTTTTTCTTAATTTAAACTGAGCCACATTCCATCCAGCCAGTGATTACATTTAGGTGGCTTTTAGTGCGTTTTTATAGTGAGAGTGTGCAACCTCTTTGTATGTTTCACTAGAATCCGTACATTCGCGCATGTTCCAAATTCAAATTTTTTTATTCACTCGGTGGAACAAAGAGCGTTTTATTCACTGTTTTTGATGAATCACGGGCCCTTTTTTGAGTGTCAACGGTGAAAAATAAATTAACAAATTTCTCAAATAAAATAAAATAATGTCAAAAATAAATAAAATCAAATAAAATGTCAACAATGTAAAATAAAATCAAAGAAAATGTCACAGAAAATTCACAACATGGACATTGGGTAGGTAGCTGTTCCCGTTGGGGTTGAGGCCGCTCCGTCTCTTCCCGTGGCTGTCGTAGAAGGTGACTAAGGGATAGGGCTGCCCCCCTAGACAAGTGGCAATTCGTTGCTCGGCGTATGATGGAATAGAATGACAAATGTATAGGATTTGACGTTTTTGACATTCGTTGACGCCTGTCATATACGTCAAATCCCATACATTTGGCATTCTATTCCATCATACGCCGAGCAACGAATTGCCACTTGTCTAGAGGGGCTGGTCTCCAACCGACTATAAATATACAGTCGATGTCAAAGTGCCCGCTTAACGGTAATAGGTGCACCGCGTATTACATAGAACCGAAAATCATCGTTGACAATGTGGGTGTTACTATGCCTCTGCCTACCCCTACGGGGATTTACAGGCGTGAATATATGTAATGTATGTGTCGCAGCCAAGTAGCTTAATCAGCCGTTCAATTAACCGCCTAGCCTGTTAACTAAACAGAGCCGTTCAATTAACCGCCTAGCCTGTTAACTAAACAGAGCCGTTCAATTAACCGCCTAGCCTGTTAACTAAACAGAGCCGTTCAATTAACCGCCTAGCTTGTTAACTAAACAGAGCCGTTCAATTAACCGCCTAGCCTGTTAACTAAACAGAGCCGTTCAATTAACCGCCTAGCCTGTTAACTAAACAGAGCCGTTCAATTAACCGCCTAGCTTGTTAACTAAACAGAGCCGTTCAATTAACCGCCTAGCTTGTTAACTAAACAGAGCCGTTCAATTAACCGCCTAGCCTGTTAACTAAACAGAGCCGTTCAATTAACCGCCTAGCTTGTTAACTAAACAGAGCCGTTCAATTAACCGCCTAGCTTGTTAACTAAACAGAGCCGTTCAATTAACCGCCTGGCTTGTTAACTAAACAGAGCCGTTCAATTAACCGCCTAGCCTGTTAACTAAACAGAGCCGTTCAATTAACGGCTTGAAGGATATTCAGCCGTTTGATCAAATGGCTAGGCAAATGGTTTGAATCGATGACGTTTAATCAAACAGGCCCTCGATTCTACTAAAGCACAACCACTGTCATACCGCAGAACCTGCAAAAAATGTCATTGAATTTTAGACCTTATTTCTATAGAGTTACAGTCAAAAATTCAATGAAAAGATTTTCATTACACTCTTTCATTCACTCTACAAAAAGCCTTTTAATTTTAAACTTAAACTGCATTACTTTAAAGGCTAAAATTAAATGGAATTTTCTTGCAGTGACAGTGGCACGATAGTGATTTGCTATAGCAGAATCGAGGCACAGCTAGGCAAATAACTTGTTTGTGCACGGCATCATTCTGTTCTACAATACATTGGTCAACGAATTGCTACTTGTCTAGGGGGTACTTGTGCATGAAGTTTAAAAAAAAAAAAACATTCAGAATTTTATACAAAACTAGCTGACCCTGCGAACTTCGTACCGCCTATATGAAGAACAGCTCGACCGATTTTGTGCAAACTTCACATAAACCATCTAATAAATAGTCCGAACAAAGCCTAAACATTTGGTTTGGATAGGTGAGCCCGTTCTTGAGTTATAAAATAACAACGAAAAGTGGCATTGATTTTTATATATTAGAAGATTAGAAGACTAATTGTCCCGGCGAACTTCGTATGGCGGTATTTTTCCCGTTCCCGCTGCACTTATTTTCTCACCGTTTAAACGTTCCCTGGACATCCACAAATATTTCAAGACTAAAATTAGCCAAATCGGTTCAGCCGTTCCTGAGTTATAAACTAACAACGAAAAGTGGCATTGATTTTAGGATTACTATGGTTGTTCCTTGAGATTATTAAAAAATTACATTATTTTTACAGGTTTATCTGTGGCAGACAGAGCTTTGTTGGTCAACCAAGTCAATATTATATTCCACTCGGCAGCTAGCGTCAGGTAAGCACTTAAAACTGTATAGTTAGATTTGAATCAGGTGGCAGTCACTTCACGGAAAATATCGAGGTTCAGCCATGTCGCAGTTAAGGTGCGTACAAATTATATAGCATAACATGTTATAAAACAATGTTATATAACATGTTTCAGTAATGTAGACACTGAAGTTAGTACAATGTTGCAAAGTTATAAAACAATGTTAGATAATGTGGACGTGTTATATAACACAAGTTATACTACATGTTACATAATCTGTACGCACCCTTAGACTAGGAAAACCGGACCCGGTGTAAAGGAGCCCAGAACACTGGCCGCATTTCCTCGTTGGATCGTAATGGCTAGCCTTTGCACCAGGTACGAGCCGGAGCGCGAGTCTCCAGTTTTTTCGCTTATTCGTCAACCTATATCCGCCACCAGTTTCGTTGCTTCTATGCCCCTATTAGTAAAAACCTCAGGTTCGGAACCTCCTTGGTGTACCTTTTTACTCGTAATTTGCTTTACGCGCGCAATTTTTTTTCATTTCCTTGCTGAGATGTATGAAAAATAACGTGTTTCATTAGAGTCCAAAGATTTTTTAACTCATACTCTTTTGATTCCCTCGCTAACGCTCTGGATTATAATTTGTGAATCACTCGTTACGCTCGTGATTCAATTTTAGAGTCCTTCGCTTACTCGGTCATTAAAATTGAGTACACAGTTAAAAAGTAACTTTTCATTCTTTTATAACAATTAATAACTGTTAACTTTTATATTTTTAGGTTTGACGACACCTTAAAGTTTGCTGTACAAATGAATTTAAAAGGGACAATAGAGACGCTTGCTTTAGCAACAGAAGTTAAAGATCTTTGTGTAAGTATTACAAATGATACTATTGAATATTTAAAATCCTGAATTTCTTGAAAAAATCTTATTTATTTGCGAATCTGTATACAAAAAATAGGTTAACAAATATATTATTTAGGAATGACTTAGGGGCCACGTGATTTGAAGACCCGAGACGACATGCAGTTTTAGTTGGTCCGAGTCCAACTTAACCGCCCTTCAGCGGCCGTATCCCACACAAAAAAGGGACACTGCTGATGTTGCAAGCGTCTGTGGGTTATAAGAACCCCTTACATACTATTAAATGAGGGTTATAAAGGTTATAATTATTCGTTCCAGGTGTTTGTTCATGTGTCAACCTCCTACTCCAACACTAACCGGGACCCCATAGAGGAAGTCCTGTACCCTCCCCTGGCTGATTGGAGAGACACCCTGGCCGTTTGCAAAGCTGTTGATGATTACACGTTGAAAATTTTAACACCCAAGTAAGTACATTTTAAAGGTTCCGTTGGATTTTTAAAACCGCAATAGCTTTTACCCGTGTGTTGCTCTTACTCCTCCCTTGCGGTGTCGTACAAGGTGACTAGGGATAGGGCTGTTTAACATCAGACAGATATATACAGCCCAGACTCAGCCTCAGATACATGGCTCGAATCAACAATAGTGCCCGGAATACGGCAATACGCTCACCCCCTATTACGTGGGACCTAATACAATGATTGGTGAAATGTGGGTGTTAATTCACCTCTGCCTAACCCTCCGGGGATAAAGGCGTGATTGTATATATAATAGCTCACAGCCGAGGCAAGAGTTTGATCTGCAAATACATGTCTGCGGTGACAAAAATGATTCTTGCGCATGCCCAACTATCAGCAAAGTCTCCCAAACTAAATACCTGGGTGTTATCGTTGACCAAAATTTATCGTGGTATCCCCATATTGAAATGGTCTCAAAAAGAATCAGAAAGCTTAGCTGGGTGTTCAGAACATTAAGGCATGTTGTTCCAAAAACTGTCATAACTAACCATGGCTCCCAAAGGAATCTCCTAAACGAGATATATGTCGCCTTAGTCCAGTCGGTGCTACAGTACTGTATCCCTATATGGGGAGGTGCACTAAAAACCCGGTTTCTTGAGATCGAAAGAGCACAGAGGGCACTAATTAAGTCAATGTATTTTAAAAACCACAGATACGCGACGGACAGCCTCTACCAGATTAGTAACCTGCTCACCGTTAGACAACTGTACATCCTTCGTATTACTTTAAAGAAACATAGAACCCTTCCGTATGATCCAACTGTCCTATCTAAAAGAAGGGCATACGTCGTGGAACAACCCCAGCAAACCTTAACAATGTTTGGATGTAGACAATACGAAAAACGCGCGGTGCAAATTTATATCAAAATAAACAAATGCACAAACATATATACATTACAATCTCACAAGTGCAAAAAAGTATTAGAGGACTGGTTAAAGTCACTTACATACGTAGAAACGGAGAAACTCATAGAGCATATTAAATAGTGGCCTCACTTCTCATACGCAAGCACACCCCACTTCCCCACGTCCACACACATCGACGCACAAACACACACACACACACACACACACACACACACACACACTCACACACTCACACACGCGCGCACGCAAACACACATACACACACACACAAACACACACTCACACACGCGCACGCACACGCCAACACACATACACATATATATTCTTTATTTATTTTAATTGTTGAAGTTATTATTGATTTTATTTGTTAATTATTCATCAAATTTATTTGCAAGGAAAATTACAAGTTAAAAATAATACTAAATTAAATTAAAACTACAAACTATTATTACTAAAATAAACTAAATTAAATAAATAAAATATTTACATGCATAATGCGTCGTGAAATTCCTCCACATCGTCGCCGACCGGTAACGTTCCCAGAAGGCTGGCAGCATTGCCACGTTGAATGGCAATGCTTATTCTCTGTGCAAGATAATAACCAGCCTTCTGGTCACGTGTAGCGTCGATCAGCCGCTTTGTCAAATCTTTGTATACAATGCGTGCACTTGGGCCCCATGTCCCCAACGTTTCAACCCCAAACGGCTCAAATATATAATCACCTGTTAGATTACAGTATTTGCGCCGTTTGAGGTTTTCCGCAGATGCAGCAGCAGCACCGGCACAGCCTGCTGTGCCTGAAAGATGTGAAGGCGCAAGGGTGTCGACGCATGTTGCATCCCACACCAAAGGCCTACCCATCTTCCAAGGCAGCAACGACATACCATCCGGTCTCTTGCCATCCTCACGCGCCAGACCATTAGGTTCACGAATGGCTGGCACGCCAGCAGTGGCAAGAGCACGGCGGATAATGTCGTTGATGCAGGCGTGTCGCGACATACGCCCAGCGCTTCTGCTGCATGAAAGGCCATGGTGCCCAAGGCTGTCAACAGCTTCACCGCAGTGGCAACGATGGGGAGAAACGCACGGCGCTCCTAGGCGAAGGCAAGTGGCAAGGCGGAAAGTAGTATCGTCCAACATAGTACCTATGTTGGGCGATGGAAGTGCCTGAATCCAGAGACCTGACTCCCATTCCCCCACAGCCAACAGGCGCGCACGCTCTGAAACATGGGAAGACGTGCGTATTAAACTGTCTCTTACCAGCTTGCAGAGCGGCGCATCCCATTGTCTCTGGGAGAAAAGGTTACCAGGCAATTCAGTGTTGGGACAAGCAACCTTCCAAGCATTAATGGCATCGGACTTGCACGACACCTCAGAGTTAACCTGTGTATTTATAAGAATTTTCCTGGTTAACTCCTCAGTGCCGTGGACCGATGACAAAAATGCTGGAAGGCTAACATCAGAAATTTTGCGAACGCCGAGACCACCCAAGCGAACTGGTAAGGACGCTTGGAGCCAGGCTCGGTCGTTCAAGGCCACATTTAGAATTTCGCTGAGAGTGTTTTGAAGAATGTTGTCAATTTTTGCCAAAAGTGTCAAATGTTGCCAAAATTGGGATGAACGAAGTGCATGAGTAAATTTAGGGACAAAAAGGCAAAACCGAAGTATAGTAAAGGCTGAATGAACACTTATTTTTTGTAAACGATCTGCAATATTTTCAAAATTTTGAATTTTTTCCTCAATAAATGAATGAAATCCATCTTCCAGAACTGGGGACCCCAGGAGGCGCAGAGAAGCTTTTTCCAGAATTTTGATATTGGGAGCTAAATGGTTAAATTTTTGTATAGTCGAGGGTCTGTCTGTAGTGTCACTAATAAAGATTTCACATTTGTCTGAGTTGAGTTGTAAGCCAATGGATTGAAATTTATTTTTCATGAGTTCTAAATCTTGTAGCACTGTTTGTATATCACCCCCTAAAGTCCCGTCATCTAGGTACCAGATGTTGAATTTTGAATTTAACTGTTGTATGATTGGATGTATTGCTAGACTGAAGATGACTGGTCCCAAAGGGTCACCTTGCTGGCAACCAACTGCTGATTCCAAAAGATGATCCTTATAAACTAATTTTGTAGGGTGTCTATAGCACTGCCAAAGGAATTTATATATATGAGGGGTTTCTAATTTTGCTTGGGTCAGCAAGGTATCCCTATTCACTGAATTGAAGGCATTCCTCAGGTCAACCTTCAAAATGACCTCACCTTCACCGCTGCCAAGGTACGTCGAAAGTGCGTGTATGGCAGCCTCACAGCCCCCTTTTGAACCGAAACCAAGTTGAAGGGGCTGGAATTTTGCTGCAAGTTCGGTACTATAGTACTTGCAGCAAATTTTGGCTGCCAACCGCCGTAAGGTACTTCCTACGGCAATGGGACGAATGCCACCATCCCTTTTACGCAGAGCACATAGGTTGGCCCCATATAAAATATGAATGATACCTTCGTCCACATTGCCGGAGAGCATCAAGTTCACTAAAGCCGTCAGCTCCTTCAGAAGGGCATCGCCAGCCTCCCCAGCGCTCGGACACATTAGATCTTTAAGATGCTGGGGGGTCAGGCCGTCAAGACCAGCAGCAGATCCACTCCGGAAGGAGCAAACGGCTGTGAAAACGTCCTTGGCAGTAATACTGAGAGTTTCAGTGTCATCACTCGGTGGTTCTGGGAAAGAGAGATCAATTGAAGCCGGTGGATGCTTACTCTGCAGACCCGCGAGCGTGTCTGGAGAGTAAGGTGCCACCACATCGCTGCTAAAAAGCAACCTCGACGCGCCCCTGATATCACCTTCCCTTATTTTATTTTCAATGTATTTATACTTATTGGATTGAGGGTTAAAGGTATGGTTTAATTTGGATTCAAAATGATACGTGTTGTTAGAACAATTTTCTTTAATTTGGGTTGTCAAAGATCTTTGTGTACTATTGTTTTTAATGTGTAATATTCTGTAAGGGAAGGTTAACAATTGCTCCCAGGCAGATATGGAGTTCACACTAACGACATGTTTGATGCAATTTGCCAATTTTTGAGCCACAGAAGGCCTTGCGCCTCTGGGAATTCTTTTTAAAACCGGGACGGAATTTTTCATTTCACTTAAAGATTGCCAAAAAGGAATTTGGGAGGTGTTAGGTGGAACTCCACTATCTACGGAGATCGTGGGACTTGGAAGTACATGTTGACATTTGTGGATTTTACCAATATGCACTTTCAAGCCCCGCTCACCTTTGAAGAACCGGGCCTGGGAACAGTATGGGCAGCGCACGAAGTTACTTGAAGAAGAAGATTGACCTGAACACATATCCACATTGTCACTGCCGTTAGAGTTTTGATTCATTTTAATCACTTACACTATTTATATATATATATATTTTAAAAAAACACTACGAAAAATATAAACATTTTGTATAAACAAGATTTGACACTGTTCTGACTTCTGACGCTTGCGCCTTCGCATCTTAGCAACGCGAGGACCGACGCGACGCCCCCGCGTTGCTCTAGGATACGCTGCGTCTTCTGTCCTCCGTGGCTACGTTGTTCTCAGCTGCAGGTGCATGGGAGAAGCAACAATTGATCTCTATTCGCATGGCATACGTAGATCTCTATATCTACGTCTTTATTATCTCTACGTGCTTCGCCGCTAGCCACGCGAATGGCCACAAAATAAATATGCACAAATTTTCTCCCAGATATAATTTTATATATATATAATTTATATAATTCTCTCCAATTCCAAGAAATAATTTGATACGACCAATAAATAAATTTTACTGAAATCAACTGAAATATTATATTTACATTGGCTTTAAATTATGAATATTTAATATTATTTAGTAATATTTCGTAACATATTTCATAGGGCTAGCGCCATTTCCTTTAACTAAACTTGTTAATTAATTTTAATAATTTTAATTTGATTTTGGTTTGATTTTAATTCTAATTTGATTCTAATTTGATTTTAATTTGTTTTTGATTTGATTTTGATTGAATTGAATTTTAATTTTAATATTTATATTTATTGATTTATTTTAATTTTTGATTTCTTTTTTATTTTGATTTCTTTTTATTTTGCTTTTATTTTATTTTTTACCTTGTCTTATTTGGATTTTTATATTTATTTTGTTTAATTTGTCTTTTTCGATTGTTGCATGGACTATGAAATAACTTAATCATTTATTGTATCGATATGTGAGATCGGGCCCTCCTAATACAGGCATCATTTGCTTACCAGGGGGGTCCAACTACTATGTCATAAATAAGTTTAAAATGAATAAATGAATCTGAATCTGAATCTGAATCTGAATTGTATGTATGTATGTATGTATGTATGTATGTATGTTGCTCCTACTGTTTACGACCTCTCTAACCAGAGCTGATCTATGGGGAGCACAAAAGCCACCTATACCCTTCGTCCCGCTATCGGAGAATCTTCCCCCTGGACGGGACCTTGCCTGAACCATCTGGACGTTCTTAAATAGAGTTCTAACGGTCGAAGTAACGAAAACCGGATTTAATGGGGTCTTTCAGAAGAGGTGGACATTTTATTTATTTATCCATACTAATATTATAAATGCGAAAGTAACTGTTTGTCTGTCTGTCTGTCTATCTGTCTGTCTATCTGTCTGTTACGCTTTCACGCCTAAACCACTGAACCGATTTTGATGAAAGTTGGTATAGAGGTAGATTAGACTTTGAGTAAGGACATAGGCTATGTTTAGTCGCGATAACCGACATCCACGCGGGCGGAGCCGCGGGCAAAAGCTATTTAGATATATTTTATTATAATCTCGGTGGTCTAGCTACAATGCTTCGATATCCTAATGTCATCATTGGGTTGTGGATGTGGAGGTCAGAAGGCAGTCGCTTCACGGAAAATATTGAGGTCTAGCCAAATCCGCAGTTAAGACTGGTAAAGCGGACCCCAAAATCCGAGGTGTAAGCTTCGGATGCGACTGGGAATTAACGCGAGGATGACGATTATTTTTTATTATAATCTTTTTTATTTCCTCAGGTACTTGGGAGAGATGCCTAACACTTATACCTTCACCAAGCAGTTGGCTGAACACGTGGTCAGCGAGCACAGAGGACAACTGCCTATCGTTATAGTTAGACCGTCTATAGGTAATTGTGTAGTCTCGATCTCTCAATCTTTCCAATGAGCATCATCATGTCATCTATCTATTATAGATAGATGACATGATGATGCTAGAAGATATAATATCTTCTGTACATCTATCTACTAGTCTTCCGCCCGCGGCTCCGCCCGCGTGCATCTCGGTTAACGCGACCTTTGCTCATATCTCCGGTTCTACTCGACCGATTGCGATCAAACAAACGTAAGATTTTAAGTCTGACTAAATATTTTTTTTAATTTCCTGTCTGTTTGTCTGTTTGTCCGCGATGGACGCAAAAACTACTTAACGGATTTTGATTCAGTTTTTTTTGTTAGAACGGGCTTGGTCAGACTTAAAATGTTACGTTTGTTTGATTGCAGTCGGTTGAGAAGAACCGGAGATATGAGCAAAGGTCGCGTTAACCGAGATGCACTCCGCGTGCATCTCGGTTAACGCGACCTTTGCTCATATCTAGGGAATGCTAGTGGACAAAATAAAGTTATATGATTTGTTTCAGTAATATCGAGTATATCGGAACCATTTCCTGGATGGATAGAGAATCTCAATGGTCCTGTGGGAATATTCGTGGCTTGTGGAAAAGGTAAAAATATAGATAACGAATCACCATCATTAGAAGACCCTTCTTTTTCGTGCAGAATATCTCTCGGATGCACCTTTGCCGCCTGGCAGTTATGTAGGAGCCAACTATCACCACAAAACCGGAGATGACCCACGGTCAAGGGATATATCCTGGGCAGCACGAGTGTGACGCCCTTGGTGTTGCATACGTCCATAGGCCACGGTAACCACTTTCCATCAGGTGGGCCATGTGCTTGTCTGCCACCTAAGTTGTATAAAAAAAAACAATAATTATGTGCCTTATGTTTTAGGTATTATGAGGACATTCCACGCGAAGGCAGATATAATATGTGACTACATGCCCGTGGACTCCTGTGTGAGGCACATCGCTGCTGCAGCGTGGATAAGAGGAACGAAAAAGTATGAAACTAATTGTTTAAAATCGGAAAAAGTGAAATCCAGCTCGGGCGGGACTCGAACCTCCGATCTTTCCCTTACAGGGGGAATACTCTGACCACTGAACCACCGAACTTCGGCCAAATTTTCCTTTACATCCATCTTAGGGCGACGCGACGGATGGAGCCATCTACCGATATTCGTACGAACTATCGGAATCAATGAATGATGTTGCACTCATTTTTAAACATTGATTTTTGATAACTCCGCCCAACCAATTGAATTATTTTTTTAGTATTTAGTATGCTAATCTAAAGAAATCGTCATTATCATTGCCTATTCGCGATACTGTTACCGTTACTATCATTGACACCTCCGTAGTTTTCAAACGCCTCTACTAGATGGCGCTCTACTAAGTTTCGTAGTTCCGACTACGAAATTTACCACTGCCACCTAGTAAAGGGCTTGAGAACTAGCATACACATTGACATAACAAGTAGATGGCGCTTTTATCAATTTAATTTTCTGTCTTGATAGGCTTGAACCAACAGAAGACATCCCAATATACAACTGCTGCACCCGAGACCTGACAAACATCAGAATGGGTGACCTCGTGGAGATAGCGAAGACGAGCGCAGCGGAGATGCCACTTAACGACACTCTTTGGCACACTGGGGGCAAGATCACCAGCAATGATACACTCTACTATATTAAGGTATCAATCAATTAGCCTATTGCAGTCCACTGCTGGACATAGACCTCTCCCAATGTATGCTATCTCTACCGAATTATTATTCAACCTTACCGGTTTCGCCGGTATACCTACATAATTTTAAAACTACTACTACTAGTTATATCGTAGTGTTTAACAATTGGAATGTTAATAACTGTTAATGTAAACCTTTGAGAATGCCTTAGGGCGAAACCGGACAGGTCAATATTAAATATCGTGGAAAAGTACAAGTGTGTTATCAATATGTGTATTTATATTGTTTAGTTTTATCGTTACTCATTGATTTTCTTTCAGGTCATCTTACAACATTTATTGCCAGCCATTTTGGTGGATACAATCCTTTGGTTGTCGGGCAGAAAACCTATGTAAGTACTTACTCGGAAATATTTCGATCAAACTAAGGTTTTATATTATGAATCATCAAACACTCATGGCTCATGACATGACACTCAAGCCTGCCATGAAGTCTTATAACAGTTCAATAATATATATACTACGACTAGGTACTAGCTGATCGCGGCTCCGCCAGCGTGGAATTCGGATCCCTTTCCCGCTGAACTGGCTGTTCAGCTGACCCTTCTTGCGCAGCTTCACTCGTGACATATTTTGAACTCCCGCTGCACTCTATTAACCCATAATATTCTCGTAAAGTGCCCATAATTAAATTGATTTCAAATAATGTTTCTGTACCCCGATTATACAAGGCAGCTCCGTGATATGATCTGATAACTTACATTTCCAGGTTGGTGAAAATCCAGCGTCGCATCTACACAGCTGGGCTGGCTCTCCGCTACTACCTGACGCAGCAATGGACATTCGACCATACAAACTTCTTAGCTCTTCGCACTTCTTTGAAGGAGGAAGACAGAAATAGTTTTTATCCACAGCTGGAAAACGTGGATATTCCTTCGTATCTGGCTGAGTCATGTTATGGGGGCAGGAAATATTTGCTGAAGGAGAAAGATGAGGATATTCCTAGGGCGAAGGTTCATTGTTATAGGTAAGTAAGTAGAATAAAGTAGGAGGTAGCAGACAGCCTCTGTCGCGTGGCGGTAGTGAACGAGGCCGCTATGCAGGAGGCGCGGGTTCGATCCCCGCTCAGTGCAAATATTTGTATGCATGAATTTGAGTATTTTTTTTTAAAGGATATTAGCAACCGAAATTACTAATATTCCCGTTAACCCCTCCAACTAAGCTAAATTGCTTGTGTTAGGAGTGGGTTAACGTCGGTAGTGTAATGGCCAGGATTCGAACCCGGGACCTCTCGATCGTAAGGCCGACCCCTTAACCACTAAGCTACCGACGCTTAGATTTGCATTGGTCTGGTCGTGCCTCGGAGAGCACGCTAAGCCGTCGGTCTCGGTTGCCATACGAACATCTATGGCAGTAGTTACGAGTAGTTGAAGCCCTAAAAAGTCCAACAACGGTTTAGCTGCAATGTTTCGATATCGCCCAATGTGGCTATTGGGTTGTGGAGGTCAATGACAGTCGCTTCACAAAAATATGGAAGTCCAGCAAAATCCGCGGTTAGACGGGTTGTGGCGATACCACATGTACACAGCGCCATCTAGCGACAGCAAGCCGAACTACTACGTCACTACGAATCCTGCATCGCGAAAGTGAAGTTCCAGCGCTGGTACAAGCTATATGTATACAACATCCCAACGACAATCGTAGGGCCGCGGCCCGCCAGGTGTGATCACCTTGCCTGGTCGGAGGATCCTCCCTTTGGTTGGAGGAACATTACCTCCACAGGGTAAAGCGGACCTCAGACTCCGAGGTGAAGTTTCGGATACACCTGGGATTAACCCTAGGGTGAAGAAGAAGTAAGGTGAGGAGGACACGATGGTATTACCGTCCCAATCGAGCAGTCTGTATGGGGAAGTACCTCCGCCTACAGAATACCGCGGCTAAATAACCTCGGGTTGTGTTCCCGACGGTGAGTGGAGTAGCCAGAGCTCACTGGAGAGGTTTTGTGCTGTCAGTGGGAAGGCAATAGCTTGTCCTACTTATCTTCTGCGCTGACGGCACAGAATCTCTCTGTTCTTACAGGGTCGGCAGCACGAGTGTGACTCTCCTTGTGTTGCACTCGTCCATAGGCCACGGTAACCACTTTCCATCAGGTAGGCCGTGTGCCTGTCTGCGACCTATCTTGAAGTACTAGATACATAGTTAGTTTTATATCTTATCTTATAATTATATAAAAATCAATTGCTGTTCGTTAGTCTCGCTAAAACTCGTGAACGGCTGGACCGATTTGGCTGACTAGCTTGAAATATTTGTGGATGTCCAGGAAAGGTTTAAAGGGGCTAAAATATAATTATGGCGGTACGAAGTTCGCCGGGTCAGCTTGTTACTGCTTGTACCTAATAAAAGCATATTATAATGATCAATTTCTTCTTTCAGAATGTGGGCTCTGGACAAAGCATGTCATGTAATATTCTACGGAGCGATCTTCTACTGGATACTACGAAAACTAATTACCTACTAATAATTATTACAACACGTTGTATTAGATATTAGATAGATAGATAGATAGATATGTAAGATAATTTTATTGGTTCTATAAATATACATAAGTAAGAACGAATGATAATATGAGCTTCTAGTTTGTTTTCTGATTATAAAACAATGTATTCCACCCCATCTCTTTCCCCGCGATGCTGCGTGGTTCCCGGCAGAGTAGAATTTGGACCACCACATCTCTTCCCATGCGGTTTCGTACAAGGCGACTAAGGGATATGGCTGTTTAGATAGATATATACAGCCCAGACTCAGCCTCAGATGCATGGCTCGAGTCAACAATAGTGCCCGGAATTTGGCAATATTCCCGCCCCCCTGTTACGTGGGACCTAATACAATGATTGGTGAACTGTGGGTGTTAATTCACCTCTGTTTAACCCTCTGGGGATGAAGACGTGATTGTATGTATGTATGTAAGTAACTTGTATTATCATAACTACAATTTTTCACCACCACATTAGCTCCATAGGTAATGGTGTGTGTTCATACGAATTATTCAACATGATACCCAAGGCTACATTCTATCATCGCACCTCTCGGCACAGACAGAGAACCCATGTTCACACGTTACGACTGCACACAGTAGGTACGCACAGCCTTCCGGAACGTTAGGTCCTTTCACCGGAATGTCTAGTCGGTTCATTAGATCTCTTTCCCTGAAAGTCCACTTCCCCGAACGTCCACTTCCCTGAATGTCCACTTACCTGAATGTCCATTTACCTGAACGTCCACTTCCCCGAACGTCCACTTCCCTGAACGTCCACTCTTCTCAAGCCAGGTATGTAACGAACTTCATCTCTCGCATGCTTCTTCTTCCTCCTAGCGTTAATTCCCAGTCGCATCCGAAGCTTTCAGCTCGGAGTCTGGGGTCCGCTTTTACCAGTCATAGCTACAGATTTGGCTAGACCTCGATATTTTCCGTGAAGCGATTGCCATCTGACCTCCACGACCCTATGTTAACATTAGGCGATATCGAAGCTTTGCAGCTAGACCGTTGTTTTTTTTGGACTTTTTAGGGCACCAACTACCCGTAACGATTGCCATAGATGTTCTTATGGCAACCGGGACCGACGGCTTAACGTGCTCTCCGAGGCACGACCAGACCAATGCAAATACCCATATTTAATGCACACAAATATTTGCACTGAGCGGGGATCGGACCCGCGCCTCCTGCGTAGCGGCCGCGTTCACTACCGCTACGCCACGGAGGCTGTCAATCTCTCGCACGCTAAAACTGTGGAAATAACTCTCCGCCGTGGTTTTTCCTAGCGACTACAGTAAGGGGTTCTTCAAAAAGGGCATTAGAAGGTTCTTACTTTCTTCAAAAAAATTATGTGCAAGTAGGTATTTAGTATTTCTATGTATAATTCATTAGCTCTAAATATCAAAATTATAGAAAAAAATTCTTTACGTCTCCTTAATCCTTAATCACCTACACCTCATTTATACAGGAAAAAATTAGTTTTTAGAAAAGAAAGAAAGAAAAAAGAAAAAGAAACCTCATACACCAAACCTCATTATGTATTTCGTTGTTTTTCGTCCATTTATTTAGGTCCAAAAATAAAAGTGCCGGTCAAAGAAAACAAATGTAATATTCCGCTAGAACTTGTCCTCATTAGCATTTTTTACTATCGCGTAAAGGCTGAGGGACTACTGCTCTCTGCTTTATTTGGGTTCAAAAATCTTGGAAACGTACATTTTCAATAAAATAAATGATTGAAAAGGAATGAAAAATATCGTATTATAGTGGAAGAATAGTTGATAAAAGCAATAAATGATAAAGCAATAAGAATAAGCACTGAATAATAAAATACACGTGCAATAATAGTGTTTGATTGCACTTCACCCTGCTCGTGTTTTATCTATGATAATGTATGTATTAATGTTGACGAACCTGGAGATGACGTAACTACTTTCATCCTCGAATCATCCATAAGGCATTGCCATTAGTACCTTGTAACTCTGGTACATGATGAATTGGCAACACATTTACTAGATTCAATTGGAAATGCGGCTTTAACCAATATAAAACAATATTTCTCATTCATTTTCAATAATTCGTATCGTATCATAAAAAATGTATATTTCCAAGATTTTTGAACTCAAATAAAACCGAGGGCAGTGGTCCTTTAGCTTTCTAATGAGCACAAGTTCCAGCGGAATAGCACATTAATTTGTTTTCTTTGACCGGCACTTTTAATTTTGGACCTAAATAAATGGACGAAAAACAACGATATACAGTATGGGGTTTATTTTTTATTGCTTTTATTGACTATTCTTCCAGTATAGAACATTATTTTTCATTCATTTTCAATATTTCGTGTCATAAAAATGTATGTTTTCAAGGTTTTTAAACTCATATAAAACCGAGGGAAGTGGTCCCTCAACTTTGACGCGGTAATAAAAAATGCTAGTAAGAACAAGCTCTAACGAAATATCGTAATTGTTTTCTTTGACCGGCACTTTCAATTTTGGATCAAAAATGTATGCAGCGTGAATGATGTCCTTTAGAGATATGCAGCGGGAACGGGATCAGAAAATATGGCGGTACGAAGTTCACCCGGTCAGCTAGTTTTGTATGTACCTACTAAAATGTAAATTATATTCCGTTAAGTGATTAATGTGCGCATATTTAATGTATTCATGTTCATGCCAATCGACTATTTGTGACAATTGTGACGAGTTCATTTTAATTAAACGTACATAAGCCTATGTACTTACGTAATCAAGAACGACACTCAGTCCTGAATTTCAAAGTCTAATATCTTAGCCGTCTGGAGTAGAATAGGGTCACCCCATCTCTTCCTGTGGGTGTCGTAGAAGGCGACTAAGGGATAGGGCTGTTCTCCATCCGACAGTAAACATACAGCCCATGACTAAGTACCCGCTTGACGGCAATAGGCTCGCCCCCTATCACGTGGGACCGAAAATCATGATTGGCGAAATGTGGGTATTACACCTCTGCCTACCGCTTTGGGGATTTACAGGCGCGACTTATGTACAAACATATCAATCAATCAATCAATTAGCCTACTGCAGTCCACTGCTGGACATAGGCCTCTCCCAATACGCGCCACGTTTGCCGATCCTCCGCCTTCCGCATCCAGTCCGTCCCAGCCACCTTTCGCAGGTCATCAGTCCACCTAGCTAGGAGGTGTTCCACCTTCCGTTTACCTTCGCGCGGTCTCCACTCTAGGACTCGTTTGTTCCAACGGCCATCAGTTCTTCGGCAGATGTGGCCAGCCCACTGCCACTTCAGGTTGCTTATTCTGCGAACATATATGTAGGTAATCTGTCAAATCTGTATCTGTAAATGAGTATCGTTCTGAAATGATTCTGAAGGTGACCGCATATGACAATGATGGATATCTCCTTGGGTGGAAAGGGAGTTTTGGCGCGAACGCGTAGAATGATAAATCGCGGTGTTATTTTATTTTCCGAAATTGATGTGAGTTCGAGTTATTATGTGTAAATATGGTGGAATTTTAGACATAACGTCTTAGAAAACGCGCACAAGAGTAGGAAAGTGAAATATTACAATGGATTGTGATTTCTCGTGTTGGTTTCAAATCTCCGTAAGAAGCCTTTAGTAAAGTTTCCACCACTTTACTGAAGCAGCAATCATCATCATCGTCATCATCATCATCATCAACTCACCATTATCATCATCATCATCCTCATCATCATCCAAATAAAAATAAATATAACTGATGACAAGGCAGCATGGTCATAGAACCTTAGCCTGTTCCGAAAGGAACAAATTAAAAAAAAAAAAAATTGGGTGGAAAGGCAGCCTTATTGTGTTATTGTTACATATGTTTGAATTTTAAAATGTATCTTCTTCCTCCTAACGTTAATTCCCAGTCGCATCCGAAGCTTTCAGCTCAGATTTGAGGTCCGCTTTACCAATCTTAACTACGGATTTGGCTAGACCTCGATATTTTCCGTGAAGCGATTGCCATCCTGACCTCCACAACCCAATGTTAACATTAGGCGATATCGAAGCTTTGCAGCTAGACCGTTGTTTTTGAACTTTTTAGGGCACCAACTACCCGTAACGACTGCCATAAATGTTCTTATGGCAACCGGGACCGACGGCTTAACGTGCTCTCCGAGGCACGTCCAGACCAATGCAAATACCCATATTTAATGCACACAAATATTTGCACTGAGTGGAGATCGAACCCGCGCCTCCTGCGTAGCGGCCTAGTTCACTAGGTACCGCTACGCCACAGAGGCTGTCTGTTTTAAATGTATATGTGTGAATAAAACATTAATATATTCTATTAACATCGATTAACATAATGTGTATTTCATTATCGCAGCTACCTTTTTACCTTTTTTTACCCGACTACGGCGAAGCCAAAGGAGGGTTATGACAGGCTATGTTTGTATGTATCTATCTCTGTATGTTCGTTTGTTCCCTCATAGCTCTTCAACTACATAATAAAACTGGACAATTGAGGTATCGTTAGAAGCGTCTTGATCGTCCGCTGGTTATAGGCTATATGACGTGTCACTGACTCTAATGTGTGACGCCCTCTAGCGGTCATAAAGTACTGCGTTAAAAAATAAACTTGAGATAAATAGACCATGTTTGGTATCAAATTAACACAGCACAACTGATGGCCCACAGACGGCGTGCGTTTTAGTCGGTTCGAGTCCGACATAACCTCCTCCTCCGGCTCAGGCTGGGGAGGCATCCGTGGGGATTTTTCGCACGGTAAAAAAAAAGGAAAAAGACGACTTCGAGGCGAACTGATAGAAACGTATAAGATCCTAACAGCACACTACAATCTGCCAGATATACAGAACATCCTCCTCAGAAGAGACAGTCAACGGCCTTCCCGCGGACACAACCTTCATTTGAAACGAGCTCCCACTGACACGCTGGTTGCCCACCACTTCTTCTGTAATAGAGTGGTCCATCGTGTAGTAGTGGTCCAGTGGTGGAGACAGCCTCCGTGGCGTAGCGGTAGTGAACGCGGCCGCTACGCAGGAGGCGCGGGTTCGATCCCCGCTCAGTGCAAATATTTGTGTGAATGAAATATGAGTATTTGCATTGGTCTGGTCGTGCCTCGGAGAGCATGTTAAGCCGTCGGTCCCGGTTGCCATGAGAACATCTATGGCAGTCGTTCCGGGTAGTTGGAGCCCTCAAAAATCCAAAAACAACGGTCTAACTGCAAAACTTCGATATCGCCTAATGTTAACATTGGGTTGTGTAGGTCAGATGACAATCGCTTCACGGAAAATATCGAGGTCTAGCCAAATCCATGGTTAAGACTGGTAAAAGCGGACCCGAGACTCCGAGCTGAAAGCTTCGGATGCGACTGGGAATTAACGCTAAGAGGAAGAAGAGTGGTCCATAATTGGTAATCTCTGCCGGAGGAGGTTGTTACTGCCACCTCAGTTAACTCGATTTAGAAAGGAAAAAGAATCGACCTCGGGCGGGACTCGAACCCGCGATCGATAAATGCGAAAGTAACTCTCTCTTTCTGTCTATCTGTCTGTCTGTTACGCTTTCACGCCTAAACCACTGAACCGATTTTGATGAAATTTGGTACAGGGGTAGATTGGACCTTGGGAAAGGACATAGGCTATGTTTGGTCGCGATAACCGACATCCACGCCAGCGGAGCTGCGGGCAAAAGCTAGTAAATAAATAAATAAATAAATATTTTCATCGTATGCTTTCGTTCCCTCGTCAGTAGCCCCAAGCCCATGGCATAAAGTAAATAAATACGAAATCTTCTACAACATTCTACACAACCCCTGTTTTTGGACAAGCATACACATACATAGAAACACCCAGATCAATTCAAATATACATATTCATTCATATAAATACATAATATGGATAAATTATTAAAGGTTTAAATTAAAGTAATTCAATGACATAATATAAACTATAGATGCGTTAACCGCACTGTAACGGTCGTTCCCAATAACATACCTACAGTTAAAGGTAAAGGTAGTTCCTTTGTCAAATCCTATTGTTATTTTGCTTCTATTAATTGCGTTACCATAGAGATTGATGACGTTTTTATCCTTTCTAATGTCAAAACTGACAGTAGATAGGTTATTGGGAACTTCCGTAAATGGTAACAAAAATCCTTATTTCTATTTGTATTTTTTTATTTGCAAGAATATTACATGTCAGTGTACATAATTTGCCAATTCACAGTAGGTAATTCACAAGTGGGTTATTGTCTGATTGCAACCACATCTTATCTCAATTATAATCCTAAATCCTTCGATTAAGAAAGAGAAAAGAGAATCGACTTCAGGCGGGACTCGAACCCGCGATCTTTCCCTTACAGGGGGAATGCTCTGACCACTAAGCCACCGAGACCGCACGAAGCCAATTTCTCAAGTCTTTGAGGCGACGGTGGAGCCATCTACCGATACTCGTACGAACTATCGGAACCAATGAATGATGTTCCTCTATATTGATTGGATGGATTCCCAAGGTATAATCTATCTCTATAACAAATTTCATCAAAATCGGTTCAGTCGTCTAGGTGTGAAAGCGTAACAGACAGACTGAGTTACTTTCGCATTTATAATATTAGTATGGAAGTATGAATATGGATTATTGACACCATCACTACAATATATACCTATAGGATCATCACTAAATAATATTATAAAACAAAGTCGCTATCGCTGTCTGTCCGTCCCTATGTATGCTTAAATCTTCAAAACTACGCAACGGATTTTGAAGCGGTTTTTTTATTAGATAGAGTGATTCAAGAGGAAGGTTTATATGTATAATACATGCATAATATTGTAGAGAAACACTGATAAATTTAGAGATATGCAGCGGGAACGGGATCAGAAAATATGGCGGTACGAAGTTCGCCGGGTCAGCTAGTAAATAATAATTTATTCGTAATGCATAAAATTATTGACAAAATGCCGTACCTATACGTCTTCACATAAGTTGCTGTAAGTTTTTTTTAACTCAATTTTTGCGCCATTGTTAAAAGCAGATATTATAATGTTCCTGTATACCGCATCTATATACAATAATACGTCGTTGAACTAACTTTAATTAATTAAAAATTAAGCGTGCGTTGAATATCTAAATATTGACGTCATTTACATAAATAGTTCAAAAAGTTCAAGAATACTAAAAAGTATCCGTCGGTGTGTTTATTAACTATTTTACTATCATTTACGATTTGGAGAAAACATAATGTCTCAATTGAATTGATTCAGTCGAACAATACTTTTATTAATACTTGTATTATATTTGAAGCAATACTATTTGAGTTGGATATAGAAGATTACTGAATTCAATAAGAAGGTATGTCAATCAATCAATTAGCCTACTGCAGTCCACTGCTGGACATAGGCCTCTCCCAATACGCGCCACGTTTGCCGATCCTCCGCCTTCCGCATCCAGTCCGTCCCAGCCACCTTTCGCAGGTCATCAGTCCACCTAGCTAGGGGGTGTTCCACCTTCTGTTTACCTTCGCGCGGTCTCCACTCTAGGACTCGTTTGCTCCAACGGCCATCAGTCCTTCGGCAGATGTGGCCAGCCCACTGCCACTTCAGGTTGCTTATTCTACGAACATATGTAATCTGTGAAATCTGTATCTGTAAATGTGTATCGTTCTGAAATGATTCTGAAGGTGACCGCATATAACAATGATGGATATCTCCTTAGGTGGAAAGGCAGCCTTATTGTGTTATCTACACTTCTACACTAATATTATAAAGAGGAAAGATTTGTACCTATTTTTGTATGTTTGTATGTTTGTAATGAATAGGCTCCGGAACTACTGTACCGATTTCAATAATTCTTTCACCTATAGAAAGCTACACTATCTGGGAGTAACATAGGCTATATAACATCACGCTACTACTAAAGGGAGCGGAGCAGTGAGCATAAATGTCAATAAATCGGGCAGATTTCCATTCATTAAAGTTGGACCGGAATCCGATTTCCACGCGGGCGGAGCCGCGGGCAACAGCTAGTTGTTACATATGTTTGAATTTTAAAATGTATCTTCTTCCTCCTAACGTTAATTCCCAGTCGCATCCGAAGCTTTCAGCTCGGAGTCTGGGGTCCGCTATACCAATCTTAACTACGGATTTGGCTAGACCTCGATATTTTCCGTGAAGCGATTGCCATCTGACCTCCACAACCCAATGTTAACATTAGGCGATATCGAAGCTTTGCAGCTAGACCGTTGTTTTTGGACTTTTTAGGGCACCAACTACCCGTAACGACTGCCATAGATGTTCTTATGGCAACCGAGACCGACGGCTTAACGTGCTCTCCGAGGCACGACCAGACCAATGCAAATACCCATATTTCATTCACACAAATATTTGCACTGAGCGGATATCGAAACCGCGCCTCCTGCGTAGCGGCCGCGTTCACTACCGCTACGCCACAGAGGCTGTCTAACAGCACGCTACAATTTGCCAGATATACAGAACATCCTCCTCAGAAGAGACAGTCAACGGCCTTCCCGCGGACACAACCTTCATTTGAAACGAGCTCCCACTGACACGCTAGTTGCCCACCACTTCTTCAGTAATAGAGTGGTCCATAATTGGAACTCTCTACCACAGGAGGTTCTTACTGCCACCTCAGTTAACTCGATTTAGAAAGGAAAAAGAATCGACCTCGGGCGGGACTCGAACCCGCAATCTTTCCCTTACAGGGGGAATGCTCTGACCGCTAAGCCACCGAAGCCCGCATGAAGCCGATCCAAATTCCCCTATACTGCCGTCTTTGGGGCGACGGTGAAGCCATCTACCGAAACTCATACGAGCTGTCGGAACCAATGAATGATATTACAACCAGTTAACTCGTTTAAAAATCGGCGTGATCAAACTGGCTACGACTGGACAATGTTGCGCTTTAAAAAGTGACCGACAGTTAAAAAAATTGCCTCCGGACACTAGGATCCCACGACGCCGTTCCCATGGCACCCACAGATAACTTTTACGCCTTGTTACTCCCATGGGATCCTCAGATAATTTTGTATTCCTCTTGGCTCCCATGGGATCCTCAGATAATGTTGTATTCCTCTTGGCTCTCATGGGATAAAAAATAGACTATTACCTACATTTGATCACTAGAAGTGATTACATCAGCTCATAGCTGCCTGTTCCTGCCTGTGTTCTTAATGTGTCTGTTTGACAGCCTCCGTGGCGTAGCGGTAGTGAACGCGGCCGCTACGCTGGAGGCGCGGGTTCGATCCCCGCTCAGTGCAAATATTTGTGTGAATGAAATATGAGTAATGAGTATTTACATTGGTCTGGTCGTGCCTCGGAGAGCACGTTAAGCCGTCGGTCCCGGTTGCCATAAGAACATCTATGGCAGTCGTTACGGGTAGTTGGAGCCCTCAAAAATCCAAAAACAACGGTGTAACTGCAAAGCTTCGATATCGCCTAATATTAACATTGGGTTGTGGAGGTCAGATGACAATCGCTTCCCGGAAAATATCGAGGTCTAGCCTTGGGTCTAGCCAAATCCGTAGTTAAGACTGGTGAAGCGGACCCCAGACTCCGAGCTGAAAAAGCTTCGGAAGCGACTGGGAATTAACGCTAAGAAGAAGAAGAAGATAGCTGCCTGTTCATAAATATAATATCCATCCATCCATATCCATATTAATTGTGAAAGTAACTCTGTCTGTCTATCTGTCTGTATGTCTGTATGTCTGTATGTCTGTCTATCCGTCTGTCTGTTATGCTTTCACGCCTAAACCACTGAACCGATTTTGATGAAATTTGGTACAGGGGTAGATTGGACCTTGAGAAAGGACATAGGCTATGTTTGGTCGCGATAACCGACATCCACGCCGGCGGAGCCGCGGGAAAAAGTTAGTAAATAAATAAATAAATATTTTCATCGTATGCTTTCGTTCCCTCGTCAGAAGCCCCAAGCCGCACCCTTAATAAGTCTGTTCAGTTTTCTGACCGCGTTGTATGGCCCGTACTATAATAGTACATTATGGTACAAGCGTGTAAAGTTGGTGATTACCGCTGAGGCGACATTGCGACCCGAGCCGTAAGGCGAGGGTCTTAAGAGAGCCGAGGACGGTAATCACCATACACGCGAGTGGCATATGATTATTTTCAACACACCTGCGAATAAAATAATACTAAAAATACTACATAACACAATCAAAACACAATAGTAAAAATCTATTTGTTTTCATATGCGCGCAACTAACATTTTTTTTTCATCCCACCATCTCGGAAAGACTATTTTTGCTCTTCGATAACTGAGCGTAAAAGTCGTTTTTATCCTCTAGAGAGGTAAAGTAAATTTGAATTTAGAACATCGTGTGTACTAGGTTTGTGGACTCAAAACATCATTAAACCTATTTACTTCTACCTCTATGGTGCCGAATTTATCATACAACTTTTTTTTTATTCATGAAAAACTCAGACTCGTAACTCCTTGGTGTACTTTTTTTTTAATTTGCTTTGCGCGCATCAATTTTTTTCACATCATATTGTTGACATTGTTGTTGAATTTTTATTTTGTTGTATTTTATTACTAGTATTAATACACATATTATACAGCCTCCATGGCGTAGTGGTATTGAACGCGGCCGCTACGCAGGAGGCACGGGTTCGATCCCCGCTCAGTGCAAATATTTTTTAAGCATGAAAATGGGTATTTGCATTGGTCTGGTCGTGCCTTGGAGAGCACGTTAAGCCGTCGGTCACGGATGCCATACGAACATCTATGGCAGTCGTTACGGGTAGTTGGAGCCCTAAAAAGTTCAACAACAACGGTCTGGCTGCAATGCTTCGATATCGCCTAATGTCATCATTGGGTTGTGGAGGTCAGATGGCAGTCGCTTCACGGCAAATATCGAGGTCCAGCCAAATCCGCAGTTAAGACTGGTAAAGCGGACCCCGGACTCCGAGGTGAAAGCTTCGGATGCTGACTGGGAATTAACGCTAGGAAGGAGAAGCATTTCATTATTTCCTCGCTGAGGTGGGATGAAAAGTTACGTGTTGCACTCGAGTACAAAGATTTTTCACCTTGTGCTCTTTTGATTCCCTCGCTAACGCTCAAGATTCTAATTTGTGAATCACTCCCTACGCTCGTGATTCAAATTTAGAATCTTTCGCTTGCTCGGTCATCAAAAATGAGCACGCGGTTAAAAAGCAACTTTGCACTCTTGTATAACAAATAACTATTATTTGTTCCTTTCGGAACAGGCTAAGGTGCTATCAGTGCTATCACCATGCTGCCATCTACTTACTTATTTGAATTATGATTTTTTTCTCTGTAAATACTCACAGACAAAAAAAAATACAATTTAGTGAAAGTTTTGTTTATTATACACGTATTACAAGTTGAAATTATCTTTTAAAATACGAAGTTGCATGAAATGAGCAAGCAATAAGTATATTAATTCGTTTGTAATATTGGACACGATCTTTTTGTATCGAAACTTTTTTAAGAACATAGCCACTTAATCAATGAAATTAAAAAAAAAGAAGTCTATAACTCACTTGTGAATATTATTAATGAAAAAGTCACATTTTTATAATAGACTAGCTTTTGCCCGCGGCTCCGCCCGCGTGGATGTCGGTTATCGCGACCAAACATAGCCTATGTCCTTTCTCGAGGTCTAATCTACCCCTATACCAAATTTCATCAAAATCGGTTCAGTGGTTTGGGCGTGAAAGCGAGACAGACAGACAGACAGACAGACAGACATACAGAGTTACTTTCACATTTATAATATTAGTAGGGATAGTAGGGATGTCATTCCGTGCTAAATTGCGGTAAAATAAAAACCTGTTTATAAGCAAGTGTGTTGAAAAGTAAATAAATATACGAAATCTTCTACAACATTCTACACAACCCTTTTTTGGACAAGCATACATATACATAGAAACACCCAGATCAATGCAAATATACATATTCATTCATATAAATACATAATATGGATAAATTAAAGGTTTAAATTAAAGTAATTCAATGACATAATATAAACCATAGATGCGTTAACCGCACTGTTAGTAACGGTCGTTCCCAATAACATACCTACAGTTAAAGGTAAAAGTAGAGATAGTTCCTTTATCAAATCCTATTGTTACTGTGCTACTATTAATTGCGTTACCATAGAGATTGATGACGTTTTTATCCTTTCTAATGTCAAAACTGGCAGTAGATACGTTATTTGGGAACTTCCGTAAATGGTAACATAAAACCTTATTTTGTATTTGTATTTTTTTTTATTTGTAAGAATATTAAGTACATGTCAGTGTACATAATTTGTCAATTCACAAGTGGGTTATTGTCTGATTGCAACCACATCTTATCTCAATTATAATCCTAAATCCTTCGATTATGAAAGAGAAAAGAGAATCGACTTCAGGCGGGACTCGAACCCGCGATCTTCCCCTTACAGGGGGAATGCTCTGACCACTAAGCCACTGAGGCCCGCACGAAGCCAATCCAAATTCCTCTATACAACCGTCTTGGAGCGACGGTGGAGCCATCTACCGATACTCATACGAACTATCGGAACCAATGAATGATATTCCTCTATATTGATTGGATGGATTCCCAAGGTCTAATCTATCTCTATAGCAAATTTCATCAAAATTGGTTCAGTGGTCTAGGTGTGAAAGCGTAACAGACAGACAGAGTTACTTTCGCATTTATATAATACTAGCTTTTGCCCGCGGCTCCGCCCGCGTGGATGTCGGTTATCGCGACCAAACATAGCCTATGTCCTTTCTCAAGGTCTAACCTACCTCTATACCAAATTTTATCAAAATCGGTTCAGCGGTTTAGTCGTAAAAGTGAGACAGACAGGCAGACAGAGTTACTTTCGCATTTATAATATCAGTAGGGATTAGTATGGAAGTATGGATATGGATTATTGACATCATCACTATCACTATCATCAGCATCACTACTTATTATAAAACAAAATCACTGTCGCTGTCTGTCCGTCCCTATGTATGCTTAAATCTTCAAAACTACGCAACGGATTTTAAAGTGGTTTTTTTATTAGATAGAGTGATTCAAGAGGAAGGTTTATATGTATAATATATGCATAATATTGTAGAGAAACACTGATAAATTTAGAGATATGCAGCGGGAACGGGATCAGAAAATATGACGGTACGAAGTTCGCCGGGTCAGCTAGTAAATAATAATTTATTCGTAATGCATAAAATTATTGACAAAATGCCGTACCTATACGTCTTCACATAAGTTGCTGTAAGTTTTTTTTAAACTCAATTTTTGCGCCATTGTTAAAAGCAGATAATATAATGTTCCTGCATACCGCATCTATACAATAAATACGTCGATGACCTAACTTTAATTAATTAAAAATTAAGCGTGCGTTGAATATCTAAATATTGACGTCATTTACATAAATAGTTCAAAAAGTTCAAGAATACTAAAAAGTATCCGTCGGTATGTTTATTAACTATTTTACTATCATTTACGATTTGGAGAAAACATAATGTCTCTATTGAATTGATTCAGTCGAACAATACTTTTATTAATACTTGTATTATATTTGAAGCAATACTATTTAAGTTGGATATAGGAGATTACTGAATTCATTAAGAAGGTATGTCAATCAATTAATCAATTAGCCTATCGCAGTCCACTGCTGGACATAGGCATCTCCCAATGTTGGGAGGCTTTGGCCTACTGTTTCTTAGCCAGACGGGTTGGTTGGTTTTATTTTGAGTTTTCCTTCTCTCGCAGTGATCTCGTCTGCGTATTGTTCCGTTAGTCGCCTCTTACGACACCCTTCGAATGAGATGGGGTGGTGATACCTACCTACTTGTATTCTTTTTCCGTCACCACACGGATAAGGTATAATAACTCCGAACACGTATCTTGGACCTAAAGGGTGCTTAAAATGTGCCCAATACGCGCAGTACAAATTTCTTGGGTGTCTTTTGAGGATAACACGGGGTGCTACTGCGGTGGACGAACTCAAATTCACCTAGATTATTACAAAGCAATCCGCGGGCGCCAGAGCCTCGTTTGTCTTGCGATTTAGGTCCACGATACGTGTCCGGAGTTTTAAAAGAAGGTATGATTGTGGTATTTTTGTGTGGAACGGGATCTGAATTCCACGCGAGTGGAAACAAAAAGGGCGGCACAAAGGTCGCCGGGTCAGCTAGTATTAACTAATTATTGTCGTGTTGGTTCTCTCATCTCTTCCTGTGGGTGTCATAAAAGGTGACTATGGGATAAGACTGTTCTCCATCCGACAGTAAACATACAGCCTACGACTAAGTACCCGCTACTTAGAGTATACATTATACATAATAGGTATAGAGCGCGTGTATCACTCAGGTCTTTGGCACCGAGAATACATTTTAAAGGTATAGAGCGCGTGTATCACTCAGGTCTTTAGCCTTTGGCGCCGTGTTATCAGATACTTTGCGATGGTATAGCGCACCTATAGTGACGTTTCATGCATTACCGAAAATATCAACAGCTGATGCACTTATTAATGTAGTTTGTTGTTATGAAGTTTTTGTTCGATTTGATATGCATGGATAAAATGAAAGCCAAAATACAAAAAAATGGCGTCATTTTGTGTATTACAAAAACAATTATAACTACAAATATATTATACGATGTTGTATAAGATTTTGATTTGACATATCGAATTAAATATTTTGACGGGTATTGTTTTGCTACTGATTGAGGTTGAGCCAGGAGCCTCGGTAATGTTCGTACCCGTGATAGCAGTTAATACTTGTAAGGGGCGCTCTATAGCAATGTATACTCTAAGACCCACTAGCTAGACGGCTATAGGCACCCCATATTAGGTGGGAACGAAAATTTTATTTGGCGTAATGTGGGTGTTATTACGCCTCTGCCTACCCGTCCGGGGATTTATAGGCGTAAGTATATGTATGCATGTAATAATGTTGACTTATAATAGTTTAAAACTATTGTAAACCTTTGGGTATGCCGCGAGGCAAAACCGGTCAAAAATAAAAAAAATATATGAAAGAGTACAAGGGCTTTATCAATACCCAACAAACATTTTTGAAGTCGCCACAACGTGCCGAATCCGCTGACTTTTGGTTATATAAGCTGGTCGCTAAAACGTCGTTATCACGTCGTTACAACCGAAAAAGGGCCCATTTTATACGACTTATGCCCGTTTTCACCAACTATACTTAAATCATCTCCTAACTAAGAGTCCCCTAACGTAGGTAGCCCCTAAATATATTACTATCTAAATTTGTTTTCACCACCCTAAGTGACACCTAAGAAAGGGTCTCCTAATATTTAAAATTAAAGAATATTTCTTACTACATTTTTAACGCATGTGCTAAAAGTTACTTTTATACGACTTTAAGACGCGACATAACCGTAATACGACTACAAAACGACTTTTCACCCTGTGCAGTTATTTTTATGTGCAATAATAAGCAGCCATATTAACAAAATTAGGGTTCAACGAGTAAATTTTAAATTTGATCTATTTGTAGGTAGTCTGCTGATAGTAAAAATTATATGTGATTTAATGGACGTCGATAAGTTTTTAACCTAGACAGATTTTTCGAAATTGATAGGTACTTACGTAATATGTATTTGAGATGGCCACACATTTTATACGAGCGGATCGCTGTTTTGGTTGCGGATTTTTGATAAATAGAGACCCAACCAAACCTACACATTTTATAGTGACAAACGAGGATACATTTTGATTTTTTCTGGTGCCCATGCTGCGCATATTTTGCCAGGTACGATCATCATTACGCTGAAGATGAATGTGAATATTATTATTAGAACTATCGGGATATTTACCATGTATTGTTTGGAGTTTCCGATATTTCGGTGCTGTTGCAAGCACCATGATTTAAATACCTATAATGTGAATATTGTACATAATTAATGACAAATACCTATTTTCTTTTTATAAATAAAAATGACAGAATCAACATTTATAACCTCTTCTTCTTCTTTATAATAAATAAACCCAACCAATATTACTTGACTATTTTATTTACATTCTTACTTCCATGGTGATAAATTTTGTACGGAACCACTTTCATTTTCATCAAAAATAGAGATAAAGAATGACTGAATTGTAATGTTAATGTACCCAACAGCTATACGGTATTCAGTCACTAAATGGTAGTATAATAGTGCAATGGTACCACGGAAAATAAAAATTTCCGTAGTACCACTAATGGTACCACGGCAAAAAAAAATTGCCATAGTACCATCAATGGTACTGTCTAGTGGTACCACGGCAAACAAACGGTTCAAATTGACTAAAAGTCGTGTAAAAGTGCAATTTATCACTCTATCACGATTATCGCGTGTAAGTAGTTCTTGCGACTCTAATACGATTCAGTTTGGTGAAAAAGTTGTATAGACGTTATTAAGGCGACATCATCGGTTTTATCACTGACAGTCGTATAATGGTCATAGAAAACAGTCGCATAGACGTTTATACGACGTCTTTATGCGACTACAAGTTGTATAAGGGTAAAGAGGCACTAAGTCGCATTATAACCTAAAATGACTTCAATACGATGTTTATAGAACATTAAGTCGTGTAATTTTTACTTATACGACTAAAATGTTTGTTGGGTAGGTATACAAAGTCAATGTTATGATGACAGGCAACAAAATTAGGAAAAAATACAAATAAATTACTCGCAATGACAATTGGTAATTAAATAATTATACATACATACATTTATAATCACGTATTTATACCCGGAGGGTTAGGCAGAGGTGAATTAAAATTAACAATCACATTTCACTAATCATTGCATTAGGTCGCACGTATAAGGGGGTGAGTCAATTGCCGTATTCCGGGCACTATTGTTGATTCGAGCCATGCAGGCTGAGTCTGGGCTGTATAATATATCTGTCTGATGTTAAACAGCCCTATCCCTTAGTCGCCTTGTACGACACCGCATGGAAAGAGATGTGGTGGCCCAAATTCTACTTTTCATTTAAATTCTACTATTCACCCGGGAACCACGCGGTGATTAATTATAATGCTATTTTTTTTATTACAGCTAAAGCAGGGGTAAGCAGGACACCATGGGGTTCCTTGAAGAGCGAGATCTGACAGACGTACCCACCATTCCCGAATTTTATAAAGGGAAGACGATTTTTATAACCGGAGGCACTGGTAAGTGAAATTCTATGAAAAATTGCTTCATCTCGTAAATAGAGAGATTTGATCCTTTTTTTTTTTAAAGAATATTAGCAACCGAAATTACTAATATTCCCGTTAACCCCTCCAACTAAGCTAATTTGTTTGTTGCTAGGAGTGGGTTATCATTATGGGACATGATTGATACTATCGATTGAAGCCATATAAATACAGGATGTTACTTTTTCGGATTTTAGTCAGTTCGATTACCAGGTGTGGCAAAATAATTTTCGAAAATATTTGGATGCAGTTTTGTTTCTTTTTAAAAATAAAGGAATGTCTCCTTTGAGTAAAATGAGCCAACTTAAGGATTTAAGGTAGTTTCCTTCCAGGGCCCTACTTATTTTTCCAACCTGTATACTCCACTGGGAAACTCTATTCCATATGCCATCTGTTCCTTTCTTCCTAAATAAATCATTATGACCCATCAAATAATTATATAAGTCAATTAAATAAAGGTAAGATCAATCATAACAAACGTAGGTGTGCATAGACACGATAACGTCAAAGAAACGATAATATATATTTCAGAACTAGCTTTTGCCCGCGGCTCCGCCCGCGTGGATGTCGGTTATCGCGACCAAACATAGCCTA
Source organism: Eilema depressum (assembly GCA_914767945.1). Classification (NCBI taxonomy): domain Eukaryota; kingdom Metazoa; phylum Arthropoda; class Insecta; order Lepidoptera; family Erebidae; genus Eilema; species Eilema depressum. Next base: position 6,422,049 of record OU612041.1, on the reverse strand, counting down.
TGTCCTTTCTCGAGGTCTAATCTACCCCTATACCAAATTTCATCAAAATCGGTACAGTGGTTTGGGCGTGACAGACAGACAGACAGACAGACAGACAGACAGACAGACAGAGTTACTTTCACATTTATAATATTAGTAGGGATTTTATTTACATACTTATTAGGGTTGAACGACATTGGTCAAATCTGATATTCGTCAAATCGGCATTTCGTCCAATGTGACAATGGTCAAAGCTGTAGTTCGCCAAATCGTCTGTATAGGCTGTAGGTCAAAGTATAGAAGCTAAAGGCACCAAATATAACCTTTTTTAAATGATAGCCCTTCTTTAATAATCCAGGTTTCATCGGTAAAGTTCTGATAGAGAAATTATTATACTCATGCTCAGAACTGAACAGAATATATCTCCTCATAAGGAGAAAGAAGAATGAAAACCCCGTAGAGAGGATAGCCAAACTAGAAGCTTCTCTGGTAAGTATTTCCCTTTATAATTAGTATTTAGATTTTGACAGTCTCCGTGGTGTGGCGTTAGTGAACGCGGCCGCTACGCAGGAGGCGCCGCTCAGTGCAAATATTTGTAAGTATAAATATGGGTATTTGCATTGGTCTGGTTGTGCCTCGGAGAGCACATTAAGCCGTTTGTCCCAGTTGCCATACGAACATCTATGGATAGTTGGAGCCCTAAAATTAGCAACAACTGGTCTAGCTGCATTGCTTCGATATCGCCCAAGATTGCTGTTGTGGAGGTCAGATGGCAGTCGCTTCACGGAAAATATCGAAGTCCAGCTAAATCCACAGTTAGACTGGTAAAGCGGACCCCAGACTCCAAGGTGAAAGCTTCGAGTGCAACTGGGAAGAAGAAGTATTTAGATTTCGACCAACCTTAACGTAAATAATATCGAAGGACCGATGGCCGTTGGAGCAAAGGATTCCTAGAGTGGAGACTGCGAGAAGTTAAACGGAAGGTGGGAGGCCGAAAAGGTGGCTGGGACGGGCTGGATGCGGAAGACGATGGATAGAAAATAGAGAGCAAATGGCGCACATTGGGAGAGGCCTGTGTCTAGCAGTGGACTGTAATTATAGGTTAATTGATTAATTGAACGTGTGTGAACTACGCGTGTTCATATTACCCGTCACATTTTAGTTGGTTAAGTTTTACGCTAGTTCTCTCCTTTACGTCAACTTATTGAAATCCCCCGTCTACTGACGGTATGACCACGTTTGAAACCAAAGGTATGATTCCGAAGCATAAGACAACTGCAGACGGACGCAGCAGATACAGTGTACCCATTACTTGTTAAGCTTCGATACGGATAAAGGGGACCATTGAGAAACCGCAATGAATTTCGCGTATCTGTGGGGTGAGCACGAACAACTATCGGATTCGTATCGTGAACGTAACGAGAGCACGGAGCATTGCGATTGGCCGCCTGCCTGAAGCCTGCCAATCGCAATGCTCCGTGCTATCGTTACGTTCACGATACGAATCCGATAGTTGTTCGTGCTCACCCCACTGCTCCGTGCGTTAGCAGTTGCCGTATGCGGTCACCTTCAGAATCATACCTTTATTGTCAAGTAGCTGACCCGGCGAACTTCGTACCGCCATATTTTCCGCCCGCGTGGTATTATCTCTAAATTTATTAGTGTTTCTCTTCAATATTATGCATGTATTATACATATAAACCTTCCTCTTGAATCACTCTATTAAAAAAGCCGCTTCAAAATCCTTTGCGTAGTTTTGAAGATTTAAGCATACATAGGGACGGACAGACAGCGACAGCGACTTTGTTTTATAATATTATGTAGTGATTAGAATAATGCTCCTTATTGAGGTCATTTACGCTTCTTTGAATGTTTCTTTAAAATGGCACAGAATGCAGCTATTAGATTTTAAAACTGGAAAATGAATATCCTCCTTGTGATGAAAGGAACCATGACTTTGTTGGTAAAAAATTGCTGTTTTCTTGTGACTGTAAGGTTGCATTTTTGTATTCCAGTGCTTTAGTCGTCTTCCGCCTGGCATATTCAGGTCTAAAGTGTTTCTCGTGTCTGGAGATGTCATGGAACCGGGACTTGGTGAGTTTTTTTGTAGTTATAGCACTTAAGTTGCAGATAAGCTCACGGCCCACCTGATGGAAAATAGTTAGCCTAAGGACGAGTGCAACACCAGGGGAGTCACTCATGCTCCCTACCCTGAAAGAATAGAGAGATTCTGTGCCGTCAGCGCAGAAGACAAGCAGGGCGAGCCTTTAGTTGCTCCACTGACAGCACAAAACCTTACCAGTAATCTCTGGCTACCCTACTCACCGCCGGGAACACAACACGAGGTTATTATATTCGCGGTATTCTATAGGGCGTAGATACTTCCGCAGTCAGACTGCTCGATTGGGATGGACATCACATCAATGATATTGCTGCCAATGCGATTGGTCCTGCAGTGATATTAAATCGCATATTAGCTGTCTATATAAGTCCTATACTCCCTATAGATAGCCTCATGGTAAAGTTTGGTATGATAAAATGTTATTCGTTCAAAAATCGGTGACTGCCCCGTGGCACTACCTAATGGCACTACTGGTAGTGTCAACGGTAAAATTCTTGCCCCATGGCACTACCGGTAGTGTCAAGGGAAAAATGACACTACCAGTAGTGTTTAAAATAAAAGAATAATGTTTAAAAATGATTGTAACATCATTCAATGGTTCCGATAGCTCGTATGAGTATCGGTAGATGGCTCCACCGTCGCCCCAAAGACGGTTGTGTAGAGGAATTTGGATCGGCTTCGTGCAGGGCTTCGGTGGCTAGTGGTCAGAGCATTCCCCCTGTAAGGGAAAGATCGCGGGTTCGAGTCCCGCCCGAAATTGATTCTTTTCTCTTTCTAAATCAATTTGAATAGTTAGCATAATAAATTATGCTTCAAAATTTCATTCAAATGTTATTTATATTGTATTTCAAGGTTTATCAGTAGCAGACAAAGCGATGTTAGTCAACCAAGTGAATATAATATTTCACTCGGCAGCTAGTGTCAGGTAAGTCTTCAATACTGTAGTTGTTTTAATTTTACCCCCGATTTCATGCTACTTTTTTGCTTTTTTTTCTATCCGACGTTCTCGATCCTACAATGGTGGTCCCTCTACCTTGACGGCGTCGACAATTAGCTTTATTTTTTTATTTTTTATACTAAGTAGTATGGAAAGTGGTTTCCGTAGCCTATAGACGAGTGCAACATCAGGGGAGTCTCACTCGTTCTGCTGACTTTTTAACGTCGTGCCTCGGAGAGCGCGTTAAAGGATGATTCACGTTACACCGTGACCAGCACCGCCGGGCACAGCCGGCGTTGAAATGTCGGCGAATATTGTTTCCCGGCCCCGGCACGGCCCAGCCCCGACACGTTATAACATGAACATATACGCCCGGTGTAACAGAAATGACTGGCTCTGTCGGCGCACGGTGGACGTGTCCTGGCCGGGGCACGGCCCGGCGGTGTAGCGTGAATCATTCTTAAACCGTCGCTTGGAGCCCTAAAAAGTCCAACAGCTGGTCTAACTGAAATATTTCGATATCGCCAATGGGTTGTGAAGGTCATACCGCGGTCATTTCACGGAAAATATCGAAGAATGCGCAGTTAGATTGGAAAAAACGCACCCCAGACTCCGAGGTGAAAGCTTCGGATGCGGCTGGGATTAACGCTAGTATGATAGATGATAGAAGAAAGAATTTATTGCATTATTAACTTTTTTACAGGTTCGACGACACTTTACAGTATGCGTGTCAAATGAATTTAAAAGGAACAATAGAGACATTGGCACTAGCGAAAGAAGCTAAGGATCTGTGTGTGAGTATTTTGTAACGGTTTCTTAAGATATTGAGCATCTAGATTCTATATCCCATAACACAAGCTAGTTAAGCTATGCTTACTTTGGGTTTGGGTCTAGATAGCGTTGTGTAGAATGTCCTACAATATGTATTTATTTATTTATTACTAGCTGACCCGGCGAACTTCGTACCGCCATATTTTCTGATTCCGTTCTCGCTGCTTATCTTTAAATTTATCAGTGTTTCTCTACAATATTATGCATGTATTATACATATAAACCTTCCTCTTGAATCACTCTATTTATTTAGAAAAACCGCTTCAAAATCCGCTGCGTAGTTTTGAAGATTTAAGCATACATGGGGACGGACAGACAGCGACTGCGACTTTGTTTTATAATATGTAGTGATGTAGTGAAGTGATTATTTAACTTTCTTGAAAAAACCTCTTTTATATACAACATAGGTCGAAGACAAGCACACTGCCCAGTCTAATAGACGTTATAGTTACCTATGGACAAGTACAACACCAAGGGAGTCACACTCGTGTTGCCAAACCTATAAGAACACAGAGAGATTCTGTGCTATTAGCGAAGAAGACAAACAAGACAATTCTTTGTTAGTCTTCCCACTTCTTTATCCTAGCGTTAATTCCCAGTCCCATCCGAAGCTTTCACCTCGAAGTCTAGGGTCCGCTTTACCAGTCTTAACTGCGTATTTGGCTATACCTTTGGTCCTTCCACTGACAGCACAAAAACACACACAAAAACAGGTTCGGCCCCACATGGAGTACTGCTGTCACCTTTTTGCCCGAGCGCCTGCGTGCCAGTTTGACCCTTTCGACTCGGTACAAAGACGGGCGTTGAGGCTCGTCGGCAATCCCATACTCACAGGCGATGTGGAACCTCTCAGTCTCAGGAGAGACTTTGCTTCACTGTGTGTGTTTTACCGCCTATAAGTACAATGGTTTGTGCTCAGATGAATTGTTTGACATGATGCCCACAGCTACATTCTATCATCGCACCTCTCGTCATAGGCGGGGAGTTCATCCTCACACATTGCGGCCGGAAATGGTGCGCACTGTGCGGTATGAAAGGAACTTCATCCCTCGCACACTCAAGCTGTGGAATGAACTCCCCGCGATGGTTTTCGTAAGCGACTACAATATGGGGTTCTTCAAGAAGGGCATTAGAAGGTTTCTTCAGGGTCGGCAGCACGAGTGTGACGCCCCTGGTGTTGCATACGTCCATAGGCCACGGAAACCACTTTCCATCAGGTGGGCCGTGTGCTTGTCTGCCACCTAAGTGGTATAAAAAAAAAGTGAGCTTTGGCTATTCTACTCACCATCGGAAAAACAACACGAGGTTCTTCCCCAGTCGGACTGCTTAGTTGGAACGGATATACCGTCGTGTCCTACCTCCTCTCTCATATCTCTTGTGTGATCAAGGCATGAAGGTTTCTCTGTATCTTTTCTCTTGTTTTACCATCCTCCCTAAGATGATAGGACCACCAGGCTAGCTCTTTCCAAACCATTTTTTTAACTGCGGTAATTTTTTCAGAATTGTTCATATTGGACTCGAACCACCTAAATCCGTACGCCGTCTTGGGTTTTTAGATGCCGGGGTATAAGATTGCCTAAGGCATGTCCCTCGCAATGATATAGTACCAGTTTCGAGATATTGGAACCCCTCGGTTATGGGAACCATGGTGTCCCTTGCCTGATCTTCTTGCTTCTGCTTCTGCTAGGGTAACAGGTGGCTCCATCTATCATCCCCAGGCCAGCTATTTTAAACTCTAATAGTAAGATCGAGAGGTCCCGAGTTCGAATCCTGGCCATTACACTACCGACGTGAACTCAATCCTAGCATAAGCAATTTAGCTTACTTAGAGGGTTTAAAGGGAATATTAGTAATTTCGGTTGCTAATATTATTTTTTGTTATAGAAAAAAGACGTGTGGCACTCGGGGACTGCCGCGGTAAAGCTATTGCATAGCATTTTTTATCAACTTATGCATTTATAATTACTCACGTTAAGCGGAGCTACTTCGGAGCAGCTCGGCTCGATTTGTGCGAGCTTCGGGATGTTAGGCTTTTTTCGTTACGGAATTTCTGGATTCGGTCTCCACGCTCAAGGCCCGCGATAGAAGCTATGCAATAGCTTAAAATGTGTTACAGCGACATCTATTTAATTAGTTTGTAACTTAGTAGTAGTGAACTAACTAAGAATGCCAACTTTCTATTTGGTACCTTATAGAATCAACAGATGGCGCTATTAACAATTTTTATAATTTCACATAAAAATACGTTAAGCGGAGCTACTTCGGAGCAGCTCGGCTCGATTCGTGCGAGCTTCGGGGTGTTAGGTTTTTTTTTCGTTACGGAATTTCTAGATTCGGTCACCACGCTCAAGGCCCGCGATAGAAGCTCTGCGATAGCTTAAAAAATAGTAATAAAAGCTATATTATTCTTTCCAGGTGTTTGTTCATGTGTCAACCTCCTACTCCAACACTAACCGGGACCCTATAGAGGAAGTCCTGTACCCTCCCCTGGCTGATTGGAGAGACACCTTGGCCGTTTGTAAAACTATTGATGATTACACGTTGAAAATTTTGACACCTAAGTGAGTACCTATATTATTATAGTAGCGCCCTGTGGTTTTTTTTTATACCACTTAGGTGGCAGACAAGCACACGACCCACCTGATGGAAAGTGGTTACCGTGGCCTATGGACGTGTGCAACACCAGGGGCGTCAACCACTCGCGCTGCCGACCCTGAAGAAACCTTCTAATGCCCTTCTTGAAGAGCCCCATATTGTAGTCGCTTGGGAAAACCATCGTGGTTTTACTCGCGGATGAGCTGAATGAAAAGGAGATGGGACAACAGTTGGGAAACGTGTGTGGAGGGAGAAGTTTTTATTTATTTATTTATTTATTATATACTTTATTGTGCACCATTAAAATACATCATATAAAGTCTCTAAAACTACGGAACCAGTACAATGGGCGGCCTTATCGCTTTAAGCGATTTCTACCAGGCAACCTTTGGATGGTAATTAAGATTGTAGGACTGAGTGGTAGTTGTTTGGCGTACATTTACAATACATAATACATTAAGTACACAGTACACATATACCCCTATACCTAATACACACATAAACATATCAATATACCTATATGTACATAAAATACATAATATATACAATACATACACAATATATTATATACATAATTATATATATAATAATACACTGACTACACATATCTTGATATACCTAATAAGCTTGCTACTTTTTACAGAGATAAATAGTGTTCCTTTACCATAGCCTTAAAACTATTTATATTCCGCGCTTTTCTTATATTTTCTGGAAGCTTATTCCACAGACGGATCGCCGTGACTGTGAAGGAATTGTCGTAAAATGTTGATTTATGCGACGGCATTTTTAGTCTCAGGTTGTCTGACGACCTTAAATACCTCGTATGAGTATCATGAAGGAACTCAAAACGTCCCTTAAGATAGGACGGAGTTGTAGGCTTAAATAATATGTTGTACAGCAGAGAAAGGATGTGAGCATTCCGGCGAAGTCGTATGGGTAGCCACTTAAGCTCTGTTCGAAACTGTGAAACATGATCATACTTGCGTAAACCAAATATAAATCTTATACAGACGTTTTGGAGGCGCTCAAGTTTATCTAGTTGGCTTTCGGTGAGATCAAGATAACTGACGTCCGCATAATCAAGAATGGGGAGTAACAATGTGTTTGCAAGCGAAATTTTGGTAGCAATAGGAAGGAGGTATTGCAACTTTCGTAGTGATCCTATCGACGCAAACATCCTACGGCTCACCTCCTGGAGTTGTGGGTCCCAAGAAAGATTAGAATCGATGTATATCCCTAGATTTCTTACTTTTTCGCTGATAGAGACTACTGTACCATCAAAAACAACCGGCGGAAGCCGTGAAGTAACAACTTTTGCTCCAGTCAATGGACTGCCCACAATGGCTACTTGTGTTTTCGCTGGATTGACTTTAAGGCCATAGGATTTACTCCAGGCAGCTATACGTGCCAAATCCTCGTTGACCGTTTCCACAGCCTCCGCCAGCTGCGCGTGGGGCGCTTGGGAATAAATTTGCAAATCGTCTGCATAGAGGTGGTAGGAACAACGAAGATGATTTGAGATAGAATTTATAAAAATTGCGAAGAGTAAAGGAGAAAGAACGCCACCCTGGGGTACACCAACAGAAGTATTACACCAACTAGACAATGTGTTTTCATTGCGCATACGTTGTCGGCGACCACACAGGTAACTGCGAAGCCAATCAGTCACCGTCGGAGATATGTTAAGAGAGTGCAATAGGCAGATTAGGATATCAGGATCAACCGTATTGAAGGCATTGCTGAAATCAAGCAGGGCAATGACTGTCAGTTTCCCGCCCTCCATCCCAGACCTGATGTCGTCTGTAATGTTGACTAAAGCAGTTACAGTGCTGTGCCCAGGACGAAAGCCTGATTGAAAGGAATTGAGGATATTATTTTTAGCGATGAACGCACTAATTTGATTGTGTACAAGACGTTCAAGGACCTTTGATAGGAATGGGAGTATGGATATGGGACGATAATCTGTGAAAGATTGCGGTTTATGTTTTTTAGGCAAAGGAATTATTATACTATCTTTCCATGTAGTTGGGAAGGAACAGCTGGATATAGAATAATTGAAGATGTAGCAAATCATGGGAAGGACTTCATCAAGAATGGGAAGGATCATCTTACGGCTAATACTGTCATCTCCAACTGCATTTGATGTGATTGCCATAATGCTCTTCTTAACATCACAAGCAGTGAAAAGATTAAAGATGCAAGGTGAGTAGTTAGGCGTTGGAAGAGTTGAAAGAAAAGCCAATGTTTGCGCTTTCGTGGTCCTGTCAATGTTGGACGAGGCGGCGAAATGTTGATTCAGTAGATCGATATTCAAATTTCTAGGGATAGTTTCTTCACGTGTCTTTCCAACGCCCAATGTTTTCAGAAATTTCCAGACTTTTGCTGGATCTCCGTTTTGAATGGTACTATGAATGTGCTGGCGTTGTGCGTTCCTACACACCCTATTACAATGGTTTCGTACTGTCACATATTTCCTGTGGTTAGCATCATTAGGCTTGATTCTATACTTGAATCTAGCTGCAGCTTTTTTGGCTATGAGTGCTTTGATGTCTGCGGTAAGCCATGGCGATGGAGCATGTTTTATTTTAACTGCCCGTATGGGCGCATGTCTGTCGTATAGTGCGATGACGTTCGACGTAAATATTTTTATTTGTTCGTCAACTGAATCGGCAGTGACAAGTGGAGTCCAATCGATACTCCCAGCGTCCTCTCGAAGGCTCTCAATGTTCATACTACCAAAATTTCGCTGCATAAGGATTTTACGCTTAGCCTTAGGGACGCGAACTTTATAAGACAGATAGAGTAAGTCGTGATAGGAGAAAGCAGTAGCTGAATGTGTTCCATGTTTGGCGACACATTCCTCTGAAGAAACTAAGGTAAGGTCAATTAGAGAAGGAATACAATTTGGAACATGGTGAGTTGCATTAGAAGGAAGAATAGTCAAGTTACAAGAGTTGGAAATAGCGCGGAAGGATGAAGTACGACTGTCGTTTTTAAGTAGGCAAGCGTTAAAATCACCCATAATGATTATGTGACTGTAAGAAGGTATGAAGTTAACCAACAAAGATTCGAATGAGGAAAAGAAGTTTATTTTTGACGAAGGACAATAGTACACGCCAAGTAGGAGCTTAATATGATTGAGTTCAACTTCGATGAATAGATGTTCACCGGCATTGGCTGGTGGTGGCTGCGCCGACATACTTATATTGGTATAAGGAATTTGTGTTCTTAAATATATGGCTACGCCGCCACCAACACGGTCCGAACGATCGTTCCGTATAAGCTGAAACCCAGGCAAAGTATATAAGGTAGAAGGGAGCCACGGCCGTAACCACGACTCGGAAACAAGAACAGCATGGATATTCTTACAGTCAAAGGTAGTCAGCATCTCTGGGAAATGGGCCGGAATGCTTTGTGCATTAAGGTGTACCACATTAAAATTACTCGGTACATCAGAAAACTGGTATTCTAGGTGGTCAGGTAGTGATTGCGATGGAACACTAGTAAAGCTATCGTCAACACTAGCATAACTATCATCATCGCTAGCAAAGCTACATGCCGAAAGGAAACTCTCTGAGTCACTTTCGACATTCTCAAAACTGTTCATAAGATGAAGTTTTCTTCTTAGTGCCCGCTTGACGGCAATAGGCTCGCCCCCTATTACGTGGGACTATATAAAAATGAATCCCTATGTGTTGCTAAGCGCAAATCTCGAGAACGGCTGAACCGATTTCGCTAATTCTTCTTTAGAATATTCCTTAAAGTACGAGGATGGTTCATAAGGGGAGAAAATTAAAAAAAAAATAAAGAATTGACTGTTAGGCGGTACGAAGTTCGCGGGGTCAGCTAGTTTGTAATAAAAGACAAAACTGTAATAAAAAATAACTGATTTAAACGCAATGTAGACCGAGATAAATGTGATATTCTCTTCCGGTCCATATTATTACTTGCTATAGGCGCGTGACGTCACCGGCTTGTAACGATTTTGTATAGAACAATTTCGGGTGGTTCGAGAAATTGAATTTTCAAAGTCAAATGTCTTTTAAACTATTTGTTGTAATAAAAATTCACTTAAGCAGTTCATTATTACAAAACTACCCCACTAGACAAATGGCAATATTGCTTTTTTTTTTTAATACCACTTAGTTGGCAGACAAGCACACGGCCCACCTGATGGGAAGCGGTCACCGTGGCCTATGGACGTATGCAACACCAGGGGCGTCACACTCGCGCCGCCGACCCTGAAGAAACCTTCTAATGCCCTTCTTGGAGAACCCCATATTGTAGTCGCTTAGGAAAACCACCGCAGGGAGTTCATTCCACAGCTTGAGTGTGCGAGGGATGAAGTTCCTTTCATACCGCACAGTGCGCACCATTTCCATTTTAAAATATAATGAAGAATGTATGGGATTTGACGTATAATGACAGTCGTCAACATAATGTCAGACAGCCACTTGTCTAGGGGGGGCTGAAATTTTTTTCTAGAAAAAAATAAAAGGTTGTCAATATCCCTATTTCGACATTAATTTAAATAAAGAAGAAATAAACGAAGATTTTTTTTTCTTTTTTAGATATTTGGGAGAGATGCCTAACACTTATACCTTCACCAAGCAGTTGGCTGAACACGTGGTCAGCGAGCACAGAGGACAACTACCTATCGTAATAGTTAGACCGTCTATAGGTAAGTCTGATTCCATTACCCATGGGAATCTAATATTGGGATATTTTTTTATATATAGGTACCACATGTCCTTTCTCAAGGTCTAATCTACCAGAATCTACCCCTATACCAAATTTCATCAAAATCGGTACGGTGGTTTGGGCATGAAAGCGTAACAGACAGACAGACAGAGTTACTTTCGCATTTATAATATTAGTATGGAAGCAAGTTCCACCAAGTGCCATCAATCTCCAGTATAAACTTAGCGACTCTTCAGTACAAACTGAGCTTAAAAGATACTATTCTTTATTCACACCCGCAATATTGGTAACCCCGACGTGATATGAACACGCAACCTTCTGATCAAATAGCCATGTGAAGTGCCACCATTAGAATGATAATAATAGGTACACATCGCACCTATCGCCACAGGCAGGGAATTCATCCTCACACATTGCGTCCGGAAACGGTGCTCACTGTGCGGTATGAAAGGCACTTCATCCGACGCACACTCAAGCTGTGGAATGAACTCCCTGTAGTGGTTTTCCCAAACGACTACACAATATGGGGTTCTTCAAGAAGGGCATTAGAAGGTTTCTTCAGTATCGGCAGCGCGAGTGTGATGCCCCTGGGGTTGCATACGTCCATAGGCCACGGTAACCACTTTCCATCAGGTGGGCCGTATGCTTGTCTGCCACTTAAGTGGTATAAAAAAAAACAGGTACTCTTTGCATCATCATTCTCCTGCCCTTATCCGTAACAAATGTGTGCTTTCTTCCATCCATCCAGCAGTCTTCTCAACATTCACTCCCTTGCTAGCTATATAATCTTTCAAACAGACCATCCATCTCCTGTTCTGTCTTCCTCTCCTCTCGTAGCTGTCCACTTCCATAGTTAATACCTTCCTTACTTACTTGCATCTTATTCTATATTGCAGTTGTATCCAGTGCGGCTGAACCTTTCCCTGGCTGGATAGAGTCTTTCAATGGTCCTGTTGGAATTTGCATTGCTTCTGGAAAAGGTAAAAAAAATATATGGATACTAGTTATGAAAGCAAATCATCATCAAAGCAAGTCCCAGGTGAATTCCGGTAGAAGAGGTAGGCCCAAGAAGTCCTGGCTTGACGTTATGGAGAGTGATATGCGTACCAATGGTCTCACTACCATGGACATGCCCTAGATCGTGTGAAGTGCAGGAAGAAAAGCCAAAAGTTGACACTGAGCTCCGAGTTCACTTTGGTCTCGGATGCAATCAGGAAAATATGTCTCTATTAGAATAATGATGATGGTGACATTTTAGACATTTTAGTTACCCTCTTAAACTGGTGGTTGCCGCAAGATACCACTGCATCAGCGAAGACGACTTCCTTGCACTTCATCTGCCATGTCACGGACGTGAAGACAGCTGTAAATGCAGGAGTTCCTCACACGATCTTCATGCGTGACTTTATACGGCGTATAAACGAGGAGAGCTTGCACTCCTGCAAGCTTTGGAGAGGTTTTGTGCTGTCAGATAAATAAGATAAGATAAATACTCTTTATTGCACACCAAACATAGGATACATACATAAGATACGTACATGACAGAGAGTTGTACAATGGGCGGTCTTATCGCAAGTCTGCGATCTCTTCCAGACAGTCAGTTGGGAGACCAAAGGCCATCCTGCTTGTCTTCTGCACTGACGGCACAGAATATCTCTGTTCTTACAGGGTCGGCAGCACGAATGTGATTCCCTTGTTTTGCATTTGTCCATAGGTGACCACTTTCCGTCAGGGACGTGTGCTTGTCTGCCACCTCTCCTTTCCTATATAGGACAACACGTGCAGGCCTCAGATGCCACCCGCATACGGTGCAGAATATTCCATCAAGAACCAAGCGGTTATCTTGCGGCAGTCCCGGGTCCTTTAAGCGGGGCGTGAAAAAGCATCTGATGAGGCCGTCAAGCTGAGTGCCACCATTGTAACATGATACATGTCTGTAATGGTGACCCTCTTTTCAGAGACTTTGCCTTCAGCTTACCATCAGGCGAGGGGAAGTCAAATTGACGTGTCCTATATAAAAAAGTGGTATAAAAAAGATAACACATAACAGACAACGATTTAATCTGCAACATTATGTCGTAGGTATTCTGAGGACATTTCATTCGAAGCCAGAACTTGTGTGCAACTACATACCGGTCGACACCTGTGTGAGGCACATCGCTGCAGCGGCTTGGATAAGAGGGACAAAGAAGTATGAAATCATTTTAAGTTTTTTTTATTTTTTTATTTTTCCACAGTATTTAATATTTATTTACATTACAATATGAAATTTAATAAATTAAAAGGAATATTTACATAATTACATAAAAAAAAACAACACTTAATATACCTATATACAAAGCTGCAGGTTCAAGCGTCAAAGAATTCCTCCCCATCGACGTCAACTGGGAGGGTGGCCAGAAGGCTGGCGGCATTGCCACGTTGAATGGGAATACCAATCCTTTGTGCAAGGAATAAACCAGCCCTCTGGTCACGGGTAGCGTCTATTGGGCGTTTTGATATGTCTTTATATAATAGACGGGCACTTGGACCCCATGATCCCAGCGTCATACCATTTTTTTTTTTTTTATTTTTTTTTTATTTAACTCAGCCATGTTGGTTCCCGGTGGAGTAGCATAGGGCCATCCCATCTCTCCCTGTGGGTGTCGTAGAAGGCGACTAAGGGATAGGGCTGTTCTCCATCCGACAGTTAACATACAGCCCGTGATTAGTGCCGCTTAACTGCATTTGGTTTGCCCCCTATTACGTGGGACCGAAAATCATAGTTAACGAAATGTGGATGTTAATAGACCTCTGCCTACCCCTTCGGGGATTTACAGGCGTGAGTATATGTATTAATAATTCAAAAACTGCTGTACCGATTTCAAAAAATCTTTCACCATTAAAAAGCTTCACGAATCCATCCATCAATCAGGTATCAACATCTACTATTATAAAAATAAGTCGGGTTTTCCTTCCTGACGCTATAACTCCAGAACGCACGAACCGATTTCCACGGTTTTGCATTCGTTGGAAAGGTCTCGGGCTCCGTGAGGTTTATAGCAAAGAAAATTTAGGAAAATACCACGCGGGCGGAAAATATGGCGGTACGAAGTTCGCCGGGTCAGCTAGTAGGCTATTATATATCATCACACTGCTCTTCATCCTAGCGTCAATCCCAGTCGGATCCGAAGCTGTCCAACTGCGGATTTGGCTGGACTTCGATATTTTTCGTGAAGCGACTGCCATCTAACCTCCACAACCCAATATTTAAAGCTGCGTTTACATACTCGCGGCAGAGCGAGGGAAGTGGCGAGAGAAGTGGGCAGAGACGTGGTGTGAATGGTATATTCGTCATGCCGCGAGTACTGCCGCGTATGTTGCTGCGAATGTCGGCTTGGCGGCGCGAGTCAAAGGGGCGGCAATACTAGCGCGATGAACTATACGAGACCGCTAGATGGCGCTAATCAGTAAACACGGCTTTCGTTATTGCTCCTCGAATATTTACTGTTAAAAATATTTATATCGATCTACGGAAAGTGTATAGTAGTTGAAAGTGATAGTTTTTATTAATAATCTATTTAGTTAATTCGCTATGCTGTAAAAGTATAATGCGTACACTGCTACAGCGTTGTCCTCCATACGTTTACGTCCGTCTCCATTGCAGGGCGAATACTGTAATGCGGACCAACGCGATGATGTGCGTGTGTGAACGCTAGGACATTAATCGCGCGAATATTTCCGGCAACACGATGAGCAATGCGAGCGGCAGTATGTAAACGCGGGGTAACGATATTGGGTGATATCGAAGCATTGCACTCACATCCAACTACCCGTAATAACTGCCATAGATCGTATGGCAACCGGGATCGGCGACGGCTTAACGTGCTCTCCGAGGTACAGAAATACAAGGACCAATGCAAATATTATACCTATATTCATGCATAAAAATGTTTGCACTGCGATAGCAATTAATTTTCTTTTGGTTTATGATTTGCAAATGATAACCGCCTACTATTATATCAAACTTGTTTCGATTATACCTATAAACTGCAGTCGGGTCTTTATTTCTTTCAGGCTGGAACGATCAGATGACATACCAATCTATAATTGCTGCGCAGGTGACCATTTCAGTATGACCATGGGCGATTTCGTGGAATTCTCGAAGAATAAAGTCATTGTTGAAGTGCCATTTGATAACCAACTCTGGCATGGTGGGGGCAAGATCACCAGCAACGCAATGCTGTACTACTGGAGGGTAAGTTGACATGGTCAACCTTCCCAATTAAATACTGCTTAATTTCTTAGCTTTTCTCTGCAAGGTCAGCAAAGGTCAGCTGATAAATTTAGAGATATGCAGCGGGAACGGGATCGGAAAATATGGCGGTACGAAGTTCGCCGGGTCAGCTAGTAAATTAATATGCCTATTGTATGGTCATTTGATGCATTTTCGTATTTAAATAAATAATATCAACTTGTAATACTTGTAACGGGTGGCGCAAAAGTAAAGACCCTATTTGGTTCGGCTATAACATTTTTTCTAAATTAGAAAACTAGATTTAGGTTTTTTTAAATGTATATTTGTACCATTAAATTTCGTACCATTAGGATTTAAAGATGATGTCTTTTAAATGGTGACCTCCAGAGTTGATACACATGAGCCCTATTTATGACATTTTGCATAACTTGCCGTAACACTTCCTGCGATATGTTCGTTATTTCTTGACGAATGTTTTCTTTTAGAGCTGCGAGAGTCTGTGGCTTGTTCACATACACCCGAGATTTCAAAAAACCCCAAAGAAAGAAGTCTGGACTGGTCAGATCGGGTGATCTTGCAGGCCAAGGCAAATCGCCAAAACGAGAGATAACTCGGCCTGGAAAAGCGTTTGACACAATTATTCCACGTTCTTGGGGAGTAAAACGGTCCATGTTTATTTTCAGTGTATTTTACATTTGTTCACTACACAATTTTCAACAACAGAATGACAGAAAATTTCATATAAAAAAAATAAAGGTATTTTCTTTAGTGCCACTACTTTTGCGGTTATAATAAACAAAATTTAACTTTTTTTTTTCTCTAAGTACAGAAAAAAAAACAGAGTAAAAAAAAGTTAAATTCAAACCTCATTCTTTTAAATATGACCGATCGCCATTGTTAGATGCGCGCGCATAGGAAAACGAATTAATTTGTAGTATTGTTTATTTGGTATTTATAGTATTATTTTATTCGCAAGTATGTTGTAAAACGTCGTATGCCACGCGTGAGTATGATGATTACCGTCCTCGGCTCTTTCTCAATGGCGCCTCGGCGGTAATCACCAACTTTAGTCACTTGTACCATAATGTACTATTATTCCTGTTTTCTTTTAGGTTATATTTCAACATTTATTGCCAGCCATCTTGGTGGATACACTCCTTTGGTTATCAGGCAGAAAACCGAGGTAAGTACATTTCTTTCTTTCTTTCTTCTGATAAACTGACAGGCGGCTCCACCCATCGACCCGATCTCCGACGTCCGAGTTGCCTCCGCTCGTCGCGGGCCACGTGGTTGGTGGGTCTCCTCCGTTCCTGCTCCGCCGTTTCCTTCACGAGCATTAATTGCTCACAGAAAGAGGCGACGGTCCACGTGTAAACTACACAGTTAGTTTTTTACCGATACATATTAAAATAATAGCTATATATTTAACTGCACTGTTTGATAGATGCGCGTGCTTTACTGGAATACTGCACTAACAGTTACATCGATTTTTCGAAAATGGGCGGACGGGATGAGAAAATTACTGGTAATGGGATAGAATGGATGCGCAAGGCAAGGTACGGGTCCTATAGCGCATATCTGGAGACGCCTATGTCCAGAAATGGACTCCTCACCTCCACTGGCTGACTTGTAGCTTGTGTGGTCTTATATGCGCTTCAAAGATACGCTACGTCAGTCACCTGAGAGCACACCAAACGAAGCTCTCATTAACCAGAAGTCTGCCGCTGTGGCCGAACTCGGTTGGAAGAGAGGGAGAGAGAGACAATTGGCTAATTGATTGAATATATTTTCAGGTTGGTGAAAATCCAGCGCCGCATTTACACAGCTGGGTTGGCTCTCCGATACTACCTGACACAGCAATGGACATTCGACCACAAGAACTTCTTAGCTCTTCGCTCCGCAATGAAAGAGGAAGACAGAGATAGTTTTTATCCCCAACTAGAGAATATTGATATACCTACGTACATACTTGATTCTGGTCGTGGTGCAAGGAAATTCTTACTGAGGGAGAAAGATGAGGATATTCCTCGGGCAAAGGTTCACGCTAGGAGGTACTTATGTTATTTGGCTAATCATTTTCGAAGCGACTAATAACTTAAAGGGCAAATATTATTACCTACTTGGTGGATGAAATCATAGGTAGTTTTACAGTCGAGGGCCACTCGGGAGTTGAAGGTCGCAGAATGACCTCCGTCCCCCAAGGCGTGGGCCTAAGGGTGACGGGTGGAGCTGCCTGTCACCCTAGCAGAAGGCAGTAGATTGCGCGCCTCCCCGTACCCGGGAGCGAGTTGGGGACTCTGTGGTCCCCACACTGAAAGAGGGCCAGATCGAGAGATATGGCCCTGGGTCAGCCGGGGTGCCAGGGATATGTCTAAGATAATCTCACCTCCGGCAAACATCGGTCCACAGACGGCGTGCGTTTAAGTCGGTTCGAGTCCGACATAACCGCTCCGTTGTACAGTGGGCTAAGGTGGGCACCGCTGTTGATTTTTAATTTAATCTTTATGCACAAATATAAAATAAGCGTACAAATTGTCTACCAGTTCGGTTTATTACTTACATGCAGTGCAAATATTTGTATGCATGAATATAGCTATTTGCATTGGTTTGCTTGCCTGGGAGAGCACGTAAAGCCGTCGGTCCCGGTCGCCATGCGAACATCTATGGCCCCTTCGGCCACGTACGAAACCAAGTTTCGAAACTTGGTTTCGTACGTGGCCGAAGGGTCTATGGCAGTCGTCGTTCAACGACTGGTCTAGCTGCAATGCTGGCTGACTTACACCCGTATTCACAAACGATACTGTGAGGTCTCATAACACCAAGGATCCGTCCTTAGTCCTTACCTGTTCAGCGTGGTATTAGATGTTTTGTCGGACAGCATTAGAAACTCACATGAGCAGCCTCCGTGGTTGCTCATGTATGCTGATGATATTGCGCTGATGGACGCGGACAGGAGCAGATTGGTGCGACGCGTGAAAGGATGGAAAGAAGCGCTTGAGAACGGCGGTCTGAAGCTAAATGTAGCGAAGACAGAATACTTAGCGTTAAACTCCACAGATCCCACACCCGTCCGCATAGGCGATGATTTGGTCGAGCGCACGGACCAGGTTAAGTACCTGGGATCTGTACTTCATGTGATCGGTGAGATCGACCACGACGTCAAGGCACGCATTGCTGCCGCGTGGGCCAAGTGGCGAGAAATGACTGGCGTCACCTGTGATCCTAAAATGCCAGTCAGGCTGAAGGGGCAGGTCTATAAGACGATCATTAGGCCTGTTCTCTTGTATGGTTGTGAGACGTGGCCGCTGCTCGAGCGACACAAGCAAGAGCTGTGTGTCACGGAGATGAAAATGTTGCGGTGGATGTGCGGCGTTACGCGTAAAGATCGCGTACGGAACTCTCGCATCCGCGGCGGCCTCCATGTCCGTGACATCGCGGATAAAATGCAAGAGAGCCGCCTTCGCTGGTGCGGCCACGTCTTGCGGCAACCGCCAGGCTACGTGGGGAACAAATGCCTGGCAATGGTACCCCCGCCGGGTCCAGGTAAAAGGGGTAGGCCAAAGAAGTCCTGGCTTGACGTCTTGGAGGGTGATATGCGTGCTAATGGTCTCACTACCATGGACGCCCAAAATCGTGCGAAGTGGAGAAGGAAGAGCCGGAAGGCGGACCCTGAGCTTCGAGGTCATCTTGGCCACGGATGCAATCAGGAGAATACATCTATATGCAGATGATGACTGTGAGGTCTCATAGTGTGCTCGAGCGCATAGGGCGGGTAAAATTAATTCACAAACATCACGGAGCAGTATCTAACGCAGTGCGTTCCCTCAACGAAGTATTACTTAAGTGTTATCAATGAATAAAAAGGCTTGCCAAAACGAACGCACTGAGAATTTGTCGTTCTTTGCACAGTTTTGGTGGAACGCATAGCGAAGTATTGTTTGTGAATACGGGTGTTAGACTGGTGAAGTGGACACTGGAAAGCTTCGGAAGTGACTGGGATAACGCTAGGATGAAGAATGCATGTGGCTTTCTGCAGCCCTACTAGTATTTCTTTAAAATCTAAAGTTATTAAAAGTTAACAATTTTTACTTTCAGAATGCTGATCGTGGACAAAATATTCAACCTTGTAGTCTACGGAATTATTATCTACTGGATGCTACAGAAATTAATACAATATTACGACACATTGTTATAGATAAGTAATAGTAATAGTTTATGAAACTGTTGCATAATACGAGTGGAAAAGCAGAGCCGTAGGCGAGTTTTTTATAATATCACACGAGTATTTCAAGATCATACATACACTACTTTATCTAATCTCTTATAAATAATTAAAATAATTTTCGTAAACTGACCGCCAAAATCCATTTTGATTGCGCATGCATGTTACACCGTGTTCATAGATTGTGTAAAAAAAAATCAGCTGCAGCTGTTGTATCTTAATGGGAAAAAATTACATTATGATACAGTTGGCATAGAAAAGCTATATCATAATCGTTTTTTTTATATAATATTGTGTGTGTAAAGACTGTCATTAAAGTTTTTTTTTTAATTTTTTAATGTTTAGTGTGAGAGTAGATAAATCTTTTTGTAATTAGGATTATATAAATAATGATGCATAATATTTATTTGAGTTTTTATTTGTTCATCATAATAACCCTCTTACTCAGTAGCTTCCCAACGATCTCAAATCCTCGGCACAGTATGGTCGCTCCGCAAAGCCTGTGAAGCCCACAGTAAGCTTCTGCGCTTCTGGGCGGAGTTAGGCTGGTTGCTATTAGCCTGCACTCTTCACGCACAACGGCCCGACAAGGAGGCTAGGTACGGACAAAAGAGTTCTCTTTCCATTCCATTCCAACCCACATACTCTACAACTCAGCCTCAGACTAAAGGAATAACAGACGGAGCATATAGCACTAGAAAGTGAAGCCGCATAAAGTAATACTAAAGGGCGAGATACTCGTAGTTCCATCTCGCTCACGCTCTTGTGTTTGCACGAGTGCGATCGAATTGGTAGATACAGATACTACTTTAGTATATTTTTTATACTACTTAGTACGCAGACAATGGAACCACCTGATGAAAAGTGGTAACCGTGGAAACGGCTTTGTACTATTTTAAGTCAATAAGTCGAAAATTGCTTGCACCTATAACTTTATCTTAATTTAATTGCTGGTATCTTTATTAATGATAATTACTACGAGAGATTATGATTAGTGCAAGCATATCAGAATTCTTTTGGCGAACTTCAAACCGCCATTTTTATTGTCTTGCTCGCGGCCCCACCCGCGTGGAAATCAGATCCCATTCCACTGCACCTTTTTTTTCATTTATACAAACCTTGGGCCCTAGACAAAGTGACATTCTATTGATGGAATCGCGCTGAAGCGAACCATTTTTAAGGTTTTAACAATGGATTTCGGGAAATTGCGGTGGATAAAGTAATAATGATAAGTTAAATAATGTATTTCGAGTTACAAAGACTCAAATTTCATAAAAAAATATAGTTATATTTATGATTTATGTTAATTTCAAACTACAATTAGCGATTCCACTAGCGTTTTCGCCAATAGAATGTCACTTTGTCTAAGGCCCCTTGTCCTGACAATAATGACAAAATTTAAAGTTTAATCAACTTATAATTTTGCAAAATCTTCAAAACCGTCGAAGTAATCGACTGTACCCCTTCGGCCGCCAACAAAACCATGCTACGTAACTGGTTACGTGAGAAGAATTATTTTTCTTGCTACGAAACCAGTTACGTACAAAGAAATTTTTTTCTTCCTACGGAACTAGTTACGAACGACCACCTACGAAACCAAACACACACATCATGTCCATTCTGTATAGGTACTGAAATTCGATTTAGATATAGAAAATAGAATCGACCTAAGGCGGGACTCGAACCCGCGATCTTGCCCTTACAGGAGGAATGTTCTGACCACTAAGTCACCGAGACCGAGCCGAAGCCGATCCAAATTCTTCTATATATCCGTCTTAGGGCGACGGTCTTAATCGATTTCAATAGTTAGCATACCAAATGCTTGAAAATTGAAAACTCATTCAGGTACCTCCTTAGAGTATACATTATAAATATAGAGCGCGCCTATCACTCAGGTCTTTGGCGCCGAGTGTTAGCAGATACTTTGCGATGGTATAGCGCACCTACAGTGACGTTTCATGCATTACCGAAAATATCAATAGATGCACTTATTAATGTAGTTTGTTGTTATGAAATTTTTTGTTCGATTTGATATGCATGGATAAAATTAAAACCAAAATACAAAAAAATGGCGTCATTTTGCCGTATTTTTGCGTCATTATTACTACAAATATATATATTATGATGTTATATAAAATTTTGATTTAACATATCGAATTAAATATTACTTGCGAAATCATTTTGACGGGTATTGTTTTGCTACTGATTGAGGTTGAGCCAGGAGCGTGATAGCAGTTCATACTTTTATGGCGCGCTCTATAGCAATGTAACTCTAAGGGTAGGTACCTCAAATTATAACAAAATAATTATTATGTTCCATTAGGAAAAGGAAATAATATTATGATATTTACGACAGTTTAATACATACCGGTATAAATTAAAGAAGGAAATATTAGCTTATGATATTAATTTATAATAATGTGTCATGAAACTAAACTTCGATCAGTTTAGAGGAAGCCGCGGGTAAAAGCTAGTAAATAATATTACAGCAATTAATATCCAATAAGTTAGAACGCATGTTTTCTAGTTAGAACTAGTTCTACATTGTTAAAACTAGAATTATTAACTTAATGCATTGAATATCAGTTAAAACGAATTATTACTTTACGTAGTAGGTAAGTGCCAAATAGCCTGGCAATACGAGTCATTCACCCACTTTCATCTCGAAACAAACAATAGTTTACTAGACGTATCGCTTCCCGTACAAAAACTGTCGCTAAGGGATATCGCTCGATTATCATAATGCACGGGGACCTCGCCTTACGAAGTCACAAGAGATCCAACAAAAAATAAAGAATTATGGATTATGACATTATCATTTTACTAATAGTAAATGATAATAATTGCAAAAAATGTACCGCATCTGAACTTATTAATAATGTTATTATGAGTGAAAATTGAATAAGAATTTGATATTTCGACTGTGACAACGAACAGTATCGGAACTGCAAAACACGTACTTTACAGGCGAGCAGTTTAAAGATAGAAATTGACTTTAAATTGTTTGTATTAATGATATCTTAAAAATTGTACTTGAATTTATTAATACATTTTACGTGCTCTCCTTTAACCTAGGGATGATTTTATTATTTATTGTAATTTTCTAGATATTTCACATTCGATAATTTACTTTGTTGGTGAAAAATGAGATTTGATCGAAAGTGGTCGTTTCGATAGTATTTGAGGTCTAGAAAATTCTAATAAATATCGAAACTGGTCGTTTCGATAGTGTTTTGGGTATATTCAGTATTAATACATATCGAAAGTGGTCGTTTCAATAGTATTTTAGGTCCTTCAAATAAAAATAGAAATCGAATCTTTTATATTATATTTATTTTTCTACAAGCACCACAAAGAAAACTAGAAATCGCTCAACTACTTTAATGAAAAACTTGTTTCGGATAATAATGTAACAGAGTTAATTAGGGATAGGCTTTAAATTCAAACTTCAGTCTAATGTATTTCACACGCAAGTTGAGGGGGGACTTGAGCGGCGATGTCTGTCAATTTTTGTACTGGGGATCTATTTTTGCCCTCCAAAAGAAGGACGGTGGTATCAGGCCTATCGCTGTGGGTAGTACAGTCCGGAAGTTGGTGGCAAAGTTATGTTGCAGGGCGGTCCGGGGCGCAGTAACGCCTTATTTGCAATCCCATCAGCTGGGCTTCGGCACACCTCTTGGTTGCGAGGTTGCTATCCACGCGGCGCGGCGCGGGCTTTTGTGTTGCGCCAGGGGAGCGACGACGTCCTTTTGAAGTTGGACATACGCAATGCTTTCAACAGCATTAATAGGGGAGCGTTGCTGGCGGAGGTGAGAGACCTGACGCCATCAATTTTCCCCTTCCTGCGCCAGTGCTACGGGGCCCGCAGCTCACTGTCATACGACGGCGAAACGATATGGTTCTCAGGTTGGGGCGCAACAGGGGGACCCAATGGGCCCACTTATTTTCAGTATGGCTCTGCACAAAGCCATAAAGTCGTTACAGAGCCCTCTCAACGTATGGTACTTAGACGACGGAACCATCGGTGGCAGTCCCGACGTGGTACTGCGGGATGTGGAAGCGCTCTTCCCCGCCTTGAAAGATTTGGGCCTACATAAACTGTGAGCTTTATCCCTGTGGCCCTATGGCACAGGAAGTGACCGCGAACTTTATGTCCCTAATTCCCGGACTCCGGTTCATGGATCGGGACTCGCTCTGCCTCTTAGCTCACTGCTTTTATGTATGCCTATCGATTTGGCCGCCTGAACGCGGGTCCTAGCTTCACTGGCGGACTACTTTCGCCACCTTCCGGCTCACGTGTCCCTGTCGTTGTTTAGGTCCTGCTTCGGGATGCCTAAACTGATGTACGTCATACGGATAACGCCGACATGGGAGTTCCCGGACGAAGTCCTCTGTTTTGACGAAATGCTCAAAGGCATCGTCGAAAAGATTTTTAACGTGGACCTTAGCGAGCGACAGTGATGTCAGGCCAGCCTGTCCATCCAATTCAGAGGGCTAGGAATGCGCCGTTTGCAGGAGTATGGCCCGATTGCTTTTCTTGCTTCTTCCCATGGAGTCTCGCGGTTGGTTGGCCGTTTATTGTCGTACATCGGCATTCCCTATTTCAGGAAAGCCCATGAGATTTGGACCTTTTTTTGGACCGCATTGTATCCGGATGTTGTTCCGCCCGCGAGACCGGGCGAACAGAGGGTCTGGGATAACGCGATCGGTACGTGCATTCTCGCTCGTCTGTGCGATAGCGCGGTGGGGGTCGAGTTAGCGCGTCTCAATGCCTCCTGTGAGCCAGAGTCAGGTGCCTGGTTGCATGCCCTACCATCCCCTAAGCTGGGCACGTTGCTGGACAATGACTCTCTCAGGGTGGCAGCCGGACTCAGACTTGGCTGCACCGTATGCGAGCCTCACACGTGCGTTTGTGGTGCAAAGGTGCAAAGATATGATTTCGTGCCGTTCGCAGTGGAGACGGCGAGTTCATGGGGCCTAGAGGCTAAGGGGTTAGTGGTTGATTTACGGTTAGTGGCCGACTGCGGAGGGACAATATTTGACCCACACCATATCCCTGGCCATACAGAGGGGAAACGCTTAATATCATAATTACAACAGTTATTAATGTTGTTGTTAAAAACGTTGTAAATAAAAATTGACACAATTTTAAAAACATCGAATCTGTCAATCAACGAGGAATATAGATCGGGGCGGCATTGAAACTGGTAGTTTCGAGATATCTTTTATTCGATACCTATCGAAAATGTCTGATTCGATTGTTCTTAAATTGTAAATAGACTTGTAATATTCTCGAAACTACCAACTTCGATACGCTTTGAAAATTAACGAACTTGAAATACTAGCGAAACTACCACCTTCGATACTATTTGAAAATTTACGAACTTGAAATACTATCGAAACTACCACCTTCGATGCTCTTTGAAAAATTACGAACTTGAAAATACTATCGAAACTACCACTTTCAATAGTTTTATTGGTTAACCTGCAATTTAACATAATCAAAAGAAAAATTAAGATAACAAAAAAAAAACAAAACAAAATCGAGCTATATCAAACACACCTTCCTTGGTTCACATAGCGGCGAACACTGACGGTTCGGGTAGTTACGAGGGGGGAGCGGTCCTCGCTAGACAAGAACATTGTTGAAACTACCGGTTTCGGTTGTGTTCTTTGTTCACACCATGTAGTATCAATTTTATTCATTTTAAAAATGTACTTTAGAATTATTTTTTTGAAAAAATACTTTGCCAACATAAAGATTGATATATTCTAGCCCTAATGGTACAATAAAAGAAAAAATGAAAATTTGCAGTATCGATACTGTTCGTTGCCGCAGTCGATTTATAGACAAAACGCGTAGCCTCTGTGGCTTGGTGGTAAAGAATGCGACTTCTTCTTGGGAGGCGCAAGAAACTGACCAAATCTGACGGTCGATTGGTCGATACTCCCTCCATCTTGCCACGTATTATTGCTCGGAACTTATATCTTGGACCTAAATTGGAGTCTGAAACGTATCTCCGACAGTCAATTCGCCGTTTGACACTTCGTCGACAGAACTTTTCATCCTCGGGCAGTTCTCCGACAGAACGTTTCGCCGACGGGCATTTCACCGACGTAATGCTTCACCCTCGGGCAGTTCACCGATATTACCTTTCACCTAATAACGTTTCGCCGACAGAACGTTTCACCCTCGGCCAATTCGTCGACAGAATCTTTCACCTACTATACTATACTATATTAAATACACCGAAATAACTTTGTCTTTTTTATTTACTAATTTCAAAAATCACAATAAGTAAGTACATAACATAACATAATTTTAAAGTACCTCTACATACGTATCAAAAATTAAAAAATCAAAAATTAAATTTATATTCTAGCAATGTTGCAAATACTTGCAACATTGCTTCTATTAATAGTATATTGCGGAAATGTGGGTAGTACATAATGGGTTGTCGTTATTAAATTAATAAATATATATACTTAACAAACTGCTAATTTCATTAAATTTATGTAGGTACCTATATAATAAAAGTAACAAATTTAGACCTAAGTTCTCTTAAATAAATTAAGTAGCTACTACTTTATTAAATACACAAAAGTAAGCATTTTTGGTACGTATGTAGGTAGGCACTTACAGGTAAAGTTTACTTTGTTCATACTTGTTTCTTACGCTTTCTCCTTTTATAATATAATAGTATACATTATGTTAGTATATTCAATAATATGTATATATGTATGTTTATGTAATAACACTATATATTCATCTAAAATATTCATTCTTAAATGTAATTATGTTATGTTATGTACTTACTTATTGTGATTTTTTAAATTAGTAAATAAAAAAGACAAAGTTATTTCGGTGTATTTAATATAGTATAGTATAGTAGGTGAAAGATTCTGTCGACGAATTGGCCGAGGGTGAAACGTTCTGTCGGCGAAACGTTATTAGGTGAAAGGTAATATCGGTGAACTGCCCGAGGGTGAAGCATTACGTCGGTGAAATGCCCGTCGGCGAAACGTTCTGTCGGAGAACTGCCCGAGGATGAAAAGTTCTGTCAACGAAGTGTCAAACGGCGAATTGACTGTCGGAGATACGTTTCAGACTCCCTAAATTGTACTCAAAATGTGCTCTTTACGGTAGTATAACCCGCGCCACGTATCTTGGACCTAAATAGTAAGACATACGAGGCTCTGGCGCCCGCGGATTGCTTTGTAATAGTCTATGCTTGGTGAATTTGAGTTCGTCTACCGCAGTAGCATCCCGTGCTATCCTCAAAAGACACGCAAGAAATGTGTACTGTGCGTATAGGGCACATTTTGAGCACATTTTAGGTCCAAGATACGTGGCGCGGGTTATACTGGTGTACATGATGGGTACCATTGTAAATTTTTGAGAATGCCAATAATAATAATAATAATAGAGATTCAGTGCCGTCAGCACAGAAGACCAAGCATCTTAAGCCTTTGGTCTTCCTACTGACAGCACAAAAACTCTCCAGTGAGCAATGGCTACCCACTCACCACCGGGCACACAACGCGAGGTTATTATGGCCCCGCTATTCTGTAGGGTGGAGGGACTTGCCCCGCCGCCGGACATCTCAATTTGGACAGGAATACTGTCGTGTCCTACCTCCATATTACCAAATAATCCTATTTTAATAGAAAACATGCAATTAATAATGTAAATAATTGTACCTAATACCAATGACATTTCATAACATAGACATGTCATATGCTTACAAATCAACGTAGAAAAATGTGCCGAACTCACACACACACATTTTTAATTCATCTACACTTTTGGTGTATTAACTTTAGAGTAATAGTTCGTGCAGTGTCTATAAACATACGATGGCATTTTCGTTATTTTTTTAAGTCACTGATGCTTCCGCTCAACGTCCGACCGGCGCCGCTCGGCACGCGGTACTAGAGGCAAACGTTCCAATTGACTCGTTTTCGTATCTTCACGATTTTCGCGCAATAACATATCTACTTCTTTTTATATAATATCTTTGCCTAATACATTCTATTCTTTACAGTTGGAGTATTTTAAAACAGGAAAAGCCAAATGAATAAAAATTGATAACAAAAAATCCTTTAAAACAGGAAAAGCCAAATGAATAAAAATTGATAACAAAAAATCCTGCACAATCGTTGTTCATCAGTATTGGCATAGATTGTGCCACAATCTATGCCAATACTGATGAACAACCTCTGCATTATCTAATCTATTTCATAACGAATTCTTTGTACATAATGACTAGAATGTTGTACAATAAATAACAATAAATAATGTCTCTATTTTATTTTGATTTAGTTTGAGAGAAATTTTCATTTTACCTAATAACATTTTGCCTCTTTCTTTTACAAAGTTAGTCAAAAATTTTCATATTTCATATACCTACTAGCAAACTTTATTTGCTAGCCGGTATACCTGCTGAGTACCTAATGGATGAGATTCCAGCGCAGTGTCCTCTCCAACATCGCATTTGACGTGCTGGTTCTCGGTGGAGGAACACCTCTCAATAATCATTTACACAGTCCATCCAGTGTTATATCGTCACAAATCATCAGTACCTAATTAATTTTAATAAATCATGGATTATTGGAGATCTATAGGGGAGGCCTATGTCCAGCAGTGAACTTCCTATGGCTGAAATGATGATGATGATGAAATCATGGATTCGTTTAATTCCAAACAAATCTTGACATTCTTGACATGCTCAACAGCTGATTATTAGAAAGCCGCCATATTACGGTAACGATACTCCATCACTCAAAATTCAAACAAACACCAAACGGCGAGACGGGGGGGAATACCGAACGTCAGATTTGGTCAGTCCGCCGCCAGCATAGAGTAAAGTAATACATCGGAAATAGAGGGCCCTCTCGTGAGTTTTTTATGTCACCCACCCAACTCCTATCAGAATCTACCGCCATCTATTAATCATATTCCGACAACTGCTGTTATTATACCATACATACCTATATTGTGCATACCTACATACATACTACATGCATTGGATATATGGATATATAACCCAAAACCGTTAGGCCTGTTCCTTTACGTTGAATTCATTAAAATTCAAGGTAAAGGCCGCGCCGGTTTTAAGTTATGAGTTATGACATACTAACTGACATTTTGTGTAAATGACAGCAGGTCTGTTTTACCGACTCAACATGCGGCGCCATCTATCGATCTTTGGAACCAGAGCCACAATTTATAATGACAGCTGGTCTGTTTTATCCGTTTAGTATAGGTAGAAATTTTATAGATGTCCCTTTTAAACTACCACACCACTATGTAGTGAAGTTTCCGAGGGCTGGCCGCCAGTGCTGGCGGCGGTATCTCGTGTAGTTTGTACCGGACAGTCTACGTCAGACGCACATGAGATTACAATTCAAAGATAGGTCGTACGATATCCCGTGATGCAAAGAACGATATTTAAAAAAAATATATATTTAACGAACGTCTCTGATTCAAGTTCCGATGGCAAAACGATAGATGAACTAAAGAAGAGAATCACTGCAGTTGAAAAGTTCTGATTTTAATTATCAGTTTACTTAGTTTCTACTCATCATTTGCCTGGTTTTATTAGATATAACTGTTGCCCGCGGCTTTACTTGGGTGGAATTTTGATTCTATTCCCACAAATTTATGGAAAGCTATTCCCAGAAAATAAAGTAGCATATAAATATGTTTTTCCAGACTAATCTATCCCTGGACCAAATTTCAAAGATCCGTTCAGCCGTTAGAGCGTGACTGAGCAACGAGCGAACGATCCTAACATACAAACATCTTCAGAAACTTTCGCATTTAAAGTATTGGTAGAAAGTAGGATAGTAGGATATGATAGGATAAATATTTTTCGTTTGTATTCATTTAACTTACTATACTTTAGTATAATACAGATAGTTCATTGATTAAATAAATTATTTAGGTCTTCTGATTGAATTAATTATGTCTCTTATTATTCAATACATCTTTACGACTAGCGTAAAGAGCAGAAAATTATTATATAGGGAATTTTATTAATATCCGGCCTTCAAATTGTTAAATGATATCGTAAGATCTGTCCGACATAGTAGATCTCATCGATTCATGCTCTTTCTTTTCTTTGTTTTTCCTCGACCCCCGCCACACCGCGCGCACCATGGGGACGGTACAGGTCCACCGGTGGGACTATAGTGCCGTCTACACGAGAGCCATTACGGTTTATAAAGCTCATGACAGCCCAGCTACCGTAAGCCTAGTTTAATAACGACTCTCGTGTACGTATACGACTCTCGTTTACAAACTCATGGTAGACCTACTGGGCCTCGATTCTGCTAAAGCACAACCACTGTCACACCACAGAGACTGCGAGAAAATATCATTTGATTTTAGCCTTTAAAGTAATGCAATTAAAGTTTGAAATTAAATGGCTTTTTGAAGAGTGAACGAAAGCGTGTAATGAAAATATTGTTATTTAATTTTGGACTTTAATGCTGTAACAGTAAAGTCTAAAATTTAATACCAATTTTTGTAGAGACTGTGGTTTTGCTTTAGCAGAATCTAGGGCCTGTTAGGCTCTTAGAATAGGGTTTTAACTATGACATAATAATATACCTACAAGGAAACTTCAAAGAGAGATACAAATATTATAAATAATTAGTTGTTATTGTCGCCTGTTTGTCACAACACGCCATGTTTCCTTGTGTTTTATTTTTAGTTGGTAATATGTGTTTATTTGTCGAGACAATTGAGACCAGTGAGTAATAGTAGTCATTCGAACTAATTAATGTAAAATTTAATGTATATTATATATGTAAAGCATTTAATGTATGTATGTAATATATTTAATGGTCCGGATGGAAAATAGTTAGGACTCTGGTGTGGTACGCGTGGACACTATTGCCCGTACCCATATTCCTGGCACGGCTGGTTGTGCCGGTGCTGCTGCTGCTTCTGCAGAGGCTCTTATAAGGCACAAATACTCCAATCTCATTGGAGATTATGCCACACAACGTGGCAATGCTGTCAGTCTTCTGGGAACGGTACGCAGGTCGGAGGTCGCAGAATGACTTCCGTCCCCCATGAGCGCGGGCCTGGGGTGCAGGGTGGAGCCACCTGTTACCCTAGCAGAAGCAAACCGTGGCGGTGGCGCGCATTGCGTGCTTCCCCATAGCCAGGGGAGGAGGGGGGGGGGGGAGGAGAGGGGAGGGGGTGACTTATGGACTCTGTGGTCACCAGATTGCGAGATATGGCCCTGGGTCGACCGGGGTGCGAAGATTATGGCTACGACAATCTCACCTCCAGCAACCGACGGCCCACAGACGGCGTGCGTTTTAGTTGGTTCGAGTTCGACATAACCTCCTCCGCGGGGGACGACGAGCGGAGGAGAATCGCTAACCGCGCGGCCCGCAACTAGCGGCGGCAACTCGGGCGTCGGAGGTCGCAGAATGACCTCCGTCCCCCATGAGCGCGGGCCTGGGGGTGACGGGTAGTGAAGCCGCCTGTCACCCTAGCAGAGGCAGACCGCGGCGGCGCGGCAGTACGCATTGCGTGCCTCCCCATACCCGGGGGCGAGTTGGGGACTCCGTGGTCCCCACACCGAGAGGGCCAGATCGAGAGATTTGGCCCTGGGTCGGCCGGGGTGCGTGGGACATGGCTACGACAACCTCACCTCCGGCAACCGACGGCCCACAGACAGCGTGCGTTTTAGTCGGTTCGAGCACAGATTAATAAATAGTTACTACGTGTTCGAGTCCGACTTAACCTCCTCCTCCGGCTCCAGCGGGGGAGGTATCCATGGGGATTTGTCGCACGATAAAAAAAAATGTATCCGTGGGGATTTTTTGCACGATTAAAAAAAAGGTGTAGGTACCTTTTTTTAACTAAGTAAAGGAAAACCATCTTGTGGTGACTTTTTATAAAAACACATATTAAACAAATAAACTATACTATTTGCCAGTTAGCCTGGCAATACGGGTTATTCACCCACCTTCATCTCGAAAAAAAAAGACGTGTGGCACTCGGGGACTGCCACGGTAAAGCTTCGAGTAAGCACGGTAAGATTTCGGATTTCGGATTTCGGATTTCGGATTTCGGATTTCGGATTTCGGATTTCGGATTTCGGATTTCGGATTTCGGATTTCGGATTTCGGATTTCGGATTTCGGATTTCGGATTTCGGATTTCGGATTTCGGATTTCGGATTTCGGATTTCGGATTTCGGATTTCGGATTTCGGATTTCGGATTTCGGATTTCGGATTTCGGATTTCGGATTTCGGATTTCGGATTTCGGATTTCGGATTTCGGATTTCGGATTTCGGATTTCGGATTTCGGATTTCGGATTTCGGATTTCGGATTTCGGATTTCGGATTTCGGATTTCGGATTTCGGATTTCGGATTTCGGACTTCGGACTTCGGACTTCGGACTTCGGACTTCGGACTTCGGACTTCGGACTTCGGACTTCGGACTTCGGACTTCGGACTTTGGACTTCTGACTTCTGACTTCGAGTCCGAGTCCTAGTCCGAGTCCGAGTCTGAATTTGAATTTGAATTTGAAAACTAACAACTTATGCAATTATAATTACTTACGTTAAACGAAGCTACTTCGGAGCAGCTCGGCTCTGTTCGTGCGAGCTCGGAGGTGTTACAAATTTTCGTTACGGAATTTCTGGATTCGGTCTCCACGCTCAAGGCCCGCGATAAAAGCTATGCAATAGCTTAACAATAGGTTACTTGACGTATCGCTTCCAGTACAAAAACTGTCGCTAATTAATATCGCTCGCTTATCATAATACACGGGGACACCGTCTTACGAAGCTACCAGAGATGCCACTAAAAATAAAGTATTAAAGATTATTACATTATCATTTTACTAGTAGTAAATGGTAATTGCAAAAAGTGTACCGCATCAGAACTAATTGTTAATGTTATTATGAGCGAAAATTGAATAAGAGTTTGATATTTTGGATAATAAGTACCAATAAAATACTTTGTTTTAATGTTAAAACCTCGACATATGTCACATATATTAAAGCATATTTAATTTCTTATATTCAAATAAAAAACCTGAAACATTATAATTTCTGTTAAATGTGTATCATTGAAATTAATATTCTCGATAATATTAAACAAACGCGGCGCTCTAGTATTTTTCCAACTCTACATAGCGCTCACGGTGGTTTTAGTTCGAACAACGTTTTGTCCTCGTTATTACTTTGCATGCCAAATAGAGGGCGCTAAATAACTATCTACCTACTTTGTTTTTATTAGTGTTTCTAGTCCTTTAATCTTTTTTTGTACTTGTGAAAATTGTGAATTTATATG
Organism: Eilema depressum; assembly: GCA_914767945.1. NCBI lineage: Eukaryota > Metazoa > Arthropoda > Insecta > Lepidoptera > Erebidae > Eilema > Eilema depressum. Next base: position 6,389,099 of record OU612041.1, on the reverse strand, counting down.
TTTGAACTCCACCGGTATAAAAATTAACAATTTTCAGTCTCAATTCTCAAAATTAAGATATTTATGATTATATATATTATACGTAGGGTTTTGTAGTAACAAAACTAGGCCATAGATGTCACTAGTATCGGAAATTTAACTGATGTCTCTATCTCTATAGCGCTGAGCTGTTTATATGACTTTTACCACGATTTACTAGCGACAGTATTTTCTGTCGTTAAGGGAACAATGAAACTGTCGTTTTTGCAAATACCATGTCAGTGGTAGAGAGGGCATTCACCCCTCTCTGTATTGCCGCACTAACTGGCGCGTACAGGGTAACTAACTAACTAGTGGTTCGATTTCAGTATTTACTCTTCAAAATAAGTTTTTAACAGAAAAATATTTTTATAAACCGAGTTTTTAAATAAATCTTCTTCTTCTGTCGAATCAATGGTGCTTCTACTCTCAAATTCTATTTGCCCAGAATGCTGCTACCTGAATCGCAATAAATCTTAATTAAATAGACACATAAAGATTGTTTATCTTTAGTTAAGTAGGTACCTAACCGAATGGAGTATACGTAAATAACACAATATTCTTTAATTTTATTCCAGATAACTATTATAATAAATATGGAGATCAATATGTTATTCAATTAAATCTAACTGGAAAGTCCTACCTAGGGGACATAACTGTACGCGAGCCCATTTTTGTGGTGTTGAGAAATAAACCTTTCGTTGTACATACATTTGACTGCAAAGCTACAGGAGTATGGTAAGTTATTTTTATTTCATAGTTATCTTCGTAAGGTGGGAAATGCGGCGGGCATTTCCCACCTAAAAACCTGATCAAAAGTCAAAATCATGAATTGAATATGATAGTTCCGATGAAGATGAAGATTTTCACGATGCCGATAGCATGTAATTTTTGTAATAATTTTTTTCGTAATCAATATCAATATAATAATATAATCTAATCTTCTAATATATAAAAATCAATGCCCCTTTTCGTTGTTATTTTATAACTCAAGAACGGCTGAACCGATTTGGCTAATTTTATCTACTCTTGAAATATTCGTGGGTGTCCAGGGAAGGTTTAAAGGATGAGAAAATAGGTGCAGCAGGAACGGGAAAAATATGGCGGTACGAAGTTCACCGGGACAATTAGTCTTCTAATCTTCTAATGTATAAAAATCAATGACACTTTTCGTTGTTATTTTATAACTCAAGAACGGGCTCACCTATCCAAACCAAATGTTTAGGCCTTGTTTGGATTATCTAGTAGATGGTTTATGTGAAGTTTGCACAAAATCGATTCAGCGGTTCAGGCGGTACGAAGTTCGCGGGGTCAGCTAGTACCTATGTATGGGACTCGTTGAAGAAGCCTTTGCATTGCCCTGTTGCTAGTAAATCTAGACGAAATCCAGTTCCTTCAAGGGTGGAAAAGCACAAACAACTCACCTGGAGACTTGGATGGATTTAGACGGGACCCGGCGACGAAACCGTTGTGAAGATTGATCGGCCAGCTATCACGTAAACACACCCAATTTGCACTTTCACCGTATCAGTGGATTGATCGTAGATTTAGAACAGTCATTGAACTTCTAACGAGTATATTTTAATATTTTATTCGGACCTCAGCTCAAACGTGTCCATTACGAATTTTCGAAGATTCAAAAAGGGGCGAACTTTTTCTTGCCGCTAGAGGCGCGGGCGGCGCGCGGCACGTTCATTGGCCGGTCCGTTCGACCGGCGATATTGGCGGTAAATTTAAATAGGAAGGAAATGAATTTGGATAGGAATCAAATTCAGGACTGGCTTGATGTCCGTACATTTTCCCCCCACTTGAAATTCACTAGGATTTCACACATTAAGATTATTTAATGCTTATGATAGTTGTGCTCGAATGAACTTAATATTAATAAACTTAACTAAAGGAACAATACCATCTCAGGCTGATAATATTGTTTACACACTTATATATTATAAAATTAATTAATAGGTAAAGGACAGACCTTAACTACAGGCCGTCGCATAGTTTTTCCGTTCACCGTTCGGAGAGTAACCACCCGGACGATATTATCTGAACCAGCGTGCACCTGATCCACGCGAGCTAACTTCCAAAACAAAGGTGGAAGATTCGGTTCGTTTACGATTACCAAATCGTTTATTTTTAGATTAGGCGGTCCTGGTTTATACCATTTAGACTTTTGCTGCAGTGTGTGCAAGTAATCTCGTTGCCAAGCACGCCAAAAACTCTGAGTGACCTGCCTAATCATTTGCCAACGCGAACGAGGGCAATCCGTATCAACTAAAGGTTCCTCAGGGAGAGATACGAGAGGACCTCCTGTTAGAAAATGCCCGGGCGTTAAAACGTCGGATTCCTGAGGATCCGGAGATAATGAACAAAGTGGTCGAGAGTTTAGAACTGCTTCGACTTTCGTAAGGATTGTGGTAAACTCTTCTAACGTAAGAACTTGAGCTCCAATTGCCCGTTTAAGAAGATATTTTGTAGATTTAATTCCGATTTCAATTAAACCAGTGAAATGAGGTGCAGCCGGGGGATTGAATTGCCACTTTATTTGACGGTTAGCTAAGCCATCAGATATTTCAGAGTAATATTTACGAAATTCATCGTTAATTTCGTTGAGATGCCGATTCGCTCCAACGAAATTCGTTCCGTTATCGCTAAAAATTATATGACAAATCCCACGACGGGAAACAAACCTATCTAGTGCAGCGAGAAATGCTTCGGAGCTCAATTCACAGGCTCTAAGTGAACAGCTTTCGAGCTTAAACAAACGAATAAACAGAGATATGCTTTATAAGTTCTAGCTCCACGACGATGGTTTTCCTTTATTATAAACGGGCCTCCGAAATCAATGCCGGTGGTATGAAAGCATCGAGATGGTTGAAGTCGCTCAGCTGGCAACTTACCCATCAAGGTCGATACCGGTATCGGTTTCACTTTGAAACAACGGACACATTTCGAAAGGACGGTACGTATTAGAAGTCTTATCCCGATAATCCAAAATTTTCTTTGAATTAATGACTGTAGCGTTCGGGGACCACAATGAAGATATTTTATATGAAAATGTTCTACGATCAGTCGCGAGATGGGACACAGCTTTGGCAACAGCAAAGGATGTAACGCTGATAGAGATAACTTGGCTCTATCTATACGTCCCCCCACTCGCATAAAACCCTCTTCATCAAGAAAGGGAGATAGTTTTTGAATTGATTTTTCGCATTGTTTATTATTTTTTATTAGATCGACTTGCGATGTCATATAGTGATTTTGAGTAAATTTGACTAGTGTCTTGACGGAGTTCTCGAGCTCAGAACTAGTAAGTGCAGAGAATTTTCGATCTGACTTAGCAGTTCTTGCGTTCGAGATAAACCGAAAACACCACGCTAAAACTCTTTGAAGTTTCGTGAAGGACGAACACTTTTCTATTAGATTCAAAAATATATTAGTTTCTACTTGAACAATGTGAAAACTCTCTGTGACTGTAGTTTTTAATTCCGGTAACTCTTCTTTAGCCAGCAATACTTGCTTGGAAGGCCAAGAGCTGGGTAGAGCTTGCAGCCAGGCAGGACCAGTCCACCATAAAGGATGGCTGGCAAGTTCAGGACAAGACACACCGCGACTGCAGCAGTCAGCCGGATTGTCTTCAGTTGCAACGTGATACCAATGTTCAGGACTGATCAAGTCTGTCGCCTGAACAACACGATTAGCAACATACATTTTTAGCAAATGTGGTGCTGTGTTTAACCATGACAAGGTAGTCATGCTATCTGAATAAGCTCGGATGGAGCTAATTTGAATTTTATTTTTAAGAAGAGTATACATGTGAGATAGGACTCGCGCTAGAAGCACCGCTGCGCTTAGTTCGAGTCTATTCACTGTAGTAGGTTTAATAGGAGCTACTCGAGACTTTCCTATTAACAAATTAGTAACGGTAGGACTTTCAACATCTTCCGTGACGACACACAAATAAACACAACAGCCATATCCTTTTAATGACCCGTCACAAAACCCTACTAAATGTACCTCGATTGGATCGGAAGGTATTACATGTCTGGGAAGTGAAATATTTTGTAGGTCGGATAAATTGGCAGCTATGCAATGCCATCTTTTAGCTAGGTCCTTGGGGATCGTTTCGTCCCAGGACAACTTTAAGCACCACATCTCTTGCAGCAGTGACTTAGCTGCAAATACAACCGGGCCGATCCAGCCTAATGGATCGAGTATCCGGGCAACTATAGACAATATAGATCTTTTAGTAAACTGAACATCAAAAGTGTCCGAAAAAGTGTACGAGAAATTATCGTCCGATGGATTCCAACGGATGCCTAATATTTTAATAAACTCATTTCCTGATTCTTCGAAGGATTTGGAAGTTTGACAGTGATCTGGAGGAACATCGGATAACAGGCTCGGCTCGTTGGTACTCCACTTCCGAAGTTCAAAGTGGCCTTTCGACAGCAAGCAGGTAATGTCTGCTTTCAACTGCCTAGCACCTTCAAGCGACGAACTGCCCGTGGTAATATCGTCCATGAACGTTTCTTCGAACAAAACTTCGGACACGCGACTCTCATATTCGGAGCCATGGTCTTCGGCCAGTTGACTAAGGGTTCGAATGGCGAGGTAGGGAGAACTGCTGACCCCGTAGGTCACAGTATTTAACTCGTACTCAGTTAAAGGCTCGGTAGGTTCAGAACGCCATAGAATGTGTTGATAGCGCCTATCTTCCGGCCTAATTAAAATTTGGCGATACATTTTACAAATGTCCGCAGTAAAAACGAATTTATGAAGTCGAAACTTTGTAACTAAATCGATTATGTCGATTTGAAGTTTAGGTCCGACATGAACAATATTATTTAAAGAAAGATTATTGGTAGTCTTGCTACTCGCGTCAAAGACTACTCGAAGACGTGTCGTAGTACTTTCTGGACGTACGACGCAATGATGAGGAATGATATAACGATCAGTAGACGAAGAATCTGCTGGCTGCATGTGTCCAAGGTCTTCGTACTGTTTCATAAATTCCTTGTACTCGTTTTTTAACTCCGTCTGATTAGTAAGACGTTTTTCTAAGTTAAGAAAACGATTAAAAGCGTGACGGTCTGAGTCCCCCAAAGAAGGGGTGCCATCTTTTAACATAATTGGTACTACATACCGACCATCAGAAGTGCGGTAAGTACCATTTTTATATTTTTGTTCACAAATATCGTCCTCGGGAACGGAAATTGTACATTTCGGCGGTTCCTCGGACTCCCAGAACCGTTGAACGATCTCGTCGAGCGTGCATGAAGACGCGAGGAGTGACGTAACGGGTTCACTAGGAATGTTAGTTTTCATGTTATGAAAATATTGACCGGTTATCACCCAGCCGAACACACTGGACAACGCACAGGGTAATTCGGGACCGGGAGTGAAACGAGACCCGGTGTATATTTGATCAAAACATTCAACACCTAACAAAAGATCGATCGGACCGGACTTATAAAAGTCGCGGTCGGCGAGATCTAGATGCATAAAATGATCCTTGACGACCAACGGTAATGTTGTCGAAGGCAAAGCCGAAGTAATTTTAGTTAAAACTACTAATGGCAAGTCAAACTTCGGCGATTCACTCGTACGAGGTATTATCGAACCGAAAGTGTAACCTTTTATATTACAAACTGAATTTTGTCCAAGACCGGTAACATTTAAGTTACATTTTTTCATACGTAAACCTAAACGCTGTGCGCAAGCACTCGTGATAAAAGAATCCATCGAACCGCTGTCAATAAGGGCGCGCGCATACTGAAGCGAGCCATTCGCGTGGTACACTCGCACTATCGCCGAACCTAATATTTTTGTACGGCTAACCGTGGTAAGACTACAAGTTGAATTCTCGGTCGTGCTAGCAAGTGTAGCACTCGTGCTAGGGTTGTCAGGCAAGTTTGAATTAACCGACTGTGTTAATAAACTTTTCTTTTCAACATGCAAAAGCGTATTATGTTTCCCGTTACAAATAAAGCAAGTTGATTTCGATTTACAACTAGTATTGACGTGACCAGGCCTTAGACAATTAGTACACAGTTTTAATTCTTGAACGAATTTTTTACGCTGATCCATACTCATGGCATGCAGCTTACTACACCGATAAATCGAATGAGTTTCATTACAACATAAACAATTAAACTGACTTTGTTTATTATTGTTATCATTGGACGCCACAAATGACGACCTTGGTACGGACTTGGTAGGATGACTACTATCCTTACGCGTACTATCAACCTTCTGAGTACTACGAAATTGCCTATTTTTCGTGTCAGGTGAAGTGGTCGAAATCGGCTGACTCACTTCCAGAACTTTTATATAATTTTGTAAATAAACAACCAAGTCGTTGAATTTTGGAATTTCGTTTTTATTTTGTAACGCAAACTGTTTTTTCGTTTCATGGTCAAGTGGCCTTGACGCAATATAGAACAAAATAAATTCCAATAAATTCTCAATATTCAAAGCGCGTAAGGTATTGACACTTTCATAAAGCACATTCGTAAACTCAGTTAAGTTAGTTAATGACGGTTTATTTAGCGGCGTCAATTTTAATATCTTTTCTAAATACGCTGTAGCCAGAATACGCTTGTTGTCGTATTGGTCTAACAACGCACTGTAAACTACAGTGTAATTAGCTAAAGTGATAGGAATACCTTTAGCTAGTATTAATGCATTACCAGATAATAACGAGATTAAATAATGGAATTTTTCAATATCTGACAAGGAGATATTATTATGAACAAGAGGAACGTAACTATCCTTAAAAGTTTGCCAATTTTCAATATGGCCGTCAAACTTAGGTATATCTATTTTCGGTAACTTCACTTGCGCGATAGACGAATAATTACGACTAGATCCCGCGCCGGGCTCCGATTTAGAAACTGACGGCGAACCAAGTGAGTCGGCAAATTCAATAGCTACGTAATACAACTCGTCGAAAGCTAAGAGGGTTTGATTATCGTATTCATGCTTCGGATTCGCGATTAATTGTAATTTATTTAAGGTTTCATGCGAATCGATAAAATTCTCCCTAATTCTCTCGATACATTTGAATCGAGCTCTAAATGACGGAATTTTTGATTTATCTGTAGAAGCATTTTTAACTAAATCATAAAGAATCTGCATACTTTTAAACTCATATTCACGTCTTTTTAGGTACTGCTGTAGTTCAGCATCCGCCATCTTGTCTTAGTTTCGTAAAATAAACGAAGTGATATAGCAATAAATAGGTATCGCAAAGTAGGTACCCAATCTCCGAACGGCAACCGGTAAAAACTCGGTAACACTCGGGTATACTCGGTAATCGGTAACTAACAAATTATTTAGGTAGGTAACTCAAAATATAAGTAGGTACACGACCACACCCAGCCCGAGATGATTCGAATCGTCGAAAAATATATAGGTATTTTACTAAACTATGCGATTCGGAGGTATGGAGGGCACAAACATACTAACAAATTATCAACTTTGTTTTCGAGCACAACTAACACAAGTAAATACAAAAAACTAGCATCAGTCAATACAGCAGCTTAAATTACTTTTTATTAGCAAAATACGAGAATAATGAAATTTTAGTTTTAAAATGAATTACGAACAAATCGTTCGGTAAGATAAGTAGGTATGTCCGCCGGGCGCTCCGCTGTATGCAAGCGAGCGACGCCGTCGACAACACAAGTAGGTAGGTAGATATACCTGCCGCGTTAATGCAATTTTACGAAGAAATAAGTGAATTCGTGGGCCTTTATACCACTTATTTGATTGACTGATTCTTTTATGAATGTAAAATTATGATTAATATAGTTTTAAGTCGTAAAAAGTTGACTTTTTATGAATAATGTGGGGTTATAATTATATAATCCTCACAGGAGGCACCATTAAATGTATGGGACTCGTTGAAGAAGCCTTTGCATTGCCCTGTTGCTAGTAAATCTAGACGAAATCCAGTTCCTTCAAGGGTGGAAAAGCACAAACAACTCACCTGGAGACTTGGATGGATTTAGACGGGACCCGGCGACGAAACCGTTGTGAAGATTGATCGGCCAGCTATCACGTAAACACACCCAATTTGCACTTTCACCGTATCAGTGGATTGATCGTAGATTTAGAACAGTCATTGAACTTCTAACGAGTATATTTTAATATTTTATTCGGACCTCAGCTCAAACGTGTCCATTACGAATTTTCGAAGATTCAAAAAGGGGCGAACTTTTTCTTGCCGCTAGAGGCGCGGGCGGCGCGCGGCACGTTCATTGGCCGGTCCGTTCGACCGGCGATATTGGCGGTAAATTTAAATAGGAAGGAAATGAATTTGGATAGGAATCAAATTCAGGACTGGCTTGATGTCCGTACAACCTATTTTATGTAAAAGGTATTTTATTTTCTATATAGTTGCTATGTATACATGAAAACTATATTTCATGGGCTTTTATTTTATAACAATGTAGAAAAAGCCAATAAATAATTTTGACCGGATTTTTTTGTCAAATACTCCTATGTGCGCCAGTTATACTCCCGGATACTTATTTTCGCTCAAATTTTCTTTTCCCTGTTTTCTGTTCTCGATACATGCTTTTCAAATCGGCACAATGCTTCACATATAAAATTGTATTATCGCTTTAGTACAGCTGATTCTTTGAAAAGCTGAATTTTTTTTTTCATATACTATAATTATACTCACGCCTGTAAATCCCCGAGGAGGTAGGCAGAGGCGCATTAACACCCACATTTCACCAATTTTTTTTAATAATTTTTATAAAGACTGTTTTATTTCTGTCGGCATTAATCAAACACTGCTGGCCGATTTATTTTTGTATCCTGTTCTAGGTGCAGATCTCCTACCTCTACCTATACGTTGCCCTTAGAAAATTACTTCGAACGTGGTTTATGGAACACCTATTTTGTAGTAAATACCATTTTTTATTATTTTTTAAAGTAATTACAAAAAAAAATAATTTCAATTATTTAGAGATGTAGATTTAATTTATATTAAACTACTAGCCTTCCGCCCGCGGCTCCGCCCGCGTGCATTTCGGTTAACGCGACCTTTGCTCATATCTTCGAATCTACTCAACCCATTGCGATCAAACAAACGTAAGATTTTAAGTCTGAGTAAGCCCTTTCTAACAAATAAAACCGCATCAAAATCCGTCCAGTAGTTTTTGCGTCCATCACAGACAAACAGACAAACAGACAGGAAATTAAAAAAATATATTTTCGTGTTCAGTATCGTTAACATAACAACCCAAGTATTTTTTTTTTAATATCTCCAATGTACAGACACGACCACTTTACAATTATATAATAGTATAGATAATATGAACAATGGCAAACTGTTTTTGAGTAGAGATGGGTCAACTCGAGTTACTTACTCGAGTTGGAATCTTCCTAATTCGAGTTGAGTTGTACATGATTCACATGAATAACTAAGTGAAAGATCGAATGTAGTGTATTGTTTTAGGGTTCGTCCACTCTGATCATCAGACGACCGGATTTGGTACGGTTTGACACAGTTTGACCATAAATACTAGTATATCCTGAGTATCTTGATGGACGCTGATGATTCGCAATACACTATGAAAGTTCAGTAAGATTGAAATAATATTATTTTTAAGACGAGATGGTAAGGCGCTTGATGTGGATATATGAAGCGGATTAACTTTTTGCACCGACCCCAATTATAGGGTTTCGTTGTAGGAGGTCGAGTAAGTGCACTTTTTTATCGGGCACATCAATATAACTTTACCTCGCCTGGTGAACTGAAAGTAAAGTCTCATGAAAGAGGTTCGCCTTTACAGACAATAATAGGTTTAGAATGGTAACCCTCAGCTTGACGGCCACATCAGGTACCTTCAACTATAACTTTGCCTCCTTATCATCAAATACTCTAAAGTGGACTTTAAATTGCAGTAAATATAGTTTACAATTAAATTTTCAGCTCCCAGAAGCAACAGATAGCATGACTGGTGAATGGAAATGCGCTATAGATAGAGATTATCCTTTGAGGATTATATTTAAAGTTCGCGTGAAGAGCGGTCTCACTAGTAAGTTTTACATAATAATATTATTTGATAGGATGTAGAGGGTGTGGAGCACAGAACCTCCACGCGATGCAGCCTGGGTAACGGAGACGGTAGCGCCTCTCTCCCTCGTAAGCTGCTCGGAGGCTTCCCGCGTGGAGGTTTCCACCGAGTGCTGACGCGGGGATTACAGGTGTGGCCACCTACCACCCCTTCACCTCCCCTTACAGGGCAGGACATCGTGCCCATACCCGATGGGCCTATCTTAAAACTGTAGAAGTCAGCTCGGGTGGCTCGGGTGCGAGAGATATGCACTAGGCAACTCTACACCCCGGCATCATCTGAAGACGCGAGACTGCGTGAGGTATTAGTCGGCCCAAATCCAAGATCCGCTGAATTTGTGATTCAATGCCCCGCTGGCCGAAAGGATTGAATCACAAATTATGTGTACATGCAAATACAAATAATTTAATAGTGTACAGATCTCTACGTTTCATTACCTTTCATTAACGTAACATTTCACTAACGTAAAATCTATAAATATAGAAGGAAAAAAAAAAAGAAGAAGCAGCTCATCACCATCGTAGCTGATGCTGGAGGACGAGTCAGTCAGTGTGAACTCCAAGGCCGACTCGGTCCTTGTCGGAAGAGAATGCTTATTCTTATTTATTTTAATATACTAGCGGACCGGGCAGACGTTGTCGATAGTTTTTTGTAAGAGAACTCCTCCTAAACGGCTGGACCGTGAAAAAAAACATGCAGGACAACGTCTGTCCGGTCCGCTAGTAATATTATATAACGCAACTAAGGTAAGTAAAACATAATAACTAGAAGTCTGGTAATAATTATAGGTACGTGTTGTATTATAGGGAGAGTCAAAATAGAAATTGGTGGAAGATTCGTGAATACGAGTCTAACGGACGCGTCAGAACGAGAGTATGATGAAGTCGCTGCATACTCCTACTGGAACGGGGAGACGGTGGACCTGGTCTGTTACAATGAGCAGCATGACGGCATGGTTTATTTCCGATATTATGATGCAACAGGTACGACTAATCGATTTGTACGCGTACCGTAAAACGGGGTGAATAGGGGTCAAAGGGTGAATAGGGATCAATAGTTGAATATAAATTGAATGTTCAAGTGTAAAAGTGAAACTATGGACTAGGTCAATGTAATAACAGAATCATCAAAATCTGATAGTACTTTAAATGTAATAGAAATTATGAAATAAATTTAATGATCATTGATATCTCTATTCACCTATTGGTCCGTTAAACACCTCGTTTTAAAATATCAAAATTCTAGCATCGTTAACATAACTTAACCCAAGTATTTTTTTTAAACATCTCCAATGTATAGACACGACCACTTCACAAAATTATAATATATAATATTCATAATGCTAACAAACCGGTCTATAGTACTCGTATCTAGGTTAGCAGAATGTTCAAAATGATCTTACGTATATCACATTATATTTATAATTTTCTTACTTGTTTATTTTACGTGACTTCATTGACATTGTCTTTTGTAGGTACTATATACCTGAAAGTGTTACTTGAGCCGTAAATTATTAACTTGCATTGGCGATAGAAGACGTAGGTAAATAGAAGTTTATGAAACTGTAGTATGATAAGGGTTCTTAAACCACGAGTGTACTCGTAAGTCAAAAAAACGAGCCGCAGGCGTTTTTTTAAAGTATCACACGAGTGTTTTAAGACTAAATTATGTGCAGTTTTATACACTGCGTTATCTCATTTTCATGAAATAATCAATACTAATATTTAATAAAGTAGGTAAAATAACAGAATTGTTGACCGTCAAAATAAAAAAATAAAAAATTTGCTCATCGCGCATGAGCGGCTACAGATTATATAGAGACAAACTGCTTAGAAACCTACTTAATCTAGCTGAACTTGTATCATGTTGTATGTGTAAGTTATATTATGATACAGGTGGCCTTAGAAGAGCTGTATTATACTGGAATTTTTAAATTTATTTTGATACTCTGTGCGTAAAGACTCATTAAAGTTTTCGTACACATTAAAAACTTTAATAATTGAGTGAGATAAAGTATGAGAAAATAAAGTATATCGCGTCGTGACGTAATATTATCCTTAAAATTTCAGGTAATATATTAATTAGAAGTGGTAGACTAATAAAAGGTATCGATTACGACAATGTAATATTTCAAAGAACGCTGTACACTGAACACAATTACTCCATGATAGATTGCACGTACGTGACGGCGGAGGATGATATCGAGTTTTCCTATAGAATTATCTTCATACAAAACATTACTAAATCAAATGGTAAGTAACTGTATTTTCAGTTTAACCATAAGTTATTACAACTTGCATTTAAATATATTGTGCATATAATGTAGATCAAGTGGATTAGCAAGTTGAAAATAGCACGGAGGACTGATGAGATGACCGATGGGGTCGAAAAGTCCTCGAGTGGAGGCCACGTATCGGCAAGCGCAGCGTAGGACGTCCACCCACAAGGTGGACAGACGACCTCATTAAGGCCGCGGGAACGCGCTGGATGCGAGCCGCTTCCAACCGGTCCTATTGGAGATCTATAGGGGAGGCCTATGTCCAGCAGTGGACTTCCTACGGCTGAAATAATGATGATGATGATGAATGTAGATCAAAAATTGTGATTCGAACTTACCCGAGTTACTAACCCGAGTTACTCGAGTTGTGCGTAACAAGAATCAATTCTAGTTGAATACTTCTTATCTCGAGCTGAGTGGTACATGAATTACAAAAACAAAGTTAAACCAAGTGATGCGCGATATTGTTACAATAAAATTGTTCAGTACTAGATTTTTTTTGCATTGGTTCAAAAATTGTTATTAACCTCAAAGAAACCGTGATTTGTAGACATCTAACCCTTATTTGAAGGTATGTTATGATGGTAAGCTAAAGGGGCTAATTCGAATTGTGCAACTCGAGTTCAAATTACCGTAACTCGGGTAATTTCAACACGAGTCAAAAATTACCCGAGTTGGCCCATCACTAATTCAAAATATATAATTACAATGAATAACTTAAGATGTATCATAATTTGAAAAATATGCGCGACGCAATAAATTCAAACGTGGTTGAAAGAAATTACGATGTTATCTTTACCTTTTAATTAGTTCGTATCCAAAGTTTATTGATTACTTTATTATAAGTATAAGTTTGACCTGCATCCGTCGCCGACATAATATAGGTACATAACAATTATATTGATTTAAGCGTACCTACACGTATAGATAAAAATTTGAGTATATTATGTCCTTTTCAGGTATCTTCAAAGTTGTCATAAATAATTCACAGCTGAAAGCAGACCAGAACTCGGTTACAAATGACGCACGTACAAGTTACTATCACTATATGTTCTTTCCGGAAGATATCTTGAAAATTACATGCGACCCGCTCAAAGATGGTGACTTACAACCAAATTTTTTTTTAAGACCCGCGGATGCTGACCTAATGAATATATCAGAAAATAGTAAGTAAATATCTACACTATTGTTAGAGTATACATTATATAGGTATAGAGCGCACCTATCGCTCAGGTCTGGTGTGCTGAGCATAGGCACCAGGTATGAACAGTACAGAGGCAGATGCTTAGCGATGCTATAAGTGCACCTACATAATAGTGACGTTTTATGCATGCGGTTCTAACAACCGGAGATAATATAAATGTCTCTAAAAGCGAAGTCCGCGCGGGTAGAGTTGATGATGTTACCCCTCAGAAGAATTTGGATCAGCTTCAGGCGAAGCTCGGTGACTCAGTGGTCCGAGCATTCCCCCTGTAAGGGAAAGATGGCGGGTTCAAGTCCCGCCTGAGCTGTAATCTTTTTTTTCTATCTATCTTCTTCATCCTAGCGTTAATCCCATTTACCAGTCTAACTGCGGATTTGGCTGAACTTCGATATTTTACGTGAAGCGACTGCCATCTGACCTCTACCCAATAGCGATCTTCTTCTTCCTCCTAGCGTTAATTCCCAGTCGCATCCGATGCTTTCAGCTCGGAGTCTGGGGTCCGCTTTTACCAGTCATAGCTACAGATTTGGCTAGACCTCGATATTTTTCGTGAAGCGATTGCCATCTGACCTCCACGACCCAATGTTAACATTAGGCGATATCGAAGCTTTGCAGCTAGACCGTTGTTTTTGGACTTTTAGGGCACCAACTACCCTTAACGACTGCCATAGATGTTCTTATGGCAACCGGGACCCACGGCTTAACGTGCTCTCCGAGGCACGACCAGACCAATGCAAATAGGTACCCATATTTAATGCACACAAATATTTGCACTGAGCGGGGATCGAACCCGCGCCTCCTGCGTAGCGGCCGCGTTTACTACCGCTACGCCACGGAGGCTGTCTGACATTTAGTACCGTTTGGACATTATTCAAATATTAAAACCTTTTAATTGATTAGTTTTGTCATATTATTATAGAAAAGCCAAAGGCTTGTCCTGCATGTCTTCATCGTTAACGGCACACCACTACCCAATAGCGATATAGGGCGATATCGAAGCATTGCAGCTAGATCAGTTATTGGATTTTTAGGACTCCAACTACCCGTAACTTTTTCTATCTTAATATTTTCAGAAAAAGAAATTAATTTTAATCAAATAGGAAATGAATTCCCTAAAAAATTTGCATTGATTGGATGTGCTACGGTAGCCGAACAATTTAATCTTAATGCATACATATTGCTTAAAAAACGTAAGTATGAAAAAAAAAAGATATCTCATGGCCGCCCACGGAGGACAGAATATGATTAGTGGCCGCCATACACGCTAGATTATGCATGATGGTTATGCATGCACACGCATAACCGACAGGCATAACCGAGTTTCATAGTGCACATACACGTTAGGGTTTGCATGCACAGTTTTGCCATTAACTCTCAGTTGAGTTACGTGACGGTGTGTATAGGACGTCTAGGTACATCTCATTTGAGCTACTGGACGATGTGTGTAGTACGCCCATACCATACTACAATGATGGACGACGATGTGATAGCTGTACTTGGCTTAGCACTTGTTCTACAGAACAGAAATAGAAAAAGAGACCGCACTAAATGGTCTAAACGCTGGTTATTAAAAAGAAAGCAATTCTCTCACGTATATTTGATAAAATAATTGAGATTTGCACCAACAGATTACAATTAAAAACTGAGAACTGTGCATGCATGCTCGAAGGACGCCATACACGCTAGGTTATACTCGCGCGCGAGCATAACCGAGCCCCCATACCCGGGGGCGAGTTGGGGACTCTACGGTCTACGGTCCCCACATCGGGAGAGGGCCAGATCGAGAGATATGGCCCTGGGTCGGCCGGGGTGCGAGGGATATGGCTACAACAATCTCACCTCCGGCAACTGACGGCCCACAGTCGGCGTGCGTTTTAGTCGGTTCGAGTCCGACATAACCTCCTCCTCCGGCTCCGGCGGGGGAGGTATCCGCGGGAATTTTTCGCACGATAAAAAAAAAAAAAAAAAAAAAAAGCATAACCGAGCGGCAAAAATATCAATTTTGATATTTACTCGGTTGCATGTACAGAAAACGAGTAACTATCGACTATTTTCTCGCTCAAGAAACGTACAACAGATATAATAATAGTTATATAATAAAATAGTTGATCGCTGACTGTTCACACTGCCGGCGAGTACTCGCTTTACTAGTTAGTCGCTGAGCGACAAGAGCTATAAAAATAACACTCGCTCAGTGATACTCGCTAAGCGATTAAAACATACCGAGAGAGCAACCAGCCGTCATTTGACTGTACGCTTGGCTGCCGCGAGCGAGTGTTGCGAGTAATCGCTCACCTCACTCGCACACTAGCTTATAGCCCAGCTACAGAACTATCAGCACTGCAATTCACTGCGAACTCCAGTGACGTAACCCAATCCGACCAATGACAATCTCTATCGAGCACAACATTGCGACTCGCATCGTTGTGCTCGCTTAGTAATTGCAGTGCAGAACTACGCACTCGCTCGCCAACTCGTTTGTAGCTCTAGCTCTACTCGTTACTCGTTCATCGTTCCCGGTGAGACAACTGCCTCAGAGTACACATGTATACTCTAAGATATATAATTCATAGAAATCGAACGCAAATTGTATGAATTGCCTATAAACACGCGTACTTATTCCGTCTCTGGTCTTTTAATCAGTATCAGTACATATTTTTCTCATAGAAAGGGGATGAAAAGTAGAGTATATGACTCGAGAACAAATTATTTTCCCCTCGGGCGATGTAAGTACTGTGTCTCGCTGCGCTCACGATTCCTTTCTAGAATCCTTCGCTTTGCTCGCGTTTCAAAGTGGCGCCCTCGCCGTAATAATACTATTTTGCTCCCTTGTCATACAATCTACTGTTTTTGGGCTCAGGAGAAGCGATTCTACTGTCAACTAGTGTCATACCACAAAAACTCCAAAAAATCCATTTAATTTTAGACTGTACTGTTATGTAGTTAAAATTTTAAATGAAATGGCATCTTGTGGAGTGAATGGAAATATGTAATGAAATTTTTTTCATTTCATTTTGGACTTTAAGTTTATACAAATATAGTATAAAAGTTAATAGCATTTTTGCAGTGTCTGTGGTATGACAGTGGTTGACAATAGCAGAATCAAGGTCCTGCTTGACCTTGGGTGCAAGTTGGGGTCTCTTTGGTTCCTACACCGGAAGAGGGCCAGATCGAGAGATATGGCCCTGAGTCGGCCGGGGTGCGAGAGATATGGCTACGTCAATCACCTCCGGCAACCGATGGCCCACAGATGGCGTGCGTTTTAGTCGGTTCGAGTCCGACATAATCTCCTAATCCGACTCCGGCGGGGGAGGTATCCGTGGGGATTTTTCGCGCGATAAAAAAAAGGTCCTGTTTGACCATTGCATGTTCTAAACGTCGCCTATGCGAAGTACTCTCATTTCTATGACATATATCTTGGACTCAAGCCGCAAGAAAAACGAGGCACTGGTGCGCGCGGATCGATTGGTGGATTTGAGCTGCTGTGCCGCCCAAGATTATGACTACAGAGGCACATTTTAGGCCCAAAATATTTGCACCAAGGCATATATTATATACTTTATCCCACGGCTATTTAATTTAAGTACAATAAATTTAATGTGCTGTTGTATATGTTTTTCAAGGAGAACATCCAAAGTTGCGAATACTAGGGCTTGATTGGGAGTATGTGGTCACCCAATTCACTTTGGAGAACAAAGATTGGATCATCCATTATAGGTTCAGACCAGGCCAGCTGCTGAATGTTACATGTGTCGCCACCTATATAGGAAACCTCCAGCTTTTCGGTTGTAAGTGCTTACATGTTACTAATTAATAAAACTACTTTTATTTCAATTATCTTACACTACTTAGGTCGCAGACAAGCACACGGCCCTCCTGACGGTAAGTAGTTACGGTGGCCTATTGGACGAGTGCAACACCAGGGGAGTCACACTCGTGCCGCCGACCCTGGAAGAACAGAGAGATTCTGTGCCATCAGCGCAAAAGATGAGTAGGACAAAGTCTTTAGTTTTCCCATTGACAGCACAAAAGTTCTCCAGTGTGCTCTAGCTACCCTACTCACCGTCGGGAATACAACACGAGGTTATTAAGCCGCGGTCTTCTGTAGGGCCGAGGCACTTCCCCAGTTGGTATGTCATATGGTTATAAAAATATTGTTTTTTTTATAGCTACAACAATCCAAAATGAGCCGATAGAGGCTATGAGTATAAGCCAGATATTTAAATTGGGGGATGCAGCCAATAACAGCAAAATATTTTGTCGTGATGGAAAAAATGACACAGATTACAAGCAGCAAGTAATAATCGCTCTTCATATGGATGCAGGTAAGCCTGGAGTAGTTTTAAGATAACTCCTCGGGTGTAGGAAGCATGGTACTCCGACCAGGGCCTCAATTCTGCTAAAGCAAAAGCCTGTCATACCAAAGACACTGTACAAAATACCATTAAATTTTAAACTATATTGTTATGCTTTTAAAATCTAAAATTAAATGGCTTCTTATAGTGATTGAAAAAATGTAATGAACTCTTTTTCATTTGATTTTAGACTTTAATTCTATGTTCATAAAGGTCAAAATTTATTGGTATTTTCGCAGTGTAACGTAATTGGTGTACGTATGTAGGTGGCAGCGTATCTCCAAGAGAGAGATGCTGCCGGCGGCTGTCTTACCTAGGTGCACTCCGTAGAAATTCCGACTGAAGCACACATTACGTATCTAATTTAATAATAATAATAGTAAAAAGTACTTAATTTAAAAAAATCATGATTTAATATTATCACGTTGGTGGCAAACAAGCACATAGTCCACCTGATAGGAAGTAGTTACCTTGGCCTATGGACGTTTGCAACACCAGTGGCGTTACACTCGTGCAGTCAACCCTGAAAAAACCTTCTAATGCCCTTCTTGAATAACCACATATTGTAGTCGCTTGGGAAAACCACCGCAGGGAGTTCATTCCACAGCTTGAGTGTGCGTGGGATGAAGTTCTTTTCATACCGCGCAGTGCGCACCGTTTCTGGTCGCAATGTGTGAGGATGAACTCCCCGCCTATGGCGAGCGGTGCGATGATATTATGTTTTTCACAGAGTCATCACAAGGCGTATCATCTACTCCATCGTTACCTACGAACGAAGATATTTCACACAAAACCCTGCTGGACCAGTCAGTCCACGATGAGGTTCCAAGTGATGGTAAATCTTATAAACGTACTTTTACATCTTTGAGCAAAAGATAAGAAAGAGCATTATCTATTTTAATGTAGTGTGTTGCTGCATAAGGCGTACAAAGTGCCTAGTGCGAGTTTTTCTCACATTCACCAGTGGCGAGTAAAAGGCGCCTTCAAATTAGATATTTCGAGTGCAGTCGCAGCGCCACTAGCGCACAATCGCAGTGCCACTGTCGAAATTTAGTGGCGCTGTGATTGCGCTTCTAAAAATAAAATAAATTTCTACTTACTAGTGGCGCAGCTGGCGCACCACGGCTGTGCAATTCTCTAAGCGAGCACAACGTTGCGTGTCGCAATGTTGTTCTCGATAGAGATTGACATTGGTCGAACTGGGTGACGCGACTGGAGATCGACCAATGACAATAATCTCTATGGAGCACAGTGTGCTCGCTTTGCACAGCAGAGGAACAACTGCAGCGCTCCCTCACGCCAGGCTTCCGTCACTCGCTCAAGGCCACGCGATAAACACCTACCGCTCGGCGTACAGTCGACTGTACAAACTGGCAGAGGGCTGCCGAACGCCCGCCTGAGCGCTCGCATCACACTGCACCGCACGTTTCCCGCGCTTACGCTTCGAAATGCCGAAACCACGTAATTAATGTGCAGTGGATGGGTATAATTATATCTAAGTCTATTTCTTTGAACATAAGTACCTAAGTAATAAGTATGTAAATCGTAAATTAAGACTTTTTTGAGTCAGGTATTATATAAAATGTTGTTTTATAGGTAATTCTAATACTGAAGTTACCTAGTACTTATGTAATAGAATAGTAGGCAATGTCCGATATTTTTAGGGTAGGAATAAGCGTCTATAAGCTATACCTACTGTAAATTATTTCGTAATTTTATACCAATGGTTGAACAAACTGATTTGAACAAAATAATTACTTAATCTAAATGCATTAAAATTGGAAAAAATCTTATGAGAAAACTGTAAATACAGTAGGTATACCTTACTGTATCTGTATACCTATAGCTCAGACTAATAGAATAGTAAAGGCCTATAAAGTAGCACCGTATTACAAATGTTATAAACCGTTGATTTTCTGTCGCTTTCCTTATGATCTTATGATTAGGTATTATGGTTTATTAAAATTATTTACGCGATTTAAGATATTTTCGACTAGGTATAAGAGACGAGCCCCTTTTGCGTTTTGGCCATTGTGCTTGTGTACATCTTGCGAATTGTACATTGTGCCGATTGTGCTCATTTTGCGTTTTGTACATTATGCTCCGAAGGGATAAAATGCAATAGATTCCGAGAAGAGAAAAAAAATATAAATCATCCCTACTAATATTATAAATGTGAAAGTAACTCTGTCTGTCTGTCTGTCTCGCTTTCACACCCAAACCACTGAACCGATTTTGTTGAAATTTGGTATAGGGGTAGATTAACCCTTGAGAAAGGACATAGGCTATGTTTGGTCGCGATAACCGACATCCACGCGGGCGAAGCCGCGGGCAAAAGCTAGTTATATTATAAAACTAAAACATATTGTATTGACTAATAAAAAATGTGGTTAATTCGTTTTATTACAATAATCATCATAGGTATAACCCTAGCGCATTCTTACGATGACGTCACCCGCACGGCGGGCAACACAGTCTCGACTTTATGAGTGCGGGTTTAAGGTACAATTCTTCTCGTTCTGAGCGCCAGGTATTATTATAAAAAATTTGTAGGTGAATATAGCGTAGGTTTTTTCACTTTTGTATGGGAGTGATGTATCTGTTACGTAGTAACTATTTATTAATCTGTGCTCACGCCTCTAACTTGTGAAACATTATTTGCACCACCTTTGAATGATGCGGAAGAATTTCTCGATGCATTATGTATGTGAACATTTATTTTTATTTATTTGTTTTGTACATTTTAGTAATAATAGTTTTTAGCTTTAATTTAATTTAGTATTATTAAAACTAAACGAACTAATAATATACGGATAATTGCTGAAAATTAAAATATTTAATTTTTTTAGTACTAATTATATTTAGTATTATTTTATGTTATACTCTCATTACATTTGAATGAAAAACATAATATATTTATCCCTGTTATTCAGATTGTTATCTAGCTATGGAGGCTTGTTGTTAGCAATATTGATATATTATATAGTCGTTATTAAAATTTGTTATTAGTCTGTAAGCCTTCTTCAAAAGTAAATAAATAAAAAATAAAAAAAAAATCTACGGTTTTATCGATATCGCGGTAGTGTAATAAAAATAGTATTATTATGACGGGTAATTTATCACAATTGAGAGTTTGTTTTAATAATACCTATGATTTATGTTTTTTCAGATAATCGTGACTCTCAGTTGCAAAATAATTTAGTTATTGGTTGCGCTGTATTGATTTTGGTGTTAGTCATCATGGGCTCACTCGCCTGCTACTGGTGGCGCAAGAAGTCTCTAATTAATCAGGTAGGGAGAACATCACCGGGTCCTCGATCCTGCTAAAGTAAAACCACTGTCATGCCACTGACACTGCAAAAAAATTGTATTAAATTTTAGCCTTTAAAAAAATGCATTTAAAGTTTAAAATTAAATGGCTTTTTATTGAGCGAATGAGAGAGTGTGATGAAACACTTTTCATTTAATTTTGAACTTTGACTTTATATCAATAAAATCTAAAATGTAATGCCATTTTTTGCAGTCTCTGTGGTATGACAATGGCTTTGCTTTAGTGGAACTCGTCGTGGTCAAACGTCATAATTTGATAATTGAAGAAATACGTATGCTACGATGGGCAGCAAGTGTTGCCCTTAAAGACAAGGTCCGTAATGAAGACATTAGGAGAAGCTTCAAGGTCGCATAGATAGCTTATAAAATCAAAGAGTCCAGACTGAGATGGTACGGTCATTTAGCCTGAAGACCCGAAAACCACGTCGTAAGGTGCCTTTCCATTTGCTCCAATAAAGAGGGGAAGAGAAAGACCTCTGACAACCTGGATGACAAATGTTCAGAGGGACATGAGGGAATTGGGGCTTGAGGAGGATGACGCAAGAGAGAGAGAAGAAAATAATAATAATAATAATAATAATAATTCCAGTCAGCTTTAGAATCGGGATCGCTTCCAAATTTTATGACTACCGGTGTCACCCATCTGCTCTTTAAATCTGGTAGTGCCGTGGACCCCAGGAACTATAGGCCGATTACTTGTCTGCCTACAGTTTACAAACTTCTTACATCCGTCCTGAGAGTCAAAATTACTAACCACATCACTGGAAACTCTATCCTTTCCTACTCTCAGAACGGATGTAGAAGTGGGGCTCGCGGTACTAAAGAGCACCTTATTATTGACGCGGCCATCAATCAGCAGGTTCGTCGTAATCGAAAGGATATGGCGACATGCTGGATAGATTATAAGAAGGCCTACGACTCTGTGCCACATACGTGGCTCTTGAGGGTGCTTGAGTTGTATAAAGTTGATACAACTCTTTGCACCTTCTTGAAGGCATGTATGGGGCAATGGAGAACGGCTCTTCGCTATCCAGGGTGTCGACATATTCGGGATGACGGCGAGCTTATAAAGATTGAGCGGGGTATATTCCAGGGTGACAGTTTGAGTCCCTTGTGGTTCTGTTTGGCTCTGAATCCTCTAAGTACTTTATTGGAGGATTCAGGGCTAGGCTATTGTTTGCGGAGAGGTGGTCAGGTTATATCCCACCTCCTTTACATGGATGACCTCAAATTGTATGCCCCCAATAGCCTCCGACTGATGGAATTATTAAAAGTAACGGAAAATTTTAGTAATTCCATCAGGATGGAGTTTGGGGTGGATAAATGTGCGGTCATGCAGGTAAAACGAGGTGGGATTGTGGAATCTGAAGGGATAGAACTCTCAGATTCCACAAAACTTAGATCCCTTTCTGCAAACGATACCTACAAGTATCTGGGTATGTCACAGGCTTTAGGTATTAATGAGGCGGGTATGAAACAATCGTTACGGGAGCGCTTTTTCTGCCGCCTGAAAAAAGTACTGAACAGTCTTTTATCGGGCGGTAACAAGGTGCGTGCCTATAACGATTGGGTCATACCAGTCCTAACTTACTCCTTTGGCATACTCAGATGGACTCAAACTGAGTTGGATGCCCTGGATAGAAGAGTTCGTACACTGCTTACTGCATATCGAATGCACCATCCACGTTCCTCAGTAATGAGGTTGTATATCCCGCGGAAGTGTGGAGGTCGTGGTTTTCTAAATGTTAAGAATCTACACAACCGCGAGATATACAACCTTAGAGAATATTTTCTCAAGGTGGATGTGGATGTGCATCGGGATGTAGTGGCAGTGGACAATGGTCTTACCCCGCTCGCTCTTGCGAAAGAGAACTGGCGCAAACCTGCAATACTCAGCATTGATGATCGCAAGGAGGTATGGAGGAGCAAAGAGCTGCATGGACGATTTTATCGGGCCTTATATGGGCCCGATATAGATTTAAAAGCATCTGTTTCCTGGTTACGTTTCGGTGATCTCTTCGGAGAAACCGAAGGTTTTGTCTGTGCAATTACTGATGAGGTTGTAATGACGAACAACTATCGGAGATATATCCTGAAGGATGGTACGGTTGACATCTGTCGGGCATGTCACCGTCCCGGAGAATCCCTCAGGCATATAATTTCTGGTTGTTCTCGTCTAGCCAACGGTGAGTATTTGCATAGGCACAACCTAGTAGCCAGGATTATCCATCAGCAACTTGCTCTTAAATACAAACTTGTAGATTCAGAAGTGCCGTATTACAGGTATGTGCCCGACCCAGTTCTTGACGATGGTCGCGTCACATTGTACTGGGATCGATCTATCATCACTGACAGGACTATTTTAGCCAATAAGCCTGATATTGTGGTGATAGATCGATCAGAGCGCCGCGCAATAATTGTCGATATCACCATCCCGCATGACGAGAATCTCGTGAAAGCCGAAAAAGATAAACAAATAAAATATTTGGATTTGGCTCGCGAGGTTGTCGACATGTGGGCTGTGGATTCGGCGATTGTTGTTCCGATAGTCGTATCGGCTCACGGGTTGATTGCCAAGAGCCTCGACCAACATCTTAAGAGGCTCGCGTTAGATAGTTGGATCAAGGGCCTGATGCAGAAGGCGGTACTCCTCGACACGGCACGTATTGTGAGGAGGTTCCTCTCCCTGGAGCCCTAACCACCGGCAGCTTGGTCCCTGTACCCGATGCCGGTGGGCACTATTTTTTATATTTTTAAATATATGCTTTTTCTTTTAGATGTATTTAAAAATGTAATTTATAGGTTTAAAAAAAATGAATAAAGAGAAAATAATAATAATATGTTTATTTATTTAAGAAACAATGTCTCATTGTGGTTAGTTATAAAAGACTTATCCTACGTTAGTACAGTAATTTAAATCTTATATGAAAGCTGAGCAAGAAATACCTACATTCTGCAGTATATTTATTACCCAGCCCCCACAACTCCAGCAGAAATCATACAGCAATGATTAATGTAGCGGCAGTCTAACCTACTCGCTATCATCGACAGTATACTGTTGGAGCTGCCCCGCACCCTGCTCACCAGGGAGGCGCACCGCTTTTGCATAGTCGCATAAAAGCAGTCTACCCGCGCTTCTGCAAACATCCCCGATGCACTGCAGTACCTGGGCAGCCCCATCAGTACCCTGAAGGCGTTGTTGTATTGGACCCGCAGCGCGCCGTACGACGAACGGGGACAGTCGGCCCACAGGCTGCACGTGTAAAAGTTCGTGCAATAAGCTCTGAAGAGAGTAATCTTTACATTTTTCGAGCAACGTGAGAACCTGCGAGCCAACATATTCGCCCTAACCGACAGCGCCCTGCGTTCCCTTTCAACATCATCAATATGGCGCATAACATAACAAAATGGCGCAGAATGATTGGGAAAGGCGAGACCAAAGGCGATTTCGGCAATTTTCAGCAACGTAGTAAACGTACCATAAAAACCCATAACATAAAAATGTCTGAGAAAAAGTTAAAGATTATGTAATTATCTGATCGGTTAAGTGTGAGTCGTGCTCGCCCACTAAGGATTCTGTACGAAACTTAATTAAAGCGTGTACTTCCGCTATATAAATGGCAATACCCTTAAATTGCAAGAAATTTGATTTTAGATTAGGTAATTACTTCCCGTTAAGCTAGAATCAGAAAATTTGGGAAGAAATAAGGTCTTATAGCACAAATTGCGCCCTCGTTCCTACAATTAAGTTTAGATTGACCGAACTACATTATACCTATTTTCAGAGACTCTTTTTAGAATCAAGACTTTTTGGAATCGCAAGACAAAGGGTGATCCTGCTGTAAAGCTGTAAATAAATAATTTCACTCTCAGATTTTCCTCTTATTCCAGACTGATGGGAACCGGCTGCAAGAAGCCGAGCCAGCGCCTCCTGTTGATATGGCAAGCACTCCCGTGGACAACGGTTATAGTTCAGATACTTGTGATCATGTATACCAGGACATTGATGTAAGTACCGTTGTGCAATTGTCATTGGTCGGACTGGGTGACGTGACGTCACTGGAGACCGACAAATGACAATCTCTATCGAGCGACAAGCAACGTTGTGCTCGCTTAGAGAATTGCACTAATGTAGTATCCAGAAGTACTAACAATAAAATTGTTAGCGACTTCGCTTCGTTAAGCGGGTGTGACAGGTATCCGCCTCACGCAGCGCTGCTCTTGAATTATCATGAAACAAGCACGCGAAGCGGACGTCCGCGCCATGCGCCCGCTAAACACAGCGAAGGCGCTTGATATAAAAAATAGCGCGGTTTTAGTCGGTTCATCGATACAATCGGCCGCGCCGGCCGTGTGTGGGAGGTGGGGATATCTGTGGGGAATTCTACACGAAAAGAAGTTTCTAGAGAGATCAAGACTATGTATTCAATCTTTTTCTTTTTGAACCCCCGACAAAAAGGGAGGTGTTATAATTAACCCCCGACAAAAAGGGGGGTGTTATAAGTTTGAAGTGTGTATGTGTGTGTGTGTGTCAGTCTGTCTGTCTGTGGCATCGTAGCTCCCAAATGGCGGAACCGATTTCGATTCTGTTTCTTTTGTTTGAAAGATGGTTTAGTCGAGAGTGTTCTTAGCTATGTTGTATAAAAATCGGTTCAGCCATTTAAAAGATATGAGGAGTGAAAGTAGCAATGCAAAATCTAATACTTGCAAATATACCCGTGTTGAGTATCAAATAAAAGGTCATAATTAATACATCACGATACATTAAGTTTTATGGAAATCGGTTAAGCGGTTACCTATAAAAAGCTTGAAATACAAAATAAAAAAGCAAAATACATACATACATACTTATGTAAAATAATGTCTTCGCTAAAACCCTAACGCTTAACCTATAACTATTTTCATACTTCAAACGGTAATCATGCTTATAATTTCATGTCCAGATTATTCTCTTATTCCAGACTGACGGGAACCAGGCACTTGGGTCCGAGCATACGCCTCCTGGGAATATGGTAAGTACTTCCAAACAACACTGATGTTTGCCGCAATGCCGAGGGTGCCACAACCGTTAACTATGTAGGTCTTGTAAAAACTTCTCTCCTTTTTTACCCGACTGCGCCAGCGAGGGTAATGTGTTTCGCGCGTATGTATGTATGTATGTATGTATCTATGTATGTATGTAGTTTTCTTTGTTCCCCTCTACAGGCCTAACCCCTAGACGGATTTCGATGAATGGGGTCTCAAATGAAAGGTATTCATCTCCCAAGTGTTATAAGGTTCATAAAATTCCAACAAAAACTATACCTACGGAAGATTTTTGATGCCTAAATATGTATTACCAAAATTTTTTTTCATTCAAATTTATCGAGTAGGGTATCAAAATGAAGAGAATTAAAAGGAGATTACAAAAATATATATAGATGTCATATCTTAACTAAAACGGTTAAAATAAAATAAATTATTCAAAAATAAAAAACCCGACTGCTGTTTAAAAGATCGAAACAAGCTTGATAGCAGGCGGTACCCATTAGCCAATCATAAACCGAAAGAAATTCTATTTGTAATATACCCTAGGTACTTCCCCAGTAAGCGCGGGCCTGGAGGTGACGGGTGGATCCGCCTGTCACCCTAGCAGAAGCAGGCCGCGGCGGCTGCGCGCATTGCGTGCCTCCCCATACCCGGGGGCGAGTTGGGGACCTGATATGGTGATATGGGGAGAGATATGGTCCTGGGTCGGCCGGGGTGCGAGGAATATGGCTATGACAATCTCACCTCCAGCAATTGACGGT
Organism: Eilema depressum; assembly: GCA_914767945.1. Classification (NCBI taxonomy): domain Eukaryota; kingdom Metazoa; phylum Arthropoda; class Insecta; order Lepidoptera; family Erebidae; genus Eilema; species Eilema depressum. Next base: position 6,362,031 of record OU612041.1, on the reverse strand, counting down.
CCACAGAAGGCGTGCGTTTTAGTCGGTTCGAGTCCGACATAACCTCCTCCCCTCCCGGCCCCGGCGGGGGAGGTATCCGTGGGGATTTTTTGCACGATAAAAAAAAGGTACTTCCCCAGTCGGACTGCTCGATCTGGACGGAAATACCGTCGTGTCCGGCCTCCTACAATGTCAAATGCAAAAACTAGGCAGACTTTATTAATATAGACTTGAAATCCAAAATTAAATGAAAATGAGTTTATTTAATTTTTTATTCAATCCACGAGATGCCATTAAAATTTAAACTTTAACTGCATAACATTAAAGTCTCAAATTAAATGGCATTTTCAGTATCAGTGGCATGAAAGTAGTTGATATATTAGCAAAATCAATGTCCTGTGAAATCAATACAATGTTATTATTTTTACTTTAAATTTTCAGGGCGCACTTCCGACGAAGGAACGCGAGAGATGTCCATTACCTGAAGATCTCGTATATGATTATGCATATGCCTCAGCTGTTCGTCCAGAAGTTGAACCAAGTTCACCGCCTAGTATTGACAGTGCGCAGAATAACACAAGCTATTATTGGCTATGTGACTGATTCATCTCTTAACGACCTCCGTCCTCCATGAGCGCGGGCCTGGGGGTGACAGGTGCAGTCATCTGTCACCCTAGCAGGAGTAGGCTCGGTCTGCAGCGCAATACGCGCCTTCAGCTGTCCAGGGGTAAGATGGGTACATCCTGGTTCCCACCTTAGAGTATCTACTTACTATAGAGCAAGTCTAACACTATGGTCCATTGTGCCGAGTGTAAGCAGTTTTTTATCTGTGGTATAAAGCGCCTATAGTGATGTTTCATGTACATATTACCAAAATTATCGATAGTTGGTTATGTTGTGAATTTAGTGTGACGCATGCGTGGATGAATGGATAAAATTAAAACCAAGATACAAATATATTAGTATCATTTAATGAAATTATAGAAATTAAAATCCCACAAATCTAACATATCAACAGACAGAGTCGTATATAATATTAGTATGGATAAGCATATAAAGTTTTGACGCACTTTGGAAGAGGCCAGTGGTTAATTGAAATATAAAGTTTTGCATAAGCATTTACCTACGTGGAGGTAAAGTTCTGGTACTGCATCGTCATTCAGTTTGCAAAGCCCTTTCTTAGTTACTTATTTGAAATCAAGCTTAAAATAGATAGAACAGATGAAAACTGCCTCTGTGGCGTAGCGGTAGTGAACGCGGCCGCTACGCAGGAGGCGCGGGTTCGATCCCCGCTCAGTGCAAATATTTGTGTGCATGAAATATGAATATTTGCATTGGTCTGGGTGTTTCCATGTATAATATGTATGTATTTACAAAAAAAAATTATATCTAAGTATGTTTATCCGCATTCTAGAACCCATAACACAAGCTAGTTAAGCTATGCTTACTTTGGGTCTAGATAGCGTTGTGTAGAATGTCCTACAATATTTATATATTTATAAACTTCGAATATTCGGCTCCCAATCAGGCCTCTTTATAGCTTTTAGCTTTCACTCATGCATCTATTATTATGCATCTTAATATTTTTGTAAACCTAACAAAAATAATAGTGCATAATATATAAAAGTAAAATGAGCAGATTTATTTGTTTACGCAGTAAATACTCTATACCATAAAAGAAAATAAACCTACAATGAAATTCTACTGCAAAAAGAAAATTATCGTAACCGAAAGTGCATGTGCTACATCACTATTCATTTTTAAAGACAATATGGCCGGTGACAGCCGTCAGCTGTAACCCGCCCCGCGTTTCTCGCATCCCCCTAGGAGACCCGTATAAATTTTATGAAAACAAATAAATTAGTCATATAATACTACTCACGGGTGATATGCAATGTTATCATTCTTTTTATTTTTCTTTCGGGAATCGTTTTGAGAGCCTGGCAATGCACAGTTCACCATTATTACCACAAAATGAAATAAACTGTTATTTGCGAAATCACTTTGGCAGATATTGTTTTGCTACTGATTGCAGTTGTCAAAAATTCTAGGCACTGTTCACACCTGTGATAGCAGTTCATACTTGCTAAGACGCGCTCTACAGGTAAGATAGATACTCTAAGGTTCCCACACTCAAAGAGGCCATCTCAAAATCATCCTTTCATATAAATATCGTGACGGATTGACCATAATATTCAAAATACGAGTAGACACTTCACCTATAGCCGCGGTGATGAGGTGTATATTTTTTAAAAAATACAAGTATATGGGCGACGACATCAAGCCTGTAGAAGTGACAATCTGTTGGTAGAATCGCGTCGAGGATAACTGTTTTCTATTCGATACTAACTGTTTCTAACAGTGGACTAGGTATGTGCCACTGTGTGCACAGTATTATAATCAGGATATTTCAACAACTTGCCCAGTACTGCAATTCACTAAGCGAGCACAACGATGCGAGTAGCAACTCGCAACGTTGTCCTCGATAGAGATTGACATTGGTCGGATTGGGTCACGTCGCTGGACATCGACCAATGACAATCTCTATCGAGCACAACGTTGCGACTCGCATCGTTGTGCTTGCTTAGTGAATTGCACAGCAGGACCCCAGTTTTGCTAATTGTCGGCCATTGGCACTGCGAAAAAACTATTCAATTTTAATAACGTACCAGTAAAGTATAAAATGATTTGTAATTTTTTTTAAATTAGCAATAGCGGGCTCCTAGAGTGAAGTGAATGTTGTGGGGACATACTAAAGGTGCGTGCCCAATCCAGCCCCCTTAGACAAGAGGCAATTCGTTGCTCAGCGTATGAAGGAATAGAATGACAAAATGTATAGGATTTGACGTTTTTGACATTCGTTGACGCCTGTCATATACGTTAAATCCCATACATTTGGCATTCTATTCCATCATACGCCGAGCAACGAATTGCCACTTGTCTAGAGGGACAGTTCTCGAAAATGGGCATTATCACTTTGCACTGGGACCGATCTATTTTCAGTGACAGGACTATTGTTACCAATTAAGGACTTTTGTTATAAATTAAGGGTCCGCACCAGCTAATAAGTCCCGCGGCAAAACTAGGAACTAAAATGACATCGCCGCCATACTGTGTGTCGATTGGTTCAGGCCATGTTACTGTCATGGCCTGAACAAATCAACACAGTATGGCGACAGCATTTGCGATGCTACGCCGCCTCCAAGGGACTTATTATTTCTTGGCGCGTACTCTATAAAGATTCAATGTCGATTTGATTGGCTGTCAAAATCAAATGAAACTCAAGAAACTGTAAAGGCCAGGATGTGGACTGAGCGATTATAATATTGACCCACATCTCAAGAGGCTCGCGTTAACGCCAGTCCACACGGCGCGTTGCGTTGCGTCGACGCAGCGCTGCGTTGGCTGCGTCGCGAAGGAGCTGTAGCCCCCGAGGCAAAGCGGGCGGGGGTGTACGCGTTGTGACTGCATGGTAGTAACGCTGCGGTGACGCAGCGCCCGTGTGGCCGGCTATGCGTCAAAATATTTGCGTTGCGTCGACGCAAAGCAACGCGCTGTGTGGACTGGCCCTTAGCAGTTGGGTCAGTTGTTTGGTCTCTATACTCATATTGTTTTTCACTGAGTTTTATTGTGTTTAATTGATTAAAGAAATTACGTATTTGATATAAGGTAGTTTAAGATATTAATAACTAAATAGATTCTGTTTTAGATGTAGTGTAATGTACGGAGATTTGATCTCATAGACAAACTGATAACACTATTTGGTGGTGCTGTGTATAATATTATAATGTACTTACAAGTTTTTTAAACGCGTTCTAATTTTAGTTTTTAATTCATTCTTTTATTTCTAGTTTTATTGTTAACTTTTACATCGATTAATGTATTATATTGTTATTTTTCTATTACCTTATACTTACTTGAAATAAAAAGATTTTTAAATATATACTTAAAGAAAATATATGACAATTAAGACCTACTTTCTGGAGCCCAATTTTGTTAATTGCCAACCACTGTCATACCACTGACATTGCAAAAATAATATATTCAAATAAATACATCCCATCTAGGGCGGGACTCCACCAAAGCGGAGATGTGTGCAATGTGCTGCGTGCTGTGCGAGAGGAGATGTTTTTCAGCTCGGGGGACTCCACAAAAGCGGAGAGGTGTGCGATGTGCTGTGTGCTATGCGAGAAGAGATGTGCGGCGTGTTGAGTGCTCAGTACGCATTCTGACACGAAAGGGGAGGGTGACATCGCTCACAGCACGCCGCTCACATTTCTTGTCTGCGCTGCGCGTCGTCCGCGCGCCGCTCACATCTCCGCTTCCATCGCGCCATACAAATATGCCACATTTTTTTTTATACCACTTAGGTGGCAGACAAGCACACGGCCCACCTGATGGAAAGTGGTTACCGTGGCCTATGTACGTAAATGCAACACCAGGGGCGTCACACTCGTGCTGCCGACCCTGAAGAAACCTTCTAATGCCCTTCTTAAAGAACCCCATATTGTAGTCGCTTGGGAAAACCATCGCGGGAAGTTCATTCCACAGCTTGAGTGTGCGATGAATGAAGTTTCTTTCATACCGCACAGTGCGCACCATTTCCGGTCGCAATGTGTGAAGATGAACTCCCCGCCTATGGCGAGAAGTGCGATGATAGAATGTAGCTGTGGGCATCATGTCAAACAATTCAAACAAGGTAAAACACACACAGTGAAGCAAAGTCTCTCCTGAGAGGTTCCACATCGCCTGTGAGTATGGGATTGCCGACGAGCCTCAACACTCGTCTTTGTACCGAGTCGAAAGGGTCAAGCTGGCACGCAGACGCTCCGGCAAAAAGGTGGAGTCCCGCCCTAAAAATCGCTTACAGCTCCTTCAGCAATTTATTAACATTAGCCACTCGACTTGCTGCGATGGCCCCGCAGTACAAGATTGAGTGCGTATCACTGAGATCTTCGCTATTATCAAAATAATCTGATAATAGCGAATCCAGGGCACACACTAGCACTATATTTTTATTATTATTTTATTCGTATTATGACAAATTAGGAATTAATGTTGATTATAAGAACTTTTATGATTGTTTTTGAAGAGAAATGTTTAATTTTGGTACATTTTTTTGGAAATTCTGAGTTTTTTTTAAATTTCTTATATAATAAATAGAAAGATAAAATGAAAGATTGTTTCATGTTTTAGATTATGGTATCCTGTTCTAATTACAATTTATTTTCTAAAAAAAGTCTATGTTTCCGATAGTATGATAACGTGTAGGTAAGGAATAAAAAAACAACAGAGCAAAAAATAAAAAATAAAGGAGACGATTTTTTATGATAGAGCTTTCGGCCACCTACAAATTTTGGAGAACAATAATGAAACGAGTATTGATTTATTTGTAATTTTATCGGGATTACAATGGTACATTGCTTCTTAGCTAGTCTAACCGGAACATTGATATAAACCAAATCAAAACTGATACTAAAATCAATGTGAAACTAGGTGAAACTGTCATGGCGCCAATCTCAGAAAATTATAATTTTATTGATTATTTAGTATGACATAATAGAGGTCATTAAAATCATGTCCTATGCAATGTATCGAATAAATAGAAGATGGATAGGGCAATAACCTTCTTTTTAACAAGTGGAAATCCACTCAAAACCGCCGGAGCCAGTGAAGGTGGTTATGTCGGACTCGAACTGACAAAACCCGCATGAGCCGTTTTTCACAGTCTATATGTTTTTCGGATGTAGAAAAGCAGGATTATCCTTACTAGTTGGGCGGTCAGACGGCAGCCGCTGCCATAAAAGGCATATTTCCAAACCGAATAAAAGAGAAGGAGCAAGCGGCCGGTAAAAGCCTCGGTTACAACTACAATTCCTAAGATGATGATTCATACTTACACCATGAAATGAAAGTAGGTATCCAATGAAATAAAAACAAACAAAACCATATTATATTAATATTTATTTTTTGCATAGGTAGGTATATAAAACGTTTCTTGGAAATTGTTGGTAGGTATGTCGTCCAAAAAGCATACAAATCATAGTGATTGTAGTAAATGAGCAGAAAGAAAACTCAATTAATGTAAATAACATACATTCTCCTAATACCTTGGTTTATGTTAGTAATTATTGTTTGTTTACTGATTTGCAGTAATGCATCTGAAATAAGATGGTTGGCGGCACGGCTGGTATATTTAATTAGAATTGTTTGACTACATCACTTATAGACACTGTAATACTCCACTCGTCCATATTATTCAATACTAGCCATTGATTTATATAGCAGCTGCCTGTGTAACATCTGTATTATATAATACTATTTTTTTACAATGAACATTGAACAACAAGAAAATTCACTAAATCAATCACTCAAAATAATCACAAAATAACTGTCAAACAATTTTTGGCACTTTTGGGATTGTATTGCCATTCGAAATAATGAAATCGTAATCGCTAACAATTTTTACCACATGGAATCGATTCCTCGATTGATACTTTAAAATAAAAATAAAACATCAGTTTTAAATTAAAATAATCTTCATTAACGGGTTGTGGAGGTCAGATGACTGGAAGAGGTGCACCCGGGACTCCAAGTAAGGCCAAGATAATGATGACGACAACCAAGTAGGTAAAGAGTACAATGCCCAACCTAACGTTGTATTTTTGTATTCGTAAAGCTATAACCTGAGAGTATTATCTATAGTTTAGAGTGTTTACTTTTAGACAGGCATAGTGTAAATAATATGGACTGTTGTATTACAACATCATTGAAATAAAAATATTTAAACGGATTCTATTACAGCCTATTAAGTGGGACCTAATACAATGATTGGTAAAATGTGGATGTTAATTCACTCTGCCTAATCCTCCGGGGATAAATGAGTATAATATTATGATGATGACAGTAGGTATATAATAAAGTAACGTAAGGCCGACTCCTTATCAGCTTAGTGGTTAAGGAGTCGGCCTTACGATCGAGAGGTCCCGGGTTCGAATCCTGGCCATTACACTACCGACGTGAACCCACTCCTAGCACAAGCAATTTAGCTTAGTTGGAGGGGTTAACGGGAATATTAGTAGTTTCGGTTGCTAATATTCTTTTTAACGAAAAACACATAAACACACATAAAGTAACTGAAAACGAATCTTCATAGAATGCGTTGTAGATAGTTTTATTTCAATTACACATTGAAATAAAACTATCTACAACGCATTCTATGAAGATTCGTTTATAGCAAAAACTTTCGATAATGTCATATGGAATGAGAATTGTAAGATTGAAGATTTGAAGAGAAAACCTATACCTATGTTCCTGAAGTTTTATCGAATACAATCGTATTCTTAATCGATTTGAGTCTATGGTAATGGTAAAGAAGATGTCTGGCAACATTCTAACATCTTGTCATGTGAAATATTAAGAATTTTCACAAATACAATAAATAAATAAAACACTCTTTAATAAGTTATCGTGAATCGGTTAGACTTTGGAACATTCTTCGTCCAATTATCATAATAAATGGATTCGAATTTTTTGCATATTGTACAATGACTGTTCATGCCCTATTCTCTGTTGTCTCTCTCTTCTCTCACTCTCTCTTTGATGTTTTACATAAGAAACAAAAACTTAAAAGTCGTTGTATTGATGGGCCCAAAAGAAATCATCTCCTTTCAGCAACATAGGTACTGTCTCTGTGGCGTAGCGGTAGTGAACGCGGCTGCTACGCAGGAGGCGCGGGTTCGATCCCCGCTCAGTGTCAATATTTGTATGCATGAATATAAATATTTGCATTGGTCTGGGTGTTTCTATGTATAATATGTATGTATTTACAAAAAAAAAAGTATCTAAGTATGTATATCCGCATTCTAGATTCCATAACACAAGCTAATTAAGCTTACCATGGGTCTAGAAAGCGTTGTGTAGAATGTTGTGGAATATTTATCTATTTTATTTTATTTACTACACAAAAAGTGTCACTGGCATGAAGAAGGACAGAGATTTTAGAGGAAAATGTTAGCTTATATTTATTAATAAACTGTGCGTCATGGGATGTGGAACGTTACATACGGATAAATAATAATATTACAGTAATTGAAACCCAATTAGTTAGAACGCGTTTTTCCTTGTAAGAACCAATTTATCATCACTACATTATTATAAAACAAAGTCGCTGTCGCTGTCTGTCCGTCCCTATGTATGCTTAAATCTTCAAAACTACGCAACGGATTTTGAAGCAGTTTTTTTTAATAGATAGAGTTATTCAAGAGGAAGGTTTATATGTATAATACATGCATAATATTGTAGAGAAACACTGATAAATTTAGCGATATGCAGCGGGAACGGGATCAAAAAATATGGCGGTACGAAGTTCGCCGGGTCAGCTAGTATATTATAAACTATAGAATTATGTTGTCCACACTCGAAAATGGCGACAAAAAATGATCACTTTCAATGATTATAGTCATCATTAGATGTACCAATCAGCATTACGACAGTGCGCCATCCAAAATAAAGACCATTTTAATAATAAATTGGTAATAATAAAATATTATTAAAATGAATACTAATATAATTCATATAAATTAATAACATTGACGCATTAGCTATACTTTTTATACTTAGTGTTTGCGCCATTTTTGAAAGCCACCAGCTTCTTGTACCCATTTTCCTGTATCTATGAATATAATTATAATACGTCTAAATACTTTAACTTAACTTGCTGAAAGTATTTTTTTAAGACTGAGGCGAGTTATTTTTAGGTTAGTAAAACTGGTTTAACTATTGGCCAAACGTGACAATAGGCATTTCAAATGATTGCTTATTACAGTATAAACATATCACATTAATATTTCTGTAAAAAAACAATGCATTATGTTAAAAAATCAATGCTAAAGTTTAAATTTTCAAAAGTGCGCGAAAAACGCTAGGATATTTAAAACATGGCGATGCGTGTGATTTGTGACGTCACTCTATTGTAGGTAAGTTCTGTTGCTGTTATCATCGGCTCGCACAAAATTTGTATCCATTTCAAACTTAATCACAAAATATGTCCATAAAACTCGCGATAATCAAGGAAAAAGCAAATAATAACACCGAAACAAACAATAATAGCTCATACAACTGGAGATATTTTGGTAGCAATGACGTCACCCAGAGCTCTAACCAATCACGAGCGTTTTTGTCATCCCTACTAATATTATAAATGCGAAAGTAACTCTGTCTGTCTGTCTGTCTGTCTGTCTGTCTGTCTGTCTCGCTTTTACGACTAAACCGCTGAACCGATTTTGATGAAATTTGGTATAGGGGTAGATTAGACCTTGAGAAAGGACATAGGCTATGTTTGGTCGCGATAACCGACATCCACGCGGGCGGAGCCGCGGGCAAAAGCTAGTAGACAATAAATCAACAAAATATAACATTTTTATATTTGAAATTCTCATAAAATACACATATTTGAGAGTAAATTGTAGTCTCGTAGGTCTTTTAACGTTATTTTCTAATAGGATGGCCACAATTTGTAGTATATTTTTAATGTTGTGAAATAGCCTATTGTACCGCGTCCTAGGTATGAGCGGCGTGCGGGGGACGAGGTAAAAAAAGAGACAGAAGAAGCATGACTCGAGAGCGAGCGAAATACCACCGTGAGCGTTGGCGGCGGATGGATCAAGTCTGACGGTCGATTGGTCAATATTTTCTAACCCAAGGCGTGGTGCTGCGGTTACCATCGGTATATAAGGAATACGAAACTAAAAATGTATTATAACTGTAACATGTACAAGGAAAATTGAGAGGAAATTTACAAATATAACTCATTTAATTAGTCGTTGTGGTCGCCTGAGCTGGTCAACACACGCCATGTTTTATTACTTATTATTTTAACTGTGAATATGTGCTTATTCGTCGACTCCGGTAAGTATTTTTTTTTTTTGTAAGCTGAAGGCAAAGTCTCGGTAAAGAATGTCACCATTGTAGAGATACGTACCTTATTTAAACCCACAGTGTTTAGACTGTAATTTAAGTGATAATGTAATAATACCTCAAGGGGCGATTCACACCACCAGAATATTAATTTAAATATCAATTTTTAGCTCGCCCTGTGGCAAGGGGCGAGTCACTACACCAAAATAATAAATAAATCAGCCAAACGCGAGTGGGACTCGCCCATTAAGGGTTCCGTAGTAGCAAAGGCGAAAATTGTGGTTTATGACGTATTAAAAAAAAAGTACTCGCTGGATCTCGTTCAAATCAACTTTTAGTGGAAGTTTACATGGCAATGTACATCATATATATTTTTTAGATTTATCATTCTCTTATTTTAGAAGTTAGAGGGGGGGGACACACACTTTTTTCCACTTTGTAAGTGTCTCTCGTGCAAACTATTCAGTTAAGAAAAAAAATATGTTAGAAACCTCAGTAGCATTTTTAAAGACCTATCTATAGATACCCCACACGTATGGGTTTGATGAAAAAAAAAAATTGAGTTTCAGTTCTAAGTATGGGGACCCCCAAAATTTAATGCTTTTTTTTATTTTTTATGTGAAATTCTTAATGCAGTTCACAGAATACATCTTCTTACCAAGTTTCAACAGCATAGGCCTTATAGTTTCGGAGAAAAATGGCTGTGGTGACATACGGACGGACAGACAGACAGACAGACGGACGGACAGACATGAAGAATCTATAAGGGTTCCGTTTTTTGCCATTTGGCTACGGGACCCTTAAAAGGGGGCGAGTAGAGCATTTTAATCGCAAGGGTCGAGATCCAGGGGGCGAGCGGAGCCTAAGCCATATAAAATGTAATAAAAACACATGAGCGAATTGGAATAAAAGGTGGGAAATATTTAAAAAAAAACAGGAAAATTATTCCAAGAATAGTACCAAAACGAAAATGAACTGCCTCCCGTGCCTTGTATTGTTTCATGTGACGGCAAATTAAACAATAACTTAATTCGATTCTGAGGAGAACGCGCAGATATAAGTAAGTAAGTAAAGTAAAAACGTCTTTATTGTACACCATAGATATAGCAATATAACATAGAGATCTAAGTTATGTGGTAAGTACAGTGTTGGTGGCCTTATCGCTCTGCGGCAATTTCTTAAAACCTTAGGATGGATGAAAAAAATAGGAGAAGAATCTTTTCGGGTAGTTTAGCAGGTGGAGGGATTCATCCTTAGAGAATACCAGGATATGGTCCATATTAGGCTTAGAGTATACATTATAAATATAGAGCGCGCCTATCACTCAGGTCTTTGGCGCCGAGTGACGTTTCATGCATTACCGAAAATATCAATAGATGCACTTATTAATGTAGTTTGTTGTTATGACGTTTTTTGTTCGATTTGATATGCATGGAAAGCCAAAATACAAAAAAAATGGCGTCATTTTGCAGTATTTTTGCTTCATTATTACTACAAATATTGTATAAAATTTTGATTTAACATATCGAATTAAATATTATTTGCGAAGTCATTTTGACGGGTATTGTTTTGCTACTGATTGAGGTTGAGCCAGGAGCCTCGGTACTGTTCATATCCGTGATAGCAGTTCATACTTGTAAGGCGCGCTCTATAGCAATGTATCCTCTAAGATGTTAGGAAAACAAATTGACACCCCATGTAACCTCACCAATGAAACGCTGAAAGATTTGGCTAGTGAATTCGAAGGCATTCGATGTCAAAAGTGCCGTTTTTGGGAATATCTTCTTCGAAAACAGGAATTCCTTCTTTTTTTATACCACTCAGGTCGTGGACAAGCACACAGCCCACGTGATGTAAAGTGGTTACCGTGGCCTATGAACGAATGCCACACCAGGGGCCCGATTCACTAACTTTACGTTTAAGTTTTTGTGCGTTTGTGACTTTTAAAATGTAGCGTACCATTTCGATGAATAAAATTATAGTTTTCTTTGTATGCTTTCGGTAAAGAAGAAAACGTAAGTAGGTATAATATGACAAGCATGCCAGACCAAAAAATAACTCTAATTTATTTATTGTTCTTATCTGCCAAGTTTTACTTTGACAGATCTTACTGAATACCTACCACGTTTTACGTTATCGAAATGAAAGTCACGCGTATACGAAACGTGGCGTTAGTGAATCGGGCCCCAGGGGAGTCGTCAGTCGTCACACTCGTGCTACCGAACCTTTAAAGGTGCGTACAAATTATATAGCATAACATGTTATACGATATGGATACGACATATGTGCAAATACTGAAACCGCGAAGCATCCTGGTCCGTAGGAATAGAACCAAATTAAATTTAAACTTAAATTCCCTGATTTATAAAATCCGAAATTTTCTAACAAAATAATTATTAAAATAAATGTAGAAAATGCAACCACTTGTATAAGTCATTAAATAGTTTCATCCATTGCTTTAAAGTCATTGACTGTGTCATAAGTCATTAATAAATACGCACACACCTTCACACACACACACAACAACTTCACACACACACACAACAATAGGCATAGTAGGTAACTTACTTGAACAGCTAAGCGGCAACATGCGATTCTACAGAGTGCTCAAAGTTGTTCAAATTCTATAAAATTAAAACTCTAGTTTCTGCTCTTAATACTGGACCAATTTTGTTCAAACTTTTCCTGCTTGAAGCTTAGGGGGTACCAAGTATATGGTTTCAATTATTGCCTATATGTCGTATCCATATTGTATAACAATGTTATATAACATGTTTCAGTAATGTAGACACTGAAGTTAGTACAATGTTGCAAAGTTATAAAACAGTGTTAGATAATGTGGACGTGTTATATAACACAAGTTATACAACATGTTACATGATCTGTACGCACCTTTAGAACAGAGAGATTCTGTGCCGTTATCGATGAAGACATGCAGGACAAGCCTTTGGCTTTTCTATAATAATATGACAAAACTAATCAATTAAAAGGTTTTAATATTTGAATAATGTCCAAACGGTACTAAATGTATGGAAATTGCTGTGAAAGTTGCTGAATGCTACTTTTGCTAAGATACTTAGGTATTATAAAGGGCTATCTAGCGAGAAGTTTTTCAAATGAAATGTAGCCTATCTAATGTTCAATCTCTAAAACTTTCATTTTATTGAATTTTACAAAAAAACTGCATACACGGGGTCATATTCAATTGAGCGCATTTATTTATTGTTAGAAGACAAACCTTTTATTATAAAAAGGACACCAAAATTGTAGACCACTGTCATACCACTGACACTGCAAAAAATGCCAATTTTAAACTTGAAAGTCCAAAATGAAATGAAAGTTCATTACGTTTTTTCATTCACTTTACAAAATGCCATTTAATTTTAGATTCAATATTAATTTTACTTTGAAGTCCGACGAAGAAACAAGATAAATGTCCGACGAATAAACAAGACAAAATGTCCGACGAAGAAAGAAGACACGACCCGCAGAGGCATAAGCGTAATCATATTCTAGATTGATGACAAGGATAATCTCGAATATGATTACGCTTGTGCCTTAGTGGGTCGTCCAGAAGTGTAACCGAGGGAACACATGCGACGAAGAAACAAGACAAATGTCCAACGAAGAAACAAGACAGATGTCCGGTGGTGAACTCGGTTTAACTTTTGAACGTCCTTCTTTCAGAAGTTAAACCGAGTTCACCGCCTAGTGGCAGTGCGCAGAATAACACAACTTATTTTTGGATTAGATAAATAGATAGAACGCAGCAGCTGTTGTTTATATTTTAGATTAGATATTTTTTTTTATAGATAATGCTTTATTGTACACCAATAGATTTACAGTATGTCAAGTAGGTAGCAAGTTATATAGTTTAACTAGCTGTCCCGGCGAACTTCATACTGCCATATTTTTTCAGCCCGCGTGAATTTTTGATCCCGTTCCCGCTGCACCTATTTTCTCACCCTTTAAACCTTTCCTGGACATCCACGAATATTTCAAGACTAAAATTAGCCAAATCGGTTCAGCCGTTCTTGAGTTATAAAATAACAACGAAAAGTGGCATTGATTTTTATATATATAGAAGTACACTTTTCACCAGTAACTTAAACTTAACTGATGCCGTCTTCCATGAGCGCGAGTCTGGGGGTGACAGGTGGAGTCGCTTGTCATCCTAGAAAGTAAGAAAGAAAAAATATTTATCATAGCTAGACACTTAAGATAGATATCGTTTATGTACCTCACGCGCCAACCGAAAAGGTTCTGGCTCAGCATATATAGCCTGTCAGCTGTCAGGCGCTGGTTTTCAGCCAGACCTATGTGAAGGTGATGCACGGATGCAAATTAGCTGCACTTATATAAGCAACCCAAAAAAGAATAATCAAAATAGACCGAGGTATACCCACCCAAAATGTGATACAATAATACATATTGTTAGCAATACTAAATAATACCTAGCAGGAATATAACGAGACAGCAACGCTTTGCAACTCCCCCTTCCAGCTGTGCAATTCTCTAAGCGCACAGCGTCGAGCACAACCTTGATAGATATTGTCATTGGTGAGACAGGGTGACGTCACTGGAGATCGACCAATGATAATCTTTATCAAGGCTGTAGCAACGTTGTGCTCGACAACAACGGAGGAGGTGCCAGCGGTGACGGACGACGCGATTTTCAGTCGATGGAGGCGTGTCGAAGAGCACACGTGCGCATTCCCGCTAAAGGGCTTTGAGTAAAGTTGACGTAGTTTTGGAATTGAGCGACCATTAATGAAAATAGTAGCTTTCCGACCCCGGCTGCGCCCGCGTGCATCTCGATTAACGCGACCTTTGTTCATATCTCCGGTTCTACTTAACCAATTGCGATCAAATAAACGTAAGACTTTAAGTCTGACCAAGTCCTTTCTAACAAAAAAAACCGCATCAAAATACGTTCAGTAGTTTTTGCGTCCATCGCGGACAAACATTTCCAATTTACAATTATATAATAGTACTAGCCTTTCGCCCGCGGCTCCGCCCGCATGGATGTCTTATCTTCAGTTCTACTCAACCGATTGCAATCAAACAAACGTAAGATTTTAAGGCTGAACAAGACCTTTGTAACAAAAAAAACTGCATCAAAATCCGTTCAGTAGTTTTTGCGTTCATCGCGGACAAACATTTTCAATTTACAATTATATCATAGTATAGATAGATAGATAGAAGATATAGATATAGATGATGGGAACTGGCTGCAAGAGGCCGAGCTAACACCTCCTATAGATATGGCAAACACTCCCATGGACGACGATTATACTTCAGATACATGTGACCATGTATACCAGCTTACATTGATGTCGAAGTAAGTACTGTAACCCCCGGAGGTATTAACAAAAACAACGGCCCTCATCCTCAGGCATGGGTCTATGCTCATGGAGGATGGGGTCCATACCCCAATTCTGCCAATTGTCGACCACTGTCATACCACTGACACTACACAAAATGCCATTGAATTTTAAGACTTGAAAGTCCAAAATGAAATGAAAGTTCATTACGTTTTTTCATTCACTTTGCTAAATGCCATTTAATTTTAGATTCAGTATTATTTTTACTTTGAACTTTCAGCACTGCAATTCACTAAGCGAGCACAACGATGCGACAACGATGCGAGGCGCAACGTAGATTGTCATTGGTCAGATTGTATCACGTCATTGGAAATCGACCAATGACAGTGTCTATCGCGCACATCGTTGCGACTCGCATCGTTGTCGCATCGTTGTGCTTGTTAGTGAATTGCACAGCAGGACACAACACGTCCGACGAAGAAACAAGATAAATGTCCGACGAATAAACAAGACAAATGTCCGACGAAGAAAGAAGACACGACCCGCAGAGGCATAAGCGTAATCGTATTCGAGATTGATGACAAGGATACGCTTATGCCTCAGTGGGTCATCCAGAAGTGAAACCGAGTTCACCGTTTAACAGCACACAGGGGCACACATGCGACGAAGAAACAAGACAGATGTACGATGAAGAAACAAGACAAATGTCCAACGAAGAAGTCTTATTGTTCCTCCGTCGGACATTTGTTTTGTTTTTTGATTGAGATGTCCGACGAAGAAAGAACATAATGATGACAAGGGTAATCTCGTATACGATTACGCTTATGCCTCAGTGGGTCATTTAGAAGTAGTTAAACCGAGTTCACCGCCTAGTATATATGTATACTTTTCTTTTTGTTTGGTGTACACTAAAGTTTATTTCTATTCTATTCTATTCTAGTATCGGCAGTACGCAGAATAACACAACCTATTTTTGGATTAGATAGATAGATAGATAGATAGAACGCAGCAGTTGGTGTGATTATTTATTTCAGATTAGATTTTTTTTACAGTATGTCAAGTAGGTAGCAAGTTATATAGTTTAATGTACACTTTTCACCAGTAACTTAACTGATGCCGTCCTCCATGAGCCTAAGCCTGGGGATGACAGGTGGAGTCACTTGTCACCCTAGCAGGAATATAACGAGACAGCAACGATTTGCACCTCCCCCTTCCAGCTGTGCAATTCTCTAAGCACACAGCGTCGAGCACAACGTTGCGACAACCTTGACAGAGATTGTCATTGGTGAGACAGGGTGACGTCACTGGAGATCGACCAATGATAATCTATATAAAGGATGTCGCAACGTTGTGCTCGACAACAACGGAGCAGGTGCCAGCAGACGACGCGAGACCGCGACTTTCAGTCGATGGAGGCGTGTCGAAGAGCACACGTGCGCATTCCCGCTATAGGGCTTTGAGTAAAGTTGGCGTCGTTTTGGAATTGAGCGACCATTAATGAAAATAGTGGCCTTCCGCCCCCGGTTCCGCCCGCGTGCATCTCGATTAACGCGACCTTTGTTCATATCTCCGGTTCTACTTAACCAATTGCGATCAAACAAACGTAAGATTTTAAGTCTGACCAAGTCCTTTCTAAAAAAAAACCGCATCAAAATACGTTCAGTAGTTTTTGCGTTCATCGCGGACAAACATTTCCATCCCTACTAATATTATAAATGCGAAAGTAACTCTGTCTGTCTGTCTGTCTGTCTGTCTGCCTGACTGCCTGTCTGTCTGTCTGTCTCGCTTTTACGACTAAACCGCTGAACCGATTTTGATGAAATTTGGTATAGGGGTAGATTAGACCTTGAGAAAGGTAGTATAGGCTATGTTTGGTCGCGATAACCGACATCTACGCGGGCAAAAGCTAGTTTACAAAATATAATAGTACTAGCCTTCCGCCCGCGGCTCCGCCCACGTGCATCTCGTTTAACGCGACCTTTGCTCATGTCTTCGGTTCTACTCAACCGATTGCAATCAAACAAACGTAAGATTTTAAGTCTGAGCAAGCCCTTTCTAACAAAAAAAACCTCATCAAAATCCGTCTAGTAGTTTTTACATCCATCGCGGACAAACAGAAAAACAGACAGAAAATTCAAAAAAAATATTTTCGTGTTCAGTATCGTTAACATAACATAACCCAAGTATTTTTTTTTAAATATCTCCAATGTACAGACACGACCACATTACAATTATATAATAGTATAGATATAGAATATAGATGGTGAGAACTGGCTGCAAGAGGCCGAGCTAACACTTCCTATAGATATGGCAAACACTCCCATGAACGACGATTATACTTCAGATACTTACATGTGACCATGTATACCAGTACATTGATGTCGAAGTAAGTACTGTAACCCCCGGAGGTATTAACAAAAACAACGGCCCTCATCCTCAGGCATGGGTCTTTACTAATGGAGGATGGGGTCCATACCCCAATTCTGCTAATTGTCGACCACTGTCATACCACTGACACTGCACAAAATGCCATTGAATTTAAGACTTGAAAATCCAAAATGAAATGAAAGTTCATTACGTTTTTTCATTCACTTTACAAAATGCCATTTAATTTTAGATTCAGTATTATTTTTACTTTGAACTTTCAGGACACAACACGTCCGACGAAGAAACAAGATAAATGTCCGACGAATAAACAAGACAAATGTCCGACGAAGAAAGAAGACACGACCCGCAGAGGCATAAGCGTAATCGTATTCGAGATTGATGACAAGGATACGCTTATGCCTCAGTGGGTCATCCAGAAGTGAAACCGAGTTCACCGTTTAACAGCACACAGGGGCACACATGCGACGAAGAAACAAGACAGATGTACGATGAAGAAACAAGACAAATGTCCAACGAAGAAGTCTTATTGTTCCTCCGTCGGACATTTGTCTTGTTTTTTGATTGAGATGTCCGACGAAGAAAGAACATAATGATGACAAGGGTAATCTCATATACGATTACGCTTATGCCTCAGTGGGTCATTTAGAAGTAGTTAAACCGAGTTCACCGCCTAGTATATATATGTATACTTTTCTTTTTGTTTGGTGTACACTAAAGTTTATTTCTATTCTATTCTATTCTAGTATTTTATTTATTTATTTATTTATATACACTTTTTGTACTTACACCATTAAAAATAAAACATTAAAAACATAAAAGTAATCACTATGGCAATAGTACAAGGGCGGCCTTATCGCTTCAAGCGATTTATGCCAGGCAACCTTTGGATGGTCAGAACAGTAGCAGGATTGAGTGGTAGTCGTTTTGGCGTAATACATAATACACAGGTATCATATCTAATATATATTACACAATACATACACAAATACATACATACGCACACACATAATATATAATTATACACAAATACATACATACACATATACACATACATAACACAAATATTATACAAAGAATACACAAGTCTAGATGCAGTAAACCTGCTATAAAGGAGCATTTTTGTGCGTGAGTGACAAATAGTGTTCCTTTACTATAGACTTGAAACAATTTAAACTCTGAGCTTTTCTTATATCGACTGGTAGATTATTCCATAGACGGATGGCCGTAACAGTGAAAGAGTTGTCATAAAATGTAGTTTTGTGCGACGGCATCCTTAGTCGCAAGTTCTCCGATGACCTTAAATATCTCGTATGGTTATCGTGTAGGAACTCAAAACGTCCCTTAAGGTAAGTTGGAGTTGAAGGATGAAATAGTATATTGTACAGCAGAGAAAGGATGTGGGCATTCCGGCGAAGTCGTATGGGTAGCCACTTAAGCTCTTTTCGAAACTGCGAAACATGATCATACTTGCGTAAACCAAATATGAATCTTATACTGACATTTTGGAGGCGCTCAAGTTTATCCAGCTGGCTTTCGGTTAAATCAAGGTAACTGACGTCCGCATAATCAAGGATGGGTAGCAGCAATGTGTTTGCAAGCGAAATTTTGGTTGCAATAGGAAGGAAATATTGCAGCCTTCGAAGTGATCCCATCGACGCAAACATCCTACGGCTTACCTCCTGAAGCTGAGGATCCCAAGAAAGATTGGAGTCTAAATATATCCCGAGGTTTTTAACTCTTTCACTAATAGGGACTACTGTACCATCAAATACAACCGGCGGGAGCTGCGAATTGTCAACTTTATTTCCCATCAAGGAACTGCCTACAATGGTTACCTGGGTTTTCACGGGGTTGACTTTAAGTCCATAGTTTTTACTCCATGCAGCTATACGAGCCAAATCTTCGTTGACCAGTTCTACTGCCTCCGCCAACTGCGCGTGTGGCGCCTGTGAATATATTTGTAAATCATCTGCATAGAGGTGGTAGGAACAACGAAGATGATTTGAGATAGAATTTATAAAAATTGCGAAAAGTAGAGGAGATAGAACGCCACCCTGGGGTACACCAACAGAAGCATTACACCAACTAGACAAAATATGTTCATTGCGTATACGTTGTCGGCGACCACACAGGTAACTGCGAAGCCAATCAATCACCGTCGGAGATATGTTAAGAGAGTGCAATAGGCAGAGCAAAATATCAGGATCAACCGTGTTAAAGGCATTGCTGAAGTCAAGCAGAGCGATGACTGTCAGTCTTCCGCACTCCATCCCAGACCTGATGTCATCCGTAATGTTGACTAAGGCAGTCACAGTGCTGTGCCCAGGACGAAAACCTGATTGAAAGGGATTGAGGATGTTATTTTTAGTGACGAATGCACTAATTTGACTATGTACGAGACGTTCAAGGACCTTTGAGAGGAATGGGAGAATGGATATGGGGCGATAGTCAGTAAAAGATTGTGGTTTTGGTTTTTTAGGTAAAGGAACAATTAGACTATCTTTCCATGTGGTTGGGAAATTACAGCTGGATATGGAATAATTAAGGATGTAGCATATAATAGGAAGAACTTCATCAAGAATGGGTAGAATCATTTTGCGGCTGATACTGTCGTCTCCAATTGCATTTGATGTGATTGCCATTATGCTCTTCCTAACATCACAAGCAGTGAAAAGATTAAAAACACAAGGTGAGTAGCTGGGCGTTGGAAGAGATGAAAGAAAAGCCAAAGTCTGCGCTTTCGTGGTCCCATCAAGGTTGGACGAGGCGGCAAAATGTTGATTTAGTAGATCAATATTCAAATTTCTAGGGATTGTGTCTACGCGTGATTTCCCAACGCCCAATGTTTTCAGAAATTTCCAGACCTTTGCTGAATCTCCATTTTGAATGGTACTGTGAATGTGCTGGCGTTGTGCGTTCCTACACACCCTATTGCAGTGATTTCGTATTGTCACATATTTTTTGTGATTAGTCTCATTTGGTTTAATCCTATATTTAAATTTAGCTGCTGCTTTTTTAACTATGAGTTGTTTTATTTCCTCGGTAAGCCATGGCGATGGTGGATGCTTTATTTTAACTGCCCGTATGGGCGCATGTTTGTCGTATAGTGAGATGATTTTCGACGAAAATATACGCACTTGCTCGTCAACTGACTCGGAAGTAACAAGTGGAGTCCAATCAACATTGCCAGCGTCCTCACGCAGGCTCTCAACATTCATGCTACCAAAATTTCGCTGCAAAAGGATTTTACGCTTAGCCCTAGGGACGCGAACTTTATACGACAGAAAGAGTAGGTCATGGCAGGAGAAAGAGGTAGCTGGATATGTTCCGTATTTAGCGACACATTCTCCTGAAGAAACGAGGGTAAGGTCAATTAGTGTGGAAATACAGTTTGGAACATGGTGAGTTGCATTAGAAGGAAGAGTAGCTCGGAAGGATGAAGTACGACTGTCGTTTTTAAGTAGGCACGCGTTAAAATCACCCATGATGATAGTGTGACTGTAAGAAGGTATGAGGGTAACTAACAAGGATTCAAATGAGGAGAAGAAGTTTATTTGTGAAGAAGGACTATAGTACACGCCGAGTAGGAGCTTGATATGACTGAGTTCAACTTCCAGAAATAGATGTTCACCGGCATTGGCTGGTGGGGGTTGCACAGACATACTTATATTGGTATATGTAATATGTGTTCTTAGGTATATGGCTACGCCGCCACCAACACGGTCCAAACGATCATTTCGAATAAGCTGAAACCCAGGAAGAGAGTATAGGGTAGAAGGGAGCCATGGCCGAAGCCATGACTCAGAAATCGGCAGTACGCAGAATAATACAACCTATTTTTGGATTAGATAGATAGATAGATAGATAGAACGCAGCAGTTGGTGTGATTATTTATTTCAGATTAGATTTTTTTTACAGTATGTCAAGTAGGTAGCAAGTTATATAGTTTAATGTACACTTTTCACCAGTAACTTAACTGATGCCGTCCTCCATGAGCCTAAGCCTGGGGATGACAGGTGGAGTCACTTGTCACCCTAGCAGGAATATAACGAGACAGCAACGATTTGCACCTCCCCCTTCCAGCTGTGCAATTCTCTAAGCACACAGCGTCGAGCACAACGTTGCGACAACCTTGACAGAGATTGTCATTGGTGAGACAGGGTGACGTCACTGGAGATCGACCAATGATAATCTTTATAAAGGCTGTCGCAACGTTGTGCTCGACAACAACGGAGCACGTGCCAGCAGACGACGCGAGACCGCGACTTTCAGTCGATGGAGGCGTGTCGAAGAGCACACGTGCGCATTCCCGCTATAGGGCTTTGAGTAAAGTTGGCGTCGTTTTGGAATTGAGCGACCATTAATGAAAATAGTAGCTTTCCGCCCCCGGCTGCGCCCGCGTGCATCTCGATTAACGCGACCTTTGTTCATATCTCCGGTTCTACTTAACCAATTGCGATCGAATAAACGTAAGACTTTAAGTCTGACCAAGTCCTTTCTAACAAAAAAAACCGCATCAAAATACGTTCAGTAGTTTTTGCGTCCATCGCGGACAAACATTTCCAATTTACAATTATATAATAGTACTAGCCTTTCGCCCGCGGCTCCGCCCGCATGGATGTCTTATCTTCAGTTCTACTCAACCGATTGCAATCAAACAAACGTAAGATTTTAAGGCTGAACAAGACCTTTGTAACAAAAAAAACTGCATCAAAATCCGTTCAGTAGTTTTTGCGTTCATCGCGGACAAACATTTTCAATTTACAATTATATCATAGTACTAGCCTTTGCCCGCGGCTCCGCCCGCGTGGATGTTGGTTATCGCGATAAATTAAAATTGCGACTATAATTTGAGATTTAAACTATCCTATCTCTCAAGTTGGATCGAACTGTACATGGTGTGCGAATTTTATTATAATCGGTTAAGTGGTTTAGGAGTCCATTGAGGACAAACATTGTGACACGAGATTTATATATATTAAGATAGATAGATAGATAGAAGATATAGATATAGATGATGGGAACTGGCTGCAAGAGGCCGAGCTAACACCTCCTATAGATATGGCAAACACTCCCATGGACGACGATTATACTTCAGATACATGTGACCATGTATACCAGCTTACATTGATGTCGAAGTAAGTACTGTAACCCCCGGAGGTATTAACAAAAACAACGGCCCTCATCCTCAGGCATGGGTCTATGCTCATGGAGGATGGGGTCCATACCCCAATTCTGCCAATTGTCGACCACTGTCATACCACTGACACTACACAAAATGCCATTGAATTTTAAGACTTGAAAGTCCAAAATGAAATGAAAGTTCATTACGTTTTTTCATTCACTTTGCTAAATGCCATTTAATTTTAGATTCAGTATTATTTTTACTTTGAACTTTCAGCACTGCAATTCACTAAGCGAGCACAACGATGCGACAACGATGCGAGGCGCAACGTAGATTGTCATTGGTCAGATTGTATCACGTCATTGGAAATCGACCAATGACAGTGTCTATCGCGCACATCGTTGCGACTCGCATCGTTGTCGCATCGTTGTGCTTGTTAGTGAATTGCACAGCAGGACACAACACGTCCGACGAAGAAACAAGATAAATGTCCGACGAATAAACAAGACAAATGTCCGACGAAGAAAGAAGACACGACCCGCAGAGGCATAAGCGTAATCGTATTCGAGATTGATGACAAGGATACGCTTATGCCTCAGTGGGTCATCCAGAAGTGAAACCGAGTTCACCGTTTAACAGCACACAGGGGCACACATGCGACGAAGAAACAAGACAGATGTACGATGAAGAAACAAGACAAATGTCCAACGAAGAAGTCTTATTGTTCCTCCGTCGGACATTTGTTTTGTTTTTTGATTGAGATGTCCGACGAAGAAAGAACATAATGATGACAAGGGTAATCTCGTATACGATTACGCTTATGCCTCAGTGGGTCATTTAGAAGTAGTTAAACCGAGTTCACCGCCTAGTATATATGTATACTTTTCTTTTTGTTTGGTGTACACTAAAGTTTATTTCTATTCTATTCTATTCTAGTATCGGCAGTACGCAGAATAACACAACCTATTTTTGGATTAGATAGATAGATAGATAGATAGAACGCAGCAGTTGGTGTGATTATTTATTTCAGATTAGATTTTTTTTACAGTATGTCAAGTAGGTAGCAAGTTATATAGTTTAATGTACACTTTTCACCAGTAACTTAACTGATGCCGTCCTCCATGAGCCTAAGCCTGGGGATGACAGGTGGAGTCACTTGTCACCCTAGCAGGAATATAACGAGACAGCAACGATTTGCACCTCCCCCTTCCAGCTGTGCAATTCTCTAAGCACACAGCGTCGAGCACAACGTTGCGACAACCTTGACAGAGATTGTCATTGGTGAGACAGGGTGACGTCACTGGAGATCGACCAATGATAATCTATATAAAGGATGTCGCAACGTTGTGCTCGACAACAACGGAGCAGGTGCCAGCAGACGACGCGAGACCGCGACTTTCAGTCGATGGAGGCGTGTCGAAGAGCACACGTGCGCATTCCCGCTATAGGGCTTTGAGTAAAGTTGGCGTCGTTTTGGAATTGAGCGACCATTAATGAAAATAGTGGCCTTCCGCCCCCGGTTCCGCCCGCGTGCATCTCGATTAACGCGACCTTTGTTCATATCTCCGGTTCTACTTAACCAATTGCGATCAAACAAACGTAAGATTTTAAGTCTGACCAAGTCCTTTCTAAAAAAAAACCGCATCAAAATACGTTCAGTAGTTTTTGCGTTCATCGCGGACAAACATTTCCATCCCTACTAATATTATAAATGCGAAAGTAACTCTGTCTGTCTGTCTGTCTGTCTGTCTGCCTGACTGCCTGTCTGTCTGTCTGTCTCGCTTTTACGACTAAACCGCTGAACCGATTTTGATGAAATTTGGTATAGGGGTAGATTAGACCTTGAGAAAGGTAGTATAGGCTATGTTTGGTCGCGATAACCGACATCTACGCGGGCAAAAGCTAGTTTACAAAATATAATAGTACTAGCCTTCCGCCCGCGGCTCCGCCCACGTGCATCTCGTTTAACGCGACCTTTGCTCATGTCTTCGGTTCTACTCAACCGATTGCAATCAAACAAACGTAAGATTTTAAGTCTGAGCAAGCCCTTTCTAACAAAAAAAACCTCATCAAAATCCGTCTAGTAGTTTTTACATCCATCGCGGACAAACAGAAAAACAGACAGAAAATTCAAAAAAAATATTTTCGTGTTCAGTATCGTTAACATAACATAACCCAAGTATTTTTTTTTAAATATCTCCAATGTACAGACACGACCACATTACAATTATATAATAGTATAGATATAGAATATAGATGGTGAGAACTGGCTGCAAGAGGCCGAGCTAACACTTCCTATAGATATGGCAAACACTCCCATGAACGACGATTATACTTCAGATACTTACATGTGACCATGTATACCAGTACATTGATGTCGAAGTAAGTACTGTAACCCCCGGAGGTATTAACAAAAACAACGGCCCTCATCCTCAGGCATGGGTCTTTACTAATGGAGGATGGGGTCCATACCCCAATTCTGCTAATTGTCGACCACTGTCATACCACTGACACTGCACAAAATGCCATTGAATTTAAGACTTGAAAATCCAAAATGAAATGAAAGTTCATTACGTTTTTTCATTCACTTTACAAAATGCCATTTAATTTTAGATTCAGTATTATTTTTACTTTGAACTTTCAGGACACAACACGTCCGACGAAGAAACAAGATAAATGTCCGACGAATAAACAAGACAAATGTCCGACGAAGAAAGAAGACACGACCCGCAGAGGCATAAGCGTAATCGTATTCGAGATTGATGACAAGGATACGCTTATGCCTCAGTGGGTCATCCAGAAGTGAAACCGAGTTCACCGTTTAACAGCACACAGGGGCACACATGCGACGAAGAAACAAGACAGATGTACGATGAAGAAACAAGACAAATGTCCAACGAAGAAGTCTTATTGTTCCTCCGTCGGACATTTGTCTTGTTTTTTGATTGAGATGTCCGACGAAGAAAGAACATAATGATGACAAGGGTAATCTCATATACGATTACGCTTATGCCTCAGTGGGTCATTTAGAAGTAGTTAAACCGAGTTCACCGCCTAGTATATATATGTATACTTTTCTTTTTGTTTGGTGTACACTAAAGTTTATTTCTATTCTATTCTATTCTAGTATTTTATTTATTTATTTATTTATATACACTTTTTGTACTTACACCATTAAAAATAAAACATTAAAAACATAAAAGTAATCACTATGGCAATAGTACAAGGGCGGCCTTATCGCTTCAAGCGATTTATGCCAGGCAACCTTTGGATGGTCAGAACAGTAGCAGGATTGAGTGGTAGTCGTTTTGGCGTAATACATAATACACAGGTATCATATCTAATATATATTACACAATACATACACAAATACATACATACGCACACACATAATATATAATTATACACAAATACATACATACACATATACACATACATATACATACATAACACAAATATTATACAAAGAATACACAAGTCTAGATGCAGTAAACCTGCTATAAAGGAGCATTTTTGTGCGTGAGTGACAAATAGTGTTCCTTTACTATAGACTTGAAACAATTTAAACTCTGAGCTTTTCTTATATCGACTGGTAGATTATTCCATAGACGGATGGCCGTAACAGTGAAAGAGTTGTCATAAAATGTAGTTTTGTGCGACGGCATCCTTAGTCGCAAGTTCTCCGATGACCTTAAATATCTCGTATGGTTATCGTGTAGGAACTCAAAACGTCCCTTAAGGTAAGTTGGAGTTGAAGGATGAAATAGTATATTGTACAGCAGAGAAAGGATGTGGGCATTCCGGCGAAGTCGTATGGGTAGCCACTTAAGCTCTTTTCGAAACTGCGAAACATGATCATACTTGCGTAAACCAAATATGAATCTTATACTGACATTTTGGAGGCGCTCAAGTTTATCCAGCTGGCTTTCGGTTAAATCAAGGTAACTGACGTCCGCATAATCAAGGATGGGTAGCAGCAATGTGTTTGCAAGCGAAATTTTGGTTGCAATAGGAAGGAAATATTGCAGCCTTCGAAGTGATCCCATCGACGCAAACATCCTACGGCTTACCTCCTGAAGCTGAGGATCCCAAGAAAGATTGGAGTCTAAATATATCCCGAGGTTTTTAACTCTTTCACTAATAGGGACTACTGTACCATCAAATACAACCGGCGGGAGCTGCGAATTGTCAACTTTATTTCCCATCAAGGAACTGCCTACAATGGTTACCTGGGTTTTCACGGGGTTGACTTTAAGTCCATAGTTTTTACTCCATGCAGCTATACGAGCCAAATCTTCGTTGACCAGTTCTACTGCCTCCGCCAACTGCGCGTGTGGCGCCTGTGAATATATTTGTAAATCATCTGCATAGAGGTGGTAGGAACAACGAAGATGATTTGAGATAGAATTTATAAAAATTGCGAAAAGTAGAGGAGATAGAACGCCACCCTGGGGTACACCAACAGAAGCATTACACCAACTAGACAAAATATGTTCATTGCGTATACGTTGTCGGCGACCACACAGGTAACTGCGAAGCCAATCAATCACCGTCGGAGATATGTTAAGAGAGTGCAATAGGCAGAGCAAAATATCAGGATCAACCGTGTTAAAGGCATTGCTGAAGTCAAGCAGAGCGATGACTGTCAGTCTTCCGCACTCCATCCCAGACCTGATGTCATCCGTAATGTTGACTAAGGCAGTCACAGTGCTGTGCCCAGGACGAAAACCTGATTGAAAGGGATTGAGGATGTTATTTTTAGTGACGAATGCACTAATTTGACTATGTACGAGACGTTCAAGGACCTTTGAGAGGAATGGGAGAATGGATATGGGGCGATAGTCAGTAAAAGATTGTGGTTTTGGTTTTTTAGGTAAAGGAACAATTAGACTATCTTTCCATGTGGTTGGGAAATTACAGCTGGATATGGAATAATTAAGGATGTAGCATATAATAGGAAGAACTTCATCAAGAATGGGTAGAATCATTTTGCGGCTGATACTGTCGTCTCCAATTGCATTTGATGTGATTGCCATTATGCTCTTCCTAACATCACAAGCAGTGAAAAGATTAAAAACACAAGGTGAGTAGCTGGGCGTTGGAAGAGATGAAAGAAAAGCCAAAGTCTGCGCTTTCGTGGTCCCATCAAGGTTGGACGAGGCGGCAAAATGTTGATTTAGTAGATCAATATTCAAATTTCTAGGGATTGTGTCTACGCGTGATTTCCCAACGCCCAATGTTTTCAGAAATTTCCAGACCTTTGCTGAATCTCCATTTTGAATGGTACTGTGAATGTGCTGGCGTTGTGCGTTCCTACACACCCTATTGCAGTGATTTCGTATTGTCACATATTTTTTGTGATTAGTCTCATTTGGTTTAATCCTATATTTAAATTTAGCTGCTGCTTTTTTAACTATGAGTTGTTTTATTTCCTCGGTAAGCCATGGCGATGGTGGATGCTTTATTTTAACTGCCCGTATGGGCGCATGTTTGTCGTATAGTGAGATGATTTTCGACGAAAATATACGCACTTGCTCGTCAACTGACTCGGAAGTAACAAGTGGAGTCCAATCAACATTGCCAGCGTCCTCACGCAGGCTCTCAACATTCATGCTACCAAAATTTCGCTGCAAAAGGATTTTACGCTTAGCCCTAGGGACGCGAACTTTATACGACAGAAAGAGTAGGTCATGGCAGGAGAAAGAGGTAGCTGGATATGTTCCGTATTTAGCGACACATTCTCCTGAAGAAACGAGGGTAAGGTCAATTAGTGTGGAAATACAGTTTGGAACATGGTGAGTTGCATTAGAAGGAAGAGTAGCTCGGAAGGATGAAGTACGACTGTCGTTTTTAAGTAGGCACGCGTTAAAATCACCCATGATGATAGTGTGACTGTAAGAAGGTATGAGGGTAACTAACAAGGATTCAAATGAGGAGAAGAAGTTTATTTGTGAAGAAGGACTATAGTACACGCCGAGTAGGAGCTTGATATGACTGAGTTCAACTTCCAGAAATAGATGTTCACCGGCATTGGCTGGTGGGGGTTGCACAGACATACTTATATTGGTATATGTAATATGTGTTCTTAGGTATATGGCTACGCCGCCACCAACACGGTCCAAACGATCATTTCGAATAAGCTGAAACCCAGGAAGAGAGTATAGGGTAGAAGGGAGCCATGGCCGAAGCCATGACTCAGAAATCGGCAGTACGCAGAATAATACAACCTATTTTTGGATTAGATAGATAGATAGATAGATAGAACGCAGCAGTTGGTGTGATTATTTATTTCAGATTAGATTTTTTTTACAGTATGTCAAGTAGGTAGCAAGTTATATAGTTTAATGTACACTTTTCACCAGTAACTTAACTGATGCCGTCCTCCATGAGCCTAAGCCTGGGGATGACAGGTGGAGTCACTTGTCACCCTAGCAGGAATATAACGAGACAGCAACGATTTGCACCTCCCCCTTCCAGCTGTGCAATTCTCTAAGCACACAGCGTCGAGCACAACGTTGCGACAACCTTGACAGAGATTGTCATTGGTGAGACAGGGTGACGTCACTGGAGATCGACCAATGATAATCTTTATAAAGGCTGTCGCAACGTTGTGCTCGACAACAACGGAGCACGTGCCAGCAGACGACGCGAGACCGCGACTTTCAGTCGATGGAGGCGTGTCGAAGAGCACACGTGCGCATTCCCGCTATAGGGCTTTGAGTAAAGTTGGCGTCGTTTTGGAATTGAGCGACCATTAATGAAAATAGTAGCTTTCCGCCCCCGGCTGCGCCCGCGTGCATCTCGATTAACGCGACCTTTGTTCATATCTCCGGTTCTACTTAACCAATTGCGATCGAATAAACGTAAGACTTTAAGTCTGACCAAGTCCTTTCTAACAAAAAAAACCGCATCAAAATACGTTCAGTAGTTTTTGCGTCCATCGCGGACAAACATTTCCAATTTACAATTATATAATAGTACTAGCCTTTCGCCCGCGGCTCCGCCCGCATGGATGTCTTATCTTCAGTTCTACTCAACCGATTGCAATCAAACAAACGTAAGATTTTAAGGCTGAACAAGACCTTTGTAACAAAAAAAACTGCATCAAAATCCGTTCAGTAGTTTTTGCGTTCATCGCGGACAAACATTTTCAATTTACAATTATATCATAGTACTAGCCTTTGCCCGCGGCTCCGCCCGCGTGGATGTTGGTTATCGCGATAAATTAAAATTGCGACTATAATTTGAGATTTAAACTATCCTATCTCTCAAGTTGGATCGAACTGTACATGGTGTGCGAATTTTATTATAATCGGTTAAGTGGTTTAGGAGTCCATTGAGGACAAACATTGTGACACGAGATTTATATATATTAAGATAGATAGATAGATAGAAGATATAGATATAGATGATGGGAACTGGCTGCAAGAGGCCGAGCTAACACCTCCTATAGATATGGCAAACACTCCCATGGACGACGATTATACTTCAGATACATGTGACCATGTATACCAGCTTACATTGATGTCGAAGTAAGTACTGTAACCCCCGGAGGTATTAACAAAAACAACGGCCCTCATCCTCAGGCATGGGTCTATGCTCATGGAGGATGGGGTCCATACCCCAATTCTGCCAATTGTCGACCACTGTCATACCACTGACACTACACAAAATGCCATTGAATTTTAAGACTTGAAAGTCCAAAATGAAATGAAAGTTCATTACGTTTTTTCATTCACTTTGCTAAATGCCATTTAATTTTAGATTCAGTATTATTTTTACTTTGAACTTTCAGCACTGCAATTCACTAAGCGAGCACAACGATGCGACAACGATGCGAGGCGCAACGTAGATTGTCATTGGTCAGATTGTATCACGTCATTGGAAATCGACCAATGACAGTGTCTATCGCGCACATCGTTGCGACTCGCATCGTTGTCGCATCGTTGTGCTTGTTAGTGAATTGCACAGCAGGACACAACACGTCCGACGAAGAAACAAGATAAATGTCCGACGAATAAACAAGACAAATGTCCGACGAAGAAAGAAGACACGACCCGCAGAGGCATAAGCGTAATCGTATTCGAGATTGATGACAAGGATACGCTTATGCCTCAGTGGGTCATCCAGAAGTGAAACCGAGTTCACCGTTTAACAGCACACAGGGGCACACATGCGACGAAGAAACAAGACAGATGTACGATGAAGAAACAAGACAAATGTCCAACGAAGAAGTCTTATTGTTCCTCCGTCGGACATTTGTTTTGTTTTTTGATTGAGATGTCCGACGAAGAAAGAACATAATGATGACAAGGGTAATCTCGTATACGATTACGCTTATGCCTCAGTGGGTCATTTAGAAGTAGTTAAACCGAGTTCACCGCCTAGTATATATGTATACTTTTCTTTTTGTTTGGTGTACACTAAAGTTTATTTCTATTCTATTCTATTCTAGTATCGGCAGTACGCAGAATAACACAACCTATTTTTGGATTAGATAGATAGATAGATAGATAGAACGCAGCAGTTGGTGTGATTATTTATTTCAGATTAGATTTTTTTTACAGTATGTCAAGTAGGTAGCAAGTTATATAGTTTAATGTACACTTTTCACCAGTAACTTAACTGATGCCGTCCTCCATGAGCCTAAGCCTGGGGATGACAGGTGGAGTCACTTGTCACCCTAGCAGGAATATAACGAGACAGCAACGATTTGCACCTCCCCCTTCCAGCTGTGCAATTCTCTAAGCACACAGCGTCGAGCACAACGTTGCGACAACCTTGACAGAGATTGTCATTGGTGAGACAGGGTGACGTCACTGGAGATCGACCAATGATAATCTATATAAAGGATGTCGCAACGTTGTGCTCGACAACAACGGAGCAGGTGCCAGCAGACGACGCGAGACCGCGACTTTCAGTCGATGGAGGCGTGTCGAAGAGCACACGTGCGCATTCCCGCTATAGGGCTTTGAGTAAAGTTGGCGTCGTTTTGGAATTGAGCGACCATTAATGAAAATAGTGGCCTTCCGCCCCCGGTTCCGCCCGCGTGCATCTCGATTAACGCGACCTTTGTTCATATCTCCGGTTCTACTTAACCAATTGCGATCAAACAAACGTAAGATTTTAAGTCTGACCAAGTCCTTTCTAAAAAAAAACCGCATCAAAATACGTTCAGTAGTTTTTGCGTTCATCGCGGACAAACATTTCCATCCCTACTAATATTATAAATGCGAAAGTAACTCTGTCTGTCTGTCTGTCTGTCTGTCTGCCTGACTGCCTGTCTGTCTGTCTGTCTCGCTTTTACGACTAAACCGCTGAACCGATTTTGATGAAATTTGGTATAGGGGTAGATTAGACCTTGAGAAAGGTAGTATAGGCTATGTTTGGTCGCGATAACCGACATCTACGCGGGCAAAAGCTAGTTTACAAAATATAATAGTACTAGCCTTCCGCCCGCGGCTCCGCCCACGTGCATATCGTTTAACGCGACCTTTGCTCATGTCTTCGGTTCTACTCAACCGATTGCAATCAAACAAACGTAAGATTTTAAGTCTGAGCAAGCCCTTTCTAACAAAAAAAACCTCATCAAAATCCGTCTAGTAGTTTTTACATCCATCGCGGACAAACAGAAAAACAGACAGAAAATTCAAAAAAAATATTTTCGTGTTCAGTATCGTTAACATAACATAACCCAAGTATTTTTTTTTAAATATCTCCAATGTACAGACACGACCACATTACAATTATATAATAGTATAGATATAGAATATAGATGGTGAGAACTGGCTGCAAGAGGCCGAGCTAACACTTCCTATAGATATGGCAAACACTCCCATGAACGACGATTATACTTCAGATACTTACATGTGACCATGTATACCAGTACATTGATGTCGAAGTAAGTACTGTAACCCCCGGAGGTATTAACAAAAACAACGGCCCTCATCCTCAGGCATGGGTCTTTACTAATGGAGGATGGGGTCCATACCCCAATTCTGCTAATTGTCGACCACTGTCATACCACTGACACTGCACAAAATGCCATTGAATTTAAGACTTGAAAATCCAAAATGAAATGAAAGTTCATTACGTTTTTTCATTCACTTTACAAAATGCCATTTAATTTTAGATTCAGTATTATTTTTACTTTGAACTTTCAGGACACAACACGTCCGACGAAGAAACAAGATAAATGTCCGACGAATAAACAAGACAAATGTCCGACGAAGAAAGAAGACACGACCCGCAGAGGCATAAGCGTAATCGTATTCGAGATTGATGACAAGGATACGCTTATGCCTCAGTGGGTCATCCAGAAGTGAAACCGAGTTCACCGTTTAACAGCACACAGGGGCACACATGCGACGAAGAAACAAGACAGATGTACGATGAAGAAACAAGACAAATGTCCAACGAAGAAGTCTTATTGTTCCTCCGTCGGACATTTGTCTTGTTTTTTGATTGAGATGTCCGACGAAGAAAGAACATAATGATGACAAGGGTAATCTCATATACGATTACGCTTATGCCTCAGTGGGTCATTTAGAAGTAGTTAAACCGAGTTCACCGCCTAGTATATATATGTATACTTTTCTTTTTGTTTGGTGTACACTAAAGTTTATTTCTATTCTATTCTATTCTAGTATTTTATTTATTTATTTATTTATATACACTTTTTGTACTTACACCATTAAAAATAAAACATTAAAAACATAAAAGTAATCACTATGGCAATAGTACAAGGGCGGCCTTATCGCTTCAAGCGATTTATGCCAGGCAACCTTTGGATGGTCAGAACAGTAGCAGGATTGAGTGGTAGTCGTTTTGGCGTAATACATAATACACAGGTATCATATCTAATATATATTACACAATACATACACAAATACATACATACGCACACACATAATATATAATTATACACAAATACATACATACACATATACACATACATATACATACATAACACAAATATTATACAAAGAATACACAAGTCTAGATGCAGTAAACCTGCTATAAAGGAGCATTTTTGTGCGTGAGTGACAAATAGTGTTCCTTTACTATAGACTTGAAACAATTTAAACTCTGAGCTTTTCTTATATCGACTGGTAGATTATTCCATAGACGGATGGCCGTAACAGTGAAAGAGTTGTCATAAAATGTAGTTTTGTGCGACGGCATCCTTAGTCGCAAGTTCTCCGATGACCTTAAATATCTCGTATGGTTATCGTGTAGGAACTCAAAACGTCCCTTAAGGTAAGTTGGAGTTGAAGGATGAAATAGTATATTGTACAGCAGAGAAAGGATGTGGGCATTCCGGCGAAGTCGTATGGGTAGCCACTTAAGCTCTTTTCGAAACTGCGAAACATGATCATACTTGCGTAAACCAAATATGAATCTTATACTGACATTTTGGAGGCGCTCAAGTTTATCCAGCTGGCTTTCGGTTAAATCAAGGTAACTGACGTCCGCATAATCAAGGATGGGTAGCAGCAATGTGTTTGCAAGCGAAATTTTGGTTGCAATAGGAAGGAAATATTGCAGCCTTCGAAGTGATCCCATCGACGCAAACATCCTACGGCTTACCTCCTGAAGCTGAGGATCCCAAGAAAGATTGGAGTCTAAATATATCCCGAGGTTTTTAACTCTTTCACTAATAGGGACTACTGTACCATCAAATACAACCGGCGGGAGCTGCGAATTGTCAACTTTATTTCCCATCAAGGAACTGCCTACAATGGTTACCTGGGTTTTCACGGGGTTGACTTTAAGTCCATAGTTTTTACTCCATGCAGCTATACGAGCCAAATCTTCGTTGACCAGTTCTACTGCCTCCGCCAACTGCGCGTGTGGCGCCTGTGAATATATTTGTAAATCATCTGCATAGAGGTGGTAGGAACAACGAAGATGATTTGAGATAGAATTTATAAAAATTGCGAAAAGTAGAGGAGATAGAACGCCACCCTGGGGTACACCAACAGAAGCATTACACCAACTAGACAAAATATGTTCATTGCGTATACGTTGTCGGCGACCACACAGGTAACTGCGAAGCCAATCAATCACCGTCGGAGATATGTTAAGAGAGTGCAATAGGCAGAGCAAAATATCAGGATCAACCGTGTTAAAGGCATTGCTGAAGTCAAGCAGAGCGATGACTGTCAGTCTTCCGCACTCCATCCCAGACCTGATGTCATCCGTAATGTTGACTAAGGCAGTCACAGTGCTGTGCCCAGGACGAAAACCTGATTGAAAGGGATTGAGGATGTTATTTTTAGTGACGAATGCACTAATTTGACTATGTACGAGACGTTCAAGGACCTTTGAGAGGAATGGGAGAATGGATATGGGGCGATAGTCAGTAAAAGATTGTGGTTTTGGTTTTTTAGGTAAAGGAACAATTAGACTATCTTTCCATGTGGTTGGGAAATTACAGCTGGATATGGAATAATTAAGGATGTAGCATATAATAGGAAGAACTTCATCAAGAATGGGTAGAATCATTTTGCGGCTGATACTGTCGTCTCCAATTGCATTTGATGTGATTGCCATTATGCTCTTCCTAACATCACAAGCAGTGAAAAGATTAAAAACACAAGGTGAGTAGCTGGGCGTTGGAAGAGATGAAAGAAAAGCCAAAGTCTGCGCTTTCGTGGTCCCATCAAGGTTGGACGAGGCGGCAAAATGTTGATTTAGTAGATCAATATTCAAATTTCTAGGGATTGTGTCTACGCGTGATTTCCCAACGCCCAATGTTTTCAGAAATTTCCAGACCTTTGCTGAATCTCCATTTTGAATGGTACTGTGAATGTGCTGGCGTTGTGCGTTCCTACACACCCTATTGCAGTGATTTCGTATTGTCACATATTTTTTGTGATTAGTCTCATTTGGTTTAATCCTATATTTAAATTTAGCTGCTGCTTTTTTAACTATGAGTTGTTTTATTTCCTCGGTAAGCCATGGCGATGGTGGATGCTTTATTTTAACTGCCCGTATGGGCGCATGTTTGTCGTATAGTGAGATGATTTTCGACGAAAATATACGCACTTGCTCGTCAACTGACTCGGAAGTAACAAGTGGAGTCCAATCAACATTGCCAGCGTCCTCACGCAGGCTCTCAACATTCATGCTACCAAAATTTCGCTGCAAAAGGATTTTACGCTTAGCCCTAGGGACGCGAACTTTATACGACAGAAAGAGTAGGTCATGGCAGGAGAAAGAGGTAGCTGGATATGTTCCGTATTTAGCGACACATTCTCCTGAAGAAACGAGGGTAAGGTCAATTAGTGTGGAAATACAGTTTGGAACATGGTGAGTTGCATTAGAAGGAAGAGTAGCTCGGAAGGATGAAGTACGACTGTCGTTTTTAAGTAGGCACGCGTTAAAATCACCCATGATGATAGTGTGACTGTAAGAAGGTATGAGGGTAACTAACAAGGATTCAAATGAGGAGAAGAAGTTTATTTGTGAAGAAGGACTATAGTACACGCCGAGTAGGAGCTTGATATGACTGAGTTCAACTTCCAGAAATAGATGTTCACCGGCATTGGCTGGTGGGGGTTGCACAGACATACTTATATTGGTATATGTAATATGTGTTCTTAGGTATATGGCTACGCCGCCACCAACACGGTCCAAACGATCATTTCGAATAAGCTGAAACCCAGGAAGAGAGTATAGGGTAGAAGGGAGCCATGGCCGAAGCCATGACTCAGAAATCGGCAGTACGCAGAATAATACAACCTATTTTTGGATTAGATAGATAGATAGATAGATAGAACGCAGCAGTTGGTGTGATTATTTATTTCAGATTAGATTTTTTTTACAGTATGTCAAGTAGGTAGCAAGTTATATAGTTTAATGTACACTTTTCACCAGTAACTTAACTGATGCCGTCCTCCATGAGCCTAAGCCTGGGGATGACAGGTGGAGTCACTTGTCACCCTAGCAGGAATATAACGAGACAGCAACGATTTGCACCTCCCCCTTCCAGCTGTGCAATTCTCTAAGCACACAGCGTCGAGCACAACGTTGCGACAACCTTGACAGAGATTGTCATTGGTGAGACAGGGTGACGTCACTGGAGATCGACCAATGATAATCTATATAAAGGCTGTCGCAACGTTGTGCTCGACAACAACGGAGCACGTGCCAGCAGACGACGCGAGACCGCGACTTTCAGTCGATGGAGGCGTGTCGAAGAGCACACGTGCGCATTCCCGCTATAGGGCTTTGAGTAAAGTTGGCGTCGTTTTGGAATTGAGCGACCATTAATGAAAATTAACAAAATAGTAGCCTTCCGCCCCCGGCTCCGCCCGCGTGCATCTCAATTAACGCGACCTTTGTTCATATCTCCGGTTCTACTTAACCAATTGCGATCAAACAAACGTAAAATTTTAAGTCTCACCAAGTCCTTTCTAAAAAAAACCGCATCAAAATACGTTCAGTAGTTTTTGCGTTCATCGCGGACAAACATTTCCATCCCTACTAATATTATAAATGCGAAAGTAACTCTGTCTGTCTGTCTGTCTGTCTGTCTGCCTGACTGCCTGTCTGTCTGTCTGTCTCGCTTTTACGACTAAACCGCTGAACCGATTTTGATGAAATTTGGTATAGGGGTAGATTAGACCTTGAGAAAGGTAGTATAGGCTATGTTTGGTCGCGATAACCGACATCTACGCGGGCAAAAGCTAGTTTACAAAATATAATAGTACTAGCCTTCCGCCCGCGGCTCCGCCCACGTGCATCTCGTTTAACGCGACCTTTGCTCATGTCTTCGGTTCTACTCAACCGATTGCAATCAAACAAACGTAAGATTTTAAGTCTGAGCAAGCCCTTTCTAACAAAAAAAAACCGCATCAAAATCCGTCCAGTAGTTTTTGCATCCATCGCGGACAAACAGACAAACAGACAGGAAATTCAAAAAAAATATTTTCGTGTTCAGTATCGTTAACATAACATAACCCAAGTATTTTTTTTAAATATCTCCAATGTACAGACACGACCACTTTACAATTATTTAATAGTATAGATATAGAATATAGATGGTGAGAACTGATTGCAAGAGGCCGAGCTAACACCTCCTATAGATATGGCAAACATTCCCATGAACGACAATTATACTTCAGATACTTGTGACCATGTATACCAGTACATTGATGTCGAAGTAAGTACTGTAACCCCCGGAGGTATTAACAAAAACAACGGCCCTCGTCCTCAGGCATGGGTCTATGCTCATGGAGGATGGGGTCCATACCCCAATTTTGCTAATTGTCGACCACTGTCATACCACTGACACTGCACAAAATGCCATTGAATTTAAGACTTGAAAATCCAAAATGAAATGAAAGTTCATTACGTTTTTTCATTCACTTTACAAAATGCCATTTAATTTTAGATTCAGTATTATTTTTACTTTGAACTTTCAGGACACAACACGTCCGACGAAAAAACAAGATAAATGTCCAACGAATAAACAAGACAAATGTCCGACGAAGAAAGAAGACACGACCCGCAGAGGCATAAGCGTAATCGTATTCGAGATTGATGACAAGGATACGCTTATGCCTCAGTGGGTCATCCAGAAGTGAAACCGAGTTCACCGTTTAACAGCACACAGGGGCACACATGCGACGAAGAAACAAGACAGATGTACGATGAAGAAACAAGACAAACGTCCAACGAAGAAGTCTTATTGTTCCTCCGTCGGACATTTGTCTTGTTTTTTGATTGAGATGTCCGACGAAGAAAGAACATAATGATGACAAGGGTAATCTCGTATACGATTACGCTTATGCCTCAGTGGGTGGTGGTACTTTTCTTTTTGTTTGGTGTACACTAAAGTTTATTTCTATTCTATTCTATTCTAGTATCGGCAGTACGCAGAATAACACAACCTATTTTTGGATTAGATAGATAGATAGATAGATAGATAGATAGATAGATAGATAGAACGCAGCAGTTGGTGTGATTATTTATTTCAGATTAGATTTTTTTTACAGTATGTCAAGTAGGTAGCAAGTTATATAGTTTAATGTACACTTTTCACCAGTAACTTAACTAATGCCGTCTTCCATGAGCGCGAGTCTGGGGGCGACAGGTGGAGTCGCTTGTCACCCTAGCAGGAATATAACGAGACAGCAACGATTTGCACCTCCCCCTTCCAGCTGTGCAATTCTCTAAGCACACAGCGTCGAGCACAACGTTGCGACAACCTTGTCAGAGATTGTCATTGGTGAGACAGGGTGACGTCCCTGGAGATCGACCAATGATAATCTTTATAAAGGCTGTCTCAACGTTGTGCATGACAACAACGGATCAGATGCCAGCAGACGACGCGAGACCGCGACTTTCAGTCGATGGAGGCGTGTCGAAGAGCACACGTGCGCATTCCCGCTAAAGGGCTTTGAGTAAAGTTGGCGTCGTTTTAGAATTGAGCAACCATTAATGAAAATTAATAAAATAGTAGCCTTCCGCCCCCGGCTCCGCCCGCGTGCATCTCGATTAACGTGACCTTTGTTCATATCTCCGGTTCTACTTAACAAATTGCCATTAAACAAACGTAAGATTTTAAGTCTGACCAAGTCCTTTCTAACAAAAAAAACGCATCAAAATACGTTCAGTAGTTTTTGCGTCCATCGCGGACATACATTTCCAATTTACAATTATATAATGGTACTAGCCTTTCGCCCGCGGCTCTGCCCGCATAGATGTCTTATCTTCAGTTCTACTCAACCGATTGAAATCTAACAAACGTAAGATTTTAAGTCTGAACAAGACCTTTCTAACAAAAAAAAATGCATCAAAATTCGTTCAGTAGTTTTTGCGTACATCGCGGACAAACATTTTCAATTTACAATTATATAATAGTATAGATTATAGATAGATAGATAGATAAATATAGATATAGATGATGGGAACTGGCTGCAAGAGGCCGAGCTAACACCTCCTATAGATATGGCAAACACTCCCATGGACGACGATTATACTTCAGATACATGTGACCATGTATACCAGTACATTGAGTTCGAAGTAAGTACTGTAACCCCCGGAGGTATTAACAAAAACAACGGCCCTCATCCTCAGGCATGGGTCTATGCTCATGGAGGATGGGGTCCATACCCCAATTCTGCTAATTGTCGACCACTGTCATACCACTGACACTGCACAAAATGCCATTGAATTTAAGACTTGAAAATCCAAAATGAAATGAAAGTTCATTACGTTTTTCATTCACTTTACAAAATGCCATTTAATATTAGATTCAGTAATATTTTTACTTTGAACTTTCAGGAACACGTCCGACGAAGAAACAAGATAAATGTCCGACGAATAAACAAGACAAATATCCGACGAAGAAAGAAGACACGACCCGCAGAGGCATAAGCGTAATCGTATTCGAGATTGATGACAAGGATACGCTTATGCCTCAGTGGGTCATCCAGAAGTGAAACCGAGTTCACCGTTTAACAGCACACAGGGGCACACATGCGACGAAGAAACAAGACAGATGTACGATGAAGAAACAAGACAAATGTCCAACGAAGAAGTCTTATTGTTCCTCCGTCGGACATTTGTTTTGTTTTTTGATTGAGATGTCCGACGAAGAAAGAACATAATGATGACAAGGGTAATCTCGTATACGATTACGCTTATGCCTCAGTGGGTCATTTAGAAGTAGTTAAACCGAGTTCACCGCCTAGTATATATGTATACTTTTCTTTTTGTTTGGTGTACACTAAAGTTTATTTCTATTCTATTCTATTCTAGTATCGGCAGTGCGCAGAATAACACAACCTATTTTTGGATTAGATAGATAGATAGATAGATAGATAGAACGCAGAAGTTGGTGTGATTATTTATGTCAGCTTAGATTTTTTTACAGTATGTCAAGTAGGTAGCAAGTTATATAGTTTAATGTACACTTTTCACCAGTAACTTAACTGATGCCGTCCTCCATGAGCCTAAGCCTGGGGATGACAGGTGGAGTCACTTGTCACCCTAGCAGGAATATAACGAGACAGCAACGATTTGCACCTCCCCCTTCCAGCTGTGCAATTCTCTAAGCACACAGCGTCGAGCACAACGTTGCGACAACCTTGACAGAGATTGTCATTGGTGAGACAGGGTGACGTCACTGGAGATCGACCAATGATAATCTTTATCAAGGCTGTCGCAACGTTG
The DNA here is from genome assembly GCA_914767945.1 of Eilema depressum. Taxonomy (NCBI): domain Eukaryota; kingdom Metazoa; phylum Arthropoda; class Insecta; order Lepidoptera; family Erebidae; genus Eilema; species Eilema depressum. The sequence continues at coordinate 6,321,111 of OU612041.1, read as the reverse complement.
TGCTCGACAACAACGGAGGAGGTGCCAGCGGTGACGGCCGACGCGAGACCGCGACTTTCAGTCGATGGAGGCGTGTCGAAGAGCACACGTGCGCATTCCCGCTAAAGAGCTTTGAGTAAAGTTGACGTAGTTTTGGAATTGAGCGACCATTAATGAAAATAGTGGCCTTCCGTCCCCGGTTCCGCCCGCGTGCATCTCGATTAACGCGACCTTTGTTCATATCTCCGGTTCTACTTAACCAATTGCGATCAAACAAACGTAAGATTTTAAGTCTGACCAAGTCCTTTCTAAAAAAAAACCGCATCAAAATACGTTCAGTAGTTTTTGCGTTCATCGCGGACAAACATTTCCAATTTACAATATATAATAGTAATATCCTTCCGCCCGCGGCTCCGCCCGCGTGCATCTCGTTTAACGCGACCTTTGCTCATATCTTCGGTTCTACTCAACCGATTGCAATCAAACAAACGTAAGATTTTAAGTCTGAGCAAGCCCTTTCTAACAAAAAAAACCTCATCAAAATCCGTCCAGTAGTTTTTGCATCCATCGCGGACAAACAGACAAACAGACAGGAAATTCAAAAAAAATATTTTCGTGTTCAGTATCGTTAACATAACATACTTAACCCAAGTATTTTTTTTTTAAATATCTCCAATGTACAGACACGACCACTTTACAATTATACAGGGTGTATTTTTGAAACGGGGCAGTAAGGGCAAGTACCTTAACCGTTGTAGTTACAGCAAAACGTTCTTAGGAGACCTTCCCTAACTTTTTGAGAAATTTTGAACTGCATTTACAGATTTTGCAAAAATCTTACAGTTAGCGAAAAAAATGCAAAAAGTCCAAAATTTTTTTTTTAGTGCCAATCGATTCTATTTCATGTGGGGATCAAAAGACTCTAAGGGACCATTTTAGCTTTGAGTACTAGGAAAGACAGAAATCGCCAAAAACGTTTCCCATACATTTCGGCGAGAGAATAAAATTTCTACAATGATCAAACTTTTTGTTTAGGACAGGAAGTCAGTAGGGTTGACTATAAAGTAAATAAAAAGAATTATTACCCATAAATTTCTAAATTTGATAACTACAACGGTTAAGGTACTTGTCCTTACTGCCCCGTTTCAAAAATACACCCTGTATAATAGTATAGGTATAAAATATAGATGGTGAGAACTGGCTGCAAGAGGCCGAGCTAACACCTCCTATAGATATGGCAAACACTCCCATGAACGACGATTATACTTCAGATACTTACATGTGACCATGTATACCAGTACATTGATGTCGAAGTAAGTACTGTAACCCCCGGAGGTATTAACAAAAACAACGGCCCTCATCCTCAGGCATGGGTCTTTGCTAATGGAGGATGGGGTCCATACCCCAATTCTGCTAATTGTCGACCACTGTCATACCACTGACACTGCACAAAATGCCATTGAATTTAAGACTTGAAAATCCAAAATGAAATGAAAGTTCATTACGTTTTTTCATTCACTTTACAAAATGCCATTTAATTTTAGATTCAGTATTATTTTTACTTTGAACTTTCAGGACACAACACGTCCGACGAAGAAACAAGATAAATGTCCGACGAATAAACAAGACAAATGTCTGACGAAGAAAGAAGACACGACCCGCAGAGGCATAAGCGTAATCGTATTCGAGATTGATGACAAGGATACGCTTATGCCTCAGTGGGTCATCCAGAAGTGAAACCGAGTTCACCGTTTAACAGCACACAGGGGCACACATGCGACGAAGAAACAAGACAGATGTACGATGAAGAAACAAGACAAATGTCCAACGAAGAAGTCTTATTGTTCCTCCGTCGGACATTTGTTTTGTTTTTTGATTGAGATGTCCGACGAAGAAAGAACATAATGATGACAAGGGTAATCTCGTATACGATTACGCTTATGCCTCAGTGGGTGGTGGTACTTTTCTTTTTGTTTGGTGTACACTAAAGTTTATTTCTATTCTATTCTATTCTAGTATCGGCAGTACGCAGAATAACACAACCTAGTTTTGGATTAGATAGATAGATAGATAGATAGATAGATAGATAGAACGCAGCAGTTGGTGTGATTATTTATTTCAGATTAGATTTTTTTTACAGTATGTCAAGTAGGTAGCAAGTTATATAGTTTAATGTACACTTTTCACCAGTAACTTAACTAATGCCGTCTTCCATGAGCGCGAGTCTGGGGGCGACAGGTGGAGTCGCTTGTCACCCTAGCAGGAATATAACGAGACAGCAACGATTTGCACCTCCCCCTTCCAGCTGTGCAATTCTCTAAGCACACAGCGTCGAGCACAACGTTGCAACAACCTTGATAGAGATTGTCATTGGTGAGACAGGGTGACGTCACTGGAGATCGACCAATGATAATCTTTATAAAGGCTGTCTCAACGTTGTGCATGACAACAACGGATCAGATGCCAGCAGACGACGCGAGACCGCGACTTTCAGTCGATGGAGGCGTGTCGAAGAGCACACGTGCGCATTCCCGCTAAAGGGCTTTGAGTAAAGTTGGCGTCGTTTTAGAATTGAGCAACCATTAATGAAAATTAATAAAATAGTAGCCTTCCGCCCCCGGCTCCGCCCGCGTGCATCTCGATTAACGTGACCTTTGTTCATATCTCCGGTTCTACTTAACAAATTGCGATTAAACAAACGTAAGATTTTAAGTCTGACCAAGTCCTTTCTAACAAAAAAAAAGGCATCAAAATACGTTCAGTAGTTTTTGCGTCCATCGCGGATAAACATTTCCAATTTACAATTATATAATGGTACTAGCCTTTCGCCCGCGGCTCTGCCCGCATAGATGTCTTATCTTCAGTTCTACTAAACCGATTGCAATCTAACAAACGTAAGATTTTAAGTCTGAACAAGACCTTTCTAACAAAAAAAACTGCATCAAAATTCGTTCAGTAGTTTTTGCGTACATCGCGGACAAACATTTTCAATTTACAATTATATAATAGTATAGATAGATAGATAGATAAATATAGATATAGATGATGGGAACTGGCTGCAAGAGGCCGAGCTAATACCTCCTATAGATATGGCAAACACTCCCATGGACGACGATTATACTTCAGATACATGTGACCATTGTATACCAGTACATTGAGTTCGAAGTAAGTACTGTAACCCCCGGAGGTATTAACAAAAACAACGGCCCTCATCCTCAGGCATGGGTCTATGCTCATGGAGGATGGGGTCCATACCCCAATTCTGCTAATTGTCGACCACTGTCATACCACTGACACTGCACAAAATGCCATTGAATTTAAGACTTGAAAATCCAAAATGAAATGAAAGTTCATTACGTTTTTTCATTCACTTTACAAAATGCCATTTAATTTTAGATTCAGTATTATTTTTACTTTGAACTTTCAGGACACAACACGTCCGACGAAGAAACAAGATAAATGTCCGACGAATAAACAAGACAAAATGTCCGATGAAGAAAGAAGACACGACCCGCAGAGGCATAAGCGTAATCATATTCGAGATTGATGACAAGGATACGCTTATGCCTCAGTGGGTCATCCAGAAGTGAAACCGAGTTCACCGTTTAACAGCACACAGGGGCACACATGCGACGAAGAAACAAGACAGATGTACGATGAAGAAACAAGACAAATGTCCAACGAAGAAGTCTTATTGTTGCTCCGTTGGACATTTGTCTTGTTTTTTGATTGAGATGTCCGACGAAGAAAGAACATAATGATGACAAGGGTAATCTCGTATACGATTACGCTTATGCCTCAGTGGGTGGTGGTACTTTTCTTTTTGTTTGGTGTACACTAAAGTTTATTTCTATTCTATTCTATTCTAGTATCGGCAGTACGCAGAATAACACAACCTATTTTTAGATTAGATAGATAGATAGATAGATAGATAGATAGATAGAACGCAGCAGTTGGTGTGATTATTTATTTCAGATTAGATTTTTTTTACAGTATGTCAAGTAGGTAGCAAGTTATATAGTTTAATGTACACTTTTCACCAGTAACTTAACTAATGCCGTCTTCCATGAGCGCGAGTCTGGGGGCGACAGGTGGAGTCGCTTGTCACCCTAGCAGGAATATAACGAGACAGCAACGATTTGCACCTCCCCCTTCCAGCTGTGCAATTCTCTAAGCACACAGCGTCGAGCACAACGTTGCGACTACCTTGATAGAGATTGTCATTGGTGAGACAGGGTGACGTCACTGGAGATCGACCAATGATAATCTTTATCAAGGCTGTCGCAACGTTGTGCTTGACAACAACGGAGGAGGTGCCAGCGGTGACGACCGACGCGAGACCGCGACTTTCAGTCGATGGAGGCGTGTCGAAGAGCACACGTGCGCATTCCCGCTAAAGAGCTTTGAGTAAAGTTGACGTAGTTTTGGAAATGAGCGACCATTAAAGAAAATAGTGGACTTCCGCCCCCGGTTCCGCCCGCGTGCATCTCGATTAACGCGACCTTTGTTCATATCTCCGGTTCTACTTAACCAATTGCGATCAAACAAACGTAAGATTTTAAGTCTGACCAAGTCCTTTCTAAAAAAAAATCCGCATCCAAATACGTTCAATAGTTTTTGCGTTCATCGCGGACAAATATTTCCAATTTACAATATATAATAGTACTAGCCTTCCGCCCGCGGCTCCGCCCGCGTGCATCTCGTTTAACGCGACCTTTGCTCATATCTTCGGTTCTACTCAACCGATTGCAATCAAACAAACGTAAGATTTTAAGTCTGAGCAAGCCCTTTCTAACAAAAAAAACCGCATCAAAATCCGTCCAGTAGTTTTTGCATTCATCGCGGACAAACAGACAAACAGACAGGAAATTCAAAAAAAATATTTTCGTGTTCAGTATCGTTAACATAACATAACCCAAGTATTTTTTTTTAAATATCTCCAATGTACAGACACGACCACTTTACAATTATTATATAATAGTATAGATATAGAATATAGATGGTGAGAACTGGCTGCAAGAGGCCGAGCTAGCACCTCCTATAGATATGGCAAACACTCCCATGAACGACGATTATACTTCAGATACATGTTGTTACCATGTATACCAGTACATTGAGTTCGAAGTAAGTACTGTAACCCCCGGAGGTATTAACAAAAACAACGGCCCTCATCCTCAGGCATGGGTCTTTGCTAATGGACTTTTTGACTGCCTCTGTGGCGTAGCGGTAGTGAACGCGGCCGCTACGCAGGAGGCGCGGGTTCGATCCCCGCTCAGTGCAAATATTTGTGTGCATGAAATATGAATATTTGCATTGGTCTGGGTGTTTCCATGTATAATATGTATGTATTTACAAAAAAAAATGTATCTAAGTATGTTTATCCGCATTCTAGAACCCATAACACAAGCTAGTTAATCTATGCTTACTTTGGGTCTAGATAGCGTTGTGTAGAATGTCCTACAATATTTATTTATTTATTTATTATTTATTTAATGGAGGATGGGGTCCATACCCCAATTCTGCTTATTGTCGACCACTGTCATACCACTGACACTGCACAAAATGCCATTGAATTTAAGACTTGAAAATCCAAAATGAAATGAAAGTTCATTACGTTTTTTCATTCACTTTACAAAATGCCATTTAATTTTAGATTCAGTATTATTTTTACTTTGAACTTTCAGGACACAACACGTCCGACGAAGAAACAAGATAAATGTCCGACGAATAAACAAGACAAATGTCCGACGAAGAAAGAAGACACGACCCGCAGAGGCATAAGCGTAATCGTATTCGAGATTGATGGCAAGGATACGCTTATGCCTCAGTGGGTAGTCCAGAAGTGAAAGCGAGTTCACCGTTTAACAGCACACAGGGGCACACATGCGACGACGAAACAAGACAGATGTACGATGAAGAAACAAGACAAATGTCCAACGAAGAAGTCTTATTGTTTCTCCGTTGGTTATTTTTCTTGCTTTTTGATTGAGATGTCCGACGAAGCAAGAACATAATTATGACAAGGGTAATCTCGTATACGATTACGCTTATGCCTCAGTGGGTCATTCAGAAGTTAAACCGAGTTCACCGCCTAGTATTTATGTATACTTTTCTTTTTGTTTGGTGTACACTAAAGTTATTTTCTATTCTATTCTAGTATCGGCAGTGCGCAGAATAACACAACCTATTTTTGGATTGGATAGATAGATAGATAGAACGCAGAAGTTGGTGTGATTATTTATTTCAGCTTAGATTTTTTTACAGTATGTCAAGTAGGTAGCAAGTTATATAGTTAAACTAGTGACGGACTTGTTGTATAAATATAAGTATCCCGATAGTTCTAATAGTAATTGTTGTATGAACTTTCGACACCATATTTCGCTCTCTCAGTAGTGTCTTTTTCAAAATATTAAATGAAAACTGTAAGAAACATCGGCCTTGTCTTACAAAAAAGTGGTAGATTTTTAGAATATTACAACAAAATAAAAATACGATTTGTATCTTTATACCAATAGCTAGTAAATGGCTAGAAAAAGACTGGTAAGAAAACATTACTATTGCCTAACATTTCGTTCTTATCAATCAATCAATCAATAGCCTATTTCAGTCCACTGTTGGACTTAGGCCTCACCCAAAGTATGCCATAGCACTCGATCCTCCACCGTATGTTGGGGACATATGCTGTCAGTTTGCACATTTGGGCCCCATGAGTCATAACAGGGGAGTAGAAACCTCGACGAATTTTCCCAATGTTGCCCAACCCTTGTCGACCCTTCGACGTACCTATATCTCTTTCTGGGTTTCGTCTTCTAATCTAAAATTACCATCTCAGCAATGAAAATATCGTATCAGTACGACACTGTCGTAGACAATCCAGAAATGCCCAGGTCTAGATGATGTCAGAAGGCTTCTCGTAATCTACAAATGCCATACATAGCGGCTGATTATACTCTCAGGTCTTTTGTATAATCTGCTCAACAGTATTGGCTGCAACACTATAACCCTTTTAAAACCCGGCTTGCTCCAGTGGCTGGAATTCACAACTATTCAAGACGATTCTCAAGAACAAAACTTCTATAGAGATATGACTCAGGAGTCTTATAATTCTTCAGCAAGACCTTATAGCCTTTTTTGGAGGACAGTACCACCGCACTACAGTTCCATGTTAAGTTCTGCTGGATGACGGAATCAAAGAGGTTCGTAAGCTCTTTTAGAACTGAGATTCCACCTGCTTTTAAGAGCCCTGTCAACCAGTGCGATATCATCAGTATACCATAACTATGAAGGTTGCTGTTGTATGCTAAGGATACAAAAAATCATCAATTGGCCTATTGCAGTCAACTGCTGGACATAGGCCTCTCCTAATATGCGCCACGTTTGCCGATCCTCCGCCTTCCGCATCCAGTACGTCCCAGCCACCTTTCGCAGATCGTCGGTCCAGCTGGCTAGGAGGTGTCCCACCTTCCGTATTCCTTCTCACGGTATCCACTCTAGGACTCGTCTGCTCTAACGACCATCAGTCCTTCGGCAGATGTGGCCAGCCCACTGCCACTTTAGCTTGCTTATTCTGCAACCCTACGGCCAGATTGGAAACGAAGGTTTGGAAACCGGTTTCCATAGCAAAATTATTTTTCTTTTAACGAACCTGGTTTCCAAGAAAGAATAATAATTCTGTTTTCGAAACTAATTTCCAAAACAGAAAGTTGGATCTTCGTTAGCTATGTCGGTAACTTTGGTTCTATGTCGGATGACCTCATTTCGAATTCTATCCTTCAAAGAAACTCCAAGCATAGCTCGCTACATAGCCCGCTGCACGACTTTTAGGTCACGGACTACCCCACCTTCAGTGGCCACGTTTCGTCACCGTAGGTCATAGGTAACATAACAGGCAGGACGCACTGGTCGAAAACCTTTGTTTTGAGGTATTGCGGCAGGGGGGAGGAGAAGACCCAACGTAGTTTGCCAAATGCTGCCCACCCCAGTTGAATTCTTCTGACTATTTCTTTCTCGAAGTTGGTTTTACCGAGCTGGATAACCTGTCCCAGGTAGATAATATTTTTGAACAACTTCGAGTGTCGCTCCTTCGATGGCAATCGGTCTCAGTACAACATGTTCGTTGAACATAATCTTGGTTTTATCCAAGTTTACACCGAGGCTGACTTGTCGAGAAGCTCCATTCAGGCTGTGCAGCATTTCGCCCCGTTGTTCTAGCGACTCCGCAACTATGACATCATGTCATCGGCGAACCGAAGGTGCGAGATGTAACTACTCCAGCGCCTTGAAGACGTCCTCCAATGCGTTGGTAAATGCTGAGGATACATAAATTACTATGTGATACGTCAAAAATGAATACAAATAAAACAACATACTTGAAATTTGTGGTGGGTTAATTTTTTTATAATATTATCTAAAAATAATATTAAGAAATTAAACATTTTGTATTATATTCTTTGTCATCTTAATCAGAAGTGCTCTGTGCTTGAGTAATTGAGCCCACAGCTGATAAGTGGAAGTTATTGAATTGTGTTCTGCCATCTCTATTATTGTTGCCTTAGTATACTTATCATCAAGAAAGAAAGTGAAGTTTTCTAGAAGCCAGGCGTTCGTCTATTTGGTGAAACGTTTCTAGCCATTGATATAAATTGTTATTTTGTTTCTAGCTATGAAGCCGCCCCTTGTGTTATATCGGCGGCGTCAATAGATTTAAATTCACATACCTTACTGTTTGAGAGCTTGTAAATGAGGATTGATCTGGATGATAATGTGCTGTATTACTTTTAGGCTTTCTTTTATATACAGGTATATTCTTTTATATAGCTCTAGATAGCTATCATCGCTGCTATCATATGTTTTTTTTTCTATTTCCAATCAATTAAATAAAGAAACTGCTGGTATATAACTCTTACACAATATTTTTCACATTCTTGCATATTATACGTGACAGAGAGTGACATTTTTATAAAATAAATATTATCATTTGACAGATCAAAATGTGACTTAGCGTTGACACCATCACTTTAGTTCCGTTGTCATGGTAACAATTTTGCTAGCGATATTAGCGCCATAATATTTCGTATTTTCTTTAATATTACATTATTTCGTGAATTTGCCACATTTTAATTGTGATAATTGCTATTCGGCGACAAAGCCAAATTCAATAAACCGAAGATCATGAAAATCTGTTCAGCCATTCTTGAGTTATAAGAAAGTACGTTTTTGGCACTTTTTAGGCACTTAGGGTCTGAATTTCGAAAAATCGTTTCTTAGTACACCTCCACGCATCAAAACATACACTCTCTATAAATTTCAAGTCTCTAGGACCAGCGGTTTAGGCTGTGCGTTGTCTCTAAGTGAGTCAGTCAGTCAGTCAGTCAGTCAGTCAGGACTAAGAGTTTTATATATGAGATGTACACTTTTCACCAGTAACTTAACTGATGCCGTCTTCCATGAGCGCGAGTCTGGGGGCGACAGGTGGAGTCGCTTGTCACCCTAGCAGGAATATAACGAGACAGCAACGATTTGCACCTCCCCCTTCCAGCTGTGCAATTCTCTAAGCGCACAGCGTCGAGCACAACGTTGCGACAACTTTGATAGAGATTGTCATTGGTGAGACAGGGTGACGTCACTGGAGATCGACCAATGATAATCTTTATAAAGGCTGTAGCAACGTTGTGCTTGACAACAACGGAGGATATGCCAGCGGTGACGGACGACGCGAGACCGCGACTTTCAGTCGATGGAGGCGTGTCGAAGAGCACACGTGCGCATTCCCGCTAAAGAGCTTTGAGTAAAGTTGACGTAGTTTTGGAATTGAGCGACCATTATTGAAAATAGTGGCCTTTCGCCCCCGGCTCCGTCCGCGTGCATCTCGATTAACGCGACCTTTGTTCATATCTCCGGTTCTACTTAACTAATTGCGATCAAACAAACGTAAGATTTTAAGTCTGACCAAGTCCTTTCTAAAAAAAAACCGCATCAAAATACGTTCAGTAGTTTTTGCGTTCATCGCGGACAAACATTTCCAATTTACAATATATAATAGTAATAGCCTTCCGCCCGCGGCTCCGCCCGCGTGCACCTCGTTTAACGCGACCTTTGCTCATATCTTCGGTTCTACTCAACCGATTGCAATCAAACAAACGTAAGATTTTAAGTCTGAGCAAGCCCTTTCTAACAAAAAAAACCTCATCAAAATCCGTCCAGTAGTTTTTGCATCCATCGCGGACAAACAGACAAACAGACTGGAAATTCAAAAAAAATATTTTCGTGTTCAGTATCGTTAACATAACATACTTAACCCAAGTATTTTTTTTTTAAATATCTCCAATGTACAGACACGACCACTTTACAATTATACTGGGTGTATTTTTGAAACGGGACAGTAAGGGCAAGTACCTTAAACGTTGTAGTTACAGCAAAACGTTCTTAGGAGACCTTCCCTAACTTTTTGAGAAATTTTGAACTGCATTTACAGATTTTGCAAAAATCTTACAGTCAGTTACTAAATTTGATAACTACAACGGTTAAGGTACTTGCCCTTACTGCCCCGTTTCAAAAATACACCCTGTATAATAGTATAGATATAGAATATAGATGGTGAGAACTGGCTGCAAGAGGCCGAGCTAACACCTCCTATAGATATGGCAAACACTCCCATGAACGACGATTATACTTCAGATACATGTGACCATGTATACCAGTACATTGATGTCGAAGTAAGTACTGTAACCCCCGGAGGTATTAACAAAAACAACGGCCCTCATCCTCAGGCATGGGTCTATGCTCATGGAGGATGGGGTCTATACCCCAATTCTGCCAATTGTCGACCACTGTCATACCACTGACACTGCACAAAATGCCATTGAATTTAAGACTTGAAAATCCAAAATGAAATGAAAGTTCATTACGTTTTTTCATTCACTTTACAAAATGCCATTTAATTTTAGATTCAGTATTATTTTTACTTTGAACTTTCAGGACACAACACGTCCGACGAAGAAACAAGATAAATGTCCGACGAATAAACAAGACAAATGTCCGACGAAGAAAGAAGACACGACCCGCAGAGGCATAAGCGTAATCGTATTCGAGATTGATGACAAGGATACGCTTATGCCTCAGTGGGTCATCCAGAAGTGAAACCGAGTTCACCGTTTAACAGCACACAGGGGCACACATGCGACGAAGAAACAAGACAGATGTACGATGAAGAAACAAGACAAATGTCCAACGAAGAAGTCTTATTGTTCCTCCGTCGGACATTTGTCTTGTTTTTTGATTGAGATGTCCGACGAAGAAAGAACATAATGATGACAAGGGTAATCTCATATACGATTACGCTTATGCCTCAGTGGGTCATTTAGAAGTAGTTAAACCGAGTTCACCGCCTAGTATATATATGTATACTTTTCTTTTTGTTTGGTGTACACTAAAGTTTATTTCTATTCTATTCTATTCTAGTATTTTATTTATTTATTTATTTATATACACTTTTTGTACTTACACCATTAAAAATAAAACATTAAAAACATAAAAGTAATCACTATGGCAATAGTACAAGGGCGGCCTTATCGCTTCAAGCGATTTCTGCCAGGCAACCTTTGGATGGTCAGAACAGTAGCAGGATTGAGTGGTAGTCGTTTTGGCGTAATACATAATACACAGGTATCATATCTAATATATATTACACAATACATACACAAATACATACATACGCACACACATAATATATAATTATACACAAATACATACATACACATATACACATACATATACATACATAGCACAAATATTATACAAAGAATACACAAGTCTAGATGCAGTAAACCTGCTATAAAGGAGCATTTTTGTGCGTGAGTGACAAATAGTGTTCCTTTACTATAGACTTGAAACAATTTAAACTCTGAGCTTTTCTTATATCGACTGGTAGATTATTCCATAGACGGATGGCCGTAACAGTGAAAGAGTTGTCATAAAATGTAGTTTTGTGCGACGGCATCCTTAGTCGCAAGTTCTCCGATGACCTTAAATATCTCGTATGGTTATCGTGTAGGAACTCAAAACGTCCCTTAAGGTAAGTTGGAGTTGAAGGATGAAATAGTATATTGTACAGCAGAGAAAGGATGTGGGCATTCCGGCGAAGTCGTATGGGTAGCCACTTAAGCTCTTTTCGAAACTGCGAAACATGATCATACTTGCGTAAACCAAATATGAATCTTATATATATATATTTAATTATATTTATATTACATGATACTACATAATATTATTTTCTTTGGACTAATTAAATATCGAATGAATTTATATTAATGACGATAATTTTCATATATTATTTAATAAACTCGTATTGCATGATGAGAAACTACCACACTACAAGAAAGAAATTGTAATATTTGCATGCCATTACTGGTAATAATACAATGTACCTACTGATTCTATTTTATGTGACCAACTTTGTGACTGTATTATGCGAATAAATAAATATTATTATTATTATTATTATTATTATTATACTGACATTTTGGAGGCGCTCAAGTTTATCCAGCTGGCTTTCGGTTAAATCAAGATAACTGACGTCCGCATAATCAAGGATGGGTAGCAGCAATGTGTTTGCAAGCGAAATTTTGGTTGCAATAGGAAGGAAATATTGCAGCCTTCGAAGTGATCCCATCGACGCAAACATCCTACGGCTTACCTCCTGAAGCTGAGGATCCCAAGAAAGATTGGAGTCTAAATATATCCCGAGGTTTTTAACTCTTTCACTAATAGGGACTACTGTACCATCAAATACAACCGGCGGGAGCTGCGAATTGTCAACTTTATTTCCCATCAAGGAACTGCCTACAATGGTTACCTGGGTTTTCACGGGGTTGACTTTAAGTCCATAGTTTTTACTCCATGCAGCTATACGAGCCAAATCTTCGTTGACCAGTTCTACTGCCTCCGCCAACTGCGCGTGTGGCGCCTGTGAATATATTTGTAAATCATCTGCATAGAGGTGGTAGGAACAACGAAGATGATTTGAGATAGAATTTATAAAAATTGCGAAAAGTAGAGGAGATAGAACGCCACCCTGGGGTACACCAACAGAAGCATTACACCAACTAGACAAAATATGTTCATTGCGTATACGTTGTCGGCGACCACACAGGTAACTGCGAAGCCAATCAATCACCGTCGGAGATATGTTAAGAGAGTGCAATAGGCAGAGCAAAATATCAGGATCAACCGTGTTAAAGGCATTGCTGAAGTCAAGCAGAGCGATGACTGTCAGTCTTCCGCACTCCATCCCAGACCTGATGTCATCCGTAATGTTGACTAAGGCAGTCACAGTGCTGTGCCCAGGACGAAAACCTGATTGAAAGGGATTGAGGATGTTATTTTTAGTGACGAATGCACTAATTTGACTATGTACGAGACGTTCAAGGACCTTTGAGAGGAATGGGAGAATGGATATGGGGCGATAGTCAGTAAAAGATTGTGGTTTTGGTTTTTTAGGTAAAGGAACAATTAGACTATCTTTCCATGTGGTTGGGAAATTACAGCTGGATATGGAATAATTAAGGATGTAGCATATAATAGGAAGAACTTCATCAAGAATGGGTAGAATCATTTTGCGGCTGATACTGTCGTCTCCAATTGCATTTGATGTGATTGCCATTATGCTCTTCCTAACATCACAAGCAGTGAAAAGATTAAAAACACAAGGTGAGTAGCTGGGCGTTGGAAGAGATGAAAGAAAAGCCAAAGTCTGCGCTTTCGTGGTCCCATCAAGGTTGGACGAGGCGGCAAAATGTTGATTTAGTAGATCAATATTCAAATTTCTAGGGATTGTGTCTACGCGTGATTTCCCAACGCCCAATGTTTTCAGAAATTTCCAGACCTTTGCTGAATCTCCATTTTGAATGGTACTGTGAATGTGCTGGCGTTGTGCGTTCCTACACACCCTATTGCAGTGATTTCGTATTGTCACATATTTTTTGTGATTAGTCTCATTTGGTTTAATCCTATATTTAAATTTAGCTGCTGCTTTTTTAGCTATGAGTTGTTTTATTTCCTCGGTAAGCCATGGCGATGGTGGATGCTTTATTTTAACTGCCCGTATGGGCGCATGTTTGTCGTATAGTGAGATGATTTTCGACGAAAATATACGCACTTGCTCGTCAACTCACTCGGAAGTAACAAGTGGAGTCCAATCAACATTGCCAGCGTCCTCACGCAGGCTCTCAACTTTCATGCTACCAAAATTTCGCTGCAAAAGGATTTTACGCTTAGCTCTAGGGACGCGAACTTTATACGACAGAAAGAGTAGGTCATGGCAGGAGAAAGAGGTAGCTGGATATGTTCCGTATTTAGCGACACATTCTCCTGAAGAAACGAGGGTAAGGTCAATTAGTGTGGAAATACAGTTTGGAACATGGTGAGTTGCATTAGAAGGAAGAGTAGCTCGGAAGGATGAAGTACGACTGTCGTTTTTAAGTAGGCACGCGTTAAAATCACCCATGATGATAGTGTGACTGTAAGAAGGTATGAGGGTAACTAACAAGGATTCAAATGAGGAGAAGAAGTTTATTTGTGAAGAAGGACTATAGTACACGCCGAGTAGGAGCTTGATATGACTGAGTTCAACTTCCAGAAATAGATGTTCACCGGCATTGGCTGGTGGGGGTTGCACAGACATACTTATATTGGTATATGTAATATGTGTTCTTAGGTATATGGCTACGCCGCCACCAACACGGTCCAAACGATCATTTCGAATAAGCTGAAACCCAGGAAGAGAGTATAGGGTAGAAGGGAGCCATGGCCGAAGCCATGACTCAGAAATCGGCAGTACGCAGAATAATACAACCTATTTTTGGATTAGATAGATAGATAGATAGATAGAACGCAGCAGTTGGTGTGATTATTTATTTCAGATTAGATTTTTTTTACAGTATGTCAAGTAGGTAGCAAGTTATATAGTTTAATGTACACTTTTCACCAGTAACTTAACTGATGCCGTCCTCCATGAGCCTAAGTCTGGGGATGACAGGTGGAGTCACTTGTCACCCTAGCAGGAATATAACGAGACAGCAACGATTTGCACCTCCCCCTTCCAGCTGTGCAATTCTCTAAGCACACAGCGTCGAGCACAACGTTGCGACAACCTTGACAGAGATTGTCATTGGTGAGACAGGGTGACGTCACTGGAGATCGACCAATGATAATCTATATAAAGGCTGTCGCAACGTTGTGCTCGACAACAACGGAGCAGGTGCCAGCAGACGACGCGAGACCGCGACTTTCAGTCGATGGAGGCGTGTCGAAGAGCACACGTGCGCATTCCCGCTATAGGGCTTTGAGTAAAGTTGGCGTCGTTTTGGAATTGAGCGACCATTAATGAAAATTAACAAAATAGTAGCCTTCCGCCCCCGGCTCCGCCCGCGTGCATCTCGATTAACGCGACCTTTGTTCATATCTCCGGTTCTACTTAACCAATTGCGATCAAACGAACTTAAGATTTTAAGTCTGACCAAGTCCTTTCTAACAAAAAAAACCGCATCAAAATACGTTCAGTAGTTTTTGCGTTCATCGCGGACAAACATTTCCAATTTACAAATATATAATAGTACTAGCCTTTCGCCCGCGGCTCTGCCCGCATAGATGTCTTATCTTCAGTTCTACTCAACCGATTGCAATCAAACAAACGTAAGATTTTAAGTCTGAATGAGACCTTTCTAACAAAAAAACTGCATCAAAATCCGTTCAGTGGTTTTTGCGTCCATCGCGGACAAACATTTTCAATTTACAATTATATAATAGTATGGATAGATAGATAGATAAATATAGATTGAGATGATGGGAACTGGCTGCAAGAGGCCGAGCTAACACCTCCTATAGATATGGCAAACACTCCCATGGACGACGATTATACTTCAGATACATGTGACCATGTATACCAGTTCATTGAGTTCGAAGTAAGTACTGTAACCCCCGGAGGTATTAACAAAAACAACGGCCCTCATCCTCAGGCATGGGTCTATGCTCATGGAGGATGGGGTCCATACCCCAATTCTGCTAATTGTCGACCACTGTCATACCACTGACACTACACAAAATGCCATTGAATTTTAAGACTTGAAAGTCCAAAATGAAATGAAAGTTCATTACGTTTTTTCATTCACTTTGCTAAATGCCATTTAATTTTAGATTCAGTATTATTTTTACTTTGAACTTTCAGGACACAACACGTCCGACGAAGAAACAAGATAAATGTCCGACGAATGAACAAGACAAATGTCCGACGAAGAAAGAAGACACGACCCGCAGAGGCATAAGCGTAATCGTATTCGAGATTGATGACAAGGATACGCTTATGCCTCAGTGGGTCATCCAGAAGTGAAACCGAGTTCACCGTTTAACAGCACACAGGGGCACACATGCGACGAAGAAACAAGACAGATGTACGATGAAGAAACAAGACAAATGTCCAACGAAGAAGTCTTATTGTTCCTCCGTCGGACATTTGTTTTGTTTTTTGATTGAGATGTCCGACGAAGAAAGAACATAATGATGACAAGGATAATCTCGTATACGATTACGCTTATGCCTCAGTGGGTCATTTTAGAAGTTAAACCGAGTTCACCGCCTAGTATTTATGTATACTTTTCTTTTTGTTTGGTGTACACTAAAATTTATTTCTATTCTATTCTAGTATCGGCAGTGCGCAGAATAACACAACCTATTTTTGGATTAGATAGATAGATAGATAGATAGATAGATAGAACGCAGCAGTTGGTGTGATTATTTATTTCAGATTAGATTTTTTTACAGTATGTCAAGTAGGTAGCAAGTTATATAGTTTAATAATGCTAAAGGGCTTTGAGTAAAGTCTATAATTATGTTTCCTTCTGTTTTTATTTTCATTATTTATGTTTTAGTCAATTAATTTTTTATTCAGAAACTTTTATTTGGTTTTATTCGTTTTATTCATATTTTTTTTTATAAATATCAATAAATGAATAAAAATTTCTATTAAACGCATCCGCGCTCGTCCTAAAAAGTGTTTTAGTTATTTATTTAGTATTTATTGTTTTAGTTATTTTATGTTTTAGTTATTTTATTTAGTGTTTTATGTTTTAGTTATTTTATTTATTGTTTTAGTTATTTTATTTAGTGTTTTAGTTATTGATTTATATGGGTATAGATGTACCTGAAACGCTTTATGTAATGGGTGTTTTTTCTAGAGGCCAGCCGTGGCGGTCATATGCCAGAAATCATATTTAAAATGTAATGTACAATATTATCTTGCGGATAAATAAAATTCATGTCAATCGAATAATCCATCGTTGTTTTATTGCAATTTAAAGTTCTATATACCTCTAGAAAAAACACCCTTTACTTACTTATATTTATTTTCTTTATTCATTTGTGTATTATATTACAAATACAAATTGACTCTGTGTACCCCACATCTGCCCATACACCTCAATCCATGGCGCACATTGAGGTTGTATGGAAGAAATCGCGCCTAGCGATAAGACCGCCGTTTGTACTGCCACTTTGGAATTATTGTTGTTTTTGTTTTGTTGTATCTTGTCATATATGGTGTACAATAATAGTTATTTGTTATACAAGAGTGCAAAGTTGCTTTTTAACCGCGTGCTCAGTTTTGATGACCGAGCAAGCGAAAGATTCTAAATTTGAATCACGAGCATAGCGAGTGATTCATAAATTAGAATCTTGAGCGTTAGCGAGGGAATCAAAAGAGCACAAGGTGTAAAATCTTTGCACTCGAGTGCAACACGTAACTTTTCATCCCACCTCAGCGAGGAAATAATGAAATGCTTGTTCTTCCTAGCGTTAATTCCCAGTCGCATCCGAAGCTTTCACCTCGGAGTTCGGGGTCCGCTTTACCAGTCTTAACTGCGGATTTGGCGGACCTCGATATTTTTCGTAAAGCGACTGCCATGTGACCTCCACAACCCAATAGTGGCATTAGGCGATATCGAAGCATTGCAGCTAGACCGTTGTTGTTGAACTTTTTATGCATACAAATATTTGCACTGAGCGGGGATCGGACCCGCGCCTCCTGCGTTGCGGCCACGTTCACTACCACTACGCCACGGAGGCTGTATAATAATTATGTGTAATAATACTAATAATAAAATATCAACAAATAAAATTCAACAACAATGTTCAACCATAGGACGTGAAAAAAAAAATTATGCGCGCAAAGCAAATTTAAAAAAAAAAGTAGGTACACCAAGGAGGTTCCGAGTTGAGATTTTCATAAATTAAAAAAAAGTTGTATGATAAATCGGCACCATAGAGGTAGAAGTAAATAGGTTTAATGATGTTTTGAGTTCACAAACCTAGTACACACGATGTTCTAAATTCAAATTTACTTTACCACTCTAGAGGATAAAAGCGACTTTTACACTCAGATATCGAAGAAAAAAAGTACTCTTTCCGAGATGGTGGGATGAAAAGAATATTGTATTGTATTTGTATTGTATTGTAAAGTTTGCGTCATTTTGGAATTGAGCGACCTTTAATGAAAATTATTATCATATGAAAGTATAGTTTAAAGTGATCAAAATTTACCATAAATATGTCGGGACGTAGATATTTAGCTATACAGGGTGGAATTTTTTCGACCGTACTTGGGTGGAAAGTCCTCTAAACACTGAAGATAGAGAATTCCACTCAAAGGAAATATTCCCCTATTTTTAAAAAGAAACAAAACTGTATTCATAGATTTCTGAAAATGCCACACCCGGTAGTCGAACCGATTAAAATCTTTCGAAACCTTTTCTTTCATGGACTTCATTTTATTTAATTTACTAGGTTTGTTAGAGAGCTTTGATCCTTATGATTGACCCTATCAATTGATGCAATAAAAATTTAGAATGTTATTTTTCGGACTTTAGTCGGTTCGATTACCAATTATCTGGAGTTATTTTATTCTGGTCCTTAAATATTGTTTGTGCTGTAGAAAAAAAATAAAGTGTTTTTTTTTCTTTTTTTTTTCTTTTTTTTCCTCCAACGGCTCCGGTGTAGGAGGTATCCGTGGGTATTTTTTACACAATAAAAAAAGGTGAATTATACGAAAGCTTGCAATAAGTATACAATTACCTTTTAGCATGAGCCCTTGCCCGAGGTATATCCTCATCTCTCTCGTTCAGCAAGAATCGCCTTGCACCATTTAAGCACAATTCAAGGAGTACGTCGAAAGATCAATGTTTCCCACGTGGGGATAAAAACTATTTCTATCTTCTTCTTTCAATGAGGAGCGAAGAGCTAAGAAGTTCTTGTGGACGAATGTCTATTGCTGCGTCAAATAGTATCGTAAAGCCAGGGTGGCTATAAAGATGCGGCGCTGTATTTTCACCAACCTGGAAATATAGATAATCGTAAAAATACCACCAAATAGATAATACAAAGCTACGAGTATAAATACACACATTATCCGTGTGGTGCGGCTGTCTTTGAAAACCAGCGCTGTCCGCCTGCACTACAACGCGGACAGCATTAAGCTGAGAGGCGGCCATTATTCTACCTGGCTATTTTTGATGCATTTAATTTTAATATATAAGCACAATGTTGTAGTTTTTGTGTTACTGAAATGTGTATATCTTATGTATGCTAGGTTGAATAAAAATATTTTCTTTCTTTCTTTCTTTCTGGTGATGGAGCAAGAATATAGGTATCACCACCCCGTCTCATCCGAAAGGTGGCTTGTCGTAAGTGGCGAGTAACGGAAACATACGTTGACGATATCACTGCGAGAGAAGGAAAACTTGAAATAAAACCCTGTACCGACCTGTCTGGCCAGCAGCGTGGAAACAGTAGGCCAAAGCCTCCAAACATTGGGAGAGGCCTATGTCCAGCAGTGGCCTGTGATACGCTAATTTAAAGACTATATACAAAGCGCTTATTTATTGAGATATTTCCAAGTACTTACATAGGTTTTTTGTCCGATAGCCAAAGGATTGTATCCACCAAGATGGCTGGCAATAATTGTAGGAAGAAGATCTGAAAGAAAATCACAAAAAAATCTTTAAGGCAAGAGAATTTTGGAAAGTTGTCACCTTGGGAAGAATTTTATAAGGTGTCAGCTCTCAGCTCTCGCTCGCTTCGCTTGCTCGGTCAATTATTACGTAACCGTGTAATAATTTTGCAACAAATAAACTGAAATAGTTTCATACTTTTTTGTGCCCCTTATCCACGCCGCTGCAGCGATGTGCCTCACGCAGGAGTCGACCGATTATTCCCAGTAGTCCCCTCTAGCCCTGTCCTCCAGGGTGACGGCTGGGAATTGTCTTCCCATTAGTCACCGGGGTGACAATTTGTGCCGAATGTTCCTTTTGAAAGCTGACTAGAGGGGACAAATGGGAAGTCTGTTTCTCAGTTGTCACCAGGGAGGGGGGAGGGGAGGGGACAATTGCCTACAATTCCTTCCCAGAAAAAATATACATAGAAAAAAAAAACAAATAACACTTTAAAAATAAAGTATATTATACTTCAAACGGGCATGTAGTCGCACACAATTATCTGGATTTGAAGGAACACTTCTCATAATGCCTACAACAAAAGGTATACAGGTACATAGTTACAATGGGCATCTCATATCTAGAAATATTTTATCTCAAGTAAGGATTCCCGCTTTATCTGATTGACCATAGCGTGGCAGCGTCTCCACTTCAACAGCGAGGCGCTGCCCTCTGTGCAGCACAGGGTGCACTACTTGGAGGTTCTCACCAAGCACCCGAAGTGAATACCTGCCCTAAATTTTGACTAAACCCAAGTGAATACCTGCTCTAAATTTTGACTAAACCCAAGTGAATACCTGCTCTAAATTTTGACTAATCCCAAGTGAATACCTGCTCTAAATTTTGACTAAACCCAAGTGAATACCTGCTCTAAATTTTGACTAAACCCAAGTGAATACCTGCTCTAAATTTTGACTAAACCCAAGTGAATACCTGCTCTAAATTTTGACTAAACCAAAGTGAATACCTGCCCTAAATTTTGACTAAACCCAAGTGAATACCTGCTCTAAATTTTGACTAACTTTAACATTATAAATCACCTTACGAAAGAGGCATACTGAATTTTAAAGCCACGTTACTCTTATAAGTTCGATGTAAAATATATAGTCCGGTATATTTACAAATCTGAGGCTACAATAATTCGCACCCAGCTGAAGGTTGGTAGGATTGTTCAAAACACCATCATACATCATCACTATAAATGTTATAAAACAAAGTCGTCGTCGCTGTCTGTCCGTCCCTATGTATGCTTAAATCTTCAAAACTACGCAACGGATTTTTATGCGGTTTTTTTTAATAGATAGAGTGATTCAACAGGAAGGTTTATATGTATAATACATGCATAATATTGTAGAGGAACACTGATAAATTTAGAGATAATACTACGCGGGTGGAAAATATGGCGGTACGGAGTTCGCCGGGTCAGCTAGTGAAATATAAAAAGACGGGCACAACGTTGCGATAGCCTTGTAGGAACATACATACATACTTTTACCTACAAGAGAAACATAATTATACGATAACAGCAGTGCCGAAATGCGGAGCCCAAACACGTCCGAACGCAGTGAAGAGTCTCGTCGAGTGCGGCGCGACACCACGGACTTTGGAGTTTTATAGCTGGCACACCGTGGCGCACCCAGTACATATTTATAGCGAAAGATAAGCGCCCCACGCGGCGTATTTGTGAACTGCACTGTATATAATAGATTTAAGATTCCTTATGTAAATAGAATACTAAACTGTGATTGGTGTAGATAGTTTGTAAGCTCGCGTAATTGTATTGATATTCAAAGACGAATTATTGTATAATAGTAGCCCATTTTGCTCAATAAAATAATCAGTTCCATGCTCTGCCTTTTACTTTGGCTACGGTACCCTCCGGTCCAAACAGACAGAGCTCTCTAGCCAACGGACAGGGTTCACTTATTGAACCTAGCCGGTCTAGAGGCATCAGCCAGCTGGCATAGCTACCTACTAGGGCACTACCTACCTCACGGGTCAGTAACCCCTCAGCTGATCCCTACCTCACAGGTCAGTGACCCCTCAGCTGATCCCCAATCAGCTGCTACACTCGTTCGATCTACCATCAGCTGATCCCGAGTCTGGTTAGGCGAAGGCTACAGACCGACTTGGTGTCAGCTGATCGTCAGGTCAGGTAAGGCGAAGGCCATAGACCGACAGCCTTATTGTCATTAGTCGATCTCCAGTGACGTCACCGACATCCTGTCTGTTGCCTTCTTTTTACAAGCTTTTACTTAACTTGCAACGATGTATGAGTATGTATGTAATTTGTTCGGGTGGAATCTTCCAACTCGGTTTTGAAGCCGATAACCTCAACCGACTTTAATGAAATTTTGCATACAGGTTTAGTTCGGATGACAATGCATTAATATGGTACCATGGACCTAAAAGCTTGTAGCGTGAACAGCAAATAGAGAAAGAACTTGCACGATACAGTCTTTAAAATCAACACAACCCTTAGATAAAATTATTATTATCTTTTTAGTGCAGCAGATTCTATAAAGAAAAACTTGGTTTTAAAAGTTTTTTTTTTACATAAATAATTTGTGACATTAATTTGATTTTGACAGCCAATCGAATTGAGATGAAATCTTTATATGTGTAGGTAAATTAACAGAATTTGCCTTCAGGCTTATTGGCAACAATTTAGTCCTGTCACTGAAAATAAATCGAACCCATACAACATTATATACAGGGTGGGAGATTTTGAAATTACCTGGAGGGTTGAGAATTTAAAATTTTAATTTTCAGGGATTTCCTGTCATTGCTAGGGTTCTAGCACCTCTGCCTACCCCTTCGGGGATATAGGCGTGAGTTTATGTTATGTTCCTGTCATTTAAATAACTATGTTAGAGGTGACTAATATTGTGTTTTCACTGTAACAGGTACTTATAAGGAAAATTTTGGGTACGTTACAAATATAGGTAACTAGTCATTTAATTAATATTAGTCATTTAATTAATATTGCGTTTTAACCATAACAGGTACAAGGAAACTTTTGGGTACGTTACAAATATAGGTAAGCCTAAGGTTTAAGGTTTCAGTAATAAGGTTTAATTAGTCGTTGTGGTCAGCTGTTGAGCAACCATGTTTTACTATTTTTTATTTTTCATTGTGTATATGTGCGTATTCACCGAGTCGGGTAAGTAATAAATTGACTTTAATATTATGCATATTATATGCTTTATTTTAGTTTTGTTATATCTTAAGATAATTGTTTTAATACCTGAATACCATATTAAACTATTCAATACAAAAAAAAAACTTTAATATTTCATTTCATTTCGCTTGGACTACCGTTCAGAAAAGTAGTGTTACGCGTATTCTAATTAAAAAGTACAAAGTGTCAACGTAGCAGGGTAATTTCACGATGCCTAATTTTTTGCTAATTTCGGTGGTATTTTTCAATCATAGGTTTTCCGATGAACATATTTAATGGAGTTCTTTTAGAATATCTAGAATACTGATGTGTTCTAAAAGAACTCCATTAACTTTTTTTATTGGAAAACCTATGATTGAAAAATACCACCGAAATTAGCAAAAAATTAGGCATCGTGAAATTACCCAGCAAAACATTACGCTTCTGCCTGACGCCGCCACGATGACGCAATCGTCGTCGCTGCAGGGTAAAGTTAATAATTGTTAAGGCGAAGCTCTTCAATATCATTAAAAATAATGAACATCCACTGTTCAAAGCTTACGCTGAAGAAAAAGAAGAAAATGCTAATCTTCGCCAAATTATTCAAAAAATGCAGAATCAAATTGTTGAATTGCATAAAACAAATTATTAGTCTCACTCATGAAAGAGAAGCTATATATATATATAGGACAGCCTCCGTGGCGTAGCGGTAGTGAACGCGGCCGCTACGCAGGAGGCGCGGGTTCGATCCCCGCTCAGTGCAAATATTTGTGTGCATTAAATATGGGTATTTGCATTGGTCTGGTTGTGCCTCGGAGAGCACGTTAAGCCGTCGGCCCCGGTTGCCATAAGAACATCTATGGCAGTCGTTACAGGTAGTTGGTGCCCTAAAAAGTCCAAAAACAACGGTCTAGCTGCAAAGCTTCGATATCGCCTAATGTTAACAT
The DNA here is from genome assembly GCA_914767945.1 of Eilema depressum. Classification (NCBI taxonomy): domain Eukaryota; kingdom Metazoa; phylum Arthropoda; class Insecta; order Lepidoptera; family Erebidae; genus Eilema; species Eilema depressum. The sequence continues at coordinate 6,296,989 of OU612041.1, read as the reverse complement.
TGGGTCGTGGAGGTCAGATGGCAATCGCTTCACGGAAAATATCGAGGTCTAGCCAAATCTGTAGCTATAACTGGTAAAAGCGGACCCCAGACTCTGAGCTGAAAGCTTCGGATGCGACTGGGAATTAACGCTAGGAGGAAGAAAATGAAAGAGAAGCTATAACCAGTAAAATCCAAGCCAGCTTAAAAGAGCATTCAACCCAATGCTTAGAATACTGCACAGATAAAGAAGATCTGGCAAAGGAAACCGAGTGGATACGGGTTAAAAGTAGAAAGAAAAGGAAAATGAGCTCATCACCTACTCTAGCGGAAGAACCCCAACAAGCTGACTCATTATCCACCAAAAACGTTAGAACTAAGAAGGTCCCACCCCCTCCACCTATAATAATAGATGGTATTGAAGACTATCGAACATTCTTTGATACCGTAGCAAATAATCTTCAAGATGATCATTTACCACAATCTTCTTCTTCCTCTTAGCGTTAATTCCCAGTCGCATCCGAAGCTTTCAGCTCGGAGTCTGGGCCGGGATCCCCTTAACCAGTCTTAACTACGGATTTGGCTAGACCTCGATATTTTCCGTGAAGCGATTGTCATCTGACCTCCACAACCCAATGATAACATTAGGCGATATCGAAGCTTTGCAGTTAGACCGTTGTTCATGGATTTTTTAGGCCAACTACCTGTAACGACTACCATAGATGTTCTTATGGTTCTCATTTACCACAATGAGGACACCTATAAATCGCTAAGAAATATAATAATCAGAGTGGCCATTTGTGGCATTCATATGAAAACAAACAAGAAAGGCCTATAAGAGTTATTGTTAAAAATTTGCGTCACACATGTAAGTCGGAAAGAATCATTGAAGTACTTTAAAATAAGTCTTTAAAAATATTAGATGCAGCTAACAAAATTAGTTGGAAGAAGAAGAGCCCCTTAACATGTTCATGTCAACTTTTAACAATGATGAGGATATATATTAGTATAAACTACGGTATAAAATCTATACTAGGATGTAAAGTTGAAGTTCAATCAAAATATCTAGGCTCGTACCGTAATGTTCTAAGGAACCGCGATGCGTGAATTGTATAGGGAAACATCTCACTCGAGACTGCAAAAAACCTCAGAAAGGAAGCCAAATGTGCTTTACCACAGTGCACACACACTGTGGTAAAGCACATCCAGCAGCAGAAATGCAAAACATAAAAAATAAAACAATCAAAAACTCATCAGCATCTACTCAGCAGCGAGTTGTTCCAAAGAAAGCACCAGCACGTATTAGAAGTAAAGGAATTACTTACGCACAAGCCACTACTAAACCAGAACTCACTAAATAAACACTGTGACAATGAATACAAACCAAACACAATCTAACTTGTCAGAAAAATTGGATGAAATTATTCAAAAAAATGTCATCATGATGTTCAACTACAGAAACTATAAAAAGGAGCCAATGGTGAGCTTGCTAATAAATTAAATAAAAAATGAATACCTACGTATGACATGGAATGCTAATGGGCTACTTAACCATCAACAAGAACTTCAGATAGTCCTAAATATCGAAAATATTGACATAATATGTCTGGTGTCAGAGACTAACTTCACCAGCCAATGTCACATTACCTTTAATGGAAGCCTAGGGTTAATAATGCCAACACCGATGCTATAATATGCAGGCGCTTGAAAAGGATGCACAGATATAGCAGGTGAAGAGATTTGTCCTTAGAGAAGTTTCGAAATCCAGAGGTCATAAATGGCATTCGTAGATGTCAAAAGTGCCGTTTTGGAAATAGCTTCTTTGAAAACTCCGGGTCCTTTTGCCTTCAACTGTGAAATTCTATAAGCACACATCGTCGAGCACAGCGCTGCGACAGCCAGAGATTGTTACTGGTCGATCGCCAGTGACGTCACCCAGTCCGACCAATGACAATTTCTATCAATGTTGTCGCAACGCTGTGCTCGACGATGTATGCTTAAAGTATTGCATAACAGATTACTATCGGGCGAAGTCATATTGACGTGTATCATAAACTAATCTTGTAGTTAGTATCATTATACATATAGAAGTCATTGGCCTTTGGCAAATCTTTTAAAAGTTTGCCAAAGGTCAATGACTACTAAATAATATTTTAGATATTGTCCAAACGGTATAAATGGTAAATAATAGAAAATTATTTCTATTTATACAGTACTAAAAAACCGGTATTAAAGATATGGAAATACTTTTGTTTGTTATACTTTTGTTATGATAATTATTTAATAAGGGTTTTCAATCGAGAAGTTATCCAAACGAGATATAGCCTACGTAATGTACAAAACTTTCATTTTATTCCAGATATATACATCAATGATGATTATAATATTCAATTGAACTTAACTAAACAAGTCTACGACAGTAAATTATATGAAATCCATCATCGCACTTTTGTAGTGTTAGAAAACAAACCGTTTGATATAATACTACTCAACTATAAAGCTGAAAGCATCAGGTAAGTGTTTATTTTCTGTCATCATCTTCATGCCATCCGTTATGGCGGATTCGTCCAAAGCTTGAAATTTGCAACTTAAGATATATTATGATCCGTAGCCGACCGCATACGACAACTGCCGACGCATGCAACACACCTTGAGGATCTAATTCCTCGGGATGAGTGATCTGACTCCTCTGCCACGAACACCCAGTAGTGGAACTACTGGGTGTTCGTGGCAGAGGAGTAGTAATGGAACTAGAGAATGGAACTACTGGGATACGGCGAAAAGTTTTCGCCAGAACCTCGTCCGTATTTAGCAGGTGTACAGTCAAAAAAAAATGACGAAAAGTCAAAAATCATTTATTCTGTTTAATAAATCATCAAAACGGCACTTACAATATGTCAAAATAAACAGAAAAAAAAATATGTACCCAAAGACTTGCTTAGCAAATGGATCACCGGCACCGGTTCGAAACGAGGCCCCGGCCTGAGAAGACTCCGGCAAGAAACTCTGTGGGCATTTTTTTTGGTATATTTACAAAAAATGCTTAGTCAGTCTAAATACAGTCGTTTGCTTGAGTAGCATGAGTGAGCAGCTCATTTCCAAGCTAGTTTATCGTGTAAATATTCTTGTATTCTATAATAGCCTTTTTTGGCACAGTTTCCTCTTAACTACATTTTTGAATTTATGTATACTTAGGTAAATCCTCAATTTTATTAAGGAGCTTATTAAAACAGTTCCCTAGAAAGAATAACTATTTTTTTGGAGTCTGCTATCACAGACTACAATATTGTTTTTATGTCTGTTATTTATGTTATGCTTGTCACAAATTTTTGGAAATTGGAAAATATTTTTCCTTACATATAAGTTCTCGAAAATGTATTGTGACACTACGGTTAGAATGTCTATTTCATTAAACTTTTCTCGGAGGGCCTGCACACACAGCCCGCTTTTGTAACATAATTATTGTATATTACACGGAACTACCCCAAAGGAGAATTCCGTAGCTCAAAATACTATGAAACTAACTTATATAAACGATTCTAGCCGTTTTCGAGGAGGTAGGACACGACGGTATATCCGTCTCAATCAAAGCAGTCTGACTGGGGAAGTACCTCCGCCCTACAGACAAGACCGCGGCTTAATAACCTCGTGTTGTGTTTTCGACGGTGACTAGCGTAGCCAAAGCTTACTGGCGAGATTTTTTACTGTCAGTGGGAAAACCAAAGGCTCTGACCCACTTATCTTTTGCGCTGACGGCACAGAATCTCTCTGTTCTTGCAGGGTTGGCACCACGAGTGTGATTCCCCTGGTGTTGCACTCGCCCATAGGCCACGGTAACCTCTTTTCACCAGGAGGGCCGTGTGCTTGTCTGCGACCTGAAGACCTGCAGATTGAAGCACCGCCGGGTCCGTCACCGGTTCCCAAACACTGCTAATTTTTTTTTATCCCATTGTTTTAGTTGCGAGATTATGGGAAATGAAGTCTATCGGACGTCCTATAAAACTGTCAATGAATCTGGTGTATGGAACTCCATTCTCCAAGTAAGAAAATGAACAATGGTATACTACTTTTGACAAGACATGAGTCAACTCGAGTTAGTAACCCGAATTAACCTTCGTTTCGTTCCCCGCTCAGTGCCAATATTTGTATGCATGAATATAAATATTTGCATTGGTCTGGGTGTTTCTATGTATAATATGTATGTATTTACAAAAAAAAAAAGTATCTAAGTATGTATATCCGCATTCTAGATTCCATAACACAAGCTAATTAAGCTTACCATGGGTCTAGAAAGCGTTGTGTAGAATGTTGTGGAATATTTATTATTTATTATTATTATTAACCTGAGTTGTACTCAACTCGAATTGGTATGGTAATGGTACATGATTTAGACGAACAAACCAAGTGAAAGAGCGAGTTTGTGTATTATTATAGCCCTAACAGACATGCGGATACGGTTCGGAGTGAACTACCGTATTACGTACGGTGGTCCGGACGCTCTGCACAGCAGAATGATGTCCGGACTGCAGGCACATGCTGCAAGAGCGTTTCGAACGTTCGAACAAACTCGACAGCAGAATCCGCATTGAAATTTAAATTTCGCATGCTATAAATTTGGTGTATGGCGTTCGTGGACTACGAAAAAGCCTTCGACTCTATCGAAAGTGCTGGATGCCCTGCAGCGGTGTCGTGTCAATTGGCACATCGCGGTGCTGAGATGCTTGTATGATACTGTTACAATATCCATCCAGCTTCAAGACCAGAAGACGAAACCCATTAGCCTCAATCGTGGAGTGAGACAGGCACTTTCAATTACGTATTTTAATTACAAGTAATTAAAATACTGCCCAACCCCTTATAACCATAACTTTGCCTCCTTAACATCAAGTACTCTAAAGTGGACCTTAAAATTGCAGTACATATAGTTAAAAATATATTCTCAGGTTCGTTTCGTAAGAGCTCGCATGACTGGCAAGTGGCTATGCTTCGTACAAAAAATGCCTTCAGTGTATATTTTGATCACATTTAATCTTCGCGTGAAGAGCAGTTTCAAAAGTAAGTTTTGTATGATAATATTATTTGATAGGGTGTTGGGGGTCTTAGGACGCGGGCCCGGAACCTCCATGTGGTGTACCCTAGGCAAAGGTGATGGCAGTGTCTCCCTCAGGAGTTGGGAGGTAGAGAGGCACTGCCACCTGCCGCTTTCCACGCGTCCCTCTGACGAGAAGTCACAGAGTCACAGTGGAGAGCAGGCAAGGGGCGGGCTGGTCGCCAAGAGCAGGCATGGGGGTTACAGATGCGGCCACCTGTACACACAACATTTACAGTATGAATAGTCAAATAAACTTAGTTTCCTTAGGGGGTATTACAAGTATAGTGAGACGTCCTAGCTCTAACAAGCCTCGAAGGATACTGACTGACGACCGCGAGAGCTCGAATACAGCAATTTTGCGGTTTTTGCAAAAAATAATATTCTGCGTGATAAATTATAACTTCACCAATCACTAATCTCTAGATATTTTGACAAGCTAGTCGCAGTAGCCTAGTGGTATGGGTAATGGACTGCTGAGACGAGGTCTTGGGTTCGATCCCAGGTTTTACCATGGCACACACCAATGACTTTTCGATGCTTTTCGAAGTTATGTGTGTATTTATCGCAGGTTTATAAGTGCCCGGTTAATGACAATTACATTGGGACCTAAACATAAACGGCGAAATGTGGGTGCTAGCACCTCTGCCTACCCCTTCGGGGATACAGGCGTGAGTTTATGTATTGTATGATTTGGTAATGGCGTCTTAGTGAGAAACGTGTTCGAAATAGCGATTTGGAGCGTTTTAGACCCATGTTTGACGCTAATTTCTGTCGAGTCAATTATTATGAATCGTGTTCTGTCTTCACACGTCGCTTGACGGTTTAGCATATTTTATAAATATTCTTTTTATTTGGCGCAATTTGCTATATTACTTGATATCCAGGCGTTTAAAAATGTTAAAATCTACTGCAACCTGGCCTTAAAATTTTATGATAACGGCCATAATATATGAGTATGGGTATTCTTTTCTTTTATAGAAAGAGTCAAAATAGAAATTGGCGGCACATTTGTGAATACCAATCTAACGGACTCGTCAGAACGAGAGTATGATGAAGTCGCTACATACTACTACTGGAACGGGGAGACGGTGGACCTGGTCTGTTACAATGAGCAGCATGACGGCACGATTTATTTACGATATTATGATGCAACAGGTACGACCATCGACTTGTAACGTGTACCGTAAAACTGGATGAATAGGAATCAAAGGGTAAATAGGGGTCAAAGGGTTAATAGGGATCAAAGGGTGAATAGGGAATAAAAGGTGAATAGGGATCAAGAGGTAAATATTAAAATTTATATAAAATGGTCACCAAAATTCTATAGGTAGTTATTTTCTTTCCAGTGAAACAATGGACTAGGTCAATGTAATATAATCATATTTTATCTCTGATCACCACCCACACTGATCCCTATTGACCCCATTTTACTTCTTTTGTACAACTTATAACTTAATATCATGGCGTGTAGCTTTCTCAAAGTTTAGCTACGTTTAATAACCTACTTTTTTTATTTCTACGTAATTTGGTTGGCTTGACAATCTACAATCCTATTCTTACGACACAGTCAGTATCACATTCATATTAACCACTAAAGTACCTACTCAAAATAATCTGAATACCTACCAAAACTCCAATAATATATTAGCTATCACATTGCTCAAATAAGTAATTGTAAGCAACCAGAGTGGCCAAAAGAGAAGCAGAATGTTTGTAGTCAATATTTATATGCTAACACGCCATTCAATGGTATCTAAGCTAGCAGAGTAGGGTCTTGCATTTGTGAGAAAAGAATATAAATGCATGAAAATAAATTACATCGTGACGTGGCTTCACCCTTGTTTGACCAAAAAACGTATGACAAAACATCATTTAACAAACAACGTTTGAAAAACTAATCATTTGACAAACTTTCATTTCGCAAACATATTAAGTACTTTAAAAATAATCATTTGACATAATAGACGTTTCGCAAATGTATTACTAAGAAAACATTTCGATTGCTAAAATTTTATTTTAAAAATGTTCATTTGACTAAAAATAAAGTTCTGCATGGTTATAAAAAAAAAATAACCACGAAGGCTAATGCGGGAGCTTTAGTTTCGCTCCGCTCCGCTCCGCTCCGCTCCCGCATTAGCCTTCTAACCTAATCCGTCCAAGTCGGAATGAGCAACTTTCTCATTAATCTATCACTAACTGTCTGTTTGTCAACTAGCATGTTTTTAAAATAATCAATTTGTAATGATGTTTTATATAATGATTTTTTTCCAAATAAATATTTTGTCTAAAGAGTAGTTTATTAAACAATAGTTTGTCAAATGATACATTTATCAAGTGTAATTTTGTCAAACGTTGTTTGTCAAATGAAAATTTGTCATTCGTTTTTTGTCAAATGATAGGACACCCGTGACGTGACATACCTATCTCTTAAAATTTCAGGTAAAACATTAATAAATAGAACAAGTGAAATACTGAAGGGTAATGATTCTGACAAAATAATGTTTCAAAAAACGCTTTACACTGAACACAATAACTCAATGATAGATTGCACCTACGTGAAGGCGATAGATTTTATCGAGTTTTCATATAGAATTATCTTCATACAAAACATTACTAAATCAAATGGTAAGTAATCATATTTTCAGTTCAATCCCCAACGAAAAAGAGTGGTGTTGTAAGTTTGACCTGCATCCGTTTGTGGCACCATAACTGTGCCATAACTCCAAAACGGATGGACCGTTTTTAATTAAGTTCATTTTTTGTTTGACGTGATCGAGATGGTTCTTAGCTATACATTATGCAGATCAGCTAGGAAGTTTCAGGATCATCAGCTCTTTCCGACTTGATGATGAGCAAGGGTTTTGCTGACTTCTGCAGGTCCAATAAATTTAAAATTTGATGCAGTTCCTTTGGCAGTATTTCTATAATATGGGAACCTTGATCAAGGGGTATGCGGGATTATCCTATTCATCAGTAACATATAGCAGATACGGGGTGTCTGAGCTCATCAGAATGGATAAAATGAGTATTTATTAATATTAATAGATACGTTTACTGATTTAAAACCTATAAAATTCCTTCGACAGTAACCCCGCCCCCTTCCACCAGTAAAGTAGTACGGCGTGGTGGTTCTGACCCAAGCACACATTATGTTCTACCTACTAAAAAGGTATAATATATGTTTATTTTACAGGTTCATCGCGAGGCATATCATCTACTACATCCTTACATTCCTTACCAACGGACTACGACCCCGATCACCCTTTAGCTGAAATCCCCGGGAATGTTTCAGACGAAACCCCGCTCGATCCGTCAGTGGACGATGAGGTTCAATCGCCAACTCCCCCAAGTGATGGTAAATCTTGTTAACGTACTTTTACATCTTTTAGCAACAGGCAAGAATGAACTTTGCCTAATTCATGCCCATATTCCAAAACGACACTCATGCCCAGTTTCCGAAAGGCTGATCAATGTCAAATTAACTAATCGGCTGTTAAATTTTTGTTTCAAGTAATTGGGTTGCTTAAAGCATGCTAATCAGCTATTTTAACCGACATGATGATCAAATTAAACTGTTTAACCGTGATTCTAGCAACCCAATGAGCAGTTTTCCAGTAGGTATTTAAAGGGTTCCTAAAGACGCGCTAGATGGCGCAGCCGGCACTTTTGGTAAGAAGAGTGTGGTGTCACATCTAGTGTAATTTATGGAAAAAATGTTCTTCGGTTTTGTATTGATTTACTTTACTTAAATATTCTGTAATTTTTTCTGATACAATGAAAATACCACTAACAAACCACAGAGTACGTGATTGATATTGATATTGTCAAGTGAGATTATAATTATCAATGACAATATTCTGTCTTTAGTTATAAATCGAGATTAAGCACTGAGTATCGTTCTAGAATACGGGCTTTACTGTAGTGTTTTGTTTAAACACGTTCTGCGGTTCGATGTCATGGTAGTACAATATTCATACTTATGATGTTTTCAGATAAGCGTGACTCTCAGTTTTCCTCAGTCTCAGTCTCAGACATTAATTTAGTTATTGGTTGCACTGTACCACTTGTGGTGTTGGTCATCATGGGCTCGCTCGTCTATTACCGGAGATACAAGAATTCCCGAGTTAAGCAGGTAAAAACATCGCCTGATATAATTTTCCAAGTGCTTCTTTCTTCTTCAGCCTAACATTAATTCCCAGTCGCATCCGAAGCTTTCACCTCGGAGTCTGGGGTCCGCTTTAGTCTTAACTGCGGATTTGACTGGACCTCGATATTTTCCGTGAAGCGACTGCCTTCTGACCTCCACAACCAAATTGGTGAAGCAATATCGCAGCATTACAGCTAGACCGTTGTTGTTGAACTTTTTAGGGCACCAGCTACCCACTCGTATCTAACGACTGCCATAGATGTTCGTATGGCAACCGGGACCGACGGCTTAACGTGTTCTCCGAGGCACAGCCAGATCAATGCAAATACCCATGTTCATGCATACAAATATTTGCACTTAGAGACTTAGAGCGGGGATTGAACCCGTGCTTCCTACGTAGCGGCTGCGTTCACTACCGCTACGCCACAGAGGCTGACCAAATGCTTCTTTAGCCCAAAACTATAGATTGAACGACCTCCGTCCTCCATGAGCACGGGCTCATCATAGCTGAATCAGGTCGAGGCGGGGTGCGATACGTACCTTCCCTTTTTCTGGGGAAAGATGGAGATACCATAGTCCCACACCCGAGGAGGCCTTCAATGGCCCTGGGTCAGTCGAGGTGCATGTTAAAAAAAGCACTATAGAAATGCTTTAGAAGGATATGGAGTGCATCCCTACTAATATTATAAATGCGAAAGTAACTCTGTCTGTCTGTCTGCCTGTCTGTCTGTCTGTCTCGCTTTTACGACTAAACCGCTGAACCGATTTTGATGAAATTTGGTATAGGGGTAGATTAGACCTTGAGAAAGGACATAGGCTATGTTTGGTCGCGATAACCGACATCCACGCGGGCGGAGCCGCGGGCAAAAGCTAGTTTTTATATAATTATGTCCACAGAAAGGCGTTTTTGGAAACATACCTACACTTCCTTTGACACTAACGAACTAACTCAGAAGGATTAAAGTAAAGCTATCCCACTAATTAAGCAGCAAGGGCGCAGCAGGGGATCACTCAGATACTCTTAGAATCAAGACTTATTTGAATCACAAGACAAAGGGGTAATCCTGCTGTAAAGCTGTAAATAAATAATTTCACTCCCAGATTATCCTCTTATTTCAGACTGATGGGAATCGGCCGCAAGAGGCCGAGCCAACGCCTCCTGTGGATATGGCAAGCTCTCCCATGGACGACGCTTATAGTTCAGATATTTGTGATCATGTATACCAGTACATTGATGTCGAAGTAAGTACTGTTAGTAGCACCCAGAAGTACAGACAACAAGAACATGCGCCATCCTCAATGAGCAGGAGCGTGGACCCCGACTCTGCTAATTGTTGATCTTTGTCATACCACTGACACTGCAAAAAATGCCATTAAATTTTAGACTTTAATGATACAGACTAAAAGTTCAAAATTAAATAAAAAGAGTTCATAACGTTTAATCAATCTCTTTACAAGATGCCATTTCATTAGTAGCATTATTTTTACTTTGAACTTTCAGGACATACGTCCGACGAAGAAACAAGACAAATGTCCGAAGAACAAACAAGGCAAATGTCCGACGAAGAAAGAAGATAATGATGACAAGGATAATCTCAAATATGATTATGCTTATGCCTCAGCCGGTCGTCCAGAAGTAAAACCGAGTTCATCGTTTAATAGCACACAGGGCACACATCCAACGAAGAAACAAGACAAATGTCCGATGAAGAAACAAGACAAATGTCCGACGAAGAAACAAAGCAAATGTCCGAAGAAGAAAGGAGATAATGATGACAACTCAGCGAGTCGTCGTCCAGAAGCTAAGCCGAGTTCCCCGCCTCGTATTGAGAGTGCACAGAATAACACAATCTATTATTGGCTACACCAGTGACTGCCATGATTCATCACTCAATGACCTCCGTCCTCCATGAACGCGGGCCTGGGGGTGACAGGTGGAGCCGTCTGTCACCCTAGCAGGAGTAGGCTCGGGCTGCAGCGCAATACGCGCCTCCTGCTGAGCTGTCCAGGGGTAAGATGGGGACATTCTGGTTTCCACACCCAAGTGGACCTCGAAATCCTCCTGTTCTCGCGTGTTATGTTAGTTGGTTCGATTTTGACATAGACACGACTTCATCGCTAGCCGCGGTGAAGAGGTATCCGTTAGGGGATTGGTAGTATCGTGTTAAAGTGTTCTATCAGTGGACTACGTGACACTGCAGTATTATAATCTAGATAGTCCATCATCAACTTGCCTAGGACCCCGATTTTGCTAATTGTCAACCACTGTCATACCACTGACACTGCAAAAAAGTCATTAAATATAAGACTTTAATAGCGTGCCAGTAAAGTCTAAATTGGAATGGCATTTTTTAAATTTAGCAGAATCGAGATCTTGGAGTGAAGTGAACCTTGTGGAAGCAGGAAATATGACAAATAATTGTAACAGACAGGATGTGGACTCAGCAATTATTGATCTACATCTCAAGAGGCACGCGTATGGCACATCTACACGTAGACAGAGTCATCCGTAGATGTCATCGGCAGACACATCCGCCGACGTGCTGGGCAGCTTGCTCGACTGTGGTAAATTTATTATAATTTGTTTAGTTTAGCAAACTAATTGCTTTAAAAATTATCTCAATTAAATTTATTTAACGTTAAAAACCTACCACAAACGCCCCGTCCACACGTAGGCGGACGCGTCCGCCGACGTGTCATCCGCAGACGAATCTGTCTACGTGTAGAGGAACCTTTAGGCAGTTGGATAATCCCTATGGTACCCATACTATTTTTCATTAAGTTGTATTGCATTTAATTTATAAAAGATATGTATTATATAATGTAAGGTAGTTTAAAATAATAATTACTTGATATATTTTGTTTCATTTATTTCGTTTGATTTCGTTTATTTGATCTTATAGACAGACTGATAACACGATTTAGTGCTATGTATAATATTATAATGTAAAAGATTTTTAAACGTGTTCTAATTTTAGTTTTTATTTTTTCTTTTATTTTTAGTTTTTTAAGTTAATTTTGTACTTAAACGTATATAAGAACAATATTTCATCTTTCCATTATGTTGTCAGTTACCTTATACTAACTTGAAATAAAAAGCTTTTTAAATAAATAAATAAAAATATGACAATTAAGATCTACTTTTTCTGTTAATTGTCACCCACTGTCATACATACATATAAATTTTAGACTTTACCGACATAGCCTTAGAGTCTAAAATTAAATGAAAAAGAATTCAAACATTTTACAGTTCACCAAGACATGTCATATTTATGCTTACAAATCAACGTAAAAAAATGTGCCGAACTCACACACACACATTTTTAATTCATCTACACTTTTGGTGTATTAACTTTAGAGTAATAGTTCGTGCAGTGTCTACGATGTAAACATACGATGGCATTTTCGTTATTTTTTTAAGTCACTGATGCTTCCGCTCAACGTCCGACCGGCGCCGCTCGGCACGCGGTACTAGAGGCAAACGTTCCAATTGACTCGTTTTCGGATCTTCACGATTTTCGCGCAATAACATAAATATCTACTTCTTTTTATATATCTTTGCAGTTCACTCAATAAGATGCCAATTAATTTCAGACTTTAACATGTAGCGCATATGTTTGGTATTTAAGGACTGTATGAAACGTTTGGGTCAAACAGCCGATGCACTGACTTGCAGACGAAGTTGGGTTCAATTGATGGCAGTCAGGTGCCTTTCTTTTATACAGCTTAGTTGTCAGACAAGCACACAGCCCACCTGATGGAAAGTGGATAGCCTATGAACGTATGCAATACCAGGGGCGTCATACTGCCGACCCCGCAAGAACCTTCTAATGCCCATCTTGAAGAACCCCATACTTCTTCTTCCTCCTAGCGTTAATTTCCAGTCGCATCCGAAGCTTTCAGCTCGGAGTCTGGGGTCCGCTTTTACCAGTCATAGCTACAGATTTGGCTAAACCTCGATATTTTCCGTGAAGCGATTGCCATCTGACCTCCACGACCCAATGTTAACATTAGGCGATATCGAATCTTTGCAGCTAGACCGTTGTTTTTGGACTTTTTAGGGCACCAACTACCCGTAACGACTGCCATAGATGTTCTTATGGCAACCGGGACCGACGGCTTAACGTGCTCTCCGAAGCACGACCAGACCAATGCAAATACCCATATTTAATGCACACAAATATTTGCACTGAGCGGGGATCGAACCCGCGCCTCCTGCGTAGCGGCCGCGTTCACTACCGCTACGCCACGGAGGCTGTCAAACCCCATACTGTAGTCGCTTGGAAAAACCACGGCAGGGAGTTCATTACACAGTTTAAGCGTGGGGGGGGGGGGGGTGGGGGGGGATGAAGTTCCTTTCATACCTGACTGTGCGGACTGTTTCCAGTCGTAACGTGTGGGGATGGACTCCCTAGGCCCCGAATCAGATTAGCATCGAAAAATCGGTATTTTGCGAAACCGTTTTTCTTTTTAACTATAAAACCTAAAGATCTGGAATTTACATCCCTGCATACTACAGGATATACAGAGTAACTTCACCTTTTCATAAATTCAATAAAAAAGAAAGAAATAGTTGAAAAGAGGCTCTGAACATCACTCTACTCTTTCTTATGAAACCAAATATTTTCTACAATATGTATCCAAATAATCTAAAATTTCAGATATAATGTTAAATGAGTGTATTAGCATGACGTGACTTTCTTAGTTTGTAATCGTCCCTATAAAATTATCTATTAAAATTAGTTTTACTGATTTTTACGGCTGAAAAACGAGCGAATGACCTTGAGCATTTGTATGGTCAAAGTCATTCGCGTATGTTAATCGGTATCACCTTAAGGCGGCCACCCACTAACAGCCCGCCTGCAGTTTTTGGTCCTATCGGGCGGCCTGCAGTCCTTATTTCATCAATGTCATCATAATTTTATTACCTCAGACTAAAATAATAACATTATTTTATTCTTTTAGTCTGATGTTATTACGTGTAAAATGCCGTCGGCCATAGACTGTCCGGCCTTTAACTGTCTTTGCTGACCGGAATCGTCAAGCGGCCACACACATATTAGCCGTCAGTCCAAAATAGTGTACGAAACTGTAAGTGTGTGGGCTATTGCGATGAACTGACAGACCGATATCATCCGGATATCGTTCGATAAACTGTTAGTGGGTGACCGCCTTTAGAATGTAGCCGCTACTCAAATAACCTTCGTCATCTGAGTCGCCTGCACAGCTCCCGGGCTCTGCAATCGGGAGGTTTTCCACTTGATTACACGAGTTTTTTTGTCCATCAATTAGTTTGCGACCCGCTAGACGGTAAAAAGCTGAGGTGCAGTCCAGGAGATAAAGACCACCATTTCTGATGCTACGGGTCAACACGTTCAATAGGTAATTCTATTTAAAACTATTTTCGTGAATTTCAATGAATGACGGTGGGGTTAGTCCGTGACCTAAAAGTCGCGCAGCGGGCTATGGAGCGAGCTATGCTTGGAGTCTCTGAAGGATAGAATTCGCAACGAGGTTATCCGACAAAGAACCAAAGTTACCGACATAGCTCGCAGAATAAGCAAGCTGAAGTGGCAGTGGGCTGGCCACATCTGCCGAATGACTGATGGCCGTTGGAGCAAACGAGTCCTAGAGTGGAGACCGCGTGAAGGTAAACGGAAGGTGGGACTCCCCCTAGCTAGGTGGAGTGATGACCTGCGAAAGGTGGCTGGGACGGACTGGATGCGGAAGGCGGAGGATCGACAAACGTGGCGCGTATTGGGAGAGGCCTATGTCCAGCAGTGGACTGCAGTAGGCTAATAGATTGATTGATTGAATGAATTTGATTTTTTTGTTATTAATATATAGAACACGTCAATTTGTCTTCGCCTTGCCTGATGGTAAGCCGAGGGCAAAATTATAACATTTTTAAACACATTTAAAACAAAATTAGAAAATATACAAAATAATAGGTTAAAATTAAATAATGTCAATAAAATTAAATGATGTCCATAAATAATCGAAATAAAGTTAACATTTACAAGAATATAATGTAGTTTATTTCACTGTCAAGATTACAACATAATAACAAAATAAATATGTCACCTTAATACTAAATAAGTAAATAATAAATTATGTCAATATCAATGAAATAACCCGCCACTGATCGCGCGATTTTCGGGAATAAAATTAATGAATATTTAAAATCTAGCGCACTTGAATATTACGAATGTTCTAGAAAATGTGCCAGCAATATCAGTCTATACGAATATATAAAGAGTTCGTTTGTTTGTTTGAACGCGCTGGAACAATTATTTTTGTGTCAAATAGCCTGTTTATCGAGGAAGACAGCCACTACGTAGGAGGTGCGGGTTCGATTCCCGCTCAGTGCAAATATTTGTATACATAAATTGTATTAGCATTGTTCTGGTCGTGTCTCGAAGAGCACGTTAAGCCGTCGGTCCCGGTTGTCATACGAACATCTATTGGCAGTCGTTCCGGGTAGTTGGAGCCCTAAAAAGTCCAACAACTGGTCTCTGAAGCATTGCAGCTAGTTCATAATTTCGGCGATATTATATCGCCATTGGGTTCTGGAGGTCAGATGGCAGTCGCTTCACAAAAAATATCGAAGTTTAATCTTCTTGAAAATTTAAAATTTATTTAATTTTTTTTCAATTTTGAAAAATTTGAATTATAAGTTAAAAAAAAGGTAGGTATGCACCTTTTTTTAACTTATAATTCAAATTTTTCAAAATTGAAAAATTTGAAATAAATTTTGAGGTGTCCTATCATTTGAAAAAAAAAACAAATGACAAATTTTCATTTGATAAACAACGTTTGACAAAATTATACTTGATAAATGTATCATTTGACAAACTATTGTTTAATAAACTACTCATTAGACAAAATTATTTATTTGAAAAAAAAAATCATTATTGAGAAGGCTGCTCATTCCGACTTGGATAGATTAGGTTAGAAGGCTAATGCGGAGCGGAGCGGAGATCGCGGGTTCGAGTCCCGCCCGAGAATTGATTTCGCTTTTTCCAATTTATTATAATTTGTTTAGTCTAGCAAACGAATTGCTTTAAAATTATCTCAACCATGCAGAACTTTTGTCAAATGAACATTTTTAAAATAAAATTTTAGCAATCGAAATGTTTTCTAAGTTATCATTTGCGATACGTGTATTATGTCAAATGAATATTTTTAAAGTAATGTTTGTGAAATGAAAGTTTGTCAAATGATTAGTTTTTCAAACGTTGTTTGTCAAATGATGTTTTGTCATACGTTTTTTGTCAAACAAGGGTGAATCAAATTTTGAACATGTGATACGAGATATCGAAGTATGTCACGCGCGAAGTCGGGGCGGATGAGTAGTTCAATAAGTCTAGTAGGTACAAATAAAATCAAAAAACAAGGTGTCTTCATTGTGTTTAGTTCTACCTCTTGGACAGTAGATATTTTTGTCGCAAATACTATTTTGTTTATTACTCGCCGAGTACATTTGAATAATTATAATAATTGACTTCAGAAAGGAGGACTTTAAAAATTTCGACAAGTACTTATTAATTTATTTCAACTGTACAGGCTGGAGTGTCTCAAAGCGATTGTGAGAATAAGAGATTCAGGTAACAAACCATTAATTGTTTTAATATAATATCCAGTATTGATATTAAGATTAGGATACATGTTAGGGTTAATGAAAACATGAAATTAGTATTAATAATCATTCATTATTCACTTTCTGTGCTACTCTCACTTTCCATATATTATGAGAAACAAATAAAAATAATAATTTGTTGTCTCTAGCATTCGATACGGCCACATAATATGTTACTTAAATATCATTGAGTTGTGTAACATAGGAGAGTAATATGAGAGTGAAAAGCAACGCAAAATGTTACAAAAGTTAAATTCTGGCAAAGCTGACCATAAACGTAACGAGTAGAGATAAACTCCCCTTTTCGACTTCGACTCCCCTTTTTTCCCTTTCTTAATCGATTTGAACAGTTAGCATAGTAAATGCTTCAAAATTTCATTCAGTTGTTTGGGCGGAGTCATCAAAAATCAATGTTTAAAAATGATTGTAACATCATTCATTGATTCCGATAAGTTCGTATGAGTGTCGGTAGATGGCTTCACTCAGTTATAGAGGTGACTATGTCGATAAAATAGAAAAAACTAATCCCACATATAGATGTTTACCTCGTTCTATTAATAGAGGCATTTAGTGCCAAAGTATTGAGACTTCAGCATGAGTTCCAGGCATGGAGGGTTTTTTACTTATCCGGGTCCCACCTTTCCAAGTTTCAATGTATTAAACCTAAGAGTGAACTATATTATTCTAGCCGTTGATTTTGACAGAGCCGAAGTTAATCTACTGGATCTTTTTAAATATATGGAGTCTCCACTGACGTTTGCTATCGATATCTAGCTTTCTTCTAATATATAAAAATCAATGCCACTTTTCGTTGTTATTTTATAACTCAAGAACGGCTGAACCGATTTGGCTAATTTTAGTCTTGAAATATTGGTGTCCAGGGAAGGTTTAAAGATGAGAAAATAGGTGCAGCGGGAACGGGAAAAATATGGCGGTACGAAGTTCGCCGGGACAGCTAGTTAACTATAAAAGTATAAAACAAGTATAAAACCCTCCAGCAATCACACAAATCATAGGGAGACCGTATACCATTATTTTTTGACAGTATACGGCGTATACTGTCAAAAAATAATGATTTTTTGAAACTTATAAACCTGTTTTTATTACAGATAAAATAGTCCAGAATGGGTTTTCTTGAAGAGCGAGATCTGTCCGATGTGCCCACTATTCCCGAATTTTACAAAGGGAAGACGATTTTTATAACCGGAGGCACTGGTGAGTGAAATTCTAAGAAAAATTGCCAATTTTAAACTCATAATGACATGCATTGACAGCAGTCACCATTGGATTGTGGATGTCAATAATGGCGGTCGCTTCACGGAAAATATCGAGGTCTAGCCGAATCCACAGTTAAGACTGGTAAAGCGGACCCCAGACTCTGAGGTGCGTTTCGGATGCGACTGGGACGCTAGGATAAAGAAGAATGACGTGCTGGAAATAGAACAATAGGACTTAGGTTGCTCTATTCTACAATAATAATAATGCTTGCTTCAAAGGAATCGTGGTGTGGTGTAGCGTGGTGTGAACAATAGGTGTTATGATCGTCTTCGGCTGTGCATTGCAAAGTATACCACATCACTAGCCACTGTGCACTGGGTATATAATTGATATCAATTAATTAGCCTGTTGCAGTCCACTGCTGGACATAGGCCTCTCCCAATATGCGCCACTCCTGTTCATCCTCCGCCATCCGCATACAATTTGCCCCAGCTACCTTTTTTAGGGCGTCAGTCTATCTGGCTAGGGAGCATCCTACCTTCCGTTCGCCTTTTCGCGGTCTCCACTCTAGGATTCGTTTACTCCAACGGCCATCAGTCCTTCGACAGATGTAGCTAGCCCACTGCCTCTTCAACTTGCTCTACGTCGGATTACCTCGTTGCGAATTCTATCCTTCAAAGAACAGTCCTCGCCCCATAGCCCGCTGCGCCACTTTTAGGTTATGGACTAACCCCACTGTCAGTGTCCACGTTTCGGCACCGTAAGTCATAACAGGTTGGACGCAATGGTCAAAGACCTTTGTTTTCAGGCATTGCGGTAGGGGTGAAGAGAAGACCCGACGTAGTTCACCAATAATTTTATAACACTTGCCTAATGTTCCAGGTTTCATCGGTAAAGTTCTGATAGAGAAACTCTTGTACTCTTGCTCAGAATTAAACAGAATATATCTCCTTATAAGGAGAAAGAAGAACGAAAACCCCAAAGAAAGATTATGGAAACTACAAAATTCTGTGGTAAGTGAAAGAAGGATTTCCTTTTCTTATAGGTGCAGTCTTCAGAATACACCGGCAACAAACTAAGCAATTCTTTTTGTGGTCTATCTGCAAATTCTGTTAGTATACCTATTAATCGAATATGCTGGCCCACTGATTTGCGCGTTGTTCACGGGACGTGAAGATAACACTTTTTAGAGCTTTTTGTACCTCTAAAGATAACTCAAAAGATATAACTACTCAAAAGGTTTACAACGCCCTTCACGTGCAATATAATAACGCGTTCAGCAATGCAATTCTGTAAGCGCACAACGACGAGCACAACGTTACGACAGCCTTGATATAGATTGTGATTCGTCGATCTCCAGTGACGTCACCCAGTTTGAGCAATGACAATCACTATCAAGGTTGTCGCAGCTCATCGTTGTGCGCTTACAGAATTGCATTGCTGGGTGTTCTTGGAACTGCCGCGGTTCTGTAGCAGGAGGGGAGGGAAAGGGGGAAGGGGGGGCAACAGCATCATGGGGCCCTAGACAAAGTGACAAAAATGCCATGATGACGCCATGATATGTGAAATAATGTATTTCGAGGTACAAAGACTTAAATTTCATTTAAAAATAATAGTTATATTAATTACTAGCTGTTGCCCGCGGCTCCGCCCGCGTGGAATTCGGATTCCGTAAAAACTTTTCTTTCGTGCTAAAATTGCCTCGGATACCATCCCCGTCAGCCATCAGGAGTGCCATGTGGAATTCGGACCCACTAAACAGCATGCCGTCGCGGGTCTTCAGTTGCTGGAGTGTAAAATTGCCTAGGACATTTTCCGCAACCCCCGGCTGACCCTGGGCCATCTACAATTTTAAGATGGCCCTCTCAGAAGTGGGAAGCACGATGTCCCATCGATTTCCGGAAAGGGAGGAGACGGGCGTGAAGGGATGACAGCAGGCCGGACCTATAATCCTCACGTCCACGCTCGGTGACCAGCCCTTCCCTTTCCTGCTCTCTACTGGGCCTCCTCGTAGTCAGAGGGACATGTGGGAAGCCTTTGAGCAGCCCTCTATAGAGCTGTTCCCGTTGCTGTATGTATTTGCCGTAGGCGGTAGCGCCTCCCCTGGGTGAGGGGCGTTAATGCCTCCGTTACCCAGGATGCGTCACATGGAGGTTCCAATCCCGCATTCGGATCCCGTTACCGTTGCATCTTGTGTTCAGCTGACCTTCCCTGTCTTCGCTCGTGAAATACTTCGAACACCCGTGGTTGCACCCTTTTAGCCCATGCCCGTAATAATAATTAGTTTTCAAATAATGTATGGTAATTTACCGGATTTATTGACATTATAATTTCGTAATATCTTTTGAATAGAACGTCCGATTTCAATAATTCAAAAAGTAATCAACAGGTATTGAAACAATCTTAAATACCAAACGATTTATTTAGATAAGAATTAATATAAAGGTATAGATTCCGTGGTCTGACTTTGATCGGCATTTCGGCTTGAATTTATATCGTCGCGCGTTACTTTCATACTGCAATAGATTCTAAAATATTCATTATAATTATACAGTGTAAAGGGCAATTTTGATCTACATTAAATGTACAATGTATCTAACGTATTTAGTCAGATAAGGCTTCGAAAATGACACATATTTTTTTTATAATTTGTAAAAGATAAAAATGGTTATTGTGAGCTACCCTTATTAGATAGACATATGCTGTCGCGGACTTTTATGTAGACCCTTTTAAGTTATACATTTCTACAGTACATTATTTTGTTCTATCTTCAATAGTTTTCGCAGCGTACGCGATGTAAGGAATTTTTTAGGTCATTTTTTTACACCTTGGGTTACATTATTGAAGTTTTATCCAGTATCCCTATTTTTTTGAAAATTAATTATAGCCTATGTTAGTCAGTGATAGTGCAGCTTTCTAATGGTAAAAGAATTTTTAAAATCGGTTCAGTAGTTCTTGAGTTTACTCGAATACAAAAATACAAATCTAATATTAGTAAAGAATGTATGGAAATCTGCCCGATTTATTGACATTTATGCTCACTGCTCCGCTCCCTTTAGTAGTAGCGTGATGTTATATAGCCTATGTTACTCCCAGATAGTGTAGCTTTCTATAGGTGAAAGAATTATTGAAATCGGTCCAGTAGTTTCGGAGCCTATTCGTTACAAACAAAAAAACAAACAAACAAAAAAACAAATCTTTCCTCTTTATAATATTAGTATAGATTTATGTCAATTTCATACTACAATTAACAATTCCATTGGTGTTTTCGGCAATAGAATGTCACTTTGTCTAAGGCCCTTGAACATGATCGCGAGAAGCGATCGCCACGTAAACCATTGCTGTGCCATGGCGGGGGGGATGGCGCAGGAATGGCCTTTGTAAATTATTTTCAAAATTTTTGTACTTTTATTTTACTAACATAAACTAAGTAATACTAACAAATATTGAGCCTTCGTTGCTTGTAAATAAAGAAATTCATTAATTCATTCATTCATTAATGTAAATACAATAGGGAAATATTTTAATAGAATAGGTTAGTATAGCAAGTAGTTTAATACCAAGGTTGTCTGTCATCCAAATGTTTATTTATTATAATAATGTCACGAAAGGTTATGAGTTTTACGTGTAGCCTAATCTTGTAGTATTCTTTATTACATCATATCTTCTAAACCACTTCACAGATGTTAATTATTGATGTCTCAAATTAAAGGTTTTCATCGCCAAGTGTTTTCGGGTACATAAAATGTGAAAATAAAACTATAATAGGGAACTCTTGGCGTCACCCAGTGATAGACTTTTAGTGATAGACATTTTTAAGGTTTTACCCATGGATTTCGGGAAATTGCGGTGGTTATAGTAATAATGATAAGTTAAATAATGTATTTCGAGTTACAAAGACTCAAATTTCATAAAAAAAGTATAGCTATATTAATGATTTATGTCAATTTCATACTACAATTAGCGATTCCACTGGCGTTTTCTCCAGTAGAATGTCACTTTGTCTAAGGCCCCTGAGCTATATTCGCTTTTTTCAATCTTAATCGATTAGTTTCTTATCTGTTGCAATTTTTGTTTTCCAGTGCTTTAGTCGACTTCCACCTGGCGTTTTCAAGTCTAAAGTCTTTCTCGTATCCGGAGATGTCATGGAACCGCAACTTGGTGAGATGCTGTGATTATTTTTGTAGTTGAAACCTCCCAATTTCAGAAATCAGTATCCGGATTAGAACCAGAATATTTTAGGGCTTATTCCCGTGCGCTCCAAATCTATTGTTCTCTAAAATTCATATTTCATACATTGATTACCAGGAGCTCCAAGGATGTTTGTATTAAAATAATAAACAAAGCCACATTTACCACTTTCATTCCCTAGAGCTCCAAAATATTGTCGGTAGGTACTTTGAGATATTATTCCCAGCAGCTCCAAGAAAAAGCCAATTCTTCAATATAAAAATCGTTACCAAAGCTGCTCATTCCGACTTGGATAGATTAGCCTTCGTGGTTATTTTTTTTTTATAAAACCATGTTCACCGTTAACTAATAAAAAGGTAATATTATAGTATTAATTGTTTTAATTCTGCTAACCGTATACTTTGTTTTAGAGCTGTTGGGAACACAGTAGGTATTATATGAGTCTTTTTTAATTTAAGTAGTATAATTTGGAGTTCCTGGGAATTGATGTATAGAGATAATAGTAAGAGAGCTTGGATCATTAACTCCGGTACCATCAGCGTACTGAATGAGATGTACATCATTAGACGCGCCTTTAATTGGAGAACACGAAATGGCTATGCTGCAAAGTCAAAAACCTGGTGGTGATACCAAAAATCAATTTTGAAAATGCTAAAAAAATCGGTACCTAATATTGAAAGATTACCAATTTTCGTTTGTTCCTGGCAATAGAGGACATTTAGGACTATATGATAGTGCAGTGCTGCAAGCCTCCATAACTGGCCTTGTCAGAGGCAGCACCTTGCAAAGTGCCGCCTGAAAACAGGTATCTGGTACGATCGAATTACCAAATAAAACCGGGCTCATCTGAAAGATCATCAAATTCTGAGTATGAAAAACTGGTGCTGCAAATCTTAAACACTGGCGAAGGTGGTTGCAGCAGCGATTGAAGATCGCGAGTTGCGCGTCTCGGTTTGGTATTTCCACATTAGTACGATCGAGTTACCAAAAAAAACAGGGCTCATCTGAAAGATCATCAAATTCTGTGTAGGAAAAACCGGTGCTGCAAATCTTAAACACTGGCGAAGGTGGTTGCAGCAGCGATTGAAGATCGTGAGTTGCGCGACTCGGTTTGGTATTTTCACATTAGTACGATCGAGGTACCAAAAAAAAACAGGGCTCATCTGAAAGATCATCAAATTCTGCGTAAGAAAAACCAGTGCTGCAAATCTTAAACACTGGTGAAGGTGGTTGCAGCAGCGTGTGAAGATATCGCATTGCGCGACTCGATTTGGTAGGTATTTCCATATTAGTACGATCGAATTACCAAATAAAAGCGGGCTCATCTGAAAGATCATCAAATTCTGAGTATGAAAAACCGGTGCTGCAAATCTTAAACACTGGTGAAGGTAGTTGCAGCAGCGTTTGAAGATCGCGCGTCGCGCGACTCGGTTTGATTTTCATATTAGTACGATCGAATTTCCAAAAAACCAGTGTTTAAGATTTGCAGCACCGGTTTTTCCTACACAGAATTTGATGATCTTTCAGATGAGCCCTGTTTTTTTTTTGGTACCTCGATCGTACTAATGTGAAAATACCAAACCGAGTTGCGCAACTCGTGATCTTCAATCGCTGCTGCAACTACCTTCGCCAGTGTTTAAGATTTGCAGCACCGGTTTTTCCTACACAGAATTTGATGATCTTTCAGATGAGCCCTGTTTTTTTTTGGTAACTCGATCGTATAAATGTGAAAATACCAAACCGAGACGCGCAACTCGCGATCTTCAATCGCTGCTGCAACCACCTTCGCCAGTGTTTAAGATTTGCAGCACCAGTTTTTCATACTCAGAATTTGATGATCTTTCAGATGAGCCCGGTTTTATTTGGTAATTCGATCGTACCAGATACCTGTTTTCAGGCGGCACTTTGCAAGGTGCTGCCTCTGACAAGGCCAGTTATGGAGGCTTGCAGCACTGCACTATCATATAGTCCTAAATGTCCTCTATTGCCAGGAACAAACGAAAATTGGTAATCTTTCAATATTAGGTACCGATTTTTTTAGCATTTTCAAAATTGATTTTTGGTATCACCACCAGGTTTTTGACTTTGCAGCATAGCCATTTCGTGTTCTCCAATTAAAGGCGCTTCTTATGATGTACATCTCATTCAGTACGCTGATGGTACCGGAGTTAAAGATCCAAGCTCTCTTACTATAAGAAGTTATGAAGGAAAAAGCTTTCATAAGTTTTTGGAGCTCTTGGGAACGATTTTATAAAATAACAATAATATTTAATTTTAGTCTTGGAGCGCTTGGGAGCAAAATCGTGGAGCGGACGGGAATAAGCCTATTTTAGAATATATTTCTCAACGCTATCTATATTATCTGAATTAAGCAAAACTTGTATTGTAAGTTCTAGCTAGATCATTATCAATATCTTTACTTTAGTCCCGCCCCTCGATTCTACTCAAGCAAAACCACTGTCTTATCCCAGATACTGCAAAAAATGGCATTAAATTTTAGACTCTATTAATATAGATTTAAAGTCCAAAATTATTTTTTATTTTTATTAAACTTTTACATTCACTCTACAAAAAGTCATTTAAATTTAGACTTTAACCGCATTATTTTAAAGTTTAAAATCAGTTGGAATATTTCTGCAGTGTTTTGCCTTGGCAGAATCGAGGTCCAGCTTGCAACCGAGGTCTTCACGAGGGTAATTTTTTAAGTGAACATCAAATTCATATATATTTTTGTTATTAAAGGTTTATCTCCAAAAGACAGATCAATATTAGTCAACGAAGTCAATATCATATTTCACGTGGCAGCAAGTGTCAGGTAAGCCTTTGGTAGATTGGTTTCATATTCTGGACCCTGATTTTTTTTTTTTTAAGAATATTAGCAACCGAAATTACAAATATTTTTCTATAAGTACATCCGTCTTGGAGCGGCGGCGGTGGGAGCAATCTACCGGTACTCGTACGAACTATTGAAACCAATGAATGATTATTATCACAATTATTTTTAGGGTTCCGTAGCCAAATGGCAAAAACGGAACCCTTATAGATTGGTTTTTTCTTTTTTTTTTCTTATATAGGACACGTCAATTTGACTTTGCCTCGCCTGATGGTAAGCTGAAGGCAAAGTCTCTGAAAAGAGGGTCACCATTACAGACATGTACCATGTTACAATGGTGGCACTCAGCTTGACGGCCACATCAGATGCTTTTTCACGCCCCGCTTAAAGGACCCGGGACTATAGGAGGAGGGAAACACGTGAGCTGGTAAGGAATTCCAAGTCTTAATAGTGCGGCAAAAGAAGGAGTCGCCGAATCCCTTGGTTCTTGATGGAATATTTTGCACCGTATGCGGGTGGCATCTGAGTCCTGCAGGTGTTGTCCTATATAGGAAAGGAGAGGGTGGGATTACTTGGAAGAGCTCATCAGAACATTCACCATGGTAGAGACGGTAAAATACCGCCAAAGATGCCACATCTCTACGCAACTGCAAAGGCTCAAGGGTGTAAGTGATCTCAGGATTCCCAATAATGCGGACCGCACGTCGCTGCAACCTGTCGAGAGCATCTAGTAAGTACTTTGCGGAGCCATCCCAGAGATGCGAGCAGTATTCCACGCAAGAGCGAATTTGTGTCTTGTAGTCGTCATGTCTGTCCGTCCGTCTGTCTGTCTGTCTGTCCGTCCGTATGTCACAGCCACTTTTCTCCGAAACTGTAAGGCCTATGCTGTTGAAACTTGGTAAGAAGATGTATTCTATGAACCGCATAAAGAATTTTACACAAAAATAAAAAAAAAGCATTAAATTTTGGGGGTCCCCATACTTAGATCTGAAACTCATTTTTCATTAAGCCCATACGTGTGGGGTATCTATAGATAGGTCTTTAAAAATGCTATTGAGGTTTCTTACATAATTTTTGTTAATGTGTGTGTGCCCCCCTCTAACTTCTAAAATAAGAGAATGATAAATCTAAAAAAATATATGATGTAATTTGCCATGCAAACTACCACTAAAAATTGGTTCGAACGAGATCCAGTCAGTAGTTTTTTTTTAATACGTCTTAAACCACAATTTTCGCCTTTGCTACTACGGAACCCTTCATGGGCGAGTCCGACTCGCACTTGGGCGATTTTATTAAACATTGTATTTTAATAACTCTGCCCAAACAAGATTAGTGAATTAAATTTTAAAACATTAATTGTTCACTATTCAAATCGGATTGTCAGAGAAAGATCGCGGGTTCGAGTACCGCCTGAGCTTGATTCACTTTTTCTTATCTTAGTCGAATGACCATGTAAATCTCTAATCATACATTTTACATTTTTAGATTCGATGACACTTTAAAGTTTGCGGTGCAAATGAATTTGAGAGGTACAATTGAGACCCTGACTTTAGCGACAGAAGCTAAGGATCTGTGTGTAAGTATTTCGTGTTCGTAAACAATTGGAACATCTCAAATCTTGATTATTTTGAGTAAATTGGATAATAGGGATGGTGACAAGGTCGTCTGATTCTACCCAATACTGCTTAATAAGTATCTTAGTGTTTGCTGAAAAAAAAATGCATTACAAAATAAAATATTACCAACTAAACTGAAACTATGACTTTTTATTATTTTTAGTTCTCAAAGTAGGTTAAAATATCTAATTTATCCAAATTAATAACTTTCAAAATTCTTATTTTTCAGATGACTTTATATAATCTTCTAATAAATAAAAAAGAATCCGTAAATGTGTTGCTAAGCGCAAATCTCGAGAACGGCTGAACCGATTTCCCTAATACTTTTTTTAGAATATTCCTTGAATTACGAGGATGGTTCTTACGGAGAGAAAATTAAAAAATAAAATAAAGAATCGACTGTTAGGCGGTACGAAGTTCGCGGGGTCAGCTAGTAACTATATAATCGTAAGCGCAATGCGGTCCGAGTTAAATGCGATATTCTCTTGAACTCCATGCCTTTGCGCTACGCGCTACAAAAGCATGACCTCACGCTCTTGTAACGATTTTGTATAGAGCCGGCGTCTCCGGGTGGCTCGAGAAATTGAATTCTCAAAATCAAATATTTTCAAAACTATTTGTTGTAATAAACTATCACTTTAGTAAATCATTATAATATTATTATAAACTGGCCATTTTTCGGTTTTTCTTTCAGTAACCGCTTACCTTTTGTGCGTGTGTTTGTCACACCTTCTAAACGGCTGAACAGATTTAGTTGATTTTTTTCCTGTAGAATTCAGTGTGTATCTATATAGTTTGAAAATATCATAGGTGGCTCTGCTGTCGATATGTGCACTAGTTTTCATACCGGATATATTTTCCGGACAGAACAACGTCTGCTGGGTCTGCTAGTAAAAATATGATTCCGAATGTGACCGCATACGACAACTACAGACGCACAGCAGATACGCGTAATTCATTGCGGCTTCTCAATGGTCCCTTTTATCCGTATCGGAGTTTAACAAGTAATGGGTACGCTGCATGTTTATTTATTCGTTCCAGGCGTTTGTTCATGTGTCAACTTCCTACTCCAACACTAACCGGGACCCCATAGAGGAAGTCCTGTACCCTCCCCTGGCTGATTGGAGAGACACCCTGGCCGTTTGTAAAACTATTGATGATTACACGTTGAAAATTTTGACACCTAAGTGAGTACATTATTACCTATTATAATGATCTTTATAAGCATCTTCTTCTTCATCTTAGCGTTAGTCAAAAGGAGACGGATACCTACTCTTCCATACATTCGTGGGCCTGATTGACAGAAAATGGAGCTGTCAGCTGTCACAGCTTAAAAATACAGTTGATAAACACAAGAAATAATTAATCGATTACGGGAATCGATTCAGAATTTATTTTTATTACACTATTATTTGGTATTTTAAATGGTTATTATTATTATTATGATTAAGTTTTGTTCACTCTGATTGATATCTGATCTCGCAATATTGTTTAAATAATTTTTAGTAATCGATATTTTATTTTGCTAGTGAAATAAATTTAGTTTTAAGATTTCTCGTCTTCAAGATTTTCAATTGAGCTGGTTTTTTAATATTTTGAAATAGAAAAAAATACCGCTTTTTTAAGTCATATCTCAACTCATTACAATTTTAGCCCAGAAGTCCCCGTCTCCTTTCATCCGAAGCTTTCACCTCGGAGTCTAGGACCCGCTTTACCAGACTAATTGCGGAATTCGGATAAACGCTAGGATGAAGAAGAAGAAAGTTATGATCATCATTTTCTGAGCCTTTTTCAACTGAGGAACTTCATACCTCGCACACTCAAGCTGTGGAATGAACTCCCCGCGATGGTTTTCCCAAGCGACTACAACATGAGGTTCTTCAAGAATGGCATTAGAAGGTTTCTTCAGGGTCGGCAGCACAAGTGTGACGCCCCTGGTGTTGCATACGTCCATAGGCCACGGTAACCATTTTCCATCAGGTGGGCCGTGAGCTTGTCTGCCAACTAAGTGGTATAAAAAAAAACTCTGTTGGGGTCGGTTTTCCAGTCTCACTTTGAAGCAGCTGAACTTCGAAACTTTCCGTGAAGCGTTTACCATCTGATCTTCGGAATATATTGAAGTTCTGTAGTTAGACTAGTTGGATTTTTAGGGCCTCAACGACGACTGCCATAGATGTCATTTGCCAATCATAAACTCAACGAAAAGTAATGGCTGCCGCCTGCTATCAAACTTGTTTCAATTTTTTAGACAGCAGTCGGGTTTTTTATTTTTAATATTTTATTTTTTTATTTGATAAACATACTTAGTAATTATAAACTATTGTATAAATTTATTGTAATACATACGTGTCCTACATAAAAAACGACGACCGATCCGTAGTCACACCAAATTGCCACACTGGTGTGACATTTAGGTATTTATCCGTAGTCACACTGTGTGACTATGGATAATTTTTATTTACGACAACCTGTTACTTTTGTGTGCTTCTGCGTGTGCGTGTGCGTGTGCATGTGCATTTAGTTAGTCTAGTTGTACCTATTTTAAATCCACAGTACATATCTGTGTATCTGTTACGGGCAACGTGATTAACTGGCCCGTATTAATAAGGGCCGAGTATTATGAATATTGCCCAAGAGCATCGGGCTTTTTGACAAATTTTAGTATTTTAATTACTTAGACTGGTCGATGTTAAAACGCCCGACAGCCCGTGATCCATTTAAAAAATCAACAAAAAAAAAATGAGCAGCTTTCTCAATAAATCTATCACTAACTGTCTGTTTTTCAACAAACATGTTTTAAAAATAATCAATTTGTAAAATGTTATCTTATAAGTATCGACTTTTAACGATAATAAAGAAAAACACTACATTTCATTTGTTTTATTAATTATTTTGCCCAAAACGCATTTGCCCTTATTCATACTGACCAACTGGGATAAGTGATTAGGCATGAAATTTTATCAAATTACCTATGTGAGATGGGCATTATGTATAAAGGCCGGTCACTATTCATATGACCAGATTTCTCAAGTTGCCCGTAACATATCCATAATATTTGGTAGCGTATATATAATTTTTTTTTCACAGGTACTTGGGAGAGATGCCTAACACTTATACCTTCACCAAGCAGTTGGCTGAACACGTGGTCAGCGAGCACAGAGGACAACTACCTATCGTAATAGTTAGACCGTCTATAGGTAAGGCTTCATTTAGACTAGGAGAGTTTTTCGCCCGCATGATACGATTATCGAAGGAACAGAAAAATTTGCTTTGTCTAAACATTCTTCCTCTTAACGTTAATTCCCAGTCGCATCCGAAGCTTTCAGCTCGGAGTCTGGGGTCCGCTTTACCCTTAGAGTATCAGGCTTTACCAGTTTAACTACGGATTTGGCTAGACCTCGATATTTTCCGTGAAGCGATTGTCATCTGACATCCACAACCCAATCTTAACAATAGGCGATATCGAAGCTTTGCAGCTAGACCGTTGTTTTTGGATTTTTTAGGGCTCCAACTACCCGTAACGACTGCCATAAATGTTCTTATGGCAACCGGGACCGACGGCTTCACGTGCTCTCCGAGGCACGAGTAGACCAATGCAAATACTCATATTTCATGCACACAAATATTTGCACTGAGCGGGGATCGAACTTGCGCCTCCTGCGTAGCGGCCGCGTTCACTACCGCTACGCCACGGAGGCTGTCAACTTCGTCTAAAAACATTCACAGAAACAATAGCCGCTCGCTCGTCCACGCCTGGCGAGAATTGCCTCGCAATTTGACATTGGGTAGTATCCGTCAGGCAAGAATTTAGTGTTTGCCTGTATGTAAATACTTTATTACGATAATGGTATGGCAATTATCTAGTAATAGTCACGTACGAATTTTCGGACCGAGCCATGCGAGAAACTCTCCCGGTTTATATGACACTTTAGTGGGTATTTATTGTATTTACCATTTATCGAACTTATGACTCTCGAAGTTTAGTTACGGACCCCCACCCGGCGTGCGTTAATTATTTTACCTAGACATATATGAATAGAGGAATTGGGGAGATTTTTGTGTCTTAACCGGGGTTCGAGTCCAGGATATTGACTTTATCGATTTAAATATATATATACAGGGTGTCCCAAAATTCAAGGATAAGCCGGTAACAGAGGGTGGCCCTACTTATGGCTGCTCTGAAAAAAAAAAGAAAAAAAATGTATCTCTATTTTTTTTTTAATTATTTAAACTTTTTTAAAATCTTTGGAATTTCGGTACCCCTAATGATATTTTCAACTACCAGGTCCACAATTTTGCAAATATTTCTGAACTCTTTTCTGTATTAGCAAGCTAAGAAGCATGCCTATCCACCAACACCCTGAAAAATTATAGAATATTTGTAGTTATTTTACAAAAATAAGTCAAAATATTTTTTTGTCGCCAAATTTTCATATATTTTTACTTTCGACCCACTTTATCTTATCTCGGTGAAAAAAAAAAGTATGGACACCACTATGGCATTCTTTTTCAAAAATTGGCGCAACTATCCAAGATTTCAAAATGGTATAATTTAGGTATGATACTATAATGAAATACTAAAAAAATTTTTTTTTTGTAAATAAGAATCACATTTAATACATTGCTCTTATTGAAAATCACCAGATTTACTTTGTACACAATGCATTCATCCTCAATAAAAAATCATTGACGGGACTTGTGACAAAGTGGTAACTGAGTAGGTTATCACATTACGAGGTTAAGCAACATAAGCCAGGGTGGTTTTCGGATGGATGACCATTCTTAAGACATTAAGACACCTCCGTCCTCTGTTTCTCAGAGAGTACGTTAGGTCGTAGATCCCGGTGGCCATATGAGTATCTATGACAGTTAGTCGGACCCCTAAAAGTCCAACAACTGGACTCACTACATAACTTTGATATAGCCAGTGGGTTGTGAAGGTCAGGTGGCAGTCGCTTCACGGCAAATTTTGCATTTTTGCTGTTTCACAGTTAGCCGGGAAAGCCGAGGCTCAGAGTTTTATTGGAATTGTTTTAAGAACAATTAGGTTTCCGAAAGCAATTGCAACGCTGGACTAGTTTCATTCAAATATCAATGCGGCTACGGATTATATTTCTGACAAAAGAAATGCACGAAAAATAAAATGTATTAATGCCGGTGGCAAACAATTAAAAATGTAAAATAAAAAAAATATTAACAATAATGCAATAATTATAAAATTATACCATTATGTTTGTTTAATATTTTAACAGTATGGATTTTCATCCTCGGAACCTTTACAAAATACAGAGTCGGATTTTATGGTTAACTGTGAAACAGCAGAACCGCGAAATTTTCTTTGAAGCGACTGCCACCTGACCTCCACAACCCATTGGCGATATCAAAGTTATGTAGTGCGTCCAGTTGTTGGACTTTTAGGGGTCCGACTAACTGTCATAGATACTCATATGGCCACCGGGATCTACGACCTAACGTACTCTCTGAGAAACAGAGGACGGAGGTGTCTTAATGTCTTAAGAATGGTCATCCATCCGAAAACCACCCTGGCTTATGTTGCTTAACCTCGTAATGTGATAACCTACTCGGTTACCACTTTGTCACAAGTCCCGTCAATGATTTTTTAGTGAGGATGAATGCATTGTGTACAAAGTAAATCTGGTGATTTTCAATAAGAGCAATGTATTAAATGTGATTCTTATTTACAAAAAAAAATTTTTTTTAGTATTTCATTATAGTATCATACCTAAATTATACCATTTTGAAATCTTGGATAGTTGCGCCAATTTTTGAAAAAGAATGCCATAGTGGTGTCCATACTTTTTTTTTTCACCGAGATAAGATAAAGTGGGTCGAAAGTAAAAATGTATGAAAATTTGACGACTAAAAAATATTTTGACTTATTTTTGTAAAATAACTACAAATATCCTATAATTTTTCAGGGTGGTGATGAATAGCCATGCTTCTTAGCTTGCTAATACAGAAAAGAGTTCAAAAATAATTGCAAAATTATGGACCTGGTAGTTGAAAATATCATTAAGGGTACCGAATTTCGAGGGATTTTAAAAAAGTTCGAATAATTAAAAAAAAATAGAGATATATTTTTTTTCTTATTTTTTCCTGAGCAGCCATAAGCAGGGCCACCCCCTGTTGCCGGCTTATCCTTGAATTTTGGGACACCCTGTATATATATATATATTTAAATTAATTTTAATTATTTTATATTCATTTCAATTTCATATTCTAAATATATACAGATAAGCAAAACTAAATTAATAAATAAAAATATTTACAAGATCAAAAAAAAATAAAGGGAAAGGAAAAAGGGGTCAGGTGTCATTAATATGTTTGCTTAATAAATGTACTCACGCCTGTAGATCCTCGAAGGGGTTAGGCAGAGGGTATTATCACCCACATTTCGTTAACTATGATTTTCAGTTCCACGTTATATGGGGCGAGCCTTTTGCAATCAAGCGGGCACTTATTCATAGGCTGTGTGTTTACTGTCGGATGGAGAACAGCCCTATCCCTTAGTCGCCTTCTACGACACCCACAGGAAGAGATGGGGTGACCCTATTCTACTCCACCGGGAACCAACACGGCCATTGTATTATAGAACAGTAGTTGACCCCGCGAACTTCGTACAACCGATTTCGATTCGGAAGTCGATTCTTTGATTTATTATTTTTTTTTTTTCAATTTTCTCTGCGTAAGAACCATCCTCCTACTTCAAGGATTAGGCTGTTCGCGAGATTTGCGCTTAGCTAGCAACACATTCAGCGATTCATTTTTTTATATTACTAGCTGACCTCGTGAACTTCGTACCGCTTCATTTTTTTTTAATTTTTCTCTCCGTAAGAACCATCCTCGTAATTCAAGGAATATTTAAAAAAAGAATTAGCGAAATCGTTTCAGCTGTTCTCGAGATTTGCGCTTAGCAACACATTTTTAGGGATTCATTTTTATATTTTAGATAGATTATGTAATAATTACATGTATATTATTTCAGTTGTATCCAGTATGGCTGAACCTGTGCCTGGCTGGATAGAGACTTTTAATGGTCCTGTTGGAATTAGCGTAGCTTGTTCACAAGGTAATACATAGAGATAGTATAATTAGTCAACTTAAATCTATTTAAGTTTTAAAAAAATATTGGTGTAATAATTTATACATTACTAGCTGTCCGGGCGAACTTCGTATCGCCATATTGTTTCCAGGCCGCGTGAATTTTTGATCCCGTTCCCGCTGCACCTATTTTATCATCTTTAAACCTTCCCTGGACATCCACGAATATTTCAAGACTAAAATTAGCCAAATCGGTTTAGCCGTTCTTGAGTTTTAAGCTAACAACGAAAAGTGGCATTGATTTTTATGGTTCTCCCTTGTTTGGTATAACAACGTTTGGTCGAATGTTACTAATTCGAACAACGTTTGAGAAAATAATTGCTTTGCATAATATCGATTGACATAATTTTCATTTCATCGAATATTTATTTGCGATAACAACGTTTGCGCTATTGATCAAAAAGTATAATGCTCATTTCATGTAATGTTCAGTTGGTATTAATATGCATTTCATCGAATATTCAATTGGTATGTAGTGTTAGTTAGTTATATTGTAAAGTTAGTAATAATGTTAATGTAGTGTAGAAATTTATTTATCTGGCCCTCGGCGGCCACTGCCGCGGCACGCTCGCTTCGCTCGCTCGCCTCGTGCTTGTTGTGGTCACAGTTCTAACCTAACCTAACCCTGCCGATTTTCGTGATGTAAGAAAACCACTAAGAGTATGTTTCATGAAAAACAATACAAGTAAAATTGAAAAACTCTCAGTGCAATCGGCAGGGTTAGGTTAGGTTAGAACTGTGACCACACCACAACCAGATAAAGAACAAAATATGAAAAAAACAATGAAACCACCGTCAGTTTATTGACAATGAAAGGAAACTAATTATTACTAAACCGAATATTCGGTATGATCTCTCGACTAAATCATTATTAGTCTAATGAAGCATTAGTTTAAATAAAATTAGTGCAAACGAAAATTCGATGAAATGATATTATTCCAACTAAATAATTATGCTAAATAAAATTCTACCAATTAAATATTCGGTCAAATGAATAATTATGTGAAATGACTTTATTGTAACTGAAATTAGTTCAAGTGATATTCGACCAAACGTTGTTATACCAAACAAGGGAGAACCGATTTTATATTATAGATACGGTATATAAAGTACTTATAGTTATGTTATGTGTAGTGTTTAAATGGGCTAGCAGATGATGTAAATAATAGCCGTGTTCCCTGTATGGTTTGAGAACTATTACGAACGAATACGCGGTGCACCCTGAGCAACTGAGATGGCAGCAACTGAGTTGAAGCGAAGACGCTGCCACCCTATGGTCAATCAGCTAATCCTTAAAACATTATTAATAAAACATTTTCAGATATGAGATCCCCAGTATCCAAATCACCCTAAAATAACAAAGAATCACGATACAATCCATATGTACCTACTTAAATACATTATCTTGTAGGTATAATGAGAAGTGTACCTTCAAAGCCAGATCTTGCGAGTGACTACATACCCGTTGACTCTTGCGTGAGGCACATCACTGCAGCGGCGTGGATAAGGGGCACAAAAAAGTATGAAACTATTTAAGTTTATTTGTTACAAAATTATTACACTTCTCTACCATTGTGAATGTTCTGATGAGCTCTTCCAATTAATCCCACCCTCTCCTTTCCTATATAGGACAACACGTGCAGGGCTTAGATGCTACCGGTTCTCCCTTGTTTGGTATAACAACGTTTGGTCGAATATCACTTGAACTAATTTCAGTTACAATAAAGTCATTTCACATAATTATTCATTTGACCGAATATATATAATTGGTAGAATTTTATTTAGCATAATTATTTAGTTGGAATAATATCATTTCACCGAATTTTCATTTGCACTAATTTTATTTAAACTAATGCTTCATTAGACTAATAATGATTTAGTCGAGAGATTATACCGAATACTCGGTTTAGTAATAATTAGTTTCCTTTCATTGTCAACAAACTGAAGGTGGTTTCATTGTTTTTTCATATTTTGTTTTTTTTATCTGGTTTCTTGTTGTAGTCACAGTTCTAACCTAACCTAACCCTGCCGATTGCACTGAGAGTTTTTCAATTTTACTTGTATTGTTTTTCATGAAACATACTCTTAGTGGTTTTCTTTCATCACGGAAATGCACCTACTTTTTATTCTCTGCACCACCTATTAGGTTGACTGGTAGAGAATGCCTATGGCATTAAGTCCGCCTATGTACATAGGTGCATGAAGTTCTAATAAATAAATAAAAATAAACATTATACCAATTGAATATTCGATGAAATACATATTAATACCAACTGAATATTACATGAAATGAGCATTATACTTTTTGATCAATAGCGCAAACGTTGTTATCGCAAATAAATATTCGATGAAATGAAAATTATGTCAATCGATACTATGCAAAGCAATTATTTTCTCAAACGTTGTTCGAATTAGTAACATTCGACCAAACGTTGTTATACCAAACAAGCGAGAACCGATGCTACCCACATTATGGTGCAGAATATTTCATCAAGATCCAAACGGTTCGGCGACTCCTTCTTCTGCCGCAACATTAAGTCTTGGAATTCCTTACCAGTTCACGTGTTTCCCTCTTCTTACAGTCCCGGGTCCTTTAAGCGGGGCGTGAAAAAGCATCTGATGAGGCCGTCAAGCTGAGTGCCACCATTGTAACATGATACGTGTCTGTAATGGTGACCCTCTTTTCAGAGACTTTGCCTTCAGCTCACCATCAGGCGAGGCGAAGTCAAATTGACGTGTCCTATATAAAAAAAAAGTTACATAATAATTGACCAAGCAAGCGAAGCGAGCGACAGCCTTCGTTTGAGCAAGGTGACAGTTTTTGCTTTTGTCCGTATTCAAGTCAGTCGGTCATGTTCCTTGATTTAATACTCAACTTTAGTCGAGAGCGTCCTTTGATAGTAGGGGAAAAGGGGAAGAAAGGGGGGAAGAAAAAGGGGGTAAGTTTACTGTCGCGTTATATGTATATGGACGGTACTTGATGATTTTTAGCAGAAACATCAAGGAAATTATTCTTTACAGGTTGTTGTGAAAAAAATCGTGCCTCGTAAATGTGAACTTTGTTATAAAAAAAAGCAAAATGAGAAAAAATTAGGGAATTCGTCATTCTTGGGCAAACATCCAGTGTTGTTTAAAATAAAAATATACGTGTCATGTTTTCAAGACATTTGATTAAAGGGTGCCAGAAACTTGACTTTGTTGACATCATCAGTAGGAACGGCGCCAGTGGTCACGATAGGGAATATCTTATCCCGTTTGTCACCACTGGCGACATATGGGATTTTTTTCCCATTTATCATCAGTAGGAACGGCGCCAGTGGTGATGACTGGGAATAACCGACCTTAAAGGCTCGGTGAAATCAACGCGTTCAGCTCGCATCCGCGGTGGCATGCGCGGTGGCGATCAGTTGCTGGCCAATCGGAGGCCAC
This sequence comes from Eilema depressum, assembly GCA_914767945.1. Classification (NCBI taxonomy): domain Eukaryota; kingdom Metazoa; phylum Arthropoda; class Insecta; order Lepidoptera; family Erebidae; genus Eilema; species Eilema depressum. The sequence goes on along the minus strand of OU612041.1, from coordinate 6,259,724 downwards.
CGCTGCGGTCTGCCATTGGCCAGCAACTGATCGCCACCGCGGACGCAAGCTGATCGCGTTGGTTTGACCGAGCCTTTAGTTATTGGCTTTTTTACTAAATGAAGCTCGAATAAATAAACAGACAGCCTCCGTGGCGTAGCGGTAGTGAACGCGGCCGCTACGCAGGAGGCGCGGGTTCGATCCCCGCTCAGTGCAAATATTTGTGTGAATGAAATATGAGTATTTGCATTGGTCTGGTCGTGCCTCGGAGAGCACGTTAAGCCGTCGGTCCCGGTTGCCATGAGAACATCTATGGCAGTCGTTACGGGTAGTCGGACTGTCGGAGCCCTCAAAAATCCAAAAACAACGGTCTAACTGCAAAACTTCGATATCGCCTAATGTTAACATTGGGTTGTGGAGGTCAGATGACAATCGCTTCACGGAAAATATCGAGGTCTAGCCAAATCCGTGGTTAAGACTGGTAAAAGCGGACCCCAGACTCCGAGCTGAAAGCTTCGGATGCGACTGGGAATTAACGCTAAGAGGAAGAAGAAGCTCGAATAAATAAAATAAAAATAATATGTAACAATTTTCATTTTTTTAACTAATTTTACAACTGCTCCTTCCTTGCTATCGGCTTAGTGATTCTTTTAAAGGGGAAGGTTTACGCTTCTAAAATAAAGAATTTGAATTTCCAGGAAAGAACCAACAGATGATATTCCTATTTATAACTGCTGTGCTGCCAATTTATTTATTGTTCGAATGGATAATTTCCTGGAGACGGGGCAAGTTGCCAGTGCAAAAATACCACTCGATAACCAACTCTGGCATATTGGTGGTATACAGATCACCAGCAATGAAACGCTGCACTACTTTAAGGTAAGAGGTTAATTATCATGTTTTACCCACGATGAAACGGAGACGATATAATTATGTATTATGCGCTTGAAGCGACAGGGCCGGTCGCAGCTTAAAGTTTTGGTTTGGGGGGGTGGGGGGTTAGTCCCCTGTGACCCCCCCCCCCTCGGACCGTGCCTGGAGCGAGACGATGTTTGTTTGTGCAAATATAATTTATGTTGTCATTTTTCTCCAAAACTACTAGTCCGATTTTTAGCTACCAAAACGTTTCAGTCAACTTAAACGTCATTTAGAAGGGGAGAGATTGTCGCCTGCAATATACGATTGTCAAAAGGACAGAAAAACTTGCTTCGTCTAAATATTCGCAGTAACAATTGCCACTGGCTCGCCTCGGCGAGAATTGCCTCGCAACTGAATATTGATAGTGTCCGTCTAAAGTTCTAAACAGAATTTCCAAGCAATAATCTTACTTTAACATAGGCGATATAAATGTCACTTATGAATCTCGTATGATATAATCGTAGACGAGAATGTAGTGCTTGCCTGTGTTTTTTTTTTTATAAAACTTAGGTGGCAGACGAGCTGGACAAGCACACAGCCTTGATGGAAAGTGGTTACCGTGGCCTATAGACATATGCAACATCAGGGGCGTCACATTCGCGCTGCCGCCCGGGAGGAACCTTCTAATGCCTATCTTGAAGAACCCCTTACTGTAGTCGCTTGGCAAAACCACGGCAGGGAGTTCATTCGGGGGATGAAATTCCTTTCAAATGACAAATCCCATTTGTCACCATTGGTGGTGTTGACAGTGGGGGCAACTGGGAATAGCCCCTGACTCGGGTGGGGACTTTTTCACGTCGTAATGTGTGGAGATAGACTCCCTGTCTGTGGCGAGAGGTATGATGATAGAATATGTAACCGTGGGCAACATGTTGAACAACTCGTCATTGTACAGGCGGTAAAACACACACAGCGATGCGAAGTCTCTTTGGAGGCGGAGCGGTTCTACACCGCCAGTGGTTGTGGGATTGTCAAAGATCCTCAGCGCCCGCCTTTGCACCGATTCGAAGCGGTTAAGGTGACAATCCGGTGCCCCGGCAAAAAGGTGACAGTAGTAGGTACTCCATGTGAGGCCGGATCTGCGACATAAAGAGGAGAAGTCTTTACCCCGCTGAGCCCTGTTGTACACTCCATGTTTTTTGGATGCCAGCTTGACCTTTTCCTCCAAGTATTTACGGTACTGGACATCGCTGGAGATGTCAACACCTACCTCGGGGAGATGCAGAGTCTTGTGTTCAGGAATAGTGGCACCAGTTCAGGAATACATACTTATGTCTGTGTGTAAACACTTTGATATGATAAATTCAACTTTATGCAAATTCAACTTTTTAGGATTCAACATTTTAGGAATTCAACTTTCTGTACCTGGAGGGATAATGGTATGACGATTATTACTTGTGATAGTCGCGTACGTTTTTGCGGACTGAAATGTGCGAGAACTCTCCCCTGACACCTTATAAAATTCTTCCTAAGATGACAACTTTCCAAAACTCTATTGCCTGGTTTTCTTTCAGGTCATCTTCTTGCAATTATTACCAGGCATCTTGGTGGATACAATCCTTTGGCTATCGGGCAAAAAACCTATGTAAGTACTTGGAAATATCTCAATAATAAGCGCTTTGTATATATAGTCAATAAATTAGCCTATCGCAGTCCACTGCTGGACATAGGCCTCTCCCAATGTTTGGAGGTTTTGGCCTACTGTTTCCACGCTGGCCAGACAGGTCGGTACAGGGTTTTATTTCAAGCTTTCCTACTCTCGCAGTGATATCGTCAACGTATTTTTCCGTTAGTCGCCACTTACGACATGCCACCTTTCGGATAAGATGGGGTGGTGATACTAATATTCTTTCTCCGTCACCACACGGATAATGTGTATCTAACTTTGTTTGCTTTACGATTATCTATATTTCCAGGTTGGTGAAAATCCAGCGCCGCATCTTTATAGCCACCCTGGCTTTACGACACTATTTGATGCAGCAATGGACATTCGACCACAAGAACTTCTTAGCCCTTCGCTCCTCATTGAAAGAAGAAGATAGAGATAGTTTTCATCCCCAGTTGGAAAACATTAATCTTTCGACATACTTATTGAATTGCATTTATGGTGCAAGGCAGTTCTTGTTGAATGAGAGAGATGAGGATATACCTCGGGCAAGGGTTCATGCTAAAAGGTACTTATGTACTTATTGCAGGCTTTCACTTAATTTACTTTTTTTGTGCGAATAATCCCCACAGATTACCTGTGGTATCCGTGGGGATTTTGTGCCGGTGGAGGAGGTTATGTCGGACTTGAACCGACTAAAACGCAAGCCGTCTGTGGGCCATTGGTTGCCGGATCATGTGAGATTACCGTGGACATATTATTATCTCTTCACCCATCACCCTCTGGTGCGGACCTGGCGGTGACGGGTCATGGGGGACGGAGGTCATTCTGCGACCTTCGACGCCCGAGTTCCCTCCGCTCATCACGGGCTGCGCGGTTTGCGATTCTCCTTCGCTCTGCCGTTTCCTTTACGAGTATTACGCAAATACGGCTGAGGCAAGAATGTCGCCTGTAGAGGACAGGTCCACTCCTGCAGGCAATGTGCAGGACAACGTAACACCAAATTTTCAGCATGTGAAATTGAAATCTCACCACGGATTCAGCCGTTGAGTCCGCTCGATCGTTCGAAATGTTCTTACAGCATATCCGTGCTGCTCATAGAATATTCACGTGTTCGTCTGAAGCTTCTCTAGAAGTGTGCACTCCTTGCGACTCCTTCTTCTGCCGCACCATCAAGTCTTGGAATTTCTTACTTAATTCCAGTTCACGTGTTTCCCTCCTCCTACAGTCCCGGGTCCTTTAAGCGGGGCGTGAAAAAGCATCTGATGAGGACGTCAAGCTGAGTGCCACAATTGTAACATGATACGTGTCTGTAATGGTGACCCTCTTTTTAGAGACTGCCTTCAGCTTACCATCAGGCGAGGTGAAGTCAAATTGACGTGTCCTATATAATATATATATATAAAAAAAATAAAAAAAGCAGGCAAGTGGCGGAGAGCACAACGTTGCGCCAACTTTGCTAGATTGCTATTGGTAGTACTGGATGACGTCACTGGAGATCGACCAATGACAATCTATAGCAAGGATGTCGCAACGTTGTGCGCTTACAAAAATTGCCGTGCTGGTCCCACGAGCTTCCCTCGAGCCCCTACTCCACCCCATCCCCAAGAACATTCAAAACATTCCATTGCAAAATGCTAAAATCTTAATTAAGAATGAACATTGTCTTCTTTCAGAATGATGATTTTGGACAAAATCTGTCATCTTGTGATCTACGGCGCTATTTTTTACTGGATGCTCCCGAAATTTTTCCAAAATTTCGACACATTGTTTTAGATATAAGCTTTTTCTTATATTATTAAATGAGAATCTATGAGTATGTATCATTTGAGTTTTTATTTAATCACCGCACTCGTCATAATATACTTATGAATTTATCAGCTTTGTCACTGAATAATCTGCAATAGGCACCTGGTAGTACTACAGGTTTAAAAAATCCGAAAAAATTCCACCCTGTATAGCTAAATACCGTTCGAAACGTTCCGAAAAAGTTCAGGGAAGTTCTTTATTAGTAAAGGAGACGGGGACTTCTGGGCCAAAATTGTAATGAGTTGAGATATGACTTAAAAAAAGCGCAATTTTTTTCTATTTCAAAATATTAAAAAACCAGCTCAATTGAAAGTCTGGAAGACGAGTAATCTTAAAACTAAGTTTATTCCACTAGCAAAATAAAATATCGATTACTAAAAAATATTTAAACAATATTGCGTATTAAAACACTTGCATCACAATTTGATATTAAATCAATCAGAGTGAACAAAACTTAATCATTATAATAATAATAACCATTTTAAATACCAAATAATAGTGTAATAAAAATAAATTCTGAATCGATTTCCGTTAATCGATTAATTTATTTCTTGTGTTTATCAACTGTATTTTTACGCTGTGACAGCTGACAGCTCCATTTTCAGTCAATCAGTTTATTTATTCAATCTTCAAAATTAATTATTTTATCGAAAAATTATATATTTACACGGCTTATGGGATATACAATTGTTTATAAAATATGTACAAAAGTATGCTATATCAGTATGCTGTATCAGTTTATTGGTTTAAATCCAATGATCAATTGACTTCTGCGTTTTGAGTATTTCCAGTTGATTTCTTGATTATATTCCCTTAACAGTGATTTCTCTTTACGGACTTCTCAGCTTGCTCCTGGTTACCTTAAAGTACAATGATAAACTTGTTTACTTGTTTGAGTTTTGCTCGGTATTTTGGATTTTGACATGGATCTCTGTGTGAATTGTGGCATAGAAAATGAAGTAAATAAGGTAATTATATTTCCACCTGCGCACTTCTTAGACAATACTTTAATTATTATTGAAGAAGAATAAAAGATAATTATTATTTAAAGTGTTTTTTTTTTACATAACATCCTTGTACTCCATATCTTTAAAATCTCTTTGTAAGTTTTCGTACATTATCCCTGAGTGAAATATAATACAGTACAATTTAAAAGTATTTTAAGATAAAAAAATGACCACTTTCTATTAAAACACCACAGAAATCACAGTTCTAAAATGTCAATTTCTTGCATAACCTCACTTTTACTAAATCTCTTATAACTCTGCTCTCAGATATCCAAAATCTGCAGAATTTTCAGGGATGGTTTAATAATTTATATGCTCTTAATCGATACCACCCTCATCTTATTGCATTTTTGGCCCAAGAATGTATGAAAGCCTCCCCATCTCCTTTGGATCACTTTAAACCATTTTCGTGAATGGCTGCTCAATTTCAAAATGACGCCAACTCAGAGTCCTTTAGCGGGAATGCGCACGCGTGTTCTTCGACACGCTTCCATTGACTAAGCGCCTTCGCTACGTTAAGCGGGTGCGGGTCGCGGATGTGCGCGCAGTGCATCCGCCTGTCCGTCGCGTGTGACAGGTATCCGCCTCACACAGCGCTGCTGTGCAATTCACTAACAAGCACAACGATGCGACAACGATGCGAGTCGCAACGATGTGCGCGATAGACACTGTCATTGGTCGATTTCCAATGACGTGATACAATCTGACCAATGACAATCTACGTTGCGCCTCGCATCGTTGTGCTCGCTTAGTGAATTGCAGTGCTGCTCTTGAAATAACATGAAACAAGCACGCGAAGCGGACGTCCGCGCCGTGCACCCGCTAAACACAGCGAAGGCGCTGAAGGTCGCGGTCGCGGGTCGTCCGTCACTGCTTGCGCCGACGACGTGAATGTGGGAAGCATTCAACCTCCTCATATACAACCTCTGTGGTGTGGAGGTTATGAACGCGACTGCTACGCAGGGGGCGCGTAGTCACTCTAAGCAAATAATTGTGGGTATGCATAAATACGTCTAGGTATTATAGGTACGTGCCTCGGAGAGCGTTAAGCCGTCGGTCCTTGTTGTCATACGAACATCTATCACATCTATGACAGTCGCTCCGGGTAATAGGAGCTCTAAAAAGTTCAATAACTGGTCTACCTGCAATACTTTGATATCCCCAGTGAGTTGTGGAGGCATACTCAGATTTCGCCAATAATGTTGTGGAGGACAGATGGTAGTCCCTTCACGGAAAATATCGAAGATAAGCCTAACCCGCAGTTTCGACTGGAAAAACGGACCCCAGATTCCGAGATGAAAGTTTTGGATGCGACTGAGATTAACGCTAGGATGATAAAGAATGTAGGTCAGAAAGAAACTGGTAGCCTCAAGGTAGCATTCGGATATCGGCAGTCGCGACTCAGTGGTTGTGACCGGCTGACGCCACCCGGCATCACTACTGTGCGGCGCTGCCTGATGCTTTCGGGAAAGCGGTGCCTGCCAACCGCAACTCTACAAGAAATTCGTCATTTTCATCTATAAACGTCGCCCTTTTGTGAAATTGCCCAAGGGTGCAGCACTGCCATACTGCAATGCAATTCTGTAAGCGCACAACGACGAGCACAATGTTGCGACGACCTTGATAGAGATTGTCATTGGTCGGACTGAGTGACGTCACTGGAGATCGATTGCATTGCTGCTCCCGGAGCCCCCGGCGCTGTACGGTCGCTTGCATCGGAAGCTATTGCTAAAGCGGTGCGGCACGACCAAGCTGCGGCTGCAGCGTCGTGGCTGCCGGGCTGCTACTGCCGTGATCGGAATCATACCTCATTATTATGGTTTAATGGAATAGCAGTAGAGGAAAATAGTAAGGAATGAGAAAGTAGGTTTTAAATTGTAATACATATTTTTTAATTTATTTATTTATTCGAAAAACAGAACAAAAAACCGTGTTATCCGTTTGTCTATGAGATAATCCATACATTATGCTATTTAATTTACAAAAGCCATTATTATTTTATTACTTAACCTAACCTAATTAATATTTTAATCTACCTAATATTATTTATCTTAAATCAATAAAATTAAATATTAAAAAGAACAATATAAATATAGTTCCCTTCCCAAAATTTCTAATGCCTCCCTTCCTAACCACTTTCGTCCGATCTCGATCCTACCCTTTCTATCCAAAGTGCTGGAGGCCTGTGTTCATAAACAGTTATCTGGTTTTATACATCGCAATGACATATTAAGTCCTCTACAATCAGGATTTAGGCCAGGACACAGCACTACCTCTGCACTCCTCAAGGTAACGGGTGACATCAGGGATGGTATGGAGAAGTCTATGACCACTGTAATGGTCTTAGTAGACTTTTCCAATGCATTTAATTGTGTCAGTCACGACATACTTTTGGCAATCCTAGCCCACATTAAAATCTCATACGCTGAACTGGATTGGTTCTCATCATATCTTCAGGGGCGCCAACAGTCAGTTTGTACCGACGATATGGCATCGAGGTGGTGCAGTCTTGACTCTGGCGTCCCTCTAGGCGGTATACTTTCTCCTCTTCTTTTCTCCATATTTATTAACTTCATAACCTCCGACCTTCAATGTGCGTATCACTTGTATGCTGATGACCTGCAGTTGTATAGTCAAGCCCCTGTGGATAACATCTCAGTGGCTGTCGATAGGGTAAACGCAGACTTGGGTTAGCATTGCTATTATAGGTATTTACAGATCGCCCTCTTACACAGACTTAGCCCCATTTTATCGCAGTCTTCAGACACTGATGTTTTCTCTGCAGTCGTTCGAAAATATTGCTGTAATGGGGGATATTAATCAACATCCAAAGTTTCGATATCTCTTATATGTTACAGCAAGTATTATGTTCTCGGTATTTTGTCGGAGTCTCGAATGCATCCTGTCCCGATTTTGCATGCAGCGAAGCAGTCCATCAGTGATCCACGGTTTTATGATACGACGTCGCCTACTAACTGTCTTTTGTGTTGTGTGATTCGCTACTATCTCTCCAATTATGGAGATAAGTTTGTCAGTGGCGGAATTTGCATCTGTTTCATTGAGAACTGTATCGAAATCAGTCTTGTCAATGTCATTTTTAATGGATGTATAATTAAGATGTGTTACTATCTTTTTGGAGCCTAAATACAAATGACTGTGTAACTTGAAGCATAGTACTACGGGTAAGTGATCCGTCACGTGAGTGTCCAGTACTATAACTGTTGCTGCTGCTTTAGCTTTTAGCATAACATGATCGAGGCAGTTTTCAAATCTGGTGGGAAATACATGCGCTGGTAGTAATCCAAGTGAAGCAGTCAACAACAGATAGTCGTACTCATTGCGATCTTTGTTATCTACCTCCTTAATATGTTGATATTCCTTAATATATGATCTTTGTTATCTACCTCCTTAATATGTTGATATTAAGGAGGTAGATAACAAAGATCGCAATGAGTACGACTATCTGTTGTTGACTGCTTCACTTGGATTACTACCAGCGCATGTATTTCCCACCAGATTTGAAAACTGCCTCGATCATGTTATGCTAAAAGCTAAAGCAGCAGCAACAGTTATAGTACTGGACACTCACGTGACGGATCACTTACCCGTAGTACTATGCTTCAAGTTACACAGTCATTTGTATTTAGGCTCCAAAAAGATAGTAACACATCTTAATTATACATCCATTAAAAATGACATTGACAAGACTGATTTCGATACAGTTCTCAATGAAACAGATGCAAATTCCGCCACTGACAAACTTATCTCCATAATTGGAGAGATAGTAGCGAATCACACAACACAAAAGACAGTTAGTAGGCGACGTCGTATCATAAAACCGTGGATCACTGATGGACTGCTTCGCTGCATGCAAAATCGGGACAGGATGCATTCGAGACTCCGACAAAATACCGAGAACATAATACTTGCTGTAACATATAAGAGATATCGAAACTTTTGTCATTCTCTACTCAAAAAGCTAAAACAACAGTATGAAAAAGAACAATTTAGCAAAGCACAAAACAGTCCAAAAGCAATGTGGGAAGTTGTTAATTCTATCTCAGGTAGAAAGAGACAGTCGCAGCCAGCAACGGAACTTTTAAAGCTGTCAGCTGATGCAAAATTGTCAGCTAACTCTGTCAACAGGTACTTTGTTAACATAGGGAAGGATCTTGCCTCAAAGCTCGTTCCACCCGATAACTCACCACGCCATGTCAGTGCCAATCCAACTCCATGCAACTCAATTGGGATACTACCGGTGAGTCAGGACCAAGTATTGCATATTATCGGCTCACTTCGAAGTACTTGTGCAACAGGCTGGGACAATATTCCGGCTCTGGTACTTAAACATTCGCAGAATGTCCTGTCGCTGCCGATTGCACATATTTGCAATGCCTCGATTTGCGCCGGTGTCTTCCCCAAGAGTTTAAAAAAAGCCATAGTAACTCCTATATATAAGAGTGGGAACAGAGAGCGTCTTACGAATTATAGACCTATTTCGGTACTCAGCGCGCTGTCTAAGATTCTGGAGAAAATACTCAATAAATGTTTAACTGAATACCTATCAAAATACAACATTCTTTCAGAAAACCAGTATGGATTTAGAACCGGGGTGTCAACGGAGGACGCTGTAACTAATTTAAGTATTGCAATAGCTAACAAATTAGATACCAAGTACAAGTGCTATGGCGTCTTCCTAGACATATCCAAAGCGTTCGATACGATCTCTGTCCCTATCCTAATATCAAAGCTCGAGCACATTGGGGTTCGTGGCTTAGCTTTAGATATTTTCAAAGATTATTTGACGGACCGTACACAGGCCACTAGAATAGATACAATGATAAGTGACGAGGAAGAGATTGAATACGGCGTCCCACAAGGGAGTATTCTAGGCCCTACGCTGTTCCTGATCTACTTGAATGACCTGTGTAAAATGAAGCTACGGAACTGTCAGATCTTTACCTATGCGGACGACACAGCATTGGTGATACATGGGAAAAATTGGACAGAAGCAAGGATGCAGGCTGAAAGTAACCTGAGGGAAGTGATGTCATGGTTATCATCTAATCTTTTAACTATAAACTTAGAAAAGACAAAATATGTACGTTTTTATCTGCCAAACTCGCGTAAACCCGCAGTCGAAACACTCTCACTTACTGCCCATAACTGTGTCAATGCGGCGGCATCGTGCTCATGTTCGCGCCTTACTAACGTAGCTAGTATAAAATATCTTGGTGTTCTAATTGATGAACAGCTGGATTGGCGACCTCAGATAGAAACTCTTTCCGGACGTATTAGAAGACTACTTTACATTTTCAAAAATCTCCGATCCTCTGCTGATCGATCAATAATGCATAAGGTTTACGTTGCATTATGCCAGTCTATCATAAGTTACTGCATTCCAGCATGGGGCGGGACATATAAGACCGTATTTTTAAAATTAGAGAGGGCCCAAAGAGCGCTACTTAAAGTAATGTACTTTAAACCGCGCCTTTACTCTACTACTGAGTTGTATAGGGAATGCCAGGTCCTAACAGTGCGACAACTGTTCATACACCGCACCATGCTCCGCCGACATATCCGGGCCCCCTTAAATCCGGAAACACTGGCAAGAAGACGTGGTGCACTTGTGTGCTCCCCCGTCCCCTGCAGAACATCTTTTGCAACCCGACAATGTGAAGCCCTGAGTACAAGGCTCTACAACAAAATCGGTAGAAAGGTCTCTTTATATAGATTAAATAAACATGATTTTAAAGAGAGGTTGGGCAATTGGTTACAATTATTGAGTTACGATGAAACAGAAACTCTTATGGCGATTGTCGAGTGAGATTGCTCGCTCAACAATCTTTATGAGCATTGGCGTTAACATCTAGTTTAAAAAAAGGTAGTGACCGTAATTATAGAAACGAATATTGAGTATAAATATATATATGTAGTATAAGTCCACAAGTATTGTCACCGTCGAATGTGTTGAAGTGTGTGTGAACTGATGTTTAAGACAATGCTACTAGACACTCAGAGAGGTGTTCCACCGAGTCCCAAGATACGAGCATGTCTCAGTTTGGGGCCGGTGAATCAATAAGAACGGGGCTTGCCAGTTGGAGGAACCGCGCTCGAACCCTGCCGCATTGCCCTGGGACCATTATAGCGCTCTAATTGCTTTTAACATCGTGCGTGCGATGCACACGCGTGACATCTGCTCGGTTTAGCTGGATCGCGGTTGGTCTCACTGGTAAAATCCGAACTTTATTTGCCTGTGTATAGTAATGAAACATATCTAAAAGCAATTACTAGAACTACTTGTATTACATACCATATTTTGTATGTTATTACCATGTGTTATACAGTCTAGCCTGACCTAGTAATAATTTATGTACTTTTTTTATGCCAATAAAGTTATTATTATTATTATTTTCTCTTTATTCATTTTTTTTTAAACCTATAAATTACATTTTTAAATACATCTAAAAGAAAAAGCATATATTTAAAAATATAAAAAATAGTGCCCACCGGCATCGGGTACAGGGACCAAGCTGCCGGTGGTTAGGGCTCCAGGGAGAGGAACCTCCTCACAATACGTGCCGTGTCGAGGAGTACCGCCTTCTGCATCAGGCCCTTGATCCAACTATCTAACGCGAGCCTCTTAAGATGTTGGTCGAGGCTCTTGGCAATCAACCCGTGAGCCGATACGACTATCGGAACAACAATCGCCGAATCCACAGCCCACATGTCGACAACCTCGCGAGCCAAATCCAAATATTTTATTTGTTTATCTTTTTCGGCTTTCACGAGATTCTCGTCATGCGGGATGGTGATATCGACAATTATTGCGCGGCGCTCTGATCGATCTATCACCACAATATCAGGCTTATTGGCTAAAATAGTCCTGTCAGTGATGATAGATCGATCCCAGTACAATGTGACGCGACCATCGTCAAGAACTGGGTCGGGCACATACCTGTAATACGGCACTTCTGAATCTACAAGTTTGTATTTAAGAGCAAGTTGCTGATGGATAATCCTGGCTACTAGGTTGTGCCTATGCAAATACTCACCGTTGGCTAGACGAGAACAACCAGAAATTATATGCCTGAGGGATTCTCCGGGACGGTGACATGCCCGACAGATGTCAACCGTACCATCCTTCAGGATATATCTCCGATAGTTGTTCGTCATTACAACCTCATCAGTAATTGCACAGACAAAACCTTCGGTTTCTCCGAAGAGATCACCGAAACGTAACCAGGAAACAGATGCTTTTAAATCTATATCGGGCCCATATAAGGCCCGATAAAATCGTCCATGCAGCTCTTTGCTCCTCCATACCTCCTTGCGATCATCAATGCTGAGTATTGCAGGTTTGCGCCAGTTCTCTTTCGCAAGAGCGAGCGGGGTAAGACCATTGTCCACTGCCACTACATCCCGATGCACATCCACATCCACCTTGAGAAAATATTCTCTAAGGTTGTATATCTCGCGGTTGTGTAGATTCTTAACATTTAGAAAACCACGACCTCCACACTTCCGCGGGATATACAACCTCATTACTGAGGAACGTGGATGGTGCATTCGATATGCAGTAAGCAGTGTACGAACTCTTCTATCCAGGGCATCCAACTCAGTTTGAGTCCATCTGAGTATGCCAAAGGAGTAAGTTAGGACTGGTATGACCCAATCGTTATAGGCACGCACCTTGTTACCGCCCGATAAAAGACTGTTCAGTACTTTTTTCAGGCGGCAGAAAAAGCGCTCCCGTAACGATTGTTTCATACCCGCCTCATTAATACCTAAAGCCTGTGACATACCCAGATACTTGTAGGTATCGTTTGCAGAAAGGGATCTAAGTTTTGTGGAATCTGAGAGTTCTATCCCTTCAGATTCCACAATCCCACCTCGTTTTACCTGCATGACCGCACACTTATCCACCCCAAACTCCATCCTGATGGAATTACTAAAATTTTCCGTTACTTTTAATAATTCCATCAGTCGGAGGCTATTGGGGGCATACAATTTGAGGTCATCCATGTAAAGGAGGTGGGATATAACCTGACCACCTCTCCGCAAACAATAGCCTAGCCCTGAATCCTCCAATAAAGTACTTAGAGGATTCAGAGCCAAACAGAACCACAAGGGACTCAAACTGTCACCCTGGAATATACCCCGCTCAATCTTTATAAGCTCGCCGTCATCCCGAATATGTCGACACCCTGGATAGCGAAGAGCCGTTCTCCATTGCCCCATACATGCCTTCAAGAAGGTGCAAAGAGTTGTATCAACTTTATACAACTCAAGCACCCTCAAGAGCCATGTATGTGGCACAGAGTCGTAGGCCTTCTTATAATCTATCCAGCATGTCGCCATATCCTTTCGATTACGACGAACCTGCTGGTTGATGGCCGCGTCAATAATAAGGTGCTCTTTAGTACCGCGAGCCCCACTTCTACATCCGTTCTGAGAGTAGGATAGGATAGAGTTTCCAGTGATGTGGTTAGTAATTTTGACTCTCAGGACGGATGTAAGAAGTTTGTAAACTGTAGGCAGACAAGTAATCGGCCTATAGTTCCTGGGGTCCACGGCACTACCAGATTTAAAGAGCAGATGGGTGACACCGGTAGTCATAAAATCTGGAAGCGATCCCGATTCTAAAGCTGACTGGAATTGAGAAGCCAAACGAACGTGTGAGCTTCGGAGCCATTTTAACCAGAAGTTGTGTAGTCCGTCCGGTCCCGCAGCTTTCCAGTTCGGCAGCGAACGGACCACACAAGCGATGTCATCTTCTGTTATTATTACTGGCTCCATTGTTTCGATCGCTTCACACGATCGCTTGACCTCTCGCATCCAATCACCTTCTGTGTGAGCGACGGGAACCGACCAGATATTGCGCCAAAATGTATTTGTGGCGTCAATATCCGGCAAGTGCACGTCGTCCACAAGATCAGGTCGCTCCCAACTTCTATACACCCACCTTTCATCTCTTTGGAATGTGCGATTCAGTGTATATCGGTCACATCTTTTTTTGTACCGCTTTATGCGGTTTGCCCATGCATAAACTTTCTGCTTCAGGAAGTCGATGCGCTCTATGACTCGGGCTGCATAGTCATGGGGACTGATACCAGTTCCCGAAAATGCCCGATTCACAAAGCGCATGACTCTCGGGCGTGTGTTGCCCGACCTGAAGCAGATAAGCTTGCCAATGAGTGCCCTGGCCTCAGCGATACGACACTCAATTCTACACTGCCACCTCGGCTTCCCTGAATTAGGTCGAGTAGTGGTATTAGTTTCTGGGAATCTAATACCAGCTACTCGACATGCCGCAATGGCGGCACAGTACAGAATTGAGTGTGTATCACCGAGATTTTCACTATTATCTAAATAAATAGGTAATAGTGAATCCAAGGCACACACCAGCGCTATATTTCGTTTATGCACAGGCAAACGCGGTAAACGAGGTCTAATTTGATAGTGCATTGACCGATAATCACGAATGGCACACTCCAAAGTATTCCTTATTAGATCATTGTACTGAGTACTTACGGAAAAAGCGACATTATCCAATTCACCATCACCGGAATCGGGCTCTGTTACCTGGGTGAAACCTTGTACCCGTGGTGTAAGTAGTGGTGCTTGTGGTGGCGGAGGGATAACATCGCTGTTCTGCAAGTCGGAGCGTATCCTCTCAAGTACAGAACTATCTAGCAGATGACACCGCTGGATAGCCCGCACCTGATCCGACAGTCGTTGTGCCGAGACGTTTAGAGTTGGTTCAAGACCCTGAAACACAAGAAGCATACGATCACGGTACGCAGTGAGGTTGGTTCCTCCACCTGTAGCCGCAAAATATGCCCGCATGACATTTTCATTAATTGACGTCGTCCATCGCATGCGGCGCACATTACCACCGGCAGCGGGGGCCCTATTCGAAGCCGGAGGGCGTCGGGGCTCCAAGCTCGCCGGAGGCCGGCCTCTCCCCGGCCGACGTACAGGTGTTGGCGACGTCGGCGGGGAGAAGAACTCGTCGCTTGAAGATGAGCTCGACGCCGCTGGTTCCGTTGGTGAAGGCTGCGCGGCGGAGCTAAGCGACGAGTCCGGGGATGTTACTGGTGCACTTGCGTTTTTTCTGGCTTGGGATCTTGTCAACATACTCTTGTATTTCAGTTCTCTTGTATTATAGATAATATTGCATTATATAAATTTTAATTTTATTATTGACAGCTGTCTGTCAATGTCACATTTTAGATTCTGGTATTTTTTGTTGTTATGTTGATTCATTCTTGCAAAATTATTTATTTTTGGATACTAAAATAGACAATATACATTACACAACAGGTATAAGCGATAATAACAATCACAAAACATATAAATTATGTAAAAACTTGTGGAGCAGATAGAAGAAGAGTATACGACGTAGTGTTGCCAGTTTATTATTATTATTATTATTATTATTATTATTCTATTCTACAATACGCCAGCGTGACAACGTGACTCTGCAGTTTCACGTATTCCAATAATAACAATTTTAGAAAGGAGCTCGCTTCAACAACATTGTCTTACAGACCGAATGCCGTCACCAATAGACGTAGGGCAAACTTATCTAAACCACTCACTGCGGCAAATGGTGACATGTCTATGTCAGAATCAAACCGACTAACAGAACATGGTGATCCGTCACGGTAAATATGACAGGAGAATTTTGAGATGCCCCCCTCAGATGGTTCCCACAACCATCTTATCCAGGAAAGAGGGGTGCATATCGCCTTGTCGTCTCGGTATGCTGGTGGTTCGGTATACAGGTGGAGCCACCTGTCATCCTCGGACCCGCGTTCATGGAGGACGGCGGTCGTTCAGCGTTGAATCTGTCACTGTTACTGGTTCCTATAGCCAATAATACATTGTGTTATTCTGTGCACTGTCAATACTAGGCGGTGGACTCAGTTTTGCTTTTGGGCGTCCCGGGGAGGGAAAAACGCATTCGTATTCGAGATTATCCTTGTCTTCATTATCTCCTTTCTTCGGCAGACATTTGTATTGTGTCTTCGTCGGATGTGTGTCCTGTGTGCTATTAAACGGTGGACTCGGTTTCACTTCTGGTCGACCCACTGATGCATAATCGTAATCATAATTTAGATTATCCGTGTCATCACAATCTCTTTTCTTCAACGGACATTTGTCTTGTTTCTTTGTTGGACGTGTATCCTGTGTGCTATTAGACGTTGAACTCGGTTTAGCTTTATCATCCTTGTCATTATTATCTTCTTTCTTCGCCGGCAATTTGTTTTGTTTCTTTGTTAGTCGTTGATGTTGTTTCTTCGTCGGACGTATATCCTGAAAGTTCAAATTAAAAATAATGCTGTTAAAGTCTAAAATTAAATCGCATCTTGTAAAGTGAATGAATAAACGTAATGAACTCTTTTTATTTAATTTTCGACTTTGAGTCTATATCAATAAACTCTAAAATTGATTGACATTTTCACAGTGTCAGTGGTATGACGGTGGTTGACCATTTTTAGCAGAAGAGGATGGGGGTCGTTGTTTTTGTAGTTCTTCCGGGTGCTACTAACGGTACTTACTTCGACATCAATGTACTGATATACATGATCACACGTTTCTGAACTATAACCGTCGCCCATGGGAGTGCTTGCCATATCCACAAGAGGCACTGGCTCGGCCTCTTGCGGCCGGTTCCCATCAGTCTGAAATAAGCGGATAATCTGGGAGTGAAATTATTTAACTATTCAAAGTTTTACAGCAAGATCATGTTTTGTCTTGTGATTCAAGTAAGTCATGAGTAGAAAAGGTGTATCTAAGTGATACCCTGCTGCGCCCTTGCGACTTGATTTTTTGCTATCAACTACTATTTTAAATGATACTGTCTGAAGTTCACGCTAATATCACTCATTGAACTAAAACTACCTTATAACTTATTCTATCACGATTTATTTGGTATTATTTAGCCCGACGTTGCAGCTACTTTTCAGCAATGCAATTCTGTAAGCGCACCACGACGAGAACAATGCTGCGCCAGCCTTGATAGAGATTGTCATTGGTCGGACTGGGTGACGTCACTGGAGATCGATTGTCATTGGTCGGACTGGGTGACGTCGCTGGGGATCGACCAATGACTATCTCTGTCGAGCACAACGTTGAATTAATTTGAATTACTGGGCGTTTTGTTTCTTTTCAAAAATAAGGTAATATTTCATTTGAGTGAAGTTCTCTGGCTTCAGTATTAAGGTACTTTCTTTCCAGGTAAGCGCCTCCTCAGCGCCAATATTACTAAACCGAAATTCAAAATCTCAAACGTTTGTTTGACCGAATATTCAAATTATCGAAAGTACAAAATCCCAAAGTATAAAATTCCGAAGTTCAAAATCGCGAAAATTACTTTAAAGTGGTTATAAAACCACGAAGGCAAAAGCGGGAGCTTTGGATCTAAAAGCTTTTGGATGATAAATAGAAAATACATTGTATTTGGCTAAGAATATCTTTTTTTATTCGTTTTTTTACCTGTTCCATTGTAGCCCTCTTATGTCTCCGGTAGAGGAACATCTTGCAGGCCACGGTGAGTATTGTGAGGACTAACACAAATACTGCCACTCCACCACCAATGAGCGCCTTAGTACTGCTGTTAGGTGTACCAGTAACTGGAAAACAAAATTAATTTGAATTTACACAAAAATTATATAGTCAAATAAAAATAGGAGTAGGCCTCCACCTCGGACCAGATGGCGTATGATAGAAAATAAGGAATATGCAAGCAGACTTAAGAAAGAGATAGTTGATAAGATGGTAGATATGAAGTGTATGGAAGATAAAACAGTAAATGAGTGCTGGGAAGTAATGGCGCATTGCATAAGAACAAAGGCAAGAGATATCTGCGGTGAAACAAAGGGTAAGGGTGTGATAGAGAGGGATACATGGTGGTGGAATGATGAGGTACAGAAGATTCTAAAAGAAAAGAAAAAGGCCTTTAGTGGCAAAAAGTTGCTGTTGAAAATATGAGTATGAGGGAAGAAAAAAATGTGATTTAAAAGGACTACAAAAATAGAGCAAAATAGGCGGTAGCAATATCCAAGGCAAGCGTACAAGATAAAATAATTATATAGTTGGCTTGATGAGCCTTGCGGCCAAAAGGAACTCTTTCGAATGGCGAAAAGGAGAGAAGAAAGAACGAAAGATATTAAACATGTTTAAATGTATAAAAGATGAAGGAGGACAGATTTTGTTGCAAGAGGATGATATAAAAGAACGATGGAAGACATATTTTGAAAAACTATTAAATGAAAAAAACGTATGGAATAGAGTACTAGAAGATAAGTCTGGGAATATGGGTTTGGTAAAAGAGATCGGTGTGGATGAAGTAAGAAGAGCGGTAAAAAGTATGAAGAATGGCAAAGCGATAGGGCCAGATGGAATACCAGTGGAAGTATGGAAGTTATTGGGAGAAGATGGATGTCGGTGGCTGACTTTATTCTTCAATAAGTTGTTGCAGGAAGTGATGATCCCACGTGAATGGTGCAGTAATGAACTAGTGCCCATTTTTAAAAACAAAGGCGATGTACAGGACTGCAATAAAACTCATGTCACATAGTATGAAAGTGTGGGAGAAAGTATTAGAGAAATGATTGCGAGAGGAGAGTGAGGTCACCCAAAACCAGTTCGGTTTTATGCCAGGGTGTGGTACCACAGATGCCGCATTTGCATTGCGCTAAATAAGCGAAAAATATAGACGTGTGCATAAAAACCTGCACATGGTGTTTTGTGGACCTCAAAAAGGCGTACGACAAAGTACCTTGAACGGTTTTCGGTTTTGTGGTGGGCGCTGAAAGAGAAAGGTGTGCCAGTGAAGTATGTAGAGTTAATCCGTGCTAAGTACAGGCAATCCCATACGCATGTCCGATCGGCCGCAGGGAGCACCGATGAGTTTGGTGTGGTGTAGGATTTACACCAAGGGGCTGTTCGTTAATCAATGTTTTTTTAGAAATTTTTTAACCCCCCCTCCCCCATGGTGATCCGTGATGAGGTTTTAGACTACCCCCCCCCCCCCCCCACTTGCAAAATCACGTGTATTATTATTAAATCACGTGTATTATTATTAATTATTTAATGCTAGAAAATTAAGCAGCGTCCTCATGGCAGACGACGGTCCTAACGGACGCCCAACTAAAAACGGAGGAAGCACAAGACCGTGCCAAGTGGAGTATGAGGACCAGGAAGGCCGACCCCAAATGATGGGAAATGGTCTAGTGAAAGAGAGAGCTAGAAAATTAAGCACCGTGACCAAAAATCGCACTTTCTGTGAAAAAATAAATACACGTGATATCCCAATATACCCCCCCCCCCCTGTTGAACCTCACGTGATTAATCAACAGCCCAGGTTCAGAGCAGATTGGCAAAGTGGCAGCAAAGGCTAGAGAGTGTTGGCCTGAAAATTAGCATAACTAAAACCGAATACATGTTCTGCGATTTCGGCGGGCTCTGTAGTCCCACGGTCATAGCGCTTGATGGCGCTCCTATACCAACCTGCTCCGATTTTAGGTATCTCGGTTCCCTACAGCTGCAAAGCGATGGAGGATTAGGTCGAGCCGTAAAGTTTAGTACCGGATTAACGTTGGTTGGATGAAATGGCGGCAGGTCACGGCAACTACGTGTGACTCGCGAATGCCTCTTAGACTTAAGGGGAAAATCTATAATAGCATGATCCGGCCTGCCGTCCTGTATGGATCGGAGAACTGGCCCGTAAAAGTGACAGATGAAAGAAGATTGCATGTAGCAGAGATGCGAATGTTGAGATGGATTTGTGGTGTGGCAAGAATGGATAAGATTGGGAATGAATATATTAGAGGAAGTTTGAAAGTAGCACCGATCACGGAGAAGCTTCGAGGAAATCGTTTGTATTGGTTCGGACATGTAATGCGTAGCGATGAAAGTAATATCGTAAGGAAGGCATTAACTATGGAAGTGGATGGCTACAAGGGGAGAGGAAGACCTAAAAGGATGTGGGTGGACTGTGTAAATGATGATATGGTTTAGAAAGGAGTGAATGTTGAGATGACTGCAAATAGAGATGAATGGAAAAAGCACACATCATGTTGCGCCGACCCCAAATGAACTTGGGATAAGGGTAGGAGGATGATGATGATAAAAATTATATTGAAACCAGCTACCACCAAACATAGCTCATGTCATCAAAGAAAAGCGGAGCATTAATCATAAATGTCAATAAATCAGGTAGATTCCCATACATTTGAAAACCATATTTTTGGGATTTTTTTACACTACTTATGTGATAGACTATTAAACTGTTCTGTGGTGAAAGACAAGCATACGGTCCACTTGATGACAAGTGGAAGTGGTTACCGTGGCCTATATACGTCTGCAGAAGGGGCACCACCAGGGGCAACAACACTAGGGGCCTCGCACTCGCGCTGGTGACCCCTTTCTGTGGGAAGACCAAAGGCTAGGCCTGTTTTGCGCGAAGTTGGGGAGAGGCAGCTATAGTCAGCAATGGACATGAACGTGGGTGGAGTCATCAGCTAGTAGATTATTATATTATTAAACTAATTGAAATCAGTCCTTTTATTTATTTTTTGGTTGGTCCATATAAAGCACATGTGCGAACTTTCTGATCTTTGTTTAAGGTTTTTTATACCACTTAGAGGGCAGACAGCACACGGTCCATATGATAGAAAGAGGTTACCGTGGCCTATTGACGTGTTCAATACCAAGGGAGTCACACTCGTGTCGCCGACCCTGTATGAACAGAGAGCAGAAGACAAGAGAGACAAGCCTTTGATCTACCCACTGACAACACAAAAACTCTCTAGTGAGCTCTGGCTACCCTACTCACCAACGGGAACACAACACGAGGTTATTACAGCCGCGGCATTCTGTAGGGCGGAGGTACTTACCCAGTCGGACTGTGCAGTTGAGAAGGATAACCGTCGTGTCTCATATAATATTTGCCGATCATTCGTAAAAGTACTTGTCTCGACAGTCAAATTCATCAACGCAGAGCCTAAATCACTGGCCTTACAAACTTGAAATGGCAGTTGAAGCTTTTTATGTTGTAAACACCCACTAAAAAAGGATTTTGGGGAGTTTTGTTAATAAAGGAGTAAATTAAGAGATGAAAGTTTGTATGGAAGTCCGTCATTTTCAAAGCTAGAAGCACTTTTCATACACTTACGTCTTTTGAAAAATAAATTACCGACATATTCCTTTTTTCACGATCGCATAGGCGTGCAGTGCTTGTAGAACTCACAGTACCGTGGGAAACTAATATACCTAAAGACCACGCTATAAAGACAAACAAATACTTTGACTTGACTAACGAGTTAACCAAGAACGGCTACGTGGTTAAACTCTACGCCGTAGAAGTAGGAGCAAGGGGAATTCCAGCTAAATCCCTGTACAACTTACTTAAAGACCTCGGATTGCCAAGAGCTTCAGTAAGCTCTTTACTAAATCGAATATCAAAAGCGGCATTGATAGGATCTTACCAAATTTGGATAGGTAGGGGGGGGAACACTAGTGACGGTGGAGGTGAGCGCTGATGCATCACAAGGTGGCCACCCTAAACCTACATCTGGGTCGCAAGTCCCAGTCGCCGTCACGGTGTTCCTCTCTGTATCACGCTATGGACCCGGCGACCGCACGGTGAATCCATGGAGTGCTGAGAATCGGATCTCTTTAAAATCTGACAGCCCGGAGAGACGGGATGACTACTGGAAAGACAGTTGACGCTGGAAAGACAGATGACAATTGGAAAGACAATGGACTGCTGGAAAGACAGCCGCGGGCAAGGGCCTAGCAAGCCCTGCCCTAGAATTCATCGCTAAAAGTCCAATAAAGAAAAATACCTCCAGGACAATCCGAGAGGGGGGGCGAAAGAATTGTCCACCGGTGGATAAAGCAAACGACAATGGCGAGAATACGGACTTAACATGTACAACGTGCGGGAAAGTATACAAGAAGAGAGCCTGGTTTCTGAAGCACTTAAAATCACACGATGGTGTTGGAGCAAGACAGTCGTCTGTAAGTTCTTCAACTATTACCACGGATAGAGTTGACCCTCATATATCCCATGGTGAGCCAGAGTGTGACACAAACCAGGAGCCCATCAATATCCGGGCCCGTCTTAGCATTCCCTCTTTAAAGTCGACCACCTGGAAAGCCCACGACCAAAACCTAGCCATCCTGTTAGAACATCCCGGAACAAAGCAGGATCTAAACAGTCAGGTAGAATCTTTCCAGGTTAGCATTTACTCATACCTGCATGAGCATTACCCACCATCATTACCTTACGCGCGAAAAAACCGAGAAAACGCGTTCAAAATTAAAATGAGAAAAAAAAAGCGGGACCTTATCAAACGACTACGGTTTGCTAAAGCTATGGGCGATAATCAACTTAGTCATCAACTGGCCAGAGCTTTAAGGTCAATACTGAAATTAATTCAAGGAATTTCTTTTCAAATAATAAATGAAAATAATAATTTTATTAGAGCCAAACATGAAGTAGAGTTCGATAAGGACCCGTTTAAATACTCGAGGAATATTTTTAGCGACAGAAAGCAGGATAGGCTACCGCTAAGTAACGATCAGATCCATAGCTACTATAAAAGTAATTATGAGGTGCCTAAATACAAAAAACCATACAGTAAACCAAACGCGCAAAAACCAGTAAGCCCTCATTTTACATTTGACTGTAACCCACCTAGCTTAGACGAAATAGAACAACAAATCAAAAAGAAACCAACAAAAACCGCCCCAGGGCCTGATGGCATACCTTACATTATCTATAAAAAATGCCCATCGGTACGTAAACATCTTCTAAGCATATTCAATAGGATCTGGTCGAGCAAAGAAGTCCCAGCGGCCTTCGGTAAAGCTAATTTTGTGCTCATTCCAAAGAAAGAAATAGTAACTAGTCCAAAAGACGCTAGACCAATAGCATTAACCAACACAATTTCAAAAATTTTCTTCTCATGGCTTCAATTTAAAATGGCAAATTTCATGATAAATAATAACTATTTCAGACCAAATCACCAAAAAGGGTTCTTACCCGGAATTTCAGGATGTCTAGAACACAATTCGTTACTGGCGGAAAGTTTAAAAGATGCCAGATCAAACGAAAAGCAAATAACAGTTTGTTGGATAGACTTAGAAAACGCTTTTGGCTCAGTACAACACGAGCTTATGTTGTTTGCATTAAAATGGTATCACTTTCCGTCCACCATTTGGGAAATAATATCCTCTTATTATGGTAAATTAAAGTTTGTGATTAATACCAAAGATGGATACACGCAACCTTTAAATTATAATGTCGGTTTGTTCCAAGGTTGCTGTTTATCACCTATAGTTTTCAATATAGTAATAAATATTTTAATAGACAACATTTCCACACATGACAAGAAGTGGGGCTATCGGTTTAAGCTAAACGGTAAATATACGGAGTCCATCCTCGCATTCGCGGACGATTTGGCAATACTGACTCGCAACCCAAAGCAGTGCCAGGACCTACTGCGTAGAGTGGATGATTTCTGTGCATGGACAGATGGAATGAAAACAAAACCTAGCAAATGCTACTGTCTATGTCTGGGTAGGCGGGGTACCAGGTATACTTCATATGACCCAGGGCTTAGTATAGGCGGGGAAAACGTTTCAACTATATCTGAAACCGTGCCCTTTAAATTCCTCGGAAGAAAGATTGATAATAGAGGTTGCACTCCAGCTTTGGACGAACTAATTGATAGTTTCATTATCGATTTAAAAAAGGTAGACCAACAACCAATAAGTAATGTTAAAAAAGCTTGGATATATGACAACTATTTAACCTCGCGTCTTAACTGGCCGTTTCTTATATATGATATAAACCAGAGCCTCCTCAAAAAACTAGATGCGAGTGTCACAAAGACACTGAAGTCGTGGCTAGGGCTAGCTCAGTCGGCCGACCCGTCGGCACTATATAGATCCGCGAATAATTTTGGAATGACGTTAAAGAAGCCATCAGAACTCTATAAACACCTAAGAGTAACTAAAATGCACGTCTTATCGAAATCTAAAGACGAAATAGTAAAAATCCTTCCAAAAGATAAAAATGCATCGGAGCTCGAATCACGCCTCCAGTTCCATAAAAAATTCATGATAGGCTCGCAGACTGGTAGAGTAGGTCTAGGGAATATTCAGAAACAAACAGATAAAGAAATAACAAAATCTTTTCTTCAAACAGACGAAAACAACACCTATAAGGTGCACGCAATGAACTTAGAAATGCAAAACGAATGGTTGACCCTAGGTGAATTTTGTATTCCCATAGCCTTAAAATGGCGTACCATAATATACGACTGGTCACCGGCCTTACTTAAATTTTACCTAAATGCATTCCAGTTGACCCTCCCCGACCAAAGCAATCTAGTCAGGTGGGGAAAAGCCACAGATAAAACATGTAACTCATGTGGTGAAGCAACTGGAACGGCTAGGCACCTGCTAGTGGGTTGTAGGACGCTATTAGACCGGGGTCATTACTCGCGCCGACATGATAAGGTATTAGAAATCATACGTGAAGCTGTAAGTTTGGCGGTAGCAAGAGCGAAAAAAGGATTAACCACAAACCAAAGAAATGACATTGTGTTTGTAAAGGAAGGCTGCTCAAAGAAATCACCTCAAAAGCCATATTCAATTTTGATAGCTGCCGTTGACTGGACAATACTCGTAGACACGTATGAGAAGCACTATGAAATACCGGAGGATATCTGTGCCTCATCATCCAGACCCGACATATTCCTTTTTTCACGATCGCATAGGCGTGCAGTGCTTGTAGAACTCACAGTACCGTGGGAAACTAATATACCTAAAGACCACGCTATAAAGACAAACAAATACTTTGACTTGACTAACGAGTTAACCAAGAACGGCTACGTGGTTAAACTCTACGCCGTAGAAGTAGGAGCAAGGGGAATTCCAGCTAAATCCCTGTACAACTTACTTAAAGACCTCGGATTGCCAAGAGCTTCAGTAAGCTCTTTACTAAATCGAATATCAAAAGCGGCATTGATAGGATCTTACCAAATTTGGATAGGTAGGGGGGGAAACACTAGTGACGGTGGAGGTGAGCGCTGATGCATCACAAGGTGGCCACCCTAAACCTACATCTGGGTCGCAAGTCCCAGTCGCCGTCACGGTGTTCCTCTCTGTATCACGCTATGGACCCGGCGACCGCACGGTGAATCCATGGAGTGCTGAGAATCGGATCTCTGTATTTCAGCGTTTTCTAAAAAATACTACTGAGATAGTAAAATAGACGACGAACGGTTGTATGGCTGTATTATACGGTTGTATACCACCGCTTCACAAGTGGGGACTTAAAGAAGCGCCGGACTGTGATTGTGGAGCTGCAAAGCAGACAACGATGCATATAGCAGAGGCTGCAGAGGAGTGTCCACTCCGTCGTTTCCCTGGAGGAATGCGTGAGCTATATGACCTCACACCGGCAGCAATAGACTGGCTTCGCCAACTGGACATCGACATAATGAGGACTCGAGCAAAAGCCATACGACATAATGATGGTTGTATGGCAAGTTCAGCATTTTCAAAGTTAGAATCATGAAATATCAAGAACTTGCGTCTGTCTACGAGAGATGTGCTATGCAGCTATGCAAGATGTAAAAGCTAAGTAAGCTATGAAACTATGTAACAGTTTACTCTGTGCTGTGCTATGTAGCGTAGCGAGTAGGATGTGCTATGAAATTTCCTACAAAATATTCAAAATTCAAATCTATTCTCCATCCATAGCAAATATCCATATCACACATCCTTAACACACATCCATAGCACACATCCATAGCACACATCCTTAACATACATCCATAGCACGCATCTTTTTATGTAAGAAAGTATAGTGTAGCTGAACCCCTTTCCACCAGCGCTATACTATGTGGAC
Organism: Eilema depressum; assembly: GCA_914767945.1. Lineage (NCBI taxonomy): Eukaryota > Metazoa > Arthropoda > Insecta > Lepidoptera > Erebidae > Eilema > Eilema depressum. The sequence goes on along the minus strand of OU612041.1, from coordinate 6,233,467 downwards.
CAATAATCAGTAATTGGTGGATACCAAACGCATCTATAACAACGTAGCTTATCACATCTCTGGTCGAAAGGCAGCCTTAGATACGAGTTTTTAAAAAATTTATACCAAAGGTGCAAAATAGGCGAAGAAATAATAAATCTTGTTAACGTAAACAACATTTACCCTCAGTTGCCGGTGGAGTTGCTGATGTATCGTCGTAGTCGTGTGACGGGTCGAGTGGGACATCGTCTAAACTGTCCTGTCGCGATGAACCTGTAGAACAAACATTGCCTTTACATGTTGTATTAACTTCGGTTTACTAATGTTTGGCAAAAAACGTTTCTCAAAGTGTCACATGCCAATAGATGTTTCCCAAATTTTTATATGACAAAAAAAAAACATTCGGCAAAACAACTTTTCGCAATTTTACAGTTAGCATTACTATTTTCGGCAAATTATTGTTTAACAAATAATTATATATATGGCAATGTTTCATTTTATAAAGTATTAGGCAGACAAATATGGTTTGGCATAATTATGATTTATTTAAGAGTCTACATTCACTGCACTAAAAATTTCAAGTATAAGATCCAATTTTCAAAATACACTGCTGCATGGATATTTGTTTCACCTTGGACAAATAATTTACAGGTAAGAACTTCTATTATAATGATATTGTTATCATACAAAATCATTGCCAGCGCTTCGCCGGCCGCTGCCGCGGCACGCTCGCTTCACACGCTCGGCTCGCGCTCTTTTGTGGTCACAGGTCTAACCTACCTAACCCAACCCACTTTTCTAGCAGTTTCAATTCTATAATAATTATATTGTTATCATACAATTCATTTCCGGCGCTTCGCCGGCCGCTGCCGCGGCACGCTCGCTCGCTCGGCTCGCGCTCTGTTGGGGTCATAGTTCTAACCGAACCTAACCTAACCCACTGTTCTAGCAGTTCCAATCTAGCCTACGTTACAAACTACCTACGCCTTTACAAAATAAAGCATATTTGCTTAATGTATACTTGACTTAACAAAAATTATGTTCGTCAGGCTGGCCCGGCACCATGAAATCTGGTAACGAGACCTATATCAATCAAATGTACTCCTTGACACAAGCATACGTACTTACTTCGTTTTCAATGTACAGTCGAATTCAAAAGTGCAGTAGCAATCCTACGTAACTATAGCGTCAACATTCTAGCGCTACTTGTGACCTTTTTCTTTTAAGACAATTTACACACACATATAAATTGTTCTTCCATAGGAATATTATCGATAATTTCGTTGTCACTACGTAAGCAACCCGTGACCGAGTGGTTAAAACATGAGGTGTGTGGAATTGCAAACTTGATAGGGACATATATACCGTTGTGTCTTACTTCCTAAATATGCTAATGCGACAAATAATTAGCTATGCGCTTACCTGTATTCGGTACAGATTGGTTTTGGTACAGTTTAATTATTATTTGCTTTCTGTAATTTGCTTCATCCTTTCCATCGAGGCATATAATTTTACTGTTGTGATGTCCGTCTTTCAAAATAAATGTTTTGCTTATATTCTGGGCCTTTATTGAGACATCTTGCATTCCTGAAGCTACAAAAGATATAATAGCTATATCAAACATTTGTAATGATATTATTATTGATGTACCTATATTAAATAGCCGCGTGGTTCCCGGCAGAGTAGAATTTGGGCCACCCCATCACCTCCCATGCGGTGTCGTACAAGGCGACAAAGGGATAGGGCTGTTTAACATCAGACAGATACATACAGTCCAGACTCAGCCTATACATGGCTCGAGTCAACAATAGTACCCGGAAAACGGCAATAGGCTCACCCTCTATTACGTGGGACCTAATACAATACAATACAAAATTAATATTCTACAACATCTATTCATTTATTTATTTATTTAAAAATTTCCAGTCTACAATTATAAATAAATATAATAGTCCGTAGTTGCCATCGGTATTCTGTAGGGCGGAGGTACTTCCCCAGTCGCTTCGGGGATTTACTGCGTCGGATCCAGAAGGAGCCAACGTCTGAGTGCCACAGCAACTATATGGTCGTTGGAGTGCCATCACTGTGACGCCAGCGAGGACGCAGGGCTGCCCGGCTAGCTATCCGCGGGGATTTTGCTTTGCGCACATTATAAACCGGCCAAATGCGAGTCTGACTCGCCTATGAAGGGTTCCATAGGAGCAAAGGCGAAAATTGCGGTTAATGACGTATGAAAAAAAACTACTTACTGGATCTCGTCCAAACCAATTTTCGGTGGAAGTTTGCATGGCAATGTACGTCATATATTTTTTTTTAGATTTATCATTCTCTTATTTTAGAAGTCTAGTGTCTCTCGCGCGAACTATTCAGTTTAGAAAAAAATACGAAATACGCCTTAATGGTGCGATATGGACAAAATGAGCGTCCATATTTATGATACAAATACTCGATACGATATGACTGATCGTGATACGTCCAGGTGCTACAAATGTGGACCCAGCTTTAGAAATTATCTAAGTCAGTAGTACTTAACCTTTTTAGGTCCATTACCCTTATTACCCAGCTCGGGTCACTTCTTTTACCTCCCCCTTAAACATTGAAACAATAGCCATTATTTATAGTTGACTGATTAAGTATTATGCAATTATTTCAATCTCTAAAACTCGGAAAACATACAAAAAAAATTAGTGCGAAGGTTGGTACTGCTTCGCATTTACAAGCTTGGCAATGTTAGATTTTGTTTCACATAAAGCGCATCTCAAATCGTGTTCCACATTGAGACGATTTCTGCCCTTTGTTTTTAGTGTTACCAAAGTTCAGAAACCACTCTCACACTTGTAAGTAGTAGCAAATGGTACCAACAGTTTTAAAGCTCTATCTGCTATGATGGGATATTCAGCACCGACTTTTTTCCAAAAAGTACTTACATAGGTCACAATTTTGGAATTCGACTTTTAGAGTGTAATTCTCACGTAGTCCAAGAAATCCTACTTTAGCTGACACATCTTCATCCTTAAAAATATTATCACCAGTCAAAAATGGTCTCATTACCTGTCAATACCCAAGAGTTGGACTGACGGTTATCCATGTCCGGGAAATATTGTTGCAGTGAGCTTATTACTGATGATGAATGAAAAATCTTCAAACGTAATCTTGTCAGGAGCTGTACCTATCCTTTTCCAGTTGCTCACACGCTAGACACGCTGTACTCAGATTGTCATTATGAAATTTGGCGTTCGAGACTTGAACTTGCCCCGCTCATTATTACCCCCGTGAAACACTAGTTTTACCCCCGCGGGGGTAATTAACCCTAGGTTAGGAACCAATGATCTAAGTACTTACATTCATAAAGTTGAAGGCTTGTCTTATGGTTGGCTACACATGTGATGATTAGTACCTGACCCGCTTTGAATACGTAGTCGATGACCCAATCCTTGCTCGTGTTGGTGTATTGAGTGACCACATCCTTCGCATTTAGGCCCAATATTCGCAAATTTGCATATTCTCCTTGAATAACATAATAAATTGTTACATCTGGTCTAAGTTTACCACTGATCTGACCCAACCACGACTGATTTTTTTATACTCACGTTTTTCAAAGACTATATGCGCCTGGGCTATAATAGTATTAATGACATTATAGGCTGTGCATATGATAGGGTCAGAAGTAGATCTTATTTTGAATTGTATCTTCTTATTTCCTTCTTCTGAAAATATATTACAAACTGTAATGATCATCATTCTCTAAGCTTTTTCCCAACTCAGTTGGGGTCCGCTTTGCAGAACTTTGATAATTTCCGTGAAGTTACTGCCATCTAATCTCCATAACCAATAGGCGATAGGTATTGAAGTTGTGTAGGCTAGTTGGACTTTTTAGGACTACAAATACCTATAACGACCGCCATAGATGAGAATAGCCATAGTTATGAGAAGAGGTGTAAAAGACAACATTTACTGCCACTCCATGAACGAAGGAAAAGCGCGGATATCACATGTTTAGTCAAAATAGCACAAGATAAAATAGATTCTCCTTACCTTCTTGACAAGCTACAACTGAGAGTCCCTACCAGATCGGTTAGGATACAATATCCGCTTCACGTTCCCCGCGGTGCCACTAATTATCGTAACGGTTCATTTGTTGTTAGAGCGGCAGACTATGTAAATAAATTAGGAAACCACCCTGAACTTGATCTCTTTAACACAAGTCCATCCTCCTATAGTCACTTTATCTCTGGGAAGTGGTTCGAGTCGGTTCTCTGACTGTACTAACGACTGAATTAATTCAAATCTTATGTGTACAGACAAGCACTAAATATGCATATGCGAAAACTTGGTTCAAAGTTCAAAATGGTTCAGAGTTATTCAATCAGTTGTGAATTTAGATGTAAGATACTGTTTGTTTTCCGAATAAAATAAAATAAAAATAAAATAAATAAAATAAATACATTGTATACCTAGTAACAGAGACCGATGGCTTAACGTGCTCCCCGAGGCAACGAAAGAATCTGTACTTCTTTACAGCAGCAATGCCTGTCTATAATCTATATATCCATCGATCGTCCGCTAGTTATAAGCTGACATTTTATATATACCTATACCTACCTACTCAGGCACTGAGCGGGGATCGAACCCGCGCCTCCTGCGTAGCAGCCGCGTTCACTACCGCTACGCCACAGAGGCAGTCATATCTGCCACGTAGTTGTTATAAAAAAAGAAACCTTAATCATCATCATCATCATCCTCCTGTCCTTATCCCAAGTTTATTTGGAGTCGGCGCAACATGTGCGCTTTTTTTCCATTCATCACTATAAGTTGCAGTCATCTTAGCATTCACTCCCTGTTTAATCATATCATTCACACAGTTCATATACCTCCTTTTAGGTCTTCCTCTCCCCTTGTAACCATCCACTTCACACACACACACCCATACACACCAGTGTGCGTGTGTGTGTGTGCGTGCGTGTGCGTGCGTGTGTGTGCGTGTGTGTGTGTGTGTGTGTGTCTCTGTGTGTGTCTGTGTGCGTGCGTGCGTGCGTGCGTGCGTGCGTGCGTGTGTGCGTGTGTGTCTGTGTCTGTGTCTGTGTCTGTGTGTGTGTGTCTGTGTGTGTGTGTGTGTGTGTGTGTGTGTGTGTGTGTGTGTGTGTGTGTGTGTGTGTGTGTCAGTCTGTCTGTCTGTGGCATCGTGGCTTTCAAACGGCTGAACCAATTTCGATTTTGTTTCTTTTGTTTGAAAAATGGTTTAGTCGAGAGTGTTCTTAGCTATATTTCATAAAAATCGGTTCAGCCATTTCAAAAACATGAGGAGTGAAAGTGGTTATGCAAAATCTAATATATTCAAATATACCCGTGTTGGGTATCAAATGAAAGGTCATAATTATACATCACGATACATCGGTTTAGCGGTTACCTATGAAAAACATGAAATTAAAAAAAAAACCCCGACCCCAAAAAGAACCTATAAAAAGTAAACATAACATAAACTCACGCCTATATCCCCGAAGGGGTAGGCAGAGGTGCTAGCACCCACATTTCGCCGTTTATGTTTAGGTCCCAATGTAATAGGTGGCGAGCCTATTGCCATTAACCGGGCACTTATAAACCTGCGATAAATACACACATAACTTCGAAAAGCATCGAAAAGTCATTGGTGTGTGCCATGGTAAAACCTGGGATCGAACCCGAGACCTCGTCTCAGCAGTCCATTACCCATACCACTAGGCTACCGCGGCTTAAAAGTAAAAGTAAAATAATAACTATTAGGTACATTATGACCTACCCTAAGTATTAACCCTTTTGTCATTTGTCTCGTCGGGGGGCCGCCGTCTGACCGTCAGGAGGAATAGAGCATACCAAGGTACTTAGCGGTCCCCCGACGAGACAAATGACAAAAGGGTCAATACTTAGGGTAGGTCATGATGTAATAGTTATTATTTTACTTTTTATAGGTTATTTTTGGGTCGGGGGTAGGATACATTATTCGTAGGTCGGGGGTTTTTAAAATTTTATCTTATTTTTTTTTAGAGCGTGATGTTGCAGTAGTCGGGTTTTAGTTTTAAATTAAATTTTTATATAAATTATTTTGGGGCAAGCAATACCCAATAATTTATACATATTTGAAATGTACTAATTGATTAATTTAATTAAATACCACATTATCTCAAGTTTTTTTTTAACGCAGTACTTTATAACTGCTAGAGGGCACCACATTAGAGTCAGTGAAATGTAAAGTAAAGTAAAAACGTCTTTATTGTACACCATAGATCGCCACAGGCAGGGAGTTCATCCTCACACATTGCGTCCGGAAACGGTGCGCACTGTGCGGTTTGAGAGGCACTTCATCCCACGCACACTCAAGCTGTGGAATGAACTCCCTGCGGTGGTTTTCCCAAGCGACTACAATATGGGGTTCTTCAAGAAGGGCATTAGAAGGTTCCTTCAGGGTCGGCAACACGAGTGTGACGCCCCTGGTGTTGCATACGTCCATAGGCCACGGTGATCGCTTCCCATCAGGTGGGCCGTGTGCTTGTCTGCTAACTAAGTGGTATAATAAAAACAATATAACATAGAGAACTGAGTTATGTGGTAAGTACAGATGGCGGCCTTATCGCTCTGCGGCAATTTCTTACAGGCAACCATAGGATGGATAAAAATAACAGGAGAAGAATGTTTTCGGGTAGTTTGGTGTAGGTACATAGAGAATATATTATTAGAATAAAACATTAATAATGAAAAAGAAAACATAAACATAATAGCTACCTGAGCAGGTAGGTAGGGTTGTTCCGTATTGATCCCACGAAAGTTGTCCCGAATTCGAAAATTCTTGTTTGATCCCACTTTTACTTCCTTATTGATCCCACAGCACTTTATTTATATTTTATTCTTTATTGATCCCATTTTTGTGTAGTCTACTATTCTCAATTGATCCCAAACCATTTTTTCTTATAAAAACAGTATAGGTATATATAAAATGTCAGCTTATAACTAGCGGACGATATTGACGCTTCTAATGATACCTCAATTGTCTATTTCTAATAAGTAGTTGAAGAGCTATGAGGGAACAAATGAACATACATACATACATACACACAACAAACATAGCCTATCAAAAATCATAGCCCTCCTTTGGATTTGCCGTAGTCTTGTAAAAATGATCTAGATTGAACTTCTAGGATTAAATTAAATAAGAAAAATAAAAATACCTGTTAATAACTTATGATCCTTCGCATCAATTAAATACAGTTTAAAATCGCCATCTTTGAGTAATTCACAAGTGACTGCCAACATCTCTTCTGGCAAGCACAAGAAGCGATAACGACGTGTTTTCATGTTCGCGTTAGTAGCTGGTTCCGCTTCTGGTGTTAGCTGTATATCATTTATTACAATTTTGAAATCACCTGAAAATTAAAAAAAAAAAATATATCCATTAGTACAGTCACCAAACGAGATACGGTCTCACTTTTACATGTACACACAACATGTATCTTCTTTGTTGACTGTACATCTTCACGAACGTTCACGTACGGGCCTTACCAAGGTGGCAATGGTACCCGCCTGGCAATTCGTGCTGCCCGAAATTTACTTAATGAGATTTGAGAGCAGTTAATATACTAACTATTCAAATAATCTTAGCTCGGCTCGGTAGCTCAGTAGTCAAAGCATTCCCCTGTAAGTGACTGGTCGTTCAATTCCTATAATGAGCATTTACTTTTTCCAATCTTGATCGATTTGAATTATTAGGTCCTTACGTATGAAATTAGCGTTTTGTCGTACTGATCAATTTGATCTGAAATATCTCTTTGGTTAAGAATTTCAAATTCAAATTAATAAATTAATTTAGCTGGTTTTTTTTTCTTTGGAATACAGTCATTCATTTGTTATTTTCCTCATTATTTTTCTTTGGCGTCGCTTATTACCGCGCAATGGAAAACATGAAATATCGGTATATTTACGAGTACGAGTTCTACCGAGGCACCAGTGCTGCAGAAACAGCTCGAAGAATTAATGATGTGTACGGCGCTGGTGTCGCTAAAGAAAACACGGTACGTTTTTGGTTTCAACGTTTTCGTTCTGGAAATTTCGACCTTAAGAACCAACCCCGTGGACGGCCGGAGATCAAAGTGAAAAACGAAGAATTGAAGGCTATTGTGGAAGCGGATCCATCACAAAGCACTTCAGAGATAGCAGCAGGCTTCGGGGTGACAAAACTGTATTAATCCACTTGAAGCAAATCGGGAAAGTAAAAAAACTCGAACGATGGGTACCTCATGAATTGAGTGAATCGAACTTGCAAACACGGGTCGCCTGCTGTGTTACTTTGCTCAACCGACACAATAATGAAGGGATTTTAAATCGAATCATTACTTGTGATGAAAAGTGGATATTGTACGATAATCGAAAGCGCTCATCGCAATGGCTGAACCCTTGAGACCCAGCCAAATCCTGCTCTAAACGAAAATTGACTCAGAAAAGTTACTTGTAAGCTTGTAAGTGTTTGGTGGACTAGCGCTAGTGTCGTTCACTACAGCTTTCTTAAATCTGGCCAAACGATTACGGCAGATATCTATTGTCAGCAACTGCAAACCATGAAGGGAGAACTAGCTGTTAAACAACCGAGACTGGTCAATCGCTCTAGGCCACTGCTGCTTCACGACAACGCAAGACCACACACTGCACAACAAACAACCACTAAGTTAGCTGAGCTACAATTAGAATGTCTGCGACATCCACCGTACTCCCCGGACCTTGCTCCAACAGATTACCATTTTTTCCGGAATTTGGACAACTTCTTACAAGGAAAAAAATTCCACTCCGATGCAGTAGTCCAAACCCCCTTCAAAGAGTTTATTGATTCTCGCCCCCATGGTTATTATAGTAAAGGGATCAATGAACTACCCATAAGATGGCAAAAGTGCATAGATAACAACGGTGCATACTTTGATTAATTAAATATATTTTACAAAAAAAATCGACTTTTTATTCCTCCCGTACAAAACGCCAATTTCATACGTAAGGACCTTGAAATGTTGGGGTTCCGATGTGGAATAAAAGTAAACAACCTTTACGTACGAGTGTAATTTATTCACTGGACTAAGTAGATAACATATAGTACAAGTGAGGTAAAAGTATACAGTCAGCACTTAATATTATAAAGAACCTAATATACCGGTGGTTGTTAAGGAGCTTACTCACTACACACTTCACCTCCCGGGGAAAAGGAAAAAAAAACAATGATGATGATGACATGACATTGTTTTTTTTTTTTTTTTTGTAAGCTACAGTATACAACATAAAGAAAAAAAAATATAATCTAAACACGTTAAAAAAAAAATTGGTTTTATAAAAATAAAATAAAAAATAACATGTAAACAATTCGTACAAAAGTCTACTAATTATTTAACATAACACGTTAGATTGTGTTAGGTAAACGAGATTTTACAAGTTAATAACTACTTTAATTATTAGATATTAGTTACACATTCTTTTTAAGTACTATACACTGCAGTGAATATACTTATTGATGAAAGAGCTTAGTTCTATTCTTATGCACTATATCTATTTTATTGTTTTTACTTATCTTAACATTACAACCCAAATCTTCTACAACAACATAAGGGCCTTCAAAAAGAGGGTCTAGTTTTCGACCTGTCTCACTTTTCAACAAAATTAAATCATCTTTATTATACTTAATAGCATTCATAGTTTTGTCATACACATCTTTTCTTTTATATTTATTACGTAATAAGTTTTTCTTAGCATCAGCGTGAGCTAGTTGCAACCTGTATTTTAACTGCAATGGATAATTAGCATGATTATACAAGGGTTCTACATCATCAATAATATTACTAGGTATACGACAGAGTTTCCCAAAGACTAATTCATGTGGCGTATAATTTGTTTCAGAATGAACGGTGTTATTAAAACTAAAATACCAGAAAGGTAACCAATAGCTCCATGTATCGGTGTAGTTCTCGCATTGAATTCTCAAAAATGCACCTAATGTCTTATGCGCATTTTCAAGAGCTCCAATCGATTGATGATGGTATGCTGTTGAGGAAAGCTTCTCAATATTTAGAATTTTACAAACCTGTTCCATAGTAGTTGAAATAAACTCTGTCCCTCGATCTGTAGCTATGACTGCTGGGATACCAAATCTTAAAATAAACTGTCTTACAAATGCATCTGCAATGGACACGGTTTCCTTATTTTTTAGTGGAATAGCTTGAACAAATTTTGTCAACTCACACTGTATGGTCAATATATAACAATTACCATCAATATCTCTATCTAACGGACCTACTACGTCTAAATAAATTTTGTCAAATGCCGATGAAGCCGTTGTGGTGATTTCCATTGGCTCTTTAATGTAACGAAAGTATTTCGAACTTTGACATTTTACACATGTTTTTACAAATTGCTGAACGTCTTTCTCAATACTTGGCCAATAATACCTTTTCTTGATTGTATTAATCATTCGTCGCACTCCTGCATGCCCACTAGATGGCAGTAAGTGGAAGTCATTCATGATAATAGTCTTTTCTTTAGCATCCGTAATTCTTTTTACTCCTTTTAATATACATATTCGTGGTCCGGACCATTCTTTTAATGACGATATCTCTTTACACATAGATTCCACGAAATCAATATTATCTTTATTTTTAATCAGACAAACTTCGTCAATATGCATTATTTTGCAAAAAAAATTCAACTTCTGCACAAATTCGGCTCGCGAGAAATGTGCCTTGAAATCGTAATTAATATATATCGTCAATCTACTTGAAATATACGCAAAACATTCAACTTCTTTATCGACCATATTCTTACTTCGTAACGTATTTAGTTCCTTGCTACTAATAAAAGTCATTTCTACTGTGTTACACGGTTTTCTCAATATATCTACAACGCGTGGTTGATCAGACCACTTGTCAATAGAATTACTAAGATCCGTCTTATCATTATCTTTCTTTGTAAGACTTTTTTCATTTGCCATTTTTTTCTGAGCTCTAGTCATTACAAACATACATTGCTCATGCATATTTTTAAGGTCATCAGATGTAATAGACACTCTGGAAAGAGCATCAGCAACTACATTATCTCTTCCTTTGACATAAATTATTTTAAAGTTATATTCCTCTAAAACTAACCGAAATTTAAGTAATCTACTTGAAGGATCTCTCATGCTAAATAAGTATACTAGAGGTTTATGATCCGTCATTATAGTGAATTTTGTGCCATACAAATAGGGTCTAAAGTATTTGACTGCCCATACTATTGCCAGAAGTTCTTTTTGGATGGTTGGGTAGTTTCTTTCCGCTTTATTTAAGGGCCTACTAGCATAAGCCACTGGTCTTAAATCTTTGTTGCATAAAACTGCACCTAATGCTATACCCGAAGCATCCGTTTGAAGTACAAATTCACTGTTATTAGAAAAATCAGGATATTGTAGAACAGGTGAAGAAATTAAAGCATTTTTTAAATATTCGAATGCATTATTACATTCCTCATTCCAAATAAATGGTTCGTTTTTTCTACTTAATTTATTTAATGGCATAGCTATTTCTGAAAATGACTTAATAAATTTTCTATAATAATTACAGAATGCTACGAAACGCTTCACTTCGTCAGAACTTTTAGGTACTGGGTAATTACTTAAAATTTTAGTTTTTTCTGGATCAGGCTCAACACCTTTTTCTGAAACGATATGGCCTAAATAAAGGATTTCTTTCTTCAGAAACTCACATTTTTGAGGGTTTAATTTTAAATTTACTTTTCTTAACCTCTCCATGACAGAAATTAAATTAGAATTATGTGAATTTAAATTACGACCTGCTACAATTAAGTCGTCCTGGTATACCAGACACTTGTCGTATGTCAACCCAGACATTGCTACTGACATCATACGACTAAAGGCACTTGGACTTGTCTTAAGCCCCATGGGTAATCGTTTCATTTGGTACTGGCCTGAATTGGTTGTAAAAGCAGTTAATTTACGACTACTAGGCTCTAAAGGTACTTGATAGTAACCCTGGTGAAGGTCAAGATGGGTAAAGTAAACAGAACCGGTCAAAGAGTCCAAAATTTCGTTAATATTTGGTAGGGGAAACTTATCATCACAAATAGATTCATTCAATTTTCTATAATCTACCACTAGTCGCCATTTTTTGTCTCCATTTTTATTTTTCTTTGGCACTAGTAAAATAGGACTAGACCATTCGCTATTAGACTCCTCAATGATATCATTTTGTAACATTTTATTTACCTGTTTAATAATCTCCGGTTTTAACGCTTGTGGTAGCCTATATGGTTTTACATAAACAGCACTAGTATTTGGCTTTACTGTTATAGATGTTTCATAAATATTTGTCGTACTCAATTTATCCCCATCAATATAAAAAATATCGGAGTACTTGGCACAAATAGCTTCTATTGACAGTCTTTCTTCAGTATTTAAATAATCTAACTGCAACTCATTTAATAATTGTTGAACTCGGTCAACGTTATGGTTAGAATCATTAAATTCACAGATACTGTAATCACTTAAAGGCAATAAATCAGGGGTAAATGAGGGTAAAATTACCTCCTTTTCACTAACATTTAGTATTTTCACTGGTATTCTATTGTTACGTACAGTTGCTACACTATTTGCTAAGAATACATCATTTCCTAACTGTTTTCCACATATAATGACGTCAGAGTTAACAGTTTCATTTATTAAAATATAATGTATGGACTCTGATCGTGCTGGAACAGTAAACTCATTCGTAACCCTATCGCAATCATCAACAAAATTTAAATAAAATTGTTCTCCCTTAATATTTAACGTTAAAATATTTGTATTTAGATCTATATTGGCACAGTATGTATTTAAAAAATCTAATCCTAAAATTCCGTCTGCTTTCAATGGCAGCGAGTCAAAAATAATAAAATTATGTAGAAAAATCTCTTTGTTATGCCTTATAGGTAAACTAACAGAACCTTGGGAAAGGCGCTGACCGCCTATTCCATTTATTAAAGTATCATCTTTACGAATATCAACATTCAAAGGCAATGCTTCCTTTTTAATAACTGATAGGGATGCACCTGTATCAACAAGCCAATAGTATTTAATATTATTAACGAAAAAAATAACATACTTTGCACCACCATGAAATGAAAAAATATAATCGTTAAGAACGAAAAAACTGGTTAGCGCGTGGATCTTTATTGTCAGTAGTTTCAGTAGTAGAAGGTTCCGTGTTATTTGATTGTTCCACAGAGTAAATCCATCTACCACGGTTCCTAAAATTCCTATGACCTTGTCCTCGACCTCTATAATTTGGAGATACATAATTAGGGGACGCATAATTAGTATTCCGCATCGGTTCCCGTGTATTTCGATTGACAAACTGTTTACCACGATTGTAATTGTTATAATATCGCCCACGAGAATTAAAATTATTACGTCGCTGGTAAAAATTACCTCGGGACGGTCTTACGAAACCTGAACCTCGTCCATTTTTAGCAAAATGCAAAACGTTACCTGATGGTGAAGGATTCAGTGTTATCTCCTCGTCCTTGGCTGCTTGGATGGCATCCGATAAGCTGCTGTAATTTCGAGCTGCGATTATAGTGCCCAATTTTGAGCTGCGAAGACCATCTTTGTCGTCTAACATGGCTGCATACATCTCGGTAGAGTCTATAAGCCGCTTGGTAGTCTCCTGCTTGCCGTCCATAACTGGAATCAGACTACACGCCACCTTAAGATCAAACTCCATATTGGTAGACTGCTTCGTTGTTGGACCTGTTTTCTACTCGTCCTCTCAAAGATGCCCGTATACGTTGGAAGGTGTTGAGGCCAATCTCCTCCTGTATCCACTGGCGATGGCAGTTCCGGTACAGCTTGATGATGAAATACATGCCGAGAACAGCTATAATGGCTAGTATGACGAAGGTCACCGTACTCAGCCGCTCCACGTGGCCACCGATGTCTTTCAGTGTGGCGTCGTTCTGGCCGCCTGCTGCATTTTGGCTCAATATCACCTCTTCTTTCTCCACTGTCGAGCGACACATCGTTCTGGTGTAGTGCGCAGATATACTACTTGATCAAAAGCCCCTTGGCAGACCAAGATTTTGGCAGGGTCGCCATGAAATGTTGGGGTTCCGATGTGGAATAAAAGTAAACAACCTTTACGTACGAGTGTAATTTATTCACTGGACTAAGTAGATAACATATAGTACAAGTGAGGTAAAAGTATACAGTCAGCACTTAATATTATAAAGAACCTAATATACCGGTGGTTGTTAAGGAGCTTACTCACTACACACTTCAACCTAATATATTATAGATAATTTTTATTAGGATAATTGACCTTCAGCAATGCAATTCTGTAAGCGCACAACGACGAGCACAACGTTGCGACAACCTTGATAATGATATAGATTGTCATTGGTCGATCTCCAGTGACGTCACCCAGTTCGACCAATGACAATCTATATCAAGGTTGTGGCAACGTTGTGCTTACAGAATTGCATTGCTGGGTGTGTGGACTTTGGTAGAAACCCCTCATATCAAAGTAACATGAAAAGTAGCTTCTTGAAAAAATAACTGACTACTTACCAGTAGGTGGAGCAGTGGTTAATACAAAGATAATTCTAGTTGTAAACTCGAGCCGATCTTTCAATGTCACGTACGTACAGTCTATCATATGGCCATTGTGCGTGTTGTATAGCGTTTTTTGAAACACAATATTATCATTTTCACTATAATAGATCTTTGCTATTTCACCAGTTTGAATTAACATTTTACCTGAAATTTAAGAGGTAATAATAGTTCGTTTTCTGCAATTGACCCGTGTTGTGCTTATCTTCTTCATCCTAGCGTTAATTCCCAGTCGCATCTGAAGCTTTCAGCTCGGAGTCTGGGGTCTGCTTTACTAGTATTAACTACGGATTTGGCTAGACCTCGATATTCTCCGTGAAGCGATTGCCATCTGACCTCCACGACCCAATGGTAACATTAGGCGATATCGAAGCTTTGCAGTTAGACTGTTTTTTTTGTACTTTTTAGGGCACCAACTACCCGTAACGACTGCCATAGATATTCTTATGGCAACCGGGACCGACGGCTTAACGTGCCCTCCGAGGCATGACCAGACCAATACAAATACCCATATTTAATGCACACAAATATTTGCACTGAGCGGGGATCGAACCCGCGCCTCCTGCGTAGCGGCCGCGTTCACTACCGTTACGCTACGGAGACTGCCTGTTGTGCCTATCTAAACAAATAAAATCCCAAATCAAATCAGTTATGTACTTTCGAAACCTTATAAATAATGGAAGTATTATGACATCATATATTATCTACTTTGATTATGGTGATTGAGGAAACTTAGCCCCGTATTCGAGAACGACACTCAATCCTGAATCTTGGTTTATTTGAAGACAGCATCCTCAGCAAGGCGGACATCGACAAAACGAGACATTTCTTCGACCAATGAAATGGCTGAAAAAAAATGTTACGTGACCAGAACGGCAACTTCATTGGTCGAACAGAAGCGAAGAGATATTAGTATATATGCCGGTGTCCTATCATTTGACAAAAAACGAATGACAAATTTTCACTTGACAAACAACGTTTGACAATTAAATACTTGACAAATGCATCATTTGACAAACTTTTGTTTAATAAACTATTCATTAGACAAAATATTTATTTGGAAAATATCATTATTATGAAGCATCATTTCACAAACTGATTATTTTAAAAACATATCAATTGACGAACAGACAGTTAGTGATAGATTTATTGAGAAAGCTACTCATTCCGACTTCCTGGATAGATTAGGTTAGAAGGCTAATGCAGGAGTTGAGCGGAGCGAAGCTCCCGCATTAGACTTCGTGGTTATTTTTTTATAACCATGCAGAACTTTATTTAGTCAAATGAACATTTTTAAAATGAAATTTTAATAATTGAAATGTTTTTGCAGGGAATACATTTGCAAAACCTGTATTATGTCAAATGATTCTTTTTAAAGTACCTAATAATATATGTTTGCGAAATGAAAGTTTTTCAAATGATTAGTTTTTCAAACGTTGTTTGTAAAATGATGTTTTGTCATACGTTTTTTGTCAAACAAGGGTGAACCGTCTACGCCACCATGCTGAGGCTGATTTAAAAGATTGTCCATACAATGTGTCCTCAGATAAATCAAGATTCAGAACTGAAGAGACCCTGGATTATTGAGATTCTAACTTATTGTCGATCGCTTGTTAGTAGTAGTCCGGGTGATTCGGCATTTACACTTGGTCTCAGTGTTAAACTTGTTACCCTCCGTGTTGCCGTGGGGTAAAAACGGTTCTATCTATGTATTAATCTCACCTGTTGAATTATAATAACGTAAATATATCTGGCCGTCTAGCCGTCCATTGGAGCAGACCAAGTCCACCATTTCTCCATGCCAATAGGAGTATCTAACCACTTCATCATACTGTAATTCTGACCATTCCGTTAAATTGGGCTCCAGGTCTCTTCCGTTGATTTCTATTTTGATTCTTTCTGTAATAAAAAAGCAGTTGTGTACAGGGCGTACAAAACTGAATTGAGAGACAAAATTATGCTACATAAATGATAATATATTTTTATTGCGTTGACCTAGACGTTTATTTTTTTTTAAACTATAACAGGTTACAGACTTGCTGGGCAATTCTAAAAACATGCCGCGTCGAGCAGAGCGCTTCCAGTGCTGTGACAGCCTTAATAGAGATTATCATTTGTAAATCTCCAGTGACGTCACCAAGCCTGACCAATGACATCCCTTTCAAGGCAGGGGCAGTGTTGTGCTCGACGTTGCATGCTTTGAGAATTGCACTGCAGGCTTTTTATCTCCCTGTATGCATGCAGTTTATGTATGTACAGTCCAGTACAGCCATAGATAACTAAGATAATGTCAAATGTCAAAGTGCAGATTCAACGTGATGAATTTTCAGCGTTTTTGAAAAAATACTCTTGTCAGGCAGACATACAAGCTTGTACTTTGAAGGAGTCCGCTCTCCTAAGCATCATTCTTGGGGCACATATTTGAATGGAAGCAACCACTGTCATATCGGACTTGCTCCCGGTGAAGATTTTGTGCATAACATTGCTTTTTGATTACTCCACCCAAAAAAATTAATGACAATGAAAATGTTTAAAAATTATTTTAACATCATTCATTGTTTCCGATAGTACTCAATACTCAATACTCAATACATTTATTGCATTCCATAATGTAGTACAGTACAGTTGTTAATGTAAGCAATTAGGTAACAATTACGGACCCTGTCGGGCACAGCACAATGTTTGGAGAGAGGAAGATTTAGTCATATTCGGTTCTTATAAATTATGTTAGTATTTGGTCGTATTTTTTATTTATTTTATCTGTTTTGATTTGGTTCTGTTTATACTTATGATGATATTTGATGTGAGCAGACTAACCTAACCGTTAACAATAACTCCGATATTATAACACTATATACTGACAGTTGTAGTAGACAATATGTCTTTTAATTAGGTACATGTATTTGATATCATTCATTCAATTGTTTACAATTAAAAGTCATTACATATAAAGCATGCATAATCTCACACACTTGGAAAAGATAATTAATGTCAATTACAATCTTAATGTCATTATACAATTTAAAATTACATTGTGTTTGTTTTTATAGATATGTCAGTATAATATTAAATGTACAGGTCAATATAGATTCTTGATGTCAAATTAGTCATAATTATAATATAAAAAATACATGGGGTTGCTTTATTATAAATATAAATATGTCAGTATAAATAAATGTCAAGTATATTAGTAAATTTGAAGTCAATTTTTAGAAATAGATTGAATTAAGTTATGTAATAAGATTGAATTAAATTAATAAGATTGAATTAAATTAATAAGATTGAATTAAATTAATAAGATTGAATTAAATTAATAAGATTGAATTAAATTATTAAAAATTGAATTAAATAATTACAGTTGTATTACATATTTAAACATGGAATTAGATTATTAGAATGTAATTAAAATATTATATTTTACGATTATTGATTGATTTTATTATTTTGCTGATGATTCTCTTATTATCGATGTGATTAGTTTTTTTCATTTAAATATTCTTCTATATCATAGTAAGTTTTGCTTATTAGGAAATTTTTTAGTTTGTTTACAAAAAGATGAAATTTTTCTTCTTCTTTTATATACTCTGGCAATTTATTGTATATTTTTACTGACATGGCCAAGGGACCTGATGAATGCATTACCAGTTTTGAGGTGGGCAGGTTTAATCTATTTTTGTGTCTTAGTGTATATCTAGTTTGTATGTCTTCTCGAGTGGTGTAGTGTTCAGGGTATTTTCGGACAAACTTACATATTTCCAATATATGCACGGTAATGTCAAAGTTTTTAAGTTTTCAAAATGGGGCTTACAGGTGTCTGTTTGTTCTATGTTTACCAAAATTCTTAGCAGCTTTTTTTGTTGAGTGAATATAGTAGGCGCATCCGTACTATAGTTCGTATAACTATCGGTAGATGGCTCCCAACGTCGCCTGAAGATGGTTGTATAGGAAAATTTGGAATGCCCAAGACATGGCTTAGTAGCTCAATCATAATTTCACTCTTTCTAATTTTATTCCATTATTTTGAATAACTTACTTTCATTACTCTTCTTCACCCGAACTTTGAATGTTATCGTCAAATCAATCGCTGGATCTGGTCTCCCTATGATGCATTCCCATTTACCAATCATGTCCTCTGTCGCCTGTTGAACCTGATCATAATGTTTTTAACAGGATAGTAGTCTGTAGTAGACATAGGAGTATTAACATCTACATTTCGCGGTACTTCGTCAAGCAAGCACTTTATCATGTGCTGTATGTTACTGTTGGATGAAGGACAGCTCTATCCAAATGTCAACTTTCACGAAACCCACGAGAAGAGATGGGGCTGCCCTATTTTTATTTATTTATTTATACTTTATTGTACACCATTTAAAATACAAATTTAAAAATTATGACTAAGGAATCAGTACAAGGGCGGCCTTATCGCTATAAGCGATTTCTGCCAGGCAACCTTTGGATGGTCATAATGTTTGTAGGATTGAGTGGTATTCAACTCCACTGGGAATCATTACACGAAATCTCTTCCCGTCGTGGGTTTCGTAGAAGGCGATTAAGGCATAGGGTTGTTTTCTATCGGACAGTAAACATTACAGCCCGTGAGAAATTGCCCATTTATATTCAGCCATTTGATTAAACAGCCAGGCAAATGAATAGTTATAAAAAAAAATAACCACGAAGGCTAAAGCAAGAGCTCCACTTCGCTCCGCTCCCGCTTTAGCCTTCTAACCTAACCTATCCAAGTCGGATTGCACTGCTTTTCTCGATAAACTTATTAGGTACTAACTTTCTGTCTTATTTCTGGGTGATAGCCCAATGTACGAATGGCCTAAGCATTAACCAGCTAGTTTGTTAAATGTTGTAACAAACGCTACGGCTGAATATCATTAAAGTCGTTAATTGAATAGTGCCGTTTAGTTAATAGCCTAGGCGGTTACATATCAAAATCTCGAAGCTTACGGTATACCGCCATTTTGCCCGAATTTTATTTACCCTAATATCATTTACCATAATAGTCAACAGCCATAATATTACATGACATAATATTCATTTGCCCTACTCTTATTTGCTATATTATTCACGTGCTAGAAGCTTTGCTTCCCATAAAGTCACTTACCATAACATCATATTTTGTCATAATCATTGTAAGCCCTAATTATCACACGCCCGAATTATCACATGCCCTAATTATCACATGCCATAATTATCACATGCCATAATTATCATATGCCATAACATCATCTGTCATCGACATAGGGTGTGTAAAGGTTGTTATATCAGTAGAAACTGGAGGCAATCGGGACTTTAGGGCACCCCGACTCGAATAGGTTAGGTTAGAAGAGGATGGCGGGGTCAATTGAGCGAGCGAAGCGAGCGAATAGACCCCGCTAGGTTAGGTGTGTATAGGTTATTTTTTTTATAGGGTGTGTATAGGTTATTTTTTTTATAAACCACCCAGAAGTAGTTTGGTTAGGTGCCATTTGAGTTAGGTTAGGACTGTGAGCATTAAACTTTAAATATTATGTCTAATAATCATTATGCCGTTTAAATATTATGTCTAATAATCATTATGGCGTTAAAATATTATGTCTAATAATTATTATGACAAATAAAAATATGAAAAACAATACGTATGGCACTCGTATCTTATGGTATCTAAGTTTCGGGCAATTAAAAGTATGTCATATGTCTTTTAGGGTAAACAAAATATTCGGGCAAATGAAATTCGGGTAAATGAAATTCGGGAATATGATGATTATGGCATATAATCTTCGGGTAAACAATAGACAACCGAAGCTTACAATACCGAATTTCATAACACCGACGTACGAAATACCAAAATGTTCGTTTGACCGAATGTTCAAAATACCGAAAGTATAAAATACCGAAGTACAAAATCCCGATGTTCAAAATCCCGTTGATAAAATTTTTAGATGGTTATAAAAAAAAATAACCACATAGGATAAGGTTGAAGCTCCGCTTGGCTCTTCTCCCGTCTTAGCCTTGTAACGTAATCTAACGAAGTCGAATTGTGCGGGGTGGACATTGCGCGCCTCTACATGGAAACATAGGTTAAAAGGGCATGAACCTACTCGGATGCACTAACGTACGACACGACGTAGGTAACAAATTATAAATAAAGTAGACTAAGAAAAACGAAGAAGTAATTGAGGCGTCTAGTTTCAAAACCCGCTAAAAGAAGATACTAAAATTTTAGGGAATATATGAAAAACGCTTTTTTGTTTTAATTTGCCCAAGAAGATACTAAAATTTTAGGGAATATATGAAAAACGCTTTTTTGTTTTAATTTGCCCACTAAGATATAAAAATACTAACATGTTTTGTGAAATGTTATCTGGCAATACCGGAAATACCTTTAATACTTCGACATGCATGTGTTATTTTAAAATATAACGTAAACTATTTTCATTTTAGCGTATTTTGCTGCGAACAATCAATTTTAGGGGAGTTTGAAACAAACGTCAAGAGTTTTAGCGGGGTTTGTTGCGAACAGTGCCTAGCAATTTAAAAGCGTTATGCAATAACAGTTAATTAATTTTGGTTTAAAAAAATAGTGTAACTCATAGGTATGTAATCAAAACATGCAAGTTTTATTTATTACAATCAAATTTAAAAAAATAAACAAAACATTCGAAAATTAAAGGGTCAAAGCATGAAAACACAATGTAGGTATCTCACAATACAAATTGCCAAGTCAATTTATTATATTTAAAACAAAAGAATTAAAGTACCTATTTATAGAATATTAAGAATTAAAACATGAACGAAAATTCTTACATTCCTTTTCTTGAATTATTTAACTTTTTATAAATCATAACATAAACATAAACTCACGCCTTTATCCCCGAAGGGGTAGGCAGAGGTGCTAGCACCCACATTTCGCCGTTTATGTTTAGGTCCCAATGTAATAGGTGGCGAGCCTATTGCCATTTACTGGGCACTTATAAACCTGCGATAAATACACACATAACTTCAAAAAGCATCGAGAAGTCATTGGTGTGTGCCATGGTAAAACCTGGGATCGAACCCGAGACCTCGTCTCAGCAGTCCATTACCCATACCACTAGGCTGGTCAATACAGTAGTTAATTTAAAAATAATAATAATTATACTGCCGCATATCCTCGAACTAAATATCAGGTTAATATTAAATTCAATTTGACTAAATATTATATACCTACCTAGCAATAATGGTTGTATGTACCTTTACCCTCTAAGTGAAGTACCTACCCGAAAAAATAATTTACCTATATTATCTACACTAATTTACTCATTTTGCATAACACCATCAAAGACAATCAAAGTCACTTCGCTACTTGGTTTGAAGCAATTTTGCACCTACTGTTTAAAGGTTTCTTTGGTACTTTTCCACGAAGATTTGTCGCGTGGTTTCTTCCTTGCTTCCTTGGGATCACATTTTTGCACAAATTGAGTTAAATTATCCATATTATGAATTAAAAACAATAAAAACTGCAACACACTTTCGTTTCGTTTTGAAAAAATCGCCATACTATTTTGAATGTCACGTGATCACAATACCGCGCTGTCATTGGCTGATTTCCTTTAAGCGGATTATGAAGCAAACTATACTCTATTCATTTGGCCGTGAGACAAAATGTAAACAAACCATAAAAAAGGTTCTTTTAGGTGTCATTTTTTAATTAATAAATTAAACATAATAACAAATAAATATTTTTACTATGTAAGGAGCAAGATAAACTATAAACAATACTGCATATTTTAGGTGATATTCTTTATCACAAGCTGAATATTAAAGAATTCGTTTAGCTTAACACTTTTTATATTTTTGTAAGTACCTAATATTTAAATATTTATCAGAATTGACCTTATAAAAGACCTAAAAATGTTGTGAATCTCAAACTTTAACCGCATTTTAATACTACTAAATGAAGGTGAACAGTAATTCTAAGTAATGAAAGTAGAATTAATAGTTTCCGTATTTAGCCGGGTTATACCCACCATTTTTACTTTCGATGAACGGGTTGACATGAGTGTTTTCTGCGCGGATAATTTTCGTTAATTCCTGATAACTCTTTGTTAAAGTTGTTAATCTTGTTATGTTGTATAGTTGTGTTAAGTTTTTTATTTAGTTATTGTGCAGTTTCTGTTATCTGAACGTTGATATCGGTGAAAATGAATGAACTTGGTCCGAGCGGTGCTTGAACTTTTATTTTGCTTATTTTGCCGAAGAAAAACCGTTCCAAGCATATTCTAATGCGTTCTACGGATAAGGAGACTATTATTAATATATTCAAAGACGTAGAAGAGACTCGGCCCAAAGGTTCGTATCCTAAAGTTTGACAATTAGTGTTTTGTTTGTTTATACTTTGTCTCACGGCCAAATGAATAGAGTATAGACGTATTTTAGCGGGATTTGCAACAAATATCAATTTTCCAGTGCTACTTTTTAGGCTTTTGGCGCGTTTTGATTGAAAACTGATAATGACAATTTATGAAGAATACATACTGGCATCATTTTGAACTATTAACTCAATTTTTATCTAAAAGCCTTTTAGCGGGTTTTGAAACTAGACGCCTCAATTTTAAAACTACCGCCGTTGAATAAAATAACACTATAAAAATAAAACTAGGACGCCTACCATTGGTAACGTATCAAAATCTCATTTTCGGGATTTTTAGACTCGGTATGTAGTACCTACATTCGGCATTTTGAAATTCGTGATTTTGAACTTCAGGATTTTGATTTTCGGTATTTTAATACGTAACCGTACCTATATGATTGTATATCACGGTGACTATGAGTAAATGAAATTACTCGTGGTCACCCTGGGGTAACAAAATGTGGTACATAACCAAGAGTCCGACCTCATAAGGTTTATATTATACATAATTACATACCTATAGGCTAAAGGTGTTTATTTAAGAAAAACAAAATGGTATTAGCCTTACTTCGATAAAGGAGTTCACTATGCCATCTTCGTTAACTATTGCTTTAAAGGTCGACGGAAACAGGTAGGAGCCGTGCAGAGATTGACAGCTAAAACAGGTAAATTAAAAAATTATCGAACAAATAAGGTAATACATAATAACATTAAAAAGGAATTTGGTACTTTTCCTACAGATTTATGTCAGAAAAGTGTTACATAGTCCGGTTAAAGTAAACCAAAAGGTAGGAGTGAGGGTATATTAATTTGCATCCAGCTAAAAGTTAGTAGGATTGTTTAAAACACTATCATAATAAAATATGAGATCTAAAAAGGGTTCCCCCCCGTTTCACCGAAATTTTTATGTCATAATTTTGTTTCGCATAACAACGCATAGCATAAACTTCATTTCGCAGAAAAAGGTTTGGCATACACTCATTCGTCATACTTTCATAACGCATAATTTTGTAAGTCAGAATCATCTTTTGGCATAACTTTTAAAGCATAATAATCCAAAAGTAGAACCGTGCATGCAGCAAGCATCAGACATGCAGCATGCTTCAGGCATGCAGCATGCAGCAAGCATCAGGCATTTACCATGCAGCAAGCATCATGCAGCAAGCATCATGCACCAAGTATCATGCAGCAAGCATCAGGCAGTAAACATGCAGCAAGCATCGTTTCTGTCACAGCTCCGGCGCTGCGGGGCTCCGGCGGCCCCACACGAGCTTATCGTCGCAGATGGTTGTAACGTCCACCACCGCAGCTTCGGCTTGTTGGTCGGCTGCGCCGGCCAGCATCAGCCGCGGCGGCGGCCATTAAAACCACCTGCTCCTCAGCTCGTGGCCCGCCTCGCCCCTCCGCGCCTACGCGGGCTTAAATAACACTCTAGGGGTAGGGCAAACAAGACTACGTGAAGTCGGATTTGCAGCAATTCATTTCTGTCACTAACTTTTTTGTAACAAATTTTAACTTTTCTGCCAACTGAAGAGTATGCCATTGCTAATTCGGATTTATGACCATTCTGCCAAAATACGATTCTATTACATAAATCATTATGCCTTAAAAATGTTCGATTAAATAAAATTGTGCCAAATGAGTTATGCCAAATGAATTTCGGAGTATTAAGTTTCTGCCCTCTAAAAAGTCCTCATTGATCCGATGCCTGAATTTTTTAATTCAAGTTCAAAGGTTACAAAAGCGGTTACAAACTTCATCCCACGCACACTCAAGCTGTGGAATGAACTCCCCGTGGTGGTTTTCCCAAGCGACTACAATATGGGGCAATTTAAGAAGGGCATTAGAAGGTTTCTTCAGGGTCGGCAGCGCGAGTGTGACGCCCCTGGTGTTGCATACGTCCATAGGCCACGGTAACCACTTTCCATCAGGTGGGCCCCGTGCTTGTCTGTCACCTAAGTGGTATATAAAAAAGTGGGTTTTTCGCGACTTTCAGTAAAACGGTAAGTTTCACCTTAAAAATATATCAGAAAAAGTTAAAGATTATACAATTATCTATAAAAACTTGGTCTCGCATTAAGGGTTCCTTACGAAACGGAATTGAGTTGTGAGCTTAGAGTATACATTGCTATAGAGCGCGCCTTACAAGTATGAACTGCTATCACGGGTATGAACAGTCCCGAGGCTCCTGGCTCAACCTCAATCAGTAGCAAAACAATACCCATCAAAATGACTTCGCAAATAATATTTAATTCGATATGTTAAATCAAAATTTTATACAACATCGTATATTTGTAGTAATAATGACGCAAAAATACCGCAAAATGACGCCATTTTTTTGTATTTTGGCTTTAATTTTATCCATGCATATCAAATCGAACAAAAAACTTCATAACAACAAACTACATTAATAAGTGCATCTATTGATATTTTCGGTAATGCATGAAACGTCACTAGGTATAGGTGCGCTATACCATCGCAAAGTATCTGCTAACACTCGGCGCCAAAGACCTGAGTGATAGGCGCGCTCTATATTTATAATGTATTCTCTAAGGTTGTGAGCTTGTGCTATAGAAACAGCAATAATAATAATAATACTTTGATTGCGTTGAATTCGTAGTTAGATTTTAGGTCTTTCGTCGATTTTACGTTGAGCACAACGTTGCAACAACCTTGATCTAGATTGTAATCGTTGTCGCAACGTTGTGCTCGTCGTTGTGCGTTTACAGAATTGCACTGCTGAACGCTTAGAAAATTGCATAGCAGTCCCTTAGAGG
Organism: Eilema depressum; assembly: GCA_914767945.1. Lineage (NCBI taxonomy): Eukaryota > Metazoa > Arthropoda > Insecta > Lepidoptera > Erebidae > Eilema > Eilema depressum. Next base: position 6,207,696 of record OU612041.1, on the reverse strand, counting down.
ACATTCAAAATTCTCAAAATTCGTTTTGGGGCGACACGACCCACGTCTGGCCCTCGATTCTGCTAAAGCAAAACCACTGTCGTGCCACAGTCTCTGCAAAAGTTGGCATTAAATTTTAGACTTTATTGCTATAGAATTAAAGCTCAAAATTAAATGACAATATTTTCATTACACGCTGTCGTTCACTCAACAAAAAGCTATATAATTTTAAGCTTTCAAGTGTGTACCAAAAATTGAAAGAAGTTTCCACTTCTAAAACTTACCGCATATTTGTAGCTAGGTAGTTTAGCAGTTTTACAAAAAAGGGTTTGTCTCTTAAAACCACAAAAATGTGTTCGATTTCATAAAAACTCCCATGGTATGCCTGGTTATCCAAGTTCAATAGAATATTATAGTCATTATTGAAGTAAGTATCTGGAACTAAATGAAAGTTTTTAGACTGTTTATACTGTTGATCGATGGAACTTGTTACACGTATTGAATAGGCACTTGTACGTTTCCACAGTATTTGATTTTTTAAACAGACCGCTTTCGCCACACGGCATTCTCAAACATTTCAGAAAACCGTTTGAAAGGTACCTTAGGACCTTTCAAATCTTTGAGAATTCGTTTGGCTAAAAAAACGTATAAAAAAAAACACTACACAGGTAGAATAGAAAATTAATTTTAATAGTATATAAATACTGAATAGTATACATACTGTTACATATAAATCCTTAAATTATTAAAGACGGGAAATTCGCCATTAGAACTCAATGGTACATTTCGTAGCTAGCTATGAGAACGAAACGCTTGATGCCAATGACAAGCTTATAGCGCGAACCAAACTGACGGCGATTTGCTGCAGACGCCATTAAGAAGAAGTTGAAGTTGAAGTTGTCACGAATGTCAGTAATTTCATTCCAGTGTAAACAAAACCGTATGTTATAAATTTTGTGTTAGTGTAATGTAAGTGAAATTAAAAATAGATCACTACAGTCTTTATTTATTTATAGTAGGACTTTTATCTTACGACAAGGCAGTCCTATTGTAACAAAATAACATTAACTATAAACAAAACTGAAACTTACTTAACCTAGGTTAGATTGTGTGTTTTTATGATGTGTAGAAACACAATATTAACAACTATTTAACACTTCTCTTCATTCATCTTCACTTCTACACATCTCATAAACAGTGGGGTAGTTATGTCGAACTCAAACCGAGTCCCGGTTGCATCTGAGGCCTTCACTTCGGAGTCCAGGGTTCACTTTTCCAGTCTTACTACGACACAGCTGAACTTCAATATTTTCCGTGAAACATCTACCATCTGGCCTCCACAACCCATGGGCGATATCGAAGTTCTGTTGTTAGACCGGTTGTCGAATTTTAGGGCTTCAACTATCCGCAACAACTGTCATAACCGTTCATAACAATCGATGACTTAAAAGCAGTCCAGGGACCCTAGATAAAGTGACATTAGTTATATTGATGGAGTAGCGTCGAAGCAAACCGTTTTAAATTTTTAACAGTGAATTACGTGACATATTATTATTAATTATTATTAATGTCGATTCCATACAACATTTAGCGATTTCACTGGCGTTTTCACCAATAGAATGTAACTTTGTCTAGGGCCCCAGGGCACGTTTTTGAAAATCTCATTTACGTCATTTCTTCTAATTTATTTTAAATTTAAATTATGATAAATACTTACTGGATTCAGCAAACAAACTCATGTTCACAATTAAAAACAAAATTACACAAAACATGATGTATATTGACCAGCAGATCACCACTTCAACTAAAGGTTACGTATTATAATAACTACAGTTATTTTAACTATTTTCAAGACAACTACGGTCAAAAGAACTACTGTTTAAAACACCTAAAGATCGTTTCACATATTTTTGTAATAACTACTGGTCGAAACAAATAATGGACGATTCACCTACAGTTTATTCAACTACAATTAATTGTGCTAAGGTTTATTGAACTATGTATGAAATACCTAATAGTCGATTCACCTACGGTTTATTGATACTACTACTTTGTGACAGAAATTTACGTTGTTGCAAAACCGATTTCACGTAGTCTTGTCTGCCCTACCCCTAGAGTGTAATTTAAGCCCGCGAAGGCGCGGAGGGGTGAGGCGGCCCGCGAGCTGAGGAGCAGGTGGTTCTAACGAGCACTGCCGCGGCTGAGGCTGGCCGGCGCAGCCGGCCAGCAAGCCGAAGCTGCGGTAGTGATCGTCAGATCCATCTGCGATGATAAGGTCGCGTGGGACCGCCGGAGCCCCGCAGCGCCGGAGCCGTTACAGAAGCCATGCATGCTGCATGCAGCATGCAAGCAATCATGCAAGCAGGCATGCATGCAAGCAAGCATGCAAGCAGGCATGCAGCATGCAAGCAATCATGCAAGCAGGCATGCAGCATGCAAGCAATCATGCAGCAAGCATGGCTTCTGTAACGGCTCCGGCGCTGCGGGGCTCCGGCGGTCCCACGCGACCTTATCGTCGCAGATGGATCTGACGATCACTACCGCAGCTTCGGCTTGCTGGCCGGCTGCGCCGACCAGCCTCAGCCGCGGCAGTGCTCGTTAGAACCACCTGCTCCTCAACTCGCGGGCCGCCTCGCCCCTCCGCGCCTTCGCGGGCTTAAATTACACTCTAGGGGTAGGGCAGACAAGACTACGTGAAGTCGGTTTTGTACCAACGTAAATTTCTGTCACAAAGTAGTAGTATCAATAAACCGTAGGCAAATCGACCATTAGGTATTTCAAACATAGTCAACATGTCCAATATCTTAAATGAACATCATATTAATCGTCCGTTAGTTCAAATAATTTTAGTTTATTCGAAATTATGTGTATGAACCAGTAGTCGAGTCGACCAATATGCGTTATGACCATATTATGTGAATCAACCGTAGTTATCTTGAACATAGTTGAAATAACTTTAGATATTATGATACGTAACCCAACTAAATGCCTAACATATTATTTCCATTTTCAAGAATCAGAGAATCAATCAAAGAATCAATTTCGTTTATTCAATTTAGGCACATATAGAGCACATATGAACGTCAAAATATTACAATTGTGTCAAGAAGTATGTAAACAAAAAATAAAAATATTAAATAAATTAAAGTAAACCATTTGAAAATGATTCTTTCGCTGGTTCGGTAGTTGGTTCTACTGAGAAGATACCAGCGAGAAACTCAGAGAACTCAATTATCCTTTTTATTTCATCATTTTGACATACGTTGACAAGTTTCATATCTCTACCTACATTCTCTATCATGGTTATTAAAAAGTGTATCAAATGCAAAAAAACCGTTACCAAAAAAGTGCCTGGACTGGAGTGCAGTAGATGCGAAAAAGCAGTACACGCTGATCCTGTGTGCTCGAAGCTGTCTATTAAACAGCTGAACGCCATCAAGAACTCACCCGGAATAGAGTGGAGCTGTGAAGAGTGTGTGAAAAATATCTCACGTAGATCCTCTGTCATGATCCCCGAAGAGGACGATGACAATGACGACTGTGAGACTGATGGTGGCATGGACATGACGCCAGTTGTTAATGCAAATAAACTGGTGCAGGATATCAGTCGGGAGATAAAGAAGACCTTTCGGGAGGAAATCCGAGGTCTTGAGAATTCACTCGAATTCCTCAGTGAGCAGCTGACATCAATGGAGCAGAGTATAAAAAATCAGGATATCAAAATTAAGGAACTTGAAAACAAAAACTATGACCTGCATAATAAAAACAAAAACTTAGAGCTGCGAGTAAATGTCCTGGAACAAGGACTCAAAGAATGTGAACAACAATCCTTAGCAGCGACCCTAGAAATTTCTGGACTGCCGGAGTTGTCTCCTAACGATATGCGGAAGGTGGTTGATTCTGTTGCCTCGAAATTGAACATAGTTGATAAAGAGATTCAATCTTCAAGGCGACTCCCAGGAACTAAACTAAAACCAGGTCCCGTTCTCGTGGAACTAAAATCGAAGGTGTTGCAACAACAGTGGGTAGACGCTGGCAGAGACCATAGCCTCACGGTAGGCCAACTTGTGCCGAACGTCCCGAAGGAAAAAGCTGAGGACCGTGTCTACATCCGAGAGGCCCTAACCAAGTACCAGAAAACGTTACTATATCATGCTAAATCTCAGTTGTTAAACAAGTCATGTCAATACGTGTGGTGTAAGTATGGGAAAATATGTGCCCGAAAGTCCAATAATAGTAAAATCTATTATATACGTACAATGATGGATATCAACCAAATTGAAAAACTATATTCAGCTAACTCTGACAAACAAACAGATAAGCCTATTTCTTTGTAAAATTGTTTATAAATCGTTTTAACCGTAACTCATATTAAAATGTCATTATGGATTCACAAGTGAAAGAATTATTCAATTGCATTTCTACGAACCATTTCTTCAAACAGTTACCACCAAAAGCTAGTATAAGCCTGTCATGTTTGCATTTCAATATTAGATCACTTATAAATTTTTTTACTAAATTGCAGCAAACTATTTGTAATTGTATTTTTCCACTTGACCTTATTATCCTAACAGAGGTAGGTATCTCACATGAAATTGTTCACTTATATAACTTACCCGGATATAATCTGTACTCACAACTCAGAACAAGGCAGAGAGGTGGCGGTATTATTATCTACGTACGAAACCATATTAAGTTTACACTAATTGAACAGAAAACAAGAACTTTTGAAAATCTCACCGGTACTCTAAAATTGGACTCACATCGCGTCGTAGTTGTGAGTGCAGTTTATAGACCTCCATCTACATGTAAAAATTTGTTTGTCAGAGAACTAAGTAATCACATCACTAAGTTTGATTCAAATCGGCATCTTCTCCTTATTGGTGATACAAACATTAACCTTAAAGCTATTTCGTCATACAAGGATGCATACTTGGGAGTGCTTAGCGAACGCGGATTAATGTGTGGAATAACGGATTACACTCGAATTGAAACAAAAAAGCATCTAACTACCAAATCATGTATTGATCACATTTTTGCACGTTTTCCCACATTGAATCCGTTCGCGGCGGCACTCGACGTCGTACTGGCAGACCATCGAGGTATTATGTTTACCTGCGTCGATGAATTCTCTGGGATTCCTGGGTGTGTACAGGATGTTACTACGAAAATAAATAAAAATTGCGATACCTATTACGCCAAACTAAAAAGTGTTGAATGGACAAAGACCAAAAGTATGGTGTCCCCTCATGAAATTTTAAATTTTATTTACAATTCTTTTGACAATGCAGAAACTGCTGCAAGTAGTAATGAATCGCGTAAGATGACTCGCAAGCATTCAAAACAACTTAGTTTACCCTGGATTGATGATAATGTTATACGACTTTGTAATAAAAGAGATGAACTATTTTCTGAATGGAAAAATAATCTAAATGACTCAAAAATAAAATTAGAATATAATAAAATTAGAAACAAAATTCATAAAATAATAGAATATAAAAGAAATAAATATTACATACAATATATTATATTAACAATAACTTTAAAAACATTAAGAAGGTATATCAAATTGTTAATCAAATGTTGGGCAGAGCGACGTTGTCAATTGATACGGCTATACTTAGGGCTTTTGATGCACAAGGGCTTTCTTCTAAAAATATTGCCGATAACTTTGTTATCAGTTTCGATAAAGCTGTTAAAGACATAATTCCCAAATGTAATTTAAAACTATCAGACTCGAACGCTACCCGCAAGCCCTTGAATTCCAGTATCTTGTTTAAAAAAGCCTCAGCTAGCAGCATTCAAAAAACCATAAAACAACTAAACTCGAGGAAAGCTCCAGGTGCCGACGGCATCAAGGTTTCGGACATTAAAATAATAGGGGACAGTATATGTGGTCCCATTGCAGACTTAATTAATAAGAGTATTGCAAGTGGTTCATATCCGGATGAGTTAAAAATAGGTTGCATACGACCAATCCATAAAAAGGGTAAAAGAAGCGATTACTTAAACTATCGGCCAATAACGTTGCTATCATCTATTGATAAAATTGTCGAAAAATATGTATGTGAACAAATACATGCATTTTACAGGAAACACAGCGTTATTAATCCGAACCAGTTTGGCTTTCAGTCTGGTAAGGATACGACGGCACTTTTGTCAAATTTTACGGATGAAATCAATAAGCACTTAAATCAGAAAAAATATGTTCTTGCTCTATTTATTGACTTTTCCCGGGCTTTTGACACATTGGTACATCGCCAGCTGATTGACAGACTTGATGACTGTGGAGTGCGGGGTCCACTACTGACGTGGTGTACTGACTATCTCAGAAATCGAACCTCCTCTGTAAAAATAGATAACATCTGTAGCGAACGCATATTATCTATGACGGAGGGCACGGCTCAGGGCTCTGTATTGGGACCGCTACACTTTCTGTCTTATGTTAATGACATGGTCAACTGCATTACTAACAGCACTTGCTATCAGTTCGCGGACGACACCTGCCTTGTAATTGCCGATAGAAATCCTCAAACAGCTTGTGAACGATTGCAACGCGATATGAATGCTCTTGCAAGGTGGTGTCATGATGCCGGCCTAGTACTTAACGCAAGTAAGACTAAATTAATGATAATTAAATCACCTTACATTAGTCAACTACCTTGTCAAAATATGATAGCTCATGATCATGACTGTCTGCACACTACCGGTACTGTAAACTGCTACTGTCCATCAATAGATACAGTAAAAAACCATACTTATCTTGGATTGCTGATAGATGACAAGTTTAACTGGAGTCAACACATTGAACGGGTTTGCGATAAACTGAGGCAATTTCTGGCGAACATCACGATTTTGAGGGACCGAATTCCGTTTAAAGTGAAAAAAATGCTTTATAACGCACTAGCTGAATCCTACATACTGTACGGCTTAAGTAGTTATGGTCGTACTTATAAGACCTATCTGGACACCATTTATAAACTACAAGTGAAAATTCTTAAAGCATTAGTGCCACCCAAAATAATAACCCAATTTCACAAGAGCGAAAACGGTCTCTTTAAATATTGTGATGCGTTGCCAGTACACACGCAAGTACATTTATCACTTTTAAAAGAACAATTTTTTAATAATGGTTTAAGACAAATCACCGAGCATCCTGTACGCACACGGGCAGTCGCCGGGGGTCGGCTTCGCACGCAGCGTGCCAATAATGCATATGGCGAGCGCACTACCGGCTATATTGTTCCGAGGCTTATTAATAATCTACCGTCTGATATACAAAAGTGTAACACTGTATCAGGTGTAAAATGTAAACTCAGACGGTATTTTTTAGACTCCTTGTAGGTAGGAGATTTGTTTTACTTCCTTTTTTTTTTTTTTTTTTTTTTCTGTTTTGTATATATTATGTTAAGTATTGTTTATTATTAAAATTAAAATAGTCATGGTTGTTGTGTAGGTATTGTGATATGTATAGTATTATAGTATGATATTATGTATTTTATAGACCTCTGTAATTCGTCGATAACTTTCCATAGCACTGGTATTAAACCTTAGTGGTTTTGTTGTGCTATTATTAGTAATAGTTCATGTACTGTCCTGTTTTAATAGTAATAAATTTAAAAAAAAAAAAAAAAAAAAATATTTTTTTTTTTTTTTTTTTTTTAATACGGTTTTTATACAATTTACAATGTGCGGGCAAGAAAGTGATTAGGTTGACCATGCATTTTTATCATTAAGATATTCTTCTACTTTATAATAAGCTTTTTCCATTAGACTTTTTTTCACGTTTATTTTAAAAATATTATGTGGCATGTCAACCAAATCCTGAGGAATTTTATTGAATATTTTTATACTGTTGCCTACAAATGAATTACCAACCTTATGAAGCCTGAGTATTGGCACTGCTAGTTTATCTTTATTTCTCGTATTATAATCATATGTGTCCGAGTTTTTTTTTAAAAGATTTAAGTTCTTTCGTATGTATAAAATATTATCGTAAATATATTGACAAGCAACCGTTAATATATTAATTTCTTATGTTTCTCTCAGCGAGTCACGGGGTCTGAGGCCGTAGATTGCTCGTATCGCGCGTTTCTGTAATATGAAAACAGTCTCAATATCGGCAGCTGAGCCCCACAGCAGCAGACCATATGACATAACGCTATGAAAGTAGCTAAAATATACTAATCGTGCCGTTTCCTCATCAGTTAGTGACCTTATCTTTCTAACCGCATAGGCAGCTGAGCTAACCCCATTGCAGTTTACTATCTAGAGTTATTCCCAGAAAAACTGTGGTATTAACTACTTGAATTGATTCATTGTTCATTACAATATGAGTATCTATCTGTCTTACATTGGGCATAGTAAACTTTACACATTTTGTTTTTTTTTGCATTGAGCAACAAGTTGCTACTTGTGAACCAATGCAATATTTCGGAAAGGGTATTATTCACATCGTCAAGTACTACTTTTTGTCTATCAGTTTTAAAAATTAATGATGTGTCATCTGCAAATAATACTATTTCACAAAGATTTTTAGTGAAGTAAGGAATATCATTTACATACATCAAGAATAAAAGGGGTCCTAATATCGCGCCCTGGGGTACTCCCATGACTAAAGGGGCGCCAGAAGAGTCGGTGCCATTAATGTTGACTTTTTGTACTCTGCCATTGAGGTAAGACTTTATTAAACTAAGTGAGCCATTAGAAACACCATAATAACCTAATTTCAATAACAAAGTCTCATGATCAACACAATCAAAAGCTTTTGATAAATCACAAAAAATACCAATGGCATCCTGCTTCTTCTCCCATGCATCAAATATAATATGTTTGACGAGTGCAACTCCTGCATCCGTCGTGTTTCTGCCTTTAGTGAACCCAAACTGTTTCTCATGAAGTAATTTATTAAATGTAAAAACTTTTACCTCATACATCAACTAAAATAGTATTTATCATTAAATGCGGAATTCCATTATACAGGTTGTCCCGTGTTTATTATTATTAGTATTAATATTAGTATTTAAATTTTTTTATTATTTATTTTTATTATTATTACAACATCCCTCTGATTTAGGCCCAATATTCGCAACTCTGGTTGTCCTCCTTGAATAATATAATACTTTAAAAAATAAATATCTGCGTGATAATGTGGTTTGTTGGTAATTGTGGCCACACAGCTCATTTTTGTTCATTAGAGCGCGCTTTACAAGTATGAACTGCTATCACGGGTATGAACAGTACCGAGGCTCCTGGCTCAACCTCAATCAGTAGCAAAACAATACCCGTCAAAATGACTTCGCAAATAATATTTAATTCGATATGTTTTAAATCAAAATTTTTAACAACATCGTATATTTTGTAGTAATAATGACGCAAAAATACCGCAACATGACGTCATTTTTTTTTGTAATTTGGCTTTAATTTTATCCATGCATATCAAATCGAACAAAAAACTTCATAACAACAAACTACAGTAATAAGTGCATCTATTGATATTTTCGGTAATGCATGAAACGTCACTATAGGTGCGCTATACCATCGCAAAGTAAAATATATGGTTGTGCTCAGGGGTTCCGTACAAAACTGAATTGAGAGACGAAATTATGCTGCGAGCAATGATGTATTATTTGCTGCGAGTACATAAATGGCAACATCTTTTTATTGTGTTGACCTACAGATTTTTTCATAGCTGTAAGAGATTGTAGAACTAAGTAGGTACTCGTATTTGGTATTCCGACGTGATACTGTTCCGGCGTGAAGTCCACGCATCATTCTCATAATATATGTGGCATATCTTTGGATAGATTTCCAGGAAGCTACCACTGTCTAATGCCGAAACCTCAAAAGAAATATCTACGCCAGAGTTTTTTCCGTTAATCAACAGGTATCGCAGGTAAGCCAGGCTCTGGTTTCTCAGTTTTGTCCTAATTTTGCACTTTGCAGAGCCTAGGGTCCGCTTATTGTTTTTGATTGATAAGTAGACTTGTGTCGACTGCCGTCCGACTCCCCAACGCTCAGAGGAAAGCATGTGCCAGAGTCAGGTCTGTCATTAAGTGGGTGTACCGACTACCTACTAGGTGAGCGTGGTTTGGTGCCCAAAAGTATATACCCAAGGGTGTACTAGGGTGTCCCAAGACTTATGGGGAAAAAATTGTTTCGCGAAACTAAAATACGCATACCCTCTATTTTTTTTCGAAATGACCTCATTGATTCAAATAATAAATATTAAGTAGTGCGATTGGACAACGAACAAAGTTTCTTACATGTGGGAGGAATTAAGAACAATTTTTATTATTTAATTAAAACTCCAATGCACCCAAATAGTAATATTATTTATTCATTTACATTTCAAAATATTATTATTATACATCAAACAGTGGCTGTACTTTATTTTGCTAGTCCCTGGAAGCATGTTATCAGTATACAAGTTTTTCACACAATTAACCAAAATTTTGTAGGAATACGCGCCTTCTCCCAATAAATAATACAGACCGATGGCACCATCAACTAAAGAGAAATTTACTTTCATAAAGTAAATTTTCGTACCTACATGGCTAGTTTAAAAATTTCAGCTGAATCGGATTCGTAGTTTTGTTTTGACCGCGTATAGAAGTGGATGTACCTATCCGTGAATTTTTGAAAAATTGAAAGAAAGCAATATCTGTCTGCAATTTGATTCTTATTTTTGGGAGTGAAATCGTTTAAAGATATAAAGGAAAGCTTGGATGCTATGTACAGTGACTCTACGCCTTCGACGGTGACCACCAAAAGTTGGTATATCAAGTTTCACCATGGTCACACATCAGTTTTTGACAAGCCACGCCCAGGTACGTCTTTTTTTTGTGAATAATATTAGCAACCGAAATTACTAGATAATATTATTCCCTCTAACCCCTCCAGTTAAGCTAAATTGCTTGTGTTAGAAGTAGGTTCATATCGGTAGTGTAATATCCAGGATTCGAACCCGGGCCCTCTCGATCCCTTAACCACTAAGCTACCGACGCTTTTGTTGAAAAGCTGTCCGAGGCAGGTGCTCTTCAAAAAACTCATTTATATTATTTATTTTCATTAAATTGATATTAATAAAAGGACTGATGGCCGTTGGAGCAGACGGGTCCCAGAGTGGAGACCGCGAGAAGGAAAGCGCAAGGTGGGACACTCCCAAGCCAGGTGGACTGACGACCTACGAAGGGTGGCTGGGACATACTGGATGCGGAAGGCGGAGGATCGGCAAACGTGGCGCATATTGGGAGAGGCCTATGTCCAGCAGTGAACTGCAATAGGCTAATTGATTGATTGCTTGATATTAAAATTTCTAAAAATACTTACGGGATTCAGCTAACAAATTCATGTTCACAATTAAAAATAAAACTACGAAAAGCATGGCGTATGTTGACCAGCAGATCACCACTGTAACTGTCTAACATATTTCCATTCTCCCTTATTCCTCAACTAAAATAGCATATTATATCACTAAATGCGGTTATCCTTAATACACCGCAGCTCCACCCGCATGGATATTGGTCATCGCGACCAAACATGTCATATCCTTTCATAAGCTCGACTCTATATCTGTGGAAAATTTATGTTCATCAGGCTGGCCCGGCCCTATGGAATCTGGTACCGAGACCTATATCATTCAAATGTACTCCTTGACACAAGCATACGTACTTACTTCGTTTTCAATGTACCTCGCCAGGAAAAAAGATATAGGTACTTTTTGGGGGCCGGGCTGGCCTGACGTTTTCAGCCCGGCCCCCTTGAAATCTTGAGAACTACAAGATGTGCTGACAGTAGGTCGAATGTACTCCTTAAGTTATACATGTTTACAATGTATTTTTAACCGACTTCAAAAAAAGAGGTCCTCAATTCGTACGCAATTTTTTTTTTTTTTTTTGTATGTTAGTTACGCGATTGTGAAGCCAATTCTAGACGGATTTTGAAAATTCTTTTTCTGTTCGTAAGTAGATTATTCCGAAGTGGTCCCATTTAAATTTCGTAAAGATCTGATGATGGGTTTCCGAGATTAGACCAAGGAACTCTTCAAAAAGTACCAGGAAATCAGCGGCGTTTGCTGCAATGGCATATTATTGCAATGTTTCAGCCATTATACATCATAACATCACGCCTGAGTCCTTTGAAGGGGTACGCAGAAGTGTTCAGAATATTCAGCTATATTTCCGTTGTAGGTATATGCATTGATTTTAAAAATTATTTTTGAATAATGCTTTAATATTTTTTTATTTAGCGTGGCCGGTTCGATCTGTAGTGTAGCGTCAGCAGCGCATGTACAGTCAGGTCACTATACATGCGATGTACAGTCGTGAGACTGTACAAACTCACTAAAAAGAGAAAAAATAAATTCATTTTTAACAAAAAAGTTTAACCGACTTCAAGAAACGAAAAAGAGGCACTGAAAAGCGAAAAATAACTTAATTTACAGACTTACTGATTTATTAGAAGTCGGTGCCAGCCAACTTTGTTTGTTGTGTCTGAACTACATTACTATGATGCAATCAATTGAAATATGGCCTCCCTTGGGCTAGGCACTGACTTCTAATAAATCAGTAAGTCTGTAAATTAAGTTATTTTTCGCTTTTCAGTGCCTCTTTTTCGTTTCTTGAAGTCGGTTAAACTTTTTTGTTAAAAATGAATTTATTATAATAAAAGTCAATAGAATAGACGATATTAACGGTCCTTGGGGGCCGGGCTGAAATTATTTAATTACCTTGAAACATTAAAACTATAACACCTATAAATTTATAATACAGGTACATATAATCTGCAAGGGATGATGAAGAACATACGTACTTATTTAGTTTTTACATAAACCCCCTAGATAATAAGTTATTAACACTTTGATTTATTTCAGCCCGGCCCCCTTACAGTGGTTATATTTTTTTCATCCCACCATCTCGGAAAGACGAGTGTTTACCCGTGGTCCCGGTGGGTCGACCCATTACCGGGTCCATGGGTAATTTTAATTACCCGTGGTTCCATTAGGGGTTGTTCGCGGAATTCTAACTGTCGATAGAATATACAAATCCGTATTAACAGCATACCAAATAGGTACGTCAAAAGAGATCACATATTACAATAATCGTTTTCTCAAATTAGTCATGTTGTTTATTCTCTTTTGTCATTTTGACATAATTATTTATAAGCAAAGTACGCACTGAAATTGAATTTTTTTTTGGCAAATGGCACAAACATAATGCTTCTTCTAAACGTTTTGGTCAAATTATCGAAAAATAAAAAGAATAATCCAGTTAGAACTAGAACAAAAATAGCAATTGAAAATGATGAATTCATAACCGATACGCTAAATAAAAATAAAGCTTGTACAAAAGCAATTGCATTAGTCGCAGTCGCAGTCGCAAATGCTATACTATTTTTTCTTTTCACTCAAATCTATCGAGTATTCATCAAAATGATATCTCTTCATATCATAACTAAAAAGCTTAAAATAAAATCCGGCAGCATTCATTGCTATGCAGACGATAGCATCTTACACGGGAGTTATTAAGTATGGGCATACTGCGGCCGAGCAGTCTGATATCGCAGGAAAAAATCAGCTTCTTGTTACTGAGCTCGACCAGATCCTGAATCATTTTTCGCAATAGGGCCTGAGAACCTGGTCGAGTTCAATGCCAACAAGACGCAGGCATGTGCATTTACAGCAAAGTTATCTTTTTTCCTTCGCTCTGCCACGCCACTGCCACTGCAGGACAATTTCAGTATTCTCGGTATGGATGTTCGCTGCCTACTGAACAACAAAAATTATATTGAGAGTATCATCAAAACAGTCTCGCGTAAACTCAGAGTCCTGAACAAAGTGAGATGTTTTAACACGCCGGAGCAGCGGTGTCTTCTGTCTCCTGCGTGGAATACTGCTCGAATCTCTGGGATGGCTTCGTAAAGTACTTACTTGATACACTCGACAGGTTCCAGTGTCGTGCGGTCCGCATTATTGGGAATCCTGAGATCACTAACACCCTCGAGTCTCTGCAGATGCGTAGAGTTGTGCATCCTTGGCAGTATTTTACCGTCTCTGCTATGGTGAATGTTCTGATGAGCTTTTCCAATTAATCCCACCCTATCCTTTCCTACACCGAACAACCCGTGCAGGACATAAATGTCACCCACATATGGTGCAAAATATTCGGGACTCCTTCCTCTGCCGTACCATTAACTCCTGGAATTCCTTACCAGATTCCCTCTTCCTACAGTCCCGGATCCTTAAAGCGGGGCGCGATAAAGCATCTGATTAGGCCGACAAGCTGAGTACCACCATCGTAACATGATACTTACGTGTCTATAATGGTGAACCTCTTTTCCAAGACTGCCTTCAGCTTACCTTCAGGCAAGGTGAAGTCAAATTGTCCCATATATATAAAAAAAGTTCTTTCGGTCCCATATCGTTACCGAAAGAAGGCGCGGGAACGGGGACACGAACCCGAGCCGTCATGGGGGAAAGCTAGAGAGGCCGCCATGTAGCCTCTCTAGCGACTCCTCCATCCTGCAGATTATCACCGGGCACGGATACTTCGGGGATTTTCTGCGTCGGATCCGGTAAGAGCCAACCTCCGAATGCCATCGTTATGACGCGGGAGACGCCATCACCCTAGGAGTGAGAGTTCTCTCGCTTGCCAACTTGCTCACGACGATGGTACGCTGCGCAAGTGCGTGGGCTGCTGCCCCTCCTTCTGTGAGCAAGTAATACTCCAAAAGAAGATGGCGGGGTAGGAACGGAGGAGATTCGCAGCCCGCACAGCCCGTGACGAGCGTAGGGGACGCAGGCGTCGGCAGTTTCCTAGGGGCTAGGGACATGGTCGTCCCCATAGTAGTAAAAAGTTGCACTGGCCCGCCAAAAATGTCCAAATCGTAAGTTTGGCCCGACGGCTAAAAAGGTTGGGCACCCTTGCGCTAAAGGAACTAATTACTGGTGAAATATCAGTTGGATACGCATTAGAAATGTTAAGATAGTTTATGAGTCATTCATTAGTCATTCATTAGTGTATCGGTTATGAATTCATAATTTTCAATATAATGTAGTTCTGGTCAATCAATTAGCCTATTGCAGTCCACTGCTGGACATAGGCCTTTTCCAATATGCGCCACGTTTGCCGATCCTCCGCATCCAGTCCGTCCCAGCCACCCTTCGTAGGTCATCAGTCCACCTTACGTTTTCCTTATTTTTTACCATTACGTTTACCTTACGTTTTAGTTATAGTTCTGGTATGAGTATGTTTTTGTTCCCAAGGATGGAGTTTTTTTTTAGTAAAATATTGTAGTATGTAACTGATGGTTTTCATTTTCTATCGATATATCATTGCCAATCCCTAATGCCATGGGACCACGGGTAATTAAAATTACCCATGGACCCGGTAATGGGTCGACCCACCGGGACCACGGGTAAACACTCGGAAAGACTATTTTTTCTCTTCGATAACTGAGCGTAAAAGTCGTTTTTATCCTCTAGAGAGGTAAAGTAAATTTGAATTTAGAACATCGTGTGTACTAGGTTTGTGGATTCAAAACATCATTAAACCTATTTACTTCTACCTCTATGGTGCCGAATTTATCATACAACATTTTTTTAATTCATGAAAAACTCAGACTCGTAACCTCCTTGGTGTACTTTTTTTTTAATTTGCTTTGCGCGCATCAATTTTTTTCACGTCATATTGTTGACATTGTTGTTGAATTTTTATTTTGTTGTATTTTATTACTAGTATTAATACACCACATATTATACAGCCTCCATGGCGTAGTGGTATTGAACGCGGCCGCTACGCAGGAGGCACGGGTTCGATCCCCGCTCAGTGCAAATATTTTTTATGCATGAAAATGGGTATTTGCATTGGTCTGGTCGTGCCTTGGAGAGCACGTTAAGCCGTCGGTTACGGATGCCATACGAACATCTATGGCAGTCGTTACGGGTAGTTGGAGCCCTAAAAAGTTCAACAACAACGGTCTGGCTGCAATGCTTCGATATCGCCTAATGTCATCATTGGGTTGTGGAGGTCAGATGGCAGTCGCTTCACGGCAAATATCGAGGTCCAGCCAAATCCGCAGTTAAGACTGGTAAAGCGGACCCCGGACTCCGAGGTGAAAGCTTCGAATGCTGACTGGGAATTAACGATAGGAAGGAGAAGCATTTCATTATTTCCTCGCTGAGGTGGGATGAAAAGTTACGTGTTGCACTCGAGTGCAAAGATTTTTCACCTTGTGCTCTTTTGATTCCCTCGCTAACGCTCAAGATTCTAATTTGTGAATCACTCGCTACGCTCGTGATTCAAATTTAGAATCTTTCGCTTGCTCGGTCATCAAAAATGAGCACGCGGTTAAAAAGCAACTTTGCACTCTTGTATAACAAATAACTATTTTATAGAGCATTATTTTACACAGGACTGAGTGAATTGAGAAAAGTGTAAAGAGTACATTAGAACAGTTGGTGTTGTGGATCTATAGGCCTTCTGGTTCACGAAGTAATTATTTATAACCTCAAACCTAAGAAAAGTATAGAGTGACCATAGTCTCGAACTAATCTCAGGACAAATTTGTGTTGTGAAAAATTTGATCTGAATTTTAATTAAATATTGTTTTCGTCACATCAGAGCTAGCAGTTACATACAAACATGCTTGAATATGTCTATTTTTATTGGTCTGAATGATTAAAGCTAAAAAGTCCAACAATAGGTCTAGCAGTACTTGAGCTTATCGCCAATAGGTTTTGAAGGTCAGATGGTTACTAGTCGCTGCACGGAAAATATTGAAGTTCAACTGCATCCCGAGGGGACTGGAAGAGGCCCGGACTACGAGGTAAGACCTCGGATACGACCGGGATTAACGCAAGGATGATGATGACAAAAATTTATAGAAAAGAAAAGTCATAATATCGAGGGTCCAGTGTTAAAACCCAATAAGTAGGCAAAAATCGAAAATTGACTTTTTTGGTCCATCTTAATCGATTTTTTACGCTCTTTCTAATGGTATTATCCAATAAGCGGAATTCGCGGTAGAACTCAAGTTACTTGGTGTAATAACCCAATAAACCAAGGTATTTTTTTTCAAAACTGTAAACTAGAACACACTAAGTAGATTTATTGGGAGAAAAAATATTTTTATGTCACGCTTAAAACAAATAAATGTATTTATTTTCATTTAGTATATAAAAAGTTTTACTAAATCGCTTTATAACATGCATGGTGAAAACCAATATTTCCATTTAACGGGTCCTACCTTTACTTTAATAGTTAAGAAAGTTACCAAAAATAAAATCTGAAATAAAACAAACTAATTTATCGGATTTCATTGTTCGATAATTTCAAAAACAAAAACAGAACTGTATAGTTAAATAGATTTACTCACTTAAGATTCTTCCAATATTGTTTGAGGAATAACCCAATAAATCAAAATAAGTACATACAACTTCACTCATGCCACTCACACCGCACGCGTAATTTGGGTGGATTGCGACTAGTGGTGAACTCTTTTTTTATATAGCACACGTCAATTTGACTTCACCTCGCTTGATGGTAAGCTGAAGAGAAAGTCTCGGAAACGAGTGTCACCATTATAGACACGTACCATGCACTCAGCTTGACGGCCTCATCAGATGCTTTGATGATGCACGGGACAAGGGACAGGGACTATAGAAAGAGGGAAACACGTGTACTGGTAAGGAATTCCAGGTTAATGGACAAGAGAAGGAGTCGCCGAACCGCTTGGTTCTTTATGGAATATTCTGCACCGTATGCGGGTGATATTTAAGTCCTGTATGTGTTGTCCTGTGTAGGAAAGGAGAGGGTGGTACTAATTGGAAGAGCTCATCAGAACATTCACCATGGTAGAGACAGTTAACACTGCCAAGGATGTTTATTTATTTATTCATTTAAATAAATAAATAAATAAATAAACATCTCTGCCCATCTGCACATCGTCGAAGGTTTTCATGACCTCAGGATTCTCAATAATGCGGAACGCACGTCGCGTCTAGTACCTGAGTACTGCTATCTCAGAGATGCGAGCAGTATTTCGCGCAGGAGCGCACTTGTGTCTTGTACAGAAGACACCGCTACTCCGGTGTGAAAAAACGTCTCACTTTGTTCAGCACTCCGAGTTTACGCGAGGCTGTTTTGATGATACTTTCAATGTAGTTTTTGTTCTTTAGTTTGCAGAGAACATCCATACCGAGGATATTGAGATTTTCCTGCAGTAGTAGAGGCGTGTTCTGAAGAGCGGGAAGGGGAAGGAAAGAAGATACCATTGCTGTAAACGCTCATGTCTGCGTCTTATTTCTGCATCTCATTCTCAGAGCCCCATTGGGAAATGTGGTTCAAGACCCGGCATGCTCAGTGGCGATAAGCTGCCTTTTTTCCGCGATATCGGACTGCTTTACCGCAGGATGTTCGTGATAATTCCCGTGTAAGGTGCTATCGTCTGCATAGCAATGAATGCTGTTGATGGACAGCATGTCGTTGACATGCAGAAGAAAGAGAGTGGGTGATAAAGTAAGTGGCGGACCCCTGCGGTACGCCAGCATTTACCTGCAAAAACTCCAAAATTTGTCCATCACAAAGGACGTGAATACGGTGCTCCTGTAGGAAGCTAGCAACCCAGGCGCACAGTCTAGCAGGCAGACCAAAGGTTGGTAGCTTGGAAAGAAACGATTTGAGCTAGATTCTATCGAAATTGGCAGTGACTCGTCATGCTTGTCCAAAGCCTCACCCTAAAGATGGGTAACGTACGCCAGAAGATCACCTGTTAACCACTTCGGCCTAAAAATGTATTTCCTGTCATTAATTAAGGAGTGATCCTTTACGCATCATCCGTGACGCATGAGCTGTATGTTGATGATGTGCTCGAATACCTTGCACAGCCTTGAGGTGACGGCTATGGGACGATAGTTGGCTGGGTATGGGCGATCCCGCTTCATGGGAATCGGCTGTACTGTACATTCACTTCTTTCCAAGCCGATGACACTGTATCCGAGATTAAGGAGAGTCGGTACAGCCGCGTAAGCATTGGAGACAACTCCGTTGCACGTTTTAGAAGAACCATCGCTGGAATAAGACCCGGCCCGCTGATTTTCTAGATATCGAGTGATTGCAGTACTTTACGGACATCGCGCTACGCAGGGAAGGCTGACAGAAGTTGGCTTTGGCCAGTCGCCAGTAGCCATGGCTGCCCATGGGATGCGCCATTAGCACTTGACCAAACCGTGCTGTGCGCTCTGACATATTAAGCCCTCTTGCAGACATTTGTGGCTCTGTTGTACTCCACCTTAAAGTGACTCATGTTGGGATAGCACTAGGCGCGCGCCCTTACGCAAGCGCGGTACGCAGATTGTTTTGGATCAACAGCCTGTCCCAGTGTGAAAAAATATGAAGACATAATATTATACCAAACAACCAGCCCGCAAAAGTGACAGAGTGATTTTTATTTATTTTTTCAATAATTTAACTTAATTAATCCTAAGAAATTAAATACAATTAATGTTTAATTTTATCTCTCTCTTTGGGGTAAAACCCAATAAGTCACTACCTCATGTATCTAATTTTCTATTAATTTAAGAATGATGAACAAAGGACAGTTTAAAATTGTTATAGTAATAAGTTAACTAAATATACTTTTACCACAAATACTTATTGTGACGATATTATGTGAAAATCATGGGTATATTTGTCTTTGAACCTTTAACATTGAATAACTCAAAAGTTAAAATTTCATACTTATTGGGTTTGAGCACTATACCCTCGATATAATATTCTGTATTAATAAATCTCGTAACTTATGAACAAAAGATATGAGCAGTACGGCCTATTTTTAAAAAAGGTTACCACTACGATTAGACTAATTACCGTCCTATAACTATAAAGTAAGAAGACTGAAATGGGCGAAACCGTTCGAGTTAGTGTAGTTTTTAGTGGCAAATAAACAAATGTAGTGAGAAGTGCTGCTTTCAAAGAACACATGAACAAAGTGTCTTCGCCTTAATAAAAACTAAGTAAGTGGTTGGAGGCATAATTAGAATTATATTTACATAGTAGTTTAGGTGAAATTTGTTTACTAATTAGCCAATAAGGCTAGATTGTAATTGAAATAAAGTATTCATATTTGGTACTTTAATATAAAAAAAAAAAAACTATATTGTCGTGCGTTGACAAGATAGTGGAGAGATACATAGGAGACAAACTGAGTAAATTTTCAAATTAGCACATTAAAATTCAACATCAAAACGGTTTCCAGAAAGGGAGGAGTACATCTCACCTAACAAAAATAAAAATGTTTATGTTAATGTTAACCTGTGTTTTCAAAACAAAGTATTATTAAAGTTCAATGCGTCAGACACATTTTCATCTATTACCAAAAATTGAGTTGACATCTCTGTCTTGTCCTGAAATTAGTTCGAGACTATGGTCACTCTACTAATACTTTTCTTATACTAGTAACAGACGCTCAAACATGGTCGGGCCCGACCATCCGACCGCAACCAAATCGGAAAGTGTGTAGGGCGGTCGGCCCGACATAATTATTATTAATACTGGTCGAACGTGGTCGGATCGCCGCCGACGCATCCAACAAGCCGTCATTGAATATCTCCGTCTCACCTAATTATTTCGTAATAGCATTACGTTTTGTTGCTATCTCGTCCACTCCACAGCAATTTGCTTTAAACAGAGGGAGATGATGAGTAAGCCGACCGTCGGAACGTCTGTAGCAATGTTGGATTTGTTGCTCCGTCGGCGGTCGGATGGTCGGGCCCGACCAAGTTGGAGCGTCTGTTACTAGAGATTTGAGGTTATAAATAATTACTTCGTGAACCAGAAGGCCTATAGATCCACAACACCAAACTGTTCTAATGTACTCTTTACACTTTTCTCAATTCACTCAGTTCTGTGTAAAATAATGCTCTCTAAAAAAATATAACCACTGTAAGCGGGCCGGGCTGAAATAAATCAAAGTGTTAATAACTTATTAACTAGGGGGTTTATGTAAAAACTAAATAAGTACGTATGTTCTTCACCCCTTGCAGATTATATGTACCTGTATTATAAATATATAGGTGTTATAGTTTTAATGTTTCAAGGTAATGAAATAATTTCTGCCCGGCCCCCAAGGACCGTTAATATCGTCTATTCTATTGACTTTTATTATAAAAATACATGGTATACATGCATAACTTAAGGAGTACATTCGATCTATAGTAACCTACTGTCAGCACATCTTGTAGTTCTCAAGATTTCAAGGGGGCCGGGCTGAAAACGTCAGGCCAGCCCGGCCCCTAAAAAGTACCTATATCTTTTTTCCTGGCGAGGTACATTGAAAACGAAGTAAGTACGTATGCTTGTGTCAAGGAGTACATTTGATTGATATAGGTCTCGGTACCAGATTCCATAGGGCCGGGCCAGCCTGACAAACACGAAAATTTCATCAATATCGGCTCAGTGGTTTAGGCGTGAAAGCGTAACAGACTGACAAAGTTACTTAAGAAATGAGGTGAGCAATGTAATATTCGGAGCCAAGTCAACTTCACCTGGAAGCCGATAAGGCTTTGAGGTTCTGAGGAGGGCTTTCCTCCGTAAGAAAACCTCCACACCACGTCTGGGACTAGATTCTGGTAAAGCAAAACCACTGTCATACCACGGACACTGCAAAAAAATCCGTTAAATGGATCTTTTTAGGCCTTAAAAGAATGGTGTTAAAGTCGAAAATTAAATGGCGTTTTGTAGAGTGAATGAAAAAGTAAAAAAAAAAAGAAAAAACAAGGAAGGCTACCGCCACTCGCAAATTGTTTTCATCCAGGAAAGAACGGCCCGGGGTCAGTCCGGGTGTTAGGGATAATGCTGTAGTCAACCTTCTGAAGCGTCATCAGAAGACCTAAGACGACGTGCGGCTTTAATCGGTTAGCGCCCCAATATTCATTTTAATAAATTATTCTGCACGACGAACGACCTTCTAACTGGTTCCAATGCGTGGACACCATCACAAAGTCTTGTCAAATATTATTGCCATGTCATCCACCGTTATGTTACCAAATGTGTAGAGCTACCATAAGAAGAAAGATGAAGTCGCGCTTATTGTTTTGTGTTGCATTATTTGCTACATAAATGTCTGCATCTTCTGATTGCATTGACGTACGCAGATTTTTTCACAGCTTCAAAGCGTATGCAGGGTACCTATCTAGTATGAATTTCAATTTGAAATCTCCACACATTCCTGAGAAAAAGGTCTTCACAGACAGACAGACAGACAGATAGACGGACAGACTGACAACGAAGTAATCTATAACATTATTACCAGCCGTTTCCTGCAGTTTTATATAAGCTTATCGAAGTGTTATGTGTCATGCTTGACGCATGTAAATTAACATAATAAACTAACATTTTCCGCAAAAATCACTATAATTAGACCGATATCTATTAAACTGCCATAAGTTTCATAATACCTCCTTTTATTTATTTTTCCTTAACATAACTATTTTATAATAATTATTTATTATATGTTATGTGTGTTCAGACGATTATTTCGTCAATTTTAAAGATATTGCAAAACTTTAAAGTTAGGAACCTTTAGTATCGCTATATTTATACAATGATAAATAAGAAAATTTATTAATTAAAAATCTTCTTCTTCGGCTTCACACCATCTCACCATCAGGTGGCTTGTAGTTAAATTGACGGACCTTATGAAAATTCAACTGATATGTGCCTCAACCATATTTTTTTACATTGAAAATAATTCAATAGGCTATTTGACTAATGTTCAAAAACCACTTTAAATGATTGCTTATTACAGTATAAACATATCACATTAATATTTCTGTAAAAAAACAATGCATTATTTTAGAAAATCAATGATAAAGTTTAAATTTTCAAAAGTGCGCGAAAAACGCTATATTTAATCAAAATGGCGATGCGTGTGAGTATTGACGTCACTGTAAGTTGCTGTTATCATCAGCTCGCACAAAATGTGTATCCATTTCGAACTTAATCACAAAATATGTCTATAAAACTCGCGATAATCAAGGAAAAAGCAAATAATAACACCGAAACAAACAATATTAGCTCATATACCTAACTGAAGATATTTTATAGGAATGATGTCACCCAGAGCTCTGACCAATCACGAGCGTTTTTGCCATAGACAATAAATCAACAAAATATAACATTTTTATAATTGAAATTCTCATAAAATACACATATTTGAGAGTAAATTGTAGTCTCGTAGGACTTTTAACGTTATTTTCTAATAGGATGACCATAATTTGTAGTATATTTTTAATATTGTCAAATAGCCTATTAGTCTATTGCAGTCCATTGCTGGACATAGGCCTCTCCTAATGTGCGTCATTTCTGCCGATCCTCCGGCTTCCGCATCCAGTCTGTCCCAGCCACCGTTTTAGGGTTCCGTTGCCAAATGGCAAAAAACGGAACCCTTATAGATTCGTCATGTCTGTCCGTCTGTCTGTCTGTCCGTCCGTATGTCACAGCCACTTTTCTCCGAAACTATAAGGCCTATGCTGTTGAAACTTGGTAAGAAAATGTATTCTGTGAACCGCATTAAGAATTTCACACAAAAATAAACAAAAAGCATTAAATTTTGGGGGTCCCCATACTTAGAACTGAAACTCAAAAATTTTTTTTTCATCAAACCCATACGTGTGGGATATCTATAGATAGGTCTTTAAAAATGCTATTGAGGTTTCTAACATATTTTTTTTTCTAAACTGAATAGTTTGCGCAAGAGACACTTCCAAAGTGGAAAAATGTATGACCCCCCCCCCCCCCTCTAACTTCTAAAATAATAGAATGATAAATCTAAAAAACATATATGATGTAAATTGCCATGCAAACTACCACTAAAAATTGGTTCGAACGAGATCCAGTCAGTAGTTTTTTTTTTTTAATATGTCATAAACCGCAATTTTCGCCTTTGCTACTACGGAGCCTTTCATGGGCGAGTCCGACTCGCACTTGGCCGAATTTATTCAGATATATCAGTCTATCTGGGTCGATTCTACTAAAGCATAAATCATTGTCAAACCACCGAGACTGTAAAAAATGCCAATTAGACTTTATCGCCACAGTCACAAAGTCTAAAATTAGATGAAAAAAGTTTCATTACACTCTCTCATTCGCTTTACAAAAAGCCATTTCATTTTAACCTTTAACAGCATTGCTTTAAAGGCTAAAATTAAATAGAAATTTCTTGCAGTGGCAGTGGCATGACAGTGGTTTTGCTTTAGCAGAATCAAGGGCCTCCCGTTTACCTTTCACTTCAAGTTACTTATTCTACAAGTGATGTCGGTAACTATAGTTCTATGTCAGATGACCTCGTTGCAAATTCTATCCTTCAAAGAAACTCCTAGCATAGCACGCTCCATAGCCCGCTGCGCGACTTTTAAGTCATGGACTAACCCCACTGTCAGTGTCTACGTTTTAGCACCGTAAGTCACAACAGGTAGAACGCACTGGTCGAAGACCTTTTTTTGAGGCATTGCAGTAAGGGTGAGGAGAAGACCTGACCTAGTTTGCCAAATGCTGCCCAACATAGTTGAATCCTTCTGGTTAGTTCTTTCTCGAAAGGTGCGTACAGATCATGTAACATGTTGTATAACTTGTGTTATATAACACGTCCACATCATCTAACATTGTTTTATAACTTTGCAACATTGTACTAACTTCAGTGTCTACATTACTGAAACATGTTATATAACATGTTATGCTATATAATTTGTACGCACCTTAAGATGTTTTTACCCAGCTGGATAACCAGCCCCAGGTAGATATATCTTGGAACAAGTTCGAGTCGCCCCTTCGACTGTAATCGGTCACGGTGCAACATGTTCGTTGAATATAATCTTGGTTTTATCCAAGTTTACACTGAGGCCGATACGTCGAGAACCATAAAAAAATAAAATGAAACAATTTTGTAAATAAACAACAAATTATATTTTGTTACAATTTCAATGTTTTATATTCACAATAATACTATTGACGATCACAATTACTTTGTACCTATATAATTTTATATCTGCCGATCAAATAAATGGTTCCATAAGCGTCACGGCTTTTCTTCATTCGAATATCGCGATTATGGTCTTTCAATGGTTGCCCAAACGCGTTGCGAACGTTTCCTAATGACCTTTTTTACACGGTGCGTACAGATTATTTAACATGTTGTATAACTTGTGTTTTATAACACGTCCACATTATCTAACATTGTTTTATAACTTTTCAACATTTAACAATACTGTACACATTAGATTTAACAATGTCATATAACAATTTTGTATAACAATTTCAGTAGACGTTGCAGTGCTTTTAAAATAAAAATAACGTGTTAAATAACTCACTAACATGTTTTATAACTTCAGTGTCTACATTACTGAAACATGTTATATAACTTTGTTTTATAACATGTTATGCTATATAATTTGTACGCACCTGGAACTATAAAGTGACGGCACTTGAATCGCGTTTCATGGAAACGCGACAGAAAAACAGGAAACTTGTTCGTACGTTTACTGAAACTAAAGATGCGTACAGATTATGTAACATGTTGTATTACTTGTGTTATATAACACGTCTACATTATCTTACATTGTTTTATAACCTTGCAACATTGTACTAACTTCAGTGTCTACATTACTGAAACATGTTATATAACATTGTTTAATAACATGTTATGTTTATAATTTGTACGCACCTTTAGACATGTTCTCAACTTTTTTACAAATTGAATGTCAAATCGTTGTTCCATCTTGCCGACGTTTGTAGAGACGCGAGACGCGAGTAGCGTGACTTGGGTGACGAGAATCGCACACTAACGATATGGTTTTGTTATAGGTCGCGAAAACTTAAGACTCTGATTTCACAGATTTTTTACCTGAGCGTAACATATAAAAAAGTTAAAAAATGAGTTTGTCTATGCTTCAAAAACTCAAAAAATTGCATTCGAGATCAAATTTTGACATGACAAACAATATAATGTTTCAGAGATGGTGTATATCTATTTTTTTTTTTTTAGATGGTTTTGCATTTAATTTATACGATGTTTTACCAAGTTATTACCAGGCGAATCCGGGGCCCGGACCGCTATTACATCTTCTATCTTGTAAAGTGGTCGTGTCTGTACATTGAAGATATTTAAAAAAAAAATACTTGGGTTATGTTATGTTAACGATACTGAACACGAAAATATTTTTTTTGAATTTCCTGTCTGTTTGTCTGTTTGTCCGCGATGGACGCAAAAACTACTGGACCGATTTTGATGCGGTTTTTTGTTAGAAAGGGCTTACTCAGACTTAAAATCTTACGTTTGTTTGATCGCAATCGGTTCAGTAAAACCGAAGATATGAGCAAAAGTCGCGTTAACCGAGATGCACGCGGGCGGAGCCGCGGACGGAAGGCTAGTTATATATAATATTATTATTAATACTACGATATGTATGTAATTTGATAAACTAAATGAAAATTAGTTTCGGTATATAGCCTTTAGCCCTAAGGGCATATAGCCCTAAGAGTTGAACCTATTTTGCATTGATTTACATTGGTCCCGGCGCGGCGGGCTTGCATGAAAGTATTAATGATATAGAGGAAGCTCGCAAAGTATGTAAGGATAGAGTTAAATGACGGGCTGTTGTGTCTGTCTACCCCGGAGGGAAATAGGCGTTAGCGTAGGTATATACGTATATACATTGGTTTCAATTCTGCTGTTAAAAAACTGTAAACTAGTTTAAATAGCATTTTTTCTTCAGTCCTTTCAAAATGCCGAAAACCATAATTAAAAGTACATCGAAATTCATTTAACGGTAACATCCACATTATTCGAATCGATTAACATAGAAAAAGGCGAATACAGCTCAGGCGGGACTCGAACAGGGGGAGCTCTGACCACTGAGTCACCGAATCTCGCCCGAAGCTGATCTAAATTTTTCTATACATTTGTCTTGGAGCGACGGACGGTGGGAGAATCTGCCGATACTCGTACGAACTATCTTAAGGTGCAGCGCAGACGGCACACTTTTTGTGTGATCGACAAAATGTTTGCATGGCGCGCAAAAAGTCAGTCGCAGATTTTTCACAGACTCAACGCACACGACACACATCTTCGATCATTTTGTCGGCAGAGCTGTAGGGACGTAGACGCTATGGAAATCGTGCAGAGATCGCGAAGTATTATTTTGTACATGAAGTACAGAAAAAGAAGAAGAAATAGAGAATTTTGGGTACATCCTATACTTTCGGAAAGATTACTGAAGAGACAGTTCCACCCAGCAAATGCAGATTGCCGACTAAAGTGTGCGCCATCTGCGTTAGCGCGCGTTGAAGCAAACGTTCAATTTTTTTCACACACTTTTTGTGCGGAGCGTGCCGCGGCGCGGTGCGGTCTGCCCGAATTACACGGATTTTTTGTGCGCCGGACTTTTTGCGCGTCGTGTGCGTTACTGCTTATAATTGCATAGGTTCTATTTTCACAGACTAAAAAGTGCGTCACGGATAGTCTGTCGTCTGCGCAGGGCCTAACGAATGCAGATTGCCGACTAAAGTGTGCGCCAGTGTGCGCCGTCTGCGTTAGTGCGCGTTGAAGCCAACGTTCAATTATTTTCGCACACTTTTTGTGCGGCGCTGCGCGGCGCGGCGCGGCACGATCTGTCCGAAACACGGTTTTTTGTGTGCGCCGGACTTTTTGCGCGTCGTGTACGTTACTGCATAATATATAATTGCATAGGTTCTATGTTCACAGACTAAAAAGTGCGTCACGGATAGTCTTTCGTCTGCGCTGCACCTAAAGCTGGGTCCACATTCCGCCGATACGGATACGGTGATCGGATCGGGCAAATGATACAAATGTGGACCCAGCTTTAATCGATTGGAATAGTAGACATACTAAAGGCTTTAAAATTTCATTCAAACAAATTATTCCAGTCTAATAATCCAGTCAGTGGGCTGAACCGGTTCTCCCTTGTTTGGTATACAGGGAAGTATAGACGTGCGCGCGTTTGGCCAGGGTAAGTAAAAATATTTCGTCAGCGGTCTCTGTGACCGCACGTAGGTGGTTACGTGATTTTTTTTCACTCATACGATTTTTTTGTTTTAGTGAAAAATAAAATGATTAATAAATAAAAAAAACCCGTCTGCCACTAAAAAGATTGCAATAAGTTTGATAGCAGGTGGTACCCATTTGCCAATCATAAACCGAAAGAAAATTAATTACCCGACTGTCGAAGAAAGGAGGGTAGGTAATTTTATTTATTAATCATTGTTTTATATTATACTTTATAGTTATGATATAACATGTATATATTTTAGTAATCTCCTTCTAATTTCGTTCATTTTGATACCCTACTCGATAAGTTTGAGTGAAAAAAAAATTGACAAGATACGTTTTGGCACCAAAAACCGCCATTTTTGATTTTATAAAAATTTATATATATTTGGTGTCACTCATACAATCATGACGAATCCAATGACACCTCGCATTTCAAAACCATTCAGGCTGTAGGGCGTGCCAAAGAAATATACATACATACATAAACCACACCACTCCACTACGGAGCGAATAAATTGTTGTTACTTAGGTATAATATATAAAGTTTGTACATGTTGTGTCCATTTGTAAGTGGTTATTGCATTGCACTGTGTTTTTATTATTATAGCATGTTTTAGTTATAATTTAAATGTAAATAACTGTAAGTGGACCTGATTATATAAATAAATAAATAAAATACATAGTCCCGAAAAACATTACCCTCCTTCCTTCGGCAGTCGGGTAAAAATGATTAAAAACAACGAAAGTATTGAACAATGGTTGCAACGGGAGATGTCAGACGATGAGCTTATGCCAGACGAAGATTGCAGTGACGTGGAATCCGATGGGGTCGAGTATGCTGTGCAGGTTGAAGACTAGAAAAATTGAGAATGTTTGGGGGTTGCAATTTTGTTGATTTTTACGATTGATGTTTAGTTTTTTTATTTAATCTAATAGTTAGAGTCCTAAGTTAAAAGAAATATATCAAAAAAAGTTGATTTTTTAAGTTCCTTTTGAATCAGATCCAATTATTCAAAAAGAGTATATTTTTGTGTTAAAATTACTATTCTTGAAAGATAATAGCATAATCTCAAGATTTTATTATAGTTTATGATAATTGAAAGTCTAAAATAAAATATTAAAACATAAACAAGTATTTTACTCATTTAAATCCTTTTGATACTATAGAACCCGAATTTACGGTGGTTATTCATGAGCGGTCTCCAGGACCGCACGTAGGTGGTTAAGTTCCAGAAATAGGTGGTAGGTAGTTAAGGGTTAATGTAGTGTAGAAATTTATTTATCTGGCCCTCGGCGGCCGCTGCCGCGGCACGCTCGCTTCGCTCGCTCGCCTCGTGCTTGCTGTGGTCACAGTTCTAACCTAACCTAACCCTGCCGATTTTCGTGATGTAAGAAAACCACACTAAGAGTATGTTCCATGAAAAACAATACAAGTAAAATTGAAAAACTCAGTGCAATCGGCAGGGTTAGGTTAGGTTAGAACTGTGACCACAACAAGCAAGGGGCAGCGGCCGCCGAGTGATTCGGTATGCGTATGATCTCTCGACTAAATCATTATTAGTCTAATGAAGCATTAGTTTAAATAAAATTAGTGCAAATGAAAATTTGGTGAAATGATAATATTATTCCAACTAAATAATTATGCTAAATAAAATTCTACCAATTAAATATTCGGTCAAATGAATAATTATGTGAAATGACTTTATTGTAACTGAAATTAGTTCAAGTGATATTCGACCAAACGTTGTTATACCAAACAAGGGAGAACCGGCTGAACCATCTCGTCTAGACTAGTCCAGTCTTATAAAACTAGTTTTGTTTAATTTTTTTGTCCGTGGTCCCTGTGATCGTCCCTGGAAGGTACCACGGGAATTATTTTACCCGTGGTCCCTGAATATTGTATTAGCCAAATAATTTAAAAAGGTATTATAACTTGACTGTATAATATAATATTATTAAAGACACCAAAATGTATTAACATATTTCAACAAACAATTGTACTTTAACTCACAATACTACTAATAGTAATAGTACAGTATTACTAGTATAGTATAGTATTAGTGGTCTCTTTTTTTTTTCAATTTATATTTCAGCAAAAAATAATGATTAATAAATAACATAACAATTTCTGTGTTATTGACGTAACAAGGAAAATAACAAATAGCTAATAATAATATACAGTTAAGTTATAATACATTTTTAAATTATTTGGCTTATACAACATTCAGGGTAAAATAATTGCCGTGGTACCTTCCAGGGACGATCACACGGACCACGGACAAAAAAGGAAAAAAAACTTACACAAAAAATACGTTTTCACATACAATTCCAGTGACGCTAGAATGGGCGAGCTGGAACCAAAGAAGATCATCAATATAGTCAGTGGACTGGATTACTCACTGGAATGTAAATGTTCCAGTGCCGGTTTACCTACATTGTTTCAGTTACATTCCAGCACTGAATTTGGTCAGTGGACTGGTATGCTAATGGAAAAAAGGGCACATTCACACGGGATAAGTACGTCTTTGACGATTCGTTATAAAACACGATACGCCTTGACGGATAGATGTTCACATTGAATACGGAATCGTGGTTTTTCACGATTCGTCAAAATATCCGAATTGATGTTCACAATTGTTTCGAGATTGAGTTCAGTTCAGAGTTCAGCGCAACAGCGGTTCCGCCATAAAGCATTCACGATTCAAGATTTTCAAAAGACGATACGTGATTTTTAACGAATCATGATTTTTAAAAGACGTATCCATATCCGTCGTTTTTCACGATTCGTGAAGCGTGTGAAAATGGGTATTTAAAAAGCATTGCTCCCGTCAAAAAAAATAACGAATCGTGAAAAAAAAACGACTCGTGAAAAAACACGATTCGTCTTCGTGTGAACGAGCTCTAAGGTGTGAATCGGGTATAATTTCTAAAGATTCGATGCTATATAGAATGGAGTATTAAAATAATTATTTTAGAGATAGCTGAGTTTACAGAGATGCACAACAGACTTAGCACCAATGACATTATTAAAGTAAGACTCCATTTATTACATCATGGCAACGGAGCAAAGTCATTGTTATGAACTGAAACGAATCGTCTCATTGGTAGGAGACAATTTCAAACTGAGAGTATTCATTACATTACCAGTGAGACAATTTCAAACTGAGATAAATTGTCTCATTACAGCAATGACACAATTTCGAATTGAAACTGATTAAATCAATGAGGAAATTTCAAACAGAGAAATCATCTCATTATACCAATAAGACAATTTCGAACTGAGATAATCTGACATCACATCACTATTAGTCGGTGGTACCGTTTAACTTTAAAAGACCCACGGTACCACCAGTGGTATGGCTAGGGGTACCATGGATCTAAAATGATCTGTCTCATTATACTAATGAATATTAACTGCTACTACTATAATTAATTAAACTAAAGAGACAATTTCAAATTGAGAGAAACTATCAGGCCCTCGATTCAAAGCAAAACCACTGTCATACCACAGCCACTGAAAAAATGGCATAAACACTTTAGACTTTATTACTATAGATTTAAAGTCCAATATTTGTACGAGCTACGTTCGACATATTTACGAAATCATGTTATTCACGTCAAAGTTATAATTGTTTAGCAATCAATTCAGTTCGCATTCGATCATCAAGCATTTCGCGCGTTCTCATCTATCATTCATAGTTTTAGACCCTTTTGTTGCCTAATATATCAGTTTAATCTATCTAAAGAGTAGTATCATTTGCCATCATCTTAATAAGTGTATGAGTAGCAAATCGCCCATACATTTAAATGGTCCTTCGACCCGGGAAAAAAGTTTCATTACACTTATTCATTCAATCTACAAAAAGTTATTTAACCTTAGACGTCACCTGCATTACTTTAATGCCTTAAATTATTTTTATTAATTATGGAACTCTTTTGCAATCTCTGCGGTGTAACAGTGGTTTTGCTATAGCAGACTTGAGACCCTGATTAAACCAATGACAAAATTTCGGTCAGTTTATAAGAATACCCTCTGTTCCGACGTCGCAATACAAATACACAAATAGGGCCTTTCTCTTATGATTGCGTTTTACCCAACTTCGCCAGAGAGAGGTAATGTTTCCAAATAATAATATTATCAACATGTGAATATTAAAGGCATTCGGTTTCTCTTTGTATATCAATGCAGTTCCAAAAAACAATGGCAGAATAATAGATAGACAGACGCGACTAAAAGGTTTCCTATCATGATTGGGAATCCAATTTTGAGGAACTCTAGAAATGTGAATCGGTAGCCATGTTGTTCCGCCACTCCTGCGCATACCACGTTGGCGCTGGCTCCAATCAAAGTGCCGTTACCTGTAAGTAGAATTATACATTAACCGAGGCCGGTTTGGAACCCGGTGGAGTAGAATAGTACCACCCCATCTCTTCCTGTGGATGTCGTAGAAGGCGACTAAGGGATAGGGCTGTTCTACATCCGGCATTAAACTGCCTGCTTGACGGCAATAGGAATGATTTTCGGTCCCACATAATATTGGGCGAGCCTATTACAACTTAGCAAGCCCTTAGTCGTGGGCTGTGTTCGCTAACGGATGAAGAAAAGCCTTATCCCTTAGGGGTTGTCCATTAATCAAGTGATGTTTTTGTTAGCAAATTTCTAACCCCTTCTCCCATAGTGATACGTGGTGAGGTTTTAGACTCCCCCTTTTTTAGCCTAGGGAGCCATAATCACTTTTCAGTTGCGTAGAGATGTGGCATCTTTGGCGGTTTTTTACCGTCTCTACCATGGTGAATGTTCTGATGAGCTCTTCCAAGTAATCCCACCCTCTCCTTTCCTATATAGGACAACACGTGCAGGACTTAGATGCCACCCGCATACGGTGCAGAATATTCCATCAAGAACCAAGCGATTCGGCGACTCCTTCTTCTACCGCACTAAGACTTGGAATTCCCTGCCAGCTCACGTGTTTCCTTCCTCCTATAGTCCCGGGTCCTTTAAGCGGGGCGTGAAAAAGCATCTGATGAGGCCGTCAAGCTGAGTGCCACCATTGTAACATGGTACGTGTTGTAATGGTGGCCCTCTTTTCAGAGACTTTGCCTTCAGCTTACCATCAGGCGAGGCGAAGTCAAATTGACGTGTCCTATATAAAAAAAAAAAAAATATTTAATGCTAGATATCTAAGAATCGTGTGAAAAATTGCGAGTTATAAGAAAAAATAAATACACGTGATATCTCATATTATCATATTATCATAAATCACCAGAAAGGAGCCTGCCTGGTGATATTTCGTGACTTTTTCGCTGCTTTATTCGCTTTCTACGACACCCACGGGAAGAAATGGTCCTTTCTGCTCCATCGGAACCCTTCACGGAAAACAAGAAAACTTCATCCCAATCACGCTCTGTGGAATGAACTCCTTGCTGCGGTTTTTCCAAGCGACTACAATATGAGATTCTTCAAGAAGGTAGAAGATTCCTACAGGATGCGCAGCGCAAGTGTGGCGGCCCTGATGTTGCACACGTCTATATGCCACGATAACCACTTCCCATCAGGTGGGCCGTGTGCCAGTCTGTGAACGTCTTCTTCCTCCTAGCGTTAATTCCCAGTCGCATCCGAAGCTTTCACCTTGGAGTCTGGGGTCCACTTTACCAGTCTTAACTGCGGATTTGAAGTCTGTTAACTAAGTGGCATAAAGAATTACCTCCAAGACATGCCCCAAAGCTTAGAGCCCAGGCGAGAGGTGCTAGAGGAAGCCCTAGACCCGCCGGGTCGGCTAATGCTGCAGTGACACGCACCATCATTGTCGACAAAGGGATATTGTCCACAAATGCAGAGGCAATACCCGAAACCTGGAATAAATAACCGTTTGTATGGATGTTTGGTACTCTTTATTTATTTAATCTTATAAGCACAAAATATAAAATAGGTATACAAAGGTGGACTTAATGCCATGGGCATTTTCTACCAGTCACCCTTAGGGTGATGCAAAGATTTGTCGAGGTAGGTGCTCGAAGTATCAATCTAGTACGGTGTTAGTAGTTAGGTGAACATACAAACAGTAAACATAATAATACACTTAAATAAGTTAGTAAGGATATATTGTGGTTATACGCACACAAACATATACACACAAATATTCTATACTTTAAGCACATATACTACATAAATATATACACACACATACATGACATACACAAATAATGTATCATTTAAAATATGTCAAATATATAATAATACATACGGAAAAATCTTATGAATATTATTCTGCCTATGGTTCGTTATAAATCTGACGTAACTACTCTGTTTTTGAACGTGAAACGATTAGGGGACGTCCTTACTTCTAGTGGCAGCGCATTCCAAAGGAGAATGGATTGTACAGAGAAAGAAGAGTGAACAAGGCTTGAGGTATGAGTGGGACAGTAAAGAAGATTACAGTAAATCTATATTTTTACTAGCTGTCCCGGCGAACTTCCTACCGCCATATTTTTCCCGTTCCCGCTGTACCTATAAACCTTCCCTGGACACCCACGAATATTTCAAGACTAAAATGAGCCAAATCGGTTCAGTCGTTCTGGAGTTATAGCGTCAGGAAGGAAAACCCGACTTATTTTTATATAGTAGACTAACTGCCCCGGCGAACTTCGTACCGCCATATTTTTCCCGTTCCCGCTGCACCTATAAACCTTCCCTGGACACCCACGAATATTTCAAGACTAAAATTAGCCAAATCGGTTCGTGCGTTCTGGAGTTATAGCGTCAGGAAGGAAAACACGACTTATTTTTACATAGTAGATTATGGTTTGAGCCGTATAGGTGGAGTTACGAAAAACAGCTGAACGAAACTGAATATTTAGCACAGAGAGATAAGATTATATCAATTAGCCTTTTGCAGTCCACTGCTGGACTTAGGCCTCTCCCAATGTTATCCATTGTTCTCGATCCTCCGCCTTCCGCATCTAGTCTATCGCAGCCACCTTTTTCAAATAGAGCTATCAATCAATCAATTGCAGCCTATTGCAGTCCACTGCTGGACATAGGCCTCTCCCATGAGAGAGGCCTATGATGTCTCTCTCTCCCTCCTCTATGGGAGAGGCCTAATTATAATAGTGTTATAATAAATCAAGTACTTTCGGGGGAATAGAGATCGAATTGACCAACTTACCCATAATATGAGCATGATAGCCACTGCTAACCTTGACTCTTCACCAACTCGGAGTATGAGGGTTTCTGTCATGTTCCCAATCCATGATATGAGACCTAATTTTGAGAGTGCCTGCAATCAAAATTATTATCAAAATGTGTCCTCCATTTCTGTATAGCGTCCTGATTTATTACAAATTAAAGACTAAAAATACTTAATAATTTTTTTTTTATGAATTTACAGATTTACTGATCGGCTAATAACCTTGTGTTGTGTTCCCGGTGGCGAGTAGGGTAGCTAGAGCTCACAGGAGAGGTTTTGTGCTGTCGTCGGTGGGAAAACCAAAGGCTTATACTGCTTGTCTTTTGCGCTGACGGCAAAAAATCTCTCTGTTCTTACAGGATGAGCAGCACGAGTGTGACTCCCCTGGTGTTGCACTCGTCCATAGGCCAGGGTAACCACTTTCGACCTATGAACGAGTGCAACACCAGGGAAGTCACACTCGTGCTGCCGACCCTGGAAGAACGGGGAGATTCTGTGCCGTCAGCGTAGAAGACAAGCAGGACAAGCCTTTGGTCTTCCCACTGACAGCACAAAACCTCTCCAGTGAGCTTTGGTTACCCTAAACTGACAACTGACTAGGCTATTGAGATGTTTGTTCGTCCTGCCCAGGTGCCTCTCTGGTCGCGTGTACTTACTTCCATAAGAACGAATAACGCGGCGAAGAAGAGAAGCGTGGCCCACTCGACACGGGCCAATATTGGCCCAATGTCATCATGCTCCGCCAATAGCAACAGTAGCAGTGCGCCCAGCAGCGCTGTCCAACCCAGGGACAGTCTTTCTGCGTAAGAAACCAATGTTCAACATTTCCTAATAGAGATAGTAATTGAGACATAGGTATTTAGATGTAGTCATTTAGACGTAGTCATTTTTACGTAGTCATTTAGACGTAGTCATTTTGACGTAGTCATTTTGACGTAGTCATTTAGGAGTAGTCATTTAGACGTAGTCAGTTAGGCGTAGTCATAGACGTAGTCATTTAGACGTAGTCATTTATACATAGTCATTTAGACGTAGTCATTTATATAATAAACATTCCTATGTAGTCATTTAGATAATAATCATTTCGACTGCCTCTGTGGCGTAGCGGTAGTGAACGCGGCTGCTACGCAGGAGGCGCGGGTTCGATCCCCGCTCAGTGCAAATATTTGTATGCATGAATATAAATATTTGCATTGGTCTGGGTGTTTCTATGTATAATATGTATGTATTTACAAAAAAAAAAGTATCTAAGTATGTATATCCGCATTCTAGATTCCATAACACAAGCTAATTAAGCTTACCATGGGTCTAGATAGCGTTGTGTAGAATGTTGTAGAATATTTATTATTTATTTATTTATTAGACGTAGTCATTTAGATAATAATTAATCATTTAGACGTAGTCATTTAGGTATAACTTATTTTGAAATACCTAGTCAGTAAGGCATACATTTTTGGACATTAGAACGTGGTCATTTCAACATAAAATGTAGACAATACATACTCATGTAGATCATCAGTTAAACATACTCATTTTATTCATAGCCATTTAGGTAATTGGTCTTTTGGAGATAGTCATTCGGAAATTGTTTTTTTTGCACATAACCATTTAGACAGTCATGTTGATAAAAGCATTCAGACAGTCACTAAAGGTGCGTACAAATTATATAGCATAACATGTTATAAAACAATGTTATATAACATGTTTCAGTAATGTAGACACTGAAGTTATAAAACATGTTAGTGAGTTATATAACACGTTATTTTTATTTTAAAAGCACTGTAACGTCCAACGAAATTGTTATATGACATTGTTAAATCTAATGTGTACTAAACTTACAGTATTGTTAAATGTTGCAAAGTTATAAAACAATGTTAGATAATGTGGACGTGTTATAAAACACAAGTTATACAACATGTCACATAATCTGTACGCACCTTTAGACACAGTTATTTAGACAGTCATTTCACTTATATAATAATCATTGAGACTTAGTTATTTAGACTTACGTAGGACCGGTATCGCATGCAAGAAAAACACGGTGATGACAAAAAGCACGCAGATTGCAGACTTTATAAGCAACTGCTTGTCTCTGATGCGGTACTGCAAATATTATTATGATCACTATTAGAATTTTATTAGACGACTAACTACGCGTGCCGGGCGACAAGCGTTGTTTTGCTACTATTAACAAAATAGGGGTTGGTAGTAGAAGAATGGAAATTTAGTGTGGTATGCATTTCTCAATGCAATGCAAATGAAAATATTTTTGCGGTGGGCCACCTTTATAACTTAGGGGTTTAAATAAAAAATGGTTTACGGCCGATTCACAGACCTACCAGATACACAAAAAAAGACACTCGGGGACTGCCGCGGTAAAGCTATTGCATAGCATTTTTTATCAACTTATGCAGTTATCCCCCCACTCCGAGCTCGCACGAATCGAGCCGAGCTGCTCCGAAATCGGCCGATTTCGGAGCAGCTCGGCTCGATTCGTGCGAGCTCGGAGTGTCAGCTTAGGTTTTTTCGTTACGGAATTTCTGGATTCGGTCTCCACGCTCAAGGCCCGCGATAGAAGCTATGCAATAGCTTTAAAAATAATTCGTCTGCAATGCAATTCTGTAAGCGCACAACGACGAGCAAAGCGTTGCAACAGCCTTGATATAGATTGTCATTGGTCGATCGCCGGTGACGTCACCTAGTCCGATCAATGAAAATCTGTATCAGGGTTGTCGCAACGTTGTACTCGTCGTGGTGCGCTTACAGAATCGCATTGCTATCCCTCTAGACAAGTAGCATTTCGTTGGCCGGCGTATTGTGAAATAGAATGTCGAATATTACTTACACCTTACAGCTTATTTATTAAGCTGACCCGGTGAACTTCGTACCGCCATATTTTCCGCCCGCGTGGTATTATCATCTCTAAATTTATCAGTGTTTCTCTACAATATTATGCATGTATTATACATATAAACTTTCCTCTTGAATTACTCTATCTATTAAAAAAAAAACCGCTTCATAATCCGTTGCGTAGTTTTGAAGATTTAGCATACATAGGGACGGACAGACAGCGACTTGTTTTATAATATGTAGTGATAGTGATAGTGATGATGATTACCTAGTTACGATTTTCATTATTTATTTATTTATTTATTTATTTATTTATTTAATAATTATTATTATTATCATCTCCTGTTATATTTCATAATGCACCTACTTTGTTATTCTCTGCACCACTTATAAGGTTTACTGGTAGAGAATGTCTATGGCATTAAGTCCGCGTGTACATGTGTGCATGAAGTTTTAAATAAATAAATAAATATTAGGATTTGACTTATATGACATTACGTTGACGACTGTCATATAATTATGTCAAATCCCATACCAGTCTTCATTATATTCTACAACTAGCCTTCCGCCCGCGGCTCCGCCCGCGTGCATCTCGGTTAACGCGACCTTTGCTCATATCTTCGGTTCTACTCAACCGATTCCGATCAAACAAACGTAAGATTTTAAGTCTGAGCAAGCCCTTTCTAACAAAAAAACCGCATCAAAATCCGTCCAGTAGTTTTTGCGTACATCGCGGACAAACAGACAAACAGACAGGAAATTCAAAAAAAATAGTTTCGTGTTCAGTATTGTTAACATAACATAACCCAAGTATTTTTTTTTTAATATCTCCAATGTACAGACACGACCACTTTACAATATTATATAATAGTATAGATACGCTGACGAACGAATTGCCACATGTCTAGGGAGGCTGATCTATGAATAGAGAAAACATTTCTTTCTTTCTTACCTTTTCTTTCATCTGCGCTAGTGTAGAACAAAACAAAGGGTCTGTTTTCGACGCTCCTCCGCCTGCTTCCCGTTTGGATAAGGCGAGTATCAGCTTCTCCATCTGCATAAAAAATTTGGATATGTAGGTACAGCTTGGCAAAAAAGTCGTGAAATTAATAGGGGCGCCACAATCGTGCATGTAGCCACCCTATATACTACGACCAAAACAGCTTTGATACTTTGATTTTGTACACTATTTATAAAATGTACCTACTACTTCTGTTTGTCAGTATATTTGATAAAATTTGTATGCATAAATATGGATATTTGTATTGGTCCTGGTCGTGCCTCGGATAGCGCGTTAAGCCGTCGGTCCCGGTTGCCATACGAACATCTTATGGCAGTCATTACGGGTAGTTAGAGCCCTAAAAAAGTCTAAAAACTGGTCTAGCTGCAATACTTCATTATCGCCCAATATCGCTATTGGGTTGTGGAGGTCAGATGGCAGTTGCTTCACGAAAAATGACAAAATTCGGTCAAATCCGTAGTAAGACTGGTAAAGCAGACCCCAGACTCCGAGGTAAGATCTTCGGATGCGTCTCGGATTAAAGCTAGTTCTAGCGTTAATCCCTAAAAGAAAAAGAATAAAACGATTGAACTGTGTGTAATGTAAAACAATTTAATAGTACAATTGAATATGTTCTAATCGGAATCTAAAAAACTTTCATCCAAATATTCCACGCCAGAAAAGTGTTCATCTGAGCTTTGGGGTGGGTCTTCTCTTGGGTGGGTCTTCTTTTCTAGGCCGTCCCGGTCTATGCTTTCCTGATGTGGTGAAAATTCCTTTATTTCTTTGTCCTTCCAATGCAATTCGTCTTAAGGTACTGACGGATTTGCCTAAAACAAGATGCGAACTTTATATAGAAATAACATAAAAGGTTGTATGAGGTATACACCCTAAAATCTGAATAATAAACTTTTTTGGGTAATATCATCAAAAAACTATCAATACTGTTAGAACGCACTACTCTAGAAATCGATTGTAAACAATATAACCTCAAATTCATGGACATTTATTAAAAAGCAAACAATCATTGTTTAAGAGGTTAAATCTACATTTCACAAGTTGAATAACACAAAATTATATCTGATAAATTAATAAAACAATACTTTACCAGTCATTTCGGCCGTCCTATTATAAATATCGTTCAGATCGGATAGACACTGGCCGGCTTCGCGTTCCAACATACATCTCCTGTAAACTTTCTAAATAACCCCTCTGGTGGAGCTGCGAATTACAGGCCTACTCATTTTGAACTCAATATAACAATACAACACTACAATAATACAATTTACTTCAAGTAAATATGAAAAAACGATCGCAGAATGTATTTATTGACACTACAAGTACTAACTTGACGTAATTGACAGAGTGTTGCCAGTGATTAAATATTTTAGTTCCGTTTCATGACTGTTTTGCCAAGCTGTAGGTACTTTCACTCCGGGGGCGAGTTGGGGACTCCGTGGTCTACACCGGAAGAGGGCCAGATCGAGAGATATAGCCCTGGGTCGGCCGGGGTGCGGGGGATACGGCTATGACAATCTCACCTCCGGCAACTGACGGCCCACAGAAGGCGTGCGTTTTAGTCGGTTCGAGTCCGTCATAACCTCCTTTTTCGGTCCCGGCGGGAGAGGTATCCGTGGGGATTTTTCACACGATAAAAAAAAGGTAGGCACAATTTTAGTAAAAGTCACTAAAATTATGAACGATCTCACAGCACTCGTGACTTTGTTCACGTGGACTTACTGCCAGCATGCGTCTCGTTGATGGGATGGGTTATGGGTTCCCTCCGTCTGGCAGAAACTTAATACTCCGAAATTCATTTGGCATAACTCATTTGGCACAATTTTATTTAATCGAACATTTTCAAGGCATAACGATTTATTTAATAGAATCTTATTTTGGCAGAATGGTCATATATCCGAATTAGCAATGGCATACTCTTCAGTTGGCAGAAAAGTTAAAATTTGTTACAAAAAAGTTAGTGACAGAAATGAATTGCTGCAAATCCGACTTCAGGTAGTCTTGTTTGCCCTACCCCTAGAGTGTTATTTAAGCCCGCGTAGGCGCGGAGGGGCGAGGCGGCCCACGAGCTGAGGAGCAGGTGGTTTTAATGGCCGCCGCCGCGGCTGAGGCTGGCGCCAGCAAGCCGAAGCTGCGGTGGTGGGAGTTACAACAACCATCTGCGACGATAAGCTCGTGTGGGGCCGCCGGAGTCCCGCAGCACCGGAGCTGTGAGAGAAACGATGCTTGCTGCATTTTTACTGCCTGATGCTTGCTGCATGATGCTTGCTGCATGATACTTGCTGCATGCATGCTGCATGCCTGATGCCTGAAGCATGCTGCATGTCTGATGCTTGCTGCATGCATGGTTCTACTTTTTGATTATTATGCTTTAAAAGTTATGCCAAAAGATGATTCTGATTTACAAAATTATGCGTTATGAATGTATGACGAATGAGTGTATGCCAAACCTTTTTCTGCGAAATGAAGTTTACGCTATGCGAAACAAAATTATGACATAAAAATTTCGGTGAAACGGGGGGGAACCATGGGTGATACGACCTCCGCTCCGATGTGAGCCATTTCACTTATTTCCCCTACGTGGACTCAGACTTAGTCCTGGGATTGTTTTTTTGCTGTACGGATCCCTTATGCTTTTTTAGTAGCCAAGTTACGTCTCCCGAAGTTCGCTCCCCCACTCGGCTTTCACTGGAGTAAGACTTCCCAATCTATTTTTTTTATCTTAAGTGATAAATCCTCTGCCAGAGTCAGGTCAATTAAAAGGTGTACCGGCTTGCTGGTGAGCAGAGATTGGGCTATAAGAGTCTAGGTGGGGCCGCAAACACTGCAGTATTATACAGTACTAGCCTTCCGCCCCCGGCTCCGCCCGCGTGCATCTCGGTTAATGCGACCTTTGCTCATATCTTCGGTTCTACCCAACCGATTTCAATCAAACAAACGTAAGATTTTAAGTCTGAGCAAGCCCTTTCTAACAAAAAAAAACCGCATCAAAATCCGTCCAGGAGTTTTTGCGTCCATCGCGGACAAACAGACAAACAGACAAACAGACAAACAGACAAACAGACAAACAGACAGGAAATAAAAAAAAAATATTTTCGTGTTTAGTATCGTTAACATAACATAACCCAAGTTTTTTTTTTTAAATATCTCCAATGTACAGACACGACCACTTTACAATTATATAATAGTATAGAAGATGTGTAATTCTAGACCAGTGATGGCAAAGTACGGCCCGTGGGCCAACTCCGGCCCGCGAAAGTAATTAATCCCGTCCACCGATGGTAATTTGCCATGAATGGTATATGGCCCGATATAATTATATTTTTACGGTCCAGAAGTATACATATAACTAGTAGATTCTGGTGTCACAGTAGGTGCTTGCTTTTTTTATATAGGGCACGTCAATTTGACTTCGCCTCGCCTGACAGCAAGCTGAAGGCAAAGTCTCTGAAAAGAGGCTCACCATTACAGACACGTATCATGTTACAATGGTGGCACTCAGCTTGACGGCCTCATGATGCTTTTTCACGCCCCGCTTAAAGGACCCGGGACTGTAGGAGGAGGGAAACACGTGAGCTGGTAAGGAATTCCAAGACTTAATGGTGCTCTACTTCGCACTGGTCGACATCGGGTATGTCCTCGGTATAACGGCGCGTTAGCGAGCTTTTGTAGTCTTCATCGCTGTGCATTTTTCCTACAGTTCTGGCCCTCCCCTAAAATTTCTGGCCCCCCATTAAGAAAGTTTGCTCACCACTGTTCTAGACTATAATCTATCCCTGTACCTAATTTCAGCACGATCTGTTTAGCCCTTAGAGCGTGATTGAACAACAAACATCCATACATCTTCACAGACTTTAGTAGCATTTAATAAAGCTAGCTTATGAATACCTTTTTTTCTAGAGCTCGTCTGACGATATCTTCATCCCTAGAATACGAAGAGAGGGACGCAGCAGCCCGCCTCCATACAGCTATCTCTTGCCGAAGCTCTGTTCAGATGAAAAAAAAAAGTACTGTAATGGAACCTTAGTACACGACTGTTATGTATACCTACTGTTTGACTAGCTGTACCTGGCTGCACACAGCAAAATCTTTTTTATATAGCACACGTCAATATGACTTCACCTCGCCTGATAGTAAACTGAAGTCTCAGGAAAGAGGGTCACAATTACAGACACTAACAATGTTACAATGGTGGCCCTCAGCTTGACGGCCTCATCAGATGCTTTATAAAACCCCCCTTAAAGGACGGTGCGCACTGTGCGGTATGAAAGCACTTCATCCCACGCACACTCAAGCTGTGGAATGAACTCCCCGCTGTGGTTTTCCCAAGCGACTACAATATGGGGTTCAAGAAGGGCATTAGAAGGTTTCTTCAGGGTCGGCAGCGCGAGTCTGACGCCCCCTGGTGTTGCATACGTCTATAGGCCACGGTAACCACTTTCCATCAGGTGGGCCGTGTGCTTGTCTGCCACCTAAGTGATATAAAAAAAACCCAGGACTTTAGGACGAAGGAAACACAGTGTGCTGGTAAAGAATACCAAGATATTATGGTGCAGTAAAGAAAAGTCTCCGAACGGATTGATTCGTGATGGAATAAAACAGATCATGAGGATAATTATGTTTTTTTTTTTACCACTTAGTTGGCAGACAAGCACACGGCCCACCCGATGGACGTATGCAACACCAGGGGCGTCACACCACTCGCGCTGCCGACCCTGAAGAAACCTTTTAATGCCCTTCTTGAAGAACCCCAGATTGTAGTCGCTTGGGAAAACCACCGCAGAGAGTTCATTCCACAGCTTGAGTGTGCGAGGGATGAAGTGCCTTTCAAACCGCACAGTGCGCACCATTTCCGGCCGCAATGTGTGAGGATGAATGCCCTGCCTGTGGCGAGGTGCGATGATAGAATGTAGCTGTTGGCATCATGTCAAATAGTTCTTCTGAGCACAAACCATTGTATAGACGGTAAAACACACACAGTGAGGCAAAGTCTATTCTGAGACTGAGAGGTTCCACATCGCCTGCGAGTATGGGATTGCCGACGAGCCTCAACGCCCGTCTTTGTACCGAGTCGAAGGGGCCAAGCTGGCAAGCAGGCGCTCCAGCAAAAAGGTGACAGCAGTACTCCATGTGGGGCCGAACCTGCGCCTTATAAAGGATGAGTCGTTGCCCCGCAGTGAAGTACTGCTTCGCCTTGTTGAGCACTCCAAGCTTCTTTGATGCCAGCTTCACCTTGTCTTCACACTGTCTTAAAGAAGATTAAAAAAAAGCTGCTAACTGATCTAGTTTCTGCGTACCGTGGGGCACACCGTAGTAATAACGGTAATGCCCATCATAGAGGACGGGCTAGAAAGGCGACTCGTTAGCCTGTCTAGTTGATATAAATACATCTTGATCCCAACCACGTTACCTGCTTTTTGGCTATTTTTGGGGATAGCACGGGATGCTACGGTAGTGGAAGAACTCAAATCTACAATTTTTTATGCGCGCTCCCGTCTCTCGTTAGTCTCGAGACTTGGGGTCGAAATATTTTTTTCATATACTATTTAGGTCGCAGAGAAGCATACGGCCCACCTGACAGAAAGTGGTTACCGTGGCCTATGAACGAACACCAGG
Organism: Eilema depressum; assembly: GCA_914767945.1. Lineage (NCBI taxonomy): Eukaryota > Metazoa > Arthropoda > Insecta > Lepidoptera > Erebidae > Eilema > Eilema depressum. The sequence continues at coordinate 6,162,981 of OU612041.1, read as the reverse complement.
TGGGGGGGGGGTCACACTTGTGAAGAGATTCTATGCCATCAGCGGAGAAGACAAGGAGGACAAGCCTTTGTTCTTCCCACTGACAGCACAAAACCTCTCCAGTGAGCTCTGGCTACCCTACTCGCCGCCGGTAACACAACTTATAATGCCGAAATATAACTATAATGTGGGTGAATTACCTAAGATATCTCTAGGGATGCTGTGCCGAAGTTTGTTGATGTCTCGGAACATGTACCGAAGCTGTATGTAAGTCTGGAGGGACACAAAGAGGATGCCGACCCCCATATGCATAGTGAAGGTCGTGAAGTTTATGTTCTGAAATAAATAAAAGAGAGTTGACTACGATACGATTTAAAAATCATGTAAAGACCACCCTATGCAAAAAAGCATACTATAGGACAGACGATTATATTGAAGACAAAATTGTATGGCTTGAGCATGGTGCAGGCCCCTCTTGAAATTGTCTTATTTTTATTTTATACTAGCTGCCCCGGCGAACTTCGTACCGCCATATTTTCGGCCCGCGTGGTATTCAAATCCCGTTCCCGCTTCACCCTTATCACTTCACTTAGGGGTTTGAAAAACAGATGTTGGCCGATTCTCAGACCTACTCAATATGCTCACAAAATTTTAAAATGGCTATTAAAAAATAAGGGTTGATCGTAGAAGGGTGAAAATTGAGAATTGTATGTATTTTTGTATGTTGTATCATAAAAAAATAGAAATTAAAAAATTTGTCTAAAAAATAAAAAATAAAATTTAGGGGTGGACTACCCCTAACATTTAGAGGGATGAAAAATAGATGTTGGCCGATTCTCATAGATACCGGATAAGCACAAAAAATTTCATCAAAATCGGTCAAGCCGTTTCGGAGGAGTTCGATTACGCACCCCGCGACACGAGAATTTTATATATAAGATAAGGTTTTTTTTTTATATACCTACTTGACGCGAGACAAATGTACATACGTTTATATTTAGTCATAAACCCTTTTATTTTTTGTAAACTGACGTCCTTAAAATAAATAAATAAATAAATAAATATTCCACAACATTCTACACAACGCTTTCTAGACCCATGGTAAGCTTAATTAGCTTGTGTTATGGAATCTAGAATGCCGGAGTGGAGTTTGTTGCGCCGTTTCTTCTCCATTAGCGCCTAGGAAGCGGTGCTAAACTTAGTTTTAAGGAGTTTTTGACGTCAAAAAGCTGTAACAGTGTTGCACTATTTTGAGAAATAAAGACTTTGACTTTGATAGGAAAAAGCGAATCATTTCAGGCGGGATTCGAACCCGCGGTCTTTTCCTGAATACTTTGAACACTGAGCCACAAAACCCCGCCTGAGCTATTCAAATTTTCCTACACATCCGTCTTGGGGCGACGGTGGGAGCCATCTACCGATACTCGTACGAACTATCGTCTCCCACCGTCGTCGGCCCTTTGGGAATAATGTACGGGTGGACGGCATAACGTATGGGTTAAAAAAAATATATTTCCATATGAGTTTGTGCCGAAAAGCTTTCGTTCCGAAACGACTGTAAAATCAGCCACTAAAGGCGATGAATCTACAACTTTTTTCTAGGGGATGAATTCTAGGAGACCAGTGGGTTTTTCGTCCATAACATGCATTATCTATCTTCTTTTAGGTTCTTATTTTCTTATATTACACCTTTTTAACCGACTTCTAAACAAGGAGGAGGTTCTCAATTCGGATTTTTATATTTAACTATTTTTTTTATGCTACGTGTAGACGGATTTGTAAAATTATTTTTTTGTTTGAAAGTAGATCCCGAAATGGTCCCAATTTTCTTACCTCTTTTACTATAGAAGGGTGTGTAGCTATGATGACGTTGGGGGGATCCCCGACCGGAGTGGCAGCTCCTCCGACATTGCTGAAGATCACCATCGACATCAGAACGGGAACTGGATTCAACTGGGTCACTTCACATAGCCTGAAAAAGTACACACACACACTAAAGATAGCAGAATATAATCAAGTACCAATGTGTTGGTTCCAGGTGGAGCCCTACTCCTTTAGTAGCCTTCTGGCTACTTAGAAATGGGGCTGTTCTCCATCCGACTGGAAACATACAGCCCATGACAAAGTGCTAACAGCAATAGGTATAGTGAATTAAGATTTTTGGGATTAATCCCAAAGATCTTGGTAGGAGTTGAAGGTGGGGTGGACTTAAGTCTACCTTACCTTCAAGGCGTGGCTCTGTAGCAAGATTATTTCTCGAGATTGTGGTGTCCAATGGCAGTCAGCGTTAGCTTGGGTTACAAAGATCATTTTGGGTCCCATATATTTAATAAAATACTGTATTTATTTGTTTACCAAAGCCTCCCAACAGTCCCAACATTGGGAGACTACAGGAGACAGAAAGGTCCGTCGCCCTAACAATTAAGTGGAGCGTGTGAAACGCGAACGTCAAAGGCATTCTACTCCAAAGGTTCATCCGAGAACTCGGCACTGCCAGCAGACAGGGCTTTAGTCACCACAACACGTACTTATAAAATATGGTGCCAAAAACTATACCCGAAATGTGGGGGTGAGTTCGCGTCAGCCAATCCCTTCATCACCAAAATAAACTTTAAAGATGTGATTGCAAAGGTGACCACATACGACAACTGCAGACGCACGCAGCAGTTACGCGTTTTTCATTGCGCCTTTGCAATAGTCCCCTTTATCCGTATCGGAGTTTAACAAGTAATGGGTACGCTGTATCTGCTGCATGCATCTGCAGTTGTCGTATGCGGTCGCCTCGAAATACCTTAAGAGTCTATAAAAAACGTGAGAATAGTTACCTGATTGTTACAGGCGTCATCAGTAACACAGTGGTAACATTGTCTAGGAATGTGGAGAACACCGCGGTGAAGAAACACAAACAGTTGATGAGAGGCCACGTCCTGCCGCCGGTCACCTGGAGACACAATCAATTAGCCCATGGTTTCTCAAAGTGTGGTTCGCGAACCCCTTGGGGGTTCACCATTCGGTGGTAGGGGGTTCGCGACAAGATTCACGTAATGGTGGCTCGACGACTGGTACACGTGCGGCACACACGGTGGCGCATCGTGGTGCGCGCGCGATTGTATTCGTTGCTCGCACAGACTCTTCAAGTTGTACAGTTGAAGACTTTTTAAAGAAATATGCATGTCGTTCGTACCATTGTAGAAATGCATTTTAGCAGACGCTGCGCTCTTAATGGGACTGCAATGCATGTGTTGTACCTACAGAAATCGACTTTATATCGAGGGGGGGAGGGGGGGTGGTAGGGGTTCGCTATTATCTAGAAACTTTAACGGGGGTTCGTGGAGCCAAAAGTTTAAGAAACCCTGATGACTACCCTCTTCCAATGTCTTTTTATACAACTTATGTGGCAGAACACACACGGCCAACTGATGGAGAGTGGTTACTGTGGCCTATGGACGTATGCAACACCAGAGGCATCACACTCGCGCTGCCGACCCTGAAGAAACCTTCTAATGCCCTTCTTGAAGAACCCCATATTGTAGTCGCTTGGGAAAACCTCAGCATGGAGTTCATTCCACAGTTTAAGTGTGCGAGGGATGAAGTTCCTTTCATACCTGACTCTGCGAACTAGGATGCGAAAGGATTTCCATAGCATCCATAAGACGCAAGTGACGCTTGACAGCTTCTGTTGGCGTTGCGGTAGTGAACGTGGCCGCTACGCAGAAGGCGCGGGTTCGATCCTCGCTCAGTGCAAATATTTGTATGAATTTGCATTGGTCTGGTCGTGCCTTGGAGAGCACGTTAAGCCGTCGGTCCCGGTTGCCATACGAACATCTATGGCATTCGTTACGGGTAGTTGGAGCCCTAAAAAGTTCAACAACTAGTCTAATTTCAATACGGCGATATTGCCATTTGGTTGTGAAGGATGGCGGAATCACTTCACAGAAAATAGCAAAGTTCACCCAAACCCGCAATTAGACCGGAAAAAGCAGACCCCAGACTCCGAGATGAAAGCTTCTGATGCGACTGGGATTAAGAAGAATAAATAACAATAACATCTAAATCATAAATTGATACTGTGATTATAGGTATGTATGAATACCAACCTCAAATGCCAGCACAGCCAAATAATCAAACAGCCCGGTTTCAGCCAAAACAGCTACCAGCAGCATCATGCTGAACAAGAGCAGTAGCGTCTCCACATCCAGCCAGGAGACTATCTCTGGTAACGTCGGCCTGGCACCGCTTAGTGCCAGTACAGCCACCGCCAGAGACGAGGATAGAAGAGCGGCTATCGTACGATTTACTATCTGAAAAAGAAAGATATTGGAATAAAAATATGTGGAATAGAATGAAATAGAATAGAAGGAGTGATGGACGTTGGAGTAGACGAGTTCTAAAGTGGAGACCGCGAGAAGGAAACGAAAGGTTGACTGATGACCTGTGAAGGGTGGCTGGGACGGACTGGATGCGGAAGACGGAGGATCGGCAAACGTGGCGCATATTGGGAGACGTTCAGCAGTGGACTGCAATAGGCTAATTGATTGATTGATTGATTGAGTAGAATAGGGCCACCCCATCTGCCCGTGGGTTTCGTAAAAGGTGACTAAAGGATAGGGCTATTCCCCATCCGACAGTAAATATACAGCCCTATCACGTGGGACTGAAAACCATAATTGGCGAAATGTAGGTGGTAATACACCTCTACTTACCCCTTCAGATATTTACTTGTGCAATGTATGTATGTACAGTACATATTATGTTTGTTCATTCATATATTAAGAGCATGAATGAATGGCATAGCACGGAGGACTGATGACCGATGAGGTCGAAAAGTCCTCGAGTGGAGGCCACGTATCGGCAAGCGCAGCGTAGGACGTCCACCCACAAGGTGGACAGACGACCTCATTAAGGCCGCGGGAACGCGCTGGATGCGAGCCGCTTCCAACCGGTCCTATTGGAGATCTATAGGGGAGGCCTATGTCCAGCAGTGGACTCCTATGGCTGAAATGATGATGATGATATTAAGAGACGAAACTCTAGCGTAGGCTTTTTCTCATGGACGGCAGTCACTATCATAAAAACCAAATCAAAACAAGCAGTAGTCTCAAACGTGTATGGTGCAACTGGGACTCGAATCGAGTAGAATGGGTTAGTCTCATAATGCCTACCCCTTGTCGGAAAACGTTCTGATTGCAAAATGACCAGATAACAAAATGCTCAAATTGCAGAATGTCTATATGGCGTAAAGTCTAGGGAGATTGTTATTGAGTGCCAAGATCTGCTTAGTTACTCCTTCTCTTTTATATTCGGCTAAACGGCTTTAAGTGAAACGACTGTTGCCTGGCCTGACCTGAAACCCGAAAGGAATACCTTCACAAGAGCCCGGGCCTCGATTCTGCTAAAGCACAACCACTATCACACCACAGAGACTGCGAGAAAATACCATTTGATTTTAGCCTTTAATGTAATGCAGTTAAAGTTTAAAATTAAATGGCTTTTTGTAGAGTGGACAAAAGCGTGTGATGAAAATATTTTCATTGAATTTTGGACCTTAATGCTATAGCAATAAAGTCTATAATTTAATGCCAATTTTTGCAGTAACTCTGGTTCGACAGTGGTTTTACTTTAACAGAATCGAGGGCCTGGTCTATCAACCAGCAGGTTTACCAGCTTGCAGAGGCATTTGACTTCACTCCATAGGTCTTAGTAGAATCCACACACCTTCTGCAGTTCTTACCTCAAAAATTATGAGCATATACAGCCCCACCAGGAGTATCGTGGCGTATATTAACCCGTCTTCTTGCTCCAAAGCGTCCAGTTGATAGCTAATCGTGATCGGCACGTGTTTGTCCGTTGTTGTTATCATTTTGAGGGTGACTACTGTTCCTGAGGTGAAAAAAATATTAGGATTTAGCAAAAAAAAAAGAACTTTTCAATTACTTTATGATGTTGGTAAACTTCGATAGGCTGCGGTGATCACTTTCCATCAGATGGTCCGTGTTCTAGTTAGTTATCAATCTCAGTGATATAAAGGAAACGATTTCTACAAACAGGGAGAAGGGAAAGGCAGTATATGATTTTATACAAAGCTAAGGCCTCCTTGGTCCAAGGCAGGTATTTGCCCCCTAAACTGGTGACCCCTTCCTTTTATAAAGGCCTTATCTTGGTCGGGTCTCATACACACGCCTACTTCTCTCCAAGTTAGGCAAAGACGAACAACTGCCATCTGCCTCTATCCACGAGCTTCTACTGAATCTTACCATTTCTTCCGATTTGACTCCAACTGCTAATTTCTTCGTCTATGTTAGTATAGTTACTGGTATACCCTGCATCGTTTTGGCTTATAGGTAAATGGTCTTCTAATATAAGCATATTGGTTTCTGTGGAGCTTGGTGAAAAATCTATGAGGTCATCTGGTTGAAGGCGTATACTCCATCTTGTTGAGTTCTGGAAAGGGAAAAAGTAGTTGTTAGAGCTCTGCGGCCTTACCATAAACCTTAAAACAGGTCAATAATTATTGAACTGCTGTCATTCTACCAACTGTAAATGTCACTTTGTACTGTCATATAAATATATAGGATTACAAAGGGATTCCAAAGTGACATTTGCAGTTGGTAGAATGACAGCAGTTCAATGAGCAATTTTCCAGTAGGTATAATAATCAGTTGGTTTTTAAATCATCAAGAGATGGCGCTACCATAGCTTTTGGTAATTTTAATGTACTCTGTGGTTTATTTGTGCGATGTTGCCAAAGTTTAATTTCATTTACCCATATTACAATAGATAAAATATGATAAAACGCATAATTCTTTTCGCGTCACTGTCTGTAATTTAAAATAATATTATATTTAAAATAATTTTATCAAAAAAAAAAAGTCAAAACATTTATGTAAAATAAATCATTACAAAACCGAAGAACATTTTTTCCATAAATTAGGGAATACTAGATGTGAGACCACACTCTACTTACCAAAAGTGCCGGCTGCGCCATCTAGCTTGTCTTTAGGAACGCTATAAATACCTACTGGAAAACTGCTCATTATTGACCTGTTTTAAGAGTTCATGGTATGGGCCCTGAACTGAGGTTGCAAGGCTAATCAATGCTAGATCAGGATGGGTCCTCAGGGATCTTAGTCCTCATAAGCGTGGATCGGGGGGTAAAGGTGGAGCCGCTTGTCATCCTATCAGAGGCAGGGTAGAGCGGTGGTGCAATGTAATAGTAGTTTATGAAATTGTTGCATAATAATGTTATTAAACACGAGTGTGAGTTAAAAAAACGAGCCACAGGCGAGTTTTTTATAGTATCACACGAGTGTTTTAAAACCAAATTATATGCAGTTTCATACACTACTTTTTCTAATCTCATGAAAAGGTTAAATAATTTGCATAAAACTGTACGTTACGTTTGTATTTACTTGTAAAAGTTTAGAGCCAAAATCCATTTGTTGATCGCGCATGCGCGATTGCGCTTTGTGCTGCGACCACAGATTATCTTGAAACAAACTGCATAGAAACCTGTCTAATCTAGCTGCAACTGTACCGTAAAGGCAAAAAAGTTATACTGTATTTTTGTGTATTTTTTTATATTGATTTTGATACTCTGTACGTAAAGAGTGTCATTAAAGTATTGTTTTTTATTTTTTAATGTTTACATTTCAGTATGAGAGTAGATACAAATTATTAAAGACATCTTACTAACATCTGCTTAGATGTTTCTGAGATTGTAAACTCAATCTGCAATGCATAATGTGCAAGAGTAAACAAACAAACAAACAAAGATCGTGTCAATAAAAACGTTATGTACACAATAGCTTGAGGAGTGAACAATAAATATTTACAACTCGACACATTGGTAATGCGATTAAAAATGTGTAATTAAACTTGAAAACTATCGCAGTCCACTGCTGGACATGGGCCTCGCCCAATGGTGGGAGGCTTTGTCCTACAGTTTCCACGCTGGCCAGACGGGTTGGTACAGGGTTTTATTTCGAGTGTTCTTTCTCTCGCAGTGGCGGAGTAGCTAGGCGGAGCTAGGCTGGCTGTTATAGCCAGCACTCTCCACGCACAATGGCCCAAGAAAGAGGCTAAGTGCGGATAAAAGAGTCCCCTTTCCATTCCATTCCATTCCCTTTATCCTTATCGGAGTTTAATAAGTAATGGGTACGCTGTATCTGCTGCATGCGTCTATCGTTGTCGTATGCCGTCGACTTCGGAATCATACCTTTAGTCAATAGATACCTGTTCAAGCTCCACTCCAGGGTATAACTCCACGACCCTGTGTAACCACAACTGGAGATAGTTGACGCTCTCGTTGGTGACGGTCTGCGCGAAGGGGCCTTTAAGGGTAATCAGTATTTTTACCCTCTCGTTGCTTGAAGGCAGTGCGTATACTGTAGAAAAATGTAAGAGATTCTTATAATATTGCTAATATTCTTTAAAAAAAAAAACAAAAAAAAAAATATTGTAGGAAAATCTACACAACGCTATCTGGACCCAAAGTAAGCATAGCTTAACTAGCTTGTGTTATGAGTAGGTACTAAAATGCGGATAAACATACTCAGATTTTTTTTGTGAATACAAAAGTACATACATAGAAAACACCCAGACCAATGCAAATAATCATGTTCAGTGATGGGAAAAACCCACCCATGGGCCCACGGGCCAGCTTCAGCCCGCAATTGCCATTGCCAGGCATTTGCTACCCTGGAGATGAATATAGGTACTTACATCTCGGCAGCCTGGTGTTGCATACGTCCATAGGCCGCGGTAACCACTTTCCACCTGATGGGCCGCGTGCTATCTACCACATAAGTGTTATAAATAACCATTTTCCAGCAGGTGGTCCGTGTGCTTGTCTGCAACTTAAAAAAGCCCATATTGTAGGAAAACCACTGCAGGGAGTTCAACCTACCTTTAACCTCCTGTCTGACAGCAGTATGAAGCACCACATCTGATCTCTCCATGTTCAGAAGAAGGGATACAGTGAGGAACACCCAGCAGGTTACCAAGGCGAACAGCTTCAGGTATCTTAACGCATTGTTTATCTGTGGAAAGAAAATACACATAAAGTGACACTACTGGTGCTACTAACTTGTACCTTATTTCCATGAAATAGCAGACGACATGTAGCTGCAGCGGACGACGTGTCGCAGCGACACTACTGATTTCAATGTATTTCCATGAAAGCGACGACACGTCGTCTGCTGTTGCGACATGAAGTCGGCTTCTAAGCTTCCAACTAAGGGTTGTATTTAACGCGGCCACAAATTAATCCGAAAAGCAGGTAGTAAAAATAATAGGTTGGCAGCTATAGTGAAGAATCATTTTATTCAATTTATGGGTGTCAAAATTATTGAATGTGGCGTACAAAAATACTAAGTGAGCCACTATTTATGGATGGTTATAAAAAAATAACCACGAACCACCCGCGTTAGCCTTCTAACCTAACCTATCCAACTTGGGACGCGCTATACTCGAATCCTCATAACTTCACAATTTAGCAACACACGGGTCACTCAGTATTTTAGTCGCCCACTCAGTATTTAAAGTAACTCATTATCAGTCGTCCATTTATTATTTTTGTCGCACGGTTTATTATATCCCTCCAACTTATACCTTTATTGATAATATTCACGTCTGTACGTCCCCGAGGGATAGGAAGAGTATTTATCTTTATCACCGACATTTCGATAAAGTTAGGAAAAAGTGAATCAGCACAGGCGTGACTCGAACCTGCTATCTTTCCCTTGGATTTTGACCAAACGAACATAGAGGTAGAGCTAAAACAAGAGCATTTTTAGGGTTCCGTAGCCAAATGGCAAAAAACGGAAGATTCGTCATGTCTGTCCGTCCGTCTGTCTGTCTGTCCGTCCGTATGTCACAGCCACTTTTCTCCGAAACTATAAGGCCCATGCTGTTGAAACTTGGTAAGAAGATGTATTCTGTGAACTGCATTAAGAATTTCATACAAAAATAGAAAAAAATCATTAAATTTTGGGGTTCCCCATACATAGATTTCATCAAACCCATACGTGTGGAGTATCTATAGATAGGTCTTTAAAAATGCTATTGAGGTTTCTAACATATTTTTTTTCTAAACTGAATAGTTTGCGCGAGAGACACTTCCAAAGTGGAAAAATGCGTGTCTCCCCCCCCCCCCCCCCCTCTAACTTCTAAAATAAGAGAATGATAAATCTAAAAAAAATATATGATGTAAATTGCCATGCAAACTTCCACTACAAATTGGTTCGAACGAGATCCAGTCAGTAGTTTTTTTTTTATTACGTCATAAACCTACATTTTCGCCTTTGCTACTACTGAACCTCTCATGGGCGAGTCCAACTCGCACTTGGCCGATTTATTTCATAATATTTTAGTGTAAATGAAACCTTATTTTCAGAGAAAGAACAATGAATGAATCACTGTTTTCACTATAGAATTTGATGTAGAATGCATGTCTTTTACAGGGGAAATTCTCTGATCACGGAGCCACCGAGCCACGCCTGAAGCCATCCAAATTTTCCAATACATCCGTCTTGGGGCAACGATACCGACATTTCGCCAACTTTTCGGTCCAACATTAAAGGGGTTGAGCCTTTGTCGTGGCCGTATGTTTACTGTCGTATGGGGAACAGTCCTATCCCTTAGTCGTCTTCTACGACACCCACAGGAAGAGATGGGGTGGCCTCTACTCCCCCGTGGACCAACATGGCATGTTCGATATTCACCATCACTATCTTAGAAAGGGTACTGAGGGGCGGAACAAGGTCTTCAGGGTCTAAGCCAAGCTTCTAGCCGGCTGTGCAACGGTCATCTCCAGTGACGTCATCCAGTCTGACCTTGGAATGGAATGGAAAGAGGACTTTTTTGTCCGCACTTAGTCTCTTTTCTGGGCCATTGTGCGTAAAGAGTGCATTTTTATCATCATCTATTTAATTTAACTGCTAATGAGAATACCGTAAGGTGAAACCCGACAGGTTCAATAATAAATATCGAGGAAAAGTGTGTTATCAATATGTGTACATCAGCCGTGCGATAGTCCCGGTCGCATTCGAGGCCAAGTTGTGGTTAGTGGTAAACCACTGACATTATGTCGGTTATCGCGACCAAACATAGCCTATGTCCTTTCTCAAGGTCTAATCTATCTCTGTATCAAATTTCATAAAATTCGGTTCAGTGGTTTAGGCGCGAAATTGAAACAGACAGATAGACAGAGTTACTATCGCATTTTGTAATATTAGTAGGTATGGATTATTGGAGAAGGTGGACGAAAGAAGACTGACGAAACAGATTTATGAAGCGAGGGTGAATGGGCAACCCCTAATCAGATCAAAGGTATTTTATAATTTATAGAAAGGAAATGTCAAGAGTACCCGAAACCGGCGAGCATGTATGAAAACAATTATGAAAGTAGAAGAAGCGAAAGTTGTATGCCAGAATTGTAGCAAATGGAAACTGTAGTCTCTGCCTACCCCACTGGGAAAAGCGTGACTGTGTGTCTGTATGTTTATTACAACAATAAATTATGTTCGCAAATGTATCTTATATGCTTGACCAGGTGGTGTCTAGCGTGAATCAGTCCCCTTGCGACCCACGAATATCAATCAGTTAGTTATTGTATTATAAGTAAGCACGTGTCTTGTATAAGTAAATTTATACACAAAATAGCTGTTGCCCGCGGCTCCATCCGTGTTTACTTCGATTCAATAAATCAATCAATTAGCCAATCGCAGTCCACTGCTGGATATAGGCCTCTCCCAATGTGAGAAGGCTATGGCCTACTGTTTTCACGCTGGCCAGACGGGTTGGTACAGGGTTTTACTTTTATTTCGGGTTTTCCTTCTCTCGCAGTGATATCGTCTGCGTATTGTTCCATTAGTCGCCTCTTACGATACGACACCTTTCGGATGGGATGGGGTGGTAATACTACACGGATATGGTATAAACGTAAATATGGCCTATGTCTTGTAAAGGAAGGCTGCTCAAAGAAATCATCTCAAAAGCCATATTCAATTTTAATAACTGCCGTTGACTGGACAATACTCGTAGACACGTATGAAAAGCACTATAAAATACCGGAGGATATCTGTGCCTCATCATCCAGACCCGATATATTCCTTTTTTCACGATCGCATAGGCGTGCAGTGCTTGTAGAACTCACAGTACCGTGGGAAACTAATATACCTAAAGACCACGCTATAAAGACAAACAAATACTTTGACTTGACTAACGAGTTAACCAAAAACGGCTACGTGGTTAAACTCTACGCCGTAGAAGTAGGAGCAAGGGGAATTCCAGCTAAATCCCTGTACAACTTACTTAAAGACCTCGGATTGCCAAGAGCTTCCGTAAGCTCTTTACTAAATCGAATATCAAAAGCGGCATTGATAGGATCTTACCAAATTTGGATAGGTAGGGGGGGAACACTACTGACGGTGGAGGTGAGCGCTGATGCATCACAAGGTGGCCACCCAAAACCTACATCTGGGTCGCAAGTCCCAGTCGCCGTCACGGTGTTCCTCTCTGTATCACGCTATGGACCCGGCGACCGCACGGTGAATCCATGGAGTGCTGAGAATCGGATCTCAAGCTCCAATCTATATGTGTTTCATCAGGATATCTTCTAAAATGATGAATTTTCATTTTTATTTGAACCTCTTAAAGCCTTTTGTTGCGATATAAGGTAGCCTATGTCCGTTCTCTTGCTAAATAATAAAGTAAATACTGTGGAAAAGTACGTGTTTCTTATTCAATAAGTATCTGATCATATACCTGCATATGTGACAACCTCTGTGGCGCAGCGGTAGTGAACGCTGCCGCTACGCCGGAAGCGGGTTCGATCTCCGCTCAGTGCAATATTTGTATGCATAAATATTGCTATTCGCATTGATCTGATCGTACCTCGGAGAGCACGTTAAGCCGTCGGTCCCGGTTGCCATATGAACGTCTATGGCAGTCGTTACAGGTACTTGAAGCCCTAAAAAGTACCTACAACAACTGCTCTAGCTGCAATGCTTCGATATCGCCTAATATCGCTATTGGGTTGTGAAGGTCAGATGGCAGTCGCTTCACGTAAAATATCAAAGCAAATCCGCAGTTAGACTGGAAAAGCTGACCCCAGACTCCGAGGCGAAAGCTTCGGATGTGACTGGGATTAACGCTAGAATAAAAAATAAGTCAGTATGTGATCCTATTAAGAATACGGAGCCCTAAAACAACGAATTTTTACCAACCTTTTTCTTTTTAGCCGACTTCAAGTTTGTGTCATCTTCTTGATGCATTGGAATCATTAACCTGCAAGAGATAATTAATCGTCAATGAACCCCTAAAGACTATATAATAATATACGGGTTACTGAAGCCGCATGATTTTAGCCCCGCGGCGAAAATCGACTGGTAATGGCAATTTGGGTAAAAGTCTGGACCAGGAATATCCGTGAGGAATACCGCAGGAAAAAGGTACTGTAACCCGCGCCACGTATCTTGGACCTAAATCGTAAGACATACGAGGCTCTGGCGCCCGTGGGTTGCTTTGTAATAGTCTATGCTTGGTGAATTTGAGTTCATCTACCCCAGTAGCATCCTATGCTATCCTCAAAAGACACCCAAGAAATGTGTACTGCGCGTATAGGGCACATTTTGAGCACATTTTAGGGTCCAAGATACGTGGCGCGGGTTATACTGGTGTACATGATGGGTACCATTTTAACCTTTGAGAATGCCGTAAGGTGAAACCGGTCAGGCAATAAACAATAAATTAATTGTGGAAAAGTACAGGTGCTTTATTCAATATGGGTAGTTGGATCCTTAAAAAGTTTGACCTGGTTTAACTACGGAGCTTAGATATAGCCAGTGCGTTGTGAAGGTCAGGTGGCAGTTACAGAAAGTATAGAAGTTTGGTCGTTTCATAGTTGGACTAGAAGGAAATTCCAACTGAGTTGGGAATAGGCTATTTGACAACATTAAAAATATACCACAAATTATGGCCATCCTATTAGAAAATAACGTTAAAAGACCTACGAGACTACAATTTACTCTCAAATATGTGTATTTTATGAGAATTTCCAATATAAAAATGTTATATTTTGTTGATTTATTGTCTATCACAAAAACGCTCGTGATTGGTCAGAGCTCTGGGTGACGTCATTGCTACAAAATATCTCCAGTTGTATGAGCTATTATTGTTTGTTTCGGTGTTATTATTTGCTTTTTCCTTGATTGTCGCGAGTTTTATGGACATATTTTGTGATTAAGTTCGAAATGGATACAAATTTTGTGCGAGCTGATGATAACAGCAACTTACCTACAATAGAGTGACGTCACAACTCACACGCATCGCCATGTTTAAATATCCTAGCGTTTTCCGCGCACTTTTGAAAATTGAAACTTTAGCATTGATTTTTTAACATAATGCATTGTTTTTTTACAGAAATATTAATGTGATAGGTTTATACTGTAATAACCAATCATTTAAAATGGTTTTTGAAAAGTAGTCAAATAGCCTATTGGCTAGGAGGATGATAGCAATCATCAATTAATTAGCCTATCGCAGTCCACTGCTGGACCTAGGCCTCTCCCAATGTTGAGAGGCTTTGGCTTACAGTTTCCAGACGGGTTGGTACAGGGTTTTATTTCGAGTGTTCCTTCTCTTGCAGTGATATCGTCTGCGTATTGTTCCGTTAGTCGCCTCTTACGACACCCTTCTTCGGATGAGATAGGGTAGTAATACTTGTATTCTTTCTCCCGATGATGAATCTTACCTATTTGAAACATCTCTAAGAGCCTCACTGTCTTCATCTTTCTTCACCTCTGCGTCCTGTCTGTTATCAAATATAGTTTTATCTCCTTCGTTTGGCACATCTGCAGCTTCCAATTTGCCTGTAATGTAAAGAAAATCTAAGATATTCTGAAGACCATCTATCCTAAATTTCCTAAAACTCATACCTACTGCTCCAATTGAGTTTTCTGTTCTACGTAATTTGGGTGTACCCTTTTTTTATACCACTTAGTTGGCAGACAAGCACACGGCCCACCTGATGGGAAGCGGTCACCGTGGCCTATGGACGTATGCAACACCAGGGGCGGCACACTCGCGCTGCCGACCCTGAAGAAACCTTCTAATGCCCTTCTTGAACTTTTACGTCACCTTCAAGCCAGTACACCTGTTGATTCCTCTCTTGGTTAGAAGGTTAGACAGCAATCCCTCTCATAAAACAAATAACGAAGGCTGAAATATCGAAGTTCAATCAAATCCGCAGTTAGACTGGTAAAGCGGACCACAGACTCCGAGGTGAAAGCTTCGGATGCGACTGGGATTAAAGCTAGGTTTGCACGTAAATGACTAGCTAGACTATCAATTTTATTTTTTCATAGAATATTCGTTATTTCCTATGACAAGCTAAATTAAATTGCTTGTGTTAAAAGTAGATTCACATCGGTAGCGTCATCACCAGTATGCGAAACTGGGACTCTTTTCTAATCATCACTACATATTATTATGAAACAAAGTCGCTGTCGCTGTCTGTCCGTCCCTATGTATGCTTAAATCTTCAAAACTATGCAACGGATTTTGAAGCGGTTTTTTGTAATAGATAGAGTGATTCAAGAGGAAGGTTTATATGTATAATAATGCAGAATATTGTAGAGAAACACTGATAAATTGAGATAATCAGCGGGAACGGGATCAGAATATGGCGGTACGAAGTTCGCCGGGTCAGCTAGTAGTATAATAAATCAAACTTACCATGCTGTTGTTCGTAGCGATGTTTGAAAGGCGCCAACAGGGGATCGTACTTGATAGCATCCGGAAGATCGAGCCATATTTCCACTGAGCCAGGAGTCAGGTCACTGCAGGACACCACAGAGTACAGGCTACCATTGGCCTTATTTTTACTTAGCACTTTTAATTTACGAAACATTTCATTTATTTTGTATAAAGTTTCATATTTGAACACTGATTTTAATTTTATGAAGTTTGGAATGAATTCTCACTATAATTAGGTACATGCTGTTTATATTTAAAGGTATGATTCCGAAGACGACCGCATACGACAACTGCAGATACACGCAGCCTTAGAGTATACAATTATATTATAGAGCGCGCCTTTCACTCAGGTCTTTGGCGCCGAGTGTTAGCAGATACTTTGCGATGGTATAGCGCACCTATAGTAACGTTTCATGCCTTACCGAAAATATCAATAGTTGCACCTATTAATGTAGTTTGTTGTTATGAAGTTTTTTGTTCGATTTGATATGCATGGATAAAATTAAAGCCAAAATACAAAAAATGGCGTCATTTTGGCGACAAATATACGATGTTGTATAAAATTTTGATTTAACATATCGAATTAAATATTATTTGCGAAGTCATTTTGACGGGTATAGTTTTGCTATAGATTGAGGTTGAGCCAGGAGCCTCGGTACTGTTCATACCCGTGATAGCAGTTCATACTTGTAAGGCGCTCTCTATAATAGCAATGTATACTCTAAGCACGCAGCAGATACGCGTGATTCATTGCGGGTTCTCAACGGTCCCCTTTATCCGTATCGGAGTTCAACAAGTAATAGGTACGATGTATCTGCTGCATGCGTCTGCAGTTCTCGAAGTCTACATCGTCGTCTACTAAGCTACCGACGCTTCAAAAGCAGGCACTATTATTGACTCGAGTCATGCGTCTGAGGCTGAGTCTGGGCTGTATATATCTGTCTGATGTTATACAGCCCTATCAATTAGTCGCCTTGTATGATACTGCATGAAAGAGATGGGGTGGCCCAAATTCTAATCTAAATTTTTCTATTAATAAATTCGAATCGAAATTTTCTATTCTAAAAAAAAAAAAAAAAAACCATGCATACAAATATTTGCAGAGAGCGAGAACCGAACCCACACCTCCTGTGTTCGCAGTTGCGTTCACTACCACGCCACAGATGCTGTCAAATTTCTGATTTCTCTTTTTCAATTCTCGTGAGAATGGCCTATTATATTATCATTTTTAACTCGATTCATTATGTTTTGTAAATATTAGGCTTATGTTTTGTAATATTATACATGTTTGGTACAAATCTGGGGGTAAGAACATCTCTAGCAGTATTATTTTAATCTTACTTTGTGACTTTCATAGTGTGAATCGGACCGTCATCGTCAGCGTCAGTCAGGATACTTAGGATACTAATGTTATATGATCAAACTAGGTGAAACAGTAAATAATAATAGGTTTTTAGCTTATAAGTACCTACAGGTAGTCTGTTTTTTATCTCAGATACTAAATTGACAAGTGCAAATGTCAAGTTGTGAAATAATGATACCAGCTTTGTGTTTAGTGGTGTACTCGAAACTATCGGCTATTTGTAAATCATAGCGACACATTTATAATTCATAAACCAGATGAAAATTAATGGGTACCGGCTGCTATCAAACTTCGTCGATGTTTTTAGTCTCAGTCGGGTTTTTGTTTACATTTTAAATTTAAATTAGAGTAGGTACCAAAATTTCAGATTCTAAGACCAGTATATCGTCATCTCTATCAATAGTCTCTGCAGATCGATTAAATTAAACTTATGAAGCTTTAAGTTAGATTTTTACAATGAAAACCCAAGTGACGCAAATTGGACGCCATTTTGTTTCAATGACAATATAATTTTTGTTTTATTTACTGAATTTAATATTACTTAGTAGGTATTTTATAAATTTTATAAATTAACTTACAAATATCATTCTGTTAATTTATCGATAACTTTCGATACTGGTGGCACATGACTATTTTTTAATTGCAAAAAACCGGCAGCACAGGTAATGTCAAATTAGTATCTGAGATAAAAAAATCAGACTGTAGTTGAGTTCTCTTCCAGCATATCCGGGAGTGCACAGAGGTGAGCTGAGACATTACTGTCTATTATTACGCACCAGATTCGCTTCACACTAACCACACAGACCTGCATGCTAGTACACAGTTGCTCCTATAAAAGCCGTGAAACTAAAAGGAATATACCGTATACCCAAGGGCTAAGCAACAGAGGCGAATGGTGAATATTTCAAAAGGGAAGCTGGCAAATCACCGTATCTTCAGATACTGAATTTTACATACAGAATTTCAGTATAAATACAGATGGCGTGCGTTTTAGTCGGTTTAAGTATGACAAAGTCCCCTACTCCGCCGGCTCTGGCTTTGTTCATGGGGATTTTGCGCACAATAAAAAAATAAATTAAACATCTCTCTCATCTTCCCTGGCAGATCAAGCCGGCAGAAATCATGCTAAGTATAGGAACTTCTCGCTACTGCAGACCCCAGACCCTGATATGAAAGCCTCAGACACAAACGGGACCAACACTAAGATGATGATGATGATTGACCTTAAAAATGACAACACAACACAACACAACCACTTCGAATTCCACTCAGCGCACTACAGATACATACTGATCAAAACATCACACATACAGAATTATAAACTAGTTGCATCTCTTTCTAACTAGCACGTTATAAAGAGATACAACGATTTCACTGTTGCATGTATCGGAATTACGGTTTTTGATTCATCATAGGGTACAAAAAATAAAAAATAATAATCCGCATTTAATTGAGATTTACGAGAAACAAGATTTAGTTGATTCACAAATCAAATTAAAAATTGCAACGGTTGCAAGTTTTGCAACGGTGGCAAGTTTTGCAACGGTGGCAAGTTTTGCAACGTAGATGCAGAAGGGGAGATCATCCCACGATCGAGACAAGACGATCTCACGTTACTCCACTGGTCTCCTAAAATTTGTCCCCTGGAATAAATTCGTGGATTCGTCTCCTATATAGGTGGGCCTCTGGTAGGGGACCAGGTAAATTAATACATATTCGTCCCCTAGAATATGCATAATTCTCAAAATTACACCATACCTACTCGCAAAAGGTCTAAGTAATTTCTCAAAATGACAAATTCCCGAAAAGCCTATAAATATTATAATTTTTATTTGGTTGAAGATTATAAAAAATGTAAAAAGTTTGTGAAGACGTTTATAATTATTATGTTTATTACGCTCTAACGGCTAAACGAATTTGGCTGAATTTTGGTAGGTATAGTGATAGATTATAGTCGGGAATTATAAGCTACTTTTTATTCCAACAATAACTTTCCAAGGCTTGCAGGAACGGAATCAGAATCAAACCACGCAGGCGAAGCAGCGGGCCACAGCTAGTTTTGTATAAAAAAGAAAGAAAGTGGACGCATTTAAAGTTCAATGGCCTTTCGTAACTGGTGTATACCGGTATGAAGCAGTTTGAACGGCTTTTAACCAGTTTGAATACGTCACAATTTCAAGATGGCGGATTGTACAGAACAGTTGGGCACGAAAAATGTTTTGACTTATTCAGTTATCACCGTATTGGTTCCGGTGGAGTAGAATAGGGTCACCCCATCTCTTCCTGTGGGTGTTGTAGAAGGCGACTAAGGGATAGGGCTGTTCTCCATCCAACAGTAAACATACAGTGAAGATTATATTAAAGACAAAAGTATATGGCTTGAGCATGGTGCAGGCCCCTCTTGAAGTTGTCTTATTTTTATTTTATATAAGGTTTTATTTTTATTTTTTATATACCTACTTGACGCGAGACAAATGTACATACGTTCATATTTAGTCTTAAGAAACCCTTTTATTTTTTGTAAACTGACGTCCTTAAAATGCCGCAGTGGAGTTTGTTGCGCCGTTTCTTCTCCATTAGCGCTTAGGAAGCGGTGGTAAACTTAGTTTTAAGGAGTTTTTGACGTCAAAAAGCTGTAACAGTGTTGCACTATTTTGAGAAAATATAAAGACTTTGACTTTGACTTTGACAGCCCATGATAAAATGCTGTGACGGCAATAGGTTCGCCCTTTATTACATAGGCAAAAAATTTAAGGTGAAAAGTGGGTGTTCATAAGCTTCTGCCTACCCTTCAGGTATTTACAGACGTGAATTTATGCCAACTAGCTTTTTAATCAGCCGTTTAATTTACCGCCTAGCCATATAGCTAAACGGCGCCGTTCAAATAATAGCCTGATTTTTTTTGTTTTTTATATAGGACACGTCAATTTGACTTCGCCTCGCCTGATGGTAAGCTGAAGGCAAAGTCTCTGAAAAGAGGGTCACCATTACAGACACGTATCATGTTAAAATGGTGGCACTCAACTTGACGGCCTCATCAGATGCTTTTTCACGCCCCGCTTAAAGGACCCGGGAGTGTAGGAGGAGGGAAACACGTGAACTGGTAAGGAATTCCAAGACTTAATGGTGCGGTAGAAGAAGGAGTCACCGAACCGCTTGGTTCTCGATGGTATACAGCCACTTGATCTGACTGCTAGGCAAATGACTTCGATCGATGATGTTTCATTACTTGCCTAGCCATTTAATCAATCAGCTAGGCAAAATTGTTAGTATTTTCCCCTTTACCACAAAGTCAAAGTCAAAGTCTTTATTTCTCAAAATAGTGCAACACTGTTACAGCTTTTTGACGTCAAAAACTCTTTAAAACTAAGTTTACCACCGCTTCCTAAGCGCTAATGGAGAAGAAACGGCGCAACAAACTCCACTGCGGCATTTTAAGGACGTCAGTTTACAAAAAATAAAAGGGTTTCTTAAGACTAAATATGAACGTATGTACATTTGTCTCGCGTCAAGTAGGTATATAAAAAATAAAAATAAAACCTTATATAAAACAAAAATAAGACAACTTCAAGAGGGGCCTGCACCATGCTCAAGCCATACATTTTTGTCTTTAATATAATCGTCTGTCCTATAGTATGCTTTTCACAGCCTAGCTAAATTACTTGGTGGAACCGAACCCGGGACCTCTGGATCGTAACCCCGACTTCCTAACCACCAAACAACCACCGCTTTACCTTATTTATTCATTATGCATAAATGAAGAGACAGGTCGTCAGATTTTGCGCAAAGTGGTGACATCCGAAAAATTCGTTCTAGTGTAATAACGCTGGCGGAACTAAATAGACTGACAGCATAAATTTTAATATTGTTTAATATAATAATGCTTTTGTTGATAAAATATTTAACTTAAATAGTTGACATTGACAGCCTCTGTGGTGTGGTGGTAGTGAACGCGGCCGCTACGCAGGAGGCACTGGTTTGATCCCCGCTCAGTGCAAATATTTGTATGCATGAATATTTTGTATTGCATTGGTCGAGTCGTGTCTCGGAGAGCACGTTAAGCCGTCGTCGGTCTCAGTTGTCATATCAACACATCTATGGCAGTCGTTACGGGTAGTTGGAGTTAGAATTAGATGATGTGATCCTTTTTTTTATCATGCGCAAAATCCTCTGTGGTTTTCCCAAGCGACTACAATATGGGGTTCTTCAAGAAGGGCATTAGAAAGTTTCTTCAGGGTCGGCAGCACGAGTGTGACGCCCCTGGTGTTGCATACGTCCATAGGCCACGGTAACCACTTTCCATCAGGTGGGCCGTGTGCTTGTCTACCACCTAAGTGGTATAAAAAAAAAATTGAGAACCCACAGTACATACAGTGTGTTTAGTTTTAGTCAGTTAATAAAATAGTTTCCTCACAAAGTCTATGTGTAATTGTGGTAATTGCGGTAATTGATGTATTTTACCGTGTTCTAATGCTCGTAGCACACTGATAGCTAAGCTTAGCTATCAGTGTAGCTATAGTGCCAGGAATACGGCAGTAAGCTCACTCCCTACTACGTGACACCGAATACAATCTATACTATTAAATAATAATTGTAAAGTGGTCGTGTCTGTACATTGGAGATATTTAAAAAAAAATACTTGGGTTAATAGTTATGTTAACGATACTGAACACGAAAATATTTTTTTTGAATTTCCTGTCTGTTTGTCTGTTTGTCCGCGATGAACGCAAAAACTACTGGACGGATTTTGATGCGGTCTTTTTTGTTAGAAAGGCCTTGCTCGGACTTAAAATCTTACGTTTGTTTGATCGCAATCGGTTGAGTAGAACCGAAGATATGAGCAAAGGTCGCGTTAACCGAGATGCTCGTGGGCGGAGCCGCGGGCGGAAGGCTAGTAATTGATAAAATGAGGGTATTAAGTCGCCCCTCTAGTCTCAGTAGTCCGGTTGATTGGACTACTGCAACTTTTCAGTAGCAGTAGTCCGGTTGTCAACCGGAATCGAACTATTGCTACTTTTGTGTAGCAGTACTCCGGTGAGTAGTTAGGTTGACGGTTGACCGGACTACTGCAACTCTTCAGTTGCATTAGTTCAGTTGTCAAAATGTATGAAGACTGACGAAACAGATTTATGAAGCGAGGGTGAATGGGCAACCCGGTAGAGGTCGACCTAGACATACGTATGTCAGACAGATTGAAGACAATTATTAAAGAAGGGACATGTCAAGAGTACCCGAAACCGGCGAGCATGTATGAAAACAATTATGAAAGTAGAAGAAGCGAAAGTTGTATGCCAGGATCGTGGCAAGTGGAAAGCTGTGGTCTCTGCCTACCCCACTGGGAAAGAGGCGTGACTGTATGTATGTATGTATGTATGTATGTAAACTTCACCGAATCGTTACAACACATTTCATAACGGTAGATAAAGTTATCGCACTGTATACAGTACACACGTGGTCACTCAGGTACAGGGCTGTAATTATAAAACATCCTGTATACAGTTCTTATATCAAACATTTTGTATGGATTTTTTACGTAACAGCTGTATATAGCGTGTTTTTTTTTTATAAGTAAGGACCTAAGTATATAGTATGGGTTATTCCCAGTAGCCCCCACTGTCGACGCCACCACTGGTGACAAATGGGATTTGTTTCCAAAGAATGTCCCACTTGCCACCACTGGTGGCGTCACCAGTGGTGGCAACTGGGAATGATCATTATTTTTGTTCCCAGCTGCCACCAGTGGTGACAGATGGGATTGTAAAGATGAAAGATTTGTATTTTTGTATGTAACGAATAAACTCAAAAACTACTCGACCGATTTCAATTTTTTTTTCTTCATTAGAAAGCTACTACATTATCAGGTATTACCAACATAGGCTAAGTACCTATAAATCATTAGTGATGAACGGGATCAGAATTCCACGCGGGCGGAGCAACGGGCAACAGCTAGTGTGTAAGGTAAGGGCTTAGGCTCACAAGCGTTATATCGCTTAGCTTCTACTACAGCACATGCTTTATATTTAACGTTAATTATTGTAATTGTAAACATTAAAATATGTAAGTGTGTCAGGTTGTACACCTATGACAACAGAGTAGGTATGACGGTTGATAGCAAGTTCAGTCAGTACCTGAATTATTTGTGTTGCTATTGAATGAAATATATTCGCATTATTTTTAGGGTTCCGTATATGAAAAGGAAAAAAACGGGCATTATTAATGTGTGTAGCGGTCACGCACGTTCACTACCACCACGCAACAGAGGCTGTCGTACCACGAACACTGTAAAAAGATCCTAAAATTAAATGGCTTATTGTAGAGTGAATGAAAGAGTATAATGAAACTTTTTTTCATTTAATTTTGGACTTTAAATCTATAGCAATAAATTCTAAAATATATCGGCATATTTTGCAGTACTTATCTGTGGTGTGCCAGTGGTTTTGCTTTAGCAGAATTAAGGGGCCTGGTTATGTCATATAAGCCCGCAATTCATTAATTTTCGTAACATTTACATATAGGAATCTGCCGGAT
This sequence comes from Eilema depressum, assembly GCA_914767945.1. Lineage (NCBI taxonomy): Eukaryota > Metazoa > Arthropoda > Insecta > Lepidoptera > Erebidae > Eilema > Eilema depressum. Next base: position 6,139,355 of record OU612041.1, on the reverse strand, counting down.
TTGTTGACATTTACGATTACTACTCCGCTTCCTTGAGTAGTAGCGTGATATTATATAGCCTATAATCTTACCCGATAAACGGACTATTCAACACATAAATAATTTTCCAATTTGAACCAGTAGTTCCTGAGATAAGCGTGTTCAAACAAACTCTTCAGCTTCATAATTAGTAGGTACAGATTTCCTACAGTACCTGATTGACCACTTGTATACTGTATACAGTGCGATTACCTTATCTACCGTTGTAAAATGTGTTGTAACGATTCGGCATTGAAGTTTACATACATACATACATACAATCACGCATTTATCCCCGGACGATTAGGCTGAGGTGAATTAACACCCACATTTCACCAATCATTGTATTCAGTTCCACGTAATAGGGAGTAAGTTTATCACCGTATTCTGGGTACCTACTATTGTTTACACGAGCCATACATCTGAGGCTGAGTCTGGGCTGTATATATCTGTCTGATATTAAACAGCCCTATCCCTTAGTCGTTTTGTACGACACCGTATTGAAAGGTCTCAAATTCTACTCTGCCGGGAACCACGCGGCTTTATTTATTGGAGTATAAATTTTAATATATCTACTCTTTGTATCCGTCAGAATGGAGGCAAGCCAGCAGGAATCGGGTTATAGAAACCCCTTGCCACTGCAAACCTGGGAGGTAAGACGGCAGATGTTAACGTAATAGCCGACACACCAATTTAAAACCGAAAGCGGACCTTGAATTTTTTATAAAGTTATTTTTGGACGAAGTACAGCGGGTCTATAAGGTCACATTGAACGATTCTGCGAAAAACGAGTAGCTTTATGAATTCCCAGTAGATCTCAATAGATTCCTATTAAATTCGTATAATGTTTACTCATATGAGCAGAATCACAATAATTGATTTACTAAGCAGATTCCAATTTCGTGTAAATATCGCCGCATAGCAAAATATTATCCTAATACGATTCCAATAAGGTGGCCTGTTTAGACCTGCGGAACTCTCAATACATGAGTCCGACTCGCGCTTGACAGATTTTTTGATATTTTAGTAAGTCACAAACGGCAACAGTAAACACTGAACCTACTCAACTAATAAGTTGTTGGTTGTGTATTTTTTAAATGTTATTTGCTCGAAACTTTACTGGAAATATCGAAATTCAGCTGCTTCGCAGTTGGATTGAAAAGAAGCGAACCCTGGACTCCGAGGTAAAGGGCTCGGATACGGGACTACTGCAAGAATGATGATGATGATGGCATAGTATTTTAGAATATGATGATCCCAACAACTCAACAACAATGATAATTATTTAACATCATCTTCATCTATATATATAAAAATCAATGCCACTATTCGTTGTTAGCGTATAACTCAAGAACGGCTGAACCGATGTGGCTAATTTTAGTCTTGAAATATTCGTGGATGTCCAGGGAAGGTTTAAAGATGAGAAAATAGGTGCAGCGGGAACGGGAAAAATATGACGGTACGAAGTTCGCCGGATCAGCTAGTATAGATAAGTATATAAAGCCCAGACTCAGCGTCAACAATAGTGCTTGGAATACGGCAATTGACTCATCCTCTATTACGTGGGACTGAATACTGTGATTGGTGAAATGTGGGTGTTAATTAATTCACCTTTACTTAACCCTCCGGGGATAAAAGTGTAAGATCCTAAGCTTGCACCTGGAACCTCGGAGTTCACTTATCTTTTGGAATATTTAATTAGGCGCAAAAGGGACTGCCGTCTGATCACTATAATCCCGAAAAGCCATAGCTTCGTTTGCCAATTCAGGAGGCACTTGCAGGTGAGGCACACGTCTATAGGCTACAGTAATCATTTCCTAGTTTGGACCCTATCACAAAACGCCTGTACGACCTCATTTTTAGACCCCTTTGGACCTTCTTCAAAATATAAGTACAGGTGTACAGGTATGCTCATCGGGTTTTAATATTGGTTTCACTGTCACTTAGATATTTTTAATGGAAAATTTGTAAAAGACTTGCCGTGTATCATCCTATATGAACTTATGAAAAACGAGAAATGAGAAAACGAGAAAAAGCAGCAGTTAACATTACATTTTATAGAACCACAAAATTAACATAATTATTTTGTTATAACTAAAAAACTAAAAAACATTACATTTCAATCCAATACTTTCGTATAAACTACGTTTGCTGCAACAACAAAACGCAAAAAAAGACCAACCGACATCGACACTTAAAAAAAAAACAAGTTCGAATTTCAAACAAGCACTTTCACTAACTTAAATGTCAAATCGTTTTTATGTTTTTAAATATGGCGGATTTGGCAGCAACGCGCGTGCGCCTTGCGTCGCATTGAAGAGTTAACTGAACCAGTTACTATGGAAAATCGTTGGAGTGTTTGTTTTCATAATTCAGAAGAGTGCTTGGGATAATCGCGAAACTGTTACGATATGTTGATAAGAACCGTTCATGGTATAGTTACCGACATAATCCTGACCCTGGAGAGGGAAACGAGGCCTTGGTGCGCGTGGATTGGTTTGATATAATCTATGCTTGGTGGATTTGAGCTCCTCCGACGCCTATCTATCTGCTATCCTCAAAAAACACTCAAAAACGTGTACTACGCATATAGAGTTCCTTTTGTGATGTGTTGGGATTAACACCCGTATTCACAAGCAATACTTCGCTATGCGTACTACCAAAACTGTGCAAAGAACGACAAAATTAAATTCTCAGTGCGTTCGTTTTGGCAAGCCTTTTTATTCATTGATAACACTTAAGTTATACTTCGTTGAAGGAAAGGAACGCACTGCGTTAGATACTGCTTCGTGATGTTTGTGAATTAATTTTACCAGCCCTATGCGCTCGAGCACACTATGAGACCTCACAGTATCGTTTGTGAATACGGGTGTTAGTCTCCAGCTCACCGTGAAGCGAGGTGAAGTTATTTTGACGTGTCCTTACCGTTCATATTCAATGGCCGATATGTCAGCATCGCTGGAGCTATGGGTAATCTTCGTAAGACCGTTCTTCTTGAAGAATGACACCTTCCGCTCCTTGATGACCCTCTCCTCGTTGCTGGACTCCACGAAGGATATGGTGGATGATGTGAAGTCTTGATGGCTTTCCATGGCCTCTGGAAATAAATAAATAATAAGTATGGTTGAATGCAATTTTAAAGCATTTAGTATGCTAACTATTCAATGATAGAAAAAAGCGAATACAGCTCGGGTGGGACTCAAACTCGCGATCTTTCCCATACAGGCGGAATGCTCTGACAACTGAGCCACCGAGCCTCACCCGAAGCTGATCCAAATTTTTCTGTACATCCGTCTGCTGATCCTATTTTTTATATACAACCATCTCCCCAAGACATTCGAGCATTCACCCTGTAATAGCAAGATTGCGGGTTTGAGTCCCGCTTGAGCTTTTTAGGGCTCCGTAGCCAAATGGCAAAAAACGGAACCCTTATAGATTCGTCATGTCTGTCTGTCTGTCCGTCCGTATGTCACAACCACTTTTCTCCGAAACTATAAAGCCTATGCTGGTAAAAGTTGGTAAGTAGATGTATTCTATGAACCGCATTAAGAATTTCATACAAAAAGAAAAAAAAGACATAAAATTTTGGGGGTCCCCATACTTAGAACTGAAACTCAAAAAATTTTTTCATCAAACCCATACGTGTGGAGTATCTATAGATAGGTCTTTAAAAATGTTACTGAGGTTTCTAGTATCATTTATTTCTAAACTGAATAGTTTGCGCGAGAGACACTTCCAAAGTGGAAAAATGTGTGTCCTCCCCCTCTAACTTCTAAAATAAGAAAATGATAAATCTAAAAAAAAGAAGTGATGTACATTGTCATGCAAACTTCCACCGAAAATTGGTTTGAACGAGATCCAGTAAGTAGCTTTTTTTTAATACGTCATAAACCGCAATTTTCGCCTTTGCTGCTACGGAACCCTTCATGGGCGAGTCCGACTCTCACTTGGTCGGTTTTTCTATCTTCTATACTATTATATAATTGTAAAGTGGTCGTGTCTGTACATTGGAGATATTTAAAAAAATATATTTGGGTTATGTTATGTTAACGATACTGAACACGAAAATATTTTTTTTGAATTTCCTGTCTGTTTGTCTGTTTGTCTGTTTGCCTGTTTGTCTGTTTGTCTGTTTGTCTGTTTGTCTGTTTGTCTGTTTGTCTGTTTGTCTGTTTGTCTGTTTGTCTGTTTGTCTGTTTGTCCGCGATGGACGTAAAAACTACTGGACAGATTTTGATGCGGTTTTTTTTGTTAGAAAGGGCTTGCTCAGACTTAAAATCTTACGTTTGTTTGATCGCAATCGGTTGAGTAGAACCGCAGATATGAGCAAAGGTCGCGTTAACCGAGATGCACGCGGGCGGAAAGCTAGTAACCAATAAGTATGATGTTTGGGATATTTTAAATGCGAAAGAACCTCTATCGGTCTGTCTGTCCTCTCCCGCCTCGCCTGGAATTGACCGTAGACAGCAGTCTCTCTTGCGTGAGAGAGGTGCTGCCGTCTCCGTTGCCTAGGCACTAGGTGGAGGTTCAGGACCAAGCACCCCGGCTACTACCAGGTACCTACTCTTACCGGGAGCGAGTTAGGGACTTCGTGGTCCCCACACCGGAAGAGGGCCAGATCAAGAGATATGGCCCTCTTCCGGGATCGTCTTCTCACGATAAAAAAAGGTAGGCACCTAGTCTTAAAAAAGTCGTTCTTACCTGTATTGGGGGCAAAAGGTCTGATCATCTCGGACTCTTGGCCCAATTACTCCATTCAACATAATCTATATTCTTCTAATATATAAAATTCTTCTGTCACGGGGTGCGTAATCGAACTCCTCCGAAACGGCTTGACCGATTTTGATGAAATTTTTTGTGCTTATCCGGTATCTATGAGAATCGGCCAACATCTATTTTTCATCCCCCTAAGTGATAAGGGTGCAGCGGGAACGGGATTTGAATATCACGCGGGCCGAAAATATGGCGGTACGAAGTTCGCCGGGGCAGCTAGTCTAATATATAAAATTCTTCTGTCACGGGGTGCGTCATCGAACTCCTCCGAAACGGCTTGACCGATTCTCATGAAATTTTGTGAGCATATTGAGTAGGTCTGAGAATCGGCCAACATCTATTTTTCATACCCCTAAGTGATAAGGGTGCAGCGGGAACGGGATTTGAATACCACGCGGGCCGAAAATATGGCGGTACGAAGTTCGCCGGGGCAGCTAGTTATTATTATAATATTCGATTAAGAATTGTTAAGTGAATCGCCCAGGCGGGACTAGAACCTGTAACCAGTCCCTTACAGGTCTGCTCTCTGACCACTGAACTGCCAGGCCCAGCCTAAAGCGTTCCAAATTCTCCTATACCTACTAATATTACAAATGTGAAAGTAACTCTGTTTATTACACTTTCACGCCTAAACCACTAATCCGATTTTGATGCAATTTGGCACTGAGATAGATAAAACTTTAGTAAAGGATATCCATACTAATAAACTAATATCAATTCTAATTTATAAATGCGAAAGTAACTCTGTCTGTCTGTCTGTTACGCTTTCACGCCTAAATCACTGAACCGATTTTGATGAAATTTGGCACAGAGATAGATTGGACCGTGGGAAAGTATATAGACTATTTTTGGTCTTGATAAAATGATAACCACGCGGACGAAGTCGCGTTCAAAACTTAGTATGATAATATTCTCTCAAATCACTATTAAATTTCTCTGTTATGTAAGTCCGTATGTCCTACTGACACGAGTGACACTACTAAAATAACCTATATTAATTCCCATGTCACTATTGATTGTCGTGGGAACCAAAATTTCGTTCCACCTGGTTTTAATAACCTTGAAAATTTTGGTGGGAATTACTAGTATCATACATTGTAGAGTGGATACGAAAGTACATAAATAATTAAGTAAATATAGTTTGCGAGCATGTGGGCGTTTTAGGGGGTGCCCACCTACCCAGAACCCCGATAAAGAAAACTGTCAACCACTGTTATACCACAGACAAAGGCCCCGAATCAGATAAGCATCGAAAAATCGGTATTTTCAAAACCGTTTTTCTTTTTAACTATAAAACCTACAGATCTGGAATTTACATGTCTGCATACTACAAGATATACAGAGAAACTTCTCCTTTTCATAAATTAAATAGAAAAGGAGGAAATAGTTGAAAAGAGGCTCTGAACATCACTCTACTCTTTCTTATGAAACCAAATATTTTCTACAATATGTATCCAAATAATCTAAAATTTCACACATTATGTTAAATAAGTGTATTAGCATGACGTGACCTTCTGAGTTTGTAATCGTTCCCTATAAAATTATCTATTAAAATTAGTTTTACTGATTTTTACGGCTGAAAAGCGAGCGAATGACCTTGAGCATTTGTATGGTCAAAGTCATTCGCGTATTTTATGGCGTATGTATCGTATGTACCGCGTATTATTGTTATGGCGTTACGTTGCGTACTTTATTAATTCACGAGTGCAACACCAGGGGGAGTCACACTCACAATCGACAAGCCTTTGATCTCCCCACTCGCAGCACAAAATCTCTCTTTTGGCTACACTACTCACCGTCGGGAACACAACACGAGGTTATAACCGCGATTTCTGTAGGGTAGAGGTACTTACCCCGTTTAATTTTGAACTTTAAATTTATAACGATAAAGTCTAAATTTAATAGCATTTTTGCAGTGTCAGCGGTATGGTAGTGGTTGATATTTTTTTATACCTACTAGGTACATATTTAGATGGCAGAGGAGCTGCTTACGGCACGGCCTACTTGATGGAAAAACCAGAGAAGTCACACGAAATTAGCAGAATCGGGCTGCAAATCTTCGGGGATCCAAGTAACCTCATCCACGAGTTGGTATTGCATGTAAAGGGCCGCTTGCAGGCTTTTCACGTGTCCCTTTGATGCCCTCTAATTGCCGTGTGGCGAAAGGTGCTGTCAACCCTTCACCCTCGCTAACCCAGCGGCGCGGCGTGAAGGGGTCCTTTCCCCTTTCTGGGGTTTAATGGGGAAACTGTGCTACCCACAACCGAGGGGGCTTTCTCAAAACTGTGGATGACCCAAGGTCAGCCAGGGGGCGAAGGAAATGGGGTAATTAACAGTTGATTCGATTACGATATAACTACCCCAGTAGGGGTGGTATTCGTGGGGATTTCGGTACGGAGGAGGTACCTACCTACTAATTTAATTTTTATTTTACTTGTTGCATTATTTTCTTTTTTTATACCACTCAGGTGGTAGATAAGCACATGGCCCACCTGATGGGAAGTGGTTTCTGTGTGAAATGTATGATCCAAATAAATCGAAATAAATAAAAAAATATTATTATTTATCACTAAAAAGGTTTCTGTGTTACATTAAAACGAATCTAAATTAACAAACACGATATTTTTCATTCTACATTTACTGAAACACGCTTTTATCTCTAAAAAACAATACAAATCTGAAGAAACCTTACCTTTTCTCCTTGTTTTGTATTAAAACCTTCAATATTTATCACATTTCCAATCAAAATGTATCACAAAATATATAAACACACATCATTTTAACTATTTTCATTGAAGAAACCATTCAACTACTGTAAAATACCCACATTTTTACGAAAATATAGTCATCTTTATACCACAACCTGACAACTGACTAACTAAAGTCTGTTTATATTCTCTAGCGCTACTGTCGCGCGGTCGTTTTCAGTACTAATTAATTGATTCTTCTGTAATTTGTTTTACTTCTTAAAGCAATAAATAGATTTAATTATTATTGAATTGCAAGCTTATGATATTATTATAGTATATTGTAAATTATTTTATTCGTTTTTTAACAATAAAGTGAGTCAATCATTGATTATTGTGGCTATGAGAAGCTATGAAATGCCAATAATATTAAGTAGGGACGCAATCAATACTGTCTGACGTCAATTAGCTGTAGAAGACTTACAAAATCTTACAGGTAATAGTATAGGCTAGTGTAGTTAATTACTGTAACATGGAAATAGCTTTCCTCATAATAACTTTAATATGGATTCTGGATTAGGATTTGGATTAAGAAAGAAGCTACCTACCTACGTTGCGTAGTGGACGCTGTGACTTATAGTAAATCTAGATAAAATAAATGTTATTCAATCGAGTCTTCAGTAGATATATCTATTTTTTGATAGTTTTTGATTTCAAAAATCAAATTACGAAAATAGAAATTGACACCTAATTATTTAGCTTAGTTTAGTGACATCTATCCATTTTAGTCGGTAACTTTATTAACACTATATGGTTTGTAATACATGTAATAGTCGCTAGATGGCGCTAAATTATTTCGAAAATATTTCTTGACATATGATTTAAGTACATTCAAATAATATATTATTTCCGTAAATATTGTGTTCATTTTGTATACCAGAAAACCTTCAAACAAATAATATTTGATTAGAAGTTTCTGCTTTAATACATAGATGGCGCTATTATCGAAATATTTTATTCGTGTGAAACAGATACGGTTTAACGTATAAACATCAACACAAAGTTTCCTCCACGAAAGATATTGACAACGGGAAGGAAAATTCATCTCTGTGTAGAATAATTCCATGAAATTTATTGAAAAACACCTACTTCAGTTACATACGTACAACTTGTATTGACTTTAGTGAATCATGCTGTCTCATACAGACACGTACAAAAGACAGTGACAAAAGATTTATAGGATTTTCTGTGCTACAGTTTTATTCGCGTAATGTTTTTACCGCCGCCTGCCGTCGTGAGTGCCTTGTAAACACAATTGTTAAAAAATATGAGTGAAAATTCTCAATATCAATTCAATATCGTTAATTAAGTGAATTAATACTTAAATTATGTAGTGAATCTTATTTTTTATGACAATAAATGGTTCCTAATAATGTATTTGTGTCAGAATCAGTGTTTGTTTGTATTTTGTTATTGATTTTGCGTGAGAGAGAGAGAGAGCGAATAGTCTACATTTGAAATTCTAACAGGTAAATATAGCAATTATTATGTTTTGATTTACAATGAATAATTTTGTATAGGAAGATTTATTAGGCAATAGGCCCCCTATTACGTGGGACTAGGGTTGCCAACCATACTGTTTAAAACAGTATTATACTGTTTTACACCCAATTATACTGTTTACTGTTCAACAACAAAACAGTATCCAAAATACTGTTTTCAGCATCAAAATGCATAACACTACAAAAATGTGCAGCAATTGATACAATTTTAATTAATTGGGCACCAATTTGCAATTATTTTAAGTTTAGGTGTTGATTGTCCCATGATAATCCAAAATTTATTAATGATAAATCATAATATAGAAAATAATACAGTTCACAGCTATCTTCTATTTGCCAGCCATATATTAAATCTTTTAAATTTATCGCAGGTTTATAAGTGCCCGGTTAATGGCAATAGGCTCGCCACCTATTACATTGGGACCTAAACATAAACGGCGAAATGTGGGTGCTAGCACCTCTGCCTACCCCTTCGGGGATACAGGCGTGAGTTTATGTTATATGTTATGTTATGTTAATTAATCCACCGGTGGCACACACCAATGACTTTTCGATGCTTTTCGAAGTTATGTGTGTATTTATCGCAAGTTTATAAGTGCCCGGTTAATGGCAATAGGCTCGCTACCTATTACATTGGGACCTAAACATAAACGGCTAAATGTGGGTGCTAGCACCTCTGCCTACCCCTTCGGGGATATAGGCGTGAGGTTATGTTATGCTTAATTTATGCATAAAAAAATTGATGGGAACCATAGGTATTACTATTTTAGATTTTACGAAACCATGCTTTCTTTTAAGACAGACGGACAGGGCAAAATAGGTGACGAACCGTTGTATGTAAAACCGTATTGTGTGAAACGGATTTTTATGATCTTTATTTTGATTCAGGGAGCCAGAATAGGATGACAGGATCAAGGGAGTCAGGATTGGATAACAGGATCTAGGGAAATCCTCAAAATGATGGCAAAACACTGTTTCTGCTGTTTTAACATAATTTAATTTCAGTATTTGCATTTAAAAATTATCTGCTCGTGATTTTAAGCTGCTGATGATAGGAACCTAAGCAAAGGATGGACGATGGATCGAATATAACTCACTAAAAAGGGAACAATAAATTAAAAGCCTCTCGGGCTAGGCACCGCAGTTATTTTTTGCTTTTTAGTGCCTCTTTTTCGTTTCTTGAAGTCGGTTAAACTTTTTTGTTAAAATTAATTTATGTAATTGTAAAATACTGTTCTATTTTCTAGAATACTGTTCAATTTTCTTCTCAGACCTAAATATACTTTTTTTCTCGAAAAAAGAGTTGGCAACCCTACGTGGGACCGAAAATCATACGTAGTTGGCGAAATGTAGACTGATAAATTGATAATACATACACCTCTGCTTATCCCTTCAGGTATTTACAGGCGTAAGTATAATTTGGTTATACCTATGTAGATTTATTTATCTATAGAACTGCTTATGTAATAGAATCCTTGGTCAGGTACCTATTTATTTCGTTTGTTTGCCGTGCCGTGGTACCATTAGCCAGTACCATTGATGGTACTTACTATGGCAATTTATATTGGGCTAGTTTTGAGTTTATCCATTACAAACAAAAAAATCATCACTATGAGTCATCACTATTAGAACTATCGGGATAGGTATTTATCATATTGTTTTGAGTACCTATCCGATATTTAGCGCTGTTGCAAGCACCATAATTAATAGTGTTTTCTGTATTCATTTCGACTTAGCCTTATAATGTACAGATGATGAAATATATAGAGAATAGCCAGTTTCTTGAATATTAAACAAAAGATTTTTGTATTAAATAATTTTAGAATGACTTATCGGGGGGAAATGATTAATATAGATTCTGTGATACGAGATCGAATCAAAATGATCGGGTCACGCAGGACCCACACACGAGTGAGTCGATCATCGATCTCAAAAAGATTCGATCGTTTCGCGACCCGCCGATCGTTGGTTCCAACTAATAATAAGTAATCTGTGTCGTTGGGTCGTAGCGGGTCGTGGGTCGTAGCGGGTCGTGGGTCGTATCGGGTCGTGGGTCGTAGCGGGTCGTGGGTCGTAGCGGGTCGTGGGTCGTAGCGGGTCGTGGGTCGTAGCGGGTCGTGGGTCGTAGCAGCCGTGGGTCGTAGGGGGTCGTGGGTCGTAGCGGGTCGTGGGTCGTAGCGGGTCGTGGGTCGTAGCGGGTCGTGGGTCGTAGCGGGTCGTGGGTCGTAGCGGGTCGTGGGTCGTAGCGGGTCGTGGGCCGTAGCGGGTCGTGGGTCGTAGCGGGTCGTGGGTCGTAGCGGGTCGTGGGTCGTAGCGGGTCGTGGGTCGTAGCGGGTCATGGGTCGTAGCGGGTCGTGGGTCGTAGCGGGTCGTGGGTCGTAGCGGGTCGTGAGTCGTAGCGGGTCGTGGGTCGTAGCGGGTCGTGGGTAGTAGCGGGTCGTGGACGTAGTAACTATTTAGTAATCTGTGGTCGTGGGTCGTACACTCGTACGGCGTTCGCGGTTCGCGTTCAAATGATCGATTCGCGACCGCGACCCATACACGAGTGAGTCAATCATCGATCTCAAAGGGATAAATTCATGAAATTTTTGTATATTGTGTCTCGTAAATACGCGGTATTATTATTTGTGGATATACTTGATCCTCAGACTAACAGAATTTAGTCTGAGACTTGATCCTAGTAAGGAATTGTAGTACCTACTACTCGAATATTCAAAACAATACAATAGTAAGTACCTAGGTAAATATCCCAATAGTTCTAATAATAGGAATAAAATAAAATTAATTATTAAAAAATAAAAAAACCCGACTGCTGTCTAAAAGATTGAAACAAGCTTGATAGCAGGCGGTACCCATTTGCCAATCATAAACCGAAAGAAATTTAATGGGTACCGCCTGCTATCAAGCTTGTTTCAATCTTTTAGACAGCAGTCGGGTTTTTTTTATTTTTTAATAATTAATTTTATTTTAACCTTTTTAGTTAGGATACGACATCTATATATATTTTTGTAATCTCCTTTTAATTCTCTTCATTTTGATACCCTACTCGATAAAGGAGAACGGGCGCTTTTGTATGAGCTGCGTCCCAACCCTTGTAACAAGTTGCGACTAGTGTAAACATGTTCATTTAGTCTATTTTTATGTAAAACTCAAAGTTTTTTATCAGAAATTCGTGCAGGCCCAAAGTTATAAGGGTGTAAGTAAAAAATATTTTTTGTGCAAATAGGCTTTGCAGTACAGTTCTACGGTTTTGTATCATTTCGCCGACGGTCATTACAACTACGGTTGACTCAACTAGGGTTAATTCACCTACTGGTTGACATGGTTCATGGTTGTACCGATCACATATTTTTAACAAAAAAAAGAGGGGTGTTATAAGTTTGACGTGTGAGTGTGTGTGTGTGTGTGTGTGCGTGTGTGTCAGTCTGTCTGTGGCATCGTGGCTCCCAAACGGCTGAACCGAATTCGATTCTGTTTCTTTTGATCGAAAGATGGTTTAGTCGAGAGTATTCTTAGCTATGTTTCATAAAAATTGGTTCAACCATTTGAAATATATTATGAGGAATGAAAATCAATCCAAAATCTAATCTATTTTCAAATATACCCGTATTGGGTATCAAATGAAAGGTCATAATTTATACATCACGATACAGGTTTTATGGAAATCGGTTCAGCGGTTACCTATAAAAAGCATGAAACAAAAAAAATTAAAAGCAGAAACCAATGTTTTAATTTTCTCTTTCTAAATCGATTTGAATAGTTAGCATAATAAATGCTTCAAAAGAACATTATTCACGCTGCATACATTTTTGGTCCAAAATTGAAAGTGCTGGCCAAATACGATATTTCGTTAGAACTTGTTCTTATTGGGGTGTCAAAGTTGAGGGACCACTTCCTTCGATTTTATTTGAGTTCGAAAATCTTGAAAACATACATTTTTTATGACACAAACTATTGAAAATGGATAAAAAATGTCGTGCTACATTGGAAGAATAGTTAATAAAACTAATAAAAAATAAACCCCATACTGCACACCGTTGTTTTTCGTCTGTTTATTTAGGTGCTAAATTGAAAATAAGTAGCGGCCAAAGAATACAAATATGACATTCCGTTAGTCGGGCAGTGGACCCTCAGCTTTGACGCCATAATAAAAAATGCTAATGAGGATAAGCTCTAACAGAATATCATACTCGTATTTTTTGGCCGGCACTTTCAATTTTGGACCTAAATAAATGGGTGAAAAACAACGGTGTGCAGAATGGGGTTTATTTATTATTGATTTTATTGACTATTCTTCCAATATAGAACAATGATTTTTATTCGTTTTTAATCATTCATATCATAAAAATGTATGGTTCCAAGATATTTGAACTCAAATAAAACTGAGAGCAGTGGTCCCTCAGCTTTAACGCCATAGTAAAAAATGCTAACGAGGACAAGCTCTAACGGAATTTTATATTTGTATAGGTACTTTGGCCAGCACTTTCCATTATGGACCTAAATAAATGGACGAAATACAACGATGTGCAATATGGGCTTATTTTTTATTGCTTTTATTAACTATTGTTCCAATATAGAATAAAGTTTTTCATTTATTTTTAATAATTCGTATCATAAAAAATGTATGTTTCCAAGATTTTTAAATTCAAATAAAACCAAGCGCGGTGGTCCCTCAACTTTGACGTGGTAATAGAAAATGCTAGCGAGGACAAGTTCTAACGGAATATCGTATTTATTTTCTTTGGCCGGCACTTTCAATTTTGGACTAAAATGGGTGATGTCCTTTCATTCGAAAATCCCAATAATTTATACATATTTGAAATGTACTAATTAAGGCCTTTAATTTGATATCAAACACGGTATATTTACCTCAATTTTATTTTTTAACGCAGTACTTTATGACCGCTAGAGGGCGCCACATTAAACTCAGTGACACATTATATAGCCTATAATAAGTGGACGATCAAGACACTTCTAACAATACCTTACTTGTCCAGTTCTAATTAGTAATTGAAGAGCTATGAGGGAATTAGTGAATATACATACATAGTTCATACATACATACATAGCCTGTCAAAATCATAATCCTCCTTTGGCTTTAACATAGTTGGGTAAAAATAGCATAAATAAATAAGTATTTTGTCATAAAAACACTAATTATTTAAAATAAATTAAATACTTTCTTAGTAACTGAAACCCCCACAACTTTTACCCTGCACGAAATACAGATTTATGGCCATACAAAAAAATAATACACTCATTGAGACCTTTCATTTGATATAGGTCAAAAAGTGTTACACCATATGGGACGAAACGCCCATTCGCCTTTGAATGAAAAAAAATTTTTGACAACACATATTTTAGCATCAAAAATCTACCGTATAGTTTTTGTTGGAATTTTATGTACCCTATGACACTCGGGAGATGAATACCTTTCATTTGAGACCCTATTCATCAAAATCCGTCCAGGCGTTAGGCCTGTAGAGGGGAACAAAGAAAACTACATACACACATAGACACATACATACATACATACATACGCGCGAAACACATTACCCTCTCGCTGGCGCAGTCGGGTAAAAACATCAATATCATCTTTACATTTTAGTCCCGGTTGTAACCGAGGCCTTTACCTCGGAGTCCAGAGTTCACTTAAATCATGATGTGGCTTGGTTTCCTCGGCCATATTGGAAGCGACTGCCATCTGACCTCCCACTCTAAGTTGTGGTTAGTGGCCAACCACTGGTAGAGTTGTTCTGTACTGGCAAAGAGGTTTGGATGTTTGTTACTCAATCACGCTCTAACGGCTGAACGGATCAGGCTGAAATTTGGTACAGGGTATAGATTATAGTCTGGACTGACACTTTATATCCGGAATACGTTCCCAGGGATTACAGGAACGGGAACAACATCCTACTGCGTTCAGCACAGCGCTGCGACAGACAGACAGTCACCCAGTCCGACCAATGACAATATCATGGCTCTCGCAGCGCTGTGCTCGACGCTGTGTTCAAAAATTGCACAGCAGAATAAATCCGTGATATAGGTATTCAGTATTATGACTGCCTCCGTGGCGTAGCGGAAGTGAACGCGGCCGCTACGCAGGAGGCGCGGGTTCGATTCCCGCTCAGCCGCTCAGTGCAAATATTTGTGTTCATGAAATATGGGTATTTGCATTGGTCTGGTCGTGCCTCGGAGAGCACGTTATCTATGGCAGTTGTTACGGGTAGCTGGAGCCCTAAAAAATCCAAAAACAACGGTCTAGCTGCAAAGCTTCGATATCGCCTAATGTTATCATTGGGCTGTGGAGGTCAGATGGCAATCGCTTCACGAAAAATATCGAGGTCTAGCCAAATCTGTAGTTAAGACTAAAGCGGACCCCAGACTCCGAGCTGAAAAGCTTCGGATGCGACTGAAAATTAACGCTAGGATGAGAGAGGTATTCGGTATTAATATGGATTTTGTTCACAGAACTGCTCCAAAATGAAGACCAAGTTAACCTCAGTGACATACCTTGGCTTCACCGCCATGGACAGGCGTTTCTCCAACGCTATGCTGCCCTGGCTCCTGAAGGAGATCAGAGCCACTGGAGTCAGGGACAAGGTACTTACTTTTTATATTCAGTCCTCGAATTGACAGGTGGAGCCGTCTGTCACCCTAACAGAAGCAGGTGGAGACGGCGCGCGATACGAGAACGGAAGTAGGACATGACAGTATTCCCACATTGTGTATTTTATTGTATTGAATCATCTCAGTCAACTCTGCTTCTGGGTGACTTTGGCGTCGGAGGTTGAAGGTCGTTTTTCACTATTGAAGGAAGAAGTATCAATATTTTTTATTTATCAAAAGTTAGTTAATTAGCTCAGCAAAATGGTTCAGAGAATCTTTTCTTAATTCAATCCGAAAATTGCCTGCGCCCATTCCCCTGGCCACATTTTATTTTTCGGTTCAAGTCCGACATAACCTTCTGCACCGGCTCCGGCGGGTGGGTATCCGTGTGGATTTTTCGCACGATAAAAAGATGATACGACACGATAAATAAATATATGCGATAATATCTTAAAGCTGTTAAAGACTAGATTATTGCCCTGGCCATGGAAATTACCCTGTGCGAAAACTGTCTCAAAGAAAATAAATGTTTCAGCTCAGTATAGCAGTTGAGGACAGTTGCCTGAAAGCCTACAATGGAAACTTCGAGCCTGTCATCGTCCACAGACTTGTTGATATCATTAGGTGAGTATCCTGTCCTACTATAGTAAACGGCATATACTTATCTTGACCTTAAGTCGTGAGAGTAACGAGGTCCTGGCGCGCGTGGATTGTTTTAATAATGATAATAATATAATCTATGATTGGGAGATTTGAGCTCCTCCGCCACCGTAGCACCCCGCGATATCCTCAAAAGGGTTCACCCTTGTTTGACCAAAAAACGTATGACAAAACATCATTTGACAAACAACGTTTAAAAACCTAATCATTTGACAAACTTTCATTTCGCAAATATACTTATTACTTTAAAAATAAACATTTGACTTAATACACGTTTCGCAAATGTATTACTTAGAAAACATTACGATTGCTAAATTTTTATTTTAAAAATGTTCATTTGACTAAATAAAGTTCTGCATGGTTTTAAAAAAAAATAACCACGAAGGCTAATGCCTTCCAACCTAATCTATCCAAGTCGGAATGAGCAGCTTTCTCATTAATCTATCACTAACTGTCTGTTTGTCAAGTCAACTAACATGTTTTTAAAATAATCAATTTGTGAAAAATGATGTTTTTTAAAATGATTTTTTTCCAAATATGTAAATATTTTGTGTAATGAGTAGTTTATTAAACAATAGTTTGTCAAATGATACATTTATCAAGTATAATTTTGTCAAACGTTGTTTGTCAAATGAAAATTTGTCATTTGTTATTTGTCCAATGATAGGACACCCCTCAAAAGACACCTAAAAAACGCGTACTGCGCATATATTGATATATTTTGAACGCATTAGCAACTATATAGTTGGTAATAGTAGTAGCTATACCTTAGATACGGCCTCACTTTCAGCTTAGCTTCCTAAAATCCATGGATCTCTAACTTTTTCATCCTAGCTTTAATCCAAATCGCATCCAACCGAAGCTTTCACCTTGGAGTCTGGGGTCCGCCTTTTTCAGTTTAACTGCGGATTTGCCTGATGTACGATACAAATATAGGACATGTCAATTTGACTTCGCCTTGCCTGATGGTAAGCTGAGGGCAAAGTCTTGGAATGAGGGTCACCATTATAGACACGTACCATGCTACAATGGTGGCACTCAGCTTGACGGCCTCATCAGATGCTTTTTCACGCCCCGCTTAAAGGACCCAGGACTGTAGGAGGAGGGAAACACGTGAACTGGTAAAGAATTCCAGGTCTTAATTGTGCGGCACAAGAAGGAGTCACCGAACCGCTTGGTTCTTGATGGAATATTCTACACCGTATGCGGGTGGCATCTAAGTCCTGCACGTGTTGTCCTGTATAGGAAAGGGGAGGGTGGGACATGGTCATGACCTCCACAATCCGAATATAGGCAATATAGAAGTTCTGTAGTTAGTCCAGCTGTTGGACTATTTAAGGCTCCAAAAGTGCCCGTAACGACTGCCACAGAAGTTCGTATGGCACCGGAACCGACGGCTTAACGTGCTCTCTTAAGCACGCAGGCTTGACTTGGCCGCAAAGATCATAATGGAGTCCCATACACTGTATTTTGCGGCAAAATCGAAAGAAAAAATAACCACAGTCTCAAGCAGACTGGTTTATTCTATGACACCATAGGTCAAAGAAGAAACCAGTCTGCTCAGACCCTATGGACAAAAAATCCAAGTAATTCAAAACTCGTTGCTAAAACCAATTAACTTTTATATACTTACATCAATATTTTTTACTGCTAAGTTCCAAGAGATATGGAAGTATTTATCAAAAATAATACTATAATATTTACGATAATTATGGCTTATAGGTATTTGGACAGCCTCCGTGGCGTAGCGGTAGTGAACGCGGCCGCTACGCAGGAGGCGCGGGTTCGATCCCCGCTCAGTGCAAATATTTGTGTGCATTAAATATGGGTATTTGCATTGGTCTGGTCGTGCCTCGGAGAGCACGTTAAGCCGTCGGTCCCGGTTGCCATAAGAACATCTATGGCAGTCGTTACGGGTAGTTGGTGCCCTAAAAAGTCCAAAAACAACGGCTGCAAAGCTTCGATATCGCCTAATGTTAACATTGGGTCGTGGAGGTCAGATGGCAATCGCTTCACGGAAAATATCGAGGTCTAGCCAAATCTGTAGCTATGACTGGTAAAAGCGGACCCCAGACTCCGAGCTGAAAGCTTCGGATGCGACTGGGAATTAACGCTAGGAGGAAGAAGATGGGTATTTATGAGGCAACCAAGATCTTAGAAGCAAAAGCTAACCTCCGAATCGACCGATTTTAGACCATACTGACATAGACACAGCTATAAACAAAAGGCATAGTAAAAAGCGGCGTAAAAATAAGCGTTTTGTGCGAGTAACGTCAATACTGTTCTTTAAACTGTCTTGAACTCGAACCGACTAAAACCGCGCGAAGTCTTGGGGTGAGCTTACCTAAGGCAGTGATGGGCAAAGTACGGCCCGCGGGCCAGCTCCGGCCCGCCGACGGTCCTTCGATATGTCTATGACCCACTATAAATTATATTTTGACGGTCCAGAAGTATGTAGTAGATTCTGGTGTCACAGTAGCTGCTTAAGAGCCGCCTCTAACTCGCCCTACAATGCAATTCTGTAAGCGCACAACGATCAGCACAACGTTGCGTCAGTCCTGATAGAGATTGTCATTGGTCGGACTGAGTGACGTCACTGGAGATCGACCAATGACAATCTATATCAAGGCTGTCGCAACGTTGTGCTCGTCGTCGTGCGCTTACAGAATTGCATTGCTGGTCGACATCGGGTATCTCCAGGGTATAATGGCACCTTGGTGGGGTTCTGTGGTCTCCATCGCTGTGTATTTTTTCTATAATTCTGACCCTCCGAAATTTCTTAAACTTTCTGGCCCCCTACCCCCATTAAGAAAATTTGCCTGCCACTGACTTAAGACATTATTCCTCGCGCATTGGCTGACCCAGGGCCATCTTTACCCTAGGGTGTGGGAACCACGGTGTCCCCATAGTACCCCTGGAAAGAGGAGGCACGCATCCTAGGCGGCTTCACGTTCACCTGTCATCCCCAGCTGTGCAATTCTCTAGCACAACGTTGTCAAGCACTACGTTGAGACAACCTTGATAGAGACTGTCATTGGTCGCACTGAGTGACGTCATTGGAGATCGACCAATGACAATCTCTCTCAATGCGCTTACAGAATTGCACAGCAGGCCTGCGCTTATGGCAGATGAAGGTCATTGAGCGTCGTCTCCACGACTCGTGGTTGCAGGCTAGCCTTAGTAAATACAATCATGTTTAATTGAGTTGTATCTATTTTTAAAACATAAATAATAAAAAGTGATATCATAATGTTGCCGGACTTAGACACATAGTTACGTAAAAATAACCTTTTAATAGTAATGAACTCGTCAGCATCACAAAAGTGAGGTTTTTTTTAATTCTGAAACCTGCTTTTAATAGTAGTTTATTAAAAGTACCTCCTAGCTGTAGTGTTCCGGATCTGAAAAGAAAAAAACAGCCGTGGCCTCATGTCTACGGCGTGGCATCGGCTACCGTGCAACGGCACGGGGCCGGCGTCGTCGCCGTGACACGGTACGACGCCACCACCGTGCTACACTACGGCAATTCTCAGTCGATATTTCGCTGTCTTTTTTTTTTTTCATTCGTCGTCTTAGTAACAACAAGAGAATAATTCTTTCGTGTTCCATATCCAGATAACCACGTTCGAGTACAACAATTGCGAATTATCGACTGACAATTGCCATAGTGCGGCACGGCGCGCGGCGGTGGCGTCGTATCGTGTCACGGCGACGACCGATGCCACGCCGTAGAAATGGGGCCACAGCCTTACACCACCAGGGGAGTCACAAGTGTGACTCTCCTGGTGGTGTACACGGCCATAGGCCACGGTTGAACTTTCCATCAGGTGGATCACCAAAGTCAATTACCTATTACCTAGGATAGAAGTAATTTAATTTATGTGCTACACAGGGCCAGCCAGGTGCCTGGTAGACCAGAGGAGCTGTTCTACATACTCCTCAACGAGAAGGAGGGACTCCTCAACTGCTTCCTCTTCCGAGCTGCCTCCGCGCAAGAGGTTAGTTTAGTAATATTACCTCTTTATAATAAACGGCCTGGGTAGGTACTGTTTGTTATCAAAAAAGTATATGAGATTTTTCAGCAAATCTTCAAGTTTGGAGCCCTGGATCCGCTGCTCTACACCTCCTTCCCATAATTTGATTTGGAAGGCATATATGAGAACGACTGCCATCTAATCCTTATGAACATTGAGCATACATATACATATATAAGCATAGGATAGGAAAAAGAGGACCGACTCAGGCGGGACTCGAACCTGCGCCCATTCCCTTACAAGGGAAATGCTCTGACCACTTAGCCACCGAACCACTCGTTTCTCTTTTTTACCTTAATTGATTTGAATAGCTACCATTCTTATTGCTTTTAAATTTCATTCAATTGAGCATACATCCATTAAAATGATATTATGAGATGACCTTTCATCTCATATTAATCATCATCATCCTCCGATGCGTACAAACCTTTTTTTAACACTACCACAACTTTTTTTTTATAACTTGTTGTGACGAGGATTGAAAATGGTAAATTTGTTCAACCGGTTGAACAGATAGTTGAACATACTGATCTTATTGTAATTTTCAGCCCAGCTAGTTCAACTACATTTTGAAGTTGAAAAACCTGGAGACAAGTTGTCCAATTTGTTCAACCGGTTGAACAGATAGTTGAGCATACTGGAGTAGAGGTATGCTGGTGGTTTGGCACGTAGAGCGAATGAGTATGGAGTGAATGACACACCAGGGCCTCGATTCTGCTAAAGCACAACCACTGTCACACGACAGAGACTGCGAGAAAATTCCATTTGATTTTAGTCTTAGTAATAATGTCAAAGCATAAAATTAAATGACTTTTTGTAGAGTGAATAGAAAAGTGTAATACAACTGTTTTCATTTAATTTTGCACTTTAAGCCTATAGCAATAAAGTCTACATTTTAATGCCATTTTTTTGCAGTGTTTGTGGGGCGACAATGATTTTGCTTTAGCAGAATCCAAGGCCAGATATGTAAGGCACAGGTGAATGGGCAGACCAGCCGGGGTCGACCTCGCAGTACACACATTGGTCAAATTAATAACATTTTGAAAAAAGGGCAGGTCAGAAGTAGGTACTCGAAACCGGTGGGCTTGCATGAAAGAATTAATGGCAGTAGA
The DNA here is from genome assembly GCA_914767945.1 of Eilema depressum. Taxonomy (NCBI): domain Eukaryota; kingdom Metazoa; phylum Arthropoda; class Insecta; order Lepidoptera; family Erebidae; genus Eilema; species Eilema depressum. Next base: position 6,117,900 of record OU612041.1, on the reverse strand, counting down.
GGAAGCCCGTTAAGTATGTAAGGATAGAGTCAAATGGCTGGCTGTTGTCTCAGCCTTTATTTTTAACCACCGACAAAAAAGAGGGGTGTTATAAGTTTGACGTGTGTATGGGTGTGTGTGTGTGTGTGTGTCAGTCTGTCTGTGGCATCGTAGCTCCCAAACGGCTGAAATCACGATACAGCAAGTTTTATAGAAATCGGTTAAGCGGTTACTTATAAAAAGCATGAAATAAAAAATATTTTTTTTTTTTCAAAAAGCCCCGACCCAAAAAGAACCAATAAAAAGTAAAATAATAACTATTACATTATGACCTACCCTAAGTATTGACCCTTTTGTCATTTGTCTCGTCGGGGGACCGCCGTCCGACCGTCAGGGGGGTATAGAGCATACGGTACTTAGCGGTCCCCCAACGAGACAAATGACAAAAGGGTCAATACTTAGGGTAGGTCATAATGTAATAGTTATTATTTTACTTTTTATAGGTTCTTTTTGGGTCGGGGGTTTTTAAAAAAAAAAAATTATCGTAAGAAAAATCCACACGGGTACCTCCCCCGCCGGAGCCGGAGGAGGTTATGTTGGACTCGAACCGATTAAAACGCACGCCGTCTGTGGGCCGTCGGTTGGCGGAGGTGAGATCCCCGGTCGGCCCAGGGACATGTCTCTCCATCTGGCCCTATTCCGGTGTGGGAACCACGAAGTCCCCAATAGTATCTGCCTATCCCGGAGAGAAATCGGTGTGAGCGTATGTATGTTTTTTTTCACCCAAATCTTACAAGTTAGTCAGCCTTGGTTCGTTTATTTAGATTGTATTATCTGTTAGTTTTTAAAAAACAAAATTGCCTTGTCTATACTCATACATCACTGTCAACGAAAGGTGACATTAAAAGCAAACAAAGCAGGGAGGCGAGGTTATGTAATGTCTTTTTAATAGATTAGATTTTGGTGTATACCTTGAGACACATTATCTTGGACCTAAGTCGCGAGACAAACGAGGCTCTGGCGCTCGTAGGTTGTTTAGTAATAATACATGCTTGGTGAAACCTCTTTGCAACTTCTTAACATTACATACCTCTTTATACTGAATAAACATGAGCGAACTCTTTTAATACATTTAATCAATGTGACCAAATCTGTAGCTGTGGTAAAAATACTTCATAGTTAAGTAACTTATTATACTTAAGAGCTAAACTGTACCAAAACTGCCTTTATGCGAATTGCCCTTTTGAGAAGTTATTGCCGTTATGAGAAATTGCCATTCTGAGAAGTTGCCTTTATGCGAATAAGGGAATTTGAGCTCGTCCACCGCAGTAGCACCCCGTGCTATCATCAAAAGATATCCAAGAAACTTGTACTGCGCTTATAGAGCACATTTTGAGCACATTTTTTAGGTCTAAGATATTTTATGTCCCGAGTTATAACTTGTACAATAACGGCGAGAATTAACTTAACACATTCTAAGTTACCAGAGAATTTACTTACATAAAATCTAAGCTAAGTTTCTTCTTGATACTAGCGTTAATTCCAGTTGCATCCGAAGCTTTCACCTCGGAGTCTAGGGTCCGCTTTTTCCGGTCTAAGTGCGGGTGTTGCTCAGGGCCGGTCGCAGCTTGAAGTTTTGGGGGGGGGGGGGTCACTTCGGAAATTCCTTAAGAAATTTAACCCCCCCTCCCCTCGTACTGGGACTTTTCAATATGACGTGCATGGTTTTGGGGGGGGGGGGGGGGGGGAGGTCATGTCCCCTGTGACCCCCCCCCTCGGACCGCGCCTGGTGTTGCTGATCTTCGATATTTTCCTTGAAGCGACTGCCATCTGATCTCCATAACTCATTGGTGATGTCGAAGTATCGCAGTTAGACCGATCTCGACCGAGTCGAAGATCTACAGTTGGTAGATTTTTTTAGGGCTCCAACTACCAGTAACGACTGCCATAGATGTTCGTATGGCAACCGGGACCGACGGCTTAACGTGCTCTCTGAGACATAACCAGCCTGAGCAGTTATATGCTTATAAATATTTACCCTGAACTGGAATCGAATCCGTGCCCCCTGCATTGCAGTCGCCATGCCACATAGACAACACTCACTCATTGCATTACCCAAAATTTTGGGAAACACCTTTACTAGCAACATTTTATTTACAATCATAAATGGAAAAGTTGAAAATGTCAACTAATTTACATGTATTATGCCATTATACAATACAATGTTAAAATTCGTAGCATAATTATGACGTATACAAACCTTGATTAAAAATAAATTTAGATTCAATAGCACTCCGATATCATTCACTAGTCAGTCATGTTTCAGATTTAATGACTTTTAGTACTGTAATATCTATTTTTGAACTTTTTGCGAGAATACAAATACAAATTGCCATATTTGTCGCAGTTATTTTTGTGTTTTAAATGTTCAATTGTGAAATAAATGAAACTTTATTTATAGAATTCGATTTTATCGTTTCAAATATCGAAACATACCTATGGTTTTTGAAAAAGGACTTTGTTTTCTATTCAATTATTCAATAATAGTGTAATGAAAATATTGCAGTGTTTAATAAATGAAGTGTAATAAATGAAAATTTTTAAATAAACATAACGTTTGAAGTCGATTGTGTAGTTAATAAAGCGGTTGTTGAATTGTGTAAATGTTTATATGAATTTATAGGCAATATACAGACAGAACAATTACTTGGTTCATAACAATATATCAATTAGAAGACAGAAACATGCGTCAGAAATCGATAGAAGGAAAAATCAGACAATATTATGCACGTACATGAACATTAGTTTTAATTTTAAACTCGTTGCTTGTTTATTTATAAATAAACCTGTCGAACTGTCAACCCAAACGTAAATTATTAATTAATTAAATGAACACTAAAGTAGGTACCATCTCAATTAATTTAGTGTAACAAAAAAATCTAAATAAGTGTTCAAAACAATTTTAGAATTTTGAGGACACCGGTATTACCACAGTATTAATATTGATAAATATAGCTATATAAGAACAAATTTTGGAGTAAATGACGATAGATAATTGATTGTTTGTGTTGTGCCAAGAGTATACAATATGTTGAGCTCAGTAATCGTTCCGCTGGCGAGACAGGCGGCCGTATACGCCAGCCCATCAGATTTCCAATTCTGGTTTGGAGCGGTTCTAATAGTGGTTGCATGTGAAATGGACCTAATATACTTCCATATACTGAATCGTATGAATGTGCGTTTCCGATAAAAAATTTAGTGCAAGTCTAATTAAATTTTAAGTGTTAGTGTGCTGAAATATGGAAATAACCCTTGAAAATTGAAATGCCGAATTGGGATTTCTCCATTTAGTGCTGGTATGTTTTCAAAATAGCACATGAGTTGCGTGCCAACATTTGAACGGCGTGTCACCTCGCATCGGTCAGTGTAAACAGAAAACATCTGATTCGCGGGCAATTTGACCGTATCACCAGAGTGTGAGTGAATGGGAACAAAATATAAACATTCGGAATTTAAACTTTGTTTGTCATTCTAAATTTGAAAATAATAAAGTGCGAATTTTCTGAAAATGAAAATTACACTTATTTCTGATAAAGTGTAACTAGTGTATTGTGGTATTCCATTTTCAATTTTGAAACGACACACTTTTTTTTTTAATTTAGAGCAACAAGTGTTTGAATATTTTTGTGTTAGTAATAGAAGTGTAATTATTAAACGATTGTGAATTGAGACTAATATCATTATAATGGAACACTGGTGACGTCACTAGAGCTTACTGGAATCTGAGTGTTGTTACACTCAAAAATTATTTTGGATTATTAATTAAATTGTAAGTATTATTTTTTATGTTATTTTTTTATTGGTTAAATAAAGTAGTTAGATTGTTTTATAGATTGCAGCATAGGTTAATAAGGTTTGCAGTTACCATTATGAATGGAGATGGTCTTTATTTTTATCAATAGCAATGCCAACTCCGGGGGTTCCCCTCAAAGCAAAGGTGCTAATCAAAATTAGCACTGCTTTGAGGCTACCCACATTTAGTCGAAAAATGTTTTTGAAAAGTGTGTGTCCATCCATGTATTAGATGGTTTATGTGAAGTTTGCACAAAATCGGTCGAGCGGTTCTTCATTTAGGCGGCACGAAGTTCGCGGGGTCAGCTAGTAGGCTATATGTATATCAGCGATGAACGGGATCAGAATTCCACACGGGCGGAGCTGCGGGCAGCTAGTAAAATAAATAAATAAAAAAAAGACGTGTGGCACTCGGGGACTGCCGCGGTAAAGCTATTGCATAGCATTTTTATCAACTTATGCAATTATAATTACTTACGTTAAGCGGAGCTACTTCGGAGCAGCTTGGCTCGATTCGTGCGAGCTTCGGGGTGTTAGGTTTTTTTCGTTACGGAATTTCTGGATTCGGTCTCCACGCTCAAGGCCCGCGATAGAAGCTATGCAATAGCTTAAAAAAAATGTAGGTGTATTGGGGCGTCTTGTTACATTACAAACAATTTGACCAATTTATACGGTGCTTGGTTTTGTTGCAGTTGATTTGATAAACAAGCAAAATCGATTTGGACTTAATTTTCCAGTCTAAAAAAAGATTTTTAGAAAAATTGTGGTTTTGTAATATTTACCTAGGGGCAACACTGTTATCTCCACGTGAAAAGGGGTAGGCAGAGGTGTTCTAGCAGGGTTCCTGCCGTCTGGCAAAATATGTTTCATCAAATTTCACTTCCCAAAAAACTTATCGCATATTTTAATTTTCCAAAAGAATCTTTAGCAAATTTACATTTTAATCACTTGGTCAAATATTCATTTGGCAAATATTTACTTGCTCAATTTTCAATAAGTCAAATATACATTTAGCAAATGCTTTATTTTGTAAAGCGTAGTAAAGGCGTAGTTTGTAACGTAGGCTAGATTGGAACTGTGTGGTAGTGGTTTGTTTGCCACCTAAGTGGCAGGTATACAAATCAAACATCTATCTTCTATACCAGGGATGGTGAAACTATCATATGGCACGCGGTACAATTTTTTGGGCACGCTCACCAGTCTCACCACGAAGTTGGTATTTAGAATTTAGATGCGTCCTTGCCATACCTTAGGCGCTAGAAAATGAATGAACAGACGGACATTTTTTCTTATAGCATTATTATTAGTTGGACTATCTATATTCTATAGGTATATAATTTTTGTAAAGTGGTCGTGTCTGTAAATTGGAGATATTTAAAAAAAAACTTGGGTTATGTTAACGATACTGAACACGAAAATATTTTTTTTAATTTCCTGTGTTTGTTCGCGATGGACGCAAAAACTACTGGACGGATTTTGATGCGGTTTGTTTTTGTTAGGGCTTGGTTAGGTTAGGTTAGTAGAACCGAAGAATACACGCGGGCGAGGCCGCGGGCGGGAGGCTAGTAGTATTACATAAGTGTTAGGTGGTCAATGGAGATGATCCTTGACTTTGAATAACCTTCGGTAATTAAATAGGTATTTATAAGGTAATATAATTTTATTGGTAAACATGTAAACGAATATACAGATTGGCATCCGGTTGTACATTATCCCATGTACGTATAATCACGCTTGCATATCCCTGATTGGCTAGGCAGAGGTGTATTAACACACAAGTGAAGTACTCTACCTTTTTTTTAGCCGGTGGAGGAGGTTATGTCAGACTTGAACTGACTAAAACGCACGCCATCTGTGGGCTGTCGGTTGCCGGAGGTGAAGTAGTCGTAGCCATATCCCTCGCACCCCGGCCGACCCAGAGCCATATCTCTCGATCTGGCCCTCTTCCGGTGTGGGGACCACAGAGTCCCCAACTCGCCCCCGGGTATGGGGAGGCACGCAATGCGCGCCGCGCCGCCGCGGCCTGCTTCTGTTAGGGTGACAGGCGGCTCCACCCGTCACCCCCAGGCAGTGGAGTATTCTACCCGTGCAAGTGTTTCTTCTTCATACAATCTTGGGCTTTTTAAGCGGGGAGTGAAAAAGCATCTGTCGAGGCCGATTTTTTTTTCAAAAGGGGTGGTTCGGAGCCGCGTTTCGAGCCGATGGCTGTGTCCTATTTTTACATAGGACACGTCAATTTGACTTCACCTCGCCTGATGGTAAGCTGAAAGCAAAGTCTCGGAAAAAAGGGTCACTATTACAGACACGTACCATACCATGTTGACGGTCTCATCAGATGCTTTTTCACGTCCCGCTCAAAGGACCCGGGACTGTAGGAAGAGGGAAACACAACGTTGCTAAACAAGTCTTTATTACCCGACTGCGCCAGCGAGAGGGTAATGTGTTTCGCGCGTATGTATGTATGTATGTAGTTTTCTTTGTTCCCCTCTACAGGCCTAACGCCTGGACGGATTTTGATGAATAGGGTCTCAAATGAAAGGTATTCATCTCCCGAGTGTCATAGGGTACATAAAATTCCAACAAAAACTATACGGTAGATTTTTGATGCTAAAATATGTGTTGGCAAAAATTTTTTTTCATTCAAATTTATCGAGTAGGGTATCAAAATGAAGAGAATTAAAAGGAGATTACAAAAATATATAGATGTCATATCCTAACTATAAAAGTTAAAATAAAATTAATTATTAAAAAACCCGACTGCTATCTAAAAGATTGAAACAAGCTTGATAGCAGGCGGTATCCATTAAATTTCTTTCGGTTTATGATTGGTAAATGGGTACCGCCTGCTATCAAGCTTGTTTCAATCTTTTAGACAGCAGTCGGGTTTTTTATTTTTTAATATATTTTTTTTTTGACCTTTAATAAGTGCCTCTTTAATGATCTATACAGAATAAATGATTTAAATATAACCCAGATCCAAGTCCAAGCGGACGAAGTTGCAGGCATAGCTAATTATAAATGTAAATAAACAATATGAATGGTATAATGATATCATAATGTTTATTTACTAAATGAAAACACCATTACCATTTAATTTGTTTGTAATGTTATATCCGGATACGTGACTTGCTCTTACACTGCTAACACTTTAATTACAGCGTTTATATTATCATCCTCAGCGACCGCGTCCATAGCTCGCACTTTAGAGCCTATGGGCTGATTGACAAGTCGTCGTTTCCTTGAGGGACTGTGGTCTTAAACGTCATTGAGTCGGGGAGTTTTTTTGCAAGTTTCGGTTCCAGAAATCGTACGCTACTATTATCATTTCAAAATGGTTTCTGCGAATGTTTAGTCGAAGCAATTGTGTTTTCCTTCGATAATCATATCTTGTAGGAGACGAGCTCTCCCCGTCTAAATAGGCCTTTAGTCTCAGCCTGAGTTGCCCTCGAAGCACGGAAACGCGGTCACCTATCCAAATGGTAACCGCTATTAAGGAGCTTAACCCACTAATCACTGACTGACAGGCTACGAGCGCTGTGTGAGTTCGTGCGTGCGTGCTTATGCGCGTGCGTGCGTGGCTACGTGCGTGGGTGCGTGCGTGCGTGCATGCATGTGTACGTTTGTGTGTGTACCATTACAAATGTATGGGAATATGTCATTAAATAAAAAAGATGTCTTTGTTATTGTAATAAGTATAATAAATATCATCAATCATTCACTTTTTACGTTCATATAGGTTAAACATCATTTAATTGGTGGACATACCCACTGCGTCATTAATAAAAGAACTATTATGGCCTGATTGACGACGATTGGCACGTGTTTGCAGGGTCGGACTGGGCCGAAAGGGCCCGGGCGGCTAACCACAAGCCGGGGCCCGAAACTAGATTTATATAGGGGAGGTGAAGTCAAATTGACGTGCCTCAATTTGACTTCACCTCGCCTGATGGTAAGCTAAAGGTAAAGTCTCTGAAAAGAGGGTCACAATTATTTATAGAGACACATACCTTTTTTTCTTTTTTATCGTGCGCAAAATCCCCACGGATACCTCCCCCACCGTAGCCGGAGGAGGAGGTTATGTCGGACTCAACCGACTAAAACGCACGCCGTCTGTGTGCCGTCAGTTGCCGGAGGTGAGATTGTCGTAGCCATATCCCTCGCACCCCGGCCGACCCAGGGCCATATCTCTCGATCTGGCCCTCTTCCGGTGAGGGGACCACAGAGTCCCCAACCCGCCCCCAGGTATGGGGAGGCACGCAACGCGTGCCGCCGCGCCGCAGCCTGCTTCTGCTAGGGTTACAGGCGGCTCTACCCGTTACCCCTAGGCCCGCGCTCATTCTGCGACCTCCGACGCCCGAGTTGCCGCCGCTCGTTGCGGGCCGCGCGATTTGCGATTCTCCTTCGCTCCTCGCGCTCTCGCTCCGCCGCCTCCTTCACGAGCATTGCTTGCTCGCAGAAGGAGTCGCCGGGGGCCCACGCATCTGCGCAGCGAACCATCGCTGCGAGCAAAGTGGCGAGCGTGAGAACTCTCGTATAGAGACACATACCAAGTTACAATGGTGGCACTCGGCTTGACGGCCTAATCCGATGCTTTTTAGGCCCCGCTTAAAGGACCCGGGACTGTAGGAAGAGGGAAACACGTGAGCTGCTAAGAAATTCCAGGTCTTATTGGTGTGGCAGAAGAAGTCGCCGAGCCGCTGGGTTCTAGATGGAATATTCTGCACCGTATGCGGGTGAGATCTAAGTCCTGCACGTGCTGTTTTATATAGGAAAGGAGAGGGTGGGACTAATTTGGAAGAGCTCATTAGAACATTCACCATTGTAGAGACGGTAAAATATTGCCAAGGACGCAACATCTCTACGCATCTGCAAAGGCTCGAGGATGTTAGTGACCTCCGGATTCCCAATATAGGGACCGCACATCGCTGCAACCTGTCGAGAGCATCTAGTAAGTACTTTACGGAGCCATCCTAGAGGTGTGTGCAGTATTCCACGCAGGAGCAAATTTGTATCTTGTATAGAAAACACCGCTGCTCCGGCTTGAAAAAACGTTTCACTTTGTTCAGAACTCCGAGTTTACACGAGGCTGTTTTGATGATACTCTCAATGCAGTTTTTAATAATTATTCAGTTTGTAGCGAACATACTAAGGAAATTGAGATTGTCCTGTAGTGGCATGCTCTAAAGAGTGAGAAGGGGAAGGGAAGAAGATACTGTACCTTTGCTGTAAACGCACATGCCTGCGTCTTCTTGGTATTGAACTCGAGCAGGTTTCTGATTCCCATTGAGAAATGTGGTTCAGGATCCAGTCAAGCCCAGTGACGAGAACCTGCCTTTTTCCCCGATATCAGACTGCTTGGTCGCAGGATATCCGTAATAACTCTCATGTAAGGTGCTATCGTTTGCATAGCAATGAATGCTGCCAGTGGACAGCATGTCGTTGAAATGCATAAGAAAGACAGGTGATAAAACAGACCCCTGTGATACGCCAGCATTTACCAGCAATTACTCCGAAGTTCGACCATTATATAAAATACGCGTATACGGCGCTCCTACAGGAAGCAATCCAGTCGCATAGTCTAGAAGGCAGACCAAAGCTTGGTAGCTTGGAAAGAAGCGATTTTTGCCAGACTCTGTTCAAAGCTTTGGCAATGTCAAGACGATTTGCCAGTGACTTGTGACTCACCTTACTTGTCCATAGCCTCACCCCAAAGATGGGTAACGTGCGCCAGAAGATCACCCGTAAACCGCTTTGACCGAAAACTGTTTTGCCGATCATTGATTATGGAGTGATAATCTAGGTGACTCATGAGCTGTTGATGTGTTGATGATGTGCTCGAATACCTTGCACAGCACTGAGGTGACGGCTATCGGCCGACAGTTGGCTGGGTCTGTGCGATCCCCCTTCTTGGTGATCGGCTGTACATTCGCATATTTTCGAAGCCGATGGCACTTCACCCGAGATGTAAGATAATCGGTACAGCCGAGACAACTCCGCTGCACATTTTTGAAGAACCACCACTGGAATACTATCTGGTCAGCTGGCTTGCCAGACATCGAGTGATTGCAGTACAGCACGGACATCGCGTTGTCTGATAAGGATATCAGGCATTGCGTGATCACTGATGGACAGTGTCGGTGGCTGCATACCATAATCCTAGATTCGGAAGTTGGCCGCAAAGAGATTAACCAGCAAATTTGTTTTATCTTGAGGCTCATGGGCCAGAGAGCGGCCCGGCAGCGACTGCCCATGAGATGCACCACTAGCTTTTGACCAAACCACGCTATGCGCTGAGCATCCGCTCTGACGTAAGCCCTCTCGCAGACCTTTGTGACTCTGTTGTACACCGCTTTGAAGTGCCCCATGTTGGATCCGCGCGTGGCGCGCGCCCATACCCAAGCGCAGTACACAGACTCTTTTTGGTCAACAGCCTCTGCGCACTCGCGCGCGAGCATAGGGCGCGCTCTGCTGACACCGGTGACATCAATGTATGGGTTATAGTATTTCATACCCAGGCTGATCTCACTGGCAACAGCAGTGACACTGTCCCATGGGTTCTTACCTTCAAAGCAACGTGCAACCCACGGGATGGACGCAAAATACTCACGAAGTGCATCCCAATCTGCTGATGAGTAGTCCAGAGATATAATTGGCACCTGATGGCAGATGGGATACTATCGGAAAATACTGAAATAGAATAGGTGCCGGAGACTTCATGCGACTCCTTTTTCGGAATTAAGGACCTCACAGAAACAGCCTCCGGAATGGACAACATCTCAGTTGAACAAATCCAACGCCTGTCGCCGTGTCATGACTCCTAACACTAGAATACCTGCATGGCTTCTGTTAGCATCCTCCGTGTCTGGAGGAAAGTCGAAGTCATTGCAATTCCGAAACTAGCGTGGTTTCCACCCAGTGGCGTAGCTAGATGACCAAGAGCCCCGGTGCAAAAAGACACAGGGGCCCCCCTATTTTAGATTAGAGTTGTGTTACAACCCATTTTCACATTCCAAAAGTAAGATTTTTTTGGTAGTTCGATATGAGATTTGGTAGTTCAGGCTCGGGGGCCCTGAGCTTGGGGGCCCTGGTGCACCGCACCACCTTGCCCACCCATAGCTACGCCGGGGTTTCCACCAGAAACCCACTGACGACCCCAGGTACTTCACTTTAGACCAATTTCCCTCTTGTGCCAATTTTTTGTGAAACTTTTTTAGAGGATGCCGTCAATCTTCTAACCGCAGATTTCAAGCTGATCCCAGAGCAGGCCGTTCTCGTACCGCTCAGAAAAAAACCTAAACTAGTTTCTGGGGATGGGCTTGCTCAAGATAAACCATTTGTTGAATTTTTTATTACATTTCTCTCTCATTTCATGAACGATTATATATGATCTAGTTTTATTTTACATTTAATCCACAAGAGCTGGAACCTAGCCTGTGCGGGCCAAGTATCATCAGTATCAAGTCCTATCTTACGTTTGCCGTCCCTCAAACCAGGACCGGGGGGCCCGCGCAGGCTGGGGCCCGTGCGGCAAATGCCACATTGAATGTATGGCCAGTCCGACCCTGCGTGTTTGTTGTAAAGACTTTTTGTCCAGATTACATCCGAGGCCTTCACCTCCGCCCATCCTTTTCTGGAGTTCTATGGGGACACCGTGCTTCCCATATCCTAGAGTAGAGGGTCAATGACAATGTGGAACGCACGTTGCTGAAAAGTTTTTTTTTATATTACTTAGGTCGCAGAAAAGAACACGTCCCTCCTGATGGTAAGAAGTTACCGTGGCCTATTGGCGAGTGCAACACCAGGGGAGTCACACTCGTGCTTTCGACCCTGTAGGTAAGAACAGAAAGATTCTGTGTGCCGTCAGCGCAGGTTTTCCCACTGACAGCACAATATCTCTCCAGTGAACTTTGGCTACCCTACTCACTGTCGGAAATGCAACACGAGGTTATTAACCCGCGGTCTTCTGTAGGGTGGAGGTACTTCCCAGTCGGACTGCTTGATTGGGACGTCATGTTCTACCTCCTCGGAAGCTTCAAAAGGGAAGCCGGTTGAAAAATAAATAAAAAATAAATAAAAAAAACTTACCTCGATTAAGTTATTGTCATGCACCATGCGACCCATTGGAAAGCCTCTCGGAACTGGGACTCATAAAACCTGGATGGCCACAGTCAGCCAGGGTGCGAGATCCGAAACGGCGTGCGGTTTTAGCCGGTCCAAGTCTGACTTAACCATCCACGATTGTGACAGGAGTGGTATCCGTGGGGATTTCCGCACGAAAAAACCGCGCATATTCCTCTCTGCGACGTTTTAAGTCTAGCCCTCCTACCAGGATCATAGCCGTTCCAGCGAAGACGACTCTCCTGCAATTCTTCAATTATACTGGCTACTTCATTAACCATACCATACTACTTATTTACATTAAGTAATTATATTTGTAAATTAACCAAAATAAAACCAGCTGATTTATTATTCTAATTAGCCCACAACATAACCTTTAATAGCCCCATTGAAATCACATGCACGTGTTGTAAAATAGTCAGTTGCGTTTTGTTACAGCTTGCAAATAGATCACGTGTAGCAACAATACAAACATATACAGTCACGCGTCTTCCTCAATGGGGTAGAGAGACAGGGTCATTTAGAGACGAGGAGATTCTCGCCTCCATGATGCGATTATCGAAAGGAAAAGAAAAGTTTTTTTTGTTTTTTTTTTTGTTTAAAAAGAATAGCAACCGAAATTACTAATATTCCCGTTAACCCCTCCACCTAAGCCAAATTGCTTGTGCTAGGAGTGGGTTCACGTCGGTAGTAGGTAATGGCCAGGATTCGAACCCGGGAACTCTCGATCGTAAGGCCGACTCCACCACTAAGCTACCGACGCTATAAAAAGTAAAGTAAGTAGTAAAGTTGCTTCGTTCTTCTTCTGTCGAATCGATGGTGCTTCTACTCTCAAATTCTATTTTCCTAGTATGCTGCTACCTGGATCGCATTCTCCGTGAAGTTGCTTCGTAAACACTCGCAAAAACAATTGCCGTTCGCTCATCCACGCCTGGCGAGAATCGCCTCGCAATTGAATATTGATAGTGTCGTATCGACGGGAGCGTTTCGACTCCACCGTTGCCTACGGTGCAGAATATTCCATCAAGAACCAAACGGTTCGCCGACTCCTTCTTCTGCAGCCTGAAATTCCCTAACAGTTCACGTGTTTCCCTCCTCTTACAGTCCCGGGTCCTTTAAGCGGGCTTGAAAAAGCATCTGATGAGGCCGTCAAGATGAGTGCCACAATTGTAACATGGTACGTGTCTATAATGGTGACCCTCCTTTTCCAAGACTTTGCCTTCAGCTTACCATCAGGCGAGGTGAAGTCAAATTGACGTGTCCTACTTAAAAAAACACCTACCCTGGTTTGCGTTGTACATGTGTATCATGCAGCTCATGTTAGCAGGTCTATACTCTGAAGAAACTTCACGTTCACAACGCAATTCGGAGGTACAAGAAAATTCCATACCGAGTGCACGATGTTAGAGAAAACCTGTTCGACATATTAATGGAAAGTTTATTATCCGAAGGTCAGTTAACATCTAGTGACCTCATAGTGGATTATCTATTTATGTTAAATATAAATCTATTGTAGTGTAGTGGCAATGCATAGGCCACGGACAGGTTATTCGTGACATTTTAATATAGCGATATTGCAATAATAACTACACACAGAACGAATGTGTGTTCAGCGAGTGACGCACTAAGTTTCCGAAAGGCTGATCAACGCTAAAATTAACTAATCAGCTGTTAAATCTCTTGTCAAGTAGCAATTGGGTTGCTAGAAGCATGGTTAAATAGTTTAATTCTTAGAGTATCTATAGTAAGATAGATACTAAGGTTTAATTTGATCATCGTGTCAGTTAACATAGCTATCTAATGTCAACTGCCATTCTGGGCTTCCGAAACGCCCCAAATATTTTGTCAACAATGGACAGTTCGTAACATTTTTTCATCCGTTTTGGACCCGACCTACAGGCCTATTGGCAGTTTTGACTGGATAAGAATGAACTAATGAAGAAAATGAGCAGTGTATAGTATATTTTGACCCTGATCAGCGTTTCAGAAACTCAAATTGATTTGACATCCATGTTAAATTACCAGCAGTGTTAGTTGATCAATGATTTGACAGGCCTTTCAGAAACCGGCTGTAAGTAGTTAATATCACATGCTGTATAATTGGTGTCATCACGTTGTCGAGCATGAGTGTGATGTACCCTTACCTTAGAGTATACATTATGCTACGTTTACATACTCGCGGCAGAGCGAGGGAAGTGGCGAGAGAAGTGGGCAGAGACGTGGTGTGAATGGTATATTCGTCATGCCGCGAGTACTGCCGCGTATGTTGCGCAAATACTAGCGCGATGAACTATACGAGACCGCTAGATGGCGCTAAGCTAAATAAAACACGACTTTCGTTATTGCTCCTCGAATATTTACTTTTAAAAATATTTATATCGATCTACGGAAAGTGTATAGTAGTTGAAAGTGATAGTTTTTATTAATAATCTATTTAATTAATTCGCTATGCTGTAAAAGCTTATTGCGTACACTGCTACAGCGTTGTCCTCCATACGTTTACGTCCGTCTCCGTTGCAGGGCGAATACTGTAATGCGGACCAACGCGATGATGGGAGTGTGTGAATGCTAGGGCATTAATCGCGCGAATATTTCTGGCAACACGATGAGCAATGCGAGCGGCAGTATGTAAACGCGGGGTTATACATAGAGCGCGTCTATCACTCAGGTCTTTGGCGCCGAGTGTTAGCAGATACTTTGCGATGGTATAGCGCACCTATAGTGACGTTTCATGCATTACCGAAAATATCAATGGATGCACTTATTAATGTAGTTTGTTGTTATGAAGTTTTTTGTTCGATTTGATATGCATGGACAAAAATAAAGCCAAAATACAAAAAAATGGCGTCGTTTTGCGTTATTTTTGCGTCATTATTACTACGAATATACGATGTTGTATAAAATTTGATTTAACATATCGAATTAAATATTATTTGCGAATTCATTTTGACGGGTATTGTTTTCCTACTGATTGAAGTTGAGCCAGGAGCCTCGGTACTGTTCATACCCGTGATAGCAGTTCATACTTGTAAGGTGCGCTCTATAGCAATGTATACTCTAAGGATGTACCTATGTTTATGTGCTCGACAACGTGATATCGCCAAAACGACGTATTCCACTTAGAGCACCCGTCCGAATAGCACCTGCGCGAATGGCACCCAGCCTATTCCACGAAGAGCACCTATCAATATTTTTGACTGCCTCTGTGGCGTAGCGGTAGTGAACGCGGCCGCTACGCAGGAGGCGCGGGTTCGATCCCCGCTCAGTGCCAATATTTGTATGCATGAATATAAATATTTGCATTGGTCTGGGTGTTTCTATGTATAATATGTATGTATTTACAAAAAAAAAATGTATCTAAGTATGTATATCCGCATTCTAGATTCCATAACACAAGCTAATTAAGCTTACCATGGGTCTAGAAAGCGTTGTGTAGAATGTTGTGGAATATTTATTTATTATTTATTTATTTATTATTCCTGGACACAAAAACAGCATACGATATTGAAATCTCATTGCGAATTCAGCTTTCGAGTTCGTTCTATCGTTCGAAATGTTCTTACAGCATGTACCTGCTGCATCTGCGGTGAGATATCAATTTCGCATGCTGTAAATTTGCTGTAAATTCATGTTGTCGAGCACATAACTATACATCACGGTTACCGAGTACAGGAAGCTCGCGAAATGTTGTATCTACCTACCCCCAGATAGAAAAGACGTGAATATATAAATGTTCTCTTTTACCTGGTACAACGCACATCTTCAATAACTCAATTATTTTGTTCCGTGTTACGGCAGCCATGTTGGCTTTAGTCCAACAAGTTTCTGGGAAAATCTCACTTCCTTTGTGAAGTGTAACACTCTGTTAGGTCGTGAATTCGTATAATAATGTTGTTTGATGAGTCCACTTTATTGAATTTATTGAAGAAATTATACTCCAGTGTTATGTGTGGCCAGTAGTAATGTACGGTAGCGAAGCCTGGACTCTGAAAGCCAATACCCAAAGGTTTCTCGAAGCTTTCGAGATGTGGTGTTACCGTAGAATGCTGCGTATTAGCTGGACACAGAAAGTTTCTAACGTGAGGGTACTCCAACGCGTCGGGAAAAGCCGCGAATTGTTGCAGACCATCAAACGAAGAAAAGTCGCATACCTAGGTCATGTTTTGCGACACGAGAAATACGACCTTCTCCAACTTATTATGATGGGCAAAGTCGCGGACAAGAGACGCGTTGTACGGAGAAAGAAGTCCTGGCTAAGAAACATCCGAGAATGGACAAAGATTGCCAGCGTGGAACAGCTTTTTCGCTTGGCGCAAGACCAGGACAAATTCGCTGAGCTGACAGCCAACCTCCAGTAGTAGAGAGGCACTATAAGAAGAAGAAGATTGAAGAAATTATTGATAACTAGCTTTTGCCCGCGGCTACGCTCGCGTGGATGTCGGTTATCGCGACCAAACATAGCCTATGTCCGTTCCCAAAGTCTAACCTACCTCTGTACCAAATTTTATCAAAATCAGTTAGCGCGTGTCCCACCTTCGGGGACTTTTAGTACACGAATTATTTGGTCTGATTGCCATTTGCACACTCAAGCTGTGGAATGAACTCCCCTCGGTGGTTTTCCCAAGCGACTACAATATGGGGTTCTTCAAGAAGGGCATTAGAAGGATTCTTCAGGGTCGGCAGCACGAGTGTGACGGCCCTGGTGTTGCATGCGTCCATAGGCCACGTTAACCACTTTCCATCAGGTGGGCCGTGTGCTTGTCTGCCACATTAGTGATATAAAAATTTCCCTGTAAATAATAAAAAAGTACCCACAAAAAATCGATAAAATCGGTAATTAATTATACAAAACATACAAAATAGAGTAGAAAAACAACTGTATTATTGTCTTCACCTATTCACCTACTAACATAGTACCTAATATCTAACAACATTCTAACAATATAATTTACATGTATTGTGTTACCATAATACAGTTTATACATGCGGACATGTGCACTCATGTTGATAACAATTAAAATTTACACATGGCTCCGATAGACATTACTTTGTTTTGACATACAATTAACATGTGCATATGGGATATGTTTTTGAATAATTAAGTTGATTTTGTAATACATACATAATTATCATACATACAATCACGCCTTTATCCCCGGAGGGTTAGGCAGAGGTGAATTAACACCCACATTAAATTTCACCAATCATTGTGTTAGGTCCCACGTAACAGGAGGTGAGCCTATTGCCGTTTTCCGGACACTATTGTTGGCTCGAGCCATGTATAGGCTGAGTCTGGGCTGTATATAATATTATGTCTGATGCTAATCAGCCCTATCCCTTAGTCGCCTTGTACGACACCGCATGGGAGGAGATGGGGTGGCCCAAATTCTACTCTGCCGGGAACCACGCGGTTGGTTTTAATTGTAGAACATTTTTAGAATATATTTATATTTACGCTTGTAATTCTCGAATGGGTAAGTAGAGGTGTATTATCACTCACATTTCACCAACTCCTTCCTCCTTCCTCTGCCGCAAGATAAAGACCTGGATTTTTTTTTTAAATAGGATAGGACCTAGGACATGTCAATTTGACTTCACCTCGCCTGATGGTTCGCTAAAAGCAAAGTTTCGGAAAAGAGGGTCTGCCTGCGCACGTGTTTCCCCTTTTCCTACAGTCCTGATTCCTTCAAGCGGGGCGCGAAAAAGCCTATATCAAGACCGTCCATTCTAAGGCCAATAGCTTAAGAAATGACTAGGCAAGTAATCGATCCCAGTCATTTGCCTAACTGTTGTTTGTGATCAAATGGATGAATTTCAAGCAAGCTGAAGTGGCAGTGGGCTGGCCACATCTGCCGAAGGACTGATGGCCGTTGGAGCAAACGAGTCCTAGAGTGGAGACCGCGCGTAGGAAAACGGAGGGTGGGACATCCCCTAGCCAGATGGACCGACGACCTGCGAAAGGTGGCTGGGACGGACTGGATGCGGAAGGGGGAGGATCGGCAAACGTGGCGCACATTGGGGGAGGCCTATGTCCAGAAGTGGACTGCAATTAGATAGGCTAATTGATTGATTGATTGATGGATGAATTTCAGTCTGGCCGTTAATTGAACGGCGCTGTTTAGTAAAGAGGCTAGATTAGATTTCATACAAACTTTCATCCCCTATTCAAAATCCCTTTAACCCCTTAATCCCGCGATAAAAGGTAGCCTATGTTCGTTCCCAAACTTTAGTCCATCTCTATACCAAGTTTCATCAACATCAGTTCAGTGGTTTAGGCGTGACAGCGTACCTAACAGACAGACATAATTAACTTTCGCAATTATAATATTAGTAGGTGTTGACGATAAATCGTTCTCTTTCCGACCTTCCCAACGCCAGATGATATGCAGATATATACAGGCACTACTAAAAAAACATCAGATACTGAAGCAATGGAAGTTTGGTTCGAATAATAAACATTTCAGTATTACAAGATCTTATAGAGAATCTGTTGTAAACACAGATTATTATTAATTCCTTACCAGTATACGTGTTTCCCTCTTCCTACAGTCCCGGGTCTTTTAAGCGGGTGTGAAAAAGCATCTGATGAGGCCGTCAAGCTGAGTGCCACCATTGTAACATGGTACATGACTGTAATGGTGACCCTGTCGTTTGCAACCTATGTAGTATAAAAAAAAAAGACGTGTGGCACTCGGGGACTGCCGCGGTAAAGCTATTGCATGGCATTTTTTATCAACTTATGCAATTATGTAATGCATAAGTTGATAAAAAAATTATGGAGCAGCTCGGCTCGATTCGTGCGAGCTCGGAGTTGGGGGTGTTAGGTTTTTTTCGTTACGGAATTTCTGGATTCGGTCTCCACGCTCAAGGCCCGCGATAGAAGCTATGCAATAGCTTAAAAAAAACCATTAAAAAAAACCATCAGGTGAGGCCACAAAGTTTAACATGATCATTATAAAGAAGACAATTGCTATCTTCAAGCAGGGTTTGAACCGGAAGATACGAAGTTATATCATAATAACAAATCTACGTATTCTTAGTAGTTATGGCAAAAACTTTGGCGTTTACACAGACGGCCTTGATTATATGTTCGATTATTTTGGCGATGAAGCCGTATTTGCGTTAATTAGCACCAAAGTGTTACTGCTATGGACCGGTTACGAAACATCATTGTAAGTTTGTTTTCTTGTATGGAATCGAAACATTGTGTTTTTTTGTGCGGAAATCTTCTCGGGTACCCCCCGTTGCTCGGATGTCGGGAGCTCGATGTGTCCATCGAATCCTGGAAAGGGGAGGCGAGCTGGTGAGGTCGTTAGAGTGATAAGTGAGCGGTGTATCCCTAGGCCTGCGTTCGGAGAACCCGCCCCCCTAGACAAGTGGCAATTCGTTGCTCGGCGTATGATGGAATAGAATGACGAAAAGGATTTGACGTTTTTGACATTCGTTGATGCCTGTCATACGTGAAATCCCATTCATTTGGCATTCTATTCTAATGAACACCGGCCGACGAAATTGCCACTACTTGTCTAAAGGGGCAGATCGCCGCTTGTCTGCTCTCCACTGTGCCTTCTGCTAGTCAGAGGGACACGTGGAAAGCCTCGACTGAGCCACTCCCACTTAGGTACAAATTTGCCATAGACAGCAGCGTCTTTCTCTTTCTTTATAGTTCAGAAATCCCCC
This sequence comes from Eilema depressum, assembly GCA_914767945.1. Classification (NCBI taxonomy): domain Eukaryota; kingdom Metazoa; phylum Arthropoda; class Insecta; order Lepidoptera; family Erebidae; genus Eilema; species Eilema depressum. The sequence continues at coordinate 6,098,271 of OU612041.1, read as the reverse complement.
TCAGATAGTCGTGGGTAGTTTTGTTAGACTCGAATTAACTAAAACTACACGCCGTTTTGTGTCTTTAACTCTTCACACACCCCATGTTGGGAGTCGCTTGGAGAAACCATAGCAGGGCGTTCATTCCACTATTTAAGCGTGCGTGGGATGAAGTTCCTTTCATACCTGACTGTGCGTACTGTTTCCAGTCGCATCGCGTGACCATGGATTCCCTTTCTGTGGCGAGAGGTGCAATGATAGAATGTAGCCGTGGACATCATGTCGAATAATTCATCTGTACACACACCATTGTACATTCGGAAGAAGAAGGACTCAAAACCGGTGGGTTTGCATAAAAGGATTAATGGCAGTAGAGGAAGCTGGTGAAGTATGTAAGGATAGAGTCAAATGGCGGGCTGTTGCCTGCTCCGGAGGGAAATAGGTGTGATATACTTCGGGCGAAGACCTACCGGCTGTCATCATCTCCATTGGCCAACTTGGAAGTCTTTAAACCGCCTGCGGACTCAAGTTGGCCGCTGCATGGAAAATATGGCAAAATGGGGCTTTATCGACCGGTCTCAAGAGTCCTGCGACTGCGGGGTCCAATCCCAGTCCATATCGCATTTGCTTTCTTGCTCGCTTTGCCCCGTCACTTGTACTACCGACAACCTTTATAGAGCAACTGAAGACGCTATTGCTGTGGCCAAGTTTTGGGCCGACAAAATTTAAAAATCCGGATCTAGCCATTGACTGGAAGAAGAACCTCGGGATACATATCTTTGGACCTAAATTTCGAGACAAACGAGACCCTGGCGCCCGCGGATTGTTTTGTAACTTGCTTGATGAATTTGAGCTCGTCCACCGCAGTAGCGCCCCGTGCTATCCTCTAAAGACACCCAAGAAACGTGTACAGCATATAGAGCACATTTTGAGCACGTTTTAGGTCTAAGATATTATGTCCTGAGCAATTATTTTAGTCCCAGTATTACACACTCGATTTCAAACAAATCGTCTTACACAATTTACTTTGCAGGCTTGAAATTACAATCGCAGATAGATACGCACGCGCGACGAAACTGTAATCCGAACATGCCGAGGCGGTCATTTGACATTTTCTCAGTAATGAGAAAAGGGATGCCTATGGCCTACTTAGTATATGATTTTTAAGGTGGATTTAGATTTTAGACCAAACGAACATAATATAAACGAACATAGACATAAATTGACGTGTTCTATAAGAAAACCTTACCTACCTAATTGTTTAATACTTTCAAACTCACTGTACTGTGTGCTGTCAGTGGGCAGACCAAAAGCTTATCCTGGTTTGTCTTCTGCGCTGACGGCACAGAATCTTTCCCCTAGGGTCGGCAGCACGAGTGTGACTTCCGTGGTGTTGCACTCGTCCATAGGCCACGGTAACCACTTTCCCTCAGGTGGGCCGTGTGCTTTTCTGACACCTGAGTGGTATAAAATCCGAAGGAAGGGTCCTTTGGGTCCCATTAGCATTGGTTCTATCAGAAAGCATTTTGTCAAAGCTGTCAAAGCCCACGTTGACGTTCCGAAGAAACAACGGAGGCCCCAGCCTTTCCCGAATTCTAGTCAATCATCAAAATCAATTCAGTGGTTTAGGCATGAAAACTTAACAGACAGACACAGTATTGGCGTTCAGCACTGCAAATCACTAAGCTAGCACAACGATGCGAGTCGCAACGTTGTGCTCGATAGAGATTGTTATTGGTTGGATTGTATCACGTCATTGGAAATCAACCAATGACAGTGTCTATCGAGCACATCGTTGCGACTCGCATCGTTGTGCTTGCTTAGTGAATTGCACAGCTGATGCTAGATCCGTGACGGTATTTAACTGATTGGTTTGGATTCCATGAACATATTTTACCTCTCTTCTCTTCATCTTTTCACCCTAGCGTTAATCCCAGTCGCATCCGAAGCTTTCACCTCGGAGTCCGGCCTCTACAGTATATTATTTTCCTGTAAGTCTTATAATTATATTTATTTTTGACAGATCCAAAATGACTTCGAACCCCAACAGAAACAGGCCCCTGTTTGGGTCTCACTCGGACACTTCAGTTATAAATATTAAGCATATGGTAAGAGAAGCACGATGCCCCCCTCCTCTCCCACTCATTGTGCCGTACAGTTCGAATAACATACACATAGTCACGCTTTTATCCCCGAACGGTTAGGCAGAGGTGAATTAACACCCACATTTCACCAATCATTGTATTCGGTCCCACATACCTAATAGGAGGTGAGTCTATTGCCGTATTCCGGGCTCTATTGTTTATTCGAGCCATGTATCTGTGGCTGGGCTGTATATATCTGTCTGATGTTAAACAGCCCTATCCCTTAGTCGCCTTGTACGACACCGCATGGGAGGAGATGGGGGTGGCCCAAATTCTACTCGCCACCACGCGGCTAGCGAATAACCTCCTCCTTTTTAAGTCGGTTCGAAATATTGAAACGATCCCAATGTTTTATAGCTTATCTCTCGCTTTTAATCTTGCATCCGTGGCTGCCTTCATATCCGTTACATCGCAGATAAAATGTTAGAAGATTTGCGTTAACTGGTGCGCCCATGTTCTGCAGCTACCCCCAGGCTTCTTCATCTTCTTCATTCTAGCGTTAATCCCATTCGAATCCGTAGCTTTCACCTCGGAGTCTGGAGTCCGCTTTTTCCAGCTAACATAATTATGTTTTGGCGCCAAAAATCCACCATATTATAACTTTTTCTTACATTTTATGTGCCCTAGAGCACTGGGAAGAAAAATACCTTTAATTTGAGATATAAATCATTAAAATTCATACAGTGGTCAGAACATGAATAAAGAATCACAGCCAACTAGCTTAATCAGCCGTTTAATTAATTGCAAAGTCCTAGACTGTTAACTAAACGGCGTTGTTCAATTAATGGCCTGAATGATATCAGCCATTTCATTAAACAACAGCTAGGCTAATGACTTAGATCGATGACGTTTAATTACTTGCCAAGCCATTTAATCACATAGCTAGGCAAATGACTTACATCCAAGACGTTTAATTACTTGCCAAGCCATTTAATTATACAGCTAGGCAAATGACTTAGATTGATGACGTTTAATTACTTGCCAAGCCATTTAATTATACAGCTAGGCAAATGACTTAGATCGATGACGTTTAATTACTTGCCAAGCCATTTAATTATACAGCTAGGCAAATGACTTAGATCGATGACGTTTAATTACTTGCCAAGCCATTTAATTATACAGCTAGGCAAATGACTTAGATCGATGACGTTTAATTACTTGCCAAGCCATTTAATTATACAGCTCGGCTAATGACTTAGATCGATGACGTTTAATTACTTGCCAAGACATTTAATTATACAGCTAGGCAAATGACTTAGATCGATGACGTTTAATTACTTGCCAAGCCATTTAATTATACAGCTAGGCAAATGACTTAGATCGATGACGTTTAATTACTTGCCAAGCCATTTAATTATACAGCTCGGCTAATGACTTAGATCGATGACGTTTAATTACTTGCCAAGCCATTTAATTATACAGCTAGGCAAATGACTTAGATCGATGACGTTTAATTACTTGCCAAGCCATTTAATTATACAGCTCGGCTAATGACTTAGATCGATGACGTTTAATTACTTGCCAAGACATTTAATCAAATAGCTAGGCAAATCATTTGTTTCGCTCGAAAAACATACCTAACCCTTCTTGGCAGTCCCATCAGGTGCGTGCTTGTCGGCCGTCCTACCTACCTAGTACCTAGTATAAAAAAGTCGGTTAAAATCAAACAATTTACAATCAATCAATATTACCAGAGTTTTACCTTGACACGTCCTTATTCTGATTGAATATTTAATTATATTCAAATTCCATTGCCTTTTTTTCTGAATAAAAACAAAAAATCAATCCAATGACGTATGTTTATCTGACAAAGAACATTAACCTTCGAATTAAATACATGTTAGAAGATTTGTGGTTTATTTATATCTAGTAAGATAGACTTCCACCCGCGGCTCCGCCCGCGTGTATCTCTTATCTCCGGTTCTACTCAACCGATTGCAATCAAACAAGCGTAAGATTTTTAGTCTAACCAAGACGTTTCTACCAAAAAACCACATTGAAATCCGTTCTAGCTTTTGCGTCCATCGCGGACAAACATTTCCAATCTACAATTATATAATAGTATAGATAGATATAAATATAGATAGATACAAGTAGGTATCTATCTATACTAGGTATAATAATATCTATGTTACCGGCAATCTGTATAATTCAGGTATTCTATAGGTACAATGCCTAGGCAAAGTATGCTGTTACAGAGGCGTGGCGGGAGTGAACGTGGCCGCTACGTGGGAGGCGCGGGTTCGATCCCCGCTCAGTGCTTATATTTGTATGCATGAATATGGGTATTTACATTGGTCTGGTCGTGCCTCGGAGAGCGCGTTAAGCCGTCGATCCCGGTCGCCATACAAACATCTATGGCAGTCATTACAGGCAGTTGGAGCCCTAAAAAGTCCAACAACTTCTCTAGCTGAAATGCTTCGATATCACCCAATATCGCCATTGTGTTGTGGAGGTCAGATGGCAATCATGAGAAAAAGACTTAAAGGGGTGATACAGAAGTTCGAAGCATGTCAATAAGCTGAGGAGGTGGAGCTGCAAACAATCTCTCTGCGTCTATGATTTATGCATGGATATTGGTTATTGCTACCAAATGTAACCTTGATAATTCTATTTTTGGTTATATCTCCGGTTCTATTCAACCAGTTGCAATCAAATATGCCGTAAGGTCTGTCCAAGACTTTTCATAGAAAAAGCAGCATAATTTTTTGTGTCCACAGTATAAATAAATTATAAATACTACGTAATTTCGATGTTATAAAGTAGTAGATTTTTCTAGAAAAAGTTGCCTGTATTTAAAAACAAATCTTTGAAAATAACTTTTTATTTTGAGAATCTGTCTCGAGGTCACACTTTTTTTTTTGTAGGTATATTTATAAAGTTAATTTATTTTGTGATGTGAAACACTTCTTACTTCCGACATTCGGCGCGCTATGAAAAAAAAAAACCCCGACTGCTGTTTGAAAGATCGAAACAAGTTTTCCCGTTCCCGCTGCACCCTTATCACTTAGGGGGATGAAAAATAGATGTTGGCCGATTCTCATAAATACCGGATAAGCACAAAAAATTTCATCAAAATCGGTCAAGCCGTTTTGGAGGAGTATGGCAACGAAAACTGTGACACGAGAATTTTATTATTAGATAAACCAGAAGAAAATTAATAGGATACCAAACTTTGATATCATAAACAGCTGTCAGGTTTTTTTTAATTTCGAGTCAATAAAGGTGCTTCTAAACGGGCGATGTTTTACTGCAATTAGTGGCTGCAACACTGTGGCCCGGCAACATTGCAACTATTGCAAGCAATACCGGCCAGTATTGCAGTAATGTCCCAGCCATATAGCCAAACATGTTTTGTGTTGCCACATATGGCCGATGTTGCCGGGATGGGTTGCCGGACGATCGCTAGGCGGTCGATTTTACTGCAATATTGCTCGGCCAGTTCTATTGTTGTTTCAGTCGCTCTCTTTGTTATAGCACAATCTATCCTTTTCTACGCGAATTGTTAAATAATTTACTATCAAGGCTTATTTCTAGACTTAAATTATCTAAAGTTTCACACCTATTTAAGTAAGGTCGAATCCACAATCTCTTCTTTTTCTGCTATTTTTTAATAAAACAATAACTATAAGCTGCTGCAACAAGTGTGATTTCGTCAGCCATTGTTGCCGGTTTGTGTAGCCCGTTTATGAATCTGTATAGTGCCCAGAATACGGCAATAGGCTCACCCTCTATTACGTGGGACTTAATAAGTACAATGATCAGTGAAATGTGGCTGTTAGATAATTCTTCTTTGCCTAACCCTCCGGGGATAGAAGCGTGATTATACTCGTATGTATGTAGGTATAAATAAATCTATAAACGCAGTTGTAATATTATGTTAACTACTACCAATACCGACTGTATGTAGTCTAATTTCAATGCCATATCGATCACATTACAACACACTAACAGTACAAAGTGCATGGGAAATGAAAAAAAAATCAACACTGAACAAAAAACATGTTTTCAAACACGCTTATTTCTTTATAATGGCGTCCTTGAATATCATTAACATCCTTATTTAAGTTTAATAATATTACTAGCTTATACCCACGGCTCCGCCCGCATGGTTGTCAGTAATTCTTTATATAGGTCACGTCAATTTGACTTCACCTCGCTTGATGCTAAGCTGAAGGCAAAGTCTCAAAAAAGAGGGTCAACATTATAGACACGTACCATGTTACAATAGTGGCATTTAGCTTGACGGCCTCATCAGATGCTTTTTCATGCCCCGCTTAAAGGACCCGGGACTGTAGGAGGAGGGAAACACGTGAACTGGTAAGGAATTTCAGGTCTTAATGGTGCGGCAGAAGAAGAAATCGCTCAACCGCTTGGTTCTTGATAGAATATTCTGCACTTATTGCGATCTTTGGTCATTATTATTCAAACATACGACAGATTTTAAGTCTGGTAAAGATCTTTCGAATAAAAACATCGCATCGAAATCCGTTCAGTAGTTTTTGTGTCCATGGCGAACAAATGGATGAATAGACGATAATATACATAAAAAAATGTGTTCAGAATTGTTAGTTCATCATAAAAATATAGCTTGGATTGGACTGGTCGCGGTTCAAGTCCGGTCTTCTTCCTCTTAGCGTTATTTCCCAGTCGCATCCGAAGCTTTCAGCTCGAAGTCTGGGGTCCGCTTTTACCAGTCTTAACCACGGATTTGACTAGACCTCGATATTTTCCGAGAAGCGATTGTCATCTGACCTCCACAACCCAATGAACATTAGGCGATATCGAAGTTTTTGCAGTTAGACCGTTGTTTTTGGATTTTTGAGGGCTCCAACTACCCGTAACGACTGCCATAGATGTTCTTATGGCAACCGGGACCGACGGCTTAACGTGCTCTCCGAGGTACGACCAGACCAATGCAAATACTCATATTTCATTCACACAAATATTTGCACTGAGCGGGGATCGAACCCGCGCCTCCTGCGTAGCGGCCGCGTTCACTACCGCTACGCCACGGAGGCTGTCAAAAACAGGTTCAAGTCCGGTATGTCTGAGCGTTTAATTTTTTTAATCTTAATCGATTTAAATAGCATACTAATCTTTAAAGATTTCATCAATAAAAATCTAATATTCTTTTGAAATATCTCTAACGTACAGACACGACTGATTGACATTTTTATAATAGTAGATACTAGAAGTCGTAGTAGTTTTGCACAGAAATTCAGAGGCACATACATCGTTATGTGCACTGATTTTCAGCTCGCACGCAACTCCACCTATCGTTTCTAATTGTGTTCTCATACCATCCAGGAAAGCATTAAAATATTCATACAAAATTTCATCCAAATCGATCCAGCCGTTTATCAGGAGTTGGGACAAACGCACATACAGAAGAATTTATTATTGAGATAGATGGCGTCCTTGTATAACCTTTACAAGTTTGTTTATACGAACAGAATGGTTAAAATAGTAATAAAAAACGTTGTTATGTGCATTTTAATGATTTTCCTATTCAAATAATATAAAAAAGCAGGTCAATGGCATGGCGTACCGATTTAAGGGTCGCCTCTGTTTTATGCAGATACGGAAGATACCAAATGGTTACCGTGACATAAGCGAACTATGATTTTTAGCCACCATCGAATAAAAGGTACTCATTTCCAAGGGTTATAGGGTACATAAAATATCAACAAAATCTATACAGTGGATTTTTGGTGCTAAAATGCGTGTTATGTATCAAGTTTTTTTTTTTCATTCAGATTTATCGAGTAGGGTATCAAAATTAAGGAAATTAGAAGGCGATTACATAATACATAAAAGAAATTAAAATAATATATGTCATAGCATTACAGGATAAAATAAAATAAATTATTGAAAAAAAAAACCCGACTGATACTAAAAAGATCGAAACAAGTCTGAAGTCTGAACGTCCAAGAGGTTGTACCCATTTGCAAATCATATGAAAATTAATAGGTGCCGTCTGCTGTCAAACTTGGTTTAGATGTTTTTAGTATCAGTCGGGGTTTTTAATAATTATTTAACCCCCCAACAAAAAAGAGGGGTGTCATAAGTTTGAGGGTACAAGATTTGATTAAGGGGACCACCAAAAAGTGGCAAAGAGTGCTCACGAGGTTTACTATTCACAGAACGAAAGATATGGGCAGGAATAATTAGAAAATTTTTGTACGTAGGTACCTATGTGTACCAAAAAGTGTATCTAAAAGGAACGATTACTTGAGATTCAAATAAAATTAATTATTAAAAAATAAAAAAAACTCGACTGCTGTCTAAAAGATTGAAACAAGCTTGATAGAAGGCGGTACCCATTTGCCAATCATAAACCGAAAGAAATTTAATGGGTACCGCCTGCTATCAAGCTTGTTTCAATCTTTTAGACAGCAGTCGGATTTTTTTATTTTTTAATAATTAATTTTATTTTAACCTTTTTAGTTAGGATATGACATCTATATATTTTTGTAATCTCCTTTTAATTCTCTTCATTTTGATACCCTACTCGATAAATTTGAATGAAAAAAAATTTTTACCAACACATATTTTAGCATCAAAAATCTACCGTATAGTTTTTGTTTGAATTTTATGTACCCTATGACACTTGGAAGATGAATACCTTTCATTTGAGACCCTATTCATCAAAATCCGTCCAGGCGTTAGGCCTATAGAGGGGAACAAAGAAAACTACATACACACAGACACATACATACATACATACGCGCGAAACACATTACCCTCTCGCTGGCGCACTCGGGTTAAAAGTGTATAGCGGGGATTATCAAAATGTGTATCAAAAAGGAAAGTGTATCTAAAGGGAACAAACCATTGATTCTGTGGTAAAAGCCTTCAATAAAATAGTGCCCTGTCATATAGGCACTATTATTCTATTCTGCCTACCATATATGTTATAGACGGCCTCAACTAATATAACCGATAATGCGAACAACACAGCGGTATATTAGCTAGTTCATTTGGCAGCTAAATAAACACAGTTGTTTTGGCGATATGCCAACAGTTCAAGAACACAGACTTTCGTATTTTGGTCTGTAATATGCCATTTTAGATGAGGATTAGTATATACTTTGAATTATTTACTATATGTTAAGGTACTGTTTTGTAGCCGACCGCACACCGTAACAGCAGACGCATGCAGCAGGTATAGTGTACTGTGAATATACCCCGCTAGATGGTAAAAGGCTGAGGTGCAGTCCAGAAGATACGGGCCACAATTTCTGATGCCTTAAAATGGTGCTCCCTCACTTGACGGATTTGATAGATGCTTTTTCACGCCTCGCTTGAAGGACCCGGGACTGCAGGAAGAGGGCAACACGTGCGCGGGCAGAGCTTACTAGCTCTTTATCGTGCGGCAAAGGAAGGAGGCCTCAAACCATTTGGTGCGAGACGGAATGGATTCCACAGTATGATAACATTGTTTATTTTTTTAATTCACTGCGGCTTCAATGATATCTACACTTTATCCGTATTGTATGTAAAGAGACGACACGTCATCCGACCGCACATACAACTATAAGAAAAACAGTCCAGTAATCTGCTCATTTTCACATAAAATTACTTGTCAAACTTCAATACGGACAAACGGCACCATTGAGAAGCCGTAACGAATTAAAACAATAAACAATATTTTATTCATAGTCTATTTCATGGTAGCTACGCATCTGCTGCATGTCTCTGCTGCTGCAGTCTGCCGTCGGCTACGGAATCATACCTTAGTAGGGTTTCCATTTGAAAAAATCCTTACTAATATTATAAATGCGAAAGTAACTATTCATTAACATTATACAAAACAGCCTGCTGCAGTTACTGCATTAGTAATAAACTAATAATATAAAAATATAGAACGTAACATTCATTGTTATACTCCTACTAACTTATATTTGATACAATAGCACAGAACAGATTAAACAAAGGATGTCTTGAGTCACGAATGACAGAACACGACCAAATATCATTGAAATGATAATTATTGAGGATTGGAACCGTGTGGTGACGGTGAAAGAATAAAAATATCACCACCTCATCTCATCCGAAGGGTGTCGTAAGAGGCGACAAACGGAACAATACGCAGACGATATCACTGCGAGAGAAGAAACACTCGAAATAAAACCCTGTACCAACCCGTCTGGCCAGCGTGGAAACAGTAGACCAAACCCTCCCAACATTGGGAGAGGCCTATGTACAGCAAAAGAGCTTTAAAAAAATCGACTACAGAACTTCAATATCGCCAATTGCTTGTTGATATCTGATGCTGCTAGAGCGAAATAAGCAGGAGCTGCGTGTCACGAAGATGAAAATAATGCGTTGAATGAGCGGAGACACGCCGGTCACGCGTAAAGATCGTGTGAGGAATTCTCTCGCGATAGTCGCGATAGCTTTCATGTCCGTGACATCGCAGGTAAAATACAGGAGTGTCGCCTTCGCTCTGGTGCGGTCATGTTTTGCGGAAACTGCCAGGCTACGTGGGTAGCAAATGCCTGGCAATGGTGCCTCACTGGGCCCAGGTAGAAGGGGTAGGCCCAAGAAGTCTTGGCTTGACGTCGTGGATGGTGACATGCGTGCCAATGGTCTCATTACCAAGGACGCCCAAGATCGTGTGAAGTGGAGGGGAAATTCCAGAAGCCGGACCCAGAGCTCCGAGTTCACCTTGGCCTCGTATGCAATCAGGTAAATACGTATCCATAATGATGACGTAGTCGCATAGCAGTTGCTTCACGGAAAATATCGAAGTTCAACATCATCACAGTTAGATTGGAAAACCGACCCAACTCAGGCGCGGTCCGAGGGGCGAGGGGGTCACAGGGGACATGACTCCCCCCCCCCCCCCCCAAATGGTTTTGGCACGTCATATTGAAAAGTCCCAGTACGAGGGGAGGGGGGATTAAATTTCTTAAGGAATTTCCGAAGTGACCCCCCCCCAAAACTTCAAGCTGCGACCGCGCCTGCCCCAACTGAGTTGGGAATAGGCCCAGAGGATGTTGATAATTATTGGGGAGCGTTACCCAAGGTAAACTAGGTCTTCTATAATGGCAAGAGTCAAGGGTTATTCAGGCTGAGCTCCACATCAATAAAACCCAAGTAGGTCTATATAGGTGGGCGTGGATGGCCAAATGCGAAACTGTGAGAACTGAGGAATACATACTTATATACATACTAGCTGCCCCGGCGAACTTCGTACCGCCATATTTTCGGCCCGCGTGGTATTCAAATCCCGTTCCCGCTGCACCCTTAGGGGGATGAAAAATAGATGTTGGCCGATTCTCATAGATACCGAATAAGCACAAAAAATTTCATCAAAATCGGTCAAGCCGTTTCGGAGGAGTATGGCAACGAAAACTGTGACACGAGAATTTTATATATTAGATATACAAGTCGGTAAATCCTAGAAGGGGTAGCTAGAGCTGTATTAACACCCTTAGTTCATAACCTCGTATCACTTTTGAGCCATACTTTTTTAGTTTTTTAGTCGTCAAAGTTTCAAACAAATCCGGCAAATTCCCATATATTTTATGGGAATTTGCCGGATTTGTTGACATTTATGTACTCCACTACCTTATAAAACCTTCTACCAATATTTAGCCTATTATAACTTCGTCGATAAACGGGTTACTCAAAACAAAAAAAAAATTCAATTCGAACTAGTATTCCTGAGATCAGCCAAATAAATAAAATCCTCAGCTTTTTAATATTGGTATAGATTGATAGGTCTATGTTCCAATTCGTTCTGTTACATTTATTATATTTTTCTTAACTTTTCAGGCTATGTGAATACCTACTAATAGAATACTATGTTACTTTTGTGGTTTTCCTCAAGGGTGATTGTAATAGTGTAAATAATGTTTGTGACAGGATAAACAAACAAACTGACACTGTCTGGTACTAGAAAAACAATTCAATTCACAGTTTGCACTAACACCCGTATTCACAAACAATACTGTGAGGTCTCATAGTGTGCTCGAGCGCATAGGGCTGGTAGGGCTGGCCAAAGCCTGCAAATGTTAGGAAAGGTCTATGTCCAGCAGTGGACTGCGATAGGCTAATTGATTAATTGACTAAAAGTAATATTAATCCCATCAAAAACAATACTTGTAAAAAAATGCCAAGCCTCGCCGCCCTCGGTTCTTCTACCGCAAAAAGTTGTGAGATCCATGTAATAGCAAGTCGGTTAATTTATTCAGTCCCTACTTCAGAGACCTTCTGTCCTAAGTTATTACGTAATAAGCTTTTATGTTTTAAATGTAATAAATTGACTTGGAAATCGCACTAAACTATCTTATTTAATGTAATTATTGTGATGTGCTATACATTGTGTGTTCACCCACATTTCACCAATCATTGTATTCGGTCGCACGTAACAGGGGGTGAGCCTATAGCATATTACGTGGGATCGAAAATCATAGTTATCAAATTGTGGCTGTTATAATAATACGCCCCTGCTTACCCCTTCGGGCATTTACACACGTGAATGTTATGTATATCTACAAAATCATTAAACAATATTACATGATGTGTGACGCACATACATATATTAACATAATTGATTGCAAACCTTCATCGTTCCGGTATCATTGTCTAATAATGAACAGCGACATCTATTGACCTGTGATGTAAACAAACTGTTTGAATCAAGGTTGCTCAATTTATATTGTTCGCGTTAGGGCTGTCACGTCTAGAAAAACATTTTTTTTAAATTAAGAATACCAGTAATTGATACTACTAATATTCTCCCTAATACTGATTGAAGGAGGTAGGAGACGACGGTATATCCTTCCCAATCGAGCAGTCCGACTGGGGAAGTACCTCCGCCCTACAGAAGATCGCGGTTTAATAACCTCGTGTTGTGTTTTCGACGGTGAGTAGGGTAGCCAGAGCTCACTGGAGAGGTTTTGTGCTGTCAGTGAGAAAACCAAAGGATTTGTCTTACTTATCTTTTGCGCTGCCGGCACATAATCTCTCTGTTCTTACAGGGTCTGCAGCACGAGTGTGACTCCCCTGGTATTGCACTCGCCCATAGGCCAGGCCCACTTATCATCAGGAGGGCCGTGTGCTTGTCTGCAACCAAAGTAGTATTAAAAAAAATAACACCTCCAGCTGTACTAAATTATTGTGGTGGGTTCATGACGGTAGTGTAATGGCCAGAATTCGAACCCAGGACCATTGTCTGCCACGAGGGATATGCCAGGGGCTACTTCACCCCCGGCAACTGATGACCCGAGACAGCCGTGCGGTTTTGGTCAGTTCGAGTCCGACAGGCGCGTTAAAAAATAGGACCATCGTCTGTTTATCCGTCATGGACGCAAAAACACGGCAGCATGAGTCCATGGGCCATGATACCCACTTCCCATCAAGTGTGCCACCTAAGTGTTATAAAAAAAATCTTTTGTCAACCTCACATAAGTCAACGGTATTATACGAACGGGATAACAATCATATATAACAATTTTCAAGCACCTATCTCAACTATTCTCTGCATCACCCTAAGGTTGACTGGTAGAAAATGCCTATGGCAATAAGTCCGCCTTTGTACATTTTATTTGTGCAATAAAGTTTAAAATAAATAAAAAATAAATAATCCACGCGGGCTAAGCCGTGTGTGACAGTTTGTAGGTAATTATTGTCGTAGGTGACAGCCCTGTGTCTAGTTGTTGTTAGAGGAAGCGATTGAATGTTTTTAATTAGTTTAATACTGTTACAAAAATTAACCATGACGTCCATGACCGAGTTTAGTGAGGAAATATTTAGTCCAACTAATAGAATTTGATCACATTCTTAAGATCTTCTTAAGATCCATTCTTACTTCCATACTCCATGCTTATTAATGACGTACTATTTTATAGACACGTGATGTAGGCACATGGTGGCTTTCAAATATGGCGCAAACGAATATTGTGTTATTGGCAACTAAGGCTTCCATGTAAAAATACACTATTAGGGTACGATTTCTGTCTGATTGTAAAAAATAAACGGATAATATAAAAATATATGAAAAGCAATGCCAGCTTAGATTCCAACAAAGCTTACAAGTTTCTATTTAAAACTAGCTGACCTATTTTCTCATCCTTTAAACCTTCCCTGGAAACCAACGAATATTTCAAGACTAAAATTAGTCAAATCGGTTCAGCCGTTCTTGAGTTACAAAATAAAAGTGGCATTGATTTTTATATATTAGATAGATTTTATATAAATAGATATAGATTCAATTCATTTTTAGGGTTCCGTAGCCAAATGGCAAAAAACGGAACCCTTATAGATTCGTCATGTCTGTCCGTCCGTCTGTCTGTCTGTCCGTCCGTATGTCACAGCCACTTTTCTCCGAAACTATAAGGCCTATGCTGTTGAAACTTGGTAAGTAGATGTATTCTGTGAACCGCATTAAGAATTTCATACAAAAATAGGAAAAAGCATTATTTTGGGGCTCCCCATTAGGGTGTCCCGTCGATGTATGGAGAAAAATTTTTTTTGAGCTACGGCTACGCAAGAGGTATCAAAAGTTGCGTTTTGACACGTACATTACGATTATCATTAAATTTTATTAAATATCTGTCATCTTGAGGGCTCTACCGGACCTTGAAGTTTAAGAAATGTGCAATTTTTAGGGGTTCCTAACATAAGCTACAATTCATACAAAAATAACATTAAAATGGTTTTTATTAAATTTAAGAGTACAAAAATGAGTTAGTCCAGTGTTAAAAATAGTTGAAATACAATAAAATCAATAAATATTTTAAAAAAACGGAACTGGTCTTTGTGTCAAAACAAGGTATTTCCGCGTGACATTTTGATATGTTCCTAATGAATACATCCCGAGCTGTAGCATTCATGACGATTTGAGAAGCCTCCGTCACTAATTTAAAGCAACTTTCTATTGTCTGTATGTGACAAGGAAAGTCAACATATCAAGGTTTAGTTCTTTAGCCTTAATTCTTAGTCCATCATTGGAGACGTGTCGCAGGATCAGTGGAGCTGAGATATCTCACAGTCTCGCTCTCACCAAAGTATTCAATTTCATGTTAAGAGGTTAAGTTTTAGTGCTTTAAATACCTTTAGAAAAATGCTCTTCAGCAGCAGCGAGAACCAGTTCTCTGGCCTTAATATTTTGCGAGATGTAAGCTCTGGAATATGGTCTCAGTCAGCTAATAACATGGCAATAAGCAAGTTTTCTGAGTGCGCGAAAAAAGCGTTTCTTTCCATCACTGCATCTATAAGTAGATCTCTGTCTATCAGGTAAAAATTGAGAGTACGTAATCATTTAAGAAATATGCTTGCCTCCATCTTTAAATTATAGGTTTTGCTTAACAAGAAGCCAAACGCCATTAGCATACTCAGGCCGGTATTCTAGAACGGTACTCAGTTCTGAATATCGATTTATCAGAGGACAGGTTGTAACGACAATCTGTGAAATCCTTCAGTCTATCTATACAATCTGTCCTAAGGTAAATTGAGATTCAGGACTGAGTTTCTTTCTAGAATACGGGCCTCAGACTTAACATAAGTACTAACTGTTTCGCCGTCAGAAAAAATTGCAGTTGCTTGAGAATCATGTGGTCTCGTTTGGTTTCTCAACAAGCAAAAGCCATCATTTAAAGAAGGGTCAAGCATATTTTTCAAATGATTACTTATGTGTAGATATATTTTCGATGTTTATCTGATAGGCAGAGATCTATAGATTCAGTGATCGACGATTTTTACGCGCACCCAATAAAATTGCTTATAGCCATGTTATTTGACTATAGAGACCATATTTGAGACTTTGAATTTAGCAAGATATTAAAAGTCAGTGAAGCAGAAAAGAGCACCTCTTCCAGGGTATTTAAAACACCAAAATTTGACTTCTTACCACGAGATTTTGGTTTTTATTTTGGACAAGTACCTAGTCTCACTTCGTGTTGAATTTAGCATTTTTTTATATTATATCTATAACTGAAACATGTAAATTATCACAAGAAAGTACGGAGTGACACCTTTTTCAGCAATAAAACCGCAATGGAAATGAGACAAACTGCCTCACCATTGTAGTAGAGAATTTGAGAAAACCAGTCAAAACATTAATTTCGCGCGTTCGAGTCAAACCTATTCTTCATAGGAAATACATTTTTCATTACTTACAAATCGTAAATTGGTGTCTTAATATCATTTTAATTACAAAATAAAATGTGATTAATGTAAAAAAATAATAATAGACGATATGCACTGAAGGGTCACTTAAGTGATTTTTTGAAAAATAAAAGTGCCGGTAGAGCCCTCAAGATATTTTCATATATTTTTTTTATTATTTTTACGGTAATCTACAGCTCATAACGCAACTTTTGGGGGGTCTTGTGTAACGAAAATCGAAAAAAAAAATTATCGGGACACCCTACTCCCCATACTTTGAACTGAAACTCAAAAATTTTTTTTTCATCAGACCCATACGTGTGGGGTATCTATAGATAGGTCTTTAAAAATGCTATAGAGATTTCTAATATTTTTTTTTTCTAAACTGAATAGTTTGCGCGAGAGACACTTCCAAAGTGGAAAAATGTGTGTCCCCCCCTCCCCTCCCTCTAACTTCTAAAATAAGAGAATGATAAATCTAAAAAAAATATATGATGTAAATTGCCATGCAAACTGCCACTAAAAATTGGTTCGAACGAGATCCAGTCAGTAGTTTTTTTTTAATACGTCATAAACCGCAATTTTCGCCTTTGCTACTACGGAACCCTTCATGGGCGAGTCCAACTCGCACTTGGCCGATTTTTATTTATATAGTATAGATGATCCTTCACTGTAACTGCCAACCTATTACATATTTTTGTTGAATTTGTCGCGGCAATAAATACATGCTCAAAGTGATTAAGCACTCATTCTCATTCTAGTGTGTTTAATAAATCTTTCTTTCTTTGAACTAAAACCTAAAAAGAAGCAAAATAGAACAAAATAGTCTTGTTGTATTTTGCTTTTTTTGCACAGTGAGCTCATTCTGCGTAAATAGTAACAACAACAATTCAATATAGGTACTTAGTTCGGGTACTTTGAAATAACTTATAATTCAAACTATTTGACAACTACCATCTTTAGTTGTCCCGCGACCATGGCTGCTGCAAAAGTAGCCGAAACGCCGGGTTTAAGGTAAATAATACCAAATCGCGATAGAATCCGATAAAAAGTTATTTTTATTATTTCAATGAGTGATATTCGTGTATACTTCCGATAGTATCATCCATCTTTCTTCTTCTTCCTCTTAGCGTTAATTCCCAGTCGCATCCGAAGCTTTCACCTCGGAGTCTGGGGTCCGCTTTACTAGTCTTAACTGCGGATTTGGCTAGACCTCGATATTTTCCGTGAAGCGATTGTCATTTGACCTCCACAACCCAATGTCAACATTAGGCGATATCGAAGCTTTGCAGAGTGTTGTTTTTTGGATTTTTAGGGCTCCAACTACCAGTAACGACTGCCATAGATGTTCTTATGGCAACCGGGACCGACGGCTTAACGTGCTCTCCGAGGCACGACCAGACCAATGCAAATACTCATATTTTATGCACACAAATATTTGCACTGAGCGGGGATCGAACCAGCGCCTCCTGCGTAACGGCCGCGTTCACAAGCTACGCCACGGAGGCTGTCTTTATTTATTTCTATAGCTCCCAAAAGCATCCGCCAAAGTCTGTCGACTGACCCCCTATCCACGAGAGGAAGTCTTAGAAACCTCGTATGCCTACATACCTCAGGACACGTATCTTGGACCTAAATTGCGAGACAAACTAGGCCCAGACGAGCGCTAATTATTTTGTAATAATCTTTGCTTGTTAACTAGCTCATCCACGGCAGTAACATTCCGTGCTATCCTCAAAAGACACACAAGAAACGTGTATACCTCGAGACACACAAAGGACGCCCTGGCACGCGCGGTTTGTTGTGTAAAATCTATGCTTGGTAAATTTGAGCTCGTCCACCGCAGTAGCACCCCGTACTATCCTCAAAAGACACCCAAGAAACGTGTACGCGAATAGAGCACATTTTAGGTCCAAAGATATCCCGCAAACAGTCATTCAGTTATAATACCCGACACGCAGTGGTGCATAGTCAGTGATCGTTATCATAAAGGTATGATTCCGAAGCTCACCGCATACAACAACTGCCAACGCACGCAGCACATGCGCGTAATTCATTGCGGCTTCTCAATGGTCCTCTTTATCCGTACCGGAGTTTAACAAGTAATGGGTATTAACCAGCGCCACGTATCTTGTACCTAAAATGTGCTCAAAATGTGCCCTATACGCGCAGTACACATTTCTTAGGTGTCTTTTGAGGATTGCACGGGATGCTACTGCGGTAGATGAACTCAAATTCACCAAGCATAGACTATTACAAAGCAATCCGTGGGCGCCAGAGTATGTCTTACGATTTAGGTCCAAGATACGTGGCGCGGGTTATACGCTGTATCTGCTGCATGCGTCTGTCATAATGCGGTCGGCTTTGTAATCATACCATTACAGCGAACAATTGGCTAGTCATGCAGTGGTAATTGTGTGTAGTTAGAGATTATTATGATAAACAACAGACCCGTCATGCTAGTGTACTTTTTTCCACACGCTGACAATCTCAGGGACACGTCTTGGGTCATTATCCGAATCTTTTCCTAACTCAGGCCAATTTAAAGTGAAAATTGAACCGACTTCTAAAATCAAAATGGCACCAAAAACTTATAAATAATTGGATACATACCTACATCTATACTATTATATAATTGTAAAGTGGTCGTGTCTGTACATTGGAGATATTTAAAAAAAAAAACTTGGGTTATGTTAAAGATACTAAACACGAAAATATTTTTTTTAATTTCCTGTCCCTTTGTCGGTTTGTCTGTTTGTTCGCGATGGACGCAAAAACTACTGGACGGATTTTGATGCTGTTTTTTTTTTGTTAGAAAGGGCTTGGTCAGACTTAAAATCTTAAGTTTGTTTGATCGCAATCGGTCGAGTAGAACCGAAGATATGAGCAAAGGTCGCTTTACGGGAGGGTTAGGCAGAGGTGAATTAACACCCACATTTCACCAATCATTGTGTTCTGCCCCACGTAATAGGGGGTGAATCTATTGTCGGATTCCGGGCACTATTGTTGACCCGAGCCATTTCTCTGAGGCTGAGTTTAGGCTGTATACATCTGTCTGATGTTAAACAGCCCTATCCCTTAGTCGCCTTGTACGACACCGCATGGGAGGAGATGGAGTGGTCCAAATTCTCTGCAGGTTATAAAGTATGTTATGTTTATTTCTTTCTGTATATCCTTGTTGCAGGTAACAGACCTCTTCAGCCAGATGCGGGAGCCGTCCCCGGGGGCGTTGAGCCCCAGGTCTTCATCCCACTCACTCCTCAACGGCGCCGTCACCAGGAACGTCGGCTTCCAGCAGCAGAACTCCTCAACAGAACACCTGCCTTGGAATACCTCCGCTGTATGCTTGCCGGGGAACTGCAATTCTAACTTGTGAGTAATATTGTGAGTTTAAACTGAGATATGCCTGGCCCTGCTATAGGTAGATCCAAAAAGTGTTGTGTGGCGTCGTAGACGATACTTCAAGAAGGGCATTAGAAGGTTCGTAAGGGGAGGCAGTGATAGTGGGTCGCCTCTGGCGTTGCACTCGTCCATAATCCACGATAACCTCTTTCTATCAGGTGGGCTGTGTGCTTGTCTGCTAGTGTTATAAAAAATCCCAAAGGGACCCAAAGAAAGGTTCCTTTGGTTTCCTTTAGGATTGGTTCTATACGAAACAAATGGGGTATCAGAAGGCATCTGTTGAAGCTGCCAATGGTCTCATTACCATGGACGCTCAAGACCAGTGAATGAAAAAAAAAAGAACTGAACTCTTTTTCATTTAATTTAGGACTCGAACTTAATAAAGTCTAAAGTTCAATGGCATATTTGCTGCGTCAGTAGTATCACAGTGGTTTTGCTATGACATAAAATTAACAGAATCTGGCTAATTATGTATGTTGAGTTTTTCTGATCTAAATTGATAGGAAAATTTAGCATACCTGCTTCAAAATTCATTAACAAGATGTTAAACAGCATGATCATTCTGACGTCACACTCCATACATAGGTCATGTATTACAAACGTTCGACTGTTACGTCAGGGGTCAGGGGGTACGATTGATTAATGCTCAGTACAACAACGGTCTAGGTGCTTCTACGTATAATATGCACGTAATTACAGAAAAAAATATTGGATAAAGCACTTGTACTTTTCCACAACAAGTGCTTTAATCAATATAGCTTTTGCCCGCGGCTCCGCCTGCGTGGATGTCGGTTATAGCGACCAAACATAGCCTATGTCCTTTCTCAAGGTCTATTCTACCCCTATACCAAATTTCATCAAAATCGGTTCAGTGGTTTAGGCGTGACAGCGTAACAGACAGACATACATACAGACAAACAGACAGACAGACATACAGACAAACAGACACAGACAGACAGAGTTACTCGCATTTATAATATTAGTATGGTTGAAGTATGGTTGAAGTATGGTTGATAATATTAGTATGCATGTGTAGCAAGTTCTACCAAGCGCCATCAATGACAAGACAGAAAAAAAAGGAACTCAGTATGTTCATATATCCGCATTCTAGAGATTCATAGTTCAAGCTTTAGTGTTATTTACATAGACATACTCACATCTGTAAATCCCCGAAGGGGTAAGCAGAGGTGTATTAACACCCACATTTTGCCAACTATGAATTTCGGCCACGGTAGTCACTTTCCATCAGGTGGGCCGTGTGCTTGTCGGCCACTTAAGTGACAAACAAAGGGCAGGGAGTAATTGGCCTTCATGAATAGACACCCCACCGCCCTTCTTGGGGACCCTTCTGCGGTGATAGACAGACATGTATAACACACCAAACTCTTAATAGTTAATCTTTATTTCCAGGACGAGTGAGAGCCATTCCTCGCTGGTCCGCACTAGCAGCAACGCTTCGGCCTTAACTTCGCTATGTGTTGATCTAGCTGCTTCGGACTCGCATTTCTTTGAGGTAAGGCATTTATAGATACTAAAAAAGGTATAACCCGCGCCACGTATCTTGGACCAAAAATGTGCTCAAAATGTGCTCTATACGCGCAGTACACATTTCTTGGGTGTCTTTTGATGATAGCACGGGGTGCTACTGCGGTGGACGAACTCAAATTCACCAAGCATAGATTATTATAAAGCAATCCGCGGGCGCCAGAGCCTCGTATGTCTTACGATTTAGGTTCAAGATACGTAGCGCGGGTTATAGCAACTATAGGCAAGTAAATTCACCCTAGGAGAACCCGGAGAACCAGTCCGCCCTTTGCCTGTTCTTCACTGTGCACTGCTAGGGAGGCTTCAGAGGGGTACGTGGAGAGCCACCGAGCTGTACTCTACTGGGTAGTGGCGAAGGGTGAAAATATTCAAAAGGGAAGCCTGTGGAAGCAAATTTTACCTTTATAGAGCGACCATACCAATTTTATATGAAACTAGCTTTTACCCGCGGCTGCACCCGCGTGGATGTCGGTTATCGCGACCAAACATAGCCTATGTCCTTTCTCTAGGTCTAATCTACCCCTATAACAAATTTCCTCAAAATCGGTTCAGTGGTTTAGGCGTGAAAGCGTAACAGACTAACAGACAGATAGACAGACAGCAGAGTTACTTTCGCATTTATAATATTAGTATGGAAGTATGGATTCCCTAAAATTTTAGATACAGAATTTCAGGTACACTGAGTTTTAAATGATGCATTATCTGTATTATTTATTTGCGTATAAATATTAAGATCTGTACGGCAGCTCCCCTTTGCAGAGCAAACCGGTAGGGTTGTAGGGACACCTCGCAATTGCTACAGGAACGCTCCTGCCTCGGCTGGAATGTGCCGTAGGTGGTAGCGTCTACTCTGCATGAGAAAGGGCTTAAAACCCCCAAAGGTATGATTCTGAAGCCGACTGCATACGATAACTGCCGACGCATGTAGCACATACAGCGTATAACCCGCGCCACGTATCTTGGACCTAAAATGTGCTCAAAATGTGCCCTATACGCGCAGTACACATCTCTTGGGTGTCTTTTCAGGATAGCACGGGGTGTTACTGCGGTAGACGAACTCAAATTCACCAAGCATAGACTATTACAAAGCAATCCGCGGGCGCCAGAGCCTCGTATGTCTTACGATTTAGGTCCAAGATACGTGACGCGGGTTATACCCATTACTTATTAAACTCCGATACGCATAAAGGGGACCATTGAGAAGCCGCAATGAATTACGCGCATGTGCTGCGTGCGTCGCCAGTTGTCGTATGCGGTCGGCTGCGGAATCATCTTAAGATATGCAGATTATGTCAGATCCTATAGGTTTCCTTATGATCAAATGTGGTTTAATTGATCGTTATGTTGCCTAATCTTCCAGGTGCTGTACATTGGCAAAGTGCGGATATCACAGCGCAAAGTGCCAGATTCTTTGATCGACGATGCGCTTCATAAGTTTGCTCAACACGAGGCTGAGAAGGCGGTCAGGGCACGACGACACAGTCTCCTGTCTTCCACTGGGGTATGCAAATATTTAAAAAATTCGACCTCCCCCAATGTACCTACTGCTGTAGTTTCAGATCCTTCGCCTCCCGCTCCCAGTCTATTCAAGCCAAATCACAGCCACCTTTTTGTAGCCGTTAACTCATCTGGCTAGGAGGTCCTTCTGATTGTTCTCTCGTGTGAGAACCATCAGGTATCAACTCCCCGGTCATGAAAAAACGGTTATATCGAAGTCAATTCGACTAACACGACACTGGTGTCTTCAGACCTATCACTGGGTGTGGCAGTTTGCCCACTGACATTTCACCAATCATTGTATTAGGTCCAACCTTGACTTGGTGCACACGAAAAGTTACCTACCTAATTTGTTGGTAACTCAGATTCCAACTTACATATCAATGCATCTCTTTTCCAGACTTCAATCTACAGCAGCGACTCCAAAGAGAACTTAGAAGAAGACACAAAACCGCTTCCAGCAGAACTATTCAGCAAGAAAATCCTCATCACTAGCACAACTCCTTTGGAACCTGACAAAGCATGGAACAGCGCTGAGACCCTTAACAGCAAAGACCCAAAGAAAATTGACGAAGAGTTTGACGTATTCACTAAAGAAAGGGCCCACGGTGAAACCCAACTCAAAAAACCTGCCCCAACACCTTTAGAACCAAACGTTCTAATCCTAAACGTGCCTAAGAATAACCTAGACACAGTTACAGAAGAAGAGAATTTAAAAGCAGATACGCAAGCTGTGACGTCAGAATCTTCTACGGAAGATCTCCAAGAGGCAGTTAAAGAAGCACAGAAGACAACAGCAATGAATTTCCAGGAGATAACTAGGAAACCTGTGATGTCTGAGAGGAAAACTTTGTGTGATAATAAGCCGTTTTTGAGAGATAGATCCGCTTCTATTGGGACCATAAATTTGAAGACGCCGATCACTCAGTTGATTGGCGAACAGAATAGGACTATGTTGTTTCAGGTGAGGTTTTTATAAATCTACAAGCCTTCCGCCCGCGACTCCGCCCGCGTGCATCTCGGTTAACGCGACCTTTGCTCATATCTTCGGTTCTACTCAACCGATTGCGATCAAACAAACGTAAAATTTCAAGTTGGACCAAGACCTTTCAAACAAAAAAACCACATCAAAATCCGTTCAGTAGTTTTTGCGTCCATCGCGGACAGACAAACAGACAGGAAATTCATAAAAAATATTTTCGTGTTCAATATCGCTAACTTAACATAACCCAAGTAATTTTTTTTAATATCTCCAACACGACACGACCACTTTACAATTTATATAATAGTACTAGCGGACCGGACAGACGTTGTCTTGCATGATATTTTCTTCAGTGCTATCTGTCGGGCTGATTTGTGAATCTAAACCATCCAGGGTGCCACCCAATACAAAACAAATTCATTCAAATCGGTCCAGCCGTTTAGGAGGAGTTCATGACATACATTGTACCTATTTACAAAAAATAACGTAGGTTTATATGCCGATAACACAAGCTTTACTAGTCTAGATAACTTTGTGTAGAATGTCCTAGAATATTTTGTTCATTGTTTCCCAGGTAGGCAGATCAGAACTCCGCCTCATAAGTCCAGACAGGAAGCAGATCCTTCTCCACCGCGCCTTTAAAGACGTCGCTTCATGCGTCTTAGGGCGTCTGAACACGGAACACTTTGGGTTCGTGTGCCGGGATACGAACGAGGGGTATGCCTGCTACGTGTTCAAATGTGAAAGTGATCCTGTGGCTCAGGAGGTTATTAATGGTAAGTGGAATATTATATTTTACTGGCTGTTTTCTCGTGGAACCACGAATTTCTTCCACTAGTGGGACCACGATTCAAATTCAAATTATTTATTTTGCGAACATGGGTAGGTACAAAATGTTAACATATTTATATAATTGAACAGCCGTATTCCGCCTCAAGGCGTGCAAATTTATTTAGGTAATTAATTATATAGATTTTGTTAAGTCGACAGGTTCACAATTATTTCAATTTTATATCAATAAAGTCATTAAACAAAGACAGCCTCCGTGGCGTAGCGGTAGTGAACGCGGTCGCTACGCAGGAGGCGCGGGTTTGATCCCCGCTCAGTGCAAATATTTGTGTGCATTAAATATGGGTATTTGCATTGATCTGGTCGTGCCTCGGAGAGCACGTTAAGCCGTCGGTCCCGGTTGCCATAAGAACATCTATGGCAGTCGTTACGGGTAGTTGGTGCCCTAAAAAGTCCAAAAACAACGGTCTAGCTGCAAAGCTTCGATATCGCCTAATGTTAACATTGGGTCGTGGAGGTCAGATGGCAATCGCTTCACGGAAAATATCGAGGTCTAGCCAAAATCTGTAGCTATGACTGGTAAAAGCGGACCCCAGACTCCGAGCTGAAAGCTTCGGATGCGACTGGGAATTAACGCTAGGAGGAAGAAAGTCATTAAACAAAGTCACAAAATATCATAATGAACAAAATTAAAATCATCTATTTTGTGTAAATAAGCAAATCAATAATAATATAATGTCACAGTGAATAGATTCAACATTTAGGTACATTAATAATATTTGATTAAAGGGGATTACACATACACACATTTATCATCTAGGTATTCTTGTACACTATAGTATGCTTTTTTGATTAATATGTTATTTCTCGTGGACCCACTACTTATTAATTTAAAAGATAGGGACAATTCAAATAAAATAAAATTTACAGTACTAAAAAAATTTAAATTAAAACTAAAACTAATAATATACAAATTATAATTAAAAGTTCGGTGACTCCTTCTTCTGCCGCACAATTAAGACCAGGAATTCTTTACCAGCTCACGTGTTTCCCTCCTCCTACAGTCCCGGGTCCTTTAAGCGGGACGTGATAAAGCATCTGATGAGGCCTTCAAGCTGAGTGCCACCATTGTAACATGATACGTGTCTATAATGGTGACCCTCTTTCCAAGACTTTACCCTGCTTACCATCAGGCAAGGCGAAGTCAATTAACGAATTATCTATCTTGTTTACTTGTAAGGGAAAGATTGCGGGTTCGAGTCACGCCCGAGGTCGATTCTTTTTTCTCTTTCTGAATCAATTTGAATATCTTGTTTTTTTTTATTGCAGCCATCAAGCAAGCCTTCGTCGCCCATGCAGAACTCCTCAAGAAGACCAGGGAGAAATCTCCCAACATGACGTGTGAACATTGTCCTCTTTTGTGGTACCATCGACTATGCCACGATGTTGAAGGTTAGTTCCTTTCCATAGTGTTTCACCCTCTTGTCAGCAAAGGCGTGGATACAGAAAGGGAGAGGATAATACACGATAAATTTTTCAAAAGGGATCGGATGGCCAAATCCGAAACTATAAGGAATAGTGAAAAATGCTCAACGGAGTCACGAACCCGATTTTCTTTCCTTTTGTTTGATATATATTATTAATTGGCAGATTTTTTTTGTATACCACTTAGTTGGCAGACAAGCACACGGCCCACCTGATGGGAAGCGGTCACCGTGGCCTATGGACGTATGCAACACCAGGGGCGTCACACTCGCGCTGCCGACCCTGAAGAAACCTTCTAATGCCCTTCTTGAAGAACCCCATATTGTAGTCGCTTGGGAAAACCACCGCATTTGATCCTTAACAGCGACACTGCTGTATGGTATAATAGTAAAGGGTGTTTTTTTTTTTCAATATCAACGAGTTCGATTCCCAGCTAGGATTATTCGTTTTTCAAAAATCTAATGGTGAGGTTGTAAGTTTCGTCAAAATCGGGCTCGCTATTCCTTATAATTTCATATTTGGTCATCCAATCTCTTTTGAAAAATTCATCCTGTATTAAAATTTAAAAGTTACCGTGGAGCCGAATCCTAAAGTTACGTATGACGTATGTCAATTTGGTATGTACTTGCAATTTGGGACGAAGCAGGACTATAATAGTGATGTGGGACAAACTAGGATTTTTTTGGAATTTGGGACGAAACATTGGGACGAACGAGGAATAAACCGTTTTCTAGCATTTCCAATTATATTAATATTAGTAAACAATTTTTTTTAGTTTAGAGTTACGATAATGTATATCTTTTGTTTGTAATTAATTAGGGAGATTTGGTATTACTGAATTTAGATTTGAAAAGATGACGACGTAATAAGGTTAAAGCGATCTGTGGTTGAGCTGTCATACGTAACTTTAGGATTCGGCTCTACTTGTAGTTTAGTAGAGGATTGTTCTTTAGTGTAAGCATAATTATGTCCCCCTAGGCAGATATAGGGAGAGGCCTATGTCCATATTGATGTGGCTTTCCTCTTGGGATTTAGATAGCAGTAGCCAACACCCAAAACCAAAATGAGGACTAGAAGAGTAGACCTTATAGACCCCCGGGATAGTTTTTTATACTTAACTAGCTGACCCGGCGAACTTCGTACCGCCATATTTTACGCCCTCTTGGTATTATCTCTAAATTTATCAGTGTTTCTCTACAATATTATGCATGTATTATACATATAAACCTTCCTCTTGAATCACTCTAGCTATTGAAGAAAACCGCTTCAAAATCCGTTGGGTAGTTTTGAAGATGTATGCTGCCGCTGTCTGTCCGTCCCTATGTATATAGGGACTGACAGACAGCGGTAGCGACTTTGTTTTATAATATGTAGTGATAGTGATAGTGATGATGTTTTTTTTTTTTCATAAAAGGTATGAACGACAAGAAGACACACGCATTCATTCTCCGTCGCATGGAACAGCTGTCTGAAGATGAACAGGATCTCATCATCACTAAGTACCAGGGTGGCACCAACCATATGTATGAGGTAAGGTATCTTTTTTTTTATAGTGCGAAAAATCCCCACGGATACCTCCCCCGCCGGAGCCGGAGGAG
Source organism: Eilema depressum (assembly GCA_914767945.1). Classification (NCBI taxonomy): domain Eukaryota; kingdom Metazoa; phylum Arthropoda; class Insecta; order Lepidoptera; family Erebidae; genus Eilema; species Eilema depressum. The sequence goes on along the minus strand of OU612041.1, from coordinate 6,070,729 downwards.
GAGGTTATGTCGGACTCGAACCGACTAAAACGCACGCCGTCTGTGGGCCGTCGGTTGCCGGAAGTGAGATTGTCGTTGCCATATCCCTCGCACCCCGTCCGACCCAGGGCCATATCTCTCGACCTGGCCCTCTTCCGGTGTGGAGACCACAGAGTCCCCAATTCGCCCCCGGGTCTGCTTCTGCTAGGGTGCCAGGCGGCTGCACCCGTCACCCCCAGGCCCGCAGAGGTAAGGTACCAGGGTGTAAGCTTACATAGTTGACTTGGGGTAATTACTTCTTCATCCTAGCGTTAATCCCAGTCGCATCCGAAGCTTTCACCTCGGAGTCTGGGGTCCGCTTTACCAGTCTAACTGCGGATTTGGCTGGACCTCGATATTTTTCGTGAAGCGACTGCCATCTGACCTTCACAACCCAATGGCGATATTGGGCAATATCAGGACCTGGAATTCCTTACCAGTTCACGTGTTTCCCTCTTCCTACAGTCTCGGGTTCTTTAAGCGGGGCGTGAAAAAGCATCTGATGAGACCGTTAAGCTGAGTATGAGACCGTCAAGCTGAGTGCCACTATTGTAGCAAAGTACATGTCTATAATGGCAACCCTCTTTTCCCAGACAGCCTGCAGTTGCCTCCAGCTTGCTATTAGGCGAGGTAAAGTCAAATTGACGTGTCCTATATAAAAAAGAAATTGATGGTTTCAGACAAGTGAACACAACGCCTTCCTGATGATGTTGTTAAGAGCTCACTGCGAAGCGAAGCAACAGCGGCATGTTCACGACACGCAAGAAAATAGGTAAGCAGAAGTGTTTTCTTTAACATCAAGTGATGCTAAGTTGTACCTACTTGGTATTATTTTTTTCTGTGGTGAAAATCTATACCTACATGACATATCACTACTAAAAAGTATAAAATAAAACTTCTTCTTCGTCCTAACGTTAATTCCCAGTCGCATCCGAAGCTTTTCAGCTCGGAGTCTGGGGTCCGCTTTACTAGTCTTAACTACAGATTTGGCTAGAAAAGTATAAAATAAAACAAAATGTTTAAAAAATAATAACGACTGCTGCTGAAAAGATCGAAACAAGTTTGACCTTAATTTTCTTTTTGTTGATGATTAGCAAATGAAATCGCCTGCTATCAAACTTGTTTCAATCTTTACAGTAGCAGTCGGGTTTTATTTTAATAATTTGCTTTATTATACTACTGTGATGGCCAAAACGATCATGGTTCACCTAAACTTATGCTAAGCTACGAGCTGTACCCGCTAATTCATCACGTATTCAACTCATAGCCGCGTGGTTCCCGGCACAGTAGGTTTTGGGCCACCCCATCTCCTCCCATGCGGTGTCGTACAAGGCGACTAAGGGATAGGGCTGTTTAACATCACACAGATATATACAGGGGACCTAATACAATGATTGGTGAAATCACCTCTGCCTAACCCTCCGGGGATAAAGGCGTGATTGTATGTATGTATTTTTATAAAATGACATGTTTTTTTTTTTTTTTATACCACTTAGGTGGCAGACAAGCACACGGCCCACCTGATGGAAAGTGGTTACCGTGGCCTATGGACGTATGCAACACCAGGGGCGTCACACTCGCGCTGCCGACCCTGAAGAAACCTTCTAATGCCCTTCTTGAAGAACCCCATATTGTAGTCGCTTGGGAAAACCATCGCGGGGAGTTCATTCCACAGCTTGAGTGTGCGAGGGATGAAGTTCCTTTCATACCGCACAGTGCGCACCGTTTCCGGTCGCAATGTGTGAGGATGAACTCCCCGCCTATGACGAGAAGTGCGATGATAGAATGTAGCTGTTGGCATCATGTCAAACAATTCATCTGAGCACAAACCATTGTATAGGCGGTAAAACACACACAGTGAAGCAAAGTCTCTCCTGAGACTGAGTGGTTCCACATCGCCTGTGAGTATGGGATTGCCGACGAGCCTCAACGCCCGTCTTTGTACTACTATTTTCTTTTGATTGATTATTTTTTCAGATCCGAGTTCTTAAACCAGTACCTAGGTGGCAGCACTATATTCTCTAAAGCTCGCCGTTCAATATCCAGCAGTTTTGACCTTCTAAAGAGGAAAGCTAGCAGAGACGATGGACTCGTGGCTCCTAGTATTAGGAAGGTAAGTGTTACCCACACCGGAAGAGGGCCAGGTCGAGAGATATGGCTCTGGGTCGGCCGGGGTGCGAGGGATATGGCTACGACAATCTCACCCGGCCCACAGACGGCGTGCGTTTTAGTCGGTTCGAGTCCGACATTACCTCCTCCACCGGCTCAGGCGAAGGAGGTATCCGTGGGGATTTTTCGCGCGAAAAAAAAAGGAAGGTAATAGGGCCATCCCAACTCTACCCGCGGGTGTAAAAGGTGCCTAAGGGATAGGGCTGTTCTCAATCCGACAGTAAACGTACAGCGTATGACTAAGTGCCTGCATGGCGGCAATAGGCTCGCCTCGTATTACGTGAGACCGAAGATCATAATTTTCTTTTTTAGAGTAGGTGCCTCCTCCCTACATACCTAATACCGCGGCTTAATAACCTCGTGTTGTGTTCCCGGCAGTGAGTAGGGTATAGTACGCGCCAGTTAGTGTGGCAATACGAGTGGAACAAAGTCTTACGAATACGAAGTAACAAGGAAGGTAAATCAAAAATATTAAGAATTAAGAATTATTACATTATCTTTTAACATTGAAACTGTCGTTTTTGCAAATTTCGTATACCTACACCACTGTATGGGGGAATGTAAATGACTCGTATTGCCACACTAACTGGCGCGTACTATAGATGGGTTTTTTTATACCACTTTGGTCGCTGGCAAGCACATGACCTACCTGATGGCAAGTGGTTATCGTAGCCTATGGACGAGTGCAACACCAGGGGAGTCACACTCGTGCTGTCGACCCTGTAAGAACAGAGAGATTCTGTGCCGTCAGCGCAGAAGACAAGCAGGACAAGTTTTTAGTCTTCCCACTGACAGCACAAAATCTCTCCAGTGAGCTTGTTGAAATGTGGGTGTTAATACACCTGTCTACTCCTTCAGCTTTCTTCTTTCTTTCTTTCTTTCTTTCTTTCTTTCTTTCTTTCTTTCTTTCTTTCTTTCTTTCTTTCTTTCCATATTTTTTCCAACAGGCGTGAATTTTTGATCCCGTTCCCGCTGCACCTATTCTCTCATCTTTAAACCTACCCTGGACATCAACGAATATTTCAAGACTAAAATTAGCCAAATCAGTTCAGCCGTTCTTGAGTTATAAACTAACAACGAAAAGTGGCATTGATTTTTATTTATATAGATGTATGTATATAATTACAGGACCACTCTCCCGTATCGAGCATAGCAGGAAATGTGGCGATGGACTCGTCATCAGAGCCCTCGAACCAGGACCTATTGTCTCCAGATGTCGTCAGGAGCAAGAGTCTATCACCTGCCGTCATGGACTCAGGTGAGATGATAACCCTCGTGGACTCGAACCGACTAAAACCGCACGCTGTCTCAGCAACACCAGCCGTCATTGACTCAGGTGAGATGATAACCCTCGTGGACTCGAACCGACTAAAACCGCACTCTGTCTCAGCAACCCTAGACAAGTGGCAATTGTTTAGGGGGGCAGGTCTTCAGATCGGGTGCAAGGTGACCCAAAATGCATTTCACTCGCACCCCGGTTGATGTAAATCCATATCTTAAGATTGTTCCCGGGAAACTTAATGACCAATATTCAGGGGATTGTTTTTTTTAATATCGTCAATTTGACTTCATCTCGCCTGATGGTAAGCAAAGTGTCGGAAAAGAGGGTCACTATTACAGATACGTACCATGTTACAATGGTGGCACTCAGCTTGACGGCCTCATCAGATGCTTTTTCACGCCCCGCTTAAAGGACCCGGGACTATAGGAGGAGGGAAACACGTGAACCGGTAAGGAATTCCAGGTCTTAATGGTGCGGCAGAAGGAGTTTGCAAAATTACAAACCCAAACAAAATTGATGGGTCCCATCTGCTAAAACTCGTTTAGATCTTTTCAGCAGCAGTCGGATTTTTGATTTTTTAACCATCACTGAAATCAAATCTTTAATTCCAGAAGTGGCCTCGTCTCCTGGCCACACCAACATGACTCCGACTCCTGAAGAAGCCGAAGAGTCGAAGGAAGGCACTCCTCCAGTCAATTCTCCTATGATGGACATGTAAGTCATACTCGGAGCCTTTTCCCAATAGGCTATTTGACTAATTTTCAAAAACCATTTCAAATGATTGCTTATTACTGTATAAACATATCACATTAATATTTCTGTAAAAAAACAATGCATTATGTTAAAAAACAATGCATTATGTTAAAAAACAATGCTAAAGTTTAAATTTTCAAAAGTGCGCGAAAAACGCTAGGATATTTAAACATGGCGATGCGAGTGAGTTGTGACGTCACTCTATTGTAGGTAAGTTGCTGTTATCATCGGCTCGCACAAAATTTGTATCCATTTCGAACTTATTCACAAAATATGTCCATAAAACTCGCGATAATCAGGGAAAAAGCAAATAATAACACCGAAACAAACAATAATAGCTCATACAACTGGAGATATTTTGGTAGCAATGACGTCACCCAGAGCTCTAACCAATCACGAGCGTTTTTGTCATAGACAATAAATGAACAAAATATAACATTTTTATATTTGAAATTCTCATAAAATACACATATTTGAGAGTAAATTGTAGTCTCGTAGGTCTTTTAACGTTATTTTCTAATAGGATGGCCACAATTTGTAGTATATTTTTAATGTTGTCAAATAGCCTATTAAGTCGGGATCGATTTTTAGTCTAGCTTCGATATTTTCCGTGAAGCGACTGCCACCTGACCTGCATAACTCATTGACGATATCGAAGTTCTGTAGTTAAACGTAGTTGAGAAATGGGTATAGCTGATGTCGTTTGACCTTTCAACTCCGGAAGAAAAGTCTAAACCAGATGTTGTTTGTTAATCAGTAGGTATACCGAACCGGACTTTCAGATGAGATTGGCCTGGACCTCGAAAATCGTGGTGATTTCCCATGACCCATTTTCCCACTACCCTGTTTCTCCGTTACCTCTTTACCCTGTCACCCCATTACCCTTATCTCATTGCCCCATTAACCTTACCCCATTATCCCATTGCCCATTGTTCCATCACCCCAATTCCCCCAACATCTTATTGCCCCTTTACCCCATTACTTTATTACCCCATTACTCCATTACTTTATTACCCCATTGCGCCATTACCCCATTACCCCATTGCCCCATTTTTTTAAAGAATGTTAGCAACCTATATTGTTATTATCCCTCTAACCCTTGCTTGTTTTAAATGTGGGTTCACGTCGGTAGTGTAATGCCCCCTATTGCCCCATTGCTTCATTACCCCACTACACTATGGAGTAATGGAGTAATGAAGCAATGGAGCAATAGGGGGCATTACCCCATTACCCCTTACCCACATTACCCCAGTCCCACTTTACCCCGTTACCCCGTTTTCTCTTTACCCCATTACCCTACTAATACATAAATATATAATTCCACAGTTTCCTAAAAGTGAGCGATTCCCGTCCGACGGCGAACGAGACCGGCACTGAAAACGACGCCACTTGGCGACAGGCCATCTACGAGAAGATAGTACAACCCACTGACGGACAAGGGGAAGGTTCGTACCTATCTATACCCGCTGATATCCAAGTGATAGGGACAATCTGTATTTTTTACATACATATACTCACACCTGAAAATTCCCGAAGAGGTAGGCAGAGGTGTATTTACACCCACATTTCGCCAACTATGATTTTTGGTCCCATGTAAACACACGACAGTAAACATACAGCCCATGACAAAGTGCCCAATAGACGGCAATAGGCTTGCCCCCTATTACGTAGGACCGAAAATTTTCCCCGCGGTGGTTTCTCAAGCGACTACAATATGGGGTTCTTCAAGAAGGGGATTAGAAGGTCTCTTCAGGGTCGCCAGCACGAGTGTGACGCCCCTGGTGTTGCATACGTCCATAGGCCACGGTAACCACTTTCCATCAGGTGGGCCGTGTGCTTGTTTACCACCTAAGTGGTATATAAAAAAAATATCATATTTGGCGAAATGTGGGTACACACCTCTGCTTACCCTTTCGGGGATTTACCTTTAACGTGCCCCCGAAGTCTATCTTAGTAAAACAAAAACTCTTTTCCACCAGGTGACTTATCAACCAACTTACTAGGCAAAGTCTCTTCCCCAAAAGAGAAACGGAGCAGAGAAGAACTACGTCAGCTATGGAAAATGGCGATAGACCAGACCATCCTGCTTGTCAGAATGGAAAAAGAGAACGCAAGACTTAAAGGTGAGTCTGTTTCTTACAGCAGACTACTGAGTCTACGGAGAGAGAGAAGTGAGTTAAGGAAGTTGTGGAAGATGGCTATAGATCAGAGTCTACTGCTGGTGAGAATGGAGAGAGAGAATCATAGGCTGAAAGGTGAGTGAATCTCTTTTTAGTGATGTATTGAGCAAGCTAGCTTGAGCTGATTGATAAAGCCAAAAGCTAAAAAAATGGATTGTAATTCTAGCTTTTTGTGATATAGATTAAAATGTGATATATTTTCCAGTCTGTATATTATACAAGATGGTAACTTTAACACTTAGTTTCCATTCTGTATAATATACAGGTATTCCATCCAGAGAGAGCCTTATCTTAATGAAAATCTGTTCAAAATTCAATCTCGATCTAATCTAACACCCGTATTCACAAACGATACTGTGAGGCCTCATAGTGTGCTCGAGCGCATAGGGCTGGTAAAATTAATTCACAAACATCACGGAGCAGTATCTAACGCAGTGCGTTCCCTCAACGAAGTATTACTTAAGTGTTATGAATGAATAAAAAGACTTGCCAAAACGAATGCACTGAGAATTTGTCGTTCTTTGCACAGTTTTGGTTCTACGCATAGCGAAGTATTGTTTGTGAATACGGGTGTAAATCTCTCAAATGTCAAAATAATCAACGATATCAATAAAATTGTATCACAAGAATACCCGTTGAGTTTCTTGCCGAAGTCTTCACAGGGCGGGGACGCGTTTCGAACTGGTACTCCATTCAATCATTTAGCCTATCGCAGTCCACCGCTGGACATAGGCCTCTCCCAATGTTGGGAGGCTTTGGCCTACTGTTTCCACGCTGGCCAGACGGGTTGGTACAGGGTTTTATTTCAAATTTTCCTTCTCTCGCAGTGATATCGTCTGCGTATGTTTCCGTCAGTCGCCTCTTACGACACCCTTCGGATGAGATGGGGTGGTGATACTTGTATTCTTTCTCTGTCACCACACGGATCATTTGCTAAACTATTATTTTGTTTTGTTTAGACGTTTTGTAATTGCCGTTTTAATGGTCTTTATAGAATAAATTATTTTTGACTTTGACCGTTTTTGTTATTTCAAGAGATTGGAGATACATCGACATTGAATTTAAAACAGATTTTTCTGAATTTGCCTTCTAATGATAATTTCTTCAATTTTGAAGAAATAAAAACTTTAAATTGATATGAAATCTACTTTTATAAAAATAACTGTTTTCATAAAGCTAGATTTAGCCCAACGGCTTAAATTGAAACCACTACGCTAGCCAGCTGTATGTCAGTGACATTGAGAGTCATATAGCTTTGTTTGAGCTTTAATATTTTGTGCTGAGTTTAAGCGATCATAAATTTTAAGCTATCATATTTATTATTTTATTATTTTAGGCCACCTTTTATTATAATACTCACCTTTATTATACTATGTAATTTTTTTACAGTTTGTCAAGCTTTGACCCATATATTTTTATATAATATGTAGATAATTATGGTTCTATGTATAATTTTGGATTTGGGTAAATCGTCACACAGCTTTTCCACTAGAAATGTGCTATGCAGCTATGATAAGTGGATGTTAAAGCTAAGCTATGAAACTATATAACCTTTTCACCAGTGCAGAAACAGACGTGAATGTATAAAAATATGATAAAGATCTTTTCATATATGGATAAAGTAAATAAATAAATATTTACTTAGTTTATTTATATTTTTAATTTATTTAATCATATATTAATATCTATATAAGCATAATGACAGTATATGAAATGCTTAAATTGAGTGAGCTTACAATATACATCTGAAATTATAAACTTCAAAACAGGCTTAATATAAGCTACCAATAAACAATATACATACATACATAATATTATGTATGTATGTAATATACAAGCTTAGTTTGAGCTTACATAATTCAAGCTTAGTTCAAGCTATACCAAGCTTCGCAAACCAAAAATTAACCTTCTTTTCTAATTCTTTTTCTTTAATTTCTAGAAAGCGAAGAATCGTCCGCTGTCCGTCGTATAAAGTTGGAGTACACTGAGCTTGGGGTCTGTGACGCTGGGGTGACTTTGATGTGGGACTCGATGCTGTCAAGAGACCCTTCGCAGCCGATGGCTAAAGTTGACAGACATATGCTGACACAGGCTGTTATGCAAGGTTAGATCATCATCATCATCATCCTCTGTCCTATTCCCGGTTGAGGCTTTTAAGAGTTTATAGTAGACCTGCTGGAGGTCTTTGGAGGAGGTAAGACACGGCGGTATTTCCGTCCCAATCGAGTAGTCCGACTGCGGAAGTACCTCGGCCCAACAGAATACCGCGGGTATAATAACCTCGTGTGGTGTTCCCGGCGGTGAGTAGGGTAGCCAGAGCTCACTGGAGAGGTCTTGTTCTGTCAGTGGGAAGCTTGTTTTGCTTCTCCGCTGATGGCACAGAATCTCTCTGTTCTTACAGGGTCGGCAGCACGAGTGTGACTCCCCTGCTGTTGCACTTGTCCATAACCACTTTCCATCAGGTGGGCCGTGGCTTGTCTGCGACTTAATTGAAAAAAAAAATAAAGTCTAAAATTTATTGTATTTTTTGTAGTAATATAATAAATGTAATACAAACGCAGGTGTGGCCCGAATGTCTTATGGTGGCGTGTGGTACTTCTTAGCAGAGCAGGCGTGCCCCCACTACCATACCCCGTACAGATCGTTACTGAGTGGGCTCACTCTATATTGATTGATTGATTGGTTGATTTATTGATTGATTGATGGATTGATTGATTGATTTATTGATTGATGGATTGATTTATTGATTGATTAATGGATTGATGGATTGATTGATTTAATGATTAATTGATTGATTGATGGATTGATTGATGGATTGATTGATTGATTGATGGATTGATTGATTGATTGATTGATTGATTGATTGATTGATTGATTGATTGATTGTAAAATGAATAAAAAAATGTAATGAACTCTTTCACATTTCGTTTTAGACTTTAACACCCGTATTCACAAACAATACTTCTCTATGCGTACTACCAAAACTGTGCAAATAACGACAAATTCTCAGTGCGTTCGTTTTGGCAAGCCTTTTTATTCATTGATAACACTTAAGTAATACTTCGTTGAGGGAACGCACTGCGTTAGATACTGCTCCGTGATGTTTGTGAATTAATTTTACCAGCCCTATGCGCTCGAGCACACTATGAGACCTCACAGTGTTGTTTGTGAATACGGGTGTAAGCCTATACTAATAAAGTCTATTTTTTGTAGTAATATAATAAATGTAATACAAATACAGGTGTCCCCCGAATGTCCCGCGGTGGCGTGTGGTACTTCTTAGCAGAGCAGGCGTGCCCCCACTACCATACCCCGTACAGATCGTTACTGAGTGGGCTCACTCTATATTGATTGATTGATTTATTGATTGATGGATGGATTGATTGATTGTTTGATTTATTTATTGATTGTTTGATTTATTGATTGATTGATTGATTGTAAAATGAATAAAAAAAATGTAATGAACTCTTTCACATTTCGTTTTGAACTTTACGCCTATACTATTTAAGGGTCACTCGGTCAAGCGTTCTGCGTTCGCGTTCAGAAAAAGACGAAAATCGTTGATTTGAACTGACCGCTTGAACGCTTGACTGCGCGACCGCTCTCTGTCTTATAGAACCCAAAGTCTAATTTTTTGTAGTAATATAATAAATGTAATACAAACACAGGTGTCCCCCGAATGTCACGCGGTGGCGTGTGGTACTTCCTAGCAGAGCAGGTGTGGCCCCACTACCATACCCCGTACAGATCGTTACTGAGTGGGCTCACTCTATATTGATTGATTAATTTATTGATTTATTGATTGATTGATGGATTGATTGTTTGATTTATTTATTGATCGTTTGATTTATTGATTGATTGATTGTAAAATGAATAAAAAAATGTAATGAACTCTTTCACATTTCGTTTTACACTTTAAGCCTATACTAATAAAGTCTATTTTTTGTAGTTATATAACAAATGTAATACAAATACAGGTGTCCCCCGAATGTCCCGCGGTGGCGTGTGGTACTTCCTAGCAGAGCAGGCGTGTCTCCGCTCCGGACCCCCGGACACGACCGCGTGCCCCCACTACCATACTCCATACAGATCGTTACTGAGTGGGCTCACGAAACATCAGCACGCTATACTGATTGATTTGGGTACGTATTTTATAATATTATCTACTACTACTAGCATTAGAAGGTTTCTTCAGGGTCGGCAGCACGAGTGTTATAATTATAAAGCTGTTTGCAACCTATTCTTAGACCTACCAGATATGCAATTTTTTTTAAGCATCGGTCAGGCCGTTTCGATGGAGTTTTATTGATTTACTGATTTACTACGCAGTTCTGCACCCCTGGAGTACATTGTCAAGTCAAGTCCTCGGGGCACATACCAATTTCGCTTCACGGCATTCTCAAACCTTATAAAAAAGTACAAGTGCCTTATTCAATACTAGCTGTTGCCCGCGACTTCGTCCGCGTTGAGTTCGGAATGTTGTTCATCCCCTATTTTATGCCCTTGGGGGTAGAATTAATCAAAATCCTCTCTTAGCGGATGCCTACGTCATAACATCTACCTGCATGCCAAATTTTAGCCCGATCCGTTCAGTGGTTTGGGCTGTGCGTTGATAGATCACTATGTCAGTCAGTCAGTCACCTTTGAGTTATATATGTTTAGATGTGAAGTTATATACCGGTCTTTGATAAAACCTAACCCACTTGTCGCCAGGCCGCACGTTCCCCAAGCACTCGTACTTCGCATCTGCCCTGGGCCCGGGACAACTGGCGCTCTACAACATACTGAAGGCGTACTCCATGCTGGACCCCGACGTGGGCTACTGCCAGGGTCTAAGTTTTGTAGCCGGAGTACTCTTACTGCACGTAAGTTACTACATAGTAGATATTAGCGGCGGCAACTCGGGCGTCGGAGGTCGCAGAATGACCTCCGTCCCCCATGAGCGCGGGCCTGGGGGTGACGGGTAGAGCCGCCTGGAGCCCTAGCAGAAGCACTAGGGACTAGATGGGGGACTCCGTGGTCCCCACACCGGAAGAGGGCCAGGTCGAGAGATATGGTCCTGGGTCGGCCGGGGTGCGACAACCTCACCTCCGGCGACTGACGGCCCACAGACGGCGTGCGTTTTAGTCGGTTCGAGTCCAACTTAACCGCCTCCCCCGGCTCCGGCTAGGGAGGTATCCGTGGGGATTTTTTGCACGATAAAAAAAAGTCCCTACATAGTATTTATCAGTGTTAATCCTATAGAAGACCGCGGCTTAATAATCTCGTGTTGTGTTTCCGACGGTGAGTAGGGTAGCCAGAGTTAACTGGAGAGGTTTTGTGCTGTCAGTGGAAAGACCAAACGCTTAAGCTCTGGTTTCCTAGGATAGCGGTGCCGTCATAGAGCGGTCGTAATACAGCGGTGAATGACGTCACTAGAACGTTATCTATGTAAACAAAACGGCGCGGTTTCCTAGAGAGCGTTAACTGACACCGTAACGTCAAAAAGCGGTGCCGCCATTTGCATGACGGCCGTCTTGTCGGTGTCAGACAGTTTCCTACTTATCTTCTGCGCTGACGGCACAGAATCTCTCTGTTCTTACAGGGTCGGCAGCTCGAGTGTGACTCCCCTGGTGTTGCACTCGCCCATAGGCCACGGTAACCTCTTACCATCAGTAGAGCCGTAATCTGCGACCTGAGTAGTATAAAAGAATCCCGATTGCATTTTGGTCCCCGGGGTCCACTTACTTTTCTCCTGGGAGGGAACTTGATCACCTCAGGCGAGACTCGAACCCGCGATCTTTCCCTGACTTCCCGAAGTTCGCCCGAGAATGATTCAATTTTTTCTATACATCGGTCTTAGGGCGACGGTGTATATGTAAGTATAGAATTATTAAAAAATAAAAAAACCCGACTGCTGTCTAAAAGATTGTAACAAGCTTGATAGCAGGCGGTACCCATTTGCCAATCATAAACCGAAAGAAATTTAATGGGTACCGCCTGCTGTCAAGCTTGTTTCAATCTTTTAGACAGCAGTCGGGTTTTTTTATTTTTTATTAATTAATTATATTTTAACCTTTTTAGTTAGGATATGACATCTATATATTTTTGTAATCTCCTTTTAATTCTCTTCATTTTGATACCCTACTCGATAAATTTGTTCAAGCTTCAAGTTGACCTCGATGGCTCAGTGGTCAGAGCTGCATTCCCCCTGTAAGGGAAAGATCGCGGGTTCGAGTCCCGCCTGAGGTGGATTCGCTTTTTTCTACGCAGACGCATAGAGCAGATACACCGTACCCATTACTTGTTAAACTCCGATACGCATAAAGGGGACCATTGAGAAGCCGCAATGAATTACGTGCATCTACTGCGTGTATCTGCTGTTCTCTTATTGCTTTAAAAAAATCTTTTTGCTACTCAGATGGAAGAAGCCGAAGCATTCGTTCTTCTTAGGCACCTGATGTTCAGAAGAGGTCTTCGGAAGCAGTACTTGCCTGACATGAGCGCTCTTCAAGTTCAGGTAAGGATTTATGTAATCGGTTATGTTATAAGTTTAGTTTCTTTATATCATTTGGGTGGTAGATAAACGCACGGCCCACCTGATGGAAAGTGGTTAGGTAGTGAGGCCGTCAAGCTGAGTAACTTGGTATGTGTCTATAATCTTCTTTTCAGAGACTTTGTTTTTAGCTTACCATCGGGCGAGGTGAAGTCAAATTAACGTGTCCTATATAAATCTAGTCTCAGGCCCCGGCTTGTGGTTAGCCGCCCGGGCCCTTTCGGCCCAGTCCGACCCTGGATAGTGGATACACAAAGATATAATACCTACATTTTTTATAAATACATACATAATATACATAGAAACACCCAGATCAATGCAAATATTCATATTCTGATTCATACACTGAGCAATGCGTTCAGAGGCAGTCTAACCTCTATAATCTGTAGCATCGAGTATACATTATTATAGAGCGCGCGTATCACTCAGGCCCTCGATTCTGCTAAAGCAAAACCACTGTCGTGCCACAGTCTCTGCAAAAATTGGCATTACATTTTAGACTTTATTTCTATAGAGTTAAAGTCCAAAATTAAATGACAATATTTTTATTACACGCTTTCGTTCACTCTACAAAAAGCCATTTAATTTTAAACTTTAACTGTATTACTGTAAAGGCTAAAATAAAATGGAATTTTCTCGCAGTCTCTGTGGTGTGACAGTGGTTGTGCTTTAGCAGAATCGACGGCCTGGTCTTTGGCGCCGAGTGTTAGCAGATACTTTGCGATGGTATAGCGCACCTATAGTGACGTTTCATGCATTACCGAAAATATTAATAGATGCACTTATTAATGAAGTTTTTTGTTCGATTTGATATGCATGGATAAAATGAAAGCCAAAATACAAAACAAATGGCGTCATTTTGCGTATTACAAAACCAAATTATTAATACAAATATACGATGTTGTATAAAATTTTGATTTAACATGTCGAATTAAATATTATTTGCGAAGTCAGGAGCCTCGGTACCGGCCTTACCATAAACTCTTAAAACAGGTCAATAATTGAACTGCTGCCTTACCATAAACCTTAAAACAGGTCAATAATTGAACTGTTGTCATTCTGCCAACTGCAAATGTCACTTTGTAATGTCATATAAATATATCAAAATATACAGGATTACAAAGTGACATTTGCAGTTGGTAGAATGACAGCAGTTCAATATTGACCTGTTTTAAGAGTTCATGGTAAGGGCCCAGGTTCGTACCCGTGATAGCAGTTCATACTTGTAAGGCGCGCTCTATAGCAATGTATACTCTAAGCCTCTAACCTTCCAATCTCGTCATCCAGCTGTACCAGCTGTCTCGCCTGCTGCGTGACCACGAGCCCGACCTTCACGCGAAGCTGGAGGCTCTGGACATCAGCCCCGCGCTGTACGCCGCGCCCTGGATGCTCACGCTCTTCACCAGTCAGTTCCCGCTGGGATTCGTCGTCAGGGTGTTTGGTAAGACATTCTCCCACTCTCATCCTCGCGTTAATTCCCAGTCGCATCCGAAGCTTTTCAGCTCGGAGTCTGGGGTCCGCTTTACCAGTCTTAACTACAGATTTGGCTAGACCTCGAAATTTTTTTCGTGAAGCGATTGCCATCTGACCTCCACAACCCAATGGTAACATACCACGGAGGTGTTTGGTAAGACATTATTATGAAGTAACTGTTATTGGACTTGTTGAAATATTAAGTTTTTTCTTTTGGGTTTGAGTCCCGCCCGAGGTCGATTTTCTTTTCTCTTTCTTAATCGAAGTTTCTTTTTGTAAAACATTTATTTTATTAAAACAGAACACATTTTTCTAACGCACGCAAAGCAAAATCACAGGCAAAAGCACATAGAAAAAGAAAAAGTTATACAAAAGAGCTACTTGTTTCACTTTCGTATATTTAAATATAAGATTATTAAATTTACCTAATTACAACAGGACCTATACTATCTTCAAAGTTAAAGCTAGTCTCAGTTGTAAGACGGTGCACCTGGTGATTGTCGGATGAAGGTCTAACGCAGGCATTTTTCTTAAAGTTGGGGAGGTCAGATGGTAGCCGTTACTTTATAAGCTAGACCAAAAGAAAGAGAATGAATAAGTGGACACCAGACTCTGCTCTGAACTTGTGTCTTTATACGGCTGTCTGACACCCAATTTTAAGAGGAAATCCTTCACCAGAACCTCATCTTCAACCAGTAGGTGTACCAATTTGCAGTTGAGCTTGGGTACATTTATTATTTACTAGATGAAAACCCGGCTCCGCTCGGGTGGAATTTGACTATACACATCTAGGTACAAAAATGTAGTTAGATATTTCTGTAGTCATCGGTTCTCAAGGAATATTAAAGGAAAGCAAGGCATAGATCCTGTAAATAAAAACTGCAAAAGTTTTTACGCATAATTTTTATTTCAAGCACTCAGTTTTTTTTGTACTTTGGCACGTAGATAATAGTATGAGAGCTGACGTCACTAACTCTGGTACCATCAGATTCCTGAAACGATGAGATCGTTTATACCCATCTGCCACTTCTAGGCTTACCACCGGTGGTCAATGGCATTAAGTGATTTTTTGGTGCTTATAAAAAAAATATCTGGTTAGAAAAAAAAAATGTTCTATTAAAGGTGCGTCTAATGTTGTGCATCTTATTCAGGAATCTGACGGTACCAGAGTTAGTGGCGTCAGCTCTCATACTACTAATTTTAATGAAAATAAATAAAATTGTTGTTCTTTCGGCTAATCAAAAATAATATTAGGAAGTATATAAATTGTAGTGTCTGTGTGTGTGTGTGTCTGTCTGTGTGTGTGTCTGTGTGTGTGTGTGTGTGTGTCTGTGTGTGTGTGTGTGTGTGTGTCTGTCTGTGTGTGTGTCTGTGTGTGTGTGTGTGTCTGTCTGTGTGTGTGTCTGTGTGTGTGTCTGTGTGTGTGTGTGTGTGTGTGTCTGTGTGTGTGTGTCTGTCTGTGTGTGTGTCTGTGTGTGTGTGTGTGTGTGTCTGTCTGTGTGTCTGTCTGTGTGTGTGTGTCTGTGTGTGTGTGTGTGTCGCCCTGAAGACGGTTGTATAAGGGAATTTGGATCGATTTCGTACGTGTCTCGGTGGCTTTGGTCAGAGCGTTCCCCCTGTAAGGGAAAGATCGCGGGTTCGAGTCCCGTCCGAGGTCGATTCTTTTTCCCTTTCTTAATCGATTTGAACAGTTAGCATTGTAAATGCTTCAAAATTTCATTCAATTTATGATAATTAACCTGTGATGTATAATAGATAATATTCCTTTAAAAGTACCTTTGAAATTCTCGGGTGAGTTCTCATTATAAAAGAAAATTAAATTAAAAATTTAAAAAACCCCCGATCCAAAAAGAACCTGTAAAAAGTAAAATACTAAGTATTGACCCTTTTGTTCTTTTTGGGTCCCCCTACACAAAATTTAAATTTTTAATTTAATTGGCTCTGAAAAATATCAAAAATTGATGACTACAATTTTTAAAATGATTTTTAATTTTTTCACCTAAAAAATGAAGTGCTTGACATTGTACACATTCATAAATCATAGAACCAACTGAATGTACTGATACTTGAATGGTGTTATTTGAAAGTGCTAAATATACATAGTTGGTCCTGGGCCTGTACCAAACCTGCTTGAATATTTACGTTTCTTCGGGGGTCTGCCTGCCATTTGGTATGTTCTCTTTCTCCTCTTCTTGTAAAGAAATATAATCACTGCTGACTGACAGCATTGATTCTTGTTTTTTCTCATTGTCCGAAGAAACACCATCTTCAGTCACCGGTGACTCTTCGATTAGCGTCAACTCTTTGTTATCGACCTTAAAGGAGAAAATATATGAGACAAAAATTCAAATAATAATAAGTAATGTGTATGTATGTAGGTATATCTGCACACCTCTATCTGGTAATAAGTATTAATTTTCATTTTATTATATTTGGTGACCTGCACAATTAACTTACCCAAAAGTCATCAAACAAATCTTGGGATTTGTCAAGTTGTATTGTAGAGGCAGCTAGTGATTTAATAGATTGAACAGGAGCAGTTTGGTTTTTTGGAAAGAGGTTTGAAAGTGCCCGAGCCTTGATTTTTCTTAACTGCCTAACTGTTTCAAGGCCACAACACTCGCAATAATTGAAATTATCTGCAAAAATTAATAATGTCTAATTGTATAATAAGAACCAGCCAAGTTCAAGTTGAACTTACACATGAAGCGACGGCACATTTGCATTTCGACCATAAAGGAGAAAATATATGAGACAAATACTGTATTCGATGACCTGCACCATGAACTTACCCGGAAGTCAATAAACAAATCTTGAGATTTGTCAGGTTGTATTGTAGAGGTTCAGGTTGTATTAAATCACGGCTGCACAGCTGGCAGCAGTGATTTAATAAATGCAACAGCTAGCAGTTTGGTTTTTTTTTAAAAGGTTTGAAAGTGCCGGAGCCTTCGTCATTCTTAACTGCCTAATTGTTTCTAGGCCACAACACTCGCAATAATTGAAATTATCTGCAAAAATATATTATACACTTAATAATAATGTCTAAATAATGAAGAGGTCCATTCCATTATCAAGAAAAACTTTTATTAGGTTCCACGTAATAGGGGGTGAGCCTATTGCTGTTTTCCGGGCACTATGGTTGACTCGAGCCATGTATAGGCTGAGTCTGGGCTGTATATATCTGTCTGATGTTAAACAGCTCTATCCCATAGGTCGCCTTGTACGACACCGCACCGATGGGATGGCCCAAATTCTACTTGCTTCTAATTGCACATGAAAAAATAGTGTCTGTTTCTGTATGTGTTCACACAGGCTATGCATGTGGTCATTTATTATTATTTGTTGGGTTATAGAGAAAAAATATTGAGCTACTTACCAAACAGTTTAGTTGTCGCATTCCACACATCGACTGCAAATATTTTGCCATTATAAAAATTGCATGTCACTGGAAGTAAATAAGTAGGTAGGTACTTATTTTATTTGAATGCAGAAAGTCTTACAATCCACACTTTAAGAAGAAAACAGAACATAATTCACTTAACACAACCTGCCTATAACCCGCGCCACGTAACTTGGACCTAAAATGTGCTCAAAATGTGCCCTATACGCGCAGTACACATTTCTTGGGTGTCTTTTGAGGATAGCACGGGATGCTACTGCGGTGGACGAACTCAAATTCACCAAGCATAGACTATTATAAAGCAATCCGCGCGCCAGACCCTCTAATGTCTTACGATTTAGGTCCAAGATACATGGTGCGGGTTATACATACCTACTAAAATACAATACAACCTCGGTATAACGATTCGGAAGGGAACAGGGTAAATACTCACCATCTTTACGAAGAGCAGCGAAGGGACTGCATCCACATTCCACAATAATAATTGTGACAACCTTTGCCAAATGTAAGTATTGCCGAACAAAAATATGAAAATATGTGGTCGATACAATATTATACGCTGTGAATAATCCCGGCCGGCGGCCATACATAATAAAAAGAATTAAAATTAATGATTGTCACTGTCAAATAATACATAGTGATAGTAGTAGTAGAGTAAAGTAATCGATATATCGATATAATTTTTATTTAAATCTTCGATTAATCGATGTATCGATATAAAATTCCAAGTATCGAATAGGTATAAAAAGTCCTGAAAGGAATGCTTCTCTACTAACATCGCGGCTCCGCCCGCGTAGAATTCTGATACCGTTAAACCCTAACTTGATACTGTAATGTAGCTTTCTAATGGCAGACGATTTTTCCATTAATAGTAGTTTCTATCCTCTTTATAAAATTAGTACAGGTATAGATGATTTCTGTTGATTAGTATTTCATGGGAGGAGATGGGGTGGCCAAAATTCTATTCGGCCGGGAACCACACGGGAATATCTTTGAATAAAAAAAAATACAGAGTTTAGTCGATGAAAATAAAGATTTAAGCTTGCATACTCTACTACATGTACTGTACTGTATGTGTAAAATATAAATATAAAATGTATATTCAGAGTGTCAATATTCTCTGGCGAATCATACCGATATATCGATATTTAAATTATAAAAATATAAATATCGATACTTTATTGCATTTCTGCATCCCTAAGACAATTTAGTTTTGTTTCATTTCACTCAATGCTGCCGGCAAGACGTTTCGTTTTAGGTTTAAGGTTTAATGAATTTATTTCTCCAAAGACTTACATGATCATAATATAATGAGAAACAATAATAATTTTACACATAACAACAATCACATGAGTCACAATAATTTCTCTGTGATGGATACTTTTTTCGATACAATATTATACGCTGTGAATAATCCCGGCCGGCGGCCATACATAATAAAAAGAATTAAAATTAATGATTGTCACTGTCAAATAATACATAGTGATAGTAGTAGTAGAGTAAAGTAATCGATATATCGATATAATTTTTATTTAAATCTTCGATTAATCGATGTATCGATATAAAATTCCAAGTATCGAATAGGTATAAAAAGTCCTGAAAGGAATGCTTCTCTACTAACATCGCGGCTCCGCCCGCGTAGAATTCTGATACCGTTAAACCCTAACTTGATACTGTAATGTAGCTTTCTAATGGCAGACGATTTTTCCATTAATAGTAGTTTCTATCCTCTTTATAAAATTAGTACAGGTATAGATGATTTCTGTTGATTAGTATTTCATGGGAGGAGATGGGGTGGCCAAAATTCTATTCGGCCGGGAACCACACGGGAATATCTTTGAATAAAAAAAAATACAGAGTTTAGTCGATGAAAATAAAGATTTAAGCTTGCATACTCTACTACATGTACTGTACTGTATGTGTAAAATATAAATATAAAATGTATATTCAGAGTGTCAATATTCTCTGGCGAATCATACCGATATATCGATATTTAAATTATAAAAATATAAATATCGATACTTTATTGCATTTCTGCATCCCTAAGACAATTTAGTTTTGTTTCATTTCACTCAATGCTGCCGGCAAGACGTTTCGTTTTAGGTTTAAGGTTTAATGAATTTATTTCTCCAAAGACTTACATGATCATAATATAATGAGAAACAATAATAATTTTACACATAACAACAATCACATGAGTCACAATAATTTCTCTGTGATGGATACTTTTTTGGCGCAACCGCGCGACGCACGCGATGTGTTGATTGGCGAGGAACGGAACGTTTAATGACTACCCAAGATGACGACTGCGATTTGTTTGTCAGTGCCATTAGAATTTAACGAAAAACTCCATAATACGAATTTTGCGGATATATGTTGTCGACTCGAAATCAATATTTTTTCATGTTTCGTAATTCATATAAGGTTTCGTTCGGGTCTACCGTAGACCTGCACGAAATTATTAATATAGATTAATAAACTCAACGGATGACCTAACTTTTAAACTCTCGCGTTCCATGATATACAATAATGTTAACGGGAATTAACGCGATCATGGTATAGGTACATACATACCTTTGATTGCCGGATTACACCGGCCGTGGTCACAGGCTGACTCAGTGAGTCAGCCTGTGACCACGGCCGGTGTAACCTGGTCGAAACGTCAGGCAAATCAAAGGTATGTATGTACCTATACCATGATCGCGTTAATTCCCGTTAACATTATTGTATATCAACGGATGACATTGATAGTAGATTCTTATACTAATTACAGAGCATGACATTCATACATGCACGTAGGGTACTTCCAGTTAGCCACACCAAGCTTCCCCACAGGTGGGGCAAAGTGGAAGTACCCTGGGTGCCTGTAAAGTTAATAGTAGATTATTATACCCAACAAGTGAAAAAAAGATGAATTCTTTTCGAGGCACTAAGTTGTATCCCGAGAGGAGCGAAAGGTTTCTGGGGTAGAATCCCGAGCGTAGCGAGGGATTCTAGAAAGAAACCTGAGCAGATCGAGGGATACAAGAGCCGACATGAATTCTTTTTTCACGTGTTAGGTACGCTACTTTTCATCATTGACTACGAGAAAACAATAACTCTGTGATCATGAATTAAAATTTGTTATGGATAGTACATAAAAGAAGCAGCAAATCATCAGTAATCGCTTTAGCGCGAAAAGACTCCGGAGTCTTTTCGCGTTCGAGAATTTCATTTTCATCACTGGATGAAGTCATTTTAAGATTAAGAAACGAACAGAAACTTTTACAAGAAAAATTGCACAGAAAAATGGCGCCTTTTTTTTTCTTAATTTAAACTGAGCCACACATTCCATCCAGCCAGTGATTACATTTAGGTGGCTTTTAGTACGTTTCTTGAAAGTGTGCAACCTCTTTGCATGTTTTACTACAATCCATACATTCGCCCATGTTCCAAATTCAATTTTTTTTATTCACTCAGTGAAATAAAGAGCGTTTTATTCACTGTTTTTGATGAATCACGGGCCCTTTTTCGAGTGTCAATGGTGAAAACTAATTTAAACGGGTATAATTTTCCCTACCAGAATGAATTTAGTGGGGCAAAGCGGATATACACTTTGCCCCACCAGAGTGTGGGGACACTTGGTGGGGCAAACTGGAAGTATCTATCTAGCACGCAGCTAAACTATTAAAACTAACGTCTAAAACTACATAAAATGATATGAAAACTCAATTACCTAATTAGGTTATTAATTACTAATGAGTAACTTTAAGACTTACCTTAGGCCCTCCATATCTTTGTCTCCCAAAAGCACTAAAGTTGATCACAATCTCGTTCTTAGTCTAAATCTTCTTAATTAATCACTTCTTTCAGATCTAATCTTCTTGGAGTCGTTAGACATCGTGTTCTCCGTCTCTCTCGCTCTCCTGTCGGCGCACAAGGACGGTCTCATGCTGTGCGAGAGTTGTGAGGAAGCTGCCGAATACCTGAAACACAAGCTCCCAGACTTGGATAGAGGGCTTTATGAGAAGGTTATGAAGAAGGTAAGAAACTCATCATCATCATTAATCATTGATTGTTGATGCTTACAACTCAAAAATAAATTCGGCCAAGTGCGAGTCGGACTCGCCCATGAAGGGTTCCGTAGTAGCAAAAGCGAAAATTGCGGTTTATGACGTATTAAAAAAAACTACTGACTGGATTTCGTTCGAACCAATTTTTAGTGGAAGTTTGCATGACAATTTACATCATATATTTTTTTTAGATTTATCATTCTCTTATTTTAGAAGTTAGAGGGGGGGGGGACTCACATTTTTCCACTTTGGAAGTGTCTCTCGCGCAAACTATTCAGTTTAGAAAAAAATTGTGTAAGAAACCTCAATAGCATTTTTAAAGACCTATCTATAGATACCCCACACGTATGGGTTTGATGAAAAAAAAATTTTTGAGTTTCAGTTCTAAGTATGGGGACCCCCAAAATTTAATGCTTTTTTTTATTTTTGTGTGAAATTCTTAATGCGGTTCACAGAATACATCTTCTTACCAAGTTTCAATAGCATAGGCCTTATAGTTTCGGAGAAAAGTGGCTGTGACATACGGACGTACAGACAGACTGACGGACGGACAGACATGACGAATCTATAAGGGTTCCGTTTTTTGCCATTTGGCTACGGAACCCTAAAAATTGGCTCAGCTTCGGTCAAAACTCGGTGGCTTAGTGATCAGAGCATTCCCCCTGTAAGGGAAAGATCGTGGGTTCGAGTCCCGTCTGACCTGTATTCGCTTTTTTCTATTTTTTTATCGATTTGATTAGTTCAGCATACTAAATGCTTCGTTGTTCCAGGTTACCATGCTGGACATATCCCGGCAACTCTGCGACTATGCGGTTGAGTACGCAGTCCTGAGGGAGGAGATGCCTAGGCTCGCCGCCCTCACAGAGGACAACAGGCTTCTGGTGGAGGACAAGAGTAGGATGACAGAGGAACTTGACGTGAGTAGATTTTTACTGGGAGTTGTTGTTGCATTACAAAGGACATAAAACCGAGGGAAGTGGTCCCTCAACTTTGACGCCGTAATAAAAAATGCTAGAAAGAACAAGCTCTAACGAAATATCTTATTTTTTTTCTTTGGCCGGCACTTACAATTTTGATGTCCTTTTATTGAAAGAAAACTGTGTTAAAAGGATTTTGTAGCCATTTATGTGGTTGGAATGTACTACCAACTTGCAATCACTACAACAAGGAAAAACAAAATACAGCTATATTTTACAATAAGTCGACAAGAAAACTGGATAGCCAAAATTCCGTTGAAAAATGTTTTAATGTTTTAATGCGAAGGATTCTAAAATTGAATCACGAGCGACGTGATTCAATTTTAGAATCCTTCGCTTTCTCGGTCATCAATTGAGCACGCGGTTATAAAGCAACTTTGCATTTGTATAACAAATAACTATTATTTGTGCAATAAAACAAATTCCTTTTATAGCGTTTACTAACTTTTTCTCCATCCAAGCTGTAGTTGTAGTGAAGTATTAAAAATGAAAGCCACCATTATACTATGTAAATGCCAACAATGGCTGAAACTGTTGTCATTTGTAACAAGGACTATGTCCACCAGACTATAAGGTTATATGAAATACATTTCATTCTTAGTAGGTACTAATGTTACTTCACTCCCTTTTACAGTCAGCCATGGACGCCATAACGAACTACCAAAAGAATCAAACCCGTCTCGAAACGAGCAACAAATCGCTTGAACAACAACTGAACCTACTCAGTCGATACATATCCGCGCATCACAAGCAAGACATGCCAATAGAAATAAAGAAAATCGTCCAAAACCATTCCAAAAAACTCTCCTTCAATATATTCTCCACGAAATTCTCCTCAAACGAAGAAGTCGAAGAAAAACCAGATCCGAGAAGAAACTTCAAAACGGGTCTCAGTTCTCCGAATTTATTCTCGAAAATCACAAGAGAGGAATCTCCAAAAGATATAGAAAATGAAAGAAGACAATTTATGATGAAGAAATCTCAATCGGTACATTCAGGTTTAATTGCGAATATGAAGAATAACCAATTAAAAGTTCTAGAAGAGAAAAAAGAAGGACATAGAATTGAGAATATAACAGATTCTTTGAACGACTTAGGGAAGAAAAGCACAGGATTCTTTGCAAGCACTCACGAACAAATTCGCCAAGAGAGATTGCTTGAACATCAATTAAAGAACCATTTTGATGAAAACCTAAAAAAATTAGACGAAAAACTCAACGAGAAGTTAACCCCAAAATCATATATCGACGATATAAGCATGTTTCAATGCAGAAAAAGCATGTCTCTAAACCTAAAACCCACTGGCAGAGATGTTAAAATCCATGACAGCGGTTTTGTCACCCCTTTGAGTCCCGAAAACGACAAAAAAGATGATTCTGTTTCAGTAATATCTCATCCGTTGAGCGATTGCGACGTTGATATCAAATTTGACGGTACTTCGACAAAATTAAAACAAATAAGGCCTATTATTAAAGCTGTTGATAAGATGTAGTATATGTGATAAATTCTGATAAATCTTTTAATTGCGTAAATTAAAGAAAACCCCTTTTAAATTGGGACCTCTGATTGTGCTCATTTTCAACCACTGACACCGCAAAAAATGCCGTTTAATTTTCGACTTTATTGTTATAGCGTTAGTCTAAAATTAAATGGCATCTTGTAGAGGGAAATTTTAAAGGATTTAGTATGCTAAGTATTAAAATTGTTTATGATAGGAAAAAGCCAAGACGGATGTATAGGAAAATTTGGATAGCTTCAGGCGTGGCCCGGTGGCTCAGTGGTCAGAACATTCCCCTGTAAGGGAAAGATCGCGGGTTCGAGTGCTGCCTGAGCTAATTTGCTTTTTCTTATCTTAATAGATCTTATAGAGTGAATGAAAACATGTAATGAACGCTTTTTCATTTGATTTTAGACTTTAAGTCTATAGCTATAAAGTTTAAAATTGGATGGCATTTTTTGCAATATCAATGATACAACAGTAGTTGAAAATTAATAGAATCGGGGTCCAGATCCCGTACTATGAACTCTTAAAACAGGTCAATAATTTGAACGGCTGTCATACTACCAACTGCAAATGTAACTTTGTAATCCTATATGTTTATATTTGATTACAAAGTTATTTATGCAGTTGGTATTATGACAGCCGTTCAAATATTGACCTGTTTTAAGAGTTCATAGTAGATCTGCAGGTATAGGCTAGCAGTTGATATAGGGCCCTAGGTCTAATTGAGGCCCAATATACAGAAATATTACTTTTAACACACCATTATGAGTATTAGTCCATTGAAAATGTATGAATATCATAGTGTTCATTTTTAATTAAGGTTAGCTATCATTATGTGTGTAATAAGAATCATAGTATGTTATAAGAAATGTATTAAAATAAAATATGTGCAATTTAAATATTCAAACAGCCGCTGCTCTTTGAGATTGACCTATAAAGGTAAAGTTTTACTGCCGATCAATACTCGGAAAAATAAGTGGTGATCCACCCTTTGGCGAGTTAAGAAAACTATACAAAAATGTGTATGAAATTATGATTTGGAAAATAATAGAAAGTTGATCAATATTGATCTACCGTACCTTACTCAGTACTATGGAGCAACGGACTAAAGTACGCCATATTATAATAGTGTGTATTTAGATTGTTTATACAATACCTTCTGTCCGTAAATGTTTAAAACAATAGTGTCACCTTGTCACTGCTTCCTATAAACCACTAGTATATAAGTTATATAAATGTAAAAGAATATATTTTATTTATTGCACAATATTGTAGCAGCCGACTGTTGATCAACTAATTTAGCAACTCACAATAAAGCTTAGAAATTAAATGAAATATTCGTAGTGTAATCTAGACTCAAACTATACATATATAATATAGGTTGTAATATATATCTGACACAGTTATTAACATTGATGGCTAGATATAAATTATATTTATTTTAATATTTGATCAAATTGACATTGCACACTGATTCTGTGTTGATCAACACGTACTTTTGTAGTATTCTGTTGATCAATAGTAGATCAACATTTTTGTTGATCGCTAATAGTAGGTAATTATGAATTTTAACGTCATCCAGTACCGAGAGTATTAGAATACTTAACTAAAAATATTTTGAACAATATTCAATACACTGAAGGTGCTAACAAACTAATATACCTAATTATTTTTAGTAATTTTATTTCTATAATCAATAGATTTAGACTAAATAAGAATCTGATAGGTACCTACGGTCCCCATTCTTTCACACAGTCCATCCATCTCCTCTTAAGTCTTTCTCTCTCCTTGTAGCTATCCACTGCCATAGTTAATGCCTTCCTTACGACATTACTTTCATCCCTACGCATTATTTGTCCGAACCAGGATCAACTATTCCATCGTAGCTTTTCCGGTAATACATTCAAACTTCCTCTAATGTAAATATTTCTAATCTTATCCATTCTTGTCACACCACACACACAACACATCTCAACATTCGCATGCGGAATACTGCGGGTATAATAGCCTCGTGTTGAGTTTCCAGCTGTGACTAGGGTAGCCAGAGCTCACTGGAGAGGTTTTTTTGATGTCAGTGAAAAGACCAAAGGCTTGTCCTGCTTGTCTTTTGCGCTGACGGCACAGAAACTCACTGAACTTACAGGATCGGCAGCACGAGTGTGACTCCCCTGGTGTTCACTCGTCCATAAGCCACGGTAACCACTTTCCATCAGGTGGGCTGTGTGCTTGTCTGCGACCTATAATAGTTAATTGACAGATCAATTGTAGGTATAAATATTTTTACAATCTTCAAAGATGCTCTGCCAATTTTATTAAGCTATCCAAAACCGACTTAGTTGAAATTACCTTAGTAAAATTAGTTCGAAGTTAAGAGTTGATATTCTCGATCAACAGTCGTAAGAGTTGATATTCTAGATCAACAGTCGGAATTTTTTTTTCATAGTAGAAAATATATTTGCTCAAAAATGTTTTATTTTTGAAACACTATTTAGGTAAGGAAATAAAAATTGTCGTTCGGCTTAATTATAGAGGAATATTGTGATCTAATAGGTATACTTATAATTATATAAATAAATGAATAATTGTTATAATGATGTTTTATTATTTGCAAAGCAAAAAGAGAACGCCTCAGAAAATTCGCCTCAATCAAAAACCAAGCTAAGTTAAAGTGTTTAGAACGAATTAACTCTAATAAAGTTTATACGACCTCTGTGGCAAAGCAGTTTGATTCCCGCTTAATGCAAAAAAAAATATACTTGAATATTATGTATGTTATTATTCCTACGCTTTAAACATACGGATCCATACATTTTTTTTTTGACGACCAGGGTTTAGTGGTAATGGAGCGCTGGACTCCAATTCTACTAATTGTCATCCACTGACACTGCAATAAATGCCATTCCAGAGTTTATCAGTAAAGCCTGAAACTTTAAAATAAAATTAATTCTCTCTACAAGATGCCATTGAATTTTAAACTATAACAGTACAAGAGTAAACTCCAAAATTAAATGACATATAAGCAAGAACAACAGGCTCGTAGAAACTGTCCAAACGGTGGGCTCTAAGCACTTCAGACCCCGCCGTTCAAATAGACCTCAGAAACTCTCCGATCACACCCAAAAACTCATGGCTAAACGACGCTCACTTCGACTGCAGTCTTCCGATGATGCAGAGTCATATAGGCAGCTCAACAGACAGATTTCCAAATCTCTGCGACACGACATACGTCTCTTTAATACTGAACATATTAAAGAGACAATCGAGCGGAACAAAGGCTCCAAAGTGTTCGCAAGAAATCTGTCTGTTGGGCAAAGCCAGTTGACTAAGCTGAAGAGAGAAGATGGCAGTATAGCGTCGACCAAGGCTGAGGTTTTGGAGGAGATCGAAAGGTTCTATGGACAGCTATACGCTTCGGTCGCTAATCCTGCTGGCAACATGGCGACCGACCCAAGAGCCAAGTTGACCCGACACTTCACCGAGGATATCCCAGACATCAGCCTGTACGAGATTAGAATGGCCCTGAATCAGCTTAAGAACAACAAAGCGCCGGGTGACGACGGAATCACTTCAGAGCTTCTGAAAGCGGGTGGAACACCGGTACTTAAAGTCCTTCAGAGGCTTTTTAACACCGTCGTCCTCGAGGGCATAACGCCAGAAGCGTGGAACAGAGGCGTGGTGGTGCTGTTCTTTAAGAAAGGTGACAATACCTTACTGAAGAATTACAGACCCATCTCGCTTCTGAGCCATGTTTACAAGCTGTTTTCAAGGGTCATTACGAACCGTCTCGAGCGCAGGCTTGATGACTTCCAGCCTTCCGAACAAGCCGGTTTCCGAAGAGGCTACAGTACCATAGACCACATCCATACGCTGCGGCAAGTTATACAGAAGACCGAAGAGTATAATTTGCCACTTTGCTTAGCGTTTGTGGACTATGAGAAAGCCTTTGATTCGGTCGAGACATGGGCTGTGCTTGAGTCTCTCCAGCGGTGCCGTATTGACTATCGGTACATCGAAGTGTTGAAGTGTTTGTATAATAACGCCACCATGTCGGTTCGAGTACAGGAACAGAGTTCGAGGGCGATCCCTTTGAAAAGAGGCGTAAGACAGGGAGACGTGATATCTCCGAAACTGTTTACGGCCACTTTGGAGAATGCCTTCAAGCTCCTGGAATGGAAAGGATTCGGCATTAATATTAATGGCGAATACATCACTCACCTCCGGTTTGCCGACGATATTGTAGTCATGGCAG
Organism: Eilema depressum; assembly: GCA_914767945.1. Lineage (NCBI taxonomy): Eukaryota > Metazoa > Arthropoda > Insecta > Lepidoptera > Erebidae > Eilema > Eilema depressum. The sequence goes on along the minus strand of OU612041.1, from coordinate 6,042,137 downwards.
AATCGATGGAAGATCTCAACACGATGCTCGAAGGCCTCAACCGAGTTTCTCAACAGGTGGGTCTTAAAATGAACATGGACAAGACAAAGGTGATGTGTAATGCCCATGTTGTACCTACCCCAATATCTGTTGAGAGCTCGGTTCTTGAAGTTGTTGACTCGTACGTCTACCTAGGACAAGTAGTCCAGTTAGGTAGGTCCAACTTCAAGAAAGAGGTCAATCGCCGAATCCAACTCGGCTGGGCAGCGTTCGGAAAATTGCGCAATGTCTTCTCGTCCGACATACCTCAGTGTCTCAAGTCGAAGGTTTTCGACAAGTGTGTGTTACCAGTGATGACTTATGGCACTGAAACGTGGTCCCTCACTATGGGCCTTATGAGTAAGCTCAAAGTAGCCCAACGAGCTATGGAGAGGGCTATGCTCGGAGTCTCTCTGCGAGATCGAATCAGAAACGAGGAGATCCGTAGAAGAACCAAGGTTACCGACATAGCCCAGAGGATTAGCAAGTTGAAATGGCAGTGGGCAGGGCACATAGCACGGAGGACTGATGACCGATGGGGTCGAAAAGTCCTCGAGTGGAGGCCACGTATCGGCAAGCGCAGCGTAGGACATCCACCCACAAGGTGGACAGACGACCTCATTAAGGCCGCGGGAACGCGCTGGATGCGAGCCGCTTCCAACCGGTCCTATTGGAGATCTATAGGGGAGGCCTATGTCCAGCAGTGGACTTCCTATGGCTGAAATGATGATGATGATAAGCAAGGATGGCAAGCTTGCATTTTGAAGTCCAGGATACGCTCTCCTACTCCTTACGATTGCTTTAAACATACAAGCCGTTGGTCACGGTTAATAAACCCGAGGTCAGACTGATAAAGCGAACCCCAGACTCCGATGTGAAAACTTCGGATGCGACTGGGATTTAAGGTCCAACCCCACCAAACGGACGGCAGCGACGTGCGGCGGCATGACGCACGTCAAGCTGCCATGCGTGACTTGGTAATATAAACTTTAAATGCTGTGATATAAGATTTATTTTGTTTAAAGATTGTAAAATCCGTTTCGATGCCGTCCGTTTGGTGGGGTTGGACCTTAACGCTACGATTAAGAGGATATGTGTGTGTAAACCCTCCTTAAATGAATGTATGCCTCATTAATCTATTGTTAGAATACGTATAATAAGACCAGTAACAGTTACAGGAGGCCGCCACTTTCCTTTCAATAATGTCAAATCGTTGCTCATTAAAACAGTGTGCATATGATAGTGACAACCGTAGTTCCTGTTTTCACCATTTCACGGTATCGTTGGCTTCATTATATCACCAGATTATGTCAATTGTCATAATAAATCGAAATGTCAACATTTCTGTGTAACATTTAAATTCTTATTATGTAACAAAATTCTAAATTAAAATAGTGAACATGAAAAAAATAGTAAAAATCTAAATTTTTGTAGAAAATAATGACGTTATAAAGATGCAATTATGTGGTCAGGAAATTTAAAGTTCAATCCGTTTCAATAGACGATAGAGTAAATAGTAAAGTGAGTAGGTAATTGATTCACTGTTTTTAGATAATAGAGACTCACTAAGATCTTAGGGCTCAAGTCAGCTTCACCTGCTAAGAATGAGGCGCGTTTCCTCCGCCGTTGCGCCCCCGTGCTTTCCTCAAAGGGACCTAAAAATAGTCTACTGTGCAGGGTCCAAGACATGTGTTTTCAGTTATACCTAACTCACTTAGCGACGATTCGCTAACGTGGCCATTGGCTACTCCCCACCTAGTTTCTGGATACTCTGGCCGCCTGGCGAACTCGCCAGAGGTTGCCACAAAATGTACACGTGTAAACTGCACCTCGCTCACTCAGTCGCCAGTCAGCCACCATATGTCTACGACATAGATATCAAAGAAGTATAGACTGGGCTCATGGAAGACGGTACGGTGGTCGTTAGGCGGCCTCCGCTGTGTCGCGCGCCTTTCACGGGCTCAGCGTGCTTAGATCCCATCCTTTAACCGAAGCTTATACGTTCCAGGTTACAGTTAAAAAATGGCGGCACCAACCATAAAATCGATGTTAAAAGTGCCAGCGAGTATCAGAGTACAGTTAGACGCGCACCAACAATGGCTGCAGATACTCGACCTAGCTCAGAAGACTGTGGAAGACGAGGCTGAAATCCAGGTGGATATTGGCACATGTTACTAAAATATACTCACTATAAAATCTCTATAAGTAGCAGGTCCGGCCTCACATGGAGTACTTCTGTCACCTTCTTGCCGGGGTACTAGATTACCAGCTTGACCTCTTCGACTCGGTGCAAAGGCGGGTGCTGAGGATCGTCGACAATCCCACACTCACTGGCGGTGTGGAACCACTCAGCCTCAGGAGAGACTTTGCACCGCTGTGCGTGTTTTGCAAGCATGTTTCCTCTCAGATGTATACCATACCATTGTAGTTACTACCATAAAAGCTGCCTAAAACTGTATCAAGAATTCCGTAGAAGTTCACCTTGATTTCGCGTGGTGTTGTAAGGTGCAAAATATATCAAGAACTTCGTCCTAAGTTCTGAACACTATATTTATTCCTTCTTCAATTATTCATCATCTTCTTGTTCTTATGTATGTGTGTATTAGCATTTACCCTATCGCAGTCCACTGCTGGACATGGTTGTCTCCCAATATGCGCCATTTCTCTCGATTCTCCGCCTTCCGCATCTAGTCTGTCCGAGCCACCTTTTTCAAGTTTTCCACCTGGCTAGGGGGCCCCCCCCTTACCTTCTCGCGGTCTCCACTTTGCTCCAACGGCTATCTTTCGATGGATTGTGGCCAGCCCACTGCGGCTTCACTTTCTTCTTCTTCCACCAGCAAATAAGTGCAGCCGGGGCCCATCTCCAAGGACGAGCGCTGCCCCCTCAAGTGCTAGGACGCTACTACGCCCGGTACTGCGACCTGATCAACCGAATGTACGATGCTTACCTGAACAGCATTCACCTGCAGCGGTCGCCGTACATTTTGGAGATCATCACTGTTTTTATGAAGAGGCTAGTACACCTTATACTTACAATTAAGTGGTAGATAACACAGATGGAAAGTGGCTACCGTGGCCTATGGACGTGTGTAACACCAGGAGCGTCATACTCGTGCTGTCGACCCTGAATCACAAAAGATTCAAAGGATGTGCCGTTAGATACCTACCCTCCCTCCCCCTTCCAGAGCCTCATCCGTTAATCAACAGGTGTACAGACTTTTAAGAAAGAATGAGTTAGGCTGCGAAAATGATATCATCTTCACTGAACTCCGTAGTTCCCAGGATATTATATCTTGACCCCAATTTGCAAGATGCCCTGTCGCGCGCGGATTAGTTTGATATAGTCTATGATTGGTGGATTTGAGCTCCTCTGCAGCCGTTGCACCCCGTGCTATCCCTCAAAAGACATCCAAAAAGGGTACCTACTGCGGATATAGAGTTCAAGTTGTGACGTGACTGGAAACACATAAGCAGACGCATTTTCTCGGTTCTTGGAGAATTTTCCCAGGATCATAACATCAGATCCGGACATCTTGATTATGGGACCAGTCTGAAAGGATCCTCTATCCAACAAAAAAAGAAAAAGATATACGCCGTTTACTATACCTACCTGCCTTTTATTTTTTTATTTTTTTTTTTAACGTGCGAAAAATCCCCACGGATACCTCCCCCGGTTCCGGCGGGGTTATGTCGGACTCGAACCGACTAAAACGCACGCCGTCTGTGGGCCGTCGGTTGCCGGAGGTGAGGTTGTCGTAGCCATATCCCTCGCACCCCGGCCGACCCAGGGCCAATTCTCTCGATCTGGCCCTCATCCGGTGTGGGGACCACGGAGTCCCCAACTCGTCCCCAGGTATGGGGAGGCACGCAATGCGCGCCGCCGCCGCGGCCTGCTTCTGCTAGGGTGACAGGCGGCTCCACCCGTCACCTCCAGGCCCGCGCTCATGGGGGACGGAGGTCATTCTGCGACCTCCGACGCCCGAGTTACCGCCGCTCGTTGCGGGCCGCGCGGTTAGCGATTCTCCTGCGCTCCTCGTGGGCCGTAAGGGACTATACCTACCTGCCCACTGGCTGCTACAGGTATGAGTTTGGGTATGGATAACCTCTCCTAGGAGTTATAATGATCCTTGTCACCCCAGGTTATACGAGCTGCGAAACGAACTGGTACATGTGATGGTGAATGACTATATCTATGTGGACGCAGCATTGGAACAGTTGAAGATGACTCCATTTGATATACAGGTACTTCGAAACAAATAACGAACTGACCCTAATTTCTGAGACTTAACAACGGACAAAATAAGTCGTAGGTAATGTGCATAATACATACATGCATACATACAATATAATCACGCCTTTATCCCCGGAGGGTTAGGTAGAGCCCAGAGGTGAACTAACACCCACATTCCATCAATCACCGCCGGGCCCACGTATTAGGAGGTGAGCCCACTGGCACATTCCGGGCACTGTTGTTGACTCGAGTCATGTATCCGAGGCGGAGTCTGGGCTGTATAATATCTGTCTGATCTTAACACCCGTATTCACGAACAATACTTCACTATGCGTACTACCAAAACTGTGCAAAGAACGACAAATTCTCAGTGCGTTCGTTTCGGCAAGCCTTTTTATTCATTGATAACACTTAAGTAATACTTCGTTGAGGGAACGCACTGCGTTAGATACTGCTCCGTGATGTTTGTGAATTAATTTTACCAGCCCTATGCGCTCGAGCACACTATGAGACCGCACAGTATTGTTTGTGAATACGGGGTCCCTTAGTCACCTTGTACGACACCACACGTGGAGAGATGAGGTGGCCCAAATTCTACTACACAGGGAACTTCGCGATGTGAATATAAAGATCATATCGCCACCAATAATAGTATGTTCTTGCAGATAGTACTTCCATACCATTACCCTTTGGAGTCCCGTTCTGAAGATAGTGAGAAGCTTCTGCAAATGATGTGGACAGCAGCTATAAAGAGAAAGAAACGGAAAGATGTAAGAAGTAACTTTTTTTTTCATCAAACACATACGTGTGGGGTATCTATAGATAGGTCTTTAAAAATGCTATTGAGGTTTCTAATATTTTTTTTTCTAAACTGAATAGTTTGCGCGAGAGACGCTACCAAAGTGGATAAATGTGTGTGTGTCCCCCCCCCCCCCCCTCTAACTTCTAAAATAAGAGAATGATAAATCTAAAAAAAATATATGATGTAAATTGCCATGCAAACTACCACTAAAAATTGGTTCGAACGAGATCCAGTCAGTAGTTTTTTTTTTAATACGTCATAAACCGCAATTTTCGCATTTGCGGCTACGGAACCCTTCATGTGCGAGTCCGACTCGTACTTGGCCGATTTTATTTAGACTAAACATACGAACAAAATAACAAACATTGTTATTAAGTAGCAGCTATGCCCCACGGTTTCGCTCGCTGCCTTCAGCTTATCATTATGCGAGGTGAAGTTATATTGACGTGTCCTATATAAAAAAAACCTTCCCCAAGAACTGGGCTAAATATTTAAATTTGCACATTATAGTATCAGTGATTAACTCTTTCAAAAAATCAAACAGACATACTCTTCAACTTTGTTTTAGTAACTACCTTCAGATAGATGTATTATTGTAATAGGTACTTGGACCCCAGAAACCTCTAGAACTTTCTGAAGCTATAGAACCCTCAGAACCAGAGCAGCAGCTATCTAGAAACTTAACACAAAAGAGTGACCAGTCTCTGGATCAAGTTCAAATGCCTGAAGAAGATGCAGAGACAGAAATACTACGAGTATGTATAGTATCAGGCTTTTGATTCGGCACTTCGGGCAAAAGAGTGAGAGGCTAAGATCGGCTTGCTTCAGTTTTGTGTCTTAGAGTATACATTGCTATAGAGCGCGCCTTACAAGTAAGAACTGCTATCACAGGTATGTACAGTACCGAGGCTCCTGGCTCAACCTCAATCAGTAGCAAAACAACACCCATCAAAATGACTTCGCAAATAATAACTATTTAATTCGATATGTTAAATCAAAATTTTATACAACATCGTATATTTGTAGTATTAATGACGTAAAAATACCATAAAGTGACGCGATTTTTTCGCCATCAAATCGTACAAAAAACTTCATTACAATAAACTATATTAATGAGTGCATCTATTGATACTTTCGGTAATGCATGAAACGTCACTATAGGTGCGCTATACCATCGCAAAGTATCTGCTAACACTCGGCGCCAAAGACCTGAGTGATAGGCGCGCTCTATATTTATAATGTATACTCTAAGGTTTTGTGTAGTGTTCTCTCTGTCACACATCTTAGTGACAGTTTGATATCTAATAGAGGAGTATTTTTTTTGTTTTAAATAAATCTAGACCTATTGTTCCCGGTGAAGTAGAATAAGGCCACCCTTAGAGTATACATTATGTATAGAGCGCGGCTATCACTCAGGTCTTTGGCGCCGAGTGTTAGCAGATACTTAGCGATTAGCGATGGTATAGCGCACCTATATTGACGTCACATGCATTACCGAATATATCAATAGATTCACTTATTAATGTAGTTTGTTGTTATGAAGTTTATTGTTCGAATTGATATACATGGATAAAATTAAAGCCAAAATACAAAAAAATGGCGTCATTTCGCGTTATTTTTGCGTCGTTATTACTACAAATATACGATGTTGTATAAAATTTTGATCTAACAATCGAATTAAATATTATTTGCGAAGTCATTTTGACGGGTATTGTTTTGCTACTGATTGAGGTTGAGCCAGGAGCCTCGGTGCTGTTCATACCCGTGATAGCAGTTCATACTTGTAAGGCGCGCTCTATAGCAATGTATACTATAAGAGGGCCACCCCATCTCTTCCCGTGTGGGTGTCGAAGAAGGTGATTATTGCAGCTGTCAAGCGGGCACTTTGTCATGGGCTGTATGTTTACTGTCGGATGGAGAACAGCCCTATCCCTTAGTCGCCTTCTACGACACCCACAGGAAGAGATGGGATGGTCCTATTCTACTCAACCGGGAATCAACACTGCGACTCCAATTCCAAAATATGAATTGCCTCGGCGTATGATGGAATAGAATGCCAAATGTATAATATGATAAAAGCCTTCCGCCCGCGTGCATCTCTGTTAACGCGACCTTTGCTCATATATCTTCGGTTCTACTCAACCGATTGGGATCAAACAAACGTAAAATTTTAAGTCTGAGTAAGCCCTTTCTAACAAAAAAAACCGCATCAAAATCCGTCCAGTAGTTTTTGCGTCCATCGCGAACAATCAGACAAACAGACAGGAAATTAAAAAAAAATATTTTCGTGTTCAGTATCGTTGATATAACATAACCCAAGTATTTTTTTTAAATATCTCCAATGTACAGACACGACCACTTTACAATTATATAAATAGTATAGACAGATGATCCAGGTGGACTGTAGACTGTAGACATAATAATATAATTATAATAATTATAGTATGAAAGGAGAATACGATGCCGAAGCAAGCCGATTTTAACCGAAATTCCACTCTTTTAGCTGATGAAGTGCCAAAACTAATTTTCCATTAGAATGAGGGAATCAATTTGAAGAACTACATATATATCTAATAATGAATTTATTTTCAGTGCCTAGCGTACACTCGGTAATTAATGAAGAAAAAGTTCACGCTACCCTGATACAAAGGCATGAGAGATACAGGTAGGCATGCTCTCCTGCTAATAACTAACAAATTAATAAAAATAAAAAATAAAATAAAAAATAAATGGTTTTCCCAAGCGACTACAATATGGGGTTCTTCAAGAAGGGCATTAGAAGGTTTCTTCAGGGTCGGCAGCGCGAGTGTGACGCCCCTGGTGTTGCATACGTCCATAAGCCACGGTGACCACTTCCTATCAGGTGGGCCGTGTGCTTTTTTGCCACCTAAATGGTATAAAACATAATCATTAAGTAATGTGGCAGTTTGTGAAGATTGTATGTTTATTATTCAATCACGCTCTAACAGGTGTACGGATCTGCCTGAAATTTAGCATAGGGATAGAATACAGTCTAGAATAACACATCAGGTTTGGCCGCAGCTAAAAGTTTGGGTTGGGAAAGGGGCAAGGGGTCAGGTGCGGCAATTCCTTCAAAAAATGTCTTTTTAGAAGATTTTCTCATTTGATGTGCACAATTTGTGACCCATCGGACAACGCCTGTAACACATAGGCTACAATACATTTTTGTCCCAGGAATAATTCTAATAGATTACAGGAACGGGACAGCCTCCGTGGCGTAGCGGTAGTGAACGCGGCCGCTACGCAGGAGGCGCGGGTTCGATCCCCGCTCAGTGCAAATATTTGTGTGCATTAAATATGGGTATTTGCATTGGTCTGGTCGTGCCTTGGAGAGCACGTTAAGCCGTCGGTCCCGGTTGCCATAAGAACATCTATGGCAGTCGTTACGGGTAGTTGGTGCCCTAAAAAGTCCAAAAACAACGGTCTAGCTGCAAAGCTTCGATATCGCCTAATGTTAACATTGGGTCGTGGAGGTCAGATAGCAATCGCTTCACGGAAAATATCGAGGTCTAGCCAAATCTGTAGCTATGACTGGTAAAAGTGGACCCCAGACTCCGAGCTGAAAGCTTCGGATGCGACTGGGAATAACTCTAGGAGGAAGAAGATTAAAGGAACGGGAATGAAATTCCACTCCGGCGAAGCCGCGGTCTACAACTATTGTAATAAAAGCAAAAGATCAACGATTTTCTTGCAGACAATGGTTCGCAAACGACTACAGAATGAAATGTATTCGGAGGAAGACATATTTCGCAAATACTGTTGCTGAGCCCTCAGCAGAATTGAAACACAAAGCTGCCAAAGAGATACAGAGGGTTTACAGGTAAATATAAAAGATAGGAGGAGGTAGGACACGACGGTATTTTCGTCCCAATTGAGCAGTCTGACTCAGTGGAAGTACCACCGCCCTACAGAATACCGCGGGTATAATAATCTCGTGTTGTGTTCTCGGAGGTGGGTAGGGTAGCTAGAGCTCATTGGAGAGGGTTGTGCTGTCAGTGGGAAGACCAAAGGTTTGTCCTGTATGTCCTCTGCGCTAATGGCACAAAATGTCTCTGTTCTTACAGGGTCGGCAGCACGAGTATCATTCCCCTGGTGTTGCACTCGTCCATAAGCCACGGTAACCACTTTTCATCAGGTGGGCTGTGTGCTTGTCTGCCACCTAAGTGGAACAAAAAATAAAAAATCATCATCTGTGCGTTAATCCAGGTCGCATCCGAAGACAGCTGACATCTCGAAGTCAGAATACCACCGATTGTAGACGTGAATAAATACTATCCGACTGTACTTATTTTTCTTTTTCGTGCGATAATCACCACGGATAGTAACCCCTTAGCCATCGGAGGGGAATATGTCGGATTCGAGCCGACTAAAACCGCATCTCGATTCTCAATTACCGGGGTGTAAGGTTACCTATAAGGAAATTCCCTCGCACGCTGACCTTAGGCCTTCTATGATTTTGAGATGGCCCCTAGGGAGTGGGAAGCACTGTATCCCGATCGAACCCTGAAAGGGGGAGGATGCTGACGGGGTCTATACCTCTACCACAGTAACCGACTACGACTTGTGTTGACAGAGAATACATGAAAATAAAACGCAAGCGGGTACAGGAAACGAAGAGAGACATCTTACTTGGTATACAACCAGATACCTTTCGTAGGAAACTGGATTTCAACGAAGAAAATAATAAGGTAAGTTGAATGCTTTTCCATAGGCAAAAAAGGTAACTATAGTTACCAGGCTGACTCCAAAATGTGCCCAAATGTGCTATAATATATATGCGCAGTTACCCACCTACGCGTTTTTGGGTGTCTTTTGAGGTGCTACGGCGCTACAGCGGTGAAGGAGCCCAAATCCACTAATCATAGATTCTATTATATCAAACCAATCCACGCGCGCAAGAGCCTCATTTCCTCGCTCCTGCATCAGAATCTCTCTGCATGATTACAGCTAAAATCCTCCTAATTTCACTTCTTAGAATCAATTAAAATAAGACAAAAGCATGCTCTAGCAGTTTTAAATTGTAATACAAAATGTTACTGCATGCGGTTTTAGTCGGTTAGAGTTCGATAACTACCCCTGCTGATTGCGGAGGGGGGTGAGGAAAGACTTCGGATGCAACCGGTATCATTTTCAAGATGATTATGGAGCCTTTCGTGAATAAAGAAATAAAAAAATATTTTCCAGATATACGAGAAACGACGACAAACAAGACTTAAGATCAGAGAAACATATCTGAATGATGCTGAAAAAGAAAATTCTAGATTAATTTTATTCAAAAAAGACAACCAAATATCTGACATCACTGATCAAGTAACGGAGTGGTTTAAAGAATGGTAAGTCTTTGAATTTCTCATGTGACGACGTAGACTAATAAAATGAATGATGATGATTTTGTTTTCAGGTACTATGGCTACGGTTTCTTTCCAGAATACCCATATGAAGTAGAAGGAGGTACGGTCTTAGTTGTTACAGGACAGTACAAAACTATACAGGAGAAGCAAGCTGAAGATGCTGTTCTGGCGTTACAGACGAAGAACAAGGAAGAGGTACTCTTCACTTCATACTTATCCTGACTTCGCTTCCAACAGAGTGATTTGAAGACAGCCGTTACAAGCCTTGTTGTTTAGCAGGAGCATCAACTGAGTAGGTAACTAGGAGTTGGTTGTGTCCCACAAATGTGGGTAGAGCATTGAATTCACTGTCTACCTTTTTATATTGTCATCATCTTCATGGAGACGTAATGTCCTGATTGCATCCGAGGCCAAGGTGTTCTTGGAGCTATGGCTCCGCGTTCCAGCTCTTCCTCCGCCACATTTGCACGCATGTTACCTTCCACGACCTCAAGCCAGGACTTCTTGGGTTTACTCCTTTTGCCTGGACCCGGTAGGGGCGCTATTGCCAGGCATTTGTTACCCACGTAGCCTGGCGGTTGGTGTAAGACGTGACCGCGCTAGCGGAGGCGACTTTATTGTATTTTATCTGCAATGTCACGGACTGCTGCCATGGATGCAAGAGTTCCTCACGCGATCTTTACGCGTGACGCCGCAATTCCACCGCAGGATTTCCATCTTCATGACACACAGCTCCAACGTGTGTCGCTCCAGCAACGGCCACGCTTCACAGCCTGTGTACTTATACATTTTTAGATTTTTACACATTTTTTCAGCTGAAAGCAGAAAAAGAAAGAGTCAAAGCAGAAGCTAAAATGAAGGCAGAGCAGGAGCGCATAGCAAAGAAGAAGGAAGCTCTAGCAGCACTCAAAGCAAAGTGGAACCCGTTCACTGATCCAGGGTACCAGGTTCAGAGCTCGGCGGTGGTACAGGACCTTATAGATGTAAGAATTTCCTCTATTTTCAACCAACTGGTCTGATCTACTCACGACTCCAACTGTAAAAATACTGATACCGTTCCCAAGACCCGCAGGCACCTATTTCCATGATAAATACGTATTTATTTTTGTAAATATTTAATAGAAATGTACATATTTCTGACCACCGGAAATTACTAATAATCCCCATAACCCCTCTAGCTAGCACATAGGCTTCTTTTTATCCCGGGAATAGTTTCTCATGGGAATCGGGAACGGAATTAAAATTTTACGCGAGGGGTCATCAGTCAGCAGTCTATAATATTTTATTTTTACTGCAGGTCATACAACGTTACCGGTCATCCTGGTCTATTTACGACAACCTACCCCCCAAAGAGTATGGGGAAGCTATATACGGGTATATGAAACCTCTTCTCACTGAAGACCTGATGTGCCAGCTGCATAAAGACTGCAGGAAATATGTGGACGAGCTGATGAGGTAGGTCTTCTGCTGGGTTATCAGATTTTGTAGTAGACCTAAGGTCTTTTCATTACGTCTTTTGTCAAGCTCCAATCTATCTGTGTACCAAATTTTATCAAGTTAAGTTAAAAAATGACGGACTTTCATACAAACTTTCATCCCCGATTTGAATTCCTTTTACCCCTTTTTTTCCACAATAAAAGGTAGTAATATCCTTTTCCAAGCTTCAGTCCATCTCTGTGCCAAATTTCATCAAGATCCGTTCAGTAGTTTAGGCGTAAAAGCGTAACAGACAGACAGACAGAGTTACTTTCGCATTTATAACATTAGTATGGATAAGTAGCCTGTGTTACGGAGATTAGGGTCATCCCCCTAATGTGGTATTAATTTTGATATACCCTGATGTTCCTTTTAGATTAGACCTCAAGCTATTGGTTGAAGCTCATCAGCTGTTGTACAAGAGTATTGGCAAGAAGTTCCCCAAGGTGACTCCCAGGAAGAAACCGAAGACACCCTCGGTGCCCAAACCCCTAAATGTAGACCAAAAATTTCTGAAGCAAGTGGAGGTATAGCCTTGAATGAGGAATATCTAAAAATTCAAGCTCTATCATCATCTTTTCTTTAAGCCACTTAGGTCGCAGACAAGCACACGGCCCACCTGATGGAAAGTGGTTACCCTGTTCTATGGACTAGTGCAACACCAGGGGAGTCACACTCGTGCTACCAACCCTTTAAGAAGAGAGAGATTCTGTGCCGTCAGTGAAGAAGACAACCCTTTGGTCTTCCCACTGACAACACAAAACCTTTCCAGTGAGCTCTGGCTGCCCTACTTACCGCCGGAAACCATTCATTTATCATCTTCTTATCATCTTCAAGAAGGGCATTAGGTTCCTACAGAGTCTAGCTTTGCTTCTTCTTCTTTCCTAATATTTTTTTATACCACATAAGTGGCAGACAAGCACACGGCCCACCTAATGGAAAGTGGTTACTGTGGCCTATGGACGTATGCAACACCAGGGGCGTCACACTCGTGCTGCCGACTCGCGACTCGCGCTGCCGATCTTTATATTAAGAAATATGTTTTTTCAGATAGTGTTTGACCTAGGGCTAATAAGTAAACCAACTGCAAAACTCAGTGATGTATTTGGGGATATGAACTATGCAGCTTATGAATATAATATACGGGATCCTGATGCCAAGTAACTAACTACCTTTTGTATTGTTAGAGTACCTAACTATATTCTTTCATAACGTGGGTAGTTTAGTGGTTAGGAAGTAGGCCTTCCTTAAGCTGCGTTTACATACTCGCGGCAGAGCGAGGGAAGTGGCGAGAGAAGTGGGCAGAGACGTGGTGTGAATGGTATATTCGTCATGCCGCGAGTACTGCCGCGTATGTTGCTGCGAGTGTCGGCTTGGCGGCGCGAGTCAAAGGAGCGGCAATACTAGCGCGATGAACTATACGAGACCGCTAGATGGCGCTAATCAATAACCACGGCTTTCCTTATTGCTCCTCGAATATTTACTTTTAAAAATATTTATATCGATCTACGGAAAGTGTATAGTAGTTGAAAGTGATAGTTTTTATTAATATTCTATTTAATTAATTCGCTATGCTGTAAAAGCATAATGCGTACACTGCTACAGCGTTGTCCTCCATACGTTTACGTCCGTCTCCGTTGCAGGGCGAATACTGTAATGCGGACCAACACGATGATGCGCGTGTGTAAACGCTAGGGCATTAATCGCGCGAATATTTCCGGCAACACGATGAGCAATGCGAGCGGCAGTATGTAAACGCGGGGTTAGGTTCGAGAGGTACCGGTTTCGAATCATGGCTTTTATACTACCTACCCACATGAACCCACCCTTAATAAGCACTATTTTTTTACTATTAGATCGCAGTCGCAGACAAGCACTTGTTCCATTTGATTTAAAAGTGGTTACTGTGGCCTATGGACGAGTGCAACACCAGGGGAGTCACACTCGTGCTGCCGACCCTGTAAGAACAGAGAGATTATGTGCCGTCAGCGCAGAAGATAAGTAGAACAAAATATTGGTCTTCCCGCTGACAGCATAAAACCTCTCCAGTGAACTATGGCTACCCTACTCACCGCCGGGCATACAACAAGAGGTTATTTAACCGCAGTATTCTGTAGGGCGGAGGTACTTTCCCAGTCGGACTGCTCGATTGGGACGGAAATTACTATCGTGTCCTACCTCCTACAATCAACAACGATGAATTTGTTTGAAAGGTCTTACACCCTTATTCACAAACAATACTTCGCTATGCGTACTACCAAAACTGTGCAAAGAACGACAAATTCTCAGTGCGTTCGTTTTGGCAAGCCTTTTTATTCATTGATAACACTTAAGTAATACTTCGTTGAGGGAACGCACTGCGTTAGATACTGCTCCGTGGTGTTTGTGAATTAATTTTACCAGCCCTATGCGCTCAAACACACTGTGAGACCTCACAGTATCGTTTGTGAATACGGGTGTTAGTCAGACTTAAAATCTTATGTTTCTTATTCTTCATCCTAGCGTTAAAGGTTGCCTGGAAGAGATTGTTGTTTGCAAGAACGCCGCCCATTGTACATTGGAATGCATAACATTTCCATTTTGATTTGTTTCTTTGTTGTACAATAAAGAATATTTATCTTATCTTATTTATCTTAATGCCCAGTCACATCCGAAGCTTTCACCTCAAGTTCGGAGTTCGCTTTAACAGTCTTAACACTTAAAATCTTATGTTTGTTTGATTGCAATCAATTCGGTAGAACCGGAGATATGAATCTGCGGAGGCGGAGCCGCGGACGGAAGGCTAGCCTTATACAAGACTATGATATATTCACAGGTTCCCACCTCCTGGCTATGGAGATATAAAACGTCGCCTCATGCTCTCCTGCATACTGGGCTGTGGGATCCAGCCTGGAGCAACCAGGAACAAAGGAGTGATGGTACTGGGTCCTGCGGGAAACGGGAAGTCTTTCCTCGTCGATGTGGTCGCTGGCGAGCTTAGTATGAACGAATTCAAATATGTTTTTTTAGGTATAGGACACGACAATTTGCCTTCACCATCACCACATCTAGTTCCTTATAATTAGGTGGATTCACGTGAGCCTTATGCTCACAATATAGGATTACCATCAAAAATTGATTAGATTAGCCATTTTCTGATAGTCTAACATTGAATGGCATTTTTTGCAGTGTCCAACGTATATAATGGCAGTCGTTGCGGGTAGTTGGAGCTGAAAGTCCAACAACTGATCTAATTGCAACACTTCAATATCGTCAATGGACTGTGGAGTTCAGATGACGGTCGCTTCACGGAAAATATTGAAGTTCAGCCAAATCCGCAGTTAAATGAGTAAAGCGGACCCCAGACTCCGAGGTGAAAACTTCGTAGTGAATGGGTTTAACGCTAGGATGAAGAAGACTCCAAGACTAAAAGGAGGAAAAAGTAGATCCTGAGGTCGGAGGTTAAGCATGGATCCTGAGGTCGGAGGTTAAGCATCAGACGCTACCTCAGGGCCTGGACTCCTCTATTTAGTTTAGCTTATAAAGCAACGACTAACGTCTGCCTCTAAGCCACGAGAGGAAAACCGTATGACAAAGGTCTTGATATAACATAAATTACCAGTATCAGGGCCCTGGTAATTAAGAATACGTGTAACTTCTCGCCATGGTCAAAATTGGTAAAAATCATCATTATCGTTACTGTAGCTATATGTGCCTTTTCAGATGCAGTTAAAATCGATATAACCCCAGAAGTATTCAGCGCTGTTACAGAGAAACCTGCCAAAGCTCTGCTCCAAGTTTTTCAAGCGGCTAAAGCGTTTCAGCCAGCTGTCATCTACATGAGGAATATTGAACGAGTCTTCTTAAAGAACGTGAGTATTCAGCACCACTATTCTGAATGATATTGAGTCCCAAACGCAGTTGTAACGTGAGAAGACGATGGATGGATGGAAGAGAACTGGTGTAAAACTAGACCAACTTAAATGTATTGGCTTTTACAAACGCCCGTAGTTCCAAAAGTCATTCAGAATAAGGGGCCAGAGTATAATTCAATAGTGACAGGTATACTCTTTCTTGAGCTTATCATCAGGCGAGATGATGTTATATTCATGTGACCAATCTAAAAAGATTATGCCCTTTATAAAGGACTAAAACTCCCATAAGGCCCACAACACACTTATGGCTAGCTGCAATGCAATCATCCGCATCCGGCTAGCCGTATGTCCATTTTTATATGTGCATCGCATATAAAGTATCGGTAAGTATCGGCAAGCGCAGCGTAGGACGTCCACCCACAAGGTGGACAGACGACCTTATTAAGGCCGCGGGAACGCGCTGGATGCGAGCCGCTTCCAACCGGTCTTATTGGAGATCTATAGGGGAGGCCCATGTCCAGCAGTGGACTTCCTGTGGCTGAAATGATGATGATGATGGTGATATAAAGTAGACAAAATCGCATGCGGATAGTCGCATTACATGTGGTCAGCCAGCTAACCGCAAGTGTGTTGTACCATTTACAATTTCACAAAGATTTTAATAAAAATACATTTATTATATTGTCCTAGGTATTGCCAGAAGACAAATACCTCCAAGCAGCTGTTCTGAAGCCAATTTTAGGGAAAATGGTGAAACAAATAAACAATAACGACAAAATTATATTTATCGGTAATATTACTTTCTTTTTTGAGCTATTTTGATGACTGTACCGGCAGAGTACAATTTGGGCCACCCCATCTCCTCCCATGCGGTGTCGTACAAGGCGACTAAGGGATAGGGTTGTTTAACATTAGACAGATAAATACAGCCCAGACTCAGCCTATACATGGCTCAAGCCAACAATAGTGACCGAAAAACGGCATTATGCTCACCCCCTACTACGTGGGACCTAATACAATGATTGGTGAAATGTGGGTGTTAATTCACCTCTGAATAACCCTTCGGGATAAAGGCGTGATTGTATGTATGTGTATGTATGTACTTATGAATCAATGAATTAACCTATCACAGTTCCTACAGGACATATGTCTCTCCTAATAACACCAGCCTCCCAATCTTTAGCCTACAGTTTCCACGCTGGCCAGACGGGTTGGTACAGGGTTTTATTTCGAGTTTTCCTTCTCTCGCAGTGATATCGTCTGCGTATTGTTCCGTTAGTCGCCTCTTACGACACCCTTCGGATGAGATGGGGTGATGATACTTGTATTCTTTATTCATCACTAGCTGACCCGGCGAACTTGGTACCGCCATATTTTCCACCCGCCTGGTATTCTGATCCCGATTTATCAATGTTTCCCTACAATATTATGCATGTATTATACATATAAACATTCCTCTTGAATCTACCTATTAAAAAAACCGCTTCAAAATCCGTTACGTAGTTTTGAAGATTTACGCATACATAGGGACGGACAGACAGCGACAGCGACTTTGTTTTAATAGGTAGAGTGGTTCAAGAGGAAGGTTTATATGTATATTAAATGCATAATATTGTAGAGAAACACTGATAAATTTAGAGATATGCAGCGGGAACTGGACCAGAAAACATGACGATACGAAGTTCGCCGGGGTCAGCTAGTAAGATATAAATATTAAAAATTCTAGGACAGTCTACACAATTCTATCTAGACGCAAAGAATATTCATAATACCTTAACTAGTGTGTGTTATGGTTTCTGGAATGCAGATAAACGTACTCAGATACATTTTTAGTACAGAGCGCCATCCATACAAATATTTGCACTGAGCGGAAATCGAACCGCGACCTTTGACTTAGCAGTCGAACGCTCCACTGCTTTATGTGCTGGTATCTTTTTCTTCATCCTAGCGTTAATCCCAGTCGTATCCGAAGCTTTCACCTCGGAATCTGGGGTCCGCTTCACCAGTCTAACTGCGGATTTGGCTGGACCTCGATATTTTCCATGAAGCGGCTGCTATTACAGGTTTTATATACTGGTATAATAAGTTTGTATATTTCAGCTACTTGCAGCGTCCCATTCGCAACAAATGCAGCTCAAATGGTTTCTATGTTCAACGAAATAATTCTCGTTCCAAGAACTGACTACGGATCACTATCTAAGTTCTTCTTTGATAAGTTGCAGAGGTAAAATAATATATTTTAAGCACACGCACATACATTATACACACACACACACACACACACACACACACACACACACACACACACACACACACCGAAAATAACCACTAAAGGGGTCCACCAAAACCCATTCAAGTCAACTTGCCACTTGATTGATTTTTGTTTTATATAACTAAGGTGACAGACAAGTAAATGGTCCACTTTATGAAAAGTGGTTACCGTGGCCTATGGACGTATGCAAAACCAGGGGCGTCACACTCGTGCTGCCGACCCCGTAATAGCCGGTTCCCACGGTCTGCGATATCGCGGACGGACGCGGACCAGCTCGCACGGCACACCGTGGGAAGGGTCTCGTCCGTGGTAGCAGAGGACGTCCGTGGCGGTGCGCCGGTATCCGTCGCGAGGCGGTAACTTCAAAGGTGCGGTGCTGCGCGATCATTTTCCGAATCATAATCCCACCGCGCACCGGTAGGATCACAGGACAAGGAGTATTTTATGTCATTCGGTAATTTTCTACCGTGATTCCACTGCTATGGGTGACAAAACAAAAATAAATAAAATTAGATATAGGACGTATGTCTATGTACACTTACGTTAAACGACATTTTATTGTATGCTGATATCCACTAGCGACGTGGTTTTTTTTTTACTTTTACTAGATCGCATAATTTGGTAATTGTTAATTAATACCACAGCCGCGGCTGCAGCGACGACACGTTCATTTTCACTTTGCATTTTGAAATGAAGTTATCAAAAGATCTACACAGACCGACACGCACCGTTGGAAGAGCCCTGTCTGCGTGCGTTGCCGTCCGCGATCGCGTCGGCTGTGCGTGATGATCCGCAGAATCGCGGACGGTGGGAAGCGGCCTTAAGAAGAGAGAGTTTCTGTGATGTCAGTGCAGAAGACAAGCAGGATAAGCCTTTGGTCTTCCCACTGACAGCACAAAAACTCTCCAGTGAGCTCTGGCTACCCTACTCACCGCCGGGAATACAACACGAGGTTATTATGGCCGCGGTATTCTGTAGGGTGGAGTTACTTCCCTAGTCGGACTACTCAATTGAGAAGGGAATACTGTCGTGTCCTACCGGGTCGGGACGGGAATATGTCGTGTGTACTAATTGTCATTTGTCAACAGAGAAATCAGTGTACCTCGAGACTTTCCAGTCGGTAGCCTGGCACAAGTCTGTCAAGGATATGGCTTTGGAGCCATTGTCAAAGCGTATGATCAAGTAATGTGTGCTGAGAGAATTGTAAGGTACGAAAACCTATGCTGTACAAATTTTGTTCGTAAATTCAAAGAAGCCAAGAATTCATTATAGCCGCCTTACCACGACCCCCGCCTTCAGGACACGTGTGCGAAATTGAGAACTTCAAACTACGTACCATCTTTAGTCACCCTGCGACCATGCCTGCTAATAAGTAGCAGAAAGGTCGGGCTAAAAGAGATCCGATTCTCAGCACTCCATGGATTCACCGTGCGGTCGCTGGGTCCATAGCGTGATACAGAGAGGAACACCGTGACGGTGACTGGGACTTGCGACCCAGCTGTAGGTTTAGGGTGGCCACCTTGTGATGCATCAGCGCTCACCTCCACCATCAGTAGTGTTCCCCCCCCTACCTATCCAAATTTGGTAAGATCCTATCAATGCCGCTTTTGATATTCGATTTAGTAAAGAGCTTACTGAATCTCTTGGCAATCCGAGGTCTTTAAGTAAGTTGTACAGGGATTTAGCTGGAATTCCTCTTGCTCCTACTTCTACGGCGTAGAGTTTAACCACGTAGCCGTTTTTGGTTAACTCGTTAGTCAAGTCAAAGTATTTGTTTGTCTTTATAGCGTGGTCTTTAGGTCTATTAGTTTCCCACGGTACTGTGAGTTCTACAAGCACTAATATAAGCAATAATAATAAATATATCGCGATAGAATCCGTTAAAAAGTGATTTTATTTCAATGAGTGATGTTCGCATGGATTTCAGAAAGTATTAATTACCTTTTGTTATTTCAGACTGAGTACTACGCCCCTCTCGCCAGGAGAGTTTCTGGAAGTGCTACTCGATATTGGCACAGTTCTGGATGATGAAGTTAGTTTTTAAAGTTACAAGTATGTTTTCGCAATGAGTCTTGGGATTCTTTATCAGCATACGTGGTCCCTTCTTGCTAGAGTCCCGAGCTCTTCAAGCGGAAACGTGAAAGCATCTGATTAGGCTATCAAGCTGAGGGCCACCATTGTAATATTGTACGTGTATGTAATGCTGATCCTCTTTCTTGATACTTTGCTGTCAGTTTCCCATCAGGCGATTTAAAGTTATAGGTCATTGACATATTCTCAATAAGGTCATTCATTGAAAAAATACCTTACAGGAATACCAGCAATACGTAAACTTTTACATAGACAATTCGCCAATCAAGACAGATCGAGCTGAATTCGCGATCATCAACCATTATAGAGCAGCTATTTATGATAAAACAGCCAAGCTGGAGATGGAAGCACAGAAGAAGAAGAAAGAGAAAATTATATAGACAATGTTGCAAACGAACTTTTTATAATTATTGACTCTATCACACGACTATCATATAACTAGCACACGGCTGTCACACTACTCTCACATGATTATCACACGATTGTTATACGAGTATTAAACCACTATCACAACTACTATCACCCAACTATCATACAACTATCACATAATTATCATACTACTATCACATAATTACCATACTACTATCATACAATAATCACACGATAATCACATCGCGAGCTTATCACCGTTACACGATTGCTTTTTATCATCCTTTGCCATGTGTGCCTCCCCATTTCCGGAGGCTAAGGAGTACGGGAACTACTAGGAGTACTTCGGGGGACAACGAAGTCTCCGTTATCCCCATACCTGAAGAGGGCTAGCTGGGATGGGCCCTGGGTCGGCCGGGGTGCGAGAAATATGTCTCAGATAATCTTACCTGCAGCAAAAACAAAGTTTCGGGTCTCGCCTGAGCTGTACTCGCTTTTTTCTATCCTAATCGATTTGTATAGAAATATTTGTTTTATAGTTCACATCAGTTATTTTTAGAACTGTATGGCAATACTTACTTTTGACGCTCTGGAGAATTACTTACGTTTTACAATCATTAACCAAAGTTTAACACGTTCACTGCGGGAGGATTTTTAGTGTACTTTTATCTGATGCGTGTGAGGTTATATAGACTCATGGAGGACTTTTTAACTGTGCGTATGTGGTCATATTGACCCATAAAAAGTTCAGTTTTAATATAGGTTTTATTCAGTGGTGGTAGCGATTTTTGTCTGTTTTTTTTTTGCAGTACATAGACCTTTATATGGTGTATATGTGACTACCGGCGTTTTTGGCTCCCATGTTTCGTTTATGCTATAGAAGAGAAACAATTTGTGAGTTCATTTTGACCACACAACGCACTGAAGATATCAAAAGGCTAGTGATGGGAAACACTTCTGTTAATATTCATATCGATAAATTGACGTAGAGCTGTAATATTTATAGGTTATACTAATACCATTGGAATCTTAGAGGCTAAAAATGAAAAATCAAAGACTTAGTAACGGTTTATTTTAATAATATGATGGCACCTATGTCACGTTCCTCAACAGTGCTGCCCTTCTTCCTCAATAAACTATATATTCATATCAAAACATATAATGTTAATTCAAAAAAATCTATTGAATTTGAGTAGATGATCCATAAAACTATTTTATTGACTTTAAAATCAATCCCTATGTTAATAACCGCGTCTATCTTGTTCATTTTTAACAATTTTTTCCAAAATGCTGGGTTTTTCTTCTCTTCTATTCTGCTCTTCTCTTCGTTTTCTACCTCACTGTCATAATTTAGTTTTTTCTACTTCGTTTAGGCATTTCTAACACTTGCCGAGAACACCACGTTACCTAACGAGTATAAAATACTAAAATTAAACTATACAAGAAAGATCGAAAATGTAGGCACTTAAACGACGTGACATCTACGATGTCGCTCTGCATTACAACACTACCCGCACAAAATGACGCCAGTGCATCGTTCAGTGCGGATGTGAGGTGCAGAGAGTGTGTGGTCATATTGAACTCACACCGCACTGGAATGAAATATTTTTCTTCTGGTGCGGGTGAGGTCATATTGGGTCACGACTATTTAAAAATGCTGGATTGTTCACATTAAAGCGGTGGTCATAATGGTATATTCATCTCTTTCCTGTAAAATATATTCTTAAAGTTATCCCTCTCGCACCAGGGGAAAGTACGCTATTTTCGTCCCGCACCAGACAAAAGTTAGCTATGAGCCAAAATGACCTCACAACGCAGCGAACGTGTTAAGAAGCGCCAAAGCACTGAAAGTACATTTAGTCCATCGTATTTGATTTCTAATGTGTAGGGATAACTATCGATATATATTTTTTTTATTATTAATAAATATATTGCAATCAAAGATTATTTTATTTTTTCTTACGTTTTACAATCATTAACCAAAGTTTAAGAAGCGCCAAAGCACTGAAAGTACATTTTGTCCATCGTATTTGATTTCTAATGTATAGGGATAACTATCGATATATAATTTTTTTATTATTAATAAATATATTGCAATCAAAGATTATTTTATTTTTTAACTTTAAGGAGAGACTTCTTTTACTTGATTTACCTGTGAAACAGCTGGTCTGATATTGACGGGACTTTGACAGGTAACTCCGTGAAATTTACATTTAATACCGGGACGGATCAGTTATGAGTCATTATTATAGGAAGCTTAAAGACAACCTATGTTTGTTTAGGTTCTGTGTAGGTTTGTGCTCAGAAGAACTGTTTGACACGATGCCTACAGCTACATTTTATCATCGCACCTCTCGCCACAGGCAGGGAATTCATCCTCACACATTGCGTCCGGAAACGGTGCTCACTGTGCGGTATGAAAGGCACTTCATCCCTCGCACACTCAAGCTGTGGAATGAACTCCCTGCGGTGGTTTTCCCAAGCGACTACAATATGGGGTTCTTCAAGAAGGGCATTAGAAGGTTTCTTCAGGGTCGGCAGCGCGAGTGTGACGCCCCTGGTGTTGCACTCGTCCATAGGCCACGGTAACCACTTCCCATCAGGTGGGTCGTGTGCTAGTAGTCTGCCACCTAAGTGGTATAAAAAACATGTAGCGTAGCGGTAATAAACGCGGCTGCTACGCAGGAGGCGCGGGTTCGATCCCCGCTCATTGCAAATATTTGTATGCATGAATATGGTTATTTGCATAATATGGTCTGGTCTCGCCTCGGAGAGCACGTTAAGCCGTCGGTCGGTTGCCATTGGGTTGTGAAGGTCAGATGGCAGTCGCTCCACGGGAAATATAACTGGTAAAGCAGATCCCAGACTGCGAGGGGAAAGCTTCGGATTTGGGATTAACGCTAGGATGAATAAGATAGGGAACTTAAAGAAAAAAGACAATTTATCTAGTAGCCATTTTTAATTACATATCTCCAAACTGACACTCAATACTTAGGTAAGTACTTATTGTAGTTCCTATACAAAATATCACAAAACATACTAACAACTATAGACCGACCGCGAGTACTGTACCGTGCCATAGGTACGCGCAGCGGGGCGGGGGACGTGGTAAAGAAAGAGAAAGAATGAGCATTAGCTGTGAGAGCGAGCGAGATATCGTGAGCTCTGCTGTGCAATTCCCTAAAGGTGGATTTAGACCAAACGAATATAGAGCTATAGCTAGAACAAGAGTATTCTTTCTTAATATTTTAGTGCAAATGAAACCTTGTGTTCGTTTACATAAGAAAGAACAACGAACGAATGTTCCGTCACTGTTTAACTAATAGAATTTGACGTAGAAGGAATACATTGAGCATTCACTCGTCTGACGTAAATCAATCTTAAGCATATAGCATCGAGCAGAGCGCTGCAACCGACCTTGATAGAGTTTGTCATTGGTCGATCTCCAGTGACGTCACGCAGTCCAACCAATAGCAATCTCTATCAAAGTTGTCCAAGCGCTGTGCTCGACGCTGTATGCTTAGAGAATGACATAGCTGGTGGTGGTATCTCGCTCACTCTCGTCCCATTCTCTTGCTTTCTCTTTCTTTACTTCGTCCCCCGCCACGCCGCGCTTTCCTAGGGCGCGGTATAGCGCTTGCGGTCATACTATACTAAATAATACAATGTCTTTATCATAAAAGCACATCATTATGAGCTACGAAATAAACTTAATATTATACCTTTATTTTTGTATAGAGGTTCTATTAACACATTGTTACAATCTCACGCAAGTAAACCTGCAGATTAATGGACGAGGTTCTTGTGCAGGATTTCTGCTTAGAGTAATTTTAGACGGTAGTCTAAAATTTAATGACATTTTTTGCAGTGCCTGTGGTATGACAGTAATTGTTTTTTGCAAAAAATGCCATTTAAGTTTAGACTTTACTGTTATACAGTTAAAGTTTAAAAATAAATAGCATTTTGTAGACTTTGAAACTTTGAATGAAATGAAAAAACTTTTTTCATTTCATTTTGGACTTTAACTCTATAAGATTAAAATTTAAAATTCAATGGTTTTACTTTGACATAAATTTTGCAGAATCAGGGCCCTGTTCGGGGGCCCTCCCTTTGTGTTGGAGAAACATCCCACCTCGCGCCTCCACAAAAAAATATAAACAATTTGTACTAATTTATAATTTAAATAATATAATATTTAAATTACTTGTTTTTTCTAAGAGATAATAAAACAAGAAAATTACTTACTTAATTTTAGGTTTGTTTTCAGTTGAATATTATTGCCAATGACGTCACTGTCTTGTTTTAAAGTCATTGGTAATATAATATGTGACAGTTTGGCAACACTCTTTGCCTATTAATAAGGTCCAACCCCACCAAACGGACGGCATCGGCCCGGATTTTACAATCTTTAAACAAAATTAAATCTTATTAACATAGTGTTTGAAGTTTATATTACCAAGTCACGCACAACAGCTTGACAGCGACGTGCGGCGGCATGACGCACGTCAAGCTGTCATGCGTGACTTGGTAATATAAACTTTTAATGCTGTGATTGTGATATAAGATTTATTTTGTTTAAAGATTGTAAAATCCGTTCCGATGCCGTCCGTTTGGTGGGGTTGAACCTATAAGGTGTACCTAATGGCACTTCTTCGTTAAGAAGAAGTGCCATTAGGTACACGGTTTCACTTTTACCAATATTAATTGATTTTAATTTAATCTTCTATTAAAGTGTATATTTTTATTTAACTATTTAATATTTTGTGCATTTATTTATATTTTATTTTAACATTCCAAGTGAGAAACTGACTTCTATAGAGCTTCTCTTTTCTATAAAACAATATACAGCAAGAATATAATACGATGTAAAAATATATAACGAACGTAATAACATCAAATTGATAAAAATTAGATTGTCACAATATTCAATAATAATACTAGAATAAAATGTCTAAAATAAATAATAAAATCTAAATAAAAAAAGTAATTACACACATAATTAATTATTTTAAGACTATAATTTCATAAATAATTACAGTGTAATGCGTCAGAATAATAAATTACAATGTAATGTATTACAACAATAAGTACAATGTACTTTGACCTCGATTCTGATAATTGTCAACCACTGACATAACATAGAAACTGCAAAAAATTCCAATTAATTTAAGACTTTAGAAGCATTACTTTAAGTCTAAAATTATATGGAATCTTGTAGAGTGAATGAAAAACTGTAATGAAACTCTTTTCATTTAATTTTGGACTTTCAGTCTATAACAATAAAATCTAAAATTTATTTACAATATTGTTATTTTTTGTGTATATTTTTTACAGTGTCTGTGGTATGACAGTGGTTTAAAGAGATCCTATTCTCAGCACTCCATGGATTCACCGTGCGGTCGCCGGGTCCATAGCGTGATACAGAGAGGAACACCGTGACGGCGACTGGGACTTGCGACCCAGATGTAGGTTTAGGGTGGCCACCTTGTGATGCATCAGCGCTATCAATAGATATAGAATAGGTAAGATCCTATCAATGCCGCTTTTGATATTCGATTTAGTAAAGAGCTTACTGAAGCTCTTGGCAATCCGAGGTCTTTAAGTAAGTTGTACAGGGATTTAGCTGGAATTCCCCTTGCTCCTACTTCTACGGCGTAGAGTTTAACCACGTAGCCGTTCTTGGTTAACTCGTTAGTCAAGTCAAAGTATTTGTTTGTCTTTATAGCGTGGTCTTTAGGTATATTAGTTTCCCACGGTACTGTGAGTTCTACAAGCACTGCACGCCTATGCGATCGTGAAAAAAGGAATATGTCGGGTCTGGATGATGAGGCACAGATATCCTCCGGTATTTTATAGTGCTTCTCATACGTGTCTACGAGTATTGTCCAGTCAACGGCAGCTATCAAAATTGAATATGGCTTTTGAGGTGATTTCTTTGAGCAGCCTTCCTTTACAAACACAATGTCATTTCTTTGGTTTGTGGTTAATCCTTTTTTCGCTCTAGCTACCGCCAAACTTACAGCCTCACGTATGATTTCTAATATCGCGAGACAAATGAGGCCCTGGCGCACGCAGATTGTGTTGTAATAATCTATGCTTGGTGAATTTGAGCTCGTCCACCGCAGTAGCACCCCGTGCTATCCTCAGAAGACGTCCAAGAAACGTGTACTGCGCGTATAGAGCACATATGCACATTTTAGAGCCGAGATATAATGTTCCGAGCAATAACCCCGTAGGTACTTTTATACACCCATGGGATTGTACCTATGGAAGTTGTACACTCGTGGGTGTCTCCAAAACTATGTAGGTTCACACATACATTTTTTCGCAATAATATTGCGGCCAAGAACGAGTCGGACTCGTACTCGATGCGTTCCGTACTATGGTTGTTAGGCCAGACAGAAGAGACGTAAGACGTGTGTCGCGTCGCTTCTATACATTTTGTACTTAGAGTATACATTGATTTTATACTTACAGAAGCGACGCGCAAGGGACGCAGTAAAACAAAGGTTCGTGTACCGTCCGCGTCTTACGTCTCTTCTGTCTGGCCCGCGCCTTATGGCGAAAACAAAGATACATTATTTGAAAATATTTCAACTGGCTAGTTAACACGGTTCATGAGATAAAGCCGTTTTTTTCCTGCGCTAATTCCTGATGGATACCCAACCCCCCTTCCCCCGCTGGAACCGACAGGGGAGGTTAAGCCGTCTGTGGGTCGTAGGTTGCCGGAGGTGAGATTGTCTTAAGGCGGCCACCCACTAACAGTTTATCGAACGACAACCGGATGATATCGGTCTGTCAGTTCATCGCAATAGCCCACACACTTACAGTTTCGTATACGATTTTGGACTGACGGCTAATATGTGTGTGGCCGCTTGACGATTTCGGTCAGCAAAGACAGTTAAAGGCCGGACAGTCTATGGCCGTCGGCATTTTATACGTAATAAAATCAGACTAAAAGAATAAAATAATGTTATTATTTTAGTCTGAGGTAATAAAATTATGACGACATTGATGACATAAGGACTGCAGGCCGCCGGACAGATGAAAAACTGCAGGCGGACTGTAAGTGGGTGGCCGCCTTGAGACATATCTCTCGCACCCCGGCCGACCCAGGGCTATCACTTCCGAGCTGGCACTTTTCGGGTGTGGGGACCACAGAGTCCCCATTTATCCCCTGGGTTCATGAGATACAGTCTGGTAACAGACTGTGAAGTTTTAGTAATAAGGGTTCCATTTGTACACTTAGGGTACGGGACCCTGAAGAGGCCATTAAGAAGTACTACGGACGGGATATCGAAGGACGGATACATAAGGTACTTTATGTACAGATAAGTACAAAGTGCATAAGTTTAAAATATGATATATGACGCGGGGGTCAGTGCAAATATTTATATGCATCAATATGAATATTTGCATTGGTCTGGGTGTTTCTATGTATATAATAATATGTATGTATTTACGAAAAAAATGTACCTATCTAAGTATGTTTATCCGCATTCTACAACCCATAATACAAGCTAGTTAAGCTATGCTTGCTTTGGGTCTAGATAGCGTTGTGTATAATGTCCTACAACATTTATTTATTTATTTATTACACAGAATCTCTTTGTTCTTACAGGGTCAGCAGCACAAGTGTGACTCCCCTGCAAGTCTAAAAAGGTTACTTTATTGGAGTCGTATTAGGATAATATTTTGTCATGTGGCGATATTTACACGAAATTAGAATCTGCTTAGTAAATGAATTATTGTGATTTTGCTCATAATTATAAGTGACCGCTATACGAATTTTATAGGAATCTATTGAGATTGAGGTGAGAGAGCCGCGTGGTTCCCGGCAGAATAGAATTTGGGCCACCCCATCTCCTCACATGCGGTGTCGTACAAGGCGACTAAGGGACAGGCGTGGTCGCAGCTTGAAGTTTTGGGGGGGGGGGGGGGGGTCACTTCGGAAATTCCTTAAGAAATTTAACCCCCCCTCCCCTCGTACTGGGACTTTTCAATATGACGTGCATGGTCTTGGGGGGGGGGGGTCATGTCATGTTTGGAGGGATAGGGCTGTTTAACATCAGACAGATATATACAGCCCAGACTCAGCCTATACATGGCTCGAGCCAACAAAAGTGCCCGGAAAACGGAAATAGGCTCACCCCTTATTACGTGGGATCTAATACAATGATTGGTGAAATATGGGTGTTAATTCACCTCTGCCTAACCCTCCGGGGATAAAGGCGTGATTGTATGTATGTTTTATTGAGATCCACTGAAAATTTACAAAGTTACTCATTTTTAGCGGAATCGCTTTATGTGACCCTTTAGGGCCAGCTAACCTGCTAAAGCAAAATCACTGTGGTTCCACAGTTACTGCAAAAATTCGAATTAAATTTTAGACTTTATTGCTATAGGATTAAAGTTAAAAATTAAATGAAAAGAGTTTCATTTCACTGTTTCATTGACTCTAAAAAAGCCATTTAATTTTAGACTTTAAAGGTTCAACCCCCACCAAACGGACGGCATCGGAACGGATTTTACAATCTTTAAACAAAATAAATCTTATATCACAGCATTTAAAGTTTATATTACCAAGTCACGCATGACAGCTTGACGTGCGTCATGCCGCCGCACGTCGCTGTCAAGCTGTTGTGCGTGACTTGGTAATATAAACTTCAAACACTGTGATAATAAGATTTAATTTTGTTTAAAGATTGTAAAATCTGGGCCGATGCCGTCCGTTTGGTGGGGTTGGACCTTTAGTGTATTTCTGTAAAGTGTAAAGTAAACGGCATATTTTTGGAGTGTCCGAGTGGTTTAGCTTTAGTAGAATTGAGGCCCTGGTGTTGCACCCGTTCATTAGCCACGGTAACCACTTTCCATCAGGTGGGCCGTGTGCTTGTCTGCGACCTAAGTGGTATAATTTTTTTTTAAGACAATCATAATAAAGATTTCTCAAAGCTGTACAAGAGTACAGTCCATGAAATATATAATAAACTCAAGATGAAGTAACACACAGTAGGCATTACTTATGCTTTTGTTTTATGTACCGTGGTACAGTCAAGTGCATTAATATGCACCAGCATATGCATGCACGAAGTTTATTTTTCAGATTCAATTAAATTGATTTTTTTTAACCAATTTCCATTTCAAATTTACAAAAAAATATATATCAATCAATATGTCTATCCGCATTCTAAAACCCATTACAAGCTATGCTGGTCTAAATAAACATTGTGGTCCTAAAATTGCACATAAAAATGTCCGCGACTGTACCAGTATCAAGTATTTACACAAAAAAAATCACAGCACATTTTAGCCATTACTGAAAAAAAAAACAATACTCTATACTTTTAAAATAATACTAAACTCTCTTATGAGCTACACGTGTCATGATATCTACTCACACTTCATGACGTCACACAAAATTTGAAAAAAAAAAAACGCTTGTCATAAAACTAAATCTTACATAGGCAATACCCAGAGGGTGGTTTGGTACTATTAAAATCCTTAGAGTATATATTGCTATAGAGCGCGCCTTAGTAAGTATGAACCGTAGGCACGGGTATGAACAGTACTGAGAATCCTGGTTCATACTCAATCAGTAGCAAAACAATACCCGTCAAAGTGACTTCGCAAATAATTATTTAATTCGATATTATATATCAGTAGATATTTATTGTTTCCGTAATACATAAAGTGCTACCATTATTTTGTATTTCGGTTTTAATTTTTATCCATCCAAAGCAAATTGAAAAAAACTAAAATTAATAAAATTACACTAAATTCATAAGTCCAACTATAGCTGATATTTTCGGTAATGCATAAACCGTCACTATAGGTGCACTTATACTATCGCTAATCATCATTCTGCCTCGTACTGTTCATACCCGTGCCTACACTCGGCACAACGGACCCGAATTATACGCGCCCTCTATATATAATATATACTCTTAAATCACACTTCTTCCCCATTAGGCTAGGAAACTATCCCTTTTAGATACTAAACCCTTCAGTTTAGTTCTTTACATACTGATCAAGTCTCATTCCCATTGAGGTGAATAGACAACATGGTACTTTAGTGCCACTCGAACACACAATGGCATACAAGCAAGTACCCAGTGGCTACAACTAGGTGACCCAACATCATGGGAAAGCCGATTTTAAAGAATTGCATGAAGGTGAAACGGTAGCCGTGTTGTTCGGCCACTCCTGCGCATACCACGTTTGCACTGGCACCGATTAGGGTACCGTTACCTGGAATTCATAATTGTTGTGTTAATTCTTGTGAAGCATTCAATAAATCAGTAGAATCGGTAGTATACAGGGTTGTATGCAGAATATTGCACAAGGCAGTGTAAAGGGTAGTTTACAGGGTAGTATATAGAATAGTACACAGGGTAGTAGATATGTAGGGTTGTATACAGGGTAGTATACAGGTTAGTATACAGGGTAGTATATAGAGTAGTATATAGGGTAGTGTACAGGGTAGTATACATGGAGGATAACATATAAGGTAGTATACAGGTTAGTATACAGGGTAGTACACACAGGGTAGTATACTCGGTGCACCTGTTGATTGAAGGATATGGTTCTGGCGCAATAGAAGTAACCCCTCGAGCTAAGCTAAATTGCTTGTGTTAAAACAGGGTTCATGTCGTTAGTGTAATGACCAGGATTCGAACCTGTAACCTCTCGATCGAAAGACTGACGCCTTAACCGCTAGGCTGCCTTTCCACCGGAGATTTACTATACTAGGTACGCTACGAGCATACAACCAATAGACACCGCATTACAGGCGACGCACTTCTGGCAATGGTTACGGCGAAAACAGCGTATTCATATCTCTTTCTTACACACGCACATTTGACACTATCTCTTTCGTTCGGTCAAGCGCTAGGGATGTGGGTAAATATGAAAGTGCTGCTGTCGATATATATGTTGCAGATCCTAAAATTTCATAAGAAATTTCCGTTTCATTATAATCCGCCGCGATGAGAATGAGATGCGACCTTTTGGAACTGAGATGTACGTATGTGGTATTGTGGTAATTTGGTATAGGGGTAGATTAAACCTTGAGAAAGGACATAGGCTATGTTTGGTCGCGATAAACGACATAGGTATATGCGGGCGGAGCCGCGGGCAAAAGCTAGTATATAAAAATAATTAATATAATAATAATCCTTGTTTCATTGCTTACAAACAATGTCGATAATATAGATCGTACTAATTAAACCCGTCTCATCCCTAACACTACTATTTTACGATCGTATGACCTATCAAAAGGCGTTCCTTGCCTCTTCCCCGCTACTCCACCTCAGCAAGTTGCCAGAATTTTTTGTTCGTAAAATATGAAACAATAGTTGTCTATTGGTTGTATAGTCGCTGCTACGAGCTAAGCTATGAAAGTATGTGACTGTTTCTACTGTGCTATGCTATGTAGCGTAGCGAGTAACATGTGCTATGAAACTTCCTACAAATATTCAAAATTTGGATATTATTCTCCATCCATACCACACATCAATAGCACGCATCTTTCTTTATATAAAAATCATAGCTAAGCTGAACCCCTTTCCACCAGCGCTATGCTATGTGAACCAATGAATGGATTGGTGGATATCATTTATGTTGTTAATCTATGTATATAAAAATCAATGCCACTTTTCGTTGTTAGTTTATAACTCAAGAACGGGCTCACCTATCCAAACCAAATGTTTAGGCTTTGTTCGGACTATTTACTTAGTAGATGGTTTATGTGAAGTTTGCACAAAATCGGTCGAGCAGTTCTTCATTTATCACATTTTTTGTTACAAATTAATTCAATAAATGGCGGATCATTGAGATTGTTATGTCAAATTGAAACTTTTTTCAGTGTTGACAGTACAAGCATGTTGTTATGTCATTCATGCGGGCATCTATTGATATGGCGGTACGAAGTTCGCGGGGTCAGCTAGTATACTTAACTAAGTATATAAATTTAATTTGCTTTTGATTATACTTCTGATTAATTACGAATCTGGTGAGTTGAGCTGTTAAGTTGCAAATCTGGTGAACTGCTTCTGAGGGTTCAAAATCATCCATAGCAGCGTAACATAGCACATCTCCGGTGAAAAGGCACAAAGATATTGAGAAGACGATCTTACCTCCTAAACATGCTCCGAAGGAAAGCGCCCATATCAGCGGCGTCATTGGCAAGTTGACGGATGGGTTGTTCCCCAGCGACGTCACCACCCTCACCATCATGGT
The DNA here is from genome assembly GCA_914767945.1 of Eilema depressum. Taxonomy (NCBI): domain Eukaryota; kingdom Metazoa; phylum Arthropoda; class Insecta; order Lepidoptera; family Erebidae; genus Eilema; species Eilema depressum. The sequence goes on along the minus strand of OU612041.1, from coordinate 6,009,415 downwards.
GGTTAGGGGGATGTTGTCTACGAAGGCTGACGTGATACCTGATACCTGGATAAGTCGAAAGATAAATTGGTTGATAAATCTTCATTGAATTAGTATTGGGAAGAATCTATCGACTCACTACGCCCTGAGTTACCAAAACTGCTTATACGGGGGTATTTATTGTTTTGAAACTGTCCAAAAATCAAACTTCTAAGTGAACGCAAACAAAATATATTGCGGTTTATGTAGCTTAAGTTCGTCCCGAATAAAATTTTGCACAGAACATTCAGTGCGCGAGATTTTTTTTTAGGGTTCCGTAGCCAAATGGCAAAAAACGGAACCCTTATAGATTCGTCATGTATTGTCTGTCCGTCCGTCTGTCTGTCCGTCCGTATGTCATAGCCACTTTTCTCCGAAACTATAAGGCCTATGCTGTTGAAACTTGGTAAGAAGATGTATTCTGTGAACCGCAAAGAAATTTATTTATTTTTGTGTGAAAGAATTTCACACAAAAATAAATAAAAAGCATTAAATTTTGGGGATCCCCATACTTTTTTTTTTCATCAAACCCATACGTGTCGGGTATCTATAAATAGGTCTTTAAAATGCTATTGAGGTTTCTAACATATTTTTTTTTTCTAAACTGAATAGTTTGCGCGAGAGACACTTCCAAAGTGGAAAAATGTGTGTCACCCCCCAAATTGCCATGCAAACTTCCACAAAAAATTGGTTCGAACGAGATTCAGTCAGTAGTTTTTTTTAATACGTCATAAACCGCAATTTTCACCTTTGCTACTACGGAACCCTTCATGGGCGAGTCCGACTAGCACTTGGCCGATTTTATTAGCCTTGAAACAGGTTCCCATGGGTTCCCTGAAACGGGATTTGAATTCAAATAAGTATACTTTCATTTGATTCCAGTTGTTACCGCCAGCGCGGCAGGAACTAACACAGGGCTAGTGAAATTAATACATACCCATAGCAACAATACGATTGCGACCGCCAGCCTTGCACTCTCGTCCACTTTTAATATCACGCCCTCAGTGATTCCACCGATGAACTCGATCAGCCCCAGCTTTGATAACGCCTGCAAAATAACAGTTTTAATATAGCTGTGACCCGGCACTCTTCTTGATAATATACAATAGGGCCTTTAGACTTCTTTGATGGGATTTAGGTACGTTGTTTGAAACGATGACACTAACAGTGGGGTTAGTCCATGACCTAAAAGTCGCGCAGCGGGCTATGGAACAAGCTATGCTTGGAGTCTCTTTGAAGGATAGATTTCGCAACGAGGTTATCTGACAAAGAACTAAAATAACATACACATAATCACGCCTTTATCCCCGAAGGGTTAGGCAGAGGTGAATTAACACCCACATTTCACTAATCATTGTATTCGGTCCCACGTAATAGGGGGTGAACCTATTGCCGTATTCCGGACACTATTGTTGACTCGAGCCATGTATCTGCGCCTGAGTCTGGGCTGTATACGATATGGATACGACATATGTGCAAATACTGAAACCGCGAAGCATCCTGGTCCATAGGAATAGAACCAAATTAAATTTAAACTTAAATTCCCTGATTTAAAAAATCCGAAATTTTCTAACAAAATAATTATTAAAATAAATGTAGAAAATGCAACCACCTGTATAAGTCATTAAATAGTTTCATCCATTGCTTTAAAGTCATTGACTGTGTCATAAGTCATTAATAAATACGCACACACCTTCACTCACACACACAACAACTTCACACACACACACAACAATAGGCATAGTAGGTAACTTACTTGAACAACTGAGCGGCAACATGCGATTCTACAGAGTGCTCAAAGTTGTTCAAATTCTATAAAATTAAAACTCTAGTTTCTGCCCATAATACTGGACCAATTTTGTTCAAACTTTTACTGCTTGAAGCTTAAGGGGTACCAAGTATATGGTTTCAATTATTGCCTATATGTCGTATCCATATTGTATATCTGTCTGATGTTAAACAGCCCTATCCCTTAGTCGCCTTGTACGACACCGCATGGGAGGAGATGGGGTTACCTAAATTCTACTCGGAACCGGGTAACAACATAGCAAATATGAAACGATATGCCGTCAATTCGACAGAGGAAAAAGAAGAAGAAAAACATAGCTCGCAGAATAAGCAAACTAAAATGGCAGTGGGCTGGCCACATCTATCGAAGGACTGATGGCCGTTGGAGCAGACGAGTCCTAGAGTGGAGATCGCGAGAAGGAAAACAGAAGGTGGGACGGTGACGTTGATTTGGACCCAGTAGATGTCATCAGGCTCTGTACAACCCATTGGATAAAATTATATCCATCACACGTCTTCCAAGTACTTACTTCCATTAACACGAAGAGAGAAGCAAAGAACAGTAAAGTAGACCACTCGATCCTGTGCAGCACTGGCTCCAAATCTTCGCGGTCTGCTAAAGTCAGGAGGAGCAACGCTCCCAGGAGTGCAGTCCAGCCCAAGGACACGCGGTCTGATGAAGAACAAATACTCAAGTGTTTATTTGAAGCCCTATGGTGTAGCGCGTAGTGCATTCAACTTCTAAGCTAGAGAGCGGGGGTTTGATTCCCATTATTATTATGGAGACGTATTTTCCTGATTGCATCCGTGGCCAAGATGACCTCGGAGCTCAGGGTCCGCCTTCCGGCTCTTCCTTCTCCACTTCGCACGATCTTGGGCGTCCATGGTAGTGAGACCATTCGCACGCATGTCACCCTCCACGACGTCAAGCCAGGACTTCTTGGGTCTACTCCTTCTACCTGGACCCGGCGGGAGTGTTATTGCCAGATTATAGCCTGGTGGTTTCCGCAAAATGTGACTGCATTCGAGTATTTCATATGTAGGTATTTGTTTACAAAAAAGTAATTTAGTAACTACCCTCGCATACCCCTCCACCACCCGGCGGAGGGGGCTTTATATCGGACTCGAACCGACTAAAACCGCTCGCCGTTTTGGGTCTTTAAATGCCGAGCTGCAGGAACGACCCAGAATATTTTTAAACAATCACGCCTTTATCGCTGGAGGGTTAGGAAGAGGTGAATTAACACCCACATTTCACCAATCATTGTATTAGGTCCCACGTAATAGGGGGTGAGCCTATTGCCGTATTCCGGGCACTAATTGTTGACTCGAGCCATGTATCTGAAGATGAGTCTGGGCTGTATACTGTCTGATGTTAAACCTTTCTTTTTTATAATACTTTTACATTTTTTACTGAGATCAAAAGTACTCACTGAAATCAGGTATGGAGTGCAAGAAGAAAACTAGGACCACAAACACAACCGCCACTGAAGCTTTTGCCAGCAGCACCTTGTCCCTTATCTGGTACTGTGAACATACAAAAATATATATAAATACATACATAAATAGTTAAATACTCATGCCTTTCTACCACCCAGGGTAGGAAGAGACACGACATTAAATACCTATATGCGTATGCATGGTACTACCCAATGACACTACTGATAGTGTCAAAGGTCATCAAAAATTCTTTCCCGTGGCTCAACCGTGTAGTGAAAAGTTAGTTTTACATTTTATATTGCAAGAACCGAAATTGAACCATAATATATCTTGATTTTAAACAGATATGGTTCACTTTCAATGTGGAATCATCTAGAGTTCTAACCTCGGAGATCACGTTAAGTCGTCGCGCGTCGGTTCCGGTTGCCATACAAACATCTATGGCAGTCGTTACGGGTAGTTGGAGCTCTAAAAGTCCAACAACTGGTCTAGCTGCAATAATTTAAAATCGACAACTAGTTGTGGGGGTTAGATGGCAATCACTTCTCAGAAAATGTTAAAGTTCAGCCAAACCCGCAGTTAGACTGGTAAAAGTAGACACCAGACTCCGAAGCGAAAGCTTCGGATGCGACTAGAATTAACGCTAGGATGAAAAAGAAGAAGACAGTGTGTCTAGTATATACAGAAGTCATAGGCTATAGTCCTTACCTTGCTCTTCATATCAGCCAGCATATTCTCGAAGCAGTCTTTCGGACAGGCCCTGCTTCGAGACTCGAAGACGAGAGCGTCGAGTCTCACGCTGAGTTTACGAACCTTCCTCTCGAGACGCTCCCGAACAATCAGCTCGTCTCGAGACAGGTGGGGAAGGGAATCTGCTGCACGACGCCAGATCGAGATCTGGTGGCGAAGATCTGAGGATATGAAGGGGGAGATGGGACTGTTAATATGTTCTAAGAACTGATTTGATTTCTTCAGATCCAAAGATACAATACACGTATCAGCTCGTTTTGTTAGGTGCTGTGCATAGTGAGGAAGTTCCTTCCCCTGAAGCTCTTCTTTCTTTTGTGGAGACCTCTACGCAAACGGCCACCTGATATGGTTATCGGACTCGAACCGACTGTAATCACACGCCGTCTTCTTGCTCAATTATACATATATCATGGACCTAAAATGAGCTCAAAATGTGCTCTATACGCGCAGTACACGTTTCTTGGATGTCTTTTGAGGATAGCACGGGGTGCTACTGTGGTGGACGAGCTCAAATTCACCAAGCATAGAGTACAAAACAATCTGCGGGCGCCAGGGTCTCGTTTGTCCCTCGACTTAGGTCCAAGATGTGTGTCTCGAGTTATACCAGGATGTAAGATTATCCAATTTTGCTCGCACCCTGGCTAACCATACAGATTCTGCTAAGTTATATGTACCTTGTATTTCCCGGGGTTCATTCGTTCTCAGTTGATCCACATCCCGGTACAGGAATCTGAACTGGAAGTACGTCTGCAGGCACACCAGGAGGATGCCTATCGTCATGTGTAGCGTAAAGTTGGTGAAGTTTATACCCTGTTGAACAAACAAGACGATATTATAAGAAGTCTTCTGAGAAATATGTTGAGCTATAGATCGAGATCGAAAAAAGGGAAAAAATATCCAAGGTGGAATTTACAGAAACAGCATACTACCTAATTTTGATGCTGACTACTTAATATGGCTTTAAAATTTAATACTAATCTTCTGAGAAATATCACCAGCTGTCTCTAACATGACTCGCCTGGTGATAAGCTAAGGTTTTTGAGAGTTTTTATAAGAGAAATAATACTACAAATGGACCAATTGCGCACTGGACGTATTGCGAACTGGACCTATTGAGAATTGGGCATTTTGCGAATTGGACATAATGCGACTAAAGGTAAATAAAATGAACTCAAAATACTCACAGCCTGTATAACAGCCTTATTCGAAGCTATAATGACGTTAGGTGGATCCCCCACGGGGGTGGCGGTACCCCCTATGTTGCTGTACAGCACCATTGACATCAGCACCGGGATTGGATTCAGGTCCATTACTTCACAGAGCCTGGTGACAAGGTTAAGATATTAATGAATACATATTATAATATTATAGGGTGACAGCCTCCGTGGCGTAGCGGTAGTGAACGCGGCCGCTACGCAGGAGGCGCGGGTTCGATCCCAGCTCAGTGCAAATATTTGTGTTCATGAAATATGGGTATTTGCATTGGTCTGGTCGTGCCTCGAAGAGCACGTTAAGCCGTCGGTCCCGATTGCCATAAGAACATCTATGGCAGTCGTTACGGGTAGTTGGGAGCCCTTAAAAATCTAAAAACAAAGGTCTAGCTGCAAAGCTTCGATGTTGCCTAATGTTACCATTGGGCTGTGGAGGTCAGATGGCAATCGCTTCACGAAAAAATATCGAGGTCTAGCCAAATCTGTAGTTGAGACTGGTAAAAGTGGACCCCAGACTCCGAGCTAAAAAGCTTCAGATGCGACTGGGAATTAACGCTAGGATGAGAGATTATAATATTATAGGGTCACCCCGTCTCTTCCTGTGGGTGTCGTAGAAAGCAAATAAGGGATAGAGCTGTTTTCCATCCGACAGTAAACATACAGCCAATGACTAAGTGCCCGTTTGACGGCAATAGGCTTGCCCCCTGTTTTTTCAATTTTATTTATTTCGTGAAACATAGGCATAATAGATGTTGTACAAAACATTTTGTTACGTGGGAAAATCATAGTTAGCGAAATGTGGGTGTTAATACACTTCTGTCTACCCCTTCGGGAATTTACAGGCGTAAGTATATTTATGTATTAGGTAAATAGATATTTTAGGTTAACATACATACATAAAAATTCACTGCCTGTGTGGCCTAGCGATAGTGAACGTAACAACTATGCAGGAAATGCGGTTTCGATTCCCGCCCAGTGCAAATATTTGTATGCAAGAATATCACCCGTATTCACCAACAATACTTCGCTATGCGTACTACCAAAACTGTGCAAAGAACGACAAATTCTCAGTGCGTTCGTTTTGGCAAGCCTTTTTATTCATTGATAACACTTAAGTAATACTTCGTTGAGGGAACGCACTGCGTTAGATACTGCTCCGTGATGTTTGTGAATTAATTTAACCAGCCCTATGCGCTCGAGCACACTATGAGACCTCACAGTATTGTTTGTGAATACGGGTGTATGTCTATTTGTATTGACCTGAATCTGGGTACTTATTACCGTACCTCGGAGAGCACGTTAAGCCGTCGGTCCCGATTGCCATACAAACATCTATGGCAGTCGTTACGGGGTAGTTGGAGCATTAAAAAATTCAACGACTGGTCTACTGTACAACTTCTATATATCACCAACGGGTTGTGGAGCTCAGATGGCAGTCGCTTCAAAGAAAATTTCGGCTAGCACGCAGTTTAACTAAATAAAATCGGCCAAGTGCGAGTCGGAAGGGCTCGCCCATGAAGGGTTCCGTAGTAGCAAAGGCGAAAATTGCGGTTTATGACGTATTAAAAAAAACTACTGGCTGGATCCGTTCGAACCAATTTTTAGTGGAAGTTTGCATGGCAATTAACATCATATATTTTTTTTAGATTTATCATTCTCTTATTTTAGAAGTTAGAGGGGGGGGGGGGGGACACATTTTTCCACTTTGGAAGTGTCTCTCGCGCAAACTATTCAGTTTAGAAAAAAATTATGTTAGAAACCTCAATAGCATTTTTAAAAACCTATCTATAGATACCCCACAAGTATGGGTTTGATGAAAAAAAAGTGTTGAGTTTCATTTCTAACTATGGGGACCCTTAAAATTTAATGTTTTTATTTTTATTTTTGTGTGAAATTCTTAATGCGGTTCACAGAATAATATATTTTCTGATTTTATTTAACTTATAAAATGTATTAAACATTTTGCTATCGACTGTACTTCTATGCCAGTGCCGAGTTGACCAATGAAAAATAAATTAAAATAATTCGGGGCAACTCGCCACCGAGTGGCGGGTTTTCAAGTGGCGAGCTGACCAATAAGTCATTTCAACAGGATAAGCCTTATAGTTTCGGAGGAAAGTGGCTGTGACATACGGACGGACAGACAGACAGACGGACGGACAGACATGACGAATCTAAAAGGGTTTTTTGCCATTTGGCTACTGAACCCTAAAGAGGACTCCGAGGTGAAAGGTCCTTTAAGCGGGGCGTGAAAAAGCATCTGATGAGTGCCACCATTGTAACATGATACGTGTCTGTAATGGTGGCCCTCTTTTCAGAGACTTTGCCTTCAGCTTACCATCAGGCGAGGCGAAGTCAAATTGACGTGTCCTATAAAAAAAAAAAGACGTGGCACTCGGGGATTACCGCGGTAGAGCTATTGCATAGCATTTTTTATCAACTTAAGCAATTATAATTACTTACGTTAAGCGGAGCTACTTCGGAGCAGCTCGGCTCGATTCGTGCGAGCTCGGAGTGGGGGTGTTAGGTTTTTTTCGTTACGGAATTTCTGGATTCGGTCTCCACGCTCAAGGCCCGCGATAGAAGCTATGCAATAGCTTAAAAAAAAGTTACGAATGCGACCGACTAGGATGAAGAAAATATATTCACGCTGATAAATTCCCGAAGGGGTAGGCAGAGGTGTATTAACACCCACATTTCGCCAATTACGATTTACACAGCTAGCGATTTATGTGAGTGTATACTGTGTATTTATCAATCTATTTTAGTCCATCCTCTTTAGAAAGAAGAAAGAAAGAAAGAAATAGTACATTATGGTACAAGTGAGCAACGTTGGTGATTACCGCCGAGGCGCCATTGAGACCCGAGCCGCCAGGCGAGGGTCTTAAGACAGCCGAGGACGGTAATCATCATGCTCACACGTGCCATACGACGTTTTACAACACACTTGCGAATAAAATAATACTACAAATACTAAATAAACATTACTACAAATTAATTCGTTTTCTTATGCGCGCGCATTTAACAATGACGGTCGACCATATTTAAAAAAAAATGAGGTTTGAACTTAACTTTTTTTACTCTGTTTTTTTTTCTGTACTTAGAGAAAAAAAAAAGTTAAATTTGAGCGAAAATTTTGTTTATTACACAAGTATTACAAGTTGAAATTATTTATTTAAATACGAAAATGCATCAAATGACCATACAATAGGCGTATTAATTTATTCGTACTATTAAACACGTTATTTTTTGTATCAAAACTTTTTTAAGAACATAGACAATTATAGACACTTCCTATGAAATTTAAAAAAGAATCTATAACTCACTTTTGTGAATAATAGCAATGAAAAAGTCACAGTTTTATAATAGGTGTCATTCCGTGCTTAATTGCGGTAAAATAATATCACTGTTATGAGCAGGTGTGTTGTAATAGTTATTTGTTATACAAGAGTGCAAAGTTGCTTTTTAACCGCGTGCTCATTTTTGATGACCGAGCAAGCGAAAGATTCTAAATTTGAATCACGAGCGTAGCGAGTGATTCACAAATTAGAATCTTGAGCGTTAGCGAGGGAATCAAAAGAGCACAAGGTGAAAAATCTTTGCACTCGAGTGCAACACGTAACTTTTCATCCCACCTCAGCGAGGAAATAATGAAATGCTTCTCCTTCCTAGCGTTAATTCCCAGTCAGCATCCGAAGCTTTCACCTCGGAGTCCGGGGTCCGCTTTACCAGTCTTAACTGCGGATTTGGCTGGACCTCGATATTTGCCGTGAAGCGACTGCCATCTGACCTCCACAACCCAATGATGACATTAGGCGATATCGAAGCATTGCAGCCAGACCGTTGTTGTTGAACTTTTTAGGGCTCCAACTACCCGTAACGACTGCCATAGGTGTTCGTATGGCATCCGTGGCCGACGGCTTAACGTGCTCTCCAAGGCACGACCAGACCAATGCAAATACCCATTTTCATGCATAAAAAATATTTGCACTGAGCGGGGATCGAACCCGTGCCTCCTGCGTAGCGGCCGCGTTCAATACCACTACGCCATGGAGGCTGTATAATATGTGTATTAATACTAGTAATAAAATACAACAAAATAAAAATTCAACAACAATGTCAACAATATGACGTGAAAAAAATTGATGCGCGCAAAGCAATTTAAAAAAAAAGTACACCAAGGAGGTTACGAGTCTGAGTTTTTCATGAATTAAAAAAAAGTTGTATGATAAATTCGGCACCATAGAGGTAGAAGTAAATAGGTTTAATGATGTTTTAAGTCCACAAACCTAGTACACACGATGTTCTAAATTCAAATTTACTTTACCTCTTGTAGTGATCTATTTTTAATCTCACTTACATTACACAAACACAAATTTATAACAATGTTTTGTTTACACTGGAATGACATACATTACTGACGTTAGTGACATTCGTGGAAGCTTGTCATTTACATCATGCGTTTCGTTCTCATAGCTGGCTACGCAATAGGCCATTGAGTTCTGATGGGATTCCCGTCTTTAATAATTTAATAATTATAAGATTTAAATGTATCAGTATGTCATAAATTCAGCTAGAATTAAAGATTAGCTTTAGTGGATTTTTTGTGTTAAATTCCTGAGAGCATTCCTCTACTTTGTCTATGATTGCATTTCTGATATTTTTGTTTGTGGTAATCATAGAGGAATGAAACACTCTGGTTTTGGTTTAGCAGCCATTAGGGTCGTTTAAGATGGCTCTGGGATTTTATTTTTAACAAACAGTTTTTTTGTGCCCGGACAAGTGATCCGGGATCATCTGCTCGATCCCGCATCCCTGAAAGTTGGGGAGCGTCGTATTTCCTTGGGCGGATGATGTCGAGCACGAACCGCGCCGGCATTTTGATGTCTGCGTGTTAGACAAAGCGCGACCATAACCCGCAGGTTGGATAGATGGGGACTATCCATGTCGGATTTCGAGTGGCCGAGTCCGACGACGCCAAGGGTCTTCTTCTCCTTCCCTTTTCTGCCATGGGAGCCTGAGGCTCTCTCTTCATTGAGCACGAGGTGTGCGCTGAGAGGCTGGCGCACGTCACGCGGCGCGCCCGCGCAAGCTGACGTTGGAGGATTACGTACCCTGAAGTAACGCTTTCGCCAGGGTACAGTTCTGCGCTCACGTGAGTTACGTTTTTCATCTGTACACGTGTCGTGCGTGATCGCGTCGCGAGTGTCTCAAGTGCGGACTTACGTTTCGCGTCTAGCTATTGTTAGTTTACTTTTAAGCCTTAATCTTAAAGCTATATCTAAGAGCATTGTAATTCTCATGGATTATACAAATTGTGCATGAAATCATACCAGCGTTTCATTGTCGATTCCCAAAACGAACCAGAGGCTGTTAATCATCATAAGAGGCCTTTGTACTCCAATAGGCTGATGTGTCTCCGAGAGATTATCCAGGTAACCTTATCTTTATCTTCATCTAAAACATTGTAACAACAACCATACTTCAAACTCTGTTCTTGGGCTGGGTGCCATCTGACCTCCCAAACCCATGAACAGAGTCTTTTTTTTTTCTCTTTTTTTTTATACGTTACACTCTCTAGAGGATAAAAACGACTTTTCCGCTCAGTTATCGAAGAGCAAAAATAGTCTTTCCGAGATGGTGGGATGAAAAATATATTTATTTTGACCCGCAGCACACAATATAGTCAAAGCTAATATCACATTATACACGCTAATACAGACCATTCATTCCGATTCAAAAGAAATAAATAATAAAAAAAAAACATTAGAGCAATATTGACAAATGGCAACACTGCCCTGCACTACAATATGCCATAGTTCTTACAGTCTATGAGGTCTACGGTCACTTTGTCTATGGTCATTTTGTGATGTAATCTGTATAATCTATGCTATGATATAATATTTACGCGTCTGCACTCGTATACGACCGGTACTAGCACTAAGATGATGATTATAATGTGTATTACCTTATAGTGACCGGTGTCATCAGCAGTACAGTGGTCACGTTGTCTAATATCGTTGATAAGATGGCCGTGATAGCGCTCAGTAGCGTTATTAGCGGCCATATCTTGCCTTTTGTGACCTGTAAAGGAAATTATAACGTAAGTAAAAGGTAAATATTTGCTATCAAGTAGCAATAAAGGGTTCGTTTTGGATTCCCACTTAAGGTTCAACCCCACCAAACGGACTGCATCGGAACGGATTTTACAATCTTTAAACAAAATAAATCTTATATCACAGCATTTAAAGTTTATATTACCAAGTCACGCATGACAGCTTGACGTGCGTCATGCCGCCGTACGTCGCTGTCAAGCTGTTGTGCGTGTCTTGGTAATATAAACTTCAAACACTGTGATAATAAGATTTAATTTTGTTTAAAGATTGTAAAATCCGGGCCGATGCCGTCCGTTTGGTGGGGTTGGACCTTTATTCAATTTTTTTAAGGAATAAGTATTTTGTAACTAAAATTACTAGTATCTCTGCATCACCCTAAGGTTGACTGGTAGATAATACCAAATGCCTTTGGCATTAAGTCCGCCTTTGTACAACTGTTATATGAGTAAAGTTTAAATAAAAAAATAAAAAACTAGTGGTTTGACATAAAACTACCATCAAAGAAACCTAAAAATGCTTTCTGTGCAGCTAGAGTAATTTGTCAAGTTGTTTGCCGGACTGTATAGCTTCGGATTCTGCTAATTGTCAACCACTGTCATACCACTGACGCTGCAAAAATACTATTAAATGTAAGACTTGATTAATATAAACTTGGGAGAGGCCTATGTCCTGCAGTGGACTGCAATAGGCTAATTGATTGATGAATATAAACTTAAAGTTCAAAACTAAATGAAAAGGATTCCAATACAATTTTCATTCAACCTACAAGATGCCATTTAATTTTAAACTTTAATAGCATAACCGTAAAGTCTAATATTGAATGGCATTTTTTGCAGTGTCAGGGGTATGCGTATGACAGTGGTTGACAATTAGTAGAATCAAGGTCGGACACGTGCTAGAATAATGATAAGACAACGACTTTAATTATTGTCATTTAATTACTTAGATAACAGTAAATAGACTTGAATTACAACATGGATAATTTAGAAAAAATAATGTACTCTTAATTGCTTGTACTCGTAGTTGAGGTGTAAACAATAGGTAGCTGGCAATTATTTCTTATTATATACATAATGTAATTATATTATATACATTTATAATCAAGTCTTTTTTTTTGCGCGGACATCCTTCACCAAGTGGTGGTGGTTATGTCGGACTCGAACCAACAATCCGCACGCCATCTTGGGTCGTCAGATACCGAAGTGTGCAAGATTGCCTACGACATGTATCCCTCGCCCCCAGGCTAACCCAGGGCCATCTGTGATATCTCATCTCGGGTATGGGAATAACGGTGTCCCCACCTTACTCCCGGAAAGGGGGCAGGGGCTTTAAACCTTTCATGCGAATTTTAATCTTAACGTTCGTGAAGATTTTTGGATGTTTGTTATTCAATCACGCTTTAACGGCTGAACGGATCTGGCAGAAATTTTGTACAGTGATAGATTATAGTCTGGAATAACACAGACGTCATCCCGGAAAAAAGTGCCTATAGGTCGCGGGCGCTGGAGCTAAATTTCACGGGGACATCAGCTAGTTAATAAAGACGGCTAGATTGTGCGTCAGCTTCCTAATGACATATTTTATCAGTGTTTACTAATATATATTAGTGCGACAGCCAACACGTGCCAATATAATGTGAGGATATAGATATAGAATCATCTTATTGCCAGCGAATCTATTTTTAATGATAATTATATGAAACTTGGATTGGAAACTATTGAAGTGTGATACGGATAGAAGCAGATGGTCAACGATTGTGTCTGCCTACTCCGGAGGGAGACAGGCGTGTTTAGGTATGAATATTGAGTTATTGTTCTTCATCAAGTCAATGGCTCATAAAATTTATAAAATTCTGTTGGCCCAATGTTTGGCCATGGCTAGAACATTGTCGGTTGCCCTACAGGCCTACACAGGTCCTCGATATACAGGTGGAAGGGTACAGTGGGCAAGAGAGCAAATGCAGGATGGACTGGACGCTTGCGACTGGCTAACTAGCCACATTTTACCAAAATTGCCTTGCAGCGGCCAACTTGGGTCCGCAGGCGATTTAATGCCTTCTTATTTGGCCACGGCAGATTTTCTCTAGAGTTAATGAAACCTGCCCTGGAACTGTATAATTACTTGCCCATATTTGCTCTCTTGCTCGCTGTGGGGAGCTGTTTGTAGTAAAAGTAGTCCTCAGCAAGCTCCGGCAGCTTTTTAAATGGACAAGAGGGATTACTTAGTTATGCAGTGGGTGTCGGGGATCTGTTTGTTGTTTTAGCTTCTCGACTGCACAAGCTACGTCTCATCGTGTCATCTATGAGAATTGTGAATACCCAGAATGTGTCCAAGATACTCAGTTGGTTAAGTATTGCCCCTGAAAGTCGCAGATTCATGTGCCTGTTGTACTTTTTCACGACGCGAGCACTTTGAACCCGTGATTGGTCTTTGCTTGGTTTGGCGGTAGATCCACTATTTTACTGACAAACCTCAATTTTTGTGACGATAGACAAATCGCACCCTATTAAACTTACCTCAAAAGTAAACACAGCTAAGAAATCGAACAGCCCTGTCTCAGCCATGATGGCTACTAGTAGCATCATGCTGAAGAGCAGCAGCAGCGTCTCTATATCCAGCCAAGAGACCAGCTCTTCAAGCGACGGTCTTTCGCCAGCCAGAGCCAACGCTGCTATAGATGTCGTGGATACCAGGACGGCAGCCATTGTCCTGTTGATTAACTGTTGGTAGAAGAATAGAAATCATTAATAAAATATATAACATACATTATACATTATTCAAATCTGATATTTTCCGAAGGGGTGTATTGACAGATTTTTTTAAGTGCGGAAATCCCCATGACTCCTCACCGACTCAGAGCCACCGAAGGCTCCTTTGAGTGTGGAACTACGGTGTCCCCATATTTCCCCGGATAGTACACCGAGGTGAAAACTTCGGATGCGACTGGGATGCAAAGGTAAAGAAGTGCAGGCCGTTGCCTGCTTCTACAAGAGCGACAGGCAGCTCCTTACAAGTCTAATTTACAATTACTTAAATAATGTCAACTAAAACTACGAAATACTAAAAAATTATACGTAAAAGTGGGGGCACCCGCGACAGGCGTTGAGTCCTATTTTGGGCCGAGATCCTCCGTACTCCGGCACATCTGTGTGCGTATCACTGTTACCAACTTATTGCAAGAAGCTGGCCTTCTTCTAAGTGGAGGTGAAAACAGCATGGACTTAATGAAATTGACTTATTGAAGTTTCATTTTGTTCTTAATAACATCTGGATTGCAAAAGAATCTAAAATTTGACTTCAATTCAATTCACTATTAAACTGTAACTAACTATTGTTTGTAACTCCGCCTGTGGTTAGCCACGTATTAGGGTCAAGATACATACTACAAGCCTGTATAAAGGCTTGTAAGTCATAAAAAATGGATTTTTCAAACCATTAGACAGCGATAGAGGTAGATCCAAATGCGTAAGGCCTTCGATATAATCACGTGCCTTGACCTAAGCCCGCCTTAAGCCCTTGCCTTATCTATATAATTCTGGTCTAACATAGGCAGTCGAGTACTCAACCACTAGACACATAGATCGTAAATTATTTTTTATACTACTTAGGTCGCAGGCAAGCACATGGCCCACCTGATGGAAAGTGGTTACCGTGGCTTATGGACTAGAGCAACACCTTGGGAGTCACACTCATGCTGCCGACCCTGTAAGAATGGAGAGATTCTGTGCCGTCAGCGCAGAAGATAAGCAGGACAAGCCTTTGGTCTGACAGCACAAAACCTCTCCAGTGAGCTCTGACTACCCTACTCGCCGCCAGGAACACAATACGAGGTTCTTATACCCGTGGTATTCTGTAGGGTACTTCCCCATGCGGACTCGATTGGAACGGAACCACGTGAACCTACCTCTTATAAAAAGTCTAACATAGGCAGTCGAGTACTCCACCGCTAGAGACATTAGATCGCAAAAATCCTGCACGTTTTATTTGCTAAAATGTATTAACCTTGGTTATCTTGATAAGGCATCTTGTGAGTGATAATATTTGTAAACACAACCGTTGTAACTACTAGATAATTGTACAGAGAGATTGCGAATTTATGTCTTTATTCTAAAGAGCTGATAAATTTCATCATCATCTTAGCAGCCTTTCTAGACAAATGTCAATACGATTGTCAATGTGTTTTTTTTAATATAGGACACGTCAATTTGACTTCGCCTCACCTGATGGTAAGCTGAAGGCAAAGTCTCTGAAAAGAAGGTCACCATTACAGACACGTATCATGTTACAATGCACAGTGGTCCCGGCTCTTAAGAAGGGCGGTCATAGGAGTTGTAAGTCGGATTAAAAATTAAATAATGACTTTTTCACCTAAGAAATGATTGTTTTGAGGTTTTAAGAGTTATAACAAGTAAAAAAGTGTATTTTTTAGATGCAAGTTAGATATAATATTCCCAAAAAAACATTTTGTCGTCTAAAAAGCAGGTAGGTAACATTAAAACTAGTTTTACTTCTACTTTTGAACATAGCTGGATTGGTATATAAAATAAGAAAACTTACTAAATTAAATCTCTGAAGTAATCGGTTTCGATATTTTTTGCACCTGGCCAATTGTCTGCTAGCATTTCAAACACTTCACGAGAGGTATCTTGCCACATTATTTTTAGTTTTTGTGGATGAACATGCGTGTAGAACATGTATACGACGAAAAGAGCACTTTATAGTGGTCCCTGCTGAATAATAAAATAAAAAATGACCTGAGATTTCCAATTTCCCTACATATTACCTAGTACTTTCAATGACCTATATTCAATCCTCGGAGCAGTTTGGAGCACCTAAACGTTACAGTTTTTAAAACTAGAAAAACTAGAGATTATTTTGATATATGTTTCATCTTTGGCGATTCGTTCCTTCCTAAGTAAAAGTCAACTTGAATATAGGAGAGCGGCAAAAAACAAAGAAACTCGGAACTCTCTCTTTGACGGTGCTTATTATCAATAATAACAGGTTTAAAGTAAACGTAATAGGACTTAAAATGTCGTACATTCCTTCTATTTGAATATGCATAGCAAATTAATATCACAAACAATCACGTCCGATAGCAATAATACTTTGAGCATAACAGAATTTTCAGTGAAAAAATAACGTTAATGAGCACTATTGAAGTGTTACCACTTTGGGTGCAAAAAAATAATTGTTCTACATATTTTATTGCAATTTATTTTATACCTAGGTGTAAAAGGGTTATTTGTCTTCCCTCTAACAATAATTAAAGTCATAAATTCACCATCGACATTTTCGCCCTATGACCTATGGGCGAGACCACTGTGCAATGGTGGCACTCAGCTTGGCGGCCTCATCAGATGCTTTTTCACGCCCCGCTTAAAGGACCCGGGACTGTAGGAGGAGGGAAACACGTGAACTGGTAAGGAATTCCAAGACTTAATGGTGCGGCAGAAGGAGAGTATGAGATTGACATAGTATACGTTGAGGAGATTAATTTCAGACTTTAAAGTTTAAAATCAAATGAAAAAGAGTTCATTACATTTTTTCATTAACTCAACAAGATGCCAGTTAATTTTCGACATTCAAAGCATTACAGTAAAGTCCAAACTTAAATGGCATTTTTTACAGTGTCAGCGGTATGACAGTCGTTTTGCTATGACATTAAATCGGCAGAATCGTGTCCCAAGTGTGTATGATCAACTCTACAATAAAACTATTCGAAAAATTTGGATATATTTAATTTTTCAACTAAAAATATATCAAAGACTTTTAAAAAATTACAGCACTTTATGCAAAATAGTAAAAAAAAAAACTAGCTGATGCCCGCAGCTCCGCCTGCATAGATTTCGATTATAGCGACTTTTGGTTATCGCCGGTATTATTCAAATAGTTGCAATCAAACATACATCAGATTTTATGCCTTACCAAGATATTTCGGTTCTAATAAAAAAACAGTTAAATCCGTTTGGGGAAAGATTTGCAGGCAAAAGGCAAGACAAGGCGCATTATAAAGAATAGCCGAATTTAAGGCGAGTGAGAGAAGAGATTAAGGCGACAATCACAAAATTGAGGGAACGGAATCAGAATTCCACGCGGGCGGAGCCACGGGCAAACAGTTAGTATATTATAAACAGCGCACGCCCACAGATTCATTTGTTTAAACCACTACTGTATGAAGATAACTATCACATAAATGGGTGAATTTCAACAAATGCCATTTTTTTTATCATATCGGTGAACTTTTTCATTTATATGTTTTTTGTATATTTTTAAGGTTTTATGTAATCTTTGTGATAATCATGTATCCCCAAATTTAATTTCATCAACGTATCATTTAAGATTATGGAGAAAATTCAGTTTTAATTTTGGTTTCCACCGACATGACAAACCCGCACCGATTATTTTTTTCTGTACACCGATTTGATAAGTTTATCCACCGAAATTATATACATATCCACCATTATGATAAAATATTCACCGAAATGATAATCTATCCACCTTTGAACATCAAAAAGGAAATAGTAGGTACCTTATTTTTACAAGAGTGACTTAAAACTGAATGCCTGACCTGAAGAAGATCATATCCGACGAGAATAGAGTTCTTGAAGATCCAATGAAAATATTATATTTTTTGAAATTATATAGGTACCTATTTTATTATATATTATTTACTTTCTTCTATTATTTTTTTATAATATATAATTAATTTAAAAAAGAACGTTTATAAGCTGGTAACACAAATCAATCAATTAGCCTATTGCAGTCCACTGCTGGTCATAGGCCTCTCCCAATATGCGCCACGTTTGCTGATCCTCCGCCTTCCGCATCCAGTCCTTCCCAGCCACCTTTCGTAGGTCATCAGTCCACCTGGCCAGGGGGTGTCCCACCTTCCGTTTTACTCCTCGCAGTCTCCACTCTAGGACTCGTCTGTTCCAACGGCAATCAGTCCATCGGCAGATGTGGCGAGCCCACTGCCACTTCAGCTTGCTTATTCTGCGAGCTATGTCGGTAACTTTGGTTGTAATGTCGGATGACCTCGTTTCTAATTCTATCCATCAAAGAAACTCCAAGCATAGCTTGCTCCCATAGCCCACTGTGCGATTTTTAGGTCACGGACTAACCCCACCTTCAGTGGCCACGTTTCGGCACCGTAAGTCATAACAGGCAGAACGCACTGGTCGGAAAACCTTTGTTTTAAGGCATTGCGGCAAGGGGGAGGAGAAGACCCGACGTAATTTGCCAAATGCTGCCCACCCCAGTTGGATTGTTCTGGCTTCTTCTTTCTCGAAGTTGTTTTTACCGAGCTGAATAACCTGCCCCAGATAGATATACCTATTTTTGAACAACTTCGAGTGTCGTTCCTTCGATGGCAATTGCTCTCGGTACAACAACGTTTTGGATAAAACCAAGATTATGTATCTTAGTTTTATCCAAGTTTACACTGAGGCCGACTTGTCGAGAAGCTCCATTCAAGCTGTGCATCATTTTGCCCAGTTGTTCCAGCGACTCCGCAACTATTATGATGTCGTCGGCGAACCAAGGGTGCGAGATGTACTCACCGTTGATGTTGATACCCCGCCCAGTCCAGCCCAGAGTCTTAAAGACGTCCTCCAATGCGTTGGTAAATAGTTTGGGAGATATAACATCTCCCAGTCTCACTCCACGTTGGAGACTATTGGGTTTTGTCTTCTTCTTCGAAACTGTAATACAAGCATCTCAGCACCTCGATGTGCAATCGAGGCGGCACCGCTGCAGCGCATCCAGCACTGCCCAGATTTCGATAGAGTCGAAGGCTTTTCCGTAGTCCACAAACGCCATACACAGCGGCTGGTTGTACTCCTGAGTCTTTTCTACAATCTGCCAAACAGTATAATATGGATGTGGTCCACGGTACTATGGTCTTTTCAAAACCTGACTTGCTCAGGTGGCTGGAACTCGTCGAGCTTACCTGCGAGGCAATTTGTGACGACTCTCGAGAACAACTTGTAGACATGACTCAGGAGTGAGATGGCCTGCGTTCTTCAGCAAGGTCTTGTTACCTTTTTTGAAGAACAGTACCACCGCACTCGCGCTCCATGCCCTAGGTGTTAGCCCTTGCGGGATGACGGAATTAAAGAGGCTTGCTAGCTCTTTCAGGATTGGAGCCCCACAATGCAATGGTTTGACCACTAGTCGGCCTTCCCGTCAATGCCTCCCTAGAGGTTTCCAGTATTGCGACCCTAGAGCTACTTGGAGCGGCGTAGGTGGGAGGGCTGACCTTATCATTCGGAATCTTGATATTTAGAGAGCCTCAGATAAGTCAGTAATCGCTTCCAGTATTAAACTTGTTGATCACACTTGTTGATCTCTGAATATGTGCTTAGGTACCATTATGAAAAAAGTCTATATCGTTCCTTATTATAGTCCACTGCTTGTGGGGTATTTTCTTAAAGAAACTATTCATTAAGAAGAGATGCCTGTGACTCGAGGAAGCTGACTAGCATTTGCCCCCTGCGATTTCTGCATACCACTCCTTATGATCCGATTTTCTTCTCGTCGCGTTCTTGTATTCCCACTTTGGCATTGAAGTCCCCCCTATGTATGTATGTGTTTATATGTATGTTCTTGTATGTTCCATTTTTCCTTTGTATACTTAACGAAATCGCACGGGATCAACCGATATGATAAAACGACTCACCGAGATGAAAAAATATCTACCGATATGATAAAGCAATCCACCGATGTGACAAAACTGTGCATTGATCATGAATCAAAACACCGATATTAGGTGTAAGACACCGATTCGTCTTTTCTTCTCATTTTCGGTGTAAATTATCATATCCGTGGTAATAAAGACCACCGATTACACCGATATGCGAACACCGACGTGAGAAATTTCACACTTTTTAGAATATTAGAAAAAATGCATAATATCTAGGTTAAATTCAATAACAATCAATGAAGCTAATTCACTTTTTACCTCTATTAGAACCAAAAAACAATAATAAAACTGCTTACTACACTAGAAAGATGCCACCACCGATAGTATAAAATAATTGTCCGGGAGCAACTAAAATGGCGTACTTATATTATTGGCGGGAATATGCAGTGATTTAACATACGTCCGTCCTGACTGCGCACTAGCAGGCACTAACGAGAGAAATAAAATTGAGGTGGGGACACTGTCGGACTCGTCGATATAAAGTTATGTGTAAATTACTTTTGGTCACCGATTTGAGAACATTTCGCAGGACAAGTACGTTTGTGCCTCTCAGTAATAATATTCGTTAATTATATAATAAAATATGACTTAAATTAATAATAAAACTAATATTCTATGAAATAGAATAATTTATTATACTTAATTTACTTATTTTTATTAGTGTATAAGCTTTTTTGTTTGTAAAAAAAGTAGAGGGACAGCACCGATTTGAAGAAAATAGAGGTTTATGTATTTATTTCTACCTTTATATATAGTCCTAGCCTAAATATATTTTTGCCACAACTCAGTAACAACCTATTGAATACAAAAAAAAATAATTCAGAACAATATTCCTTTTTTCAAATACTAATTTCACCGAAGACAAAAAAAAAAGCCATTTGGGAAATTCACCCAAATATATTAAAATAGAATGGGAGGAGAACGCGTGGCAACTTTTTAGATAATATAATTCTTGCGGTATGGGCAAGAACCTTCAAACGCTCACTCAGAACAGCCACCCAGATAAGTGGCAATTGTAAATTGCTGGCGTATTGTAAATTAGAAGGAAGAATGTATGGGATTTGACGTATATTTATGACAGTCGACAACGTATGTCATAAACGTTAAATCTCATACATTCGTCATTCTATTCTTCAATACACCGGCCAATGAATTTCCTCTTGTCTAGGGGAACTGTTAAGACAGCCTTCATCATAAAAATACCGTGAAAATAATCATACTGTGCTGTTTCCAACTGTACAATAAAAAAAGAGAAGTTTAGTATATTAGAAAAATAAAGGCATTTCTTATCTCTCGTGAGTAGTCGTGAGTGATACAGTGAAAAGGTCATACAAGTACCTACATGCAAGTGAACACTGCTTATGGCCGTTCTATCCTAATATAATATTTCTGTGATATTCATTCTGCTGTGCAATTCGTCGCATAACATTGTCGAGCACAACGTTGCGACAGCCTTGATATAAATTGTCATTGGTCGATCCCCAGTGACGTCACCAAGTCCGACCAATGACAATTTCTATCAAGATTATCACAACGTTGTGCTCGGCGCTGTGTGCTTAGAGAATTGCACAGCTACGTTGCCT
The DNA here is from genome assembly GCA_914767945.1 of Eilema depressum. Classification (NCBI taxonomy): domain Eukaryota; kingdom Metazoa; phylum Arthropoda; class Insecta; order Lepidoptera; family Erebidae; genus Eilema; species Eilema depressum. The sequence continues at coordinate 5,987,805 of OU612041.1, read as the reverse complement.
GTGATAATATTTGTAAAGTATATTTACATTACAAAGATTGTGCATACACATTTAAAATAATTTGTACTTAAAAAAACATGACATTCATATCTAATCAGCTGACAATATGAGTCTTCTGTTAGTCCCAAGACAAATAAGTACCTACAGAAGATCAACTTCAGAGCGAGTGGTAAAAGTGTCAACGCACACATACCTACGCATAGGTACGTAAGAGAATCTCGTGTCAAGTCGGGCAAAAGATCAGCCTTGAGTGGCACGCTTTGACGAATTTTTTTTGTTTAGTGTTGATTGATGATTATAATAACGTGATGCTTTTAGAATATTGATCTACTTATTGATCTACTCTGATACTGAAATGTACCTAAACATCAAAAAAATTCATAACAAAACTTTAACAATTGTTTACGTACATAATATCAAAATAAATTTAAAAAATTACATTATGATACAGCTCTTCTACGGCAACTGTTGCAAATGGATTTTGGAGCTCAACATTTCTGTCATTTTACGCAAATGAGCAGTTTTCCAGTAGGTATTTATAGCGTTCCTAAAGAAAAGCTAGATGGCGCAGCCGGCACTTTTGGTAAGTAGAGTGTGGTCTCACATCAAGTGTTCCCTAATTTATGGAAAAAATGTTCTTCGGTTTTGTAATGATTTACTTTACATAAATGTTTTGACTTTTTTTTTGATAAAATTATTTTAAATATAATATTATTTTAAATTACAGACAAGTGACACAATGACGTGAAAAGAATTAAGCGTTTTATCATATTTTATCTATTGTAATATGGGTAAATGAAATTAAACTTTGGCAACATCGCACAAACAAACCACAGAGTACATTAAAATTACCAAAAGCTATGCTAGCGCCATCTCTTGATGATTTAAAAACCAACTGATTATTATACCTACTGGAAAACTGCTCATTAAATTAATTATTTTATTGATCATATTAATTTCATATGATTAGATAAAGTAGGTAAAGTCCGACCAATAAAATAAAAAACCCGTACTGGGGGCGCCAAAAACATCTATGATTATGACAACACCAAGTATAGTGATACAGATGTAAAATGCCAATATTTTTCAACACACTTGCTTATGAACAGGCTTTTATTTCCCCGCAATGAAGCACGGAATGACACCTAATATAAAACTGTGACTTTTTCATTGCTTCTTCTTCCTCCTAGCGTTATTCCCAGTCGCATCCGAAGCTTTCAGCTTGGAGTCTGGGGTCCGCTTTTACCAGTCATAGCTACAGATTTGGCTAGACCTCGATATTTTCCGTGAAGCGATTGCCACCTGACCTTCACGACCCAATGTTAACATTAGGCGATATCGAAGCTTTGCAGCTAGACCGTTGTTTTTGGACTTTTTAGGGCACCAACTACCCGTAACGACTGCCATAGATGTCCTTATGGCAACCGGGACCGACGGCTTAACGTGCTCTCCGAGGCACGACCAGACCAATGCAAATACCCATATTTAATGCACACAAATATTTGCACTGAGCGGGGATCGAACCCGCGCCTCCTGCGTAGCGGTCGCGTTCACTACCGCTACGCCACGGAGGCTGTCATGTTTTTCATTGCTATTATTCACAAAAGTGAGTTATAGACTTCTTTTTTTTAATTTCATTAAGTTGCTTTGTTCTTAAGTTTCGATACAAAAAAGATCGTGTCCAATATTACAAACGAATTAATATAGAAAGAAAAGAAAAAGAAAGAACTTGTAGTACGTGTTTAATATACAAAACTTTCACTAAAATGTATTTTTTTTTTCTCTGTTAAAAAGTTAAGTTTTTCTCTGTTAAGTTTTCTGGTTAAAATAGAAAAATAGACGCGGCGTGTTATACTGGTTACAAGGACTGGGCACAAATCACAACACAGTAGTATCCGTATAATAGTTTACTGCTTGGAATGGTAAATACAAGTTAGACATACAGTTACACCATGTATAGAACAGGGACCACGCGATATTGTTTTTCGGACTGCATAAAATTCTTGTATTTTATGCCTAACAGCACAGAGATCAAAATAATCGAGCATGATTTTCTTTTTTGCGTTAGGCTTATTTTTCTTAGGCGTAGAAAATACATTTGACGTTTGACCTTCTCTTCGTATTTTTATTACAGAAGATCGGGATATACCTAAAAATGTGAATAATAATTAGTCACAGTAAAATCAGTAGATTAGGCCAATTTCAGTTGCACGTACTCTATGATGTCCTACCCGTCATGTTGACAACAAGGTCCGTGATGTTATTTAGAGGAACAGAGTCCAATCCTTCCTACTTTTTATCCGACAAATACTTTGTTATATTATAAATTACTTTTCTTAACTGGCTTTTAATAGTTTTCGGCATATTACTATAGTTTTGTAGTTTATTGACACCACACTGACAGATGACCATAATGACATTGTATAGATTGTTACCATATGAAGAAATTAGTTCCAATAGTTTACCGCAATATGGCGAGGTTTTTTATTTTACTGGTCGGGCTTTACCTAATTTATGATACTGTGCATAATTTGGTTTTAAAAACACTCGTATTTTAAGAATCATCATAAACTACTATTATGTCCATTTGTAAAGCATAATATTAAAATGTTTTATTGAGGTAAATAAAGCTTAACAACAGTCAAGAAGCGTAGCTAACAGTTATAGTCAAGGTTAATAGAAACTGACCTAACTGTGTCCATTTTTTTACGATAAATTATTACTTTACAGCTATGCAATTCTCTAAGCATGCAGCATCGACCACAGCGCTGCAACAGCCTTGATAGAGATTGTCATTGGTCGATCTCCCGTGACGTCACCCACTCCGACCAATGACAATATCTATCTAGGTTGTCGCAGCGCTGTGCGCGATGCTGTATACTTAAGGCGGCCACCCACTAACAGTTTATCGAACGACAACCGGATGATATCGGTCTGTCAGTTCATCGCAATAGCCCACACACTTACAGTTTCGTATTCGATTTTGGACTGACGGCTATTATTTATGTGTGTGGCCGCTTGACGATTTCGGTTAGCAAAGACAATTAAAGGCCGGATAGTCTATGGCCATCGGCATTTTATACGTAATAACATCAGGCTAAAAGAATAAAATAATGTTATTATATATTTTAGTCTGAGGTAATAAAATTATGCAGGCCGCCGGACAGACGAAAAACTGCAGGCGGACTGTAAGTGGGTGGCCGCCTTTAGAGATTGTCATTGGTCGATCTCCAGTGACGTCACCCAGTACGACCAATGACAATCTCTATCAAGGCTGACGTAGCGATGGCGATGTGCTCGATGCTGTATACTTAGAGAATTGTCATTGGTCGATCTCCAGTGACGTCACCCAGTCCGACCAATGACAATCTCTATCAAGGCTATCGTAGTGATGTGCTCAATGCTGTATGCTTAGAGGATTGTCATTGGTCGATCTTCAGTGACGTCACGCAGTCCGACCAATGACAATCTCTATCAAGGCTATCGTAGTGATGTGCTCAATGCTGTATACTTAGAGGATTGTCATTGGTCGATCTCCAGTGACGTCACCCAGTCCGACCAATGACAATCTCTATCAAGGCTATCGTAGTGATGTGCTCAATGCTGTATGCTTAGAGGATTGTCATTGGTCGATCTCCAGTGACGTCACGCAGTCCGACCAATGACAATCTCTATCAAGGCTGTCGTAGCGACAGATGTGCTCAATGCTGTATGCTTAGAGGATTGTCATTGGTCGATCATCAGTGACGTCACCCAGTCCGACCAATGATAATCTCTATCTAGGCTGACGTAGCGATGGCGATGTGCTCGATGCTGTATACTTAGAGGATTGTCATTGGTTGATCTCCAGTGACGTCACCCAGTACGACCAATGACAATCTCTATCTAGGCTGTCGTAGCGATGCGCTCAATGCTGTATACTTAGAGGATTGTCATTGGTCGATCTCCAGGGACATCACCCAGTCCGACCAATGACAATCTCTATCAAGGCTATCGTAGTGATAGATGTGCTCAATGCTGTATGCTTAGAGGATTGTCATTGGTCGATCTCCAGTGACGTCACGCAGTCCGACCAATGACAATCTCTATCAAGGCTGTCGTAGCGACAGATGTGCTCAATGCTGTATGCTTAGAGGATTGTCATTGGTCGATCATCAGTGACGTCACCCAGTCCGACCAATGATAATCTCTATCTAGGCTGACGTAGCGATGGCGATGTGCTCGATGCTGTATACTTAGAGGATTGTCATTGGTCGATCTCCAGTGACGTCACCCAGTACGACCAATGACAATCTCTATCTAGGCTGTCGTAGCGATGCGCTCAATGCTGTATACTTAGAGGATTGTCATTGGTCGATCTTCAGTGACGTCACCCAGTCCGACCAATGACAATCTCTATCCAGGCTGTCGTAGCGATGCGCTCAATGCTGTATGCTTAGAGGATTGTCATTGGTCGATCTTCAGTGACGTCACCCAGTACGACCAATGACAATCTCTATCAAGGCTGTCGTAGCGATGCATGCGATGCTGTATGCTTAAAAAATTGCACAGCAGGTATATTTTTTTACAGAAGCAGAGTTACCCAAAGCTAAAAAATATTTTGATTTAAACTAGATGTTTTTATTTTTTGTGATGGTATTTAAAAAAAAAGGTTTTATAGTTTCAATGGTGGTCCTAAAGTAGGTCGGACTAAAAAAGCCTAGCCGTCACTGTTTTTATCAATAAATAGGGCCATGTGCTTCAACCCAATAAAGTTTTTTTTTTCTTTAAATCAAAAGGCCCACGTTTGACCATTCATTATCTAACCTATTGTTAAGTGACAATGCAACCATCATTGTGATGATGATGATGATGATGATGATAATAGCACTAACAGAATATCTAGAAATCACTTTGTCTTAGAATCTCGACCTAGCAAAGAATCCAGAGTTAATTCTAGAACTTTCAACTGCCAAACAAAAGGCGATTTTATTTTTGTCCTCTAAATTCTTGTAGATCTAAAAATAACTAGAGAAGGCGTAAAGAATTTGCCACTTTATAATGCTTGTCAGAGACAGTGCACAAAAAACTGTGATTCAATTAAAGGGCGATACACATGGCGAAGATTATAAATTAGTATTCATACTAAGCCATTGATACTACTATTATAAATGCGAAAGAAACTCTATCTGTCTGTCTGTCTATCTGTTACGCTTTCACGCCTAAAGCTGGGTCCACATTTGTATCATTTGCCCGATCCGATCACCGTATCCGTTTCGGCGACACGTATCATGATCACAATGTATATTATCAGTGATACGCGTATCATCACCCGTCCACATAATATGCGATTATGATACGCGTTGCCGATACGGATACGGTGATCGGATCGGGCAAATGATACAAATGTGGACTCAGCTTAAGCCATTGAACCGATTTTGATGAAATTTGGTACAGGGGTAGATTAGACCTTGGGAAAGGACATAGGCTATGTTCGATCCCGATAACCGACATCCAAGAGGGCGGAGCCGCGGGCAACAGCTTGTAGAAAATAAATTAAACTAAACTAAATATATTAAGTTAAGATACGCTTGATCATGGGCGTATCCTGGTTTCTTTAAGGGATGAGGCAAAAGTCAAATCTGATCCAGGGGCAGGGGGGGTGATTCTGTTTTGTGTATTTTAAAATTCTTATCTTCGGGATGACCAAAGCAGGGTGGGGTGGTCGCCTTACTTGCCCCCATGGGTATGCTCATGCGATTGATATAGGCAGTCTGTAGGTATTATACTAAAAAAAACTCAAAAACTTATGTGTAACTCAAAAATCGTGACCAGAGGGCTGGTTCATTCCTTGCACAAAGGATTGGCATTGCCATTCAACGTGGCAATGCCGCTAGCCTTCTGGCCACCCTCCCAGTTGACGTCGATGGGGAGGAATTTTTGACGCCTAAACCTGCAGCTTTGCATATAGGTATACAGATATTGTTTTTATACTAGTAATTAATTTATGTAAATAATTGTAATTTCTTAATATACCATTTCAACTTGTAAAAAAAAAATCGTAATTCAAATTATTTCAAATTATATTTTTTAGCGTCGGTAGCCGGCCATGCAGTCGTTTTATAGGATTTAAGCCGTGACGAAGGCCCGCTAGTTTAGCAAAAAAAAAAACTCAGTTTCAAAATTTCAGTATCAGTATCCTTTTACAGGTTATTTTACAGTGCCCCAAACTCGAAAAATATTCGAATTCGTAACGTACACGCAACGAGAGAACGGAACATTGTGATTGGCAGATTTCATACACACAGGTTCACAGTAGACAGGCGGCCAATCTAGTCTCTCGATATTATGTTTACGTTACGATTTCGAATGTATCTCTCTCATCCTAGCGTTAATTCCCAGTCGCATCCGAAGCTTTTCAGCTCGGAGTCTGGGGTCCGCTTTAGTCTTAACTACAGATTTGGCTAGACCTCGATATTTTTTCGTGAAGCGATTGCCATCTGACCTCCACAGCCCAATGATAACATTAGGCGATATCGAAGCTTTACAGCTAGACCGTTGTTTTTGGATTTTTTATGACTCCAACTACCCGTAACGATTGCCATAGACGTTCTTATGGCAACCGGGACCGACGGGTTAACGTGCTCTCCGAGGCACGACCAGACCAATGCAAATACCCATATTTCATGAACACAAATATTTGCACTGAGCGGGGATCGAACCCGCGCCTCCTGCGTAGCGGCCGCGTTCACTACCGCTACGCCACGGAGGCAGTCAATGCCGTAAACTGAACTGAACTGAAGGCAAAACTATATAATCTTATCTTTGTCGTGAATGACGGTTCATTGAATTATATAGCGAGTGATATTGTATCTTAAATGTAAATAATATAGTAAGTATACCTCAGGACACGCACCTTGGACCTAAATAGCGAGATAAATGAGGCCCTGGCACCCGCGGATTGTTTTGTAATAATCTATGCTTGGTGAATTTGAGCTCGTCCACCGCAGTAGCACCCCGTGCTATCCTCAAAAGACGTTCAAGAAACGTGTACTGCGCATATGCATATGCAGGACTTAGATGCCACCCGCATACGGTGCAGAATATTCCATCAAAAATCAAGCGGTTCGGTGTCTCCCCTTGACCTGGAATTCTTTACCAGCTCACGTGTTTCCCTCCTCCTACAGTCCCGGGTCCTTTAAGCGGGGCGTGAAAAAGCATCTGATGAGGCCGTCAAGCTGAGTGCCACCATTGTGACATGGTACGTGTCTATAATGGTGACCCTCTTTCCAAGACTTTGCCCTCAGCTTACCATCAGGCAAGACGAAGTCAAATTGACGTGTCCTATATAAAAAAAAATATAATATAGAGCACATTTTAGGTTCAAGATATTATAATATCCCGAACAATATCTCCATCGTGTGTGACGCGCTTTAATCTTTCCTTCAGACAGACAAGGCTACGGCGGCTGGCAAATGACGTCATTATGTTTACCGCGCAATTCTTTTTTTTTTTACAACGTTTTTGTTACATTGACCTGTATCCATCTTATTTATTCTTCTTCCTCTTAGCGTTAATTCCCAATCGCATCCGAAGCTTTCAGCTCGGAGTCTGGGGTCCGCTATACCAGTCTTAGCTACGGATTTGGCTAGACTTCGATATTTTTCGTGAAGCGATTGTCATCTGACCTCCACCATTGTTTTTGGATTATTTAGGGGTCCAACTACCCGTATCGACTGCCATAGATGTTCTTACGGCAACCGGGACCGACGCACGACGGCTTAACGTGCTCTCCGAGGCACGACCAGACCAATGCAAATACTCATATTTCATGCACACAAATATTTGCACTGAGCGGGGATCGAACCCGCACCTCCTGCGTAGCGGCCGCGTTCACTACCGCTACGCCACGGAGGCTGTCAATCCATCTTATTTATTATGTTAGTGATATTCCCGGCTGCATCCGAAGCTTTCACCTTGGAGCCCGGAGCTCATTTACTCCTCCTCCTACTTTTTATTAGGGTTATTTTATTAAGGCCACACTTACACCCGTATTCACAAACGATACTGTGAGGTCTCATAGTGTGCTCGAGCGCATAGGGCTGGTAAAATTAGTTCACAAACATCACGGAGCAGTATCTAACGCAGTGCGTTCCCTCAACGACGTATTACTTAAGTGTTATCAATGAATAAAAAGGCTTGCCAAAACGAACGCACTGAGAATTTGTCGTTCTTTGCACAGTTTTGGTAGTACGCATAGCGAAGTATTGTTTGTGAATACGGGCGTAAGATCTTTGGAGTCAAGCAAACCTCACCTTCAAGTTCGCTGATTGATGGAAGAGGTGCTAGTGCGAGTTTTGGTGGTCAGACGGCACCCATAAAAGCCGTATAAGCTCAACCAAACTACGGAAAAGGAGTAAGCGGTTCCCAGGCCGTGGTCTTCTTCTTTCGAGTCAATGATCCTCTTTTTCATTGCTTTAAATTATTCGAGAATTAAATTCTGGCATCTTGACCGCGCTGTCAGTGGCATTATGAGATCTTCTTTAGTGCAGGAGGCGGACATAGGGGACACAAAACCAAGTGATGAAAGCCTCGGATACAACTGGTAATATACTTAGATGCTGATGAAGAGTAGATTTTTTTATGACGCACGTGTATTTTTAATTTAGTTTTAATTAAGCACCGAAATTGTTTTAATTTGCACTTGTTATAATAAAAGTGAATAACAGAGCAATTAAAAATGTAGGTGCATAATTAGGTCAAAAAAAAGTAAAAAACTATTTTTACATAGGTAAGTTAATAGTATTAATTTACTTTGACTTAACACAATTCTATTATATTAAGTTGAGAAGTTATTAAAAAAATGTAAATGAATTACTGGTAATATGTATTGTAAAAAAACATGAACTATTTTTGTATATATTATTTTTGGTTAGGTATGTACTAAGTATATTATTATTTAATCATTCTAAAAAGTATCACCATGAACAATCGTCATCATCACTACAATTTTCTTTTTTTTATACCACTTAGGTCGCAGACAAGCACACGGCCCACCTGATAGAAATTTGTTACCGTGGCCTACGATATCAGGCACCCCCCACTTTTGAATAAAATTTTTAATTTTTTCAGTATTTTTTTTCTGTGAAACATTTCATTGCGTCTTATGTTCGTAGGTAGGTATTTAGTTAGGGGCAGGAAGTATCAGTTGTGGCTGGGTAGCAGAATAATAGGCGGATACTATTTCGTACATAGACACTCGTGGTGTGGTGCGCACCTGTTTGAAGAAAAAAAATATTAGAACAATATTTTTTTTTCCACGAACTCGAAGCCAGATTATGGCTTTGGAGGTGCAAGAAAAATGCTTTATGGGTCATCTGACATCTGGAGACCCGAGACGGCGTGAGGTTTCAGTCGGTTCAGCCTAACATAACTGCCCACACCGGACGCAATATCCGAAGTGATAACCGCACGAAAAAAGGGCCGGGCATAAAGACGAGTCTATACGGTTTGTGAGTCTATAAAAATTATAAAAGTCGATTTTATGAATAAAAAAATGTTTTTTTTTTTTTTTTTTTTAATTAACTAAATGGAATTTTTTGCAGTGCCTGTGGTTTTACTTTAGCAGAATCGAGGGCCTAATGGACAGTGGTTACCGTGACCTAAAAACGTATACAACACCAGGAGCATTGAAAAATTAATCCTTCATAAATATAAAGACACTTACCTCAAAAATAATCAGCACATACAAGGAACACAGGAGAATGCAAGAGTAGATGACTCCTGTAGTCATGTCCAGGGGGTCAATGGTATAGCCCAAAGTAAATGGGGTGGTGACATTCGAAGAGCTGCTTATTCTGATGGCGAACACGCTGTGGTACGAGGAGTTACTGGGCAGCTTATTTTTATGATGGTCTGGTTTCCAGCGAAGGGTTGCTGTACGGGATTCCCCTTGCGTGAAGTCAATTTGGTCTTTGGATTCGAGGATTATTGTGTGGTCGTGGGATTTCTGTAACAAAAAAAAATTCGCAGATAAGCGAACGGCCTAGCTAATGGAAAGTGGTTATCGTGGCTTATTGACGAGTGCAACACCAGGGGAGTCACACTAGTGATGCAGACCGTGTAAGAACTGAGAGATTATGTGCGTCAGCGCAGAAGATAAGTAGCCGCAGTATTCTGTAGAGTGGAGTTACTGCCCCAGTCGGACTGCTCGATTGGGATGGAAATAGCGTCGTGTCCTTCTTCCTACCTACATGATTAGGGGGCTTGTTTTACTAATTTTGATTTCACCTTATAGGTACTCCCAAGTATTAATAAAATCGGCCAAGTGCGAGTCGGACTCGCCCATGAAGGGTTCCGTAGTAGCAAAGGCGAAAATTGTGGTTTATGACGTATTAAAAAAAATACTGACTGGATCTCGTTCAAACCAATTTTTAGTGGAAGTTTGCATGGCAATTTACATCATATATTTTTTTAGATTTATCATTCTCTTATTTTAGAAGTTAGAGGGGGGACACACATTTTTCCACTTTGGAAGTGTCTCTCGCGTAAACTATGCAGTTTAGAAAAAAATTATGTTAGAAACCTCAATAGTATTTTTAAAGACCTATCTATAGATACCCCACACGTATGGGTTTGATGAAAAAAAAAAAAACATTTTGAGTTTCAGTTCTAAGTATGGGGACCCCCAAAATTTAATATTTTTCTTTTTATCTTTGTGTGAAATTCTTAATACGGTTCACAGAATACATCTTCTTACCAAGTTTCAACAGCATAGGCCTTATAGTTTCGGAGAAAAATGACTGTGACATACGGACGGACAGACGGACGGACAGATATGACGAATCTATAAGGATTCCGTTTTTTTGCCATTTGGCTACGGAACCCTAAAAACGGCCTTCTTCTTCATCCTAGCGTTAATCCCAGTCGCATTCAAAGCTTTCAGGATTCTTGGATCAGATTTTTCCAGTCTAAATGCGGGTTTGGCTGAATTTTTATATTTTCCGTGAAGCAACTGCCGTCTGAACTCTACAGTCCATTGGTGATATCGAAGTATTGCAGCTAGACCAGTTGTTGGACTTTAATGGCTCCAAGTACCCGTAACGACTGCCATAAATGTTCGTGTGGCAACCGGAACCTATGGCCTAGCTTTGTGTAGGAGAATTTGGAATGCTCAAGAAGTGACTCGGTACCTCAGTAATCAGAGCATTCCCTTTGTGGGATTGGTCCCAACTTTGAGTTCCGTCTCAGAATTTCACTTTTGCAATATTAATCGATTTAAATAGTTAGTATACTAAAAATTCCATTAAAAGATGGTGTATGTTTGTTGAAAAGCTCACCTGAATACTGATCGCGTCTTCAGGTCCAACATTTTCAGTCCTATTACTCGTTAAAGTCCATTGCTCAATCCAGATCCTCATAGCAGTGCTGTCCAGCCTCTCGCTGGTGTTTAGTTTCTTCTCGTTCTGCTCAGATAAGAAGGGCCCTTTCAGCTCCACAAGAAGCGACGTCACGTATTGGTCCGATTGGAAGACATAACCTGAAAATAATGTAGATACTGTAGGTCTGAGTACATCTTACTTATTACGAATGTAAAAGTTTGTGAGGATTTTTAGATGTTTGCATAGTCTGAAATAACACTTATTTTTCTTATGGGTTCCTTTTTGTCTCTGTAATGGCAATATCCCGCTCCTCACGAATAAATTTTCATTTCATTTCGTTTCGTTTCGTTTCGTTTCGTTTCGTTTCGTTTCGTTTCGTTTCGTTTCGTTTCGTTTCGTTTCGTTTCGTTTCGTTTCGTTTCGTTTCGTTTCGTTTCGTTTCGTTTCGTTTCGTTTCGTTTCGTTTCGTTTCGTTTCGTATCGTTTCGTTTCATTTCATTTCTCAAACCATTGGGAATTTCACCATTACAGACCCCAACAATGTTACAATGGTGATCCTCATCTCGACGGCCTCAACAGGGCCTTTATTCTGCTAAAGCAAAACCCAACGTCAACACATACCACAGAGACTGCAAAAAGGGTATTAAATTTTAGACTTTATTGCTATAGGTTCAAAGTCCAAAATTAAATAAAAAAAGTTTTATTAACTCACTTTACAACACTACACTTTTGTTTCGCTTTTTCTCTATCCCCCAAAGGTTTGCTGGAATAAAACTCAATATTGAGTTGAGCTCGCCTTTGTACATCTTAATTTGTTTATGTTTGTTAATTTGTTAATTTCAGTGTACAATAAAGAATTAAATAAAAAAAGAATTAAAATACAAAAAGCTATATAATTGTAGACTTTAAAAGCATTAATTGCTACTGCTACTATAATAATATTGTTATTGTTATGTATGTTTTTGTGTTTTATTTTTGTGGGTGTTATTTTGTACTAGCTTTTGCCCGCGGCTCCACCCGCGTGGATGTCGGTTATCGCGACCAAACATAGCCTATGTCCTTTCCCAAGGTCTAATCTACCTCTATACCAAATTTCATCAAAATCGGTTCAGCGGTTCAGTCGTAAAAGTGAGACAGACATACAGACAGACAGACAGACAGACAGACAGACAGACAGACAGACAGACAGACAGACAGACAGACAGACAGACAGAGTTACTTTCGCATTTATAATATTAGTAAGGATTTTGTATTTCTTTTTTATGTGTGTGTTTAATAAACGTCTTTTCTTTCCTTCTTTTTTTCTTTCTTAATTTAAAGACCAAAATTAAATGGCATTTTTTGCAGTGTCCTTAGTATCACGGTAGTATTGCAGTGGTTTTGCTATAGCAGAATCGAGGGCCAGATGCTTTTTCAGGTCCCGCTTAAATATCCCAAGACTGTAGGAAGAGGGACACATGTGTTGGTAAAGTATTCCTCGATGGTGCTGCAAAGAAAAGAGTCGCAGAACCGCTAGGTTTTTAATGGAATTGTTTGCACCGTGTGTGAGTGATATCTAAGCTCTGCACGTGTTGTCCTATAAAGGAAAGAAGAGGATGGGACTATTGGAAAAACTCATCGGAACATTCCCCATGGTAAGGATAACGTGGTTTTGCATTTTTTTCTCGAGTCTACAATATAGAAGAAACTCTCGATTTCTATGATGTGGTACTTACTTTTCACCTCTCCCGGCACGACCGCGGAGTACCTGGTGATCTCGTCCTTCTCGTTGTACATGAGGAACACCACTGTGAAGAATATCCAGACTGCTACCAGCAGAGTCAGCTTGATCAGGTGTTGGACTTGTACCATCTGCAGGAATTAAAGGAAACTTAAAAGAACCAAACAGATAATTATTAAAAAATAAAAAATCCGACTGCTGTTTAAAAAGACCGAAACAAGTTTGATAGCAGGCGGTACCCATATGCCTTGTTTCTATGTATATTAAGTATATATGTTTATCCGCATTCTAGAACCCATAACACAAGCTAGTTAAGCTATGTTTACTTTGGGTCTAGATAGCGTTGTGTAGAATATCCAAAAAAAAAAAATTATGGCTGCTGCTATCAAAATTGTTTCGATCTTTTAAACAGCAGTCGGGTTTTTATTTTTACATACGCGCATAAAAAATTACTCACCCTGGCGCAGTCGGGAAAAAATACAAATAACTTTATACTTTAAAGATGTGCAATTTATTTATTCGGGGATCGTTTGATTATGGGTCGATTGTAACCACTGTACCACGTGTTGGGTAGGTGCGCGACGAGACGGGGGGAATATCGACTAATCGACCATCAGATTTGGTCAGTCCGCCGTCAACGCTCACGGCGGTTACTCGCGCGCTCTCGACTCATGCTCTATAATCCCTACTAATATTATAAATGCGAAAGTAACTCTATCTGTCTGTCTGTCTTTCTATCTGTCTGTCTGTCTGTCTGTCTGTCTGTCTCGCTTTTACGACTAAACCGCTGAACCGATTTTGATGAAATTTGGTATAGGGGTAGATTAGACCTTGAGAAAGGACATAGGCTATGTTTGGTCGCGATAACCGACATCCACGCGGGCGGAGCCGCGGGCAAAAGCTCTATAAATAAAATAGCGTGTACTGTACAGTGGTCGTGGCATACTATAGAACAAAATAATTACCTTCGTTTTTTCTTTATGCGGAGGAACATCTTCAATGCTGTAACAATAAGAAAATTATGTTTAGCGACAATCCCGTGAGCCTATTACTATCAAGCGGGTACTTTGTCATGAGATGTATGGTTACTGTTTGATGGAGAACAACCCTATCATAGTCCCCTTCTACGACATCCACGGGAAGAGATGGGGGGCGCTGTTGTTCTACTCTATCCTTTTTTAAACACATATTAGACATAGAAAATACACCTAAACCAACTGCATGACAGCTTGACGTGCGTCATGCCGCCGCACGTCGCTGTCAAGCTGTTGTGCGTGACTTGGTAATATAAACTTCAAACACTGTGATAATAAGATTTAATTTTGTTTAAAGATTGTAAAATCCGGGCCAATGCCGTCCGTTTGGTGGGGTTGGACCTTTAATCTCCGATTTAACGCTAACTTTCTACCGCTTCACCACAGAGATAATCTTCGTGAAAAATACCATAAAAACTTACTTTTTTTTCTGCTTCTCCTCATTAATGGGACATTTGGTTCCATTGAAGATGACGTCTTCCCTCAGTATATGGGTATTGTTGTTTAAATGTGGTGCAGATGCTACACATGGTAGGCGCTTGGTCGAGATAGCTGATGAATGGGACCTGGATTTCAGTCCTAGGCTGTCCACTCCACCTGGGAAAAAAGATACAGTATTAAGAAGATGAAGAAGATTGTGTGAGATCGCTGAAGAGGGCCAGATTTAGAGAGATGACCCTAGGTTGGGTTAAGGTGATTACATACGCGAATGACTTTGACCATACAAATGCTCAAGGTCATTCGCTCGTTTTTTAACCGTAAAAATCAGTAAAACTAATTTTATTAGATAATTTTATAGGAGACGATTACAAACTAAGAAGGTCACGTCATGCTAATACACTCATTTTACATAATTAATCTGAAAATTTAGATTATTTGGATACATTATTGTAGACAATATTTGGTTTCATAAGAAAGAGTAGAGTGATGTTCAGAGCGTCTTTTCAATTATTTCCTCCTTTTTTATTGAATTTATGAAAAGGTGAAGTTGCTCTGTATGCCCTGTAGTATGCAGGGATGTAAATTCCAGATCTTTAGGTTTTATAGTTAAAAAGAAAAACGGTTTCGAAAATACCGATTTTAATAATATCGATGCTAATCTGATTCGGGGCCTTAACCGGGTTGCGACTGTGCGAGGGATATGTCTAAGATAATCTCACCCCCAGCAACTATCTGACATAACCCCCCCCCCCCTTACCGGCTCCGGCGGGGGAGGTATTCGTGGGGATTTTTCGCACGATAAAAAAAGGTAAATTGTGAGATGCACCCTCAGCATGGTGACATGATTGCCCAAGACACATCGGCCAGAGGTTCCTATTATCCAATCCCTGTCAGTTTCCCAATGGGTCGCTACATGATAAACTAGATCGATGTAAGTTTTTTCCACCGGCTTCTCTTTGCAAAATTTTAACCCTTCTTCACTGATTCATACAAGATTTCATCTAAATCAGTCCAGCCGTATAAAGGTTGCTGGTTTATATCCGGCTCGAAGGACCAATATTAATGAAGGAATAAATGGTTTGGTACCAATTTAACATAACACCATTTTATTGAGAAATTAGTTCATAGATGACAAACACACGTACGTAAGAATTATAAGTACGTATAAACAAACCATCCAGGAACCCATTCAATTATACATACAATAATTTTATCCATATCGTCACAGCCATTTAGGAGGAGTTAGGTGACAAACATTTAAACTAGATTTGGTGTAGCTGCAATGCTTTGATATCGCAATTGGGTTGTGGAGGTCGGATGGCAGTCGCTTCACGGACAATATCAAAGTCCAACCAAATCCGCAGTTAGACTGGTAAAGCGGACCCCAGACTCCGAGTTGAAAGCTTCGGATGCGACTGGGATTAACGCTAGGCTAGGATGAAGAAGATTATATTTTTGTACATATTGTATTACATTCAAATGTACCTACACTCAAGTCGTGACGTCATCAAGCTGAAGTCCTCATTAGTCACATAACGACTGTTTTACATGTATATAACAATAATAACAGTCTTTAAAGATATCATTACACGAAATTACCTGTCATTATCTCTGTACTATTATATATAATTGTAAAGTGCTCGTGTCTGTACATTGGCGATATTTAAAAAAATGCTCGAGTTATGTTAGACCAGCTATGGTCCGCCGCGGCTCCGCTCGAGTACATATCGGTTATCGAAACCGAATATAGCCGGGTAATTTCACGATGCCTAATTTTTTGCTAATTTCGGTGGTATTTTTCAATCATAGGTTTTCCGATGAAAAAAATTTTTAATGTTCTTTTAGAACACATCAGTATTCTAGATATTCTAAAAGAACTCCATTAAATTTTTTCATCGGAAAACCTATGATTGAAAAATAACACCGAAATTAGCAAAAAATTAGGCATCGTGAAATTACCCAGCCTACTTATATCCTTTCCTAAGGTCTACCCCTGTACCAAATTTCATAAGAATCGATTCAGTGGTTTAAGCGTGAAAGCATAACAGACAGACAGATTAGTTACTTTCGCATTTATAATACTAATATAGAAGTATAGATTAACGAACTGAACGCAATGTTTTTTGTTTCATATTCTTGTCTGTTTGTTCGCGATGGATGCAAAAACTACTGTAGGAATTTTGATGTAGGTTTTCTTTTATAGAAAGGTCTTGGTCAGACTTAAAATCTTACGTAAGTTTAACCTTAATCGGTTAGTAGAACCGAAGATATGACCAGAAACGACATTCACGAGGACGGGCCAAACCACGGGAAAATGCTAAAGGTATGATTCCGAAGACGACCGCATACGACAACTGCAGACGTACGCAGCACATGCGCGTAATTCATTGCGGCTTCTCAATGGTCCCCTTTATCCGTATCGGAGCTTAACAAGTAATGGGTACGCTGTATCTGCTGCATGCGTCTGCAGCATCGTATGTCGGCTCCGGAATCATGCCTTAATGGTCTTTAAGTTATCATTACACGAAATTACCTATCATTATAGTATTTATTTTTATTCAAAATTACTAAATTAACCAATTTTGTGAGCAGTATCATTGTGAGGCTGTCATTACCGTCATTAGGGTGCCTAAATCATTGTTATAATGAGAGTGAATGACAATAGGTACTATACTAGATCGCGTGGTTCTCGGGGGGGGGGGGGGGGGGGGGGAGTAGATTTGACAATATTGAAGGGACGGTGGCGTCCTCCTGTCAGAATTATTGGTTTAACTATAAAATATACATCAACCTTTAACCCAGATATTACTGAAACTATTTTTTGTTTCGGATTGCAATAATTTTTGAATATGTTGTACTATAATAATATAATATTATTAGAAAAATAGTAAAAAAAAAATTCGTGGTCTGGAAAAGCCGGAAAACGAGTGGCGTTATAACGCCCGGTAGTAAGATCGACTACCAAACCAAAGTTATGATTGCAGACATTTTGGAATGAAATGAAACACCGAATGCTTGTTGAATGAAACGGTTATAATGAAAATTTATTTATTTAAAAAGTAAACATGCATATGATAGGAAACAAGACATATTTTTGACAAACAAACCATAAAATATTCCCTAACCTTTGCCCCGACCCAAAGTTTATACCAATTTCTGATGGAGCTCTTAGCTGGGAACATGAAAATTACCTAATAAGGATATTTTTTATACTACTTAGGTCGCAGACAAGCACACAGCCCACCTAATGGAAAGTGGTTACCGTGGCCTATGGACGAGTGCAACACCAGGGGAGTCACACTCCTGCAGCCGACCCGATAAAAACAATGAGATTCTGTGCCGTCAGCGCAGAAGATAAGTAGGACAAGCCTTTGATCTTCTCATTGACAGCACAAAACCCTTTCAGTGAGCTCTGGCTACTCTACTCACCGCCGGGAACACAACACGAGGTTATTTAACCGCGGTGTTCTGTAGGGCGGAGGTACTTCCCCAGTTGGACCGCTCGATCGGGACTGAAATACTATCGTTTCCTACCTCCTATTGACATTGCAATATATTGTAGTCATTTCAGTGACTGAAATGAAATACGTAATATGCTCAAAAGCAATAATCCAACCTGGAAGATTATATTACAAGTTTCTCATCGCTGGAATCTTCGTTTTTTACTTCGGTATTTGAATTTTCCGGTGGAAAAATGGTAATCTCATTGGGCAGGTCATCATCCGAATCAACATGTTGCAATTCGTCAACTATTTCGTTGAGATTCCAAGGCCTTTTCATCAGTGATCTAAAATTTAATAGTAGTAGTAAACAGACGTACATTTTACTACCGGGCGTTATAACGCCATCAGTTTTTACAAACGATAATTTTCATGAAAAACTGTGAAATTGGAACTTATTTTTTCTCAAATGTATATTACAATAACAATACTTTACGATATTCTACGTTATAGTATTTATTACATAATTTATGTACCATAAAACTTACTTTTTTGAAGCCAAGTCGCAAAGCAAATTCACTTTCAATTTAAAACATGTCAGAACTTCTAAATAATACACGCACTGTGACAAATAGTACTAACACACTATAGAAGGAGCGTTTCTGATTACGGTAATGTAAGACGATCTTTGGTAAAACAACAATAAATATATAAATTAGGCGGTTACATCTAACACTCGATTAGTGGCGTTATAAAGGACGGTAGTAACAAGTGGGTTAATATACCTTTACCACGACGCGACGGTACCTATTATCCGTCCCAATTAAGCAGTCCGACAGGGGAAGTAGGTACCTCCGCCCTACAGAAGACCGCGGCTTAATAACCGTGTTGTGTTTCCGACGGTGAGTAGGGTAGCCAACCAGAGCTCACTGGAGAGATTTGTGCAGTCAGTGGGCAGACCAAAGGCTTTGACCTACTTATCTTTTGCGCTGACGGCACATAATCTCTCTGTTCTTACAGGGTCGACAGCACGAGTGTGACTCCCCTGGTGTTGCACTCGTCCATGGGCCACGGTACCCTCGTACTACCAGGAGGGCCGTGTGCTTATGTGCGACCTAATTAGTATAAAAAAACCTCGTTTTACCTTTTTTGAAGTAGGTTAAAAACTATACCTACTTGTATGATTTGAGATATCTACACGTAAATAAATAAAACAGTCCTTCAGAACAAGATTCGTCGTAAGACCTAGCACACACATCGCACTGACATACAAACGACTAGTTAATAAAAAAACGTAGCACCAACTTCACATTGTTAAGGAAAAATATCCCCTAAAGACAACATAACAGTTTACAATACAGCGATTTTCCTGTGAACTGTATTGGTCGCTTGGGCCTTTTTGATTTGTTAATGTCGAAATATTCCGCAGTAAACTGGCTCGAGCTGGTTCAAACCGGTTCAGGCGGTTAGTAATTCTAGTCAACGACCTAAGTTGGCATAGGAGGTAACATTTCAACAGAATGTCGTGTTTTGTATGTAGTTTGTTGACTGGGTAAAATATTTTTTAGGAATATTACTAGTAAAAGGGGGTGAATAGGGCTAAGGGGTAAACAGGGCTTAAGGGGTGAATAGGGACGAAATGATAATCAAAAGAATTTGAATTAGGTATTTCTTTTACGTAATTTCTAACTAGATTTTTAAGAATATGGTCCTTATTCCATTGAAATAGTCTATAGTTTCTCTTAAAAGGTAATAACTGTAAAAGTTATTAAACTACTTAACTTATTCCTAGTCCTATTCACCGCTCGATCCCTATTCATCCCTATTTACCCATTAAATAGATACCTATGGAAGTTTAGATGGATAAATGGACTAATGTTTTAATGCTAAATCACGCTAATACGCAGAACGAATTTGGATAAAATTTGGCACATCGATAGATTATAATCTGGAATAGAACATTTGCTACTTTTTATCCCAGGAATGGGTCAATATAGGTTACAAGAACATAGTCAGTATTTATACGCGGGCGAACCCATAGGCAACAGCTACCGTTGACTGTGGCTTCGCCCGCGTGGAATTACGATCCCTTTCCCATAACCTAACGGGAACCTGATGCCGGGTTAAAAAGCCTATATGTTATTCCAGACTATAATCTATCCCTGTACTAAATTACAGCCAGATCCGTTCAGCCGTTAGAGCGTAATTTAATAACAAACATTCAAACGTCTTCATAAGTAGGATTTTTTTTACCGTTTATATTTCACTAACATTCGAAGTTTATATATTACTCTAAATTGTATAAAATTCATTCGGATACCAGTGTGAACCAGTGCAGACCGGTTTATAAATAGCTCGCACTTGGAACACTGACAAAAAACTATAGTACCTACCTACCTGCCTACCTACTCAGATAGCTCGGCGCCGCCGACTTGGCTACGGTAGATAGGTAGACTTTCTATTTATTTATTTAATACTAGCTTTTGCCCGCGGCTCCGCCCGCGTGGATGTCGGTTATCGCGACCAAACATAGCCTATGTCCTTTCTCAAGGTCTAATCTACCCCTATACCAAATTTCATCAAAATCGGTTCAGTGGTTTAGGCGTGAAAGCGAGACAGACAGACAGACAGACAGAGTTACTTTCGCATTTATAATATTAGTAGGGATTAGTGCACACACAGAAAAATATACATACCTACAATGGAAGTTGAAAATTTGTTACATTGGTACTGCTTATTTCTATAAAGAAATTTCTCCCAGCAGACCGGCGAGAGGAGATCGTGAGGAACAAGAAAAGACGTGTAAATGTGTGTATAGTAACGGGGGAGAAAAAAACACTTAAGTACACACACAAGCATAAAGATATACAGTGGTGTATGAATAGGTGTAATAGACTGAGTAGACTGTCAAGATCTGCGGCAGTCGTTACGGGTAGTTGAAGCCAAAAGACCGACGACTGGACCACGATTCTACTAATTTTATGTCCTATCAAAACCACTGTCATATCACTGTTACTATCAAAGATATTATATAAAAAGAAGTAGATATGTTATTGCGTGAAAATCGTGAAGATCCGAAAACGAGTCAATTGGAACGTTTGCCTCTAGTACCGCGTGCCGAGCGGCGCCGGTCGGACGTTGAGCGGAAGCATCAGTGACTTAAAAAAATAACGAAAATGCCATCGTTTATAGACACTGCACGAACTATTACTCTAAAGTTAATACACCAAAAGTGTAGATGAATTAAAAAAGTGTGTGTGAGTTCGACACATTTTTCTACGTTGATTTGTAAGCATACATGTCTATGTTATGAAATGTCATTCTTAAAGTCCAATATTAAATGAAAAAGTGTTCTTTAGCGTTTCTTTTATACCGTTTAGGTCTCAGATAAGCACACGGCCTGTCTGATAGAAAGTAGTTACCGTGGCTTATGAACGAGTGCAAAACCAGGCCCTCGCTTCTGCTAAAGCAAAACCACTGTCGTGCCACAGTCTCTGCAAAAATTGGCATTAAATTTTAGACCTTATTGCTATACAATTTAAAGTCCAAAATTAAATGACAATATTTTCATTACACGCTTTCGTTCACTCTACAAAAAGCTATTTAATTTTAAACTTTAACTTTTTTTTTTTTTTTTTTTTTTATATAGGACACGTCAATTTGACTTCGCCTCGCCTGATGGTAAGCTGAAGGCAAAGTCTCTGAAAAGAGGGCCACCATTACAACACGTACCATGTTACAATGGTGGCACTCAGCTTGACGGCCTCATCAGATGCTTTTTCACGCCCCGCTTAAAGGACCCGGGACTATAGGAGGAAGGAAACACGTGAGCTGGCAAGGAATTCCAAGTCTTAATAGTGCGGCAGAGGAAGGAGTCGCCGAATCGCTTGGTTCTTGATGGAATATTCTGCACCGTATGCGGGTGGCATCTAAGTCCTGCACGTGTTGTCCTATATAGGAAAGGAGAGGGTGGGATTACTTGGAAGAGCTCATCAGAACATTCACCATGGTAGAGACGGTAAAAAGCCGCCAAAGATGCCACATCTCTACGCAACTGCAAAGGCTCGAGGGTGTTAGTGACCTCAGGATTCCCAATAATGCGGACCGCACGTCGCTGCAACCTGTCGAGAGCATCTAGTAAGTACTTTGCGGAGCCATCCCAGAGATGCGAGCAGTATTCCACGCAAGAGCGAATTTGTGTCTTGTAGAGAAGACACCGCTGCTCCGGCGTGAAAAAACGTCTCACTTTGTTCAGGACTCCGAGTTTACGTGAGGCTGTTTTGATGATACTCTCGATGTAGTTTTTGTTGTTCAGTTTGCAGCGAACATCCATACCCAGGATATTGAGATTGTCCTGTAGTGGCAGTGGCGTGCTCTGAAGAGTTGGAAGGGGAAGGAAAGAAGATACCTTTGCTGTAAACGCGCATGCCTGCGTCTTCTTGGCATTGAACTCAACCAGGTTTTCAGAGCCCCATTGTGAAACGAGGCTCAGGATCCGGTCAAGTTCACTGACGAGAAGCTGCCTCCTTTCCGCGATATCAGACTGCTTGGCCGCAGGATGTCCGTGATAACTCCCGTGTAAGGTGCTATCGTCTGCATAGCAATGAATGCTGCCAGTGGACAGCATGTCGTTGATATGCAGAAGAAAGAGAGTGGGTGATAAGACGGACCCCTGCGGCACGCCAGCATTTACCTGCAGGAACTCCGAAGTTCGACCATCACAGAGGACGCGAATACGGCGCCCCTGCAGGAAGCTAGCCACCCAGTCGCACAGTCCGGAAGGCAGACCAAAGGCTGGTAACTTGGAAAGAAGCGACTTGTGCCAGACTCTATCGAAAGCTTTGGCGATGTCAAGACTAATTGCCAGTGACTCGCCATGCTTGTCCATAGCCTCACCCCAAAGATGGGTAATGTACGCCAGAAGATCACCCGTTGACCGCTTCGGTCTGAATCCATATTGCCGGTCATTGATTAAGGAATGATCCTCTAGGTGACGCATGAGCTGTTTGTTAATTATGTGCTCTAGCACTTTGCACAGCACTGAGGTGACGGCTATGGGCCGATAGTTGCCTGGGTCCGAGCGATCCCCCTTCTTGGGGATCGGCTGCACATTCGCCTCCTTCCAAGCCGATGGCACTGTACCCGAGATGTATGACATCCGGTACAACCGCGTCAGCACTGGAGACAACTCCGCTGCACATTTTTGAAGAACCACCGCTGGAATACCGTCCGGTCCGCTGGCTTTCCGGACATCGAGTGACTGCAGCACAGCACGGACATCGCGCTGCCTGATACGGATCTCAGGCATTGCGTGGTCACAGGTGGGCATTGTCAGTGGCTGCTTACCGCAATCATCGATTCGGGAGTTGGCCGCAAAGAGATTGACCAGCAAATTTGCTTTCTCTTGCGGCTCATGGGCCAGGGATCCATCAGGGTTGCGCAACGGGGGCAGCGAAGGCTGGCAGAAGTTGGCTTGCACGGCTTTGGCCAGTCGCCAGTAGCCACGGCTGCCCGTGGGATGCGCCACTAGCTCTTGACCAAGCCGCGCTATGCGCTGGGCATCCGCCCTGACGTAAGCCCTCCTGCAGACCTTTGTGGCTTTATTGTACGCCGCCTTGAAGTGGCCCACGTTGAGATCGCGCGTGGCACGCGCCCTTACCCAGGCGCGGTACGCAGACTGTTTTTGATCAACAGCCTCCGCGCACTCGCGGCCGAACCAAGGGCGCGCTCCGCGGACACCGGTGACATCAGTATATGGTATATAGTATTCCATACCTAGACTGATCTCACCGGCGACAGCAGTAGCACTATCCGAGGGGTTCTTACTTTCAAAGCAGCGTGCAACCCACGGGATGGACGCATAATACTCACGCATCCCATCCCAGTCCGCTGACGAGTAGTGCCAGAGACGCCGCTTCCCCTGTTCGGGTCGTGGGGGCGCTATGATTGGCACCTTGGAACAGACCAGGCAATGGTCGGAGTTGCCTAAGGCGGCACGCACCGAAACATTGTACTGGTCTGGGTGACTCGTCAGCAGAAGGTCCAGAAGAGAGTGTGCTAGGCCCGACCTTCTTGGTATCCTAGTGACCTCGTGTACCAATTGTGTCAGGCCATGCGCCAGAGCGAATGCGTGAGCGGCTCTTCCCGCATGGTCAGTTTTGGCGGAGCCCAACCAGATCTCGTGGTGGGCGTTAAAATCCCCCAAAAATACCAGTTCTGCGTTCGGAAACCGCTCCTGCGCATCATCTGCTGCCTGACTCAGATATTCAAAGAGTCGAGTTGTCTCGGTATCTCCTGTATGGGAACGGTAGAGGCACACATAGATTTGACTCGTAGAGCCATGGTCTACGTGTACCCATAGGGTGGAAAAGGATGGGTCCTCTAGGCAGCGCAGACGGCGACAACAAACATCCGCCCTAACAAACACGCACACCCCGGCCTTTGCATGGAAATTTTCCTCAATAACATAGCCGGGGTAAAGTAAGTACGACGTGTCGTCGGGGCGGCGTATTTGCGTCTCCGTCAGAAAAAGCATGGCTGGTTTCGCCGTCTCGAGGTGTTGGTGGACGGCGTTGAGGTTTGCATGGAGCCCACAGATGTTAGTGGACTCCACCTCAAAAAGCGAGCTTGCGGGAGGGAATAGCGCCGCTGTGCATCCATGTTTTTTATTTTGCGCTGCCATGATGTAAAGGAAAGGAGAGGGCGTGAAAAAGAGGTGATTGTCGTCGCAGCACCGCATGACAAAGCGCGGGATATTGGTTTCGTCTATTAATGTGAGGCATGGCGAGAGCCGACACGCCGAACGGAAGGGCCCCCGTACCCCCCCGAATATGGTCGCCGGGCTCCCGCATCCGGTCACCAACCGGCACGACGAGCCATATCGGGATTATGCGCGGCCTGGTGAGGCAGCCTCCCGGGGTGGTTAGCCCCAGTTGGGCCCCTGTACTATGCCGCGGGCGGCCAGCGGCACCACCGTTTCTACGGGTCTCCCTGCCCGGCGTGTCGCCCCGCGCCATCCCCACTAGACTCCGCCAAGACCCACTGGTCCCACTAGTGCTGCGACCACGATCACCTCAGCCCGGCTATGCACCTGCTGAACCCTGAACGCAATCCAACCGAAATTGGATTACTATTTAAGGGCTTTTCGCAAAGTGCACGGTGGTACCTACCCGGTCGGAGTTAGTGACAATTTTGTGTCATCAAATTCCTACCACCAGTTTATTGCACCACTGCATTACTTTAAAGGCTAAAATCAAAGGGAATTTTCTCGCAGTCTCTGTGGTGTGACAGTGGTTGTGCTTTAGCAGAATCTAGGCCCAGGAGTCACACTCATGCTGCCGAACCTGTAAGAACAGAGAGATTCTGTGCTGTCAGCGCATTAGCAAGGACAAGCCTTTGGTCTTCCCACTGACAGCACAAAACCTCTCCATTGAGCTTTGGCTACCCTACTCACCACCGGGAATACAACTCTCTCATCCTAGCGTTAATTTCCAGTCGCATCCGAAGCTTTTCAGCTCGGAGTCTGGGGTCCGCTTTACCAGTCTTAACTACAGATTTGGCTAGACCTCGATATTTTTTCGTGAAGCGATTGCCATCTGACCTCCACCGCCCAATGATAACATTAGGCGACATCGAAGATTGCAGCTATAGACCGTTGTTTTTGGATTTTTTAGGGCTCCAACTACCCGTAACGACTGCCATAGATGTTCTTATGGCAACCGGGACCGACAGCTTAACGTGCTCTCCGAGGCACGACCAGACCAATGCAAATACCCATATTTCATGAACACAAATATTTGCACTGAGCGGGGATCGAACCCACGCCTCCTGCGTAGCGGCCGCGTTCACTACCGCTACGCCACGGAGGCTGTCAACGCCGGGAATACAACATGAGGTTATTATATACCCCCGGTATTCTGTAGGGCCGAGGTACTTCCCCAGTAGGACTGCTCGATTGGGACGGAAATACCGCCGTGTCGTGTCCTCCCTCTTTTTCATTCACTCTACATCTTGTAGAGTGAATGAAAAAGAGGGAGGAGCCATTTAAGGTGATTACATACGCGAATGACTTTGACCATACAAATGCTCAAGGTCATTGGCTCATATTTGAACCGTAAAAATCAGTAAAAACAATTTTAATAGATAACTTTATAGGCGACGATTACAAACTAAGAAGATCACGTCATGCTAATACACTTATTTAACATACATGTGAAATTTTACATTATTTGGATACATATTGTAGAAAATATTTGGTTTCATAAGAAAGAGTAGAGTGATGTTCAGAGCCTCTTTTCTACTATTTTCTCGTTTTTTATTTAATTTATGAAAAGGTGAAGTTACTCTGTATATCCTGTAGTATGCAGGCATGTAAATTCCAGATCTGTAGGTTTTATAGTTAAAAAGAAAAACGGTTTCGAAAATACCGATTTTTCGATGCTGATCTGATTCGGGGCCTTAATTTTAGAATTTGCCAGCATAGCAGTGTAAAGTCTAAAGCCGGGTACTCATTAGCGAGCCGTAACCGTAACTTCTGTGATACAGCGTAGGGTTCTAATGTGTACGCTTGTAGTTTAGGCTCTACAGTTTAGGCTCACGACGTCGCCGGAACGCTTTCACCGAGCGTACTCATTTTGAGAGCTGTAACTGTAACCAAACAGATACAGTAACGAGGTTCTAATGTGTACGAGGAGGCCACTGATAAGCTGGATCGGCGCAGCTCACTTGTGCAGCATATATACTTATAAATGTCTTACTCGATGATCGCAGCGGCTAGCAACCTGTCCTGTTGGTCCTCTTGACGTCCACGAGCGCACTACGAGCGCCCTTTGATTCGCGGCAAAAACCGACAATCGTCGGCTCACTGCGAGTCGCTCGTGTAGCTTTCGTTGCAGGCTCGCAAACCACGTACACACTATGTTTTTGGTAACAGTAACGGTTACAGTTACGTGCAACGTTACGGGTTCAGAAATGAGTACGTTGTAAACGTCGGCTCACAGCAAACCGCACGCGTACCGCTCGCTGCAGGTTAGCGAACCACGTACACACTATGCTTTTTGGTTACAGTGCATGCAACGGTTACGGTTACAGCTCGCTAATGAGTACCCGGCTTAATATAAAATGGCATTTTTTGCATTGTCTGTGGTATGACGGTAGTGTCGACAAATTATACCAGTTATGTACCTTTACGTTTTACTATTATTTATTCTGTGTCTTTACGCTTTCACGCCTAAACGACTGATTTTGATGATTTTTTTTTTATATAAAGGACACGTCAAATTGACTTCGCCTCGCCTGATGGTAAGCTGAAGGCAAAGTCTCTGAAAAGAGGATACAGACATGTACCAGGTTACAATGGTGGCAATGGTGCAATGGTATAGGGGTAGACTAGACCTTGAGAAAGGACATAGGCTATGTTTGGTCGCGATAGTCGACATTCACGCGGGTGGAGCCGCCGCGGGCATCAGCAGGCATCAGATTATATCAAACCAACGTCTCGTTTCTCTCTTATCCTTGGAGTCAAAATATATACCGGTAACTATAGATAGAAGTCATAGATACCGACATTATCTATCGATTTGTATCGAGGATAGGTTCAAAAGAACGATAAGCTGTACCAATGTTTATCAGAATATTAAATCGATAGATAGTAAGGACAAAACTAATCAATGAGAAATGATATCGCTTGATTTTTTTATTATTAATACAGAATAATAAATCCTTTGACTGGTAAAGCGGACCCCAGACTCGAAGGTTCGGATGCTACTGGGATTAACGCTAGGACGAAGAGAATAAATCCTTTGACTATACACTGTATACAGTTTTAACAAAATGCATTGAAAATAAAATCGGCCAAGTGCGAGTCGGACTCGCCCATGAAGGGTTCCGCAGTCGTAGGCGAAAATTGCGGTTTATGACGTATTAAAAAAAAAACTACTGACTGGATCTCGTTCTAACCAATTTTTAGTGGAAGTTTGCATGGCAATTTACATCATACATTTTTTTTAGATTTATCATTCTCTTATTTTAGAAGTTAGAGGTGGGAAGTTCAACAGCATAGGCCTTATAGTTTCGGAGAAAAATGGCTGTGACATACGGATGGACAGACAGACGGACGGACAGACATGACGAGTCTATAAGGGTTCCGTTTTTTGCCATTTGGCTAAGGAACCCTAAACACGGTTCGCAGTACGCGTTTTGTGTGAGTAAGCTTATGTCAATATTGTTCTTTATACTGTCATCACGTGTATGTCATGGCATGCATGTATATGTCAAACTTGTACCAAAGTAGTAGCTATTTTTTTACGCCCCCTTTTTGTGCATATTACTGTGCCTATAGGGTTTGTATATAGTCTAAATAATGAATCCCATCCTAGTCCATCTCGCTTTTGCTTTCTTACCCACTGTGCCCCTCCACCTGTACCAACGAAGATCTATATAGAGCAACGGACAACGCTATGACAATGGCCCAGTAATGGACCGAAAAACATTTAGCAAGAAATGCAAGCACAGACGGCACAGAAAGTCTCTGTTCTTACAGTATCGGCAGCATGAGTGTGACTCCTCTGGTGTGACACACGTCCATAGGCCACGGTAACCAGTTTTCATCAGGTGGGCCGTGTGCTTGTCTTTTTATTACCCGACTGCGCCAGCGAGAGGGTAATGTGTTTCGCGCGTATGTATGTATGTAGTTTTCTTTGTTCCCCTCTACAGGCCTAACGCCTGGACGGATTTTGATAAATATGGTCTCAAATGAAAGGTATTCATCTCCAGAGTGTCATAGGGTACATAAAATTCCAACAAAAACTATACGGTAGATTTTTGATGCTAAAATATGTGTTGGCAAAAATTTTTTTTCATTCAAATTTATCGAGTAGGGTATCAAAATGAAGAGAATTAAAAGGAGATTACAAAAATATATAGATGTCATATCCTAACTAAAAAGGTTAAAATAAAATTAATTATTAAAAAATAAAAATACCCGACTGCTGTCTAAAAGATTGAAACAAGCTTGATAGCAGGCGGTACCCATTAAATTTCTTTCGGTTTATGATTGGCAAATGGGTACCGCCTGCTATCAAGTTTGTTTCAATCTTTTAGACAGCAGTCGGGTTTTTTTATTTTTTAATAATTAATTTTATTTATGATGCAAAAAATCTCCATGGATACCTCCTCCATCGGAGCCGGTGGGAGCGAATGGGGGGAGGTCATATCGGACTCGAACCGACTAAAACGCCGTCTGTGGGCTATCGGTTGCCGGAGGTGAGATTATCGTAGACATATCCCTGGCACCCCGGCTTACTTGTCTACCACCTAAGTGGCATAAAAAATAATTACAGGGATAATTGACCTTCAGGTACAAATGAAGGTCTAAAACCCAAGTTTTCACATAAGTATGTGAAAATAATATATAATTGAGTACCCAATTTACATATCACCGATAGTTTTATGAACAATGGGCTTCACAAATCCAAATTAGATTCAGTTTGCATTGAATCACATTTAACAATACCATAATTATGCAGGTGCCAAACGATCGCCCGAGTGATGTAGATGTTTGAATAAAGATTATGATTGCGTAGCCGACCGCATACGACTATTAGTTCCACTTGTCCCATGGAACTACTGGGACGTACCTGATCGTCTCAGTTGTCCCATGATGGGACAACTCAATGGAACTAGTGGGATCTTAGAGTATACATTGCTATAGAGCGCGCCTTACAAGTATGAACTGCTATCACGGGTATGAACAGTACCGAGGCTCCTGGCTCAACCTCAATCAGTAGCAAAACAATACCCATCAAAATGATTTCGCAAATAATATTTAATTCGATATGTTAAATCTAAATTTTATACAACATCGTATATTTGTAGTAATAATGTCGCAAAAATACCGCAAAATGACGCCATTTTTTGTATTTTGGCTTTAATTTTATCCATGCATATCAAATCGAACAAAAAACTTCATAACAACAAACTACATTAATAAGTGCATCTATTGATATTTTCGGTAATGCATGAAACGTCAGTATAGGTGCGCTATACCATCGCAAAGTATCTGCTAACACTCGGCGCCAAAGACCTGGGTGATAGGCGCGCTCTAGTAGGATATAGACAGCAACTGCCGACGCACGCAGTACATGCGCGTAATTCATTGCGGCTTCTCAATGGTTCCCTTTTATCCGTATCGGAGTTTAAGAAGTAATGGGTACGCTGTATCTGCTGCTTGCGTCGCCAGTTGTCGTATGTGGTCTTTTTCGGAATCATACCTCAATTACGTTGGTTCCGCAGTACCACCCCATACATGGTGAAACGAACAAGATTCACAATTTTACGGTACCCAATACGTGTTTAGGATTCCTGTATAGGACATGTACCATTGTACCTATATTATAAAGCCGTGTTCGTTCCCGGTGGAGTAGAATAGTGCCTCCCCATCTCTTCCTGTGGGTGTCGTAGAAGGCGACTAAAGCGCGCTACACACACACCTGCCGCAGGGGCGATCTAGGGTGGAAAAGTGGGGTCGACCCTTAATCGCTTCCTTAGTTGTTATGTGTGTAGCAATTTTCTAGATTGCCCCGACCGCTTTGCACCCTAGATCGCCCCTGCGGCAGGTGTGTGTGTGTAGCGCGTTTTGTCCCTAATTTGCCCCTGCCGTTGCCGTGTGTGTAGCGTGATTGGGGCAATTTCCGCTGGCCACACACGTTCAAGTATACTTGCGCAAGTATACTTGAACGTGTGTTGGAAGATATAGGCCCTGCGCAGACGACAGACTATCCGTGACGTACTTTTTAGTCTGTGAAAATAGAACCTATGCAATTATAAGCAGTAACGCACACGACGCGCAAAAAGTCCGGCGCACAAAAAATCCGTGTAATTCGGGCAGACCGCACCGCGCCGCGGCGCGCCGCTCCGCACAAAAAGTGTGTGAAAAAATTTGAACGTTTGCTTCAACGCGCGCTAACGCAGACGGCGCACACTTTAGTCGGCAATCTGCATTTGCTAGGGGCGGACGTAACGCACGCGATCTATTATCATGGCGCCAGAGGTCGATGTAACTATGTTAATTCAAGGTCACAAAATAAATAGCAACTCATCAAATGTATTAACAGACATTTTATAAAATTTGAAAAAATTTACCGGATGTTGTTTCAGAATTGAATGTTTAGTATGGAACTGTCCCTTCAGTAATCTTTCCGAAAGTATAGGATGTACCCAAAATTCTCTATTTCTTCTTCTTTTTCTGTACTTCATGTACAAAATAATACTTCGCGATCTCTGCACGATTTCCATAGCGTCTACGTCCCTATAGCTCTGCCGACAAAATGATCGAAGATGTACGTCGTGTGCGTTGAGTCTGTGAAAAATCCGCGACCGACTTTTTGCGCGCCATGCAGACTTTTTGTGCGCCGCAGACTCGATCGCACAAAAAGTGTGCCGTCTGCGCAGGGCCATACAAGTATACATGAACGTGTGTGCCAGCGTTGCGTTCAAGTCTATTGCGTTCAAGAGAACCCCCGATATTGGCCCGATATTGCCCCGACCGCTTTGCACCCTAGATCGCCCCTGCGGCAGGTGTGTGTGTAGAGATCCCCGATATTGCTCCCATATTGCCCCGACCACTTTGCACCCTAGATCGACCCTGCGGCAGGTAGTGTGTAGCCCCTTAAAGGCCGTTCCCAATAACATATTTACAGATAAAAGTAAAGGTAGAGATAGTACCTTTGTCAAATCCTATTGTTATTTTGCTACTATGAATTGCGTTACCATAGAGATTGATGACGTTTTTATCCTTTCTAATGTCAAAACTGGCGATAGATAGGTTATTGGAAACCATGGCCATGGATAGATAGGCCATAAGGGATAGGGTTCTTCTCCAGCCGACAGTAAACAAACAGCCCATGATTAAGTGCCCGCTTGATGGCTATAGGCTCGCCCCCAACTACGTGGAACCGAAAATCACGGTTGGTGAAATACCTCTGCCTGCCTGTTCGGGGATTTACAGATGTGAGTATAACGTATATGTACGACATATTATACATGTATATGTATAGAAAACGCCGCGAATGCACTTAATCTATACTATTATATAATTGTAAAGTGGTCGTGTCTGTACATTGGAGATATTAAATAAAATCGACCAAGTGCGAGTCGGACTCGCCCATGCAGGATCTCGTTCGAACCAATTTTTAGTGGTAGTTTTCATGGCAATTGACATCATATATTTTTTTTTAGATTTATCATTCTCTTAGTTTAGAAGTTAGAGGAGGGGGGGGGGGGGGTGTCTCTCGCGCAAACTATTCAGTTTAGAAAAAATAGATGTTAGAAACATCAATAGCATTTTTAAAGACCTATCTATAGATACCCCACACGTATGGGTTTGATGAAAAAAAAAATTTTGAGTTTCAGTTCTAAGTATGGGGACCCCTAAAATTTTATGCATTTTTTGATTTTTGTGTGAAATTCTTAATGCGGTTCACAGAATACATCCTCTTAGCAAGTTTCAACAGCATAGGCCTTATAGTTTCGGAGAAAAGCGGCTGTGACATACGGACGGACAGACGGACAGACAGACAGACAGACAGACAGACAGACAGACAGACAGACGGACGGACAGACATGACGAATCTATAAAGGTTCCGTTTTTTGCCATTTGGCTACGGAACCCTAAAAAGACTTGGGTTATGTTATGTTAACGATACTGAACACGAAAATATTTTTTTTTAATTTCCTGTCTGTTTGTCTGTTTGTCCGCGATGGACGCAAAAACTACTGGACGGATTTTGATGCGGTTTTTTTTTTGTTAGAAAGGGCTTGCTCAGACTTAAAATCTTACGTTTGTTTGATCGCAATCGGTTGAGTAGAACCGAAGAT
Organism: Eilema depressum; assembly: GCA_914767945.1. Classification (NCBI taxonomy): domain Eukaryota; kingdom Metazoa; phylum Arthropoda; class Insecta; order Lepidoptera; family Erebidae; genus Eilema; species Eilema depressum. Next base: position 5,954,936 of record OU612041.1, on the reverse strand, counting down.
ATGAGCAAAGGTCGCGTTAACCGAGATGCACGCGGGCGGAGCCGCGGGTGGAAGGCTAGTAAATAAATAAATATTCTACGACATTCTATACACGCTATCTAGGCCCAATGTGCATAGATTAACTAGCTATTAACTAGCTTGATATGGCTTCTAGAATGCGGATAAACATACTTAGTTTTTTTTTTTAAATACATACCTACATAGATTTGTGATTCTGCTAATTGTCAATTACTGGCATACCTACCACTGACACTGTAAAAGGTGTCCATTAAATTTTAGTTTAATCATATATGTAGATTTACAAATTCAAAATTAAATGAAAAGAGTTTCAATGGGTTACTAGCATAATGTTTTTTTCGCCTAATGTCAATTCAGTTAGGTTGACATGAAAGCATGTTACCTAGATAGCTGAAAGACAATTCAGCTAAATGACATAAAAACAGAATACCCAGTTAGCAGAGAGACAACTCTGCTGGAAGACATAGAAGCAGAATGAGCAAGTAGCAAAACGTCTGGAATTGCAAATAGTCTGTATGATTAGAAAACCTTATTAGCTAGAATTCAAATTAGTCGGATGACATAAACGCAGAATGAGAGACTATTGAGAACACCTGGAGAATTCGAAATAGTCTGAATAGGGTTTTTTTTGAACGCTTGATTTTTGATTCCGATTCTCATAGTTTTCCAATAGGTGGAAAGGATTCGTGAGAGTTAAAATAAAGTCGTTTGTTTTTTTTTTTTTTCATAAAATATAATTCCTTCCTATAAAAAACCTCCTATTATTTTCTAAACTAACAAAACCATTCTTAAAGTGAAACGTAAATTATTTTCCTTAACAATAAGTAGCAAATTAAAAAGATTATTCATATACAACATTTAAAATGGCATTCATCAAAGTTTAAGCTCTACCTAGGTACATCTTAAAAATTGTCCTCAAATATGAGACGTTTAATGTGGCTTATGTTTTTAAAAAAAATATATTATGCTGTGATTATTTGGTTTAAGTACATTTAATTTTTTCATTTCTCTTCTATACATTCTGTCGAAAATTAGATCTTTTTTTTTCCTTTTTTGTGTGTCAAAAAGGACCCTGGTGAGGAAATGCACTCATAATAATATCATAACAACTCCAGTAAGAGAAGAGTACAAACTGAAGAATAGACAGACACCCATGCTCTATCTATCATAATCATAACGATAGATAGAACATGTGGGTGTCTATTCGGCGTTCGGCGTTCATGTCAATAAACTAACTATGACATTTTCAAATCCAGACGATTTGCTACTTTGTCATTCAACGCTCATGTCTATTCAGTGACTATGGCATTCTTAAATCTGGACTATTTGCTAATAAAGTATTTTAAATTAAGACATTTTACGATCCAGACGTTTTGCTTTTAGAGTATTTAGCGTTCATGTTAATTAGCTAACTATGGCGTTCAAAAATCAAGACGTTAGAGCGACATAGACGTTTTACAAAGTGGACATTATGCTAGTGACCCGTTTCAATAACACTTTTGCATTCACTTTACAAGATGTTATTTAACTTTAAACTTTTAAAGCATAACAACAATTGGCCTCCTCGCCTGAGATGGTAAATACCTAAGCTGAAGGCAAAGTCTCGGAAAGAGGGTCACCATTATAAACACATAGGTACCATGTTACAATTACTGTGGCACACAGCTTGACGGCCTCATCAGATGCTTTTGCACGTCCCGCTTAAAAGGCCTGGGACTATAGGAAGAGGGAAATACGTGAGCTGGTAAGGAATTCCAGGTCTTAATGGCGCGGCAGAGGAAGGAGTCGTCGAACCGCTTAGTTCTTGATGGAATACTCTGCACCGATATGCGGTTGGCATCTAAAGTAGTAAAGTAAAATTCAATGGCATTTTTTGTAGTGTCGGTGGTATGACAGTGGTTGACAATAATTAGGTACAGGTTCAAGGTCCTGCTAAGCATTCTTCCGAAAAGATCAACAAGAGTGTTCGCTAGAAAGAATATGAACCTTACCAGTTCACGTGTTTCCCTCCTCCTACAGTCCCGGGCCCTTTAAGCGGGGCGTGAAAATGCATCTGATGAGGCCGTCAAGCTGAGTGCCACCATTGTAACATGATACGTGTCTGTAATGGTGACCCTCTTTTCAGAGACTTTGCCTTCAGCTTACCATCAGGCGAGGCGAAGTCAAATTGACGTGTCCTATATAAAAAAAAAAATAATGAAAATGTTCGTAGCGATGTTTGGCTCTATGCTTGGCTTGGTTCGTTATTCAGATTGACAAAATTAAAAACGGTGAATGCTTGATGTTCTGTCACAAATCAATGTAGGTACATTATACAAGTCTATCAGCACCTATACATGTATGGGAAGGAGAAAACGCGATGAAATGAGGTGAAGGTAAATAGCATATTCAACCGAGATGTGAGGGAAATGGAGCCACCTTACATCACGGCATTTAAGATCTAAGGTACGAGTCCATAGCCGACCGCATACGACAGGCTGCTGACGCACGCAACAGATGCGCGTAATTCATTGCGGCTTCTCAAATGATCCCCTTTATCCGTATCGGAGTATAACAAGTAATGGGTACCTAAGCTGTATCTGTTGCATGTGTCTGTCTTTATCGTAAGCGGTCGGAATCATAGCTTTAATAGGTATTGGTGTTTTATTCCGTCCAAAAAAAAAACTTTTATGCCAATACATTCCACTGAATTCGTTGACAAATAATTTACTGTCAGGGCTGTGCGCTTATGGAATGCACTGCCCTTGAATATCAAACAGGCAAAAACCCTTAACATCTTCAAAAGAATGGTAAAGGACTACTACCTATTATCGTGTACACAATGATTACTTGCATTCATTTACTTAATCATTATTTTCCCTATTAGTATCTATCTCATATCTATTTATGTGTTTAGTATGTTAATTAAGTGACGTTAAGCTGTACCTATATTTATTTTGATTTGCGTTAGTTGTGCTTCTCTCTCTCTCTCTCTCTCTTTTGTATTAGTACACCTTGTATCTAGTTTATACAATAACTACACCATATCTTTTGTGCTGTCTCATCACTTTCCATCCCAAGGTTGCCTGGAAGAAATCGCTTCCAGCCATAAGGCCGCCCGTTGTACATTAAACTGTATACATGCTACCTTCTTGTCTATACTGTAAATCTATTGGTGTACAATAAAGTATTATCTATTTATCTATCTATCTATCTTTAGTGATCTTAACATTGTAATAAACGCTCTAGCTGTATCACCTTTTAAGTATGAACAATATGGCCGTTTGTCAATATTATCCTCTATTGTGCTGTAATGCATACAATTTACTTTGAAAATTATTTTATTACGTCATCATAAGACCGCATAGAAAACGGTACGTTTTTGACATTGACACAACATATGAACGTAAAACGTGAGTTACGTACGGTAAAACAGTAGGTAGGTATACCAATAGTCAATAGTTCCATTAACGATTGGACAAAATGATGCTTTATACATTAACTTTTCGCCCGAAGAACAGTTATAACCGACTTCTAAACAAGTAGGATGTTCAAATCGATTTACAAAGAGAAAAGAGAATCGACCTCCGACGGGACACGAACCCGCGATCATTCCCTTACAGGGGGATGGTCTAACCGCTAACGCGGTGTCCTGCGTGAGCGACGAATACGAGGCCACCGAGACCGCACGAAGCCAACTCAAAGCATGTTGTTACAGTATGTCAGTCAAACCTTGACGAACAGAATCTTACGTATCTTGACGACGAATCATTATTTATCAGTCTACAAAGACGCACACATGTTGTTACAATAAATAACTTAGATATCTGAATCATTTCGTCGTATCAATATTGTGACGGCGACATGTGCACTGTGCAGGCGGAGAGGTCAGGTTAAGGAGACGATATCCCAGCAGCAACCATTTGTTTGTTTCAATTTATTCAACAAATGGGGTCAATATTTCAATCATACATGCATACATAGAGTTGTTGTAAATTCGTCTCAGTGAATATTCGTCTCAGTTGAAAATAGTAGTAGGTAAACTCGTCTCAGTCCATTTAAAATTATATTTTACTTGCGAAAATTCGTCTTACCTTGATAAATAAGTACTCTTTTTTTTTTTTTTTTATATAGGACACGTCAATTTGACTTTGCCTCGCCTGATGGTAAGCTGAAGGCAAAGTCTCTGAAAAGAGGGTCACATTACAGACACGTACCTACCATGTTACAATGGTGGCACTCAGCTTGACGGCCTCATCAGATGCTTTTTCACGCCCCGCTTAAAGGACCCGGGACTATAGGAGGAGGGAAACACGTGATTACGACTCTATCTACTTCTATCTCTACTCTCTCTCTCTCTCTCTAGGTCAACGTAAAGCTTGAGAAAGCTGCTCATTCCGATTTGGATAGATTAGGTTAGAAGGCTAATGCAGGAGCGAAGCTCCCGCATTAGCCTTCGGGGTTATTTTTTTAATAACCATACTGAACTTCTACTGGGTGGCGCAAAAGTAAAGACCCTATTTGGTTCGGCTATAACATTTTTTCTAAATTAGAAAACTAGATTTAGGTTTTTTTAAATGTATATTTGTACCATTAAATTTCGTACCATTAGGATTTAAAGATGATGTCTTTTAAATGGTGACCTCCAGAGTTGATACACATTTGAGCCCTATTTATGACATTTTGCATAACTTGCCGTAACACTTCCTGCGATATGTTCGTTATTTCTTGACGAATGTTTTCTTTTAGAGCTGCGAGAGTCTGTGGCTTGTTCACATACACCCGAGATTTCAAAAAAGCCCAAAGAAAGAAGTCTGGACTGGTCAGATCGGGTGATCTTGCAGGCCAAGGCAAATCGCCAAAACGAGAGATAACTCGGCCTGGAAAAGCGTCCCTCACTAAGTCCATAGTGTCGCGCGCTGTGTGTGCCGTAGCGCCGTCTTGTTGAAACCAGATGTGCTCCAGCCCCAATTCGTCCAAACTGGGTATCAAAAACTCACGTAACATGGTTCTGTAGCGTTCTCCAGTGACAGTTATCGCATTGCCTCCAGCGTCTTCGAAAAAATAGGGTCCGATCACTCTGTCAACACAGATGCCACACCATACAGTAACTTTTAGTGGGTGTAGAGGTGTTTCTTGAATAATGCGCGGATTATCAGTGCCCCAGAACCGAGTATTCTGCTTATTGACATGCCCTGAGAGATGGAAATGCGCTTCGTCACTCATAACCAATTTTGAAGGAAAATCATCCTCTTCAAGGTTGAGGTTTATGACGCGCTGGCAGTAATCTAGACGAGCTCGGTGGTCAGCAGGCAGCAGCTGATGAGTCATTTGAGTTTTATACGGGAACATCTTTAAGTCTTTCACCAAAATACGCTGCAGGGTCCGTCTGGAAATGCCCAATTGCGTGGCACGTCGCCTCGTTGATGTTTCTGGACACTCTTCCACATCTTCGCGCACAGCATCGATATTTTCAGCTGAACGGCCTGTTCTTGGTCTCCCAGACTTATTTACAACAACCCCATACATATAATCACGCCTTCATCCAAGCAGGGTTAGGCAGAGGTGAATTTAACACCCATTTTTCACCATCTACCTATTAGGATTGCGATGGTCAGTCACTAATCCAGGAACGATGGGTTGCGAGAGTCACCAGTAGCCTCTATGAATCTCTGCCCAATCGCTATAACAAGACTTTTGGCCTTTTTGCCCCAGCTCCCCAGGGTCTCTACAGCTGCTGGCATTTGTAATTGTGTTTCAAACTGTGTAATCACTATTCAGACTAATTGGGTCAATATTTCAATCAAACGGTCATAATAACAAACGTGATATTGTCAATATTATTATCCATTCTGTTACCCATTTTGACTATAGGTATATACTCGTATATGTATACCTCTTGACACGTGTCTTCGACCTAAAGGTATCTGCATACGTAACGGGTTTTTTCACGGACGGGACGGGACGTGAAGCAAAATGTATGCGGCCCACCCCGTCCCGTCCCGTCCGTGGCCCCGTGACATATGAATTTCCGCATACATTTTGTATGAAACGATATTTCCAAAACTTCACGTCCCCTTCCCGTCCGTGAAAAAACCCGTTACGTATGCAGAGACCTTAAATCGAGAGACAATCAAGGCTCAGGCGCGTGTAGATTGTTTTGTAATAATCTGTGCTTGGTGAATTTGAGTTCGTCCACCGCAGTAGCGCCCCCTGCTATCCTCAAAAGACACACAAGAAACGTGTTCTGCGCGTATAGAGCACAGTTTGAGCACATTTTAGGTCCAAGATTATTGTCCCTAGCAATACCGTGACATAGACTTGAATGTGATAATATTGTTTTCAACACACTTGCTTATAAACAGGCTTTTATTTCACCGCAATTAAGCACGGAATGACACCTATTATAAAACTATGACTTTTTCATTATTATTATTCACAAGTGAGTTATAGACTTCTTTTTTTTAATTTCATTGATTAAGTTGCTTTGTTCTTAAAAAAGTTTCGGTACAAAAAGATCGTGTCCAATAGTACAAACGAATTAATATACCTATTGCTTGCTCATTTCATGCAACTTCCTATTTTAAAATATAATTTCAACTTGTAATAAGTTTTGTTTATTCAACACGTAGGGTGTTTAATAAACAAAACTTTCACTAAAATGTATTTTTTTTCTCTGTGAGTATTTACAGATATCATAAGTAGTTCAAATAAGTAAGTAGATGACAAGGCAGAATGGTGATAGCACCTTAGCCTGTTCCGAAAGGAACAAATAAAAAAAATGTTAGTTGCGCGCGCATATGAAAACAAATATAATTTTACTATTGTGTTTTGATTGTGTTATGTAGTATTTTTAATATTATTTTATTCGCAAGTGTGTTGAAAATAGTCGTATGCCACTCGCGTGTATGGATCACCATACACGCGAGTGGCATACGACTATTTTCAACGGTAATCATACCGTCCTCGGCTCTCTTAAGACCCTCGACTTACGGCTCGGGTCTCAATGTCGCCTCAGCGGTAATCACCACCTTTACACGCTTGTACCATAATGTACTATTATTGTTTTAATTCATTACGGCTTCTCAATAGCGCCGTTTACCCGTATCGAAATTTAACAAATTATTTATCGATAGATAGTAACTAGTTTCGGCCTTTGATTACAAGATTTTAAATTTACTTAGATTATTAATTTATTAATCGGAAATAAGTATCTATTAAGACATTTTAATAACATAATTCTGAGATAATATTATCAGAAATAATTGCGATGGAGTAAAACCAGTGGTGTGATTAGTTAATATCACGATAATTAAAGTATCTAAAGTCCGACCAATAAAATAAAAAACCCGTACTGGGGGCGCCAAAAACACTATGATTATGACAACACCAAGTATAGTGATACACATGTAAAATGCCAAGTGTACAAATATTTTTTCAACACACTTGCTTATGAACAGGCTTTTATTTCCCCGCAATTAAGCACGGAATGACACCTAATATAAAACTGTGACTTTTTCATTGCTTCTTCTTCCTCCTAGCGTTATTCCCAGTCGCATCCGAAGCTTTCAGCTTGGAGTCTGGGGTCCGCTTTTACCAGTCATAGCTACAGATTTGGCTAGACCTCGATATTTTCCGTGAAGCGATTAGTCAAAGTCAAAGTCAAAGTCAAAAATTATTTATTCTGTATAGACCATCAAAACGGCACTTACAAAACGTCAATAATATACATATATGTACTAAAGACTAGCTTAGCAAATGGACCACCGGTTCGAAACGCGGCCCCGGCCTGAGAAGACTCCGGCAAGAAACTCAGCGGGAAATCAAAGAGAAAAAAAAAAGCGGCTATTGCCACCTGACCTCCACGACCCAATGTTAACATTAGGTGATATCGAAGCTTTGCAGCTAGACCGTTGTTTTTGGACTTTTTAGGGCACCAACTACCCGTAACGACTGCCATAGATGTTCTTATGGCAACCGGGACCGACGGCTTAACGTGCTCTCCGAGGCACGACCAGACCAATGCAAATACCCATATTTAATGCACACAAATATTTGCACTGAGCGGGGATCGAACCCGCGCCTAGTGCGTAGCGGCCGCGTTCACTACCGCTACGCCACGGAGGCTGTCATGTTTTTCATTGCTATTATTCACAAAAGTGAGTTATAGACTTACAAGGACTGGGAACAAATCACAACACAGTAGTATCCGTATAATAGTTTACTGCTTGGAATGGTAAATACAAGTTAGACATACAGTTACATTACACTATGTATAGAACAGGGACCACGCGATATTGTTTTTCGGACTGCATAAAATTCTTGTATTTTATGCCTAACAGCACAGAGATCAAAATAATCGAGCAGGATTTTCTTTTTTGCGTTAGGCTTATTTTTCTTAGGCGTAGAAAATACATTTGACGTTTGACCTTCTCTTCGTATTTTTATTACAGAAGATCGGGATATACCTAAAAATGTGAATAATAATTAGTCACAGTAAAATCAGTAGTTTAGGCCAATTTCATTGCACGTACTCTATGATGTACGTACCCGTCATGTTGACAACAAGGTCTGTGATGTTATTTAGAGGAACAGAGTCCAATCCTTCCTACTTTTTATCCGACAAATACTTTGTTATATTATAAATTACTTTTCTTAACTGGCTTTTAATAGTTTTCGGCATATTACTATAGTTTTGTAGTTTTGTAGCGCTCTCAAACTCAACAACACGCACAATTGACACCACACTGACAGATGACCATAATGACATTGTATAGATTGTTACCATATGAAGAAATTAGTTCCAATAGTTTACCGCAATATGGCGAGGTATTTTATTTTACTGGTCGGGCTTTAACAGATATCAAGGTACCTAGATAGTAAAATTATTAATTACTAGCCCTCCGCCTGCCAGAGCATCCGGCTAACAAAGTCAAAGTCAAAAAATCATTTATTCTGTATAGACCATTAAAACGGCACTTACAAAACGTCAAAATTAACAAACAAAAATGTAACTACTTATATTTAAAGACTAGTTTAGCAAATAGACCACCGCCGCCGCTCGGTTCGAAACGCGGCCCCGGCCTGCCCCACTAGACAAGTGGCAATTCGTTGCTGGGCAAATTTATGGGATTTGACGTATATGACAGGCGAGGCGTCAACGAATGTCAAAAACTTCAAATCCTATACATTCGTCATTCTATTCCATTATACGCCGAGCAACGAATTGTCACTTGTCTAGGGGAGCTGAGAAGACTCCGGTAAGAAACTCAGCGGATTTTTTTTGGTATATTTACACAAAATGCTTAGTCAGCAGGTAAGGTTGGTTTAAGTCTCAAAGATAGGTAGGTATGTGTATAGGAGCACACCCAACTAATTTATATCTTGCATTTATCAGTGCAAAGCTATTGCGTGGCCCACAATCTCGGACCTAAATGTGCTGAAAATGTTCCCTATAAGGGATGGCGAACCATTGGCACGCGTGCCAGAGATGGCACGCGGCACAATTTTTTGGGCACGCCACCAATGCCACCAGTGCCACCTGGGTTAGTAGGTGGGCATTCGGTAATCTGTACCTATGCCTGTTTCTTTTTTTCTTTCTTTCACAAAGTAAGATACCTACCAAAATGAACGAACAGACGGACATTTTTCAGAAAGCATGATACAAAGAGGCGAACTATACTATATTATCAGAAATTAATATTCTCCCAGCCCCAAATAATCTTGGGGGTCGGCCAAATGAAATGTGAAATAAATGAAATTTTGGCGTGAAACCGTAGCAAACAAAGGAACTTCAGCCAAACCCCCCCTCCGGTACGTCTAGGACTTCATTGAACTTTTATTTAGAAATATGGCACGTTGATGCATAAAGGTTCGCCACACCTGCCCTATACCATTACGTAGTAACTATTTATTAATCTGTGCCTATACGCGCAGTAGGTACACCTTTTCTTGGGTATCTTTTGAGGATAGCACGGGGTGCTACTGTGGTAGACGAGCTCAAATTCACCAAGCATAGATTATTACAAAGCAATCCGCGCGCCGCAGAGCCTCGTTTGTCTCGCGATTTAGGTCCTAGATACGTGTCCTTAGTTATACCTACTATCAATTCGGGTTTGTTTAAATATAATAAACAACATGACGCCGGTAGGACTATGTTATGATAAGCATTTCCTATTCCTATTGCGGCTTGCAAGGTCAACACTGACATTACCATTGCAATTTCTACCAAGGGTATACAATACAACTAGGTATATACCTACATATATTTACACTAACACCCTTGATGGGTATAAAGGGACCCATTAAGACCCACAGGGGCCAACCAATCTCATCTGCAAGCCGGTATCCCATTGTAAGTTGATTAATGGATGAGGCTGAGGGAGAGTCGTTCCCATAAACTGAAACGTAAGTTAAATCAAGAGAAGAAGCAAGAATAGATTCTAGACTGGAATAAAATAACACATAAGCTAATTTTTATACCACATAAGTGGATGATGATTTCCTACATTTCACCAATCAATGTATTAAGGTCCCACGTAATAACGGGTGAGCCTATTGCCGTATTCCGGGCACTATTGTTGACTCGAGCCATGTATCTGAGGCTGACACCCGTATTCACAAACAATACTTCGCTATGCGTAGAACCAAAACTGTGCAAAGAACGACAAATTCCCAGTGCGTTCGTTTTGGCAAGCCTTTTTATTAATTGATAACACTTAAGTAATATTTCGTTGAGGGAACGCACTACGTTAGATACTGCTCCGTGATATTTGTGAATTAATTTTACCAGCCCTATGCGCTCGAGCACACTATGAGACCTGACAGTATTGTTTGTGAATACGGGTGTGAGTCTGGGCCGTATATATCTGTCTGATATTAAACAGCCCTATCCCTTAGCTCGCCTTGTACGACACCGGATCACACACGGGATCAGATGGGTTGGCCTAAATTCTACTCTACCGGGAACCTTAGTTAATATTTAGCATCATAGGTTATTAAAAAGACTTACCATGTTCCTTCTCGTAATGCTGTTTGAATTGCTCCAACGCCGGGTCATACTTGATCTCGTCAGGTAGCTCGAGCCAGAGCTGCAGCGCCCCAGCAGTCAGGTCTCCGCTGGAAACTAGGCTGTACTGGCTCCTCGTCAGGTCATCTTTCCTGTCCGACACACCACGCCATGCTTTCACTTTTTTCACCATATTCTCCATTATAAAACACTTATTTTATCATTATACACAATAATTTTGTTCAACCTTTCTGAAATTTGTCAAATTTTTTGACATGTGTGGGTTTTCTGAAGCACTGAGGTATAGACGGAAAGCCTGAATGAAAACTATTTGGTGCAAATTTGATTTTTGTCTTATGTGAACGAATTTTGATATGGTTTTTCAACAATTTTCACATAAGAGCTCGTTCACACGAAGACGAATCGTGTTTTTTCACGAGTCGTTTTTTTTCACGATTCGTTATTTTTTTTTGACGGAAGCAATGCTTTTTTAATACCCATGTTCACACGCTTCACGAATCGTGAAAAACAACGGATATGGATACGTCTTTTAAAAATCATGATTCGTTAAAAACCACGTATCGGCTTTTGAAAATCTCGAATCGTGAATGCTTTATGGCGGATCCGCTGTTGCGCTGAACTCTGAACTGAACTCAATCACGAAACAAATGTGAACATCAATTCGGATATTTTGACGAATCGTGAAAAATCACGATTCCGTATTCAATGTGAACATCTATCCGTCACGGCGTATCGTGTTTTATAACGAATCGTCAAAGACGTATCCCGTGTGAATGCGCCCTTTATATACATTTTTTAACAAACTATACAACCAATAGACACCTATTCTTTCATATTTTATGAACAAAAAATTCTGGCAGCTTGCTGAGGTAGGAGTCGCGGGGAGAGGCAAATAACTGCTTTTGATTGGTCTAACAAATGTCATTCCGATAACGCGCGATCGTAAAATAGTAGAACCGAACCGAACCGATTGACCGAACGAAATAGATAAATTCAAATGTACGTGTGTAAGAAAGAGATATGAATAGCAAGTAGGCATTTTTATATTTATTTTTGAAATATTTGACACACAAACGCGGAAGTGTTCGCGGATCACGTATGTGGTCAACACTGGTTGATTACTTAACTATGTGCTTCTAACGCAAGATTTTTATACGCTGTTCTCGCCGTAACCATTGCCAGAAGTGCGTCGCCTGTAATGCGGTGTCTAGTTGGTTGTATGGTCGTTGCCTATGATACATGCATACATATACTCACGCCGGTAAATTGTCGTAGGGGTACGCAGAGGTGTATTAACATCCAGATTTTGGCAACCACATAATTATTTTCGGTTTTACGTAATAGAAAGCGAGTTTAATGCTGCCAAGCGGGCACTTTGTCATTGTCATATAATTATTAAGTATGTGTTTGGAATTTTATTTTTAATAATACATAGTATCCCTTGAGGGGGAACAGGGTCAGAAGTCAGAACTCTACGGGGTTGACACCGTTGGGGTAATGGGGCATGGGTCGCGGTAATTCTTTTTATGGGGAAACATACATACATACATACAATAACGCCTTTATCCCCGGAGGGTTAGGCAGAGGTGAATTAACACCCACATTTCACCATTGGATTAGGTCCCACGTAATATGGGGTAAGCCTATTGCCGTACTCCGGGCACTTTTGTTGACTCGAGCCATGTATCTGAGGCTGAGTCTGGGCTGTATATATCTCTGTCTGATGTTAAACAGCCCTATCCCTTAGTCGCCTTGTACGACACCGCATGGGAGGAGATGGGGTGGCCCAAATTCTACTCTGCCGGGAACCCTGATACATTTATCCCACCGGTCAGCGGGATGGTTATGTCGGACTTGAACCGACTAAAACCGCACGCCTTTTCGGATTCTCAATAGGTCGCATGGTGTATATCAAATCAGATACATACATACATATACTCAAGCCTGTAAATCCCCGAAGGGGTAGGCAGAGGTGTATTAACACCCACTTTTCGCCAATTATGTTTTTCGCTCCCACGTAATAGGGGGCGAGCCTATTACCGTCTAGCGGGCACTTTGTCATGGGCTTACAAACTAGATCGAGGTAAGCTGTTTTCCCACCGGCTTCCTTTTGAAATTTTTTACTCTTCGAAACTGTTACCAGGCCCTTGATTCTAAAGGTGCGTACTAATCATATAGCATAACATGTGATATAACATGTTTCAGTAATGTGGACACTGAATTTAGTACAATGTTGCAAAGTTATAAAACAATGTTAGATAATGTGGACGTGTTATATAAAACAAGTTATACAACATGTAACATGATCTGTACGCACCTTAATAAAGCAACCATACCACAGCAACTGCAAAAATGGCATTAAATTTTAACCTTTATTGCTATAGGCTTAAAGTTCAAAATTAAATGAAAATACTTTTCTTTTTCATTCAATCTACAAAATGCCATTTAATTTTAGACCTTATCAGCATTGCTTAAAAGTTTAAAATTAAATGGATTTTGTTGCTGTGTCCGTGGTCTGGCAGTGGTATTGCTTTAGCAGAATCGAGGGCCTGATGACCCAAATATAATATTATTATAAAACTTAATTATATAATATTAAACTTACGAGGATACTGTACTGATGGCATCAAATTCGGTTAGTTCTAACATACTAGAGCTGTGCTAGAGCTGTTGAAACCAGTTAGTAATGTGCTTAGTTCTGCAAGATGGAACAGGAGATGGTGGAATAGAAACGGACGGACATTATCGATGTCCTAGTCTCTCTAATGAGAAGTTACGAAAGTTATGACAAAACTTATTTATATACAGGGTGTCCCAAAATTCGAGGTTAAACCGGCAACACAGGTTTGCCCTGCTCATGGCTACTCAAGACAAAAATAGAGATTTTATTTCTTATTTTTTCTCGAGCAGTAACACCCGTATTCACAAACAATACTTCGCTATGCGTACTACCAAAACTGTGCAAAGAACGACAAATTCTCAGTGCGTTCGTTTTGGCAAGCCTTTTTATTCATTGATAACACTTAAGTAATACTTCGTTGAGGGAACGCACTGCGTTAGATACTGCTCCGTGATGTTTGTGAATTAATTTTACCAGCCCTATGCGCTCGAGCACACTATGAGGCCTCACAGTATTGTTTGTGAATACGGGTGTAAGTGGGCCATCCTGCTATAATTCATTTTAAAGGAGAAAATATAGACCTAAATCTATGTATTTCCAACATTGCTGGTGGAACAGTAGGCATACTATACAGGGTGAACGGGATCAATTCATATGGGTCAGTAGGGAGAAGTCAGAAACTATGAGAGATAGCGACTTCTGTTCTTAGGAACCATGGCTTCGATTTTAAATTAAATAATAAAGACATTCAAATTTTTATTTAATAAACAGCTCGTGTTGTGTTTCCGAGAGTTAGTACCCACTGGTCCCCTGGAATTCGTCCCCTGTGCCCATTCGTCCCTTGATAATTTTGAGGTGCCCACTCGACCCCTAGTCTATTTTGTAATTAAATTATTATTTATTTTTGTCATTTACTCTGGTCCCTGTGGTTGTGGGTAGGGTAGCCAGAGCTCACTGGAGAGGTTTTGTGCTGTCAGTGGGAATACCAAAGGCTTTGTCCTACTTATCTTTTGCGCTTACAGCACAGAATCTCTCTGTTCTTACAGGGTCGTCAGGTCCCTGGTGTTGCACTTGCCTATAGGCCACGGTAACAACTTACCGCCAGGAGGGCCGTGTGCTTGTCTGTGGCCTAAGTAGTATAAAAAATTGTGTTATGTTCTGTGTTATACTGTGACTTATAATTCACACCATCGACCAATAACAACGAAAAAACTTGCAGAATTTGTATTCTGCAAGTGGTGTGAATTATAAGTCACAGTATAACACAGAACATAACACAATTTTTTATACTACTTAGGCCACAGACAAGCACACGGCCCTCCTGGCGGTAAGTTGTTACCTGTACAGTATAACCTGATCGAAGTGTCTGTAAACAATTACAGACACTTCGATCAGGTTCGATTCCCGGATATGCATTCGAGTTTGAAAAAAGGTTTGAATGTCGTCCTAAGAACAAAATAATGTCTTTATCTCCCATAGTTTTTGACTTCTCCCTACTGACCCATTTGGATTGATCACCCTGTATAATATCATACATTGCCTAGACATTGTATAGAATGCCTGCATTAAACAGATTGCCGGTAACATATACATCGATATAAATTATTATCCCTCACACAATAACACATTTACACCCGTATTCACAAACAATACTTCGCTATGCGTACTACCAAAACTGGGCAAAGAACGACAAATTCTCAGTGCGTTCGTTTTGGCAAGCCTTTTTATTCATAGACAACACTTAAGTAATACTTCGTTGAGGGAACGCACTGCGTTAGATACCGCTCCGTGATGTTTGTGAATTAATTTAACCAGCCCTATGCCCTCGAGCACACTATGAGACCTCACAGTATTGTTTGTGAATACGCGTGTTATTCTAAAAAGGTTGGAAGGAAAGATTTACACAATAAACATTCACAAAAATTTAAAAACAAAAGTGAATTTCACATTTGTTACAACAACACGGTGGCAGGGTTAGTTGTGATGCAAATATAACTTGAAAGAAAGTAGGCAGCTCGTTAAGAGGCGTACGGTCAACAAAATAAATTAGTTTTAGTCTAATTTTTTTGAAGGTACCAATAGTTTTCTATTGCTATTGGTTTACACGTTACTATACTGTATACCTCTGCCTAACCCTTCGGGGATAAAGGCTTGATTATATGGATGTACTAGCCTTCCGCCCGTGGCTCCGCCCGCGTGCATCTCGGTTAACGCGACCTTTGCTCATATATCTTCGGTTCTTCTCGACCGATTCCGATCAAACAAACGTAAGATTTTAATTCTGAGCAAGCCCTTTCTAACAAAAAAAAAAATCGCATCAAAATCGGTCCAGTAGTTTTTGTGTCCATCGCGGACAAACAGACAAACAGACAGGAAATTCAAAAAAAAATTTTTCGCGTTCAGTATCGTTAACATAACATTAACCCAAGTATTTTTTTTTAAATATCTCCAATGTACAGACACGACCACTTTACAATTATATAATAGTATAGATAGATAGATAGATGTTACTATACTCCATTTGATTAGGACCTTAACTAAAGATAAAATCTTGTAGCGATTTTTTATAAAAATACATATTAAACAACATTAAATGAACTATTCTAACTAACTGTTAAGTAGGTACCTGCAAAAGGCATATAGTAAGTATACCTACAAAAGTATACATCTATCCAATCATAACAGTAAATTGGTTTCGTTAATATATTGAAGAAATTTAAATAAAATTACTTGTGTCAGATTGCCTAAACTAAAGATTAATTTTATTATTTCTACGCGTAAAATAAATAGGTACATTTACTAGCGAATTATTTACAAAATAAATATACAATCAGAAAAAACAACAAATCGAATTTTTCGAGATTTTTTTTCAACTCGTACATAATTTTCTCTTTGCGCCTTGTCATACATGATCAGATAAGTCTCATGGCGTGTAGCTTGTCTTAATAGCCGCGAACTAATGACATCAAAATACGATTTTAATTATATACTTCCTTCTAATGGAATTGCTATGTTTATATTGTCGGTTATTACCAGTAAAGGATATTTTTACACTTTTTAAACTTAGCATTTGTGTTTGTAAGTTTAATCTTTATGTATATGTAAGAAAGAAGAGAAAGAAAAAATATTTAATTTATGCATAAGCCTACGAGATACCGGTATAATAAGAAGAGGAAAAAAATCAATAACAAAAAATATAAATAACTTAATTGCTAGCAATGACGAACAGGCATATATCTCGCAGGTATGTTGAATAGGGCCTGGTTCAGCATTACCAGACTGGTTCCTGGCGCTGGTTTTCAACCAGGGGCCTCGATTCTACTTAAGCAAAACCAGTTTTTTTTTTTTTTTTTTTTTTATCGTGCGAAAAATCCCCACGGATACCTCCCCCGCCGGAGTCGGAGGAGGAGGTTATGTCGGACTCGAACCGACTAAAACGCACGCCTTCTGTGGGCCGTCAGTTGCCGGAGGTGAGATTGTCATAGCCATATCTCTCGCACCCCGGCCGACCCAGGGCCATATCTCTGGATATGGCCCTCTTCCGGTGTGGGGACCACGGAGTCCCCAACTCGCCCCCGGGTATGGGGGGGCACGCAATGCGTGCCACCGCCGTGGCCTGCTTCTGCTAGGGTGACAGGTGACCCCACCCATCACCCCCAGGCCCGCGCTCATGGGGGGCGGAGGTCATTCTGCGACCTCCGACGCCCGAGTTGCCGCCGCTCGTCGCGGGCCGCGCGGTCTGCGATTCTCCTTCGCTCCTCGCGGGCCGCAAGGGCTGCGATTCTCCTTCGCTCGCGCTCCGCCGCCCACTTCACGAGCATCACTTGCTCGCAGAAGTAGGCGCCGGCGGCCCACGCATCTGCGCAGCGAACCATCGCTGCGAGCAAGGTGGCGAGCGTGAGAGCTCTCACTCCCAGGGTCGCCACCAGCTCCCGTCTCGGCGGAGCAAAACCACAGTCATGCCACTGACACTGCAAGAAAATTCCATTTAATTTTAGCCTTTAAAGTAATACCAGCAAAGTTGAAATGGAAGAGTGTAATGAAACTCTTTTCATTTATTTCTTGAGTGTAAGTCTATAGAAATAAGGTCTAAATGTAATGCCATTATTTGCAGTCTCTGAGGTATGACAGTGGTTGTGCCATGGAGAAGGAAATGATTCTTTCCTCCGTGGGTTGTGCTTTAGCAGAATCGAGGGCGAGGTCCTTTGTAACCAAAAACAAAAATAGGTATTTTGTACTAACACGATGAGTAGATACAAATGATACATAATATATGTCACCGCCAACTAGCTTAATCAACCGTTCAATTAACTGCCTAGCCTGTTAACTTAACCCTCTACTCCAGTATGTCCAACTATCTGTTCAACCGGTTGAACAAATTGGACAACTTTTTTCCAGGTTTTTCAACTTCAAAATGTAGTTGAACTAGCTGGACTGAAAATTACAATAAGTTCAGTAACCTACGGCCTGAATGATTTTCAGCCGCGAAGTTTATTACATTTAATAAACAAGCTGGCTAATTGCTTAGGGCATTTTGTACGATAGGACACCATCCCGAAGTAAGACAGAAAGTTTAATTGAGAAAGCTGTGCAATCCGAATTGGATAAATTATGCAGAAAGAAGTCATTATTTATTTATTTATTTAAATTTCATGCACACATGTACACAGGCGGACTTAATGCCACAGGCATTCTCTTATTATCTAGACCAAAAGTAAGTGTAGCTTAACCAGCTCATGCTATGAGTTCTGAATTGCGGATACACATACTTAGAGACATTTTTTCAAAAACAGATAGATACAGACCACAGAAAATATTCACATTCATGCATACAAATATTTGCACACAGCGGGAATCGAACACGCGACCTCCGACGTAGCAGTTGAACGCTCTACCGCCACGCCACGGAGGTCGTCAGTCCGCGTCATTAATGATATGTTTCTCTAGTCTTCTAGATTTCAGGATTTCTATGGTAGCCTTTTGATAACCACGTAAAATAAGATTAATTGGCATTAAAGGTTTTTTTGATATATTATTAGAATTTTTTTTGCTGACGGTACCTTTTTCCAAAGAATTTATTAAAAAAATCCTAGGAATGTTTTGCTAAAATTAAGTTTAAAAACTAGAAGCCGACTTACCTAACTAAAAGACTAATTTAACTAAAAATATTAAACGAGAAAATAAAATAAATATAAATAATTAAATGAATAAATAAATAATGTAGGACATTGTGTACCTACAACGCTTTCTAGACCCAAAGTAAGCATAGCTTAACTAGCTTGTGTTATGGGTTCTAGAATGCGGATAAACATACTTAGATACATTTTTTTTGTACGAAGAAAACCCCCAGAACAATGCAAATATTCATATTCATGCATACAAATATTTGCACTGAGCGGGGCTCGAACCCGCGCCTCCTGCGTAGCGGCCGCGTCCACTACCGCTACGCCACAGAGACGACCAAGACGCTTCTTACGGATAGGTACTTCATTTGTCAAGTTCTAATTATAATACTCGTAGTAAGTTGAAGAGCTATGAGAGAACAGATGGACATACATTATATAGCCTGTCAAAATCATAACCCGCCTTTGGCTTTGGACCCCAGACGCCGAGATGATAGCTTTGGATCCGACTGGGAATAAGGCTAGGATGAAGAATGAGAGCTGACGTCACTAAACCAACAGGTGCTTTCTGCAAACTTAAAACGCTGCTGCCACCACTTTCGCCAGTGCTTTCGAATTGCAGCAGTAGTTTTTCATTTACAGAATTTGATGATCTTTCAGATGAGCCAGGTTTTTTCTGGTCATCATCATCATCATTTCAGGCATAGGAAGTCCACTGCTGGACATAGGCCTCCCCTATAGATCTCCAATAGGACCGGTTGGAAGCGGCTCGCATCCAGCGCGTTCCCGCGGCCTTAATGAGGTCGTCTGTCCACCTTGTGGGTGGACGTCCTACGCTGCGCTTGCCGATACGTGGCCTCCACTCGAGGACTTTTCGACCCCATCGGTCATCTGGTAATTTTAATTTTTCTGGTAATCTTATCATATTAGATACCGATTTTTTTTCATTTTTCAAAATGGATTTTTGGCACCACCAGGTTTTTAGCTTTGCAGCATAGTCATTTCGAGTTCTCCAATTAAAGGCGTGTCTAATGATGTACATCTCATTCAAGAATCTGATGGTTTCCAGAGTTAGTGACGTCAGATCTCATACTATTCTATCTTCATACCGATCTCATAACATCTGGCTTTAATTATCAACTGCAGGAGTATAAAAACACTTTAAAAATGTACCTATTTTAAAAACATAGTCTGCATATGTGACCAAGGACAAAATATATCAACAAACATTGTCTGTGTGTCCGTAGGTACCTATTCAAGGTATGAGCTGTTAAATATTTATGAGTTAATGATACCTACTCCTTTTGTTTTTAAATGCATCTGTGTTGACAACTACGAGTAGGACAAATGCGTTTTTATGATTCTGTAGTCATCACGGAACCCTTGTAGTTTCACCATGTTCCTGGGTCCACTTTGCTCTCATATTGGTAAGTATGTCAGCCATGTTCCTGGGTCCACTATGCTCTCATATTGGTAAGTATGTCAGCCATTCGGGTGTTACGCCCCTGGTGTTGCATACGTCCATAGGCCATGGTGACCGCTTCCCATCAGGTAAGCCGTGTGCTTGTCTGCCAAGTGCCAACTAAGTGGTATAAAAAAATAAAAAAAAAGTGTACGGAGAAGTTAGGATATGACGGTATATCCGTACCAATCAGGGCCGGTCGCAGCTTGAAGTTTTGGGGGGGGTCACTTCGGAAATGCCTTAAGAAATTTAACCCCCCCCCCCCCCCTCGTACTGGGACTTTTCAATATTTTCAATATGACACCCCCCCCCCCTCCCGCCTCAGACCGCGCCTGGTCCCAATAGAGCAATCCGAATAGAGTTGGAGCCCTAAAAACTCCAACAACAACGATCTAGCTGCAATGCTTCGATATCGCCTAATATTACCATTGGGTTGTGGAGGTCAGATCGCAGTCATTTCACAGAAAATATCGAAGTCCAGCCAAATCCGCAGATAAGACTGGTAAAGCGGACCCCAGACTCCGAGATGAAAGCTTCGGATGTGACTGGGAATAAACTCTAGGATGAAAAAGAAGAGCAGTCCGACTGGGGAAGTACCTCCGCCCTACAGAATACAGCGGTTATAATAATCTCGTGTTGTGTTTCCAGCGGTGAGTATGGTAGCCAGAGCTCACTGGATAGGTTTTGTGCTGTCAGTGGGAAGACTAAAGGCTTGTCCTGCTAGTCTTCTGCGCTGACGGCACAGAATCTCTCTGTTCTTACAGGGTCGGCAGCATGAGTGTGACTCCCCTGGTGTTGCACTCGCCCATAGGCCACGGTAACCACTTTCCTTCAGATGGACCGACCACGACCATATTATATATGAATGGAATGCGAAATTGGGTGAGCCAATAGCTGATATTTATTTTATTTGTCACAGTCGGCTAACCCTGGTGTAAGTTACAATCATAATACTTAATTTTCCTGTAGCCTTGATGGAGAACAATACACACATAAATATATCTATATTACGTGTTTGTTTGTGTGGTTAATGCGGTCTTGAAACATTATAGGGGAAAAACATGTCTTTCATTCACTCTACAAAAAGCCATTTAATTTTAAACTTTTAACTGCATTTGTTATTGGCTAAAATTAAATAGAATTTTCTTGCAGTGTTAGTGGCATGACAGTGGTTTTAGCAATTAGTCGCCGAACCGTATGGTTCTTGATGGAATATTCTACACCTTATGCGAGTGACATCTAGGTCCTGTATAAGAAAGGAGAGGGTGGGACTGTGAGACTATTTTGAAAAGCTCATTGGAACAATCACCATGGCAAAGACGGTAAAATACTTACTACCAAAATTAAATAAAAAAAGGTGCATTTTAATAATATAATAAAGATGACTTTGCTGTCAAAAGCTGATACAACAATGTGCAAATTTACGAATTATTTTACCCAATTAGTACCAATACCAGCAGCTAATTGTGAAAAAAAACTCGAAAATAAATAATACTGTATCTACGTCAATGAATATTCTTGAAAGTCAAACACTTGACGAAACAAAAGGTGCTTTTTAACTGTCAGTTCAAAAACCACAATCTTTGCAACATTGTATCATTGTAACTTTAAATTATTCCACGTGTTCTTGCAGCGTCAAAAGTATTATAATCATTTTCAGTTTTTGGAAATTAGTTTCTGAAAGGAGCCGTTCGTTTTACAATTACGCATATAATTTGTAAAGTGGTCGTGTCTGTGCATTGGACATATAAAAAAAAATGCTTAGCTCATAGCTTGCAGAATAAGCAAGCTAAAAATTGGCTGGCCATATCTATCGAAAGACTGATGGCCGTGTTGGAGTAGACGAGTCCTAGAGTGGAGATCGCGAGAAGGAAAACGGTAAGTAGGATGCTAAAACAAAATCCATTGTCATGCCACTCCACTGCAAGAAATTTCCATTTTATTTTAGCCTTTATAGCAATGCAATTAAAGTTTAAAATTAAATGGCTTTTTGTAGAGCGAATGAGAGAGTGTAATGAAACTTTTTTCATTTAATTTTGGACTTTGAACCTGTAGCAATAAAGTCTAAAATTTATTGCCAGCCACTTTTTGCAGTCTCGGTGGTATGACAATGGTTTTGAATTAGTAGAATCGATGCCCAGATGGAATGACGACCTGAAAAGGGTGACTGGGATGGACGGTATAGAGCTTCTTCTTCCTCTTAGCGTTAATTCCCAATCGCATCCGAAGCTTCCAGCTCGGAGTCTGGGGTCCGCTTTTACCAGTCTTAACCACGGATTTGGCTAGACCTCGATATTTTCCGTGAAGCGATTGTCATCTGACCTCCACAACCCAATGTTAACATTAGGCGATATCGAAGTTTTGCAGTTAGACCGTTGTTTTTGGATTTTTGAGGGCTCCAACTACCCGTAACGACTGCCATAGATGTTCTCATGGCAACCGGGACCGACGGCTTAACGTGCTCTCCGAGGCACGACCAGACCAATGCAAATACTCATATTTCATTCACACAAATATTTGCACTGAGCGGGGATCGAACCCGCGCCTCCTGCGTAGGGGCCGCGTGCACTACCGCTACGCCACGGAGGCTGTCAAGTCAGGTTTCGAGCTCTGAGAAAGCAATGCCAAATGCACTGCGTAAAAAGTGAACCATGTGGCTTCTAGGAATTCAAAGGCAGATAACATCGTTGACGCATCCGTTTCGTATCGTATATCTTCTCAACAAGTGCAACACATTGCTCGAGATATAATTATATTTTGAACCTGAAATATGCTCTACACGTGCAGTTACGCGTTTCTTGAGTCTTTGAGGATAGCACGGGGTGCTACTGCGGTAGACGAGCTCAAATTCACCAAGCATAGATTTATTACAAAACAATCCGCGGGCGCCTCGTTTGACTCTCGATTTAAGTCCAATATGAGTCTCGAGGTATGCAAATAGACTATTCCGACTCGAATTAAATGGTTTGGTATCTCCTTTCTTTACTGTACGATAAAGAACTTACTTCTTCCTCAGAATACAGAACAAACACTTCTTTATCCTAGCGTCAATTCCCAGTCGCATGTTAAGCTTTTCAGTTCGGAGTCTAGGGTCCGCTACTGATTTGGCTAGACTTCGATATTTTCCGTGAAGCGACCGCCATCTGACCTCCACAACCCAATGGTAACTATTGGAATTAACGCTAGTTATGCTAGTTAGCTATTTGTTGTGGAGGTAAGATGGCAGTCGCTTCACTGATGATGTCGAAGTTCAGTGGAATATTAAAATTGATATGAATGAAACAGTGATCTATATAGGTATTTCAACTCGATATTATGATAGGTAACATTTAGGTATATTGATATCAATGCATTCTTTGTCTCCAAACAAGAACTTTATTAGTGAAATGCTCAAGACGCATGTGTAGGAGAATTTGTGCCCTGGTAGCACAGTTGGCATGGGGTCTCCGTGGTCCCCACACCCGAAAGGGCCATCTCACAAGAGATAGCCCTTTCGGTGCCCCTAATATCGCCTTAATATCTATGTCAATCTCAACTCCGGCAACCTATGACCCGCAGACGGCGTGCGTTTTGGTCGGTTCGAGTCCAACATAACGACCTTCGCCAGCTCCAGCGGAGGAGGTATCACTGGAGATCTTCAAAAGGGAAGCTCATGGCCGTAACGTGTAATTTGCACTATGGAACTCGGTTATGCCTGTCGGTTATGCATGTGCATGCATAACCATCATACATAACCTAGCGTGTATGGCGTCCATCAGTGGGTCAGAGTATACCTTCTAAAAAGAGATTGGTCGCGGTCCTAAATTCCATTTTAAGTTTTATACTGTCTGTCTTTTCGCTTTCACCCCTAAACCACTGAACCGATCTTGATACAATTTGGTAGATACAGAGATAGATTAGACCTTGGAAAACGTCATAGGCTATGTTTGGTCGCGATAACCGGCATCCACGCAGGCGAAGCGGCGGACAACAGCTATATTGACGAAAAATTCAGTAATTTTAAAAATAAAATAAATATAATTGAGGTGGTTGACATAAATTGCTATTCTGATTCCGTGACATTATGTTATATCCTCGGCCTAATTACCTTTGGGCACGCCTATGGATCATTACTGTCTCTTTTCGTTTATATATTTTCCCTATACACGTTTTAACAACAAATACAAGTAACACAAACAAATATGTGAATTATATTTTGCAAAACAATTTCGTATCGCGAAAGAGCACTACCTGACCGCTAGCTTTGTGGGTCACACAACAAGAAGGTGCATTAACCTATACGGATACATTATTTTTATCGTGCGAAAAATCGCCACGCCCCCCCCCCCCCTCCCCTCCTCCGGAGCCGGTGGAGGAGGTTATGTTGGATTTGAACCGACTTAAGGTCCAACCCCACCAAACGGACGGCATCGGCCCGGATTTTACAATCTTTAAACAAAATTAAATCTTATTATCACAGTGTTTGAATTTTATATTACCAAGTCACGCACAACAGCTTGACAGCGACGTGCGGCGGCATAACGCACGTCAAGCTGTCATGCGTGACTTGGTAATATAAACTTTAAATGCTGTGATATAAGATTTATTTTGTTTAAAGATTTGTAAAATCCGTTCCGATGCCGTCCGTTTGGTGGGGGTAATATTCTGTCTAATATTCAACAGCCCTATCCTTTAGTCACCTTGTACGACACCGCATGGGAAGAGATGGGGTGGCCCAAATTCTATTCTGCCTGGAACCAGCGGTTGTTTACTCGATAATAAGTAAGTAGCTGAAAGAATTCTCTATAACAATGCTTAATAAAGTAAAGAGCTGTAAAAATAATGTCCGTTCTTATATTGTCGTGTTACCTACCTAATTATTTTTTAATTACCTAACCAATAATGGTAAATTATTTAACAATAGCATGTTGTGACGTCACAGTTTGTTATGACATAGGTATATATACTGTTGAGTTCGAAGCGTTTAAGATGAAGGTTTTCGAGGACTAGGTATTTGCCACGTGGTTCCTGGCAGAGTAGAATTTGGGCCACCCCATCTCCTCCCATGCGGTGTCGTACAAGGCGACTAAGGGATAGGGCTGTTTAACATCAGACAGATTACAGTCCAGACTCAGCCTTAAATACATGACTCGAGTAAACAATAGTGTCCGGAATACGGCAATACGCTCACCCCCTATTACGTGGGATCTAATACAATGATTGGTGAAATATCGGTGTTTATTCACCTCTGCCTAACCCTTCGGGATAAAGGCGTGGTTGTATGTATGTAAGAATAGCAAAGTTGCCACTTCACGCTGCATTGATGGGTGTTTTTTAACGAGGGCAAAATCGCCACGGATAGCCAGCATCGGGGCTGTAGGAACAGAGAGATTCTGTGCCATCAGCCTTTGGTCCTTTTGCCTTTCGTCTTCCCACTGACAGCACAAAACTTCTTCAGTAAGCTCTGGCTACCCTACTCAATGTCGGGAACGTAACACGAGGTTATTAACTGCGGTGTTCTGTAGGGCGGAGGTACTTCTCCAGTCGGACTGCTCGGTTGGAACGTAAATACCGTCGTGCCCTACCTCCTCTGACATATCTTTTGCACCCTGGCCAAACTAGTCATCGGGTGTGGAGACCACGGAGTCCCCATCTAGTCCCTGCTCCCCTAGACAAGTGGCAATTCGTTGCTCGGCGTATGATGGAATAGAATGACAAATGTATAGGATTTGACGTTTTTGACATTCGTTGACGCCTGTTATATACGTCAAATCCTATACATTTGGCATTCTATTCCATCATATGCCGAGTAACGAATTACCACTTGTCTAGAGGGGCTGGGGAGACGCGTATTCGGCGTATTGCGCCACTACCTCAATCAGCTTCTGCTAGAGTGACAGCCGAGACAGGTGGCTCCACACGTCACCTCCAGGTCCACGCTCATGAAGGACGGAGGTCGTTCTGCGACCTCCAACGTTCAAAGTACAGTCTCAATCTCAAATATGACAAAAACGAGAATTACCTAACACATTTTTTTTTTCATTGATAATCGAGAATCGTTTTTGACATTTTTGGGATATGATATGAATGAAATTTTTAAAGTGTTTAGTATGATAACTATTTAAATCGGTTAAGAAAGAGATCGATTCTCTTTTCTATAATTAATCAATTAAATCGAATGTTTAGTTGTTAACTTATAATACTTTTATGGTGTACAATAAAGAACATCTTATCTTAACCAAAGAGATTTGTTTTAAACAGAGTTCTATTAAGAGAATTTGCTTACTATTAACTCTGCCTACCCCAGATAGAGAATAGCACGCGTATATATGTATAATCGGTAGCGTATCGGCAGACATAATGTGTCGTAGTTTCATGTTCACACAAACAAACCAAGCTGCGTGCTGGTCGTAATCTGCAACTAGATCTATTTACACCATTTAATATTCACACCAGTACGTATCTCGAAGTGTGGGCAGATGTACAAATTATCAATAACAAACATACAATCACGCCTTTATCCCCGGAGGATTAGGCAGAGGCGAATTAACACCCACATTTCATCAATCATTGTATTAGGTCCCACGTAATAGGGGTTGAGCCTTTTGCCTTTCCGGTCACTATTGTTGGCTCGAGCCATGTATAGGCTAAGTCTGGGCTGTGTATATCTGTCTGATATTAAACAGCCCTATCCCTTAGTCGCCTTGTACGACACCGCATGGGAGGAGATGGGTGGGGTGGGGGGGAGGTTAAATCAATAAAACAGTTTGATTTGCTCTTAATTCCTTAGTATTAAGATCATTTTGAGGCTTAGCCATTAAGATCGTTCTCCGCCCGCGTAGAAGTCGACTATCGCGACCAATCATACACCCGTATTCACAAACGATACTGTGAGGTCTCATAGTGTGCTCGAGCGCATAGGGCTGGTAAAATGAATTCACAAACATCACGGAGCAGTATCTAACGCAGTGCGTTCCCTCAACGAAGTAAGTATTACTTAAGTGTTATTAATGAATAAAAAGGCTTGCCAAAACGAACGCACTGAGAATTTGTCGTTCTTTGCACAGTTTTGGTGGTACGCATAGCGAAGTATTGTTTGTGAAGACAAGTGTTAGTTAGTCTCTATGTCCTTTCCTAAGATCTATTCTATCTCTACTATACCAAATGTCACCAAATTCGTTTCAGTGGTTTCGCGGGAAAGCGTAACAGATAGACGGAGTTACTATCGCATTTTATAAAATTACTAGGTATGTATGTATGTGATGTCTGTTATCGCAACCAAACAAGTCTTTGTCCTTTTCCAAGGTCTATTCTATCTCTGTGCCAAATGTCATCTAAATCTGTTCAGTGGTTTAGGCGTGAAAGCGTATTTAGACAGACAGAGTTACACATTTTCTAATATTAGTATGGATGTTAAGTAATTTTGTTTGTGTATGTTCAAAATGTAAGCGACATTAATGTGTGTCCTTAACTATGTACCTAGTGAGATGTAGGTACAATAAACACATAATAATAATGTGTGTGTGTGTTTGTGTGTCTGTATGTGTGTGTGTTTGACTCAGTGTCCTTTCGAACAAGTGGTTTTACCCAAGTTGTTTAATTATTTACACAATATTGTTGTTGTGTTCAAAATATATAACGTAAAGAGACCTTTTCTTCGTCATCTCTTATTATAAACTAGCTGTCCCGGCGAACTTCGTACCGCCATATTTTTCCCATTCCCGCTGCACCTATTTTCTCACCGTTTAAACCTTCCCTGGACATCCATGAATATTTCAAGAGTAAAATTAGCCAAATCGGTTCAGCCGTTCTTCAGTTATAAACTAACAACGAAAATTGGCATTGATTTTTATATATTAGATGAATGCGACAGAAACTCTGTCTATCTGTCTTTCTGTCTGTCTGTCTGTCTGTCTGTCTGCCTGTGTGTATGCTTTCACGCCTAAACCACTGAACAGATTTTGATAAAATTTGGTAGGAACAGAAATAGGAAGGGGGAAAACCAAGGCATTAAGATCCTTTTGAGTACTTTGTTCGTTAAGATCAATCTGAGGGTGACTGTGAGTACCTTTTTTGTCGTGTGGAACCGATTTTGATGTATTGAGATAATTTTAAAGCATTTAGTATGCTAAACTAAACAATTATTTTAAATTGGAAAAAGCGAAATCAATACTCGGGCAGGACTCGAACCCGCGATCTTTCCCTTACAGGGGGAATGCTCTGACCACTGAGCCACCGAGCTTCGCCCGAGATTGATCCAAATTTTCCAATACATCCATCTTACGGCGATGGTGGGAGCAATCTACCGATATTCGTACGAACTATCGGAATCAATGAATGATGTTGCAATCATTTTTAAACATGGATTTTTGATAACTCCGCCTAACTAATTGAGATAATTTTAAAGCATTTAGTATGCTAAACTAAACAAATTTGATGAAATTTCGTACAGAGATAGATTAGAGATCTTGGGAAAGGACATAGGCTGTTTGGTCGCGATAACCGACATCGATGCGGGCAGAAAAAATACTTGGGTTATGTTAAATTTACGATTCAGCACTGCAATTCACTAAGCGAGCACAACGATGCGAGGCGCAACGTAGATTGACATTGGCCAGATTGTATCACGTCATTGGAAATCGACCAATGACAGTGTCTATCGCGCACATCGTTGCGACTCGCATCGTTGTCGCATCGTTGTGCTTGTTAGTGAATTGCACAGCAGGGGGCTACTACCATCTCTAGCAGTATTATTTTAATCTTACTTTGTGACTTTCATAGTTTGAATCGGACCGTTATTAGCGTCAGTCAGGATACTCAGGATACTAGTTTTATTTTATTTTATTTTATTTTACAATTTTAGGGAAACTTACAGCTAAAAAAGGTACAATATTATATAATAATAATATGATGAAGGCCAATTATCGGTTTCCACATTTAGGTAATTATAACATCTTTAAATGCTAATGCTCAAAAAACTCTCTAGGCAAATTAAGTACTTTTAAAAATTAGGAAACATTAGAGTTATTGAAGATCATTCAAAGTATTGATTACACAGGGCTTTCTTCATTCTAGTAACAAACTGGGTAAAACAGTATACTTTACTCATCTCAGTTCCAAAAGATCGCATCTCATTCTCATCGCGGCGAATTATAATGAAACGGAAATTTCTTATGAAATTTTAGGATCTGCAACATATTTATCGAAAGCAGCACTTTCATATTTACCCACATACCCCTAGCGCTTGACCGAACGAAAGAGATAGTGTCAAATGTACGTGTGTAAGAAAGAGATATGAATATGCTGCAAGCTTAAGTTATATACGCTGTTTTCGCCGTAACCATTGTCAGAAGCACGTCGCCTGTAATGCGGTATCTCAGTGCGGTATCTATTGGTTGTATGGTCGTTGCTCTACTGTAGTGGATATATTTATGTACCTATTTGACTAATTTGTTAGATTTTACACTTGTCTTACAAGATACAGTAGGTACACAAATATCGACGGACGACAACGGTCCGAGTCCAATTCACACTATGAAAGTAAACTAAGATTTAAACAAAATTACTTATATGAGATGGAAGCATGTGAACTCAAAAGAAATGATCAATGACTTGTATACAATAACAAGTTGTTCAGAAGGCTAACCTTAAAATGACGTTGTCTCAAATCGATTTGAGTGACTCGATCTGTCAAAATCAAATTAAATGTCAAAAATGGTATTCTCATTTCGTAATTGCAATCCCGCAATGCGGGATCCCGCATCATTTTAGTTAGGTCCTGCGGGATCCCAGAATACCTATCTTGCGGATAAAGTAATAGAATTTTACGTAAAATTGATGATGAGCATTCGCTTGTCTGATGTAAATAAACCTAGATGGATTTAGACCAAACGATCATAGAACTAGATAATTTTAATGCATTTAGTATGCTAAACTAGAACTAGAACTACTAACTAACTAATATTTAATAATAAAAAAAAAGAAAAAATAAAAACAAAAAAAAATAAAAAATTAATAATAAAATAAATAAAAAAAAAGAAAAAGAACTAGAAAAAAAAGAACTAGATCTAGAACAAGCTTGTTTTCAGCGTTTACATAGAACAGCGAACAAATGTTCTGGCTTGAAGTCGTGGAGGGTGACATGCGTGCGAATGGTCTCACTACCATGGACGCCCAAGATTGTGAGAAGTGGAGGAGGAAGAGCCGGAAGGCGGACCCTGAGCTCCGAGGTCATCTTGGCCACGGATACAATCAGGAAAATGCGTCTATATGCAGATGATGATGAACGAACGAAATTTCTGTCGCTGTTTAGAATTTGAGAGGGGATAGATTGAGCGTTTTAAATCAGCCTGTAATGGCTTCTGCAGCGAATTGTAAATGCTAATAAATTATTTTATTAGCATTTACAATTTACTAATTAAATATTGGCAAATTTGCGACAATTCGCTTTTTATTTTAATTTTATTATTATTTCATATAGAAATTATTTCAATAAAATTTATAAATGGCGAGACGCTAATGTCAAGATTATCAAGAAATTCTACCAGAGCCACGTTAGCCACGTCAGTAAATTTTCCGTGTGTCCACCCCCCACTAGATTCAGTGGTCGATCAGACCCTCGGTTCTGCTAAAGTAAAACCACTGTCACACCACGGACACTGTAGAAAAATATATTTAATTTTAAGTCTAAAATAAAATGGCTTTTTGTAGAGTGAATGAAAGAGCGTAATGAAACTCTTCTCATTTAATTTTGGACTTTAGTTCTAAAGCAATAAAGGCTGAAATTTTATGCCATTTTTTGCAGTGTCTGTAGTATGAGGCCCAGCAAGACGACCTTGAAATCGTGATCATTTTCTCTCTTGGGCCTGTCTGTCAAATACATCAAGACTTACGAATCGAAACCAGACATCTTTTTAAGGCGAATTATTGGCCTTTAGAATTAAAATTTTGTCTCGGTTGCTGGGTAAGACGGGAATGAAGTACCCGTTCGACCTCAAAGTTTGGACCTCCTCTATATTTTTTTTTTATAAATATTAAAGGATAGTCTACACGTCGCTATTTAGACCAGTAAGCATATCATAATTAGCTTGTGTTATGGGTTCTAGAATTCGGATAAACAAACATAGATACATAATTATGTATTGTATGTATAAGAATTAAAAAAAAAAAAAAAATATTTGCCCTGAGCGGGGATCGAACCGCCACGCTACAGAGGCATTAAAAAAGAAAAAGGGTTTATAAATGAAGGTCGTATCGTAAATGAAGTCCAAACTTTGAGGTCGAACGGGTACATAGACGGAAAAAATTGGAATTTCACTATATAAAATGACTTGATGGAGTTTGACACCTATCTGTGTGTAGCGCTACTTTTAACCAACTGCAAAAAAAAGAGGAGTTTCGTCTGTATTTTGTTTTGTACTCTCATCTGTATGCCAGGTAGAAAAAGTGGCGCAAAGTTGCTGGTGAAGTAGTGGTTTTAAATGGTCTTAAATAGGTCAATTTTTAGGGGTCCTTGCCCAAAGGGTAAAACGGAACCCTATTGCTAAGATTCCACTGTCTGTCTGTCTGTCACCAAGCTGTAGGTCATCAACCGTGATATGTACCTATTTCTGTTGCTGTTGCCGCTATAAAAACAAATAAGTAAAACAGAAAAAAATAAATATTAAAATTGGACTCCCAAGTAATATGGGAGCTCCGCTTTAAACATGATTTTACGAGGGGGTAAATACGGAACTCTTGAAGTCCGAATTGCACGGTTTTTTTGCTCCGTACAGACAGACTAGTAATAGATAGGTACTTATATACCAGCAAAGGCATTGAAATAACCTTACGAAAATTCGTTCGAAACTCAACTAAACGTAGATAGCATTTTACACCAATGAAAATCGATTAACAGTTTCTAGAATAAATTCAAAGTCATTTGCATTGTAAACAAGTTTCTAAATCTATAAATACAACGTAAATAAACTAAAAATACCTCGCGTCTACATTTGTAAACAAACAAACATGAATACAGGACGATGCTTCAGATAACCCAACTTTACAAGTTTACACTCAACAATTCACATTAAAACTTTTGTACATATTTATACACATTATTTTAATAAAAATGGCGCGCGTTTAAACTTTTTCGCGAGGCACAAGTATACTACCGCGTTCGGCCAAGTGCATATCTCAACTGACTGGCACGCTTACAAAATTATCAGTATAATTATTATCATAAGATTTCCGTTTGTTTGTTTGTATCGTAACAGTGTCAGATTAGTTTAACGAACTTTGGTAATTACTGATGTTAATTTTCACTTCGGTTAGGTACCTACTTAAATAAATGTAAATAATCTTTATGTGTCTATTAAATAAGTTAATAAGTTTTTTTTTTCTGTTTAGAAACTTATTTTGAAGACAAAAAGCCGAAATTGAACCACTAGCTAGGCAGTTAGTTAGCCTAGTTTATTTGTTTATTATGTGTTTTTTATAAAAAGTCGCTACAAGATTGTTTACCTAGATATGTACCTAACCGCATGGAACTTTAGACTTTCAAAGATATTAAAAGTCAAAATAGGTTGGGTATAATGGGATTAGGTATAGACTATCGCTTGTCTACTTTTTTATTGGTATAGTGCCAAAATTTATCGAGGACAAATGTTTTTTTTTTGCACTA
This sequence comes from Eilema depressum, assembly GCA_914767945.1. Taxonomy (NCBI): domain Eukaryota; kingdom Metazoa; phylum Arthropoda; class Insecta; order Lepidoptera; family Erebidae; genus Eilema; species Eilema depressum. Next base: position 5,922,065 of record OU612041.1, on the reverse strand, counting down.
TTCTAAATTTAAATTGTGTCGTTTTCATATTTATGCGCATATTTCCGCCGCGTTGAATTGACCTATTTTAAACTTTATCTTAAGGTTAATAAGGTTCATTCATATTGAATTGAAAATGTATTGAACATTTTTCTGACTGATATAAACCCTAAGTAGGTTATACAGTAGCCATCTTTAAATTAGGCATGACCTTTAGGGCGTATGCTGACCTCTACAGCGAACTGGTACTGTTTGAGAGACGACATGCTGGTACTGGTTTTCCTCTTTGGATCAGACGATAGCTGCTGCCATAAAAGTCAAAACCAGCTATTAAAATGAGGAGCAGAAGAGCTGACCCGAGCTCTAGATGCGACTGGGATTAGTGCTCGAATGAATCAGATGTGGAGAAGAAGTGAAATTTATTTCGATTCGACTATAAATAAAAACAAAATAAAACAAATAAACCAGGCTAACTAACTGACCTACTAGTGGTTCGGTTTCGGTTTTTAGTCTTTAAAATAAGTTTCTAAACAGAAAAATATTATTAAATTAAGTTATTAAATAAAACATTTATAAAAATAAACGTCAAAATTGTTTACGTTTAGTTAAGTACCTAACCAGAATGGAGTATAAGTCCGATTAAGATGGCTCATTTGGCCCTCATTTATAAAGGGGTCTTAAAAAAGTCGTACGGGTGTTTTTGTGATAGGGTCCAAACTTTGAGGTCATAAGGGTACTTAGGCTTCGGCCTGCAACTTTTTTTTATGGAGCTTTCTAGACCCAGGGTGCAAACTTCTAACCTTTACTTGGTCTTGGGCAACTAAAATAATCCATCGTCTCTGAGAAATTATTAAAGTGCGAATCACACACACACTTAAATATTCAATTAATCAATTAACCTATTGCTGTCTACTGCTGGACATAGGCCTCTTCCAATGTGCGCCTCCGCTTTCCACATCCAGTCTGCCCCAGTTACCTTTTTCAGGTCGTCAGTACATCAAGTTAGGAGGCGTCCCACCTTCCGTTTTCTTTCTCGCGGTCTCCATTTTAGGACTCGTCTGCTGCGACGGCCATGGGTCCTTGGACAGATGTGGCCAGCCCACTGTCGTTTCAGCTTGCGTATTCTGCAAGCTATTTCGGTAACTTTGGTTCTATGTCGGATGATCTCGTTGCGAATTCTATCCTTCAAAGAAACTTCAAGTATAGCTCGCTTCATAGCCCGCTGCGCGACTTTCAGGTCGCGGACTAAACCCACTGTCAGTGTCCACGTTTCGGAACCGTAAAGTCATAACAGGTAAGACACACATAAATATTATATTTGTATAATATTTCGTAGGTAGTATTGATGTTGTACCATATAAGGATATTCAATTAACACCCGTGGGCTCACGTCATCAATAACAGGGTACTATTGCTAATAGGTATTTACCCACATAGACATTATTAATATTATTAGAGTAATAGTGATTATCATCACGCTTTCAGTGCCGGCAAATTTCGTAAACAAACGTCGAAAGTTTACAGAAGACTTGATTTAATAATGATGCGAGTTCTCGACTGATCACAGATATTTTCCGTGAAGCGACCGCCATCTGACCTCCACATCCCATTGGCGATGCCAAAGTATTGTAGTTAGACCAGTTATCGAATTTTTAGGGCTCCAACTACCCGTAACGACTGCCAAAGATATTTGTATAGCAACTGGGACCGACGGCTTAACGTGCTCTTCGAAGCACTGAGGGATTTCAATCTCTTATGAATGGTCACCCATCTCTAGTGTTGTTTCAAGTTATGATTCTGAAGCCCGACGGTATACGACAACTGCCGACACACGCAACACATGCGTGTAATTCATTGCGGCTTCTCAATAGTCCTTTTTATCCGTATCGGAGTTCAACAAGTAATGGGTGCGCTGTATCTGCTGCATGCGTCTGTCGTTGTCGTATACGGTCAGCTTCGGAATCATACCCTTGTGAAAAATCCCCACGGATACCTCCCCCGCCGGGGCCGGAGGAGGAGGTTATGTCGGACTCGAGCCGACTAAAACGCACGCCGTTTGTGGGCCGTCAGTTGCCGGAGGTGAGATTGTCATAGCCATATCCCTCGCACCCCGGCCGACCCAGGGCCATATCTCTCGATCTGTCCCTCTTCCGGTGTGGGGACCACGGAGTCCCCAACTCGCCCCCGGGTATGGGGAGGCACGCAATGCGCGCCGCCGCCGTGGCCTGCTTCTGCTAGGGTGACAGGCGGCCCCACCCATCACCCCCAGGCCCGAATCATACCCTAACCTTGAAATGTGTAAACCTACTCAGTTAACAATGTTACCATTTAGTATAGGAGGCTATTATTATTATTTGTTATAGTGCCTATGCTTACTTGTTGAGGCTATTAATGTTTGTTACTGTTATATTTGTGTGATAGTTATTGTTTTTTTTTTTTTTTTTTTTTTTTCCTAAATATTGCTGGGTGGATTTGCTTATTTTGTTTATTCCATTTATTTATTACAGATGTTAATGTGAGTGTCTGTTTAATAAATGTTCTTTTCTTTCTTTCTTTCTAAGTGCTACTGTATTTATTACTGCTAGAGATATCTTGAACTTACACGCCATAATAATGATCAGATATCCGGTAACTGGGTATTATTTTTTTTAACTATTCGCTGGAATGCATGCTGATTATACGTAACCATCCGTACGACCTCACAGTTTGGACCTCATTTATAGGCACTTATTCGTACGACCTCAAAGTTTGAACCTCATATAAAGGGGTTTACTCGTACGTCAACAAGGTTTGACCATCACCCGTAGGCATGAACCAGTACGACCTCAAAGGTTGGACCTGATCTGTGGGCCATACCCGAACAATCTCAAAGTTTGAAACACATTTATAGCAAGTACCCGAACGGCCTCAAAGTTCGAACCTCATTTATAGCAAGAGCCCGTACGACCTCAAAGTTTGTACCTCATTTATAAACGGGTCTAAAACCACGGGTGTTTTGTGATAGGGTCCGTAATTTCGCCGTGATTGCTGCAATTGTATATTATAAATAACTTGCTGCCGATCTTTACACCGCCATACAGTAATAAGATGTAAGATGTAGAGAGCGACATCTAGTGGCACGTACGTGAACGATAGCGCGATACACAACAACAAGGTACGGCAGGCGCCATCTAGTGGCACATCTATTAACTAACGATCAAACAATTCCTTTGATATCTATACGCTGAGTTATGTATGAGGCGGTATATTTTGCGGTGCCCTAATTTCGTACCCGAATAGACCTTTGGTGCCTTGGAATAAGAACTATAATGTATCTTATACGCTAGCGTGTTAACTCTCTCGTGCTAGCACACGATCCTTAGCGAGGATGTACGAGCTACTCCCGATATCTCCCGAATGAGTCGCGAGGTGCATACTGCACCCGTTGCGCAACACCAGTCGTCGTTACTGCTTGCAATGCGAGACTGCGCTCGCGCCTACGAACCTACCTATCACAACATTTTCCTCAATCATTCCCCAATGGTTTTATGGTTTTATTTACTTTCAGGTTACAAGGACTTATTTGAATCCAAATGTGTTTTATTCATGACCTCTATAATATACATGGCGTCCCACGGCGATGCCACATGGAGGGAAAGTACCTTAAATCCTTAAGTTAGCTCATTTTATTTAAAGGAGACATCATTCCACTTCTAAAAAGAAACAAAACTGCATTCAAATACTTTTTTAAATTCGCCCGCCACACCCGGTGGACCTTCTGCAAACAATGACATTTTTCCCTTATGGACCTTCTGATTCGGAGGGATCGAACCGACCAAAATCCGAAAAAGTAACATCCTGTATTCCCATGGCATCAATCGATAGTGTCAATGAAAAGGATCAAATCTCTCTAAGAAACATGGCATCATCAATCATTCCCCAATCATTTATTATTGTAACTAGGTAGGTATATCAATACAATGTGCTAATACACTAAGATTTTTTTTTAAAGAATATTAGCAACCGAAATTACTAATATTCCCGTTAACCCCTCCAGCTAAGCTAAACTGCTTGTGTTAGGAACTGTTCGTTCATTCAACGCCTATCCCTACACTTAGGAGTGGGTTCACGACGACGGTAGTGTAATGGCCAGGATTAGAATTTTTGTGTTCAGTATCGTTAACGTAACATATCCCAAGTATTTTTTTTTAAATATCTCCAATGTACAGACACGACCACTTTACAATTATATAATAGTATAGATTTAAAATACCCAAATACCTTTTGCTCGGGATCGGGACATAATATTATATTTTGGATCTTTTTTTTAGTTGGCACTCAGCTTGATGGCCTCATCAGATGCTTTTTCAAGGACCCGGGACTGCTCAAAATGTGCTTTATACTCGCAGTACACGTTTCTTGGGTGTCTTTTGAGGATAGCACGGGGTGCTACTGCGGTGGACGAGCTCAAATTCACCAAGCATAGATTATTACAAAACTATCCGCGCGCGCCAGGGTCTCATCTGTCTCTAGATTTAGGTATAGCAGGAAAATTTTCAAAAGCTAATTTTAGAGCTAGCTAGATAGATCTGACAGGTGGAAGAAAAGCGTCTGGCTATAAAAAATCCACGGCCATGTTATTTCTAGTGTAATTACAATGCATGTGTTTACAGACAGTATCAACAAGTCTAAGATGTGCTGATTTTTTACAGGCTTTTTGAAATAAAACTTCTACATATTTTTTAGCCGCGTGGTTCCCGGCAGAGTAGAATTTGGGCCACCCCATCTCTTCCCCTGCTGTGTCGTACAAGGTGACTAAGGGATAGGGCTGTTTAACATCAGACAGATATATATACAGCCTAGGCTCAGCCTGAGATGCATGACTCGCGTTAATAATAGTGCCTGTATTAATACGGCAATAGGCTCACCCCCTATTACGTGGGTGTTAATTCACCTCTGCATAACCCTTTGGGGATAAGGCGTGATTATATGTATGTACGTATGTATCATATGTATGTATGTATGTATGTAAAATACATATTTTTTTAGGATTCTAACGCGATTTATTTGGTAATACTTTACTAAATATACATATTGTATTTTTGAGACGGGACTGTGATGGCAGGTACCTCAACCGTTATAGGTAGTTACAGTAAAACGTTCCTAGGAGACTTCGGCAATTCGTGTAATGCAGGTATTCTATACAATACCTAGGCAATGTAAAGAATGCCGAGTGCGCAGTCAGCAATGTATGAAATATAAAATGATTACAAGAAACATAAACGGTGGTTATAAACAACCACTAAGGCTAATGCGGGAGCTTTGCTTCCATTGCGGGAGCTTTGCTTCCACTTTCTTGATTTGTACCTACACTAACGAAGCTTCCATGTCTGCTATAAGTGCTTTAGAGTTTTGATGATCGGTCAGTCAGCGAGTGACACAACTAAGAAACTTTGAGTAGGTATAATTCTTAAACTACTTGTTAAAATTGAAGGAAATTTGAAATAAAACGTGTTTATACAAAGCCTGCTTGATAACTAAACATTCTGACTTCTAGTTCTATCTACAACGAGGCTATAGGAGGCCAAAAAGGCCTAAAGTGCTTCGAGCAAAGGATGGTACGGCCGTGTCGCTTTTTTTTTTGTTCCACTTGGCGGGGGCACTGCAGGCTGTACCCTCAGGTCAATCAATATTTACTATTTTGGCGACAGCTTAAACTACACCCACAATTTGCCACACGTATGTAACACCGAACACGTCACCATTGAATGATTGAATCTGTTTGATATCTATGGTTGCGGATGTCATTCATTTGCGTCGATCACTCAGTCACTCGCTCACACCGCGCGCCGGAGTGGCTGACGTGGGTGACATCACGTGACCATGGATAGCACTGGGTATAGGCCTTTTCGGTGGTGGCGTTTTCTATTTTTATTTTGTTTCTGTTTTAATTTTGAATTGTGTCTTGTGTAAATTGATGTGCGTTGTGTTGTGCAATCAAATGTGTATTCTTTCTTCTTTCTTTCTTTCTAAAAAAATTGAGTACTCACGGTCCAACCTCAAGGAACTGTCCACTATCAGCTCTCAGCGACTGTCTCCTCCAAAACTTCTTCGCCTTCTTCTCCCTCACACTGGTAAAAGCAGGACCTTTCAATCTATATGTAAAATCTTTGACTTCCTCCTCATCTTTAGATCTCCCTCCTTCTCCATCTAAACCGTCTACTTCAAGATTAAATTCAGGTTTGAGGCCATTTTCTGTCTGTTCGTAAGCTTTGTTGGTGATACCAAGATCGGTCGCCATATTGGAATCTGTAATCAATCAAATAATAGATGCTATATCTTCTATAATATAAAAATTAATCGCTGACCGCAAATCTCGGGAACAGCTGAACCGATTTCGCTAATTCTCTTTTTTGGTTTTGGGAATAAACATCATAACATAACATAACATAAACTCTCGCCTATATCCCCGAAGGGAATAAAACACAGAAGAATACACAAACAGAAATCAAATTAAGGTGCGTGTTCCTTCTGCTTCCGCTCCGCTACCGCCTTAGCCTTCTAACCTAACCTATCCAAGTCCAATTGCGCGTGGTGGACACCGCTAACCCCTACTTATATATTATTTTACAATATAAGGATTTTCCGCTCCGCTATTGCTTTTATAGCTTATATGTTTCAATTCACATTTTGTTTTGAGTTCAACTTAATTACGTAAATAAAGATGATTTAACATCCTTTTGTGTTTTAAACACCCTTAAAAGGCCAATGTGTGACATTGGCCATTATACGCGTGTGTTAGGCTACAGTTATACGGGTCCGTACTGAAGTTTTAAGACTAATTTAATGTTAATTTCAGTCAATGAATAAAACTATTCTGTATTTTTTCTATTATTCAAATTATCTAACTGCAAACTAACTAACTAAGGTTAGTAGATTGTTAAACGTGTAAGGGTCAAACTGGATGATTGGCCCAAAAAAAAAAAAACGCACGAGGACTCCCCGCGTATAAGTCCCAAATAACTATTTCGCCCTTGTACGTTTAAATTCATGTCACATAAGCCGATATATTTCAATAAAAAAATCGTGTTTCTATGCAGAAATGTTCTGTTTTTAAGTGCTCTCTTGATTAATTTTATATCAATACTAGCTGCCCCGGCGAACGTCGTACCGCCATATTTTCGGCCCGCGTGGTTTTCAAATCCCGTTCCCGCTGCACCCTTATCACTTAGGGGGATGAAAAATAGATGTTGGCCGATTCTCATAGATACCGGATAAGCACAAAAAATTTCATCAAAATCGGTCGAGCCGTTTCGGAGGAGTTCGATTACGCACCCCGTGACAGAAGAATTTTATATATTAGAAGAGGATACGTTTACCATAAAAAATTCAAAATGGCTAAATTGTTAGTTTGGCCCTTATACGTAGGACCCATCGTCAGCGCAATAAAACTGACGTAAACTGACGAAGGTGGTCGCTTATTAGCGTAAGTGACCACTTTCGTCAGTTTACGGACAGTGTGTTAGTAAGCGACCACTGACACACTACACTACACTCGGGATTCTACTTTAGAATCCTTCTCTCCTCTTTAATTTAAGCTGAGAGGCGGCCGTTATTCTGTATGGATGAAGCTTTGTGTCTATATCAGGATTTTTGTACAAAATAAAAAACATTTCTTTCTTTATTCCTTCTTTCCTCGAAAAGAATTCACCTTTTTTTCCTTTTTGGGTAATCTACTATTATGCAACTACCATAATATGCTATGCTCATGACCAATTTAAACTATTATCAGCTATTTTGGAAATAGATAGACTATTTTGCAAACGTCTTTATTGAGCAACTCAGCTAAGTGGTCGCTAACCGGTGAACTGGCCCTACCTACTTTATCTGACGCGACGGTGAATTGATTGATTATTCATTAATTCATTTTAACATTAACCTAGCCGATTAAATAAATACTCGTAATAAATAGCATTGATATTTTTTTCACAATAGGCAATTTTCTATACCTTAATTAATTATTTAATTTTCTCTACCTACTTATTATAAGGAAAACTCCTAACTAAATTGATCAATTTGATAATTACGATAGGGAAGGCGTCACCTCCATTATCATTTGATTATTTATTTAATTACTAGATGTTGCCCGCGTGGATGTCGGTTATCGCAACCAAACATGGCCTATGTCCTTTCTCAAGGTCTAACCTACCCCTGTACTCAATTTCATCAAAATTGGTTCAGTGGTTCAGGCGTGAAAGTGTAACTGACAAACAGACAGACAGTCAGAGTTACTTTCGCATTTATAATATTAGTGGCTTTTTTTAAAAGAATACTAGCTGACCTCGCGAATTTCGTACCGCCTAAATGAAGACCCGCTATACCGATTTTGTACAAACTTCACATAAACCATCTACTAAATAGTCCGAACAAAGCCTAAACATTTGGTTTGGATAGGTGAGCCCGTTCTTGAGTTATAAATATCTTCTTTCTTCATCCTAGCGTTAATTCCCAGTCGCATCCGAAGCTTTCAGCTTGGAGTCTGGGGTCCGCTTTACCAGTCTTAACTACAGATTTGGCTAGAACTCGATGTTTTCCGTGAAGCGATTGCCATCTGACCTCCACAAGCCAATGGTAACATTAGGCGATATCGAAGCTTTGCGGCTAGACCGTTGTTTTTGGACTTTTTAAGGCTCCAACTACCCGTAACGACTGTCATAGATGTTCTTATGGCAACCGGGACCGACGGCTTAACGTGCTCTCCGAGGCACAATCAGACCAATGCGAATACTCATATTTCATGTACACAAATATTTGCTGAGCGGGGATCGAATCCGCGCCTCTTGCGTAGCGGCCGCGTTCACTACCGCTACGCCACGGAAGCTGTCGGCTAAAATCCTTATGGTATGGTCTTCGATCTTCTTTGTGCTCCATTATAATAATTATTTAACACTAGCTGTCCCGGCGAACTTCCTACCGCCATATTTTTTAGCCCGTTTAAACCGAGCCTTCCCTGGACATCCACGAATATTTCAATACTAAAATTAGCCAAATCGGTCTAGCCGTTCTCGAGTTTTAGCGAGACTAACGAAAAGCAATTGATTTTTATATATAAGAAAGAAGATATATAGAATTGTTAGTTTGTTACTACAGTAACTTACAATTATTTTATATCAATGGTTACTACAGATTGTGGTTATGAAGTGAATAACTTATATACCTAGGTATGAGCTAATCTATGCATAAACAAATAAATCAATTCGCTTTATTTCTAATTTCGTATTAGGTACACTTACAATACAAGCATTATTTTGAATAAATACATACATATACCCACGCCTGTAAGCAGAAGCAGAGGTGTAGGCAGAGGTGTATTAACACCCACATTTTCACCAAGTTGCCCTCTTCCTACAGTCCCGGGTCCTTTAAGCGGGGCGTGAAAAAGCACCTGATGAGGCCGTCATGCTGAGTGCCACCATTGTAACATGGTACGTGTGTATAATAGTGACCCTCTTTTCCGAGATTTTGCCTTCAGCTTACCATCAGGCGAGGCGAGGCGAAGTCAAATTTGGTGCTTGTCCCAGAGCGGGAGCAACGAAAGAAAGAAAGAAAGAAAGAAAGAAAGAAAGAAAGAAAGAAAGAAAAGAAAGAAAGAAAGAAAGAAAGAAAGAAAGAAAGAAAGAAAGAAAGAAAGAAAGAAAGAAAGAAAGAAAAGAAAGAAAGAAAGAAAGAAAGAAAGAAAGAAAGAAAGAAAGAAACATTTATTTAGTGCAATATTTTCCGTATCTCATAAGGTACGCCTCCGGCCACTTGGTTCCCATGTCTATAATCCCAGTAGGTATACCGGGTGTGGTAAAAATAGTGGTCGAACCTCAAGAAAGTGAACAACTAGAACATAGAAAAGACCCCAGCTTTCCATCAGGTGGGGTGCAGTCCGTGCCGTAAATTTAACGCCATGAATTTATAAAAAAATTAGGTTTCAGAAAAATTATGGCTGTAGTTTCAAGGAATTTTCTGTTTATTAAAGCTAAAAAAACCCAACAACTGGTCTAATTATAAAACTTCTATATTGCCAATGGATTGTGGAAGTCAGATGGCAGTCGCTTCACGGAAAATATCTAAGCCGCTCCGCAGTTACACAGGTAAGCCGATCCAGAAAAAGTCTCATAAGACAATGATTAGCGCCTATTAAATGGCAATCTTACGAGTACGGTACTATGGGGTGAATAGGGATCAATGGGTGAATAGGGATAAAATGGTCAGCTGAATTCTGTAGTTATTTTAGTGAAATTATGAATTAATTCAATGTAATAATGAGCAGAGTTATCAATAATATCTGGTTAGATACTTGGAATTCGGGAGAAAAGAGAAAATTATTAAAAAAATCTAACAAACATTTTATCCCTATTCACCCTTTGATCCCTATTCACGTAAAATGGGGTGTATAGGGATCAAAGGGTGAATAGGGATAAAATGGTCGTTAGATTTTTTAAATAATTTCTCTCACGAATTCCAAGTATCTAACCAGATATTATTGATAACTATGCTCATTATCACATTGAACTAATCCATAATTTCACTTGAAAGAAAATAACTACAGAATTCAGCTGACCATTTTATTCCTATTCACCCATTGATCCCTATTCACGTTCACCCCATAGTACCGTAGTTAAAATTCAAACGCCTGATCTTATCAGCATAGCAACAATTTACAAATCGTCAACATTGAAATGCAACTATACTCCTTTAGTAAACAATCTTGATTTCTCTTTATTCTATTTAAAAACCCAGTTTAATAATATTTTTCTGTTTAGAAACTTATTTGGAAGAAAAAAAACGGTATCGAGCTACCAGTTTGTCCATTTTTTATACCACGGTAGCAGACAAGCATACGGCCCACCTAATGGAAAATAGTTACCGTGGACGAGTGCAACACCAGGACCTCGATCACCACACCACAAAGACTGCAAAAAATGGTATTAAATTTTAGACCTTATTCGTATAGATTTACAGGCAAAAATAAAATGAAAAGAGTTTCATTACACTCTTTCATTCGCTCAACAAAAAGCCATTTAATTTTAAACTTTAACTGCATTACTTTAAAGGCTAAAATCAAATGGAATTTTTTAGCAGTCTCTGTAGTGTGACAGTGGTTTGTGCTCCCAGAACAGAGAGATTTTGTGCCGTCAGCGCAAAACAAGCCGGACAAGCCTTTGGTTCTCCCACTGACAGCACAAAACCTCTCCAGTGAGCTCTGGCTACCCTAATCACCACCGGAAACACAACATGTCAAAGTCAAAGTCAAAGTCAAAATCAAAGTCAAAGTCAGAGTCAGAGTCAGAGTCAGAGTCAGAGTCAGAGTCAGAGTCAGAGTCAGAGTCAGAGTCAGAGTCAGAGTCAGAGTCAGAGTCAGAGTCAGAGTCAGAGTCAGAGTCAGAGTCAGAGTCAGAGTCAGAGTCAGAGTCAGAGTCAGAGTCAGAGTCAGAGTCAGAGTCAGAGTCAGAGTCAGAGTCAGAGTCAGAGTCAGAGTCAGAGTCAGAGTCAGAGTCAGAGTCAGAGTCAGAGTCAGAGTCAGAGTCAGAGTCAGAGTCAGAGTCAGAGTCAGAGTCAGAGTCAGAGTCAGAGTCAGAGTCAGAGTCAGAGTCAGAGTCAGAGTCAGAGTCAGAGTCAGAGTCAGAGTCAGAGTCAGAGTCAGAGTCAGAGTCAGAGTCAGAGTCAGAGTCAGAGTCAGAGTCAGAGTCAGAGTCAGAGTCAGAGTCAGAGTCAGAGTCAAAGTCAGAGTCAAAGTCAAAGTCAAAGTCAAAGTCAAAGTCAAAGTCAAAGTCAAAGTCAAAGTCAAAGTCAAAGTCAAAGTCAAAGTCAAAGTCAAAGTCAAATTCAAAGTCAAAGTCAGAGACAGAGTCAGAGTCAAAGTCAAAAATCATTTATTCTGTATAGACCATCAAAACGGCACTTACAAAACGTCAATAATATACATATATGTTCTAAAGACTAGCTTTAGCAAATGGACCACCGCCGCCGCGCCAGTTCGAAACGCGGCCCCGCTATTATTGAAGTTATTATACCCGCAGTATTCAATAGGGAAAAGGTACTTCCCCAGTCGGACTGCTCGATTGGGGTGGAAATACCGTTGTGACCTACCTCCTTCAATTTTTTTTAGGTTCTTAGTGCGGAAGCCCCACCGACCCAGAACCATTTCTGACTTCAAGAGCCCCTCGGGTGTGGGAACCACATCAATCCAATCTTCCCTTATGTAGGGAGGCGCACCAAAACGAGGATGACCCCCTCGGGTGTGAGAACCACGTCATTCCCATGTAGGGAGGCGCGCCAGGACGGAGGGAGGAGCGACCTCCGACGTACATTATAAGTACTGGTACTACCATCCACCGTCTACCAAACCTATTTATTCAATACGTGATCATTGTTTTTGAGATTTCACGCGAATCTATCACGAACGTGACAAGTACCTACCTACCAACTTATCTATATATATAACTCTGCACGCACGTGTGTTTGTACGCGTGAATTACAGTACAATAAGAAGTGTGTATAATTGAAACGTTTTAAACCATTCGCTATAGCAAATTACCTTTAATATATCTTATATTTCGCATTATTCAGTCCTAGATTATTATATATATTATTAGATTATTATACCTATTTTTTTTTATACAAGCATACCGTCTACCTGATGGAAAGTACCAGAAGAATCACACTCGTGCTACAGACCCTGTAAGAACAGAGAGCACAAAAACTCTCCAGTGAGCTCTGGCTACCCTACTCACCGCCGGAAATACAACAGGAGGTTATTATATCCGCCAGATATCGAACAGTTTCAGCTGAAAGGAGATAAATAGGAATAGGCATCAACTGAAACTAAAAATTTAAATAGGTCGGGAGACGTCTGCAACGACTTAGGGGTAGTAGAATGTTTAACGGCAACACAGTATAGGCGCGGGTTCGATTCCTGCTCAGTGCAAATATTTGTATACATATTTGCATCGTTCTGGGTGTTTCCGTGCCACGGAGAGAGCACATTAAGTGGTCGGTCCCCGTTGTCATATGAACACGCCACAAGACGCTACGCTTGAGAACGGCGGCGGTTTGAAGTTAAATGTAGCGAAGACAGAATACTTGGTGTTAAACTCGACAGATCCCACACCCGTCCGCATAGGCGATGACTTGGTCGACCGCACAGACCAGGCTAAGTACCTGGGATCTGTACTTTGTGTGTCTGGTGAAGTCGATTACAAGTGGCGAGAAATGACTGGCGTCACGTGCGCTCCTAAAATACCAGTCAGGTTGAAGGGACAGGTCAGGTCTCTAAGATGATCATTAGACCTGTCCTCTTACATGGTTGTGGGGCGTGACTGCTGCTGGCTGGAGCGACACGGAGATGAAAATTCTGCGGTGGATGTGCGGCGTCATGGGTAAAGATCGCGTGAGGAACTCTCGCATCCGTGGCAGTCGTCATGTCCGGGACAGCGCAGATAAAATGCAAGAGAGCCGCTTCCGCTGGTACGGCCACGTTTTGCGGCAACCTTCAGGCTACGTGGGTAGTAAATGCCTGACAATGGCGCCCTCACCGGGTCCAGGTAGAAGGGGTAGGCCCAAGATCTCCTGGCTTGAAGTCGTGGAGGATGTCATGCCTGCAATTGTTCTCACTACCATGAACGCCCAAGATCTTGCGGAGTGAAAGGAGGAAGAGCCGGAAGGCGGACCCCGAGCGCCGAGGTCATCTTTGCCACGGATGCAATCAAAAAATGCTTCTCCATGAAGATGATGATGATGCTATAAGAGGCCGTTTCAATGAATCATCATTATCCCGGTCACATCCACCTCAGAATCTAGGGGCCGGTGACATTGAATATTAATTTCTAACTAATAACTACATTATTTATATCTTGACAGCTCACACGAATACAAATTGCTAATATTATTCTTCTTAGTTTACTCGTTAGTTATTATTTTAAAAACAGCTGAAGCAATAAAAGATAATTTGTTCAGCTGTCTGTAGTTTAACTGAACTCTGTTGTTGAGGATTACGGAAATTTTTATATATTAGTAAATCAAACATACCAAGAGATAGTTTGGCCTTCCTATTGTATGTGAATACATTATTAATTGCTTATTTAAAATTTTTATATAGTCGGAATTTACGCGAATTTTAACAATTTTTAGCGGAATCTATCGTGATTTATTTAGTACTGTTTTATTGTTATAGGAGCACAGAGGCTACCTATCCCCTTCGTCCTGCTATCAGAGAATCTTCCCCCCGGACGTGACCTTGCCCTGACCACCTGGAAGTCCTTAAATAGACTTCGGACGCAGGTCGGTCGAAGTAAAGAAAACCGTATTAGGTGGGGTCATTCAGACGAAATGGATCCACGGTGTGAATACGGAGCTACACCACAGACTATGACCCACCTGTTAACTTGTGCTGCCTGCCCAAGCACGTGTACTCCGGAAGAAACTTTTGAGCGCCTCTGAGAACGCTACCGGAGTGGCTACATACTGGACAAATAAAATATGACATGATATGCCGTCGACTCGACAGATGAAGAAGAAGATTGAACTCGACGTTCCGGTGGATTTTCAACAGCATCAGTCATTGATCTATGATTGGTCGATTTGAGCGACTCCGCTGCCGAAGCACCCCGTGCTATACTCAAGAGACACTCAAAAAACGTGGATGTATTGCGTATATAGAGCTCATAAGAGCATATTCTTTGGTTCAAATCGCGATCGTGGCCTTCAGGGTCGCCTCGTGGTGGTAGCTCCGCACGCCGCCACGAGCATGTCATCCACATAGCACGTGACGGCTGCACCGTCCGTGAGCTTCAAAGGAGAGGCCCGACGACCGATCCCTGCGGAATACCGCATGACATTTCACGCTGACCAAAGGGCTTTCACTGTTGGTAGATGATGGATCTCTACGTCAGATACGTCCCAACTATGCAGCGAAGGTAGAGAGGCACTCCGTGATACACGAAAGCCTCACTTGCGCCCAGTTTCCGAAAGGCTGATCAACGTCAAATTAACTAATCGGCTGATAAATCTCTTGTCAAGTAGCAATTGGGTTGCATGGTTTAATAGTTTAATTTGATCATCGTGTCAGTTAACGTAGAAGTCTCATGCCATTTCATGACATTCGAAATTTTCCTTGTTTTGTCAATATTGACAGTCCGTAATATTTTTTCATTCGTTTTGGAACCGGCCCACTGGCAGTTTCGACTGTTAAGAATGAACTAATGAACAATAAATTAATTTTTGAAAAAAAGTTTAACCGACTTCAAGAAACGAAAAAGAGGCACTGAAAAGCGAAAAATAACTTAATTTACAGACTTACTGATTTATTAGAAGTCGGTGCTTAGCCTAAGAGGCCATATTTCAATTGATTGCATCATAGTAGTTCAGACACAACAAACAAAGTTGGCTGGCACCGACTTCTAATAAATCAGTAAGTCTGTAAATTAAGTTATTTTTCGCATTTCAGTGTCTCTTTTTCGTTTCTTGAAGTCGGTTAAACTTTTTTGCTAAAATTAATTTATTTTTCTCTTTTTAGTGAGTTTGTACAGTCCCACGACTGTACATCGCATGTATAGTGACCTGACTGTACATGCGCTGCTGACGCTGCACTACAGACCGAACCGGCGGCGACTGAAATTAATATAGGACTATCTCAAAAGTATAGATACCAAAGCGAATACAAAAAGAATTTTTAAAATCAATGCATATACTTACACCGGAAATATAGCTGAATATTCTGAACACTTCTGCGTACCCGTTCAAAGGACTCAGATGTCAGATGTGTAATGGCAGAAACATTGCAATAATATGCGATTGCAGCAATCGCGGCTGAGTTCCTGGTACTTTTTGAAGAGTTCCTTGGTCTAATCTCGGAAACCCATCATCAGATCTTTACGAAATTTAAATGGGACCACTTCGAAATAATCTACTTACGAACAAAAAAAGAATTTTCAAAATCCATCTAGAATTGGCTTCACAATCGCGTAACAAACATACAAAAAAAAATAGGGTACGAATTGAGAACCTCCTTTTTTGAAGTCGGTTAAAAATGAGCACAAACCGCATGTCAAATCAAAGTACATTTTGACTCTGATCAACATTTCACAAATTAAAATTAATTCGACATCCATGTTAAAATAACAGTGTATTGATCATTGATCTGACATGCTTTTCAGAAACCGGCTGGTAATCTCTTATTTTTAGATTATTAATTTGTCAATCTTAAACCGAAAGAAAATTAATGGGTATCACCTGCTATCAAACTTGTTTCGATCTTTTAGACAGCAGTCGGGTTTTTTTGTTTGTTAGTGTAAACCCTTGACAGCCTCCGTGGCGTAGCGGTAGTGAACGCGGCCGCTACGCAGGAGGCGCGGGTTCGATCCCCGGTCAGTGCAAATATTTGTGTGAATGAAATATGAGTATTTGCATTGGTCTGGTCGTGCCTCGGAGAGCACGTTAAGCCGTCGGTCCCGGTTTCCATGAGAACATCTATTGCAGTCATTACGGGTAGTTGGAGCCCTCAAAAATCCAAAAAACAACGGTCTAACTGCAAAACTTCGATATCGCCTAATGTTAACATTGGGTTGTGGAGGGCAGATGACAATCGCTTCACGGAAAATATCGAGGTCTAGCCAAATCTGTGGTTAAGACTGGTAAAAGCGGACCCCAGACTCCGAGCTGAAAGCTTCGGATGCGACTGGGAATTAACGCTAAGGGGAAGAAGAAGTAGTTAAACCCTTTATTTTATCTCAAAATTATTATTAGTTAAGATATTTATGACATATACATATATTATTTGTAATCTCCTTCTAATTCCCTTCATTTAAATATCCTACTGAATAAATTTGAATGAAAAGAAAATTTTAGTTATGACTATGACGCATTTTAGCACAAAATCCATCGAGTACATTTTTATTGGCATTTTTATGTACATAACTCTCGGAGATGCACCTTTCATTTGAGACCCCATTCATCGAAATCTGTCCAGCTGTTAGAAGTGTAGAGGGTAATAAATACTACATACATACTTACTGGCGCAGTCGGGTTCTAATAATTTACGCCTAAATGTCGCATTCAAATTCTTCTTGACCACGGAGGAAAGAATATTTTACTTCTCCATGTTCTTGACACAAATAGAAAGAAAGATAATTTATTGCTAGCATTGTTAAAACTTTGTAGCTACTATATAGACACGTAGTGTTTTACACCCGTATTCACAAACAATACTTCGCTATGCGTACTACGAAAATTGTGCAAAGAACGACAAATTCTCAGTGCGTTCGTTTTGGCAAGCCTTTTTAGTCATAGAGAACACTTAATTAATACTTCGTTGAGGGAACGCACTGCGTTAGATACTGCTCCGTGATGTTTGTGAATTAATTTGACCAGCCCTATGCGCTCGAGCACACTATGAGACCTCACAGTGTTGTTTGTGAATACGGGTGTTACATACAATGGTGGCACTCAGCTTGACGGCCTCGTCAGATGCTTTTTCACGCCCCGCTTAAAGGACTCGGGACTGTAGGAAGAGGGAAACACGTGAACTGCTGAGGAATTCCAAATCTTTGCTGCGGCTGAAGAAGGAGTCGCCGAACCGTTTGGTTCTTGATTGAATAGTATACTCCTGTCATGTTACTGAGTTAACGATCATTTGAATTTCAAAAACCATTAATAATTAGGTGTATAAAGGAGAAACGTTTTCTTTCTTATATTCAGCTGTGCAATTTTCTAAGGTGGATTTAGACTGGGATATGGCTACGAGGGATATGGCTACGACAATCTCACCTCCGGCAACCGACGGCCCACAGACGGCGTGTGTTTTAGTCGGTTCGAGTCCGACATAACCTCCGGCTCCGGCGGGGGAGGTATCCGTGGGGATTTTTCGCACGATAAAAAAAAAAACAATTCTGTAAGTGCACAACGACGAGTACAACGTTGCGACAACTTTTATAGAGATTGTCATTGGTCGGACTGGGTGACGTCACTGGGGATCGACCAATGACAATCTATATCAAGGCTGTCGCAACACTCGCAACGCTGTGCTCGTCGTTGTGCGCTTACAGAATTGCATTGCAGGTGGCTCGTGTGTTTGCTTACGACCTAAGTAGGCGCGGGTTCAATTCTTGCTCAGTGCAAATATTTGTGTGCATGAATATTATGTCTATTTACGTTGGGTATTTTTGTGCCTCGGAAATTACGTTAAGCTATCGGTTGACATACGAATGGCAGTCGTTACGGGTAGTTGGAGCCCTCAAAAGTCCGACTAGTCTAACTACAGAAATTCGATATCGCCAATTGCTTGTGGAGGTGGCAGTCGCTTTACGGAAAAAATATTACAGTTCAGCACATCACTGTTAGATTGGAAACCTGACTCCAACCGAGTTGCGAATCGACTGCTCACAATTTTTGGAAACACAATAATCGATTAAGAAAGAGAAAAGAGAATCGACTTCGGCCGTTACTCGAACCCGCGATCTTTTCCTTACAGGGGGAATGCTCTGACCATTAAGCCACTGAAGCCCGCACGAAACCGATCCAAATTCCTCTATACAACCGTCTTTGGGGCGTAAATGCTTCAAAATGGCAGTAGTTGTGGCCGTTAGGAATAAGCCCAGATTTAGTTCCCACTACTGGGGGTGAACGGGAACATACATACATACAATAATCACATTTTTATCCCTGGAGGATTAGGCAGAGGTGAATTAACTCCTACATTTCACCAAGCATTGTATTCGGTCCCACGTATAGGGGGTGAGCCTATTGCCGTATTCCAGGCACTATTGTTGACTCGAATCTGAACACTCTTAACTGTCTGAACATCCCTATACCTTAGTCACCTTGTACGATACCACACGGGAGGAGATTGGTGGCCCAAATTCTACTCTGCCGGGAACTACGCGGCGAGAAACAAATGCAATATTTTGACCCAATGACGACCAGAGGCCACAGTTTGGTTGGTGGCTGTTGGTAGCGCGAAGGCGACTCGGGCATTTTACCGTCCTCCATGGGCCCGGGGGTGACGATTGGAGCCATGGCCAACTAAAACCCTAGCAGCAGGCTGAGACGGTGACACGATAAGCATATCGCGCTGACGTCTTAAGAAAAGACCCACGGGAAGAGATGGGGTGGTCTTATTCTACTCCACCGGGAACCAGCTTGACCCTTTCGAGTCGGTGCAAAGACGGGCGTTGAGGCTCCTATACTCACAGGCGATGTGGAACCTCTCAGTCTCAGGAGAGACTTTGTCTCACTGTGTGTGTTCTACCGCCTATACAATGGTTTGTGCTCAGATGAATTGTTTGACATGATGCCCACAGCTACATTCTATCATCGCACTTCTCGCCATAGGCGGGGAATTCATCCTCACACATTGCGACCGGAAACGGTGAGCACTGTGCGGTATGAAAGGCACTTCATCCTTCGCACACTCAAGCTGTGGAATGAACTCCCCGCGATGGTTTTCCCAAGCGACTACAATATGGGGTTCTTCAAGAAGGGCATTAGAAGGTTTCTTCAGGGTCGGCAGCGCGAGTGTGACGCCCCAGGTGTTGCATACGTCCATAGGCCACGTTAACTACTTTCCATCACCTAACCTATAAAAAAAAAAAACAATACGAAAAATTATAATAAGTAAAAACTCACTTTTTCTCGTCGCCTTCACTTATCACGATAGATTTAACTCACAGTTTATTCAGTATCCAATTAAAACTGCATCAGTCATGGCAAATTGTGAATATACCGATAAAAATAATAGCGAACATGAACGTTCAAATTAACTTTAATTCCTAAACGCACTATTCAATTTCGAAAATTTAAAAAAGTAATAAAAAAAAGAATCTGTAAATTTTCGCGCGCTCCACGTTTCAAGGTGTCGACTTCTAGAATTGAAATGAATGGAAATTCGTGTACTGGACATTTATGTTGGAACATAAATTCGTATGTTCAACTCACAAAGTGTTATTTGAGAGATCCTCGATGAAATAATGATGCAAATTTGTAATTCGCAGCAGCAGTGTCACGGTGTTAGTTGAGATCCGACTCTCAGCACTCCATGGATTCGCCGGGTCATAGCGTGATACAGAGAGGAACACCGTGACGGCGATTGGGACTTGCGACCCAGATGTAGGTTTAGGGTGGCCACCTTGTGATGCAGCGCTCACCTCCACCTTCAGTAGTGTCCTCTCCCCCTCCCCCCCCCTACCTATCCATATTTGGTAAGATCCTATCAATGCCGCTTTGGATATTCGATTTAATAAATTATAGTTATTTATAAACTGAATAAAAAGAATATCGATTCAGAGGCAGGTTACCATTGACCTTAATATATAGCTTTTATCCACATTTTATTTATCTTAGGACACTTGGGAGAAGAATACCTTTCATTTGAGATGTCATTTACTTACTGAAATCAGTACAGTGGCTCAGAAGATATGTGAGGTGATAATAGTTATTTGTTATACAAGAGTGCAGAGTTGCTTTTTAATCACGTGCTCAGGTTTTGATGATCAATCAAGTGAAGGATTCTAAATTTTACACAAATAGAATCCTGAGCGTTAGCGAGGGAATCAAAAGAGCAGGATGTGAAAAATCTTTGCACTCGAGAGCAACACGTAATTTTTCATCCCACCTCAGCGGAGATATAACGAAATGTAAAAAAAAAACATTCAACAACAATGTTTAACAATATGACCATTGATTTAAATTGTTACTTATGACGTGATGCACACAAAGCAAATTTAAAAAAAAGTCTGAGTTTTTAATAAATTAAAACAAAGTTGTATGATAAAATTGATAAACGCGATGTTCTAAATTCAAATTTACTTTAATGAATGAATGAATGAATGAATATTTATTCGCACGAAATACCCTCTCTAGAGGATAAAAACAACTTTTGCACTCAGATATCGAAGAGCAAAAGTACTCTTTCCAAGGTGGTGGCATGAAAAGAATATTACAACATTTACAACCTACAATTTTATTACATAAAATTACATACCTACGAGTACATACGGCATTATTATACACGCCCCCTATTACGTGAGACTAAAAATTGTAGTTGGCGTTTGAGTGTTAATACACATCTGCCTACCCCTTTGGGGATTTTACAAGCGTGAGTATATGTATATATTTATACCTACATACAAGATACGCGCGAAAAACAACCTTTCTTGGCGGTCGGGTAAAAAGAAGGTCATTCTTTTGTTCTAGTCTTTTGTTATACTTATTAAAATAATAATAGTTAGGTTATTCTCCCACTAAAATTCTATAATTCTATTTTTTTAACAATGTTAGTCCCGGTATACAATACAGTTAGTTACCTTATGTTCTAAATAATTATGGACTTAGTAACTGGTCCATTAATTTCCCCAATTCATCACAAAACATCATTATTTCAGAAATTCCATCAATAAGTTCGGTTAAGAAACTACTGGGCTTATCATTAGACTCAAGTGAAGGGCTTATAATATGTGAAGTCAGTGAAGACTTACAGACTGGCTGAAGACTGATGCCCGTTTTCACCAACGTCCCCTAAATTTTAGGGGCCACTTAAGGAAAGTTAAGTAACCCTTAGTAACATTTCGTTTTCACCAAACCTTAGGGGACACCTATTTGCTTAGGTGTCACTTAAAATTTAGGGGCCACCTAACTAACCCCTAAAAAGGTGACAGAATAACTTTGCGCATATTTACGCACGTTTTGTTTAATATCGCCTATATATTTCTAACTAATAGAATAGAATAGAATAGAAATAAACTTTATTGTACACCATACAAAAGAAAAGTATACATAAAATAAATGGCAAACATAATTAGGTAATGTACAAATGGCGGCCTTATCGCTAAAAGCAATATCTTACAGGCAACCTTTGGATGGATATGAATAATAAATAAACTAGTTTGTATATTGGGTAGTTATTGGTGTACCTAATAGCGAAGGACAGATGTACTCTCATAATGGATTACAAACACTTAAATGTAGTAGTTAGATATACCTACAAAGGAGCAAACATAAATACGATAAATAAATAATATACTATAATCATACATAATATAAATTATTCAGACATACATTACATACTATACATAATACCTATAAGTTTATTACAAATTTACACAGAAATTACATAGCGCAAACATGGAATATGAGAGCCTATAGGCCCAGGTAGTGCTCTTTCACCATCCTTTTGAAGATAGCCAGTGATTGTGCCCGCTTAATCGGTAATGGCAGTGCATTCCATAGCCGTACCGCCTGTACAGTGAAAGACTTGTCATAAAAATTCGTGGAATGCCTAGGTACTGCCAATACCAACGATTCTGACGACCTCAAGGATTTTGAATGTGTGTCATTGAGGAACACGAAACGTTCTTTTAAATAGGTGGGAGTAAAGGGATTAAAGAGGATACTATAGAGCATGGAAAGTATATGAGCATTCCGTCGAAGTCGAATAGGGAGCCACTTGAGCAAGTTGCGAAATTCTGAAACTATTACTATACTAACTAATAACAATCAATTTAATAATATTTTGTAATTCGCCAGCACTACTAAATAGGAGACCCTTACTTAGGTGTCACTTAGGGTGGTGAAAACGAATTTAGATAAGTAATATATTTACGGGCTACCTACGTTAGGGGACTCTTAGTTGGGAGGTGATTTAAGTATAGTTGGTGAAAACGGGCATGAGTGAATTGTCTTTAGATGTTAATGCAGAATTTGTTTGCCTGTCTAGATCAAGATCTTTGAGGACGAATTGTACGTGAGGATAAAATTAATATTACTTGTTATAACTGGATGTTTTCTAGGACCCCACCATAATTAATCTTCCAGATATTTGGACCTTGGGGTCGACATAACATGTAATTCTCCTCCATAAATTCCTGATCATTTCATCAGTCGCTCCTTTCAGGTGAATCCCACTATTTCCATAATATATTTCCATTAATGGAAATACTGGGACAGAGTCTCCCACTATTTCCATTGCCTCTTAAGAATTTTAATTTTTCAATATTCCCCGTTGACACAAAATAGACATAGACACATAGTTAAGACCTCGACTCAGAGTACCCCGACTCGGGGAGCGGGCGGGAGCGAAGCGGAGCGGAGCTCTCGCCTTAGCCTTCGTGGTTATTTTTTTTTTGCTTCAACGGGGAATAGTGAACATAAAGTTCAATTATCCCCATCAACGGGGATTGTCAATGGGGAAAAGTGGCATAAGCGGGTACTAGAGGTTTTTCGCCCCAATGGAAATAATGGGATATAATTTGTACAAAACGCTTGTCCCACTTTTTCCATTTTGCATTTCCATGGAAATAGTGGGATACACCCCTCCTTTCTTTACCATAATCCTCTTACACACACCCCGTCCATCTTTTCTTGTACCTACCTCTGCTTCTAAAGCCCGTATTTTAGAACATTACTATTATCTCTTCTCATAGTACCTACTCGTATTAATTTTCTATTCACTGGTGCCACTTTCAAGAAATATGCTTTTTTATTTTGTCCATTCTCGTCGCACCACACATCTACCTTTTTTTTTTGTGTGAAAAATCCCCACGGATACCTCCCCCGCCGGAGCCGGTGGAGGAGGTTATGTCGGACTCGAACCGACTAAAACGCACGCCGTCTGTGGGCCGTTGTATACCGGAGGTGAGATTGTCGTAGCCATATCCCTCGCACCCCAGGGCCATATCTCTCGATCTGGCCCTCTTCCGGTGTGGGGACCACAGAGTCCCCAACTCGCCCCCGGGTATGGG
Organism: Eilema depressum; assembly: GCA_914767945.1. NCBI lineage: Eukaryota > Metazoa > Arthropoda > Insecta > Lepidoptera > Erebidae > Eilema > Eilema depressum. The sequence continues at coordinate 5,898,330 of OU612041.1, read as the reverse complement.
GAGGCACGCAACGCGCACTGCCGCCGCGGCCTGCTTCTGCTAGGGTGACAGGCGGCTTTTATCTTAACATTCGCATCTCCAATACATGCAGTTGCGAACAGGCGTTTGATTTTGCTAAATTAAAATCATGTTTTTCTTCTCGCAGTCGCATCCGAAGTTTTCACCTCGGAGTCTGGGGTCCACTTGACCAGTCTAACTGCGGATTTGGCTGAATTCGATATTTTCCGTGAACCGATTGCCCTCGGACCTCCAAAACCCCATGGCGATGTCGAAGCATTGCAATTAGACTAGTTGTTGGGCTTTTTAGGGCTACAATTACCCGTAACGACTGCCTTAAGATAGATGTTCGTATGGCAACCGGGATCGACGGCTTAGCGTGCTCTCCGAGGCACGACCAGGCTCTCGATTCTGCTAAAGCACAACCACTGTCACACCACAGAGACTGCGAGAAAATTCCATTTGATTTAAGCCTTTAAAGTAATGCAGGTAAAGTTTAAAATTAAATGGCTTTTTGTAGAGTGAACGAAAGCGTGTAATGAAAATATTGTCATTTAATTTTGGATTTTAATTCTATAGAGATAAAGTCTAATATTTAATGCCAATTTTTGCAGAGACTGTGGCACGACAATGGTTTTGCTTTAGCAGAATCGAGGGCCAGATCAATGCAAATACCCATATTCATGCATACAAATATTTGCACTGTGCATGGATCGAATCCGCGCTTCCTACGTACCTAGCGGCCGCGTTTACCGTTATGTCAGTTATGTTTCAAATTTTTATACAATTTATAAAAGATTTATTTTGCTCAAGTAATTATTTCCCACAGTGTGGGGTAGGTATACTTTTTTCAACATTAACATAATTCAAGTTTTCTTTTTAGTTTTATTTTCATACTGTTGAGTTTTTTAGATTTTCTAATTACCTTTTTTTGTTGTTAATGATCGTTTTTTAGGTTTTTCATGAATAGTTCTTGGTAAATTCACGTCCAATTATCTTCTTTGTCTCTTTTATATACTTCGTTATTATAATTTTGAGACTTATATTTACTACTGTAAGTTACTTTTTACAGTTAATTAATTTATTATATAAAGAGTTTGGTTTTAAGAATTTATTTATATGTGTGGGGTGAGCACGAACAACTATCGTATTCGTATAGTGAACGTAACGATAGCACGGAGCATTGCGATTGGCCGCCTGCCTGAAGCCTGCCAATCGCAATGCTCTGTGCTATCGTTACGTTCACTATACGATTACGGTAGTTCTTCATGCTCACCCCACTGTAATCAATAGGACACGGTAGTATTTCCGTCTCAATCGAGCAGTGCGACTGGGGAAGTACCTCCGCCCTACAGAATACCGCGGGTGAGCCAGAGCTCACTGGAGAGGTTCTGTGCTGTCAGTGGGAAGACCAAAGGCTTGTCCTACTTGTCTTGTTCGCTGACGCCACATAATCTCTCTGTTCTTAAAAGATCGGTAACACGGGTGTGACTCCCCTGGTGTTGCACTCTTCCATAGGCCACGGTAACCACTTTCCATCAGGTGGGTCGTGTGCCTGTCTGTGACCTAAGTAGTATAAAAAAATCCTTTTTTATATGACTTATGTGGCAAACACGGTCCACCTGATAGAAGGTAGTTATCGTAGCCGTAAGCAACACCAAGGACGTCACACTCGTGCTGCCTACCCTGTAGGCAACATAATAATGTCTTTCTTGAAGAACCCTATATTTTATTCGGGTATACCGCCGTTTGCCCGAATTTTATTTACCCTAATATCATTTGTCATAATAGTCAACAGCCATAATATTAACAGACATAATATTCATTTGCCCTACTCTTATTTGCTATATTAATCACGTGCTAGATCTTTGTTTCCCATAAAGTCACTTACCATAACATCATTTGTCAGAATCATTGTAAGCCCTATAATTATCATATGCCATAACATCAACTGCCATTGGCATTGTGTAACAGTGACAGTGTGTAACGGTTGTTATATCAGGTGAAACTGGATGCAATCGGGACTTTAGGGCACCCCGACTCGGATAGGTTAGGTTAGAAGGGGATGGCGGGGTCGTTTGAGCGAGCGAAGCGAGCGAATAGACCCCGCTATCCCCTTCGTGGTTATTTTTTTATAAACCACCCAGAAGTAGTTTGGTTAGGTGCCATTTGAGTTAGGTTAGAACTGTGACCATTAACCCATCCACCCATCACACCCATCGACATCGACAGCCAGAAAGAGCAAGAAGAAAATATTATGTCTAATATTCATTATGGCGTTTAAATATTATGTCTAATAATTATTATGGCAAATAAAAATATGTAAAACAATACGTATGGCACTCGTATGTTATGGTATCCAAGTTTCGGGCAATTAAAAGTATGTCATTATGTCTTTTAGGTCAAACAAAACATTCGGGCAAATGAAATTCGGGTAAATGAAATTCGGGAATATGATGATTATGGCATATAATCTTCGGTTAAACAATAGACAACCATTATAGTCGCTCTAGAAAAACACAGCAGAGAGTTCATTCCACAGCCATTATTATCGCGCTCAAAATCCTCACGGATACCTCTACACCGCCGGAAAGGGAGGTTATAAAAGTAAGTAAGTAAGTAAATCATTTATTGCTCGAAACACGGTATGTTACAGTGGTGTTACAAAATGAGGTCCGACATGTTTCGCAGATGCTCTGCATGCAATGTTATCAAATTTAAAATTTCACATTATTCCATTTAAGGATTATAATAAGATTAAATTAGAATACAGATATAATGTCAAATAATGTCAATGTTTAGTCAAAAGCATGCAGTGATAAAATTGTAATAAAATAATCCATCATACTATTAATAATCATACAAACAATAATCATGTATGTTAAACTTAAACCGCCTAAAAGGGTCGTTCGTTGCCGCAGGTGAGATTGTCTCAGTCTACACAGCCTGGGTATGCGTGAGATGAAGTTTCTTCCATACTATTGTTATTTGAGCTACTTCTATTTACCATTGCTCTAATTTTGCATACCTAAATCGGTAGGACATGACATGTGTTCTTTGACATCGTATGTATACCATACTAGATTTAGCAGTGTCAGTGGTATGAGATTGGTTGACCATTAGCAGAATCAGGGTCCTAGTGGTCTGGTAGTGGCGGACTATAGCATCGAGCTCGCCACTCTTTCAATGGACCTTGAAGTAATTGACGAGGCAGTAAGCCCAATTCCATCCATCTCAAGAGTATCAATTAATAAAGATGTGCTGCGGGCTGGAAGTCATGCCACTTCGTGGATAAACCGCATCTCCCAAGCAATAGCCCTGATATCAAAGTCATCGCATATAGTCCATATGCGGCAGAAACGCTTCATCATGACTTTGGTGGTAGATATCCACACACTTTTTAGATTTCATGTCCGTGATATCGCAGCTAAAATGCAAGAGAGTCGACTTCGCTATCATGGTCACGTTCTACGGAGACCGCCAGACTATGTGGGTAACGGGAGCCCCTTGTTTCGCAGACAGAAATTTCATAGAATTTCGTTTCACAGAAAATGTTTCACATAATATTTGGTACTTATATTTTTATTTCGAATATTATTGTTTCAAAGACAATTTACCAGAATGAAACATATTTCACAGAAAAACAATTTAGTTAATGAATTTTTATTTACATTTTTTTGTTTGATAAACTTATCAAACACTAGAATTATTTTTTAAGGAATATTAAACCACCACCATAATCGAAAATAATTTGGTCTAACGTTTAATGAATTAGAACACGTCATTTACTGTGATTATAGTTTACACCCCGACTCAGAGTACCCCGACTTGGATAGGTTAGGTTAGAAGGCTAAGGCGGGAGCGAAGCGGAGCGGAGCTCCCGCCTTAGGCCTTCGTGGTTATTTTTTTTAGAACCACCCAGAAATAGGAGCCCCGCGGAGCGGGGTCCGTCGATTTATCTTAGCGCAAATAAGTTTTATATCTTTTGAGTGGTATGTCAAACGATTTTATATTTAATGTATGTTAAGATAATAAAAAATATTTGATTTCTTATTCTATGATAATGATTATTCTAACATTAAACTGTATGTGTAACAAAAATCAATGATTTAAAAATCTTCAAAGTAAGTATTCTGTGTATTGATTATTCTATGAAACGAAAATATGAGAAAAAATTTATGTGAAACGAAATTCTTTAAAACAATTAGCTATAAAACAACGCTTACCCGTGGGTAACAAATGCTAGGCAATGGCTTCCCCGCCAGATTTAGTAAGGGGTAGGCCCAAGAAGTCTCTGGCTTGACGTTCGGGTGGCATGCTTGCCCAATGATCTCACTACCAAGGACGCCCAAGATCGTGCGAAATAGAGGAGAGAAAGGCGGATCCTGAACTTCAAGTTCACCTTGACCTCGGATGAAATCAGGAAAATACATCACCATGATGAGTTTTCAAACTCCAAACAGATACTAAAAATGTTGTAACACTAAATCGCAATTGCATTTTGAATGACCTTTAATTTGAATTCAGTTTCAAGATAATAATGCAAAACATGGACAAAGAACATAATATATATATTATGCCACAGAACCAATAAGGACGGCTACGGATGTTTGTTACTCAATCACGCTCTAACGGATGAACGGATCAGGCTGATATTTGGTACAGGGATAGATTATAGTCTGAAATAATACATATGCTACTTTTTATCCCGAAAAAAGGTTCCCATGGGTAATGGGAATGTAAAATTCCACATTGGCAGAGCCACGCGCATCAGCTACTACAAAATAATTTAGTTAGACACACACAAGAGAATGAAAATCTCAAAACCAAAAACTGGTTATCATACACAGGAAATTACTTACCAAAATTCTAAAATTCTCAGTGATACTCTTAAAATGCACAAAACTGGTAATAAAAACACTTTTAAATATAAAAATAAAACTCTTCTAAAATATGAACACACACTTGGCTACAGAAGCGCTAAAATAATACTAACTAGAAACATGAATAACAATGATTGTATGATAGGCACGTCTCTGTTTTTAAACAAGTGGTTGAAACAATCGGATGGACGCTTCTTTTCTAAACATTTAACTTCGGTATGGTAAATGTACAGAATGTAATCAAGTTTTGTTACAAACGTAACAGCGACAGTATTCTTGTATTCTAAAGAATCTCGAGATAAAAATATTACTGGGAATTCTACAAACATTATTGCCTCAACCATTGCGGTAGCTGATTACATATATCTCTTCTTCTACTTTTGTAATTGTTTTCATATTTACTGGTTTGTGGTGTTATGCATGTGGTGATGGTTGATGGAGATGTAGTGGTATGGTTGTATACATGACAAAGACGTCCGGATGACCATATGATGAAGCTTGCTTTGGATTTGCCTACGATGAAACGCGCGCGTGGAAGACCACGTGGCAGACGAGGGTCCAGGCGATGTGGAACCTCTTAGCCTCAAAAGGGACTTTACCTCGCTGTATGTGTTCTACCGCCAATACAATAGTTTATGCTCCGATGAATTGTTTGACATGATGCCCACAGCTACATTCTATCATCGCACCGCATGCCCTAAGCAGGGAATTCGTCCTAACACCTCCTTGCGACCAGAAACGGTGAGCACTGTGCGGTATGAAAGGAACTTCATCCCTCGCAGACTCAAGCTATGGAATGAACTCCCTGCGGTGGTTTTCCCAAGCGACTACAATATGAGGTTCTTTAAGAAGGGCATTAGAAGGTTTCTTCAGGATCGGCAACGCCCCTGATGTTGCATAAGTCCATAGACCACGGTAACCACTTTCCAAAAGGTGGGCCGTGTGCTTATCTACCACCTAAGTGGTATAAAAAAATGTAGATACCATGAGGTTACTTCGGTTTTCTTACGGTAAGGTTTAAGCCAAATCGAAGTTTCGAGTATCGTCTTCGGATCAGATCTCAGAAAATTTTTGTTCCATGGAACTGATTACCCGAATCTTCCATCTTGTGGTTGTTTCAAGGTAGGTCTACTGGCTCCCTGTATCGTTTAATAGACCTACCCCTTCCACCTGACCATTTTAGGGTCGCATGTGACGCCAGTCATCCATACCAATATTCATGAATATACAAACTTTATTTCCATTGAGCGGGAATTGAACCCTTGACACTTTCTTTATGGGGCGTAAAATCCCCACGGATAACCCAGGTTTTTTCGGATGGTTATGTCGGACTTGAACAGACTAAACGCCTATCTGTGGGTCGAAGGTTACCAGAGGTAAGAATGGCTGAGACATATCTCTCGCATCGATCGACCCAGGGCCAGCTCTTTCGAGCTAGCTTTCTTCGTGTGTCGGGATCCATGTAGCCCCCGGGTACCTATGAGGAGACGGCCTGAATGTGCTAGTGTGACAGGCGGTTTCACCTGTCACCCCCAGGACTGTCAACGCCGAGTAGCCTCCGCTCGGCGCTGGTGGTTTGGGAGTCTCCTCCGTTCCCGTTCCACTGCTTCCATCACGAGCATTTCTTGCTCGCAGAAGGAGGCGGTGGCAGCCCACGTATCCGAACCCACGTCCCTCATGTTCGCTACCGCTACGCCCCAGGGGTTGTACATACATACATACATACAATCACGCCTTTATCCCCGGAAGGTTAGACAGAGGTGAAATAACACCCACATTTCACCAATCATTGTATTAGGTCCCATGTAATAGGAGGTAAGCCTATTGCCATATTCCGGGCACTATTATGACTCTATAGCCATGTATCTGAGGCTGAGTCTGGGCTGTGTATATCTGTCTGATGTTAAACAGCCCTATCCCTTAGTCGCTTTGTACGCAATGGAGGGGATGGGGTGGTCCAAATTCTATTCTGTCGGGAACCACGCGATTCTAAGGAGGTTGTAAAATGAATTTAAAAAAATATGAATACTCATAATTCACTAATTAACTACGGTCACAGCTGATTAGCTAGATCCATTAGCATTAGTTAATTAGTCATCATTTCTATTCATGCAGTTAAACTTTGATCTGCTCACTGACAGCACAAAAACTCTCCTGTGAGCTATGGATACCCTACTATGATTTTTAGTAATAGGACTGTATGTTTACTGTTAATGAGGAAAAGCCCTATCCCTTAGGCACTTGTCCCACCGCCGGCGAGAAAACGAGTAACTATCGACTATTTTCTCGCTCAAGAAACGTACAATAGATATACATTCCGTGTAAACAAAAGAGATGCATATTCAAATAGTTGATCGTTGACTGTTCACACCGCCGGCGAGTACCCGCTTTACTAGTTTGTCGCTGAGCGACAAGAGCTATGAAAAGTAACACTCGCTCAGCGATACTCGCTTAGTCGCTCAGCGATCAGCGATACTCGCTAAGCGATTAAAACACGTCGAGAGAGCAACCAGCGGTCATTTCCCTACAACCTGGACTGTGCGTTTGGCCGCCGCGAGCGAGTGTTGCGAGTAATTGCTCGCACACTCGCTTATAGCCGAGCTACAGAACTATCAAAACTACACACTCGCTCCTCGCTGCTCGCCAACTCGTTTGTAGCTCTAGCTTTACTCGTTACTCGTTCATCGTTCCCGGTGAGACAACTGCCTAGGTCGCCTTTACGCCACATGATGAAATGGGGTAGCCCTATTCTACTACATCAAAACCAACGCGGTAACTACTACCATAGAGACAAAAAAAATGTTTTCCGCAGCCTTAAGATATGATTCCGTAGCCGACCGCATACTACAACTGCCGACGCACGCAGCACATAGCGTAGTTCATTGCGGCTTCTCAATGGTCCTCTTTATTCGTATCAGAGTTTAACAAGTAATGGGTACGCTGTATCTGCTGCATGCGTCGGCAGTGTTGTCGTATGCGGTTGACTTCGGAATCATGTGCTATGCTGACCTGAGTACATTGTCGCCAATGTTCTTCATCCTAGCGTTAACCCCAGTCGCATCCGAAGCTTACAGCTCGGAGTCTGGGGTCCGCTTTACCAGTCTAACTGCGGATTTGAACTTTCCGTGATACGACTACCATCGGGTGTCCACACTCCACAACCCAATGGCGATATTAGGCAATATCGAAGTATTGCAGCTAGACCAGTTGTTGGACTTTCTAGGACTACAACTACACGTAACGACTACTATAAATGTTCGTATGGCAACCGGGACCAGTGGCTTAACGCGCTCTCCGAGGCACAACACAATGCAAAAAGCCAAATTTTTTAATAATAATAATAATAATAAATATTGTAGGACATTCTACACAACGCTATCTAGACCCAAAGTAAGCATAGCTTAACTAGCTTGTGTTATGGGTTCTAGAATGCGGATAAACATACTTATATACATTTTTTTTTTTGTAAATACATACATATTATACATGGAAACACCCAGACCAATGCAAATCTTCATATTTCATGCACACAAATATTTGCACTTCACAATTGCACAATTTCTACAGAGCGGGAATTGAACCAAATCTCAAGCGTACAGCGGCAACGACCACCATAGAGACCAAAAAACGCGCTGAGCACTATGACACGAGTATAGTTATCGCCAAGGTTGCCGCTTACTATACCTCGTTCATCTCGAGTTCTCGCCTCGATACACTACTTATTTCAAACACCTCGACAGTTGCGTATTCGAAGTTCCTTTGTCTATACGGTTCATGTGCGTGCGCTCCAATCGTATGTATATGGCTTTTAATGTAAATAATTATTTTGTGACCTAATTGTGACGCAAATAAAGTGTATTGCAGATAAGTAATTTTTAAGGACACGTCAATGTGACTCCACTTATGGTAAGCGGGGGCCTTAGACAAAGTGACATTCTATTGGCGAAAACGCCAGTGGAATCGCTAATTGTAGTATGAAATTGACATAAATCATCAATTATAACTATATTTTTTGTATGTTTGAGTCTTTGTAACTCGAAATACATTATTTAACTTATCATTATTACTTTATCCATCGCAATATCCCGAAATCCATGGTTAAAAAACCTTAAAAATGGTTCGCTTCAGCGCGATTCCATCAATAGAATGTCACTGAAGGAATTTGTCTAGGGCCCCTGAAGGTAAAGGCCTTGTTCCCGTTGTGTCACACCATTTTGTGTAACACTGTTACCCATTGGTAAAAAATTTACCTATTAGTAACACTGTTACTCAATGCCACATTTTTTTTTCACTTTGAGTAACAGTGTTACTCAACAAAACTCGCAATTGGTCCAATTTGTTCATTATAGTTAACACCCCGACTCAGAGTATCCCAACTTGGATAGGTTAGGTTAGAAGGCTAAGACGGGAGCGAAGCGAAGCGGAGCTCCCGCCTTAGCCTTCGTGGTTATTTATTTTTAAACCACCCAGAAATAGGAGCCCCGCGCGGAGCGGGGCTCCGTCGAAATATCTTAGCCCATTTAAGTTTTTGTTTTTTGAGTGTCACTCAAAGGGAAAAAAAAATGTGGCATTGAGTAACAGTGTTACTAATCGGTAATTTTTTTACCAATGGGTAACAGTGTTACACAAAATGGTGTGACACAACGGGAACAAAGGAGGTAAAGTCACAGGTAGGAGGGTCACCATTACAGATATCAACAACATTACAATGGTGGCACTCAGCTTGACGGCCTCATCAGATGCTTCACCACGCCCCGCTTAAAGGACCCGGGACTGTAGGAAGAAACACGTGCGCTGGTAAAGAATTCCAAGTGGTAATGGAGAAAAGATTGACTCTTTTCTTAGCCACGCCTTCAAGGCTTGAAATAGAAGCGCTTGGTTCGTGATAGTATATTCTGCACCGCAGGGTTTGATATTTCACCGATTCCTGCCGGCTTGCTCTGTAAAAGAAAACTATGGTCGTTCTATAAGGGGTAAGATTTATTTCCACCGGCTTCCTTGGAGAAAAATTTTCACTCTTCCCCAATGCTGCACTGTATTGAGGATGACATCTAAGTTTATTTTGCAATTGTAGTATTATATTTAATGTGTTATCAAACAAATGCGGCGAGGTCATTCGCTGTTAACCTTAGACGTATAATAATGTTATTATAATTTCAATATGTGAAGCGAAAATATTCCAAGGGCTTCTCTTTGTTTGAAATTCTTCAAACATCTTTATTACATAGTACCTTAGATTATTAATACACAAGTTGAACTGCCCTGGCATCGCCCATGGCATTCTAAAACCCCGTAAAAACATCTATTATAGCTGTTGCCCGCGGCTCCGCCCGCGTGGAATTCGGATTCCGTACAAACTTTTCTTTCGTGCTAAAATTGCCTCGGATACCATCCCCGTCAGCCATCAGGAGTGCCATGTGGAATTCGGACCCACTAAACAGCATGCCATCGCGGGTCTTCAGTTGCTGGAGTGTAAAATTGCCTAGGGCATTTTCCGCACCCCCCGGCTGACCCTGGGCGATGGCCCCACTTCCCACTTCCCACTTCTGAGAGGGCCATCTTAAAATTGTAGATGTACAATTTTAAGATGGCCCTCTCAGAAGTGGGAAGCACGATGTCCCATCGAATTCCGGAAAGGGAGGAGACGGGCGTGAAGGGATGACAGGAGGCCGGACCTATAATCCTCACGTCCGCGCTCGGTGACCAGCCCTTCCCTTTCCTGCTCTCTACTGGTCCTCCTCGTAGTCAGAGGGACATGTGGGAAGCCTTTGAGCAGCCCTCTATAGAGCTGCTCCCGTTGCTGTATGTATTTGCCGTAGGCGGTAGCGCCTCCCCTGGGTGAGGGGCGTTAATGCCTCCGTTACCCAGGATGCATCACATGGAGGTTCCAATCCCGCATTCGGATCCCGTTACCGTTGCATCTTGTGTTCAGCTGACCTTCCCTGTCTTCGCTCGTGAAATACTTCGAACACCCGTGGTTGCACCCTTTTAGCCCATGCCCGTAATAATAATTAGTTTTCAAATAATGTATGGTAATTTACCGGATTTATTGACATTATAATTTCGTAATATCTTTTGAATAGAACGTCCGAACGACCGACAGGTATTGCAAAAATCTTAAATACCAAATGATTTATTTAGATAAGAATTAATATAAAGGTATAGATTCCGTGGTCTGACTTTGATCGGCATTTCGGCTTGAATTTATATCGTCGCGCGTTACTTTCATACTGCAATAGATTCTAAAATATTCATTATAATTATACAGTGTAAAGGGCAATTTTGATCTACATTAAATGTACAATGTATCTAACGTATTTAGTCAGATAAGGCTTAACACTATATTGTTAAAAAATAGCTTCGAAAATGACACATATTTTTTTTATAATTTGTAAAAGATAAAAATGGTTATTGTGAGCTACCCTTATTAGATAGACATATGCTGTCGCGGACTTTTATGTAGACCTTTTTAAGTTATACATTTCTACAGTACATTATTTTGTTCCATCTTCAATAGTTTTCGCAGCGTACGCGATGTAAGGAATTTTTAGGTCATTTTTTTTACACCTTGGGTTACATTATTGAAGTTTTATCCAGGATCCCTATTTTTTTGAAAATTAATTATAGCCTATGTTAGTCAGTGATAGTGCAGCTTTCTAATGGTAAAAGAATTTTTGAAATCGGTTCAGTAGTTCTTGAGTTTACTCGAATACAAAAATACAAATCTAATATTAGTAAAGAATGTATGGAAATCTGCCCGATTTATTGACATTTATGCTCACTGCTCCGCTCCCTTTAGTAGTAGCGTGATGTTATATAGCCTATGTTACTCCCAGATAGTGTAGCTTTCTATAGGTGAAAGAATTATTGAAATCGGTCCAGTAGTTTCGGAGCCTATTCGTTACAAACAAAAAAACAAACAAACAAACAAACAAACAAACAAACAAATCTTTCCTCTTTATAATATTAGTATAGATATAGATAGGTACGCCCACAATTTATAAATTTTCAAATAATATTTGGGAATACCGGATTTGTTGACATTTATGGTTACTGCTCCGCTCCCTTGAGTAGTACCGTGATAATCTCAGACTATAACCTTCCTCAATAAACAGGCTATTCGACACTAAAAGAGTTTTCTAAATCGAACCAGTACTTCGTGAGATTAGCGCGTTCAACCAAATAAACAAACTCTTCAACCTATGTAATGAAGTCCGCTTGTCCACTTAGTATGATTTCGCAGTCGACCGCAAACGACAACGACAGACGCATGCAGCAAATGCAGCGCACCATGAGTGTAATTCATGCTGTCGACACTGAAGACGACGGAGGTTTTGCGCTGTCAATGGGGAGAACCAAAGGCTTTTCCTGCTTGTCTTCTGCGCTGACACAGAATCTCTCTGTTCTTAAAGGGTCGGCAGCATGAGCATAACACGGGTGCTTGTCTGTCACTGGTATAAAAAAATATGAAAGAAAGAAAGAAAGAAAGAAAGAAAGAAAGAAAGAAAAAAAGAAAGAAAGAAAGAAAGAAAAAAGTTTATTAACCAAAAAATTAACAAAACATTAACCTACATTCACGCGGGCGGAGTCGCGGGCTTCAGCTAGTGTTATTAATATAATAAATGTGTTCCACCAGATCTCTAACACAAGGTAGTTTGTGTTGTATTGTTTAGGCCAGCGTTTGTCCGATCACGCCTCAGTGTGTAAGTAAAGGCGAATGGGCGTTTCGTCCCATATGGTGTAACACTTTTTGACCTATATCAAATGAAAGGTCTCAATGAGTGTATTATTTTTTTGTATGGCCATAAATCTGTATTTCGTGCAGGGTAAAAGTTGTGGGGGTTTCAGTTACTAAGAAAGTATTTAATTTATTTTAAATAATTAGTGTTTTTATGACAAAATACTTATTTATTTATGCTATTTTTACCCGACTATGTTAAAGCCAAAGGAGGATTATGATTTTGACAGGCTATGTATGTATGTATGAACTATGTATGTATATTTACTAATTCCCTCATAGCTCTTCAACTACTAATTAGAACTGGACAAGTAAGGTATTGTTAGAAGTGTCTTGATCGTCCACTTATTATAGGCTATATAATGTGTCACTGAATTTAATGTGGCGCCCTCTAGCGGTTATAAAGTACTGCGTTAAAAAATAAAATTGAGGTAAATATACCGTGTTTGATATCAAATTAAAGGCCTTAATTAGTACATTTCAAATATGTATAAATTATTGGGATTTTTGAATGAAAGGACATCACCCATTTTAGTCCAAAATTGAAAGTGCCGGCCAAAGAAAATAAATACGATATTCAGTTAGAACTTGTCCTCGCTAGCATTTTCTATTACCACGTCAAAGTTGAGAGACCACTGCGCTTGGTTTTATTTGAATTTATAAATCTTGGAAACATACATTTTTTATGATACGAATTATTAAAAATAAATGAAAAACTTTATTCTATATTGGAACAATAGTTAATAAAAGCAATAAAAAATAAGCCCATATTGCACATCGTTGTATTTCGTCCATTTATTTAGGTCCATAATGGAAAATGCTGGCCAAAGTACCTATACAAATATGAAATTCCGTTAGAGCTTGTCCTCGTTAGCATTTTTTACTATGGCGTCAAAGCTGAGGGACCACTGCTCTCAGTTTTATTTGAGTTCAAATATCTTGGAACCATACATTTTTATGATATGAATGATTAAAAACGAATAAAAATCATTGTTCTATATTGGAAGAATAGTCAATAAAATCAATAAAATCAATAATAAATAAACCCCATTCTGCACACCGTTGTTTTTCACCCATTTATTTAGGTCCAAAATTGAAAGTGCCGGCCAAAGAATACGAGTATGATATTCTGTTAGAGCTTGTCCTCATTAGCATTTTTTATTATGGCGTCAAAGCTGAGGGTCCACTGCCCGACTAACGGAATGTCATATTTGTATTCTTTGGCCGCTACTTATTTTCAATTTAGCACCTAAATAAACAGACGAAAAACAACGGTGTGCAGTATGGGGTTTATTTTTTATTAGTTTTATTAACTATTCTTCCAATGTAGCACGACATTTTTTATCCATTTTCAATAGTTTGTGTCATAAAAAATGTATGTTTTCAAGATTTTCGAACTCAAATAAAAATCGAAGGAAGTGGTCCCTCAACTTTGACACCCCAATAAGAACAAGTTCTAACGAAATATCGTATTTGGCCAGCACTTTCAATTTTGGACCAAAAATGTATGCAGCGTGAATAATGTTCTTTTGAAGCATTTATTATGCTAACTATTCAAATCGATTAAGGAAGAGAAAATTAAAATATTGGTTTCTGCTTTTATTTTTTTTTGTTTCATGCTTTTTATAGGTAACCGCTGAACCGATTTCCATAAAACCTGTATCGTGATGTATAAATTATGACCTTTCATTTGATACCCAATACAGGTATATTTGAAAATAGATTAGATTTTGGATTGATTTTCATTCCTCATAATATATTTCAAATGGTTAAACCGATTTTTAGGAAACATAGCTAAGAATACTCTCGACTAAACCATCTTTCGATCAAAAGAAACAGAATCGAATTCGGTTCAGCCGTTTGGGAGCTACGATGCCACAGACAGACTGACACACACGCACACACATACACACACACACACACACACACACACACACACACACACACACACACACACACACACACACACACACACACACGTCAAACTTATAAAACCCCTCTTTTTTTTGTTAAAAATATGTGATCGGTACAACCATGAACCATGTCAACCAGTAGGTGAATTAACCCTAGTTGAGTCAACCGTAGTTGTAATGACCGTCGGCGAAATGATACAAAACCGTAGAACTATACTGCAAAGCCTATTTGCACAAAAAATATTTTTTACTTACACCCTTATAACTTTGGACCTGCACGAATTTCTGATAAAAAACTTTGAGTTTTACATAAAAATAGACTAAATGAACATGTTTACACTAGTCGCAACTTGTTACAAGGGTTGGGACGCAGCTCATACAAAAGTGCCCGTTCTCCTTTAATTCTAATTGGAATAATAATAAATACAATACAAATTTAATTGTGATTTAAAAAATACAATACATTATTTAATTATGATTAAATTACAATAGGAATTAACACTAGTTTCAATGGATTTTTTGGTAACGCGGTCACGCGAAAGTTTCAATAATAAAATACTTATTTTAATTAATAAATTAGTATCCATGTATGACATTTTCCGTAATTGTGACAAAAAAATTAAATAAATACAATACAAATTAAATTGTATATCTGGTTCAATATCTAATACTATTTTTCGATCTTTCTTTCTTTCTTCTTATTTTTGGATTTCAATGAAAGTTTCCTATACGGGTACCCTTGGTACACGGGTATGGTACAATGAGTATGCCCACCGCCTCTTGTAATTTCTTTTTTTCAGCTCATTTCAGTCTGATCGGGCGTATGCAGATCTACCCCTCTAGACAAGTGCCAATTCGTTGCTCGGCGTATGATGGAATATAATGACAAATGTATAGGATTTGACGTTTTTGACATTCGTTGACGCCTGTCATATACGTCAAATCCCATACATTTGGCATTCTATTCCATCATACGCCGAGCAACGAATTGCTACTTGTTTATAGGGGCTGTATGACTTAAGCCCTTACACTTGACAGATTTCATTGAAAAAATTAAACATTAATATTATCAGAATCGGAACATTTTATCAAATAGAAATCAAGTTTGGAAGTTAATGAATTAATGAGCAGTTTTCCAGTGTAGGTATAATAATCAGTTGGTTTTTAAGTCATCAGGAGATAGCGCTAGCATAGCTTTTGGCAATTTTAATGTACTCTGTGGTTTGTTTGTAGTACTTTTTCATGAATTTGCGATGTTGCCAAGGTTTAATTTCATTTACCCATATTATAATAGATAAAATATAATAAAACGCTTAATTCTTTTCGCGTCACTGTCTGTTATTTAAAATAATAGATAATATTATAATTATGTAAAATAATTTTATCAGAAAAAATGACAAAATATTTATGTAAACCGAAGAACATTTTTTCCATAAATTAGGGAACACTAGATGTGACACCACACTCTTCTTACCAAAAGTGCCGGCTGCGCCATCTAGCGCGTCTTTAGGAACGTTATAAATACCTACTGGAAAACTGCTCATTAGAATTACTATTAGAACTATCGGGATATTTACCATGGTATTGTTTGGAGTTTCCGATATTTCGGCGCTGTTGCAAGCACCTATATTGCTCATTAGAAGTTTATGCTATGGAAATACTGCTAAATCATTTGAGGGAGTGGCGAAAGGGACCTGACAGGGATGTGGATGTACTCCGAAGTCAGTACTCCCTGGTTCCTGAAAGAGAACTCACTGATGGTGCAGTGCAACTATGGCTCAACCTCCCTGAAGAAGTCAAGAACGATACCGTGTTTGATCAGTTTAGAGAACTTTATGAGAAGGAAAATGGTGAGTTTATACTTACTATTTTTTTAAACCACTTTTTTTTATAGGACACGTCAATTTGACTTCGCCTCGCCTGATGGTAAGCTGAAGGCAACGTCTCTAAAAAGAGGGTCACCATGTTACAATGCTGCCAGTTGCTGAGAAGCACACGGCCCACCAGATGGAAAGTGGTTACTGTGGGCTGCAGACGAGTGCAACACCAGGGGAGTCACACTCGTGCTGCCAACCCTGTAAGAACAAAAAGATTCTGTGCCGTCAGTGCAGAAGACAGCCTCCGTGGCGTAGCGGTAGTGAACGCGGCCGCTACGCAGGAGGCGCGGGTTCGATCCCCGCTCAGTGCAAATATTTGTGTTCATGAAATATGGGTATTTGCATTGGTCTGGTCGGTCCCGGTTGCCATAAGAACATCTATGGCAGTCGTTACGGGTAGTTGGAGCCCTCAAAAATCCAAAAACAGCAGTCTAGCTGCAAAGCTTCGATATCGCCTAATGTTACCATTGGGATGTGGAG
The DNA here is from genome assembly GCA_914767945.1 of Eilema depressum. Taxonomy (NCBI): domain Eukaryota; kingdom Metazoa; phylum Arthropoda; class Insecta; order Lepidoptera; family Erebidae; genus Eilema; species Eilema depressum. The sequence goes on along the minus strand of OU612041.1, from coordinate 5,881,442 downwards.
GTCAGATGGCAATCGCTTCACAGAAAATATCGAGGTCTAGCCAAATCCGTAGTTAAGACTGGCAAAAGCGGACCCCAGACTCCGAGCTGAAAGCTTCGGATGCGACTGGGAATTAACGCTAAGAGGAAGAAGAAGTGCAGAAGACAAGGGCGATAAGCCTTTGGTCTTTCCACTGACAGCACAAAACCTCTCCAGTGAGCTCTGGCTGCTCTAATACTACATAAGATTAGTATAGTCACGGTATTCTGTAGGGCGTAACTGGACTGTTGTTTGCAATACCAGTCTTGTGGCATTTTTATCTCTGGCAACCCATGGGAACCTATACTAGTGGTAAAAGGAGGCTTTAATTATGTTATTCCAAACCCTATCCCTGTCATGGGCGTACCCTGCTTTCTTTAAGGGATGGGGCAAAAGGGCAAAAAATAAAATGTCACTTGTCTAGGAGGGCTATACACATTATTATCAGATGGGTTGAATAGCCCGTTGCTGGTACGGGTACTGCTAGGTATTTACGACCGGGAATTTTCATCCGTTTCCCATTACCCATGAGAACCCATGGGTAACTGGAAAGGAATCAAAATCTGACGCAATCGAAATACGAACGAAAGCGAGGCGAAGTCAAATTGACGTGTCCTATATATAAATAAAAAAAAAAAAAAAAAAAAAAAACCACGGACGTCAGCGAAAAATAAATATAATTACGAGTATCATTATCTAGGATATGATAATCTCTTACCACCATGTGGGTTGCGAGTTTATTAGTAGGTATACAATAACATCACTACATATCCCTACTAATAATTATTATAAATGTGAAAGTAACTCTGTCTGTCTGTCTGTCTGTCTGTCTGGCTTTCACGCCCAAACCACTGAACCGATTTTGATGAAATTTGGTATAGGGGTAGATTAGACCTCGAGAAAGGACATAGGCTATGTTTGGTCGCGATAACCGATATCCACGCGGGCGGAGCCGCGGGCAAAAGCTAGTATTATTATAAAACAAAGTCGCTGTCGCTGTCTGTCCGTCCCTATGTATGCTTAAATCTTCAAAACTAAGCAACGGATATTGAAGCGGTTTCTTTTAATAGATAGAATGATTCAAGAGGAAGGTTTATATGTATAATACATGCGTAATATTGTAGAGTAACACCGATAAATTTAGAGATATGCAGCGGGAACGGGATCAGAAAATATGGCGGTACGAAGTTCGCCGGGTCAGCTAGTACATAATAATAATCTTTTCAGGTATTGTAGATCAAGTTCCTCTAAAACAGTTACGAAACCCAACCAACAGACTTAGATCAGTCCAATCGGCGCCGGATCTCAATGAAAACGGGAATTCCGAGGAAGAAGTTGTGATTCTCAACAGTATTGCACAAGAGACGAAAGAGACAAGAGAAGAAAAAAAGTAAGATATTATTTTTTTTATTATAGGGGTAATTTCACGATGCCAAATTTTTTGCTAATTTCGGTGGCATTTTTCAATCATAGGTTTTCCGATGAAAAAATTTAATGGAGTTCTTAATAGAACACATCAGTATTAAAATATTAGGCATCGTGAAATTACCCATAGTAATATCTTGGCTTTACGTCAGCCAAGCAAACCTCATCTGCTAGCAGTGGCGAATAGTGAAAATTTTAAAAGGGACGCCGGTGGAAAACTTTAGATAAGATAATATTAAATTTGTGACTGTGGCGTATCGGTAGTGAACGCGGCTGCTACGCAGGAGGCGCGGGTTCGATCCCCGCTCAGTGCCAATATTTGTATGCATGAATATAAATATTTGCATTGGTCTGGGTGTTTCTATGTAGGTATAATTGTATGTTAATTTAGAAAAAAAAAAGCATCTAAGTATGTATATCCGCATTATAGATTCCATAACACAAGCTAATTAAGCTTACCATGGGTCTAGATAGCGTTGTGCAGAATGTTGTAGAATATTATTTATTACAATTATTTGGCAATTATTTCTCGATCTAGTTTGTCTTGCACTATTTTGTTTGACATGATGCACACAGCTACATTCTATCATCGCACTTCTCGCCATAGGCGGGGAATTTCATCCTCACACATTGCGACCGGAAACGGTGAGCACTGTGCGGTATGAAAGGAACTTCATCCCTCGCACACTCAAGCTGTGGAATGAACTCCCCGCGATGGTTTTCCCAAGCGACTACAATATAGGGCTCTTCAAGAAGGGCATTAGAAGGTTTCTTCAGGGTCGGCAGCACGAGTTTGACGCCCCTGGTGTTGCATACGTCCATAGGCCACGGTAACCGTTTTCATCAGGTGGGCCGTGTGCTTGTCTGCCACCTAAGTGGTATAAAAAAAACTATATTATGATCCATTGTAAAGCCGCCAGGAATCGAGTTATAGGGACTGCCATGCCTCGCCACTGCCTGTACAACTGTTGATTAACGGACAAAAACTCTGTCGCAAGGGTTCATTCTCGGGGTTGGGAGATCAAATGGCAGTTCTTCCCAAAAAAACTGCAGACTCATAATACCGCCTTCTAGGCCGCTAATAATACAACACCATCTGTGATCGAATTGCAGAACTAAATTACCTTTAATATGTCGCCACAGATGGCGTAACATGCATGTTGACAGTATTTACTATAAATCTTTTATGATTTTCTTTGCTTGCAGACTTGAAGATGAAGCGCAGCATCCTAAAAAGAAAACGAAGGTCGGTAATAAGAATAACCTACATTATTAAATTTTAGTGATCATTGCCATATATTATGTACCAAATACTAAAGAAATTCTTGCACGAGTGTGACTCCCCTGGTGTAGACTGGTGTTGCTCTCATCCATAGGCTACGGTAATCACTTTCCATTAAGTGGACCGTGTGCTTTTCTGCGAAATAATAATAATAATAATAATTATTATTATTAGTATTTTTAACAGGCAGGCAGTCGAAACAACTGATAATGCCCGTATCCTGCTTATACCCACTAGTGTTTATCTATTTTAATTTTAATTTTAAGTGATACTAGCTGTTGCCTGCGGCTCCGCCCGCGTGGAATTCTGATCCCGTTCATCGCTGATATATAGCCTATATGTTAATCCAGGGTATAACCTATATACATACCAAATTTCAACCAAATCGGTCCAGCCGTTTATGCGTGAAAGAGTAACAAACATCCACACATCCACACATCCATTCTCACAAACTTTCACATTTATAATATTAGTAGGATATAAAAAAATATATACAGTCCGAGATCCGCACTCTAACTCTGCGAACAAAGTTTTGATTTCATTGAAATTCGGTCGTGCCTCGGAGAGCACGTTAGGCCCCTTTATGCGCAAAATACCAGATTCGCAAAATACCAGATTCTCAAAATACCAGATTCTCAATATACCAGATTCTCAATATACCAGAAGTACACTTAAATGCATAACTTGTACTACAGGCAAGAAAAGAGAAGGAACTAAATTTAATGTATTTAATTTAATTGTACCTAATAGCAAAAACAAAATAAAAGTACCTATACAGAAAAACTAAAAGTATCTTTTATACTCGTAAATATACTCCGGGGTGTGACAAGTGAGAAACGGTTTCTTCAAAATTGCGTTATTGTAGCTAAAAGATTTATACAACCGGTAACTGTAATTTTCTTACTCATACAATCAGAAAAATATTTAAAAAATTAAAAACAATTATAAAAAAATTAAAAACAATTATAAAAAAATTAAAAACAATTATAAAAAAATTAAAAACAATTATAAATAAAAACAAAAACAATTAAAAACAATAAAAAAAAAGATTAAAAACAATTATAAAAAAAAAATTAAAAACAAAAACAAAATTAAAAACAAAAACAAAATTAAAAACAATTATATTTATTTATTATTTTTCTTTATTGTTATAATTATGTTTACCGCTGGTATAACCGCGCGGAGCTGCTAGGTAGTAAGTGAATAAAAAAATAACAATTTTGTTTTCGAATGTGCGAAATATGCTATATTGAGAATCTGGTATATTGAGAATCTGGTATTTTGAGAATCTGGTATTTTGCGAATCTGGTATTTTGCGCATAAAGGGTTAGGCCGTCGGTCCCGGTTGCCATACGAAAATCTATGGCAGTCGTTACGGGTAGTTGGAGCCCTAAAAATGTCCAAAAACTGATCTCCTACAGTCCCGGGTCCTTTAAGCGGGGCGTGAAAAAGCATCTGATGAGGCCGTCAAGCTGAGTGCCACCATTGTAACATGATACGTGTTTGTAATGGTGACGCTCTTTTCAGGGACTTTGCCTTCAGCTTACCATCAGGCGAGGCGAAGTCAAATTGACGTGTCCTATGTAAAAAAATAAAAAATAAAAAGATCTAACTACAATGCTTCGATATCGCCCAATATCGCCATTGGGTTGTGGAGGAGGAGGTATCACGGTAGATATCGAAATCCAGCCAAATCCACAGTTAAACTGGTAAAGCGGACTTCAGACTCCGTGGTGAAAGCTTCGGATGCGACTGGGATTAACGCTAGAATGAACAGGAAGATGTTGATGTTTAATTTTTTATTTTTTATTGCATAGGTGTTTTTTTTTGGTAATTTTTTTTTGTATTTCTTTTTGTGTATTTTTTGGGTATTTCTTTTTTGTGTACCTATTTGTTTTGTGTTCTGTTTTGGGGTTATCCCTGTAAAGGTGGTGGATTAAGTTGTGGAGTAAATAAATAAATGTTGCCATTTTGTCTGCAGATGGCACAAGCGTCACATATGGTCAAGATAACACTACTCACAGTAGTATGGATATTCTTCACGGCAGTTTTTTTTACGCACAATGAGAAGCATGAGATCACAAGGCATACTTCAGTGGCTCCAGGGGAAATTAAAGGTTAAGGTAAAATTATTGTAAGTCGTATGTAGATGAGAATTTCAGCTGTTTAGGATGGGTAGCATGCATACAAATACATATTTGCACTGAGCGGGAATCGCACCCATCCATACCTATCCATAGTTAGAGTCGGAATATGTGTCATATTTTAGCAAAAAGATTTTTTGATGTAATAAAATTGGAGTCATGCTTTGTAGGCAATTGAATAGCACCGGCATTACACTTTGTAGACATTAAACAACATAGGCATTTTGCTTCGTAGGCATTAAAACCTTATAGACATTTACATCCGTATTCACAAACAATACTTCGCTATGCGTACTACCAAAACTGTACAAAGAACGACACATTCTCAGTGCGTTCGTTTTGGCAAGCCTTTTCTTTCATAGACAACACCTAAGTAATACTTCGTTGAGGGAACGCACTGCGTTAGATACTGCTCCGTGATGTTTGTGAATTAATTTTACCATTTCGCTTTTTCCAATTTATTATAATTATAATTTTACCAGCCCTATGCGCTCGAGCACACTATGAGACCTCACAGTATTGTTTGTGAATACGGGTGTTAAACTTTAAAGGCATCCTGTGTTTTAATCATTGACTTTAGGCAATTTGCTTCATAGGCATCGTGCAATTTAGGTACTTCGCTCAAAAGGGGCTTACTCTTTTCAATTCAAATTATTATTTTTAGGCCTAGCTACACATTGTATCTTTAGACAGCACAGCACCAGCTACGACTAGTTAATTTGTTGTTTTTAATATTAGCTATCCACAAGTTACACCACTCCCTCTCATCGAAAGGGTGTAAGAGGCGACTAACAGAAAAATACGCAAAAGACATCACTGCGACAGAAGGAACACTCTTCCCATTTTGGGCATTGGAAGACGCCTATGTCCAGAAGTGAACTGTGATAGGCTAAATTGATAGATTGAATAGTACTAGTTGAAGATGACTAGTATTTTTAAGCAACTGCTTTAGTTAATTTAAAGTACTGGTGTGTTATTTAAAGGTGGATTCACGTCAAAACTGTAGATATAATGCCCGTGGATCCGTGACTTTCCGATCACAATTCCGACACCTTAATCACTAGGCTCTTTTAATTCTGACTGACTGATTGACAAATTGATTCATTGCTGAATTGATTGACGCATTGATCTATAGTCAAATCCATCAGGTTGATTGATACTCTGATTGACGGATTGATTGATAAATTGATTGATTATGCCTAAGCCTACAAGAGCTAAATGCCTAAAATCCGACTTAATATTTTCAGACTACATCTTCAATACGGACCAAGCCAAGTTATCAATATTGCTAAAACTCTCAGGACCTTTCATATCAGAACAGTATGAGAAAAATTTAAATAGCAGTGCTAAAGCAAATATGACTGTGATGACCGTCTGGCTGGAGAGGAACCTCAGGAATGAAAGGAGAGACTACATTAATACTGATGATGGACTCAATAAACAGGTCAGTTCTTGAAGAGTTTAATGCTGCCTTTCCACCAGAGATGTGCAGCTATGCTACATTGCTATGAATGCGTTTGATATCCACCAATCATATTCATTGGTTCAGCATAGCACTGGTGGAAAGGGGTTCAGCTAAGCTATGTTTTTACCCGACTGCGCCAGCGAGAGGGTAATGTGTTTCGCGCGTATGTATGTATGTATGTGTCTATGTGTGTATGTAGTTTTCTTTGTTCACCTCTACAGGCCTAACGGCTGGACGGATTTTGATGAATAGGGTCTCAAATGAAAGGTATTCATCTCCCGAGTGTCATAGGGTACATAAAATTCCAACAAAAACTATACGGTAGATTTTTGATGCTAAAATATCTGTTGGCAAAATTTTTTTTTCATTCAAATATATCGAGTAGGGTATCAAAATGAAGAGAATTAAAAGGAGATTACACAAATATATAGATGTCATATCCTAACTAAAAAGTTTAAAATAAAATTAATTATTAAAAAATAAAAAACCCGACTGCTGTCTAAAAGATTGAAACAAGCTTGATAGCAGGCGGTACCCATTTGCCAATCATAAACCGAAAGAAATTTAATGGGTACCGCCTGCTATCAAGCTTGTTTCAATCTTTTAGACAGCAGTCGGGTTTTTTTTATTTTTTAATAATTAATTTTATTTATATAGAAAGATGCGTGCTATGGATGGATGCTATGGATGTGTGCTGTAGATTCATGGCATAGCACATGTTACTCGCTACACTACATAGCACAGCGGCAGCAGACGAAAAGGCAGCCTAAGACGGCATACCCCTCAATAGGCATTCATTTCCGTGAATGTTACAAATCAAATGACTTTTCAAGAGTGATAAAAAACCGATACCGATACTCAAGATCGTTGATTTGTATCGGATCTCGATTCCGATACTACCCCCCTAGACAATTGGCAATAATTCATTGACCGGCGTATTGTAAAATGACGAATATATGATAGGTATTGGACGTATATGATAGTAGTCGTCAATGTATTCATAACCGTCAAATCCCATACAGTGGTCATTCTATTCCACAATACACCGGTCAACAATTGCCACTTGTCTAGGGGCTGGATAGGTGCTGCTTTTAAGCGAAGTCTCGACACTGCACCGCTCTGAGTGGAAAAGAGACCCCAGTGCAAGTTTGCAGTGCAAGATCACGTGCAAAATCTGCCACGTAGCGGTGTGCCGTGTGACACGTCACGTCCCTGCTGCATATGACATTTACTTGTCAAGCGTCATATTTGTCAGTGTCATCGGGGTGGCGTGGCCACCCGCCACAGTATATAAAATTATGTTTTTTATCTTATTTTTATTTTTTCTTTTTGCGTTCTGTGTTTTTTTTCTTTGTACTGTAAACAATCCTATGCTGTGTTTCACAATAAACATTTTTCTTTCTTTCTTTCTTTCTTTCAAATAAATTGGGAAAAGGTTCAGAGAATGATGACAGAGTAATAATACAAGAAGACAGAAATATTCCCCGTGGTTCCCGGCAGAGTAGAATTTGTGCCATCCCATTTCCTCCCATGTGGCGTCGTACAAGGCGACTAAGGGATAGGGCTTTTTAACAACAGACAGATATATACAGCCCAGACTCAGCCTCAGATGTGTGGCTCTAGTCAACAATAGTGCCTGGAATTCGGCAATAGGCTCACCCCCTATTACGTGGGACCGAATACAATGACCGAAAACACCGAATTTAATTGGCGAAATGTGGGCAGATATTACCTATATACAGCGCAGATTCAGCCTCAGATATTTGTATACAATAGGCTCACCCCCTACTACGTGGGACGTCGTACAATGGTGAAATGTGGTATGTGGGTGTTAATTCACCTCTGCCTAATTCTCTGGGGATAAAGGCGTGATTGCATGTATGTATGTTTGTAAAAACAGAAATATTTTACAGGCCTCACCAATATGGACGATCATCCTCAAAAACGAAAACCAAATCGACTTCCAGGAAAGTGAAACCCGTTCAGCAGTTCTCGAACTGGGTCCTATAAATAATAACCACAGCATATACGCCTTGAGAATGAGTTCGAATTCCAATAACACCACTCCATTCACTCTTAATTATACGGTAGATCCCTTGGATCCCACTTCTGGGATTATATATGCGGTAGTACTCCTGTGTGCGCTGTACATTCTGATTGTATTTGAGGTAAGTCGTATAGTCATTATCATTGTCATCACCACGTCCAAATATTTGGAGCCTGAGGTCAACAGTCCTACTATTTTTATGGATTTTGCTTCTCCTCTTCATCCTAGCGTTAATGCCAGTTGCATCCACTTTCACCTCGGAGTCTGGGGTCCGCTTCTTCCAGTCTAACTGCAGTTCGATATTTTCCGTGAAGCGATTGCCATCTGCCCCTCTAGACAAGTGGCAATTCGTTGCTCGGTGTATGATGGAATAGAATGCCAAATGTATGGGATTTGACGTATATGACAGGCGTCAATGAATGTCAAAAACGTCAAATCCTATACATTTGTCATTATAATCCATCATACGCCGAATAGCGAATTGCCACTTGTCTAGAGGGGTAGAACTCCACAACTCATTGGCGATATCGAAGCATTGCATGCAGTTAGATCAATTGTTGGATGTTTTAGGGCCTTATCTACCCGTATTTGGGATCAAGTCAACCTGATCTGCAAGCTTATGGTATACATAGCCCACCTGATGACAAGTTATCACTGTGGCCTATGGACGCGTGCATCACCAAGAGCGTAACACTCGCGCAGCCAACCTCGTAAGAACCTCCTAATGCGTTCTTGAAATACCCCAATAGTCGGTTTAAAAGTTGCTTCGAGGTCATCTTGGCCACGGATGCAATCAGGAGAATGATGGATATGTGCAAAGTAGTGTCTCTACTTTTATTTATCCTATTTGTACAGGGTTCTATCAAAATCAAGAATTTTGGGGTCCAATTCAACCCCACCCGCAAGCTGATACACCTGCTAATCAATGGACGATGCTCGGGGGCAGGGTACATCAGAATCTCGTCCTCTTGGCGTTTAGAGAGGTTAGACAGAAATCGCTCTCGTAAATCTCAATAGACTATTAAAAAATGATTTGTGAACCCTGAACTCCAAGGAACTTCAACTTTTAACTCATTTAATCTGTTGTCATCGCCATAATTTTCTAAGCCTACCTCTTTCAGATGATCCATAGGACCATGGCTGCTCTCCTCCTATCCACAGCTTCTTTAGCAGTCTTGTCCATAGCTGGTGAAAGACCATCATTGACTGAGCTGGCGACGTGGGTAGACATGGAGACACTCCTGCTACTGTTCAGCATGATGCTGATAGTCGCGGTGATGACGGAGACTGGAGTGTTTGATTATATTGCTGTACTGACCTTCCAAGTAAGTCATTATCATCATGTACTGCTCATGTTGGTCACGCATGGTTCTGGCTACCGCTTATTTCTTATGCGTCTCTTAGTTTGGCTTATATGACTTCCATCTGGCAGTCCCTCCCATGGAAGTCCCTATCTCCCAACCCTGAAAGGAAAGCCAGCACCAGAGCATCTTTCGTCAACCAGCAGGAACACCAGCTTACGGGTGGTTCTCTTATCCCCAATGGTCTTGGATTGGCTCTATACACTACAAGATAATCAAAATGAACCTTTTTTGCTTGTTTGTACGGAGCTCCCTTCGAATCCCTCCCACCCTCATCACCCCGGCCTACTTCTGGGGTGTCAAGCGGCTCCAACCGGCAGCCTTAAACCCGGGCTCATGGAGGACATGGAATCGCCTTCGTGCCTCGCGAGCTTTACGGTGAGACTTGAGTCGAGGGATATGGTTACGACAATCTCACCTCCGGCAACCGACGACCCATAGACGGCGTGCGTTTTACTCGGTTCGAGTCCGACATAACCTCCTCCTCCGGCTCCGGCGGGGGAGGCATCAAAAAAGAAGTAAGCAAAGAAAAAAGTATAGGCTACACGGCTCGGTGAGTACCCTGCATATAATTCATCTACCTTTATTGTTTCAGTTCGCCAAAGGCAAGATATGGCCGCTCATTACAACACTATGTGGTATCACCACGATAGTGTCTCTGCTACTCGATAACGTCACTACTGTGCTGTTCATGACGCCTGTTACTATACGGTGAGTATTCACAATTTACCGCCACACGTCATCATCTTCATGGAGACGTATTTTCCTGGTTGCATCCGTGGCCAAGATGAGCTCAGGGTCCGCCTTCCGGCTCTTCCTCCTCCACTTCGCGTGATCTTAGACGTCCTTGGTAGTGAGACCATTTGCACGCATGTCACCCTCCACGACGTCTTCTTGGGTTACCCCTTCTACCCAAATTTACTCCCACACGTATTCTCTTCTTGCTGCAATTCACCCCTCTAGACAAAGTGGCAATACGTTTGTAGAATAGAACAGATTGATCAATGTATCGGATTGACATACATTGAAGACGGTCATAAACTTCAATCTACAATACGCAGGCCAACGAGCTGCCACTTGTCTCTTCTTTGCCCAGGCGGGGACTTTGCCCCATGCGTGTGCAGAGCTGCGGACGTATCTTTGCATGCGAATAATATAGTGCTCAAAATTTATCCAAAGCTGCATAGGATTTACATGCATACTGTGGCCGTCCGTGGCCTCGTGTGACGTGCATGAGGCTACGAATGGCCACAGTGAAGGAAGTGTTTATAAATGTATTTACATATCATCAGATGATTGCAATGAGATAACACCTGTGTGCTTTTGTTAATTACATCACTTACATATTTAAGAAGGTATTACTTGCGAAATGAAGGAAAAATTATCTAGAATACCTAGTGGGACAGCCTCAACACAGGATGTGTGGGTTCGATTCGATCGCCACTCAGTACAAATATTTGTATGCATGAATATGGGGGTCTAGTCGTGCCTCGGAGAGCACTTTAAGCTGTCCATCCCGGTTGCCATTAGAAAATCTATGGCAGTTGTTACGGGTAGTTGGAACCCTAAGAAGTCCAACGAACTGATCTAGCTGCAATGCTTCGATATCGCAAATGGTCAGATGGCAGTCGCTTCACAGAAAATATCGAAGCTCAGCCAAACCCGCAGTTAGACAGCCGCAGTTAAAAAGCTGACCCCAGACTCAGGGGTGAAATTTAAAGCAACAAATTGCAACTGAGATTACCGCTAGCATGAAGAAGTGAGAGATCCACAAAACGGTAGACGGAACAGAGGTAGACCGACTAAGAGGTAGAGCAGCTGCACCTGAAGAGAGAAATATGTTGATATCTTACATTCCATTATTTGACCAGGCTCTGTGAAGTAATGGACCTGCACCCAATTCCAGTGCTGATGGCAATGGTACTGTTTTGTAACCTAGGCGGGACTGCCACACCTGTTGGGGACCCTCCGAACGTCATCATAGCTTCTAACAAACTTGTGGTCCACGCCGTGAGTATAGCGCTTGCACTCTTAATATAAAAAGTAGAATTCTCCTCTGTGGCGCAGTAGTAGACTGCTAATGAAGAATTGCAGAAGTACGAATGCAGAAGAATGCGGACACGATACTCGCTCAGCGCAAATACATGAGCATATCATATCGCTGGCCCCAGGCAATAAAGCGGTAATGTCAAAAATCAAATTTTACAGGAAAAATAAAAGAAGCTAATTTGTAATCAAATAACATTAAAAAGGGCGTAACATATTATTATCACAGTAATTTTCGGCTCTTAGGTATCTATCGTGTTGTGTGATTTAATTTCTTTTTGTGTTTTGATTTTTGCTAGCATTTGCTTTCACTTATGTGTAATAAACCAGAACTAGAAGTGAAAACTTTTAATTGGCTTTCAGATGTTTAATCTGCTTCTTTATTCGACTGTATTAGCTGTAAGTTTTCCATGTGCAAATAAATAAAATAAAAAATAAAAATATTGCCCGGGGCCAGCGATATGTGCATTTGTAGTAGTCGATTCGTACAAAAACTTTATGAGAAACCTCTTTTAAAATTAATGTTTGTACAAACTGAAGTTATCAAGTGGTGTCTGTAGAACAATCAATCTATCTATCCATATATAAAAATCAATTACTGTTCGTTAGTCTCGCTAAAACTCGAGAACGGCTGAATGGATTTATCTTATCTTGGTCTTGAAATGTTCGTGGATGTCCAGGGAAGGTTTAAACGGTGAGAAAATAGTTGCAGCGGGAACGGGAAAAATATGGCGCTACGAAGTTCGCCGGGACAGCTAGTACCTTTATAAAATTGAATGACCTGTCCCGTCCGGGGATAGGCAGAGACAACAGTCTGCCCACTAGAAAGACAGAAATGTTCTTACACACTTCACGAGCTTCCACTACTGCCATTAAACCTTCCATCCGATCTCATCGGTTTTGAGTTCTTTTCATTCTTTTCCAGGGTGTAAACTTCACCAACTTCACTTTGCATATGACTCTTGGCATCCTACTGGTCTGCGTCCAGACCTACATCCACCTCAGGTTCATATTCAGAGATACTACAAAGCTGAAGTTAACAGAATCTGAAGAAATCCTAGGTAAGTCAACCACGTCGGCAATATACTGGCCGGAATTCGAACCTATCCCAAGTTCGAATCAATTATTTATCTCGATCGTAAGACCGACTCCTTAACCATAAGATACCAACGCTAAAACCAGGTTTTACCATGGCACACACTAATGACTTTTCGAAGTTATGTGTGTATTTATCGCAGGTTTATAAGTGCCCAGTTAATGGCAATAGGCTCGCCACCTATTACATTGGGACCTAAACATAAACGGCGAAATGTGGGTGCTAGCACCTCTGCCTACCCCTTCGGGGATATAGGCACGAGTTTATGTTAAATATGTACACCAAACTACCCGAAAACATTCTTCTCCTGTTATTTCTATCCATCCTATGGTTGCCTGTAAGAGATTGCCGCAGAGTGATAAGGCCGCCATCTGTACTTACCACATACCTAAGTTCTCTATGTTGTATGTATGTACAATAAAGACGTTTTTACTTACTTACTTACTTACTTTACTTATGTTAAAGAACCAAAAAACACCAAAAGGGCATTTGAAAACGTGCTTCGGATGACGAAGAACACCACATACCCACTACTTCATACTAACGGAGGCAGGACACGACGGTATTGCCGTCGCAATTGAGCAGTCCAACTGGGGAAGTACCTCCGTCCTAGAGAATACCACGGCTACGAATATAATAACCTCGTGTTGGGAAGCCAAAGCTCATTGGAGAGCTTTTGTGCTATCAGTGGATAGATGAAAGGTTTTTCCTACTTTGTCTTCTGCACTTCTTCTTCATCTTAGCGTTAATTCCCAGTTGCATCCGAAGCTTCTAGCTCGGAGTCTGGGGTCCGCTTTACCAGTCTTAACTACGAATTTGGCTAGACTTCGATATTTTCCGTGAAGCGATTGCCATGACCTCCACAATCCAATGGTAACATTAGGCGATATCGAAGCTTTGCAGCTAGACCGTTGTTTTTGGACTTTTAGGGCTCCAACAACCCGTAACGACTGCCATAGATGTTCTTATGGCAACCGGGACCGACGGCTTAACGTGCTCTCCGAGGCACGACCAGACCAATGCAAATACCCATATTTCATGCACACAAATATTTGCACTGAGCGGGGATCGAACCCGCGCCTCCTGCGTAGCGGCCGCGTTCACTACCGCAACGCCACAGAAGCTGTCATGTCATGTCATGTCTTCTGCACGAGTGTGACTCCTCTTGCACTCGTCCATAGGCCACGATAACCACTTTCCGTCAGGTGGGCCGTATGTTTGTCTTTTTGAAGTCGGTTAAAAAAGTGACTCAAAACTGACTACCTCCAGATATCCGTCAGCAGCTCTCAATCTGGCGTGGTGCAGCAGTGTCCCTCCCGCAGCAGTCTCGTGATGACTCCGTGGTGCGCGAGCGCATAGAGAGTAAACTTCGGAAGCTTACTGTAATACTTGACGCCCTGGTGTTGGCATCACAACGCAGAGCCTTCCCCAAAGACTGTTATGAGAACATGCTTGCTGATATGAGACGAAAGGTAGGTACAAAATATGGTTTGAAATTATGCTTCTGGTCTGATAAAATTACATTAAAGGATAAAATAGTGATTTTACGCACGATAAAAAGAGATATCTGTGGTTAAAAATGTTATAGGTACTTAAGCCTACTCACGCCCATTACTTTCTCTTACAGTACAAAATAAGGAACAAACCACTTTTGGTGAAATCCTCTGTGACTCTCGCATTCGTAGTGGTGACATTCTTTCTTCATTCCATACCTGAATTCGGTAAGTGTATACTGAATTGTGAATGTTCTGATGAGCTCTTCCAATTAGATAAGCGGGGTGTGAAAAAGCATCTGATGACGCCGTCAAGCTGAGTGCCACCATTGCATTGTAACATGGTACGTGTCTGTAATGGTGATCCTCTTTTCCGAGAGCCTTCAGTTTCAGATGACTGTTTCACATGATGCCCACAGCTACATTCTATCATCGCACCTCTCGCCATAGGCAGGGAATTCATCCTCACACATTGCGACCGGAAACGGTGTGCACTGTGCGGTTTGAAAGGAACTTCATCCCACGCATACGTCCATAGGCCACGGTAACCACTTTCCATCCATCAGGTGGGCCGTGTGCTTGTCTGCCACCCAAGTGGTATAATAAAAAAGACTTACCATCAGGCGAGGTGAATTCAAATTGTATTATGAATGTATGGGATTTGACGTATTATGACAGTTACTTCCATACATTCCTCATCCTATTTTACAATAAGTTGGGTCCACATTTGTAGCACCTTGACGTATCACGATCAGTCGTATCGTATCGAGTATTTGTATCATAAATATGGACGCTCATTTTATCCATATCGTATCATTAAGGCGTATTTCGTATAAAACGCGTCCATAATACGAGGTGTATCAAGATACGCGTTTAGTGCGGATCGGGCTGTATCAGATACGGCGTGTATTCTCAACGGCTATTATCTTATTCATCTTGTGTCCAATCTAGCGATCATGATACGCGTTGAGGCCACGCGAAGGAGATACGATACGATACACAGAAATGCTACAAATGTGGACCCAGCTTTAACGGCTATCATCTTGTGTTCAAACTAGCGATCATGATACGCGTTGAGGCCACGCGAAGAAAATACAATACACAGAAATGCTACAAATGTGGACCCAGCTTAAGCTGGACTGGGTTATCATTATATTATCAGATAATATATAATTACTTCTCGTTCCAGAGCGTGTATCCCTTAGCTGGACGGCACTGCTAGGCTCGTTGCTGCTACTGATTTTATCAGATCGTAAGGACTTGGAGTCAGTGCTGCATAGAATCGAGTGGTCTACATTACTCTTCTTTGCAGCACTCTTCGTGCTGATGGAGGTAACTTCTAATGATGTATTATCTATAGCTGTTCTTCACTGTCTACTGACGGCAGGGCTTTGCCCTCCCAACTGACAACAATCGTCATCATCTTTCTAGCAAGGTTCCCGTTAAAGAAAGAAAGAAAGAACAATATTTCGATGTTTAAGATATATTATTTTATGTATCTATGTATTTTTTTTTAATGGATTGAAGCATAAAGAAAAATGGACCCTGCCACTTATTCTAGGGTTCCCCTTCTGTTTTCATAAGAATAACTGTTGACTAATGTCCTACCTCCCAATCTTGAATTACCCCTTCTCCTTTGACTTGGCTTACCAGCTTTTATGTCCGATTACCGTCCGAACTCTCAATGTCGAAAGGAAAGCTTGCTTCAGAGCCTTGTAGTCAGAGGTCAGAAGATGTAGGAGCACCTTGCGGTGTGGCTTGCAAGGCAAGGTTGCTTTAGTCTCGAGGTCCTTAAGTCTTGGTAGTATTTCGCCAAACTAGTATAAATTCTTTCACTTTGCACCATCATAGTGAAGGTATTAAAATAGCCTTATTTGCATTTACAGGCGCTAGCCAAGTTGGGTCTAATAGACTACATAGGGTTACTGACAAAAGCTCTTATACTACAAGTGGATGAGAGCGATCGTCTTGCAGTTGCATTGGTTCTTATGGTGTGGGTATGTATTTATAGATACTGTTTAGTTCTTCTGCAGACATGTGCTGCATGCCTCGAGAAACTCATGAGATTAAAGCCTTTGAGGTCGGCAGGCTGCAGCATTAGGATAATATAATTTAAGAGACGAAACGTCATCGATACTACAGAAAAGGAATACGGTCTTAAAATGTTCTGTCCTGATCTAACATACAAGAGAAATCAAATGACGAGCGTAAAAGGAGTCAAAAATATGCATAATCCCTACTAATGTTATAAATGTGAAAGTAACTCTGTCTGTCTGTCTGTCTGTCTGTCTGTCTGTCTGTCTGTCTGTCTGTCTATCTGTCTGTCTCGCTTTCACGCCCAAACCACTTAACCGATTTTGATGAAAATTGGTATAGGTGTAGATTCGACCTTGAGAAAGGACATAGGCTATGTTTGGTCGCGATAACCGACATCCACGCGGGCGGAGCCGCGGGAAAAAGCTAGTTTTATTATATTCTCGTATTGATTAGATAACATGATTACAATTCAAATTTCTTGAAATATTTTAGACAAGCACTCAGCCTACCTGATGGGTAGTGGTGACGTGCAACACCAGGGGCGTCACACTCTGCCGACCCTGTAAGAAGCTTCTGATGTCCTTTTCGAAATTACCTTATTTTTATGCTTGCACTACATTCTCGTCGAAGTTAGGCGAGGTAGCGCGAGCACGAGAGTGTGGTGGGAGCCCTCGCGTCACATCGCCGCGCCTCGCGTCGCCTCGCCTGGCCTCGCGCGAGAAGACGCGAGGTGCGAGGATAGACGAGGCGAGGTACAGCCTCCACATTCTCGCGTTCGTTCAATCAGTATGCCATAGTCTTGTGCTTAATCGAACATTATTGCCGGTATGCACCGTACTACATAGAATGCCGTACTAGTACAATAAAGAAAATTACGGTATTTACTTCGTCAAACCTCGCCTCGCCTAACCTCGACGAGAGTGAAGTGCTAGCAAACCTCGTGTCACCTCGCCTCGGATAACCTCGCCTAACTTCGTCAAACCTCGCCTCGCCTAACTTCGACGAGAATGTAGTGCAAGCATTAAATTAAATTACCTTACCGCAGCACGGATTTTCATTACCTTTCATACCTGCCCCGAACAACCCTACGAATGTATTTGGCGATTTGACGTTTAAAGCACGCGTTGATGACTGTCATAACGTCAAATCCCATACATTCTTCATTCTATTTAACAATAGGGTCACAAAGTGTGAAGATGAATTCGTGAATGAAGATGAATGAAGTGAGCGATGCGACAATAAAATGTAATCGCAGGCATCACGTCGAACAATTTTCTTCTTAACATGTACCATTGCACAGGAGGTAGAACGCACACATAGATTAAACAGTATCTTTCATACGCGTTTGATACTTTTTTCCACCTGGGAACAATAATTGGTACTCAAGAACGATACACGAGATTTTTAAAGATTGTCTCTGTTATATTCAATGCGTCAAAATAATGATTTTTGAAGCTGAAACGAAATTTCGGTGTACCCCAGGGTTCTATTATGGGACCAACACAATTTTTAGCTTACCTCTACTACCCTACCTACCCTTTAAGTACGTCATAAATATCCCTTGAAAAATGATGACATTGTTTTTTTTTTCTAGGTATCAGGAATCACATCAGCTTTCGTCGACAATGTTCCATTGACCACCATGATGATTCGAGTGGTGACGTCACTGGGGACGAACCCCACACTCAACTTGCCCATGACGCCACTCATCTGGGCACTGTCGTATGGAGTCTGCTTAGGAGGTTGGCATTTGATTTCTTTGTATATTATCTGTTTTTTTTTTTCATCACTTCGGTGGCAGGTCCAAGGTGGAAAGTGGTTACAGTGGCTCATGGACTTTTGTTTTTATCTCTACTGTCCAACCCAAGGTTGCCTGGAAGAAATCGCTTCCAGCGATAAGGCCGCCCATTGTACATTAAACTATAGTACATGCTACCTACTTGTCATCTTTGTAAATCTATTGGTGTACAATAAAGAATTATCTATCTATCTATCTATCTATGCAACACCAGGGGCGTCACTTCGTGCGGCTGACCCCTTAAGGATCTTCCAATGCCCTTCTAGAAGAATCCCTTACTCTATTCGCTTGCAAAAACCACGGCAGGTAGCTTAATCTATTTACATTCTGCCTCCCTAGACAAGTGGCAATTCGTTGCCCGGCGTATCATGGAATAGAGTGACGAATGTATTTTGACGTTTTTGACATTCGTTGACGCCTGTCATATACGTCAAATCCCCAAAGGAGACGGATACTCTTCCATACATTCGTGGGCCCTAGGATCAAGTATACTCTGGATTCGTCAAACGCGTACACCCGAAAGGGACGACAACATAGTACTTATGATACCAGTGTTGTTAGTCCCTACCAAATTTTACCCCGCGACTTTTTTAAATCCGTTAGGTGGTATATGAATTTAATGTTTTCTGGCATTAGTGGCATTACATCCTTTAAAAAACACAAATACAAAACAATTTAGGCATCTGGATCTGGATTTGGAAATCTGAAACAACATTTTCATTAATGTGAAGTTTTAAGAATAAATAAGAAATACCCCACATTATGGGTAATTTACCAGTACCTCAACTGGTATCCCTAATAATTCTATAACCCGGACAAATCATAAAGTAGATAAAAATGGCGGACAAGTCTGGCTTTTGTTTCGAGTTCGATAATTTTAACTCACCACTTTATTTGGTTGGTTAATACACGTATTATGGTGATAATAAATCAATATTTTGAGCCATTATTTCTACTTTAAAGAACTTGTTAATATGCTACGGCTCTTAATCTATTAATATCTTTACAAAAAAAGGGATATTTTGTCTAAAAATCGTACTTACGTATGATAGGTTATGTCTTGTGATTTCCGCTCACTACGGCTTTTGCAGCCTAATATATAACATATCACCATGTTGAATACAATGAGTTTTAAGCAACAAACTTATGCCACTTAGTTTCACCACTTAAATTACTGTCTATTATGAAGAATTCTCAGAACAATTTCAACAATTCACGATCACAAAAGATTTGTTGGTCACAACTTTCCACTTGTGACCAACAAAAAAAACAGAAACTCTGACAAAGACAGAGCATATAGTTTTTGTCCTATTCATTCCTTACAGTTTTTGTATGTTGTGTCTCGTTCATACGCGGTATTATTATTTGCGTAGCATATCCAGAGTATACTTAGTCTTGATCCTAGCGTGGGCCTGATTGACAGAAAATGGAGCTGTCAGCTGTCACAGCTTCAAAATACAGTTGATAAACACAAGAAATAATTAATCGATTAACGGAAATCGATTCAGAATTTATTTTTATTACACTATTATTTGGTATTTTAAATGGTTATTATTATTATTATGATTAAGTTTTGTTCACTCTGATTGATTTAATATCAAATTGTGATGCAAGAGTTATAATACGCAATATTGTTTAAATAATTTTTAGTAATCGATATTTTATTTTGCTAGTGAAATAAATTTAGTTTTAAGATTTCTCGTCTTCAAGATTTTCAATTGAGCTGGTTTTGGTAATATTTTGAAATAGAAAAAAATACCGCTTTTTTTAAGTCATATCTCAACTCATTACAATTTTGGCCCAGAAGTCCCCGTCTCCTTTGGCATTCTATTCTACAAAACACCGGCCGACGAATTGCCACTGGCTGTATTGATATTGACATTATCATCATCACTACGCGTTTCCATTCAAAGCTTATTACTGTGGAACCCAAGGTCCACTAGTTTCTCTTGGTTTGGCGAATTTGGTGAGCGACTGCCATCTGACCCTCAACCTCGAAAGGAAAGCCTCCGTTCGTTAATCACCTGAAGGTCTGCTTTACCAGTCTAACTGCGGTTTTGACTGGACTTTGATATTTTTTACCTCACGTTATACGAGATAAATGAAGGTCTCTGCATACGTAACGGGTTTTTTCACGGACGGGACGGGGACGTGAAGTTTTGGAAATATCGTTTCATACAAAATGTATGCGGTAATGCATATGTCACGGGGCCAGGGACGCGACGGGACGGGATACATTTTGCTTCACGTCCCGTCCCGTCCGTGAAAAAAACCCGTTACGTATGCAGAGACCTTTATTTATTTCGTATAACGTCTTAATGCTTCTCACCATGAAGGACTCTATGGCGTAGCGGTAGAGCATTACTACGTCTGGGGCACAGGTTGGATTCCCGCTCAGTTTATTTATTTTGATTTATTTTAAAACTTAAATTTCCAGGAAACGGATCGCTGATAGGAGCCAGCTCAAACGTGGTATGCGCAGGAGTGGCGGAACAGCACGGGTACCGGATCCCTTTTATGCAGTTCTTCAAGTTCGGCTTCCCCGCCATGATTGGACACCTTGTTATAGCCACTAGCTATCTACTGGTTTGCCATTGTATGTTCCAATGGCATTAGATAAATAATGTATAGCTTGAATAGGCTATTTGACTAATGTTCAAAAACCACTTTAAATGATTGCTTATTACAGTATAAACATATCACATTAATATTTCTGTAAAAAAACAATGCATTATGTTAAAAAATCAATGATAACGTTTAAATTTTCAAAATTGCGCGAAAAACGCTATATTTAATCAAAATGGCGATGCGTGTGAATATTGACGTCACTGTAAGTTGCTGTTATCATCAGTTCGCACAAAATTTGTATCCATTTCGAACTTAATCACAAAATATGTCCATAAAACTCGCGATAATCAAGGAAAAAGCAAATAATAACACTGAAACAAACAATAATAGCTCATACAACTGGAGATATTTTGTAGGAATGACGTCACCCAGAGCTCTGACCAATCACGAGCGTTTTTGCCATAGACAATAAATCAACAAAATATAACATTTTTATAATTGAAATTCTCATAAAATACACATATTTGAGAGTAAATTGTAGTCTCGTAGATCTTTTAACGTTATTTTCTAATAGGATGACCATAATTTGTAGTATATTTTTAATGTTGTCAAATAGCCTATTAAAGAATTTGAGGTTTTTAACTACCTACATGACATGTACTATCGTAATTAAAAGTGCATTAGCACCGTAATGTTTATTTATAATGGCTTGTCCGTTTAAACGCGTATCTATGTGTATGTAATGTTTAACGCATACATTTATACGTCACACAGTATCGATATGAGAAAATATAAATGTGTGTGATGCGAAACAAAGAAAACGTTATGCTCGCCTTTTCATACTATTATGTTCGAAGCATGCATCTATATAAAGTAATGCAAAAATTCGTGATTCTACGTAAGGCAGTGCGTAGCCTGGTTGGTAACAAGGCTGCTATGGATAGTGTTGAAATCGAATGTCGTGGGTTCGGATCTTAGTTTTTCCACTTTTTGTTGTTTTGTTTTCATTAAATTTTAGGAACAAGTTAACAGAATTAGAAATAATTATTTACAAATAGAAAAATATTATACTTAATTTACAATAGATTATAAATAAAACAATAGTTTAAAAAAAAAGTTTATTAAAAGAATTATCCAATGTTAATTTGTGGTTATAATAATTTCATCCAAAAAATATACTTTTATAATAAAATTAATATTGCATATTGAGGTTATAGCTTAATTATTCATTTTCTCGAAAGTTTTTTTTCGGAAAAGAGGATTGAAACTTAACCTCAACCATACAGTCTTATACTAATTACAGGCCAGCACGTCCCTTGATAGGCTCAGTAGTCTCAATAGGCTCAACTGAAATTAAATAACAAAAATATTTAAACAAGGGTTCAAATCAGGGGATCGTGCTGGCCAAGGAAATTCAGTGGCGAGGAGTACTCATAACACGATTCCTGCCGGCTTGCTCTGCAAAGGGAAGTCATGGTAGAGACGCTTAAGTTTAATGCATTATTACATGTATTACACCTAAAATTCAGTACCTATCTAAAATTTGAGAGAATTTCATACAAAATTGCCATGGTTGTTCTTTGGGATTTGCCACCGGCTTCCCTTTTGAACATTTTCACCCTTCGCTACAGCAAGGAATAAATTTACGTTCACTAAACCATTCGCGAAGTATGGTGGCTCGATGGATGGGAGAATTATCGTGCACAAAACTTATATCATTTTTTTATACCACTTAGGTGGGAGACAAGCACACGGCCCACCTGATAGAAAGTGATTACCGTGGCCTTTGGACGTATACAACACCAGGGGCGTCACACTCATGCTGCCGACCCTGAAGAAACCTTCTAATGCCCTTAAACCTTCATTTATATCTGGATAGACATTTCGCACTGTGGGCAACATTATATCTTCTAACACTTTCACATAATTTGCACTATTTGCACGCGTAGATATTGGGTCTAATTCACCCGGCCCTTGCGCTCTAACCCACCCCCACATAATTTACACTTAGATTCAGTGTTCAGTATACTATGGTGTTTTCACACCACCGTGTTTTATCCTTATGCCATAAATGTAATCTTCCTTTTTGAGATGATTTAAACGTTTTTTCATCAGAAAATATTGTTGATTCCCAGTTAAAGTAAATACTCTTCGTTATTCGTTTCATATTCTGCTACCATATAACGCCGCTTCAGCAGGTCTTCCATTTCTCCTCCAACTCTGCAACTCTTCTTCCTCAAATTGTTTCACGCAACGACTCCCAGTATTTCTCTAAAAAAACAACAACCATATTACACAATTGCAACCAATGAACAAAATTGCACTACAACAATATTAATTAATTAATTAACTTACAGATAAGCCCGTCTCATTAGAAATTTGAGATATATTCAGACCATTCGAATATGGCCACAATATTAGCTTTTGCTTCAATACTTATATTTGACATATTGATTTATTAAAAAAGAAATGTAATCGCTCGAACAGTAATTAACACAAACAGTCGTAACCATGGATGATATAATATATAAATAGGGTAGTCGTAACTGACTTCACCAACCAACAACTTCACTCATAGCCAATGAATCCATTTTATTTCAAATGCACCCTCAAATAATTATTTTCTCGCTAAGTTTAAAATTCTACCTAAGAAACATTTTTATATTCGTATCAACATTTATAATATCATAACTTTTAAATATAAAACACAAAAAGTTATATTAGTTCCGGTAGGTTCGAACCATCACCGACAGGTTTCATACTATTCGTCAAGCCGCACGCTAAACGACTCAGCTACGGGGCGTCTTACGTATGATAATTACCAATATCAATCAACGAGTGAACAATATTAATGTGTGTGTATGTGTGTGTGTGAATTATCTTCAAAGATTAAGGTCATAACTTCAAAAGTTTAGTAAGAGTACTGTACGACTAGTGTTGTGTATGTGTGTGTGAATTGTCTTCAAAGAATAAGGTCATAAGTACGATTAATGTTGACGCGCAATAGTTGCGTCAGATTGGTACTGCACTTATGATCGCGATAGTACATTTAAATACAATAAGTACAAAATTATACAATCTTGGCGGTATTTTACCGTCTCTACCATGGTGAATGTTCTGATGAGCTCTTCCAACTAATTCCACCCTCTCCTTTCCTATATAGGACAACACGTGCAGAATATTCCAACAAGAACCAAGCGGTTCGGCGACTCCTTCTTCTGCCGCACCATATAGTCTT
Organism: Eilema depressum; assembly: GCA_914767945.1. Classification (NCBI taxonomy): domain Eukaryota; kingdom Metazoa; phylum Arthropoda; class Insecta; order Lepidoptera; family Erebidae; genus Eilema; species Eilema depressum. The sequence continues at coordinate 5,857,424 of OU612041.1, read as the reverse complement.
GGAATTCCTTACCAGTTCACGTGTTTCCCTCTTCCTACAGTCCCGGGTCCTTTAAGCGGGGCGTGAAAAAGCATCTGCCCTCTAGACAAGTGGCAATTCGTTGAAATTCAGTATATACATTTACTATTCCTATTTTATTAATATGGCATTTATTTATTTATTTATTTTATTTATTTATTCTAGCAATATAAGCTTACAGTATATACCAAAACGCTTATATGCTATGTTACAGAATAGATGATTACATTATATTTACTTAAATTGTCAATAGATACATTAAAATTAAATCAATTAAAAAATATGTACATTTTTCAGTTCGTCAAATTAAATTAAATTAGGTAAACATTAACTAAGGTTAAATAACATAAATAAATGCTTTCTTACACTAGCACTAATGGCACTAGACTTCCAAAAAACTATTCAGGTGCTGCACACCCCTCTAAAAGTAGGACTATTCCATGCCAGAAAGCGCCATGTCGACGGGCAAGTAAAGAGTTGATGCTGTCGCCTTCCAGCCCCCCGCAAGTGCCGGTCCGGCACATAAAATTGGATGCACTCACGCACCGATGGGTTGTCTACCTTATTTTTCAGCAGCAGATAGTAGTGCATTATCAATATAAATTCACGCCTAAAGTGCAACGTATCGAGACCAATCATCCCTGATACAAACATGGAAGGGTAGAGAAACGGGTAGTAACCATAGGCACGCTTTATAGGTATAGTGTACCCGCTCGATCATCAGTGTATATAGATGCTCTGCAGGATTCCATACTATTGCGTTATACTCTTAGTACGAGAAAATTAGGATTTGACACAGGAATAATTCCTAGTAGCAATTTTCGGAATCGGTTTACAAGATTAATGCAAAAATCTGGTCGTCGATTCACTATCAAAAATCTGCACCTAAGATTGACATCCCAGAATTTTCGGGGAAATACAGTCAGTGGAATTCATTTAAGGACCTTTTTTTTGGAAGCGATACACAAAAACCCTATGATCAACAATGCCCAGAAGATGCAATACTTGAAGTCCAAACTAAGAGGCGAAGCAGAACGCTTAGTGCAGCATCTGCCCATTAGCACTGAGAACTACCAATGCTGCTGGGACATTTTGGTACAACGATATGATAACCGACGTCTACAGTTCACTTCATACATGAACACGATGTTAAACCTGCCGGTTATACAGAATCCTAAAATATCTTAGTAAACAAAAATGTATCCTTAAATTCAAGATCACGGAGAACGCAACGAACCGAATACCACGCAAATCGAAACTTAGACTACCAGGGACCTCCCTCAACGAATTGAGAAAGAAAATTGCTACTAGGAATTATTTCTAGGTTTGCCCCTTAATTGAGCTAAATCGGTTGTACTATCTAGCACAATTAGAATATACGCATTGTACAGCAACTTAACAACTTCCAGGTTTCGAAATTCAAAAGAGGTTCTAATTATAAATCCCAGGGATTTATTGGCGCTTTTACATATTTGTTTAATATGTTCGTGAAAGTTTAGTTCACTATCCATGATTATGCCCAAATCGCGTATTGTGGTTACACGCTCTAGTGGTGCTCCAGCTAGTTAATACGTTGCCACAATTGGAGTACGGTACTAGTAAACGTTCTTACATTTGGAGACATTAAATGATAATTTGTTGTTTATGCTCCATGAAACAACCTCGTCAAAGTCCACCTGTAGGGCTGCACAGTCTGAATTGTTACCTCGCGTTTACATACTGCCGCTCGCATTGCTCATCGTGTTGCAGGAAATATTCGCGCGATTAATGCCCTAGCATTCACACACTCCCATTATCGCGTTGGTCCGCATTACAGTATTCGCCCTGCAACGGAGACGGACGTAAACGTATGGAGGACAACGCTGTAGCAGTGTACGCATTATGCTTTTACAGCATAGCGAATTAATTAAATAGATTATTAATAAAAACTATCACTTTCAACTACTATACACTTTCCGTAGATCGATATAAATATTTTTAAAAGTAAATATTCGAGGAGCAATAACGAAAGTCGTGTTTACTGATTAGCGCCATCTAGCGGTCTCGTATAGTTCATCGCGCTAGTATTGCCGCTCCTTTGACTCGCGCCGCCAAGCCGACATTCGCAGTAACATACGCGGCAGTACTCGCGGCATGACGAATATACCATTCACACTACGTCTCTGCCCACTTCTCTCGCCACTTCCCTCGCTCTGCCGCGAGTATGTAAACGCAGTTTTAGTGACAGGAAGGAAGAGTTTTAAATCATCAGCAAATAGAAGACACTCAGCACTACGAAGGACACGCGGCAGGTCGTTAATCATGATCAAGAATAGCACTGGGCCAAGATTACTGTCCTGGCTTATTCCTGACCTGGTATAGAACTCGCGAGATATATGGTTCCAATTCTAACATATTGCCTGCGATTTCTTAGGTAATCAGCTGTTTCATCATCATCATCATCATCATCATTTCAGCCATAGGAAGTCCACTGCTGGACATAGGCCTCCCCTATAGATCTCCAGAGCTGTTTACTAAACCCTAATGATGCAAACTTCATTAAAAGAACATCATTATCTACTAGATCAAAGGCTTTTCTAAAATCAAAGTTTGCCGCATCAATTTGACATCCCGTTGTTACCTAGACCGCACATAATCAACAACGTGGATATGGTTAAATAGTCAGAGTAGAGCGTGCCGGGCGGAATCCATGTTGCCAGATAACTATATATTTATTAATTTACTAAGAATAAGAGAGAATAATAATAATATTTCAGAGAATAAGCATTGCCATACAACGTGGCAATGCTGCCAGTCTTCTGGGAACGTTACCACAAGAGGCATGCGATGCGGAGGAATTCCACGACGCTTTCGGTTTTAGTTTTTAATTTGTACATTTAATATACATTCTTATATATATATTTAGTTTTATTGTTAATTTTGTACATATATACTTAAAGTAGTTCTAGAATGTAAATAGTGTTAGTGTTATGTTGAATGAATGTACGTTATTGGAAGAATAGTTAATAAAAACATGTTTGTTGGTCTATTAATTTACTTGAATATACAGCTGCTTACAGTGTATTCAAAGATCTTACCAAAAACCGACATCACTGCTATAGGTCTGAAATTTGTTATGTCACTCGAAGAACCACCCTTAGGCACCGGTGTTATTCTGGAAACTTTCCAGTTGTTAGGATAAAGACCTTGTTGAATTGATAGGTTATAGATATGCAAGAGAGGCGCTTCGAAGACGGATATACAATCCTTAAGTAAAAAGGGGGGTATATTATCAGGACCACAAACAGACGATGGCTTATGACGTTGAACCGCTCGTCTCAGCTCTGAGGTATTTATGCGTCCCACGCTAAAGCTGCTCGCGTAGCATCCCGTGTCAGTCGCATTATGCTCAGGCACTTCCGGATCCAAAATCGGAATGTCTGGATGAAACACCGCATCCCGACCCTCAACTGCAGATAAATTCCATATTTTGTTGCGCATTTTTACGCTTACTTTTAACATATTTCCAAACATTTACCGGATCATGAGTTATATTATTCTCTATGGCATGCATGTAGTTCCTGAAAGCTACACTAGTTAGATCTATAACTTTAGTTCTATAGTATTTATATAATTCCCTATTAAATATCAAATCATACATTTTAAACTGTTTTAGGTGAAAATACTTCCACCTTATATAATATATTATTTCCTTTGTGTACCACGAGGGATATAATTATTATTATGTTCTGATCAAGCACCCAAAAATTACTACCTACCCTACCTACATATAACTGAAGACATATGTCTTGGACCCTGCGCAGTAGACGATTTTTAGGTCCCCTTTGAGGAAAGCACGGGGGTGCGACGGCGGAGGAAATACGACGCATCCACCAATCATAGAGCTGCGTGCCATCGTTTTAAACCAATCAGCGGGCGCTAAACTCCCGCGTCCTTCTCCGTACACTTGCGTGCAAAAATAAATTTGAATTTATCACCACAATAATTATTTCGAATTAGTATATACAATATAATTTTTTAAGATATCATATAAGTTTTTTATTTTGCAATTTATATGTTGATCTTGATTTATACGGTTTTTGTTTACCCTAGGACACCTACTAGCTTTTTTAACGCGAGCGTAGGCACATACTCTTTGTGATTATTAAACTATTTTTTTCATCGGGAGCTTAGTGGTTAAGGGGCCGACTCCTTACGAGCGAGAGGTCCCGTGTTCGAATCAAACTCGGGACGGGTTCAAATCCTACGGGACTGCTGATGTGAACTCCTAACACACGCAATTTGGCTTAGCTGGAGGGGTGAGGGGTTAATGAGAATATTAGTAATTTTGGTTACTATTTTTTTATACTACTTAGGTCGCAGACAAGCACACGGCCCTCCTGGTGGTAAGTGTTTACCGTGGCCTATAGGCGAGTGCAACACCAGGGGAGCCACACTCGTGCTGCCGACCTTGTAAGGACAGAGAGATTGTGTGCCATTAACCGAAAAGATAGTAGGGCAAAGCCTTTGGTTTTCCCACTGACAGCACAAAACCTCTCCTGTGAGCTCTGGCTACCCTACTCACCGTCGGAAACACAACACGAGGTTATTAATTCTGTAGGTTAGTACCTATCTATTGGTATAGTTAATAAATAAATAAATTGACAGAATAAGATACATTTTTTATACTGTTGACAATTAAATATATTCCAATTTCTAACCATTAAATTATAGCGTTTCATGATATAATACGCCTACAACCCTACAATCATGTTGACGGGAATTAACTCGATTAACTGTTAAATATTATTACGTAACAATTTCTACATAATACCTAAATAATTTAAATAGGTAATTTAAAATGAAGATTTTTAATAGTTCGGGCGATAAATGTCAGTAACGCTAAAACACAAAATAGAGTAGCCATTTTTTTGTCCGGTAGTGCACCATGCGCGAACTTGCCGATTTAGGTCCATCACTCGTGTCCACAGTTGCAGTCACCCAATAAAGTTACATTCTAAGAACAGGTAACACAGTTCATTCATTTAGTAGGTACTCATTTTAGTAAATAAAATTTCATCAAAGATATCTCTAGTGTTGAAAAGGTATCTGATGGTTCCTTGAGTAAAAGTATTGTGTCTGTTTGCATTGAATTTATAAGTTAAGATTTTGTAGACTTCCTTTCATTTAATTTACCATGTTTCTTAGAGAGATTTGATCCTTATGATTAACACTATCGATTGATGCCATAAAAATACGGAATGTTACTTTTTCGTATTTTAGTCGGTTCGATTACCGGGTGTGGCAAGCGAATCATTTAGACCTTTTAATGGACTTTTATTTCTTTTTAAAAATAAAGTGATGTCTCCTTTAAGTAAAATGAGCCAACTTAAGGATTTAAGGCACTTTCCCTCCATGTTGCATTGCCGTGGGACGCCCTGTATATAGCATTATGCTTGGAGTTTCCCCCTGTTCCCAGTAGTCTTACCCAGTAGTCTTACCAGTAGTACTACTGGGAGTTTTCATCCCAATAGACATACTAGTAAGATTACACGGAACTTTGTTCCCAGTAGACTTACCAGTAAAACAAAACAATATTATAATGTAGACCTAAAGTTGTTGATGTTCCCTTATAAATAGGTATTTATCCTATCCTTTAGTGCATTTGATTATGACATATTATAAAACATTTTCCTTGACATATTGTCACATAATATCCATCAAAAGGCTCAAATAATTTTGAAATTAATTCTGATATCATTATATTATACTCTAAAATGTGTGATATAAATATAATAAAAAGGAAACGAGGTGAAGTATTACTGTTAAATGGTTACCAGTATTACAAATTAAAGAATTACAAAGATGGAGGAATTATATGGCGATGTGCTCAATATCGTAAAAGCAAATGCGTGGGATCGGTTACTATCAATAATAGTATTGTATCCAAAGCTGTATCACATTTATCAACATGCTCCCCCGATTATGCTCAAAACGAGATAGACATGAAGTTAGATGACTGTAAAAAACAAGTAAGTGAATCAGATACAGTGTCTGTACCCAAGATCTATAGAAAAGCCGTGGGTTCACTCGAAAATCGTGGTATCGACATAATAAAGAAGTTACCTCAGTTCTCCAGTATAAAATCAACACTTTACCGGCAAAGAAATCAAACACTTAAAGTAGACAAATTATATTATAAAAATTTTACCGATATTAAGGTTCCATCTAAATTTCATTCATTTCTTTTGGCGGACTACTATCGTGATGACAGTGCAAGAATTTTAGTATTTTGCATTCACGGAGGCAAGAAATGTTATGACGGAATGTGACGACTATTTCAGTGATGGCACATTTGGTGCCATTCCAGAACCATTCCTGCAACTCTACATAATTCATTGCGATCTGGGGAGTTCTCAAGATATTACAAATATAATACCCGTTGTCTCAATCAAAGAATCAATCAAAGAATCAATTTCGTTTATTCAATTTAGGCACATATAGAGCACATATGAACGTCATATGCTTGCGTGCTATGCTTTCCTTCCGGATAAAACTAAGGACACATACATTACATTACTACAATGAGCAGTTTTCCAGTAGGTATTTAAAGGGTTCCTAAAAATGACTTAAAAACCAACTGATTATTATACCTACTGGAAAACTGCTCATTAATAAAAAGCCAAATACCTCACTGGAACCCCAAGCGATTTAAAACTGACTACGAAGATGCCATGATACAGGCTATTAGATATGTTTTTCCACAAATATTACCGAGCGGATGCTATTATCACTATTGTGAGAGTCTGAAAAGAAAAACCAAATCTCTTAAATTGAAGGCGTACAGAATAGTGTCACTTTGTAAACTTTTGCCGTTATTACCCAGAGAAAATATTTTGAATGGTTGGAGTTACGTAATAGATGAAATGGAAAGCATCACTGACCAAGAAAAAAAAGGATTTAAAAGATATATGAACAGATATTGGTTGTCCAAAAATATTATTCAAAGAATGTGCGTATTCGGCCAACGCCATCGTACTACCAATTATTTGGAATCGTGGCATTTTGTGTTGAACGATGAAGTTGGTAAGAAAGCCTGCAATTTACACCAATTATTGAACATTTTAGTTTCTGATGCATCGTATCAAAAAGTGCGAAGCCTCCAAGTCAAAAATAAAATTAATTTAAAAAAAAGAGACAACATTTACATTGAACGCGACCGGCTTATTCAGAATGCACAAATGCAATTAATCAATGGCGATATAAGCGTTGGTCATTTCTTGGAGAAGCTTCGTTGGTGAAAATTTTAATTTGGTGATTTTTCAAGACTAATTATTTAAAGCCCGACCAGTAAAATAAAATACCTCGCCATATTGCGGTAAACTATTGGAACTAATTTCTTCATATGGTAACAATCTATACAATGTCATTATGGTCATCTGTCAGTGTGGTGTCAATTGTGCGTGTTGTTGAGTTTGAGAGCGCTACAAAACTACAAAACTATAGTAATATGCCGAAAACTATTAAAAGCCACTTAAGAAAAGTAATTTATAATATAACAAAGTATTTGTCGGATAAAAAGTAGGAAGGATTGGACTCTGTTCCTCTAAATAACATCACGGACCTTGTTGTCAACATGACGGGTAGGTACATCATAGAGTACGTGCAATGAAATTGGCCTAAACTACTGATTTTACTGTGACTAATTATTATTCACATTTTTAGGTATATCCCGATCTTCTGTAATAAAAATACGAAGAGAAGGTCAAACGTCAAATGTATTTTCTACGCCTAAGAAAAATAAGCCTAACGCAAAAAAGAAAATCATGCTCGATTATTTTGATCTCTGTGCTGTTAGGCATAAAATACAAGAATTTTATGCAGTCCGAAAAACAATATCGCGTGGTCCCTGTTCTATACATAGTGTAATGTAACTGTATGTCTAACTTGTATTTACCATTCCAAGCAGTAAACTATTATACGGATACTACTGTGTTGTGATTTGTGCCCAGTCCTTGTAAGTCTATAACTCACTTTTGTGAATAATAGCAATGAAAAACATGACAGCCTCCGTGGCGTAGCGGTAGTGAACGCGGCCGCTACGCAGGAGGCGCGGGTTCGATCCCCGCTCAGTGCAAATATTTGTGTGCATTAAATATGGGTATTTGCATTGGTCTGGTCGTGCCTCGGAGAGCACATTAAGCCGTCGGTCCCGGTTGCCATAAGAACATCTATGGCAGTCGTTACGGGTAGTTGGTGCCCTAAATAAATAATAAATAAATTAATTAATTAATATTGTAGGACATTCTACACAACGCTATCTAGACCCAAAGTAAGCATAGCTTAACTAGCTTGTGTTATGGGTTCTAGAATGCGGATAAACATACTTAGATACATTTTTTTTTGTAAATACATATTATACATAGAAACACCCAGACCAATGCAAATATTCATATTTCATGCACACAAATATTTGCACTGAGCGGGAATCGAACCCGCGCCTCCTGCGTAGCGGCCGCGTTCACTAGCGCCGGTCTAGCTGCAAAGCTTCGATATCACCTAATGTTAACATTGGGTCGTGGAGGTCAGGTGGCAATCGCTTCACGGAAAATATCGAGGTCTAGCCAAATCTGTAGCTATGACTGGTAAAAGCGGACCCCAGACTCCAAGCTGAAAGCTTCGGATGCGACTGGGAATAACGCTAGGAGGAAGAAGAAGCAATGAAAAAGTCACAGTTTTATATTAGGTGTCATTCCGTGCTTAATTGCGGGGAAATAAAAGCCTGTTCATAAGCAAGTGTGTTGAAAAAATATTTGTAGGTATACTTGGCATTTAACATGTGTATCACTATACTTGGTGTTGTCATAATCATAGTGTTTTTGGCGCCCCCAGTACAGGTTTTTTATTTTATTGGTCGGACTTTACTAGTAATTTAAGGATGCTTTGGTTTTTATTAAAATAAACAATAAGTTTTTATTTCAGGCAATTAGGACCCATACAATTTCTATTCTTGGTTTTTCTGTTTTCTTAACTTTTTAGTTGCTACTGTCTATAAATTCCGAGGTCTATGTGTTATTATTACTTTTTACAGTAGACTGGGAAAAATTGGCCAAATATGACACCTACGAAGTCTTACTATCAGTATCAGTAAGTCTATTGGGATGAAAACTCCCAGTAGTACTACAACTGGTAAGACTACTAGTCTTACTACTGGGAACAGGGGGCGAGTTTCTTTCAAAGATAGAATTCGCAACGAGGTCCTCTGACATGGAGCTATAGTTACCGACATAGCTCGTAGAATAAGTAACTTGAAGTGACTGGTAAACGGAAGGTAGGACGTCCCCTAGCCGGATAGACTGATAATCTGAAAAAGGTGCAGCCACCTTTTTGTCCCAGCGGACAGACTGGATGCGGAAGCCGGAGGATCGGCAGAAATGGCGCACATTAGGAGAGGCCTATGTCCAGCAGTGGACTGCAATAGACTAATTGAATTATTTTCAATGTAAAAAAAAAGTGCTTGAAGCACATATCAGTTGCATTTTCTTAAGGTCCGTCAATTTAACTGCAAGCCACCTGATGGTGAGATGGTTTGAAGCCCAAAAAGAAGATTTTTAATTTATAAATTTTCTTATTTATCATTTTATAAATATCATCATCATCATCATCATTTCAGCCATAGGAAGTCCACTGCTGGACATAGGCCTCCCCTATAGATCTCCAATAGGACCGGTTGGAAGCGGCTCGCATCCAGCGCGTTCCCGCGGCCTTAATGAGGTCGTCTGTCGCTATAAATATAGCGATACTAAATTAAAGGTTCCCAACTTTAAAGTTTTGCAATATCTTTAAAATTGACGAAATAATCGTCTGAACACACATAACGTAAAATAAATTTAATTATTACAAAATAGTTATGTTAAGGAAAAATAAATAAAAGGAGGTATTATGAAACTTATGGCAGTTTAATAGATATCGGTCTAATTATAGTGATTTTTGCGGAAAATGTTAGTTTATTATGTTAATTTACATGCGTCAAGCATGACACATAACACTTCGATAAGCTTATATAAAACTGCAGGAAACGGCTGGTAAAAATGTTATAGATTACTTCGTTGTCAGTCTGTCTGTCTGTCTGTCTGTCTGTCTGTCTGTCTGTCTGTCTGTCTGTCTGTCTGTCTGTCTGTCTGTCTGTCTGTCTGTCTGTCTGTCTGTCTGTCTGTCTGTCTGTCTGTCTGTCTGTCTGTCTGTCTGTCTGTCTGTCTGTCTGTCTGTCTGTCTGTCTGTCTGTCTGTCTGTCTGTCTGTCTGTCTGTCTGTCTGTCTGTCTGTCTGTCTGTCTGTCTGTCTGTCTGTCTGTCTGTCTGTCTGTCTGTCTGTCTGTCTGTCTGTCTGTCTGTCTGTCTGTCTGTCTGTCTGTCTGTCTGTCTGTCTGTCTGTCTGTCTGTCTGTCTGTCTGTCTGTCTGTCTGTCTGTCTGTCTGTCTGTCTGTCTGTCTGTCTGTCTGTCTGTCTGTCTGTCTGTCTGTCTGTCTGTCTGTCTGTCTGTCTGTCTGTCTGTCTGTCTGTCTGTCTGTCTGTCTGTCTGTCTGTCTGTCTGTCTGTCTGTCTGTCTGTCTGTCTGTCTGTCTGTCTGTCTGTCTGTCTGTCTGTCTGTCTGTCTGTCTGTCTGTCTGTCTGTCTGTCTGTCTGTCTGTCTGTCTGTCTGTCTGTCTGTCTGTCTGTCTGTCTGTCTGTCTGTCTGTCTGTCTGTCTGTCTGTCTGTCTGTCTGTCTGTCTGTCTGTCTGTCTGTCTGTCTGTCTGTCTGTCTGTCTGTCTGTCTGTCTGTCTGTCTGTCTGTCTGTCTGTCTGTCTGTCTGTCTGTCTGTCTGTCTGTCTGTCTGTCTGTCTGTCTGTCTGTCTGTCTGTCTGTCTGTCTGTCTGTCTGTCTGTCTGTCTGTCTGTCTGTCTGTCTGTCTGTCTGTCTGTCTGTCTGTCTGTCTGTCTGTCTGTCTGTCTGTCTGTCTGTCTGTCTGTCTGTCTGTCTGTCTGTCTGTCTGTCTGTCTGTCTGTCTGTCTGTCTGTCTGTCTGTCTGTCTGTCTGTCTGTCTGTCTGTCTGTCTGTCTGTCTGTCTGTCTGTCTGTCTGTCTGTCTGTCTGTCTGTCTGTCTGTCTGTCTGTCTGTCTGTCTGTCTGTCTGTCTGTCTGTCTGTCTGTCTGTCTGTCTGTCTGTCTGTCTGTCTGTCTGTCTGTCTGTCTGTCTGTCTGTCTGTCTGTCTGTCTGTCTGTCTGTCTGTCTGTCTGTCTGTCTGTCTGTCTGTCTGTCTGTCTGTCTGTCTGTCTGTCTGTCTGTCTGTCTGTCTGTCTGTCTGTCTGTCTGTCTGTCTGTCTGTCTGTCTGTCTGTCTGTCTGTCTGTCTGTCTGTCTGTCTGTCTGTCTGTCTGTCTGTCTGTCTGTCTGTCTGTCTGTCTGTCTGTCTGTCTGTCTGTCTGTCTGTCTGTCTGTCTGTCTGTCTGTCTGTCTGTCTGTCTGTCTGTCTGTCTGTCTGTCTGTCTGTCTGTCTGTCTGTCTGTCTGTCTGTCTGTCTGTCTGTCTGTCTGTCTGTCTGTCTGTCTGTCTGTCTGTCTGTCTGTCTGTCTGTCTGTCTGTCTGTCTGTCTGTCTGTCTGTCTGTCTGTCTGTCTGTCTGTCTGTCTGTCTGTCTGTCTGTCTGTCTGTCTGTCTGTCTGTCTGTCTGTCTGTCTGTCTGTCTGTCTGTCTGTCTGTCTGTCTGTCTGTCTGTCTGTCTGTCTGTCTGTCTGTCTGTCTGTCTGTCTGTCTGTCTGTCTGTCTGTCTGTCTGTCTGTCTGTCTGTCTGTCTGTCTGTCTGTCTGTCTGTCTGTCTGTCTGTCTGTCTGTCTGTCTGTCTGTCTGTCTGTCTGTCTGTCTGTCTGTCTGTCTGTCTGTCTGTCTGTCTGTCTGTCTGTCTGTCTGTCTGTCTGTCTGTCTGTCTGTCTGTCTGTCTGTCTGTCTGTCTGTCTGTCTGTCTGTCTGTCTGTCTGTCTGTCTGTCTGTCTGTCTGTCTGTCTGTCTGTCTGTCTGTCTGTCTGTCTGTCTGTCTGTCTGTCTGTCTGTCTGTCTGTCTGTCTGTCTGTCTGTCTGTCTGTCTGTCTGTCTGTCTGTCTGTCTGTCTGTCTGTCTGTCTGTCTGTCTGTCTGTCTGTCTGTCTGTCTGTCTGTCTGTCTGTCTGTCTGTCTGTCTGTCTGTCTGTCTGTCTGTCTGTCTGTCTGTCTGTCTGTCTGTCTGTCTGTCTGTCTGTCTGTCTGTCTGTCTGTCTGTCTGTCTGTCTGTCTGTCTGTCTGTCTGTCTGTCTGTCTGTCTGTCTGTCTGTCTGTCTGTCTGTCTGTCTGTCTGTCTGTCTGTCTGTCTGTCTGTCTGTCTGTCTGTCTGTCTGTCTGTCTGTCTGTCTGTCTGTCTGTCTGTCTGTCTGTCTGTCTGTCTGTCTGTCTGTCTGTCTGTCTGTCTGTCTGTCTGTCTGTCTGTCTGTCTGTCTGTCTGTCTGTCTGTCTGTCTGTCTGTCTGTCTGTCTGTCTGTCTGTCTGTCTGTCTGTCTGTCTGTCTGTCTGTCTGTCTGTCTGTCTGTCTGTCTGTCTGTCTGTCTGTCTGTCTGTCTGTCTGTCTGTCTGTCTGTCTGTCTGTCTGTCTGTCTGTCTGTCTGTCTGTCTGTCTGTCTGTCTGTCTGTCTGTCTGTCTGTCTGTCTGTCTGTCTGTCTGTCTGTCTGTCTGTCTGTCTGTCTGTCTGTCTGTCTGTCTGTCTGTCTGTCTGTCTGTCTGTCTGTCTGTCTGTCTGTCTGTCTGTCTGTCTGTCTGTCTGTCTGTCTGTCTGTCTGTCTGTCTGTCTGTCTGTCTGTCTGTCTGTCTGTCTGTCTGTCTGTCTGTCTGTCTGTCTGTCTGTCTGTCTGTCTGTCTGTCTGTCTGTCTGTCTGTCTGTCTGTCTGTCTGTCTGTCTGTCTGTCTGTCTGTCTGTCTGTCTGTCTGTCTGTCTGTCTGTCTGTCTGTCTGTCTGTCTGTCTGTCTGTCTGTCTGTCTGTCTGTCTGTCTGTCTGTCTGTCTGTCTGTCTGTCTGTCTGTCTGTCTGTCTGTCTGTCTGTCTGTCTGTCTGTCTGTCTGTCTGTCTGTCTGTCTGTCTGTCTGTCTGTCTGTCTGTCTGTCTGTCTGTCTGTCTGTCTGTCTGTCTGTCTGTCTGTCTGTCTGTCTGTCTGTCTGTCTGTCTGTCTGTCTGTCTGTCTGTCTGTCTGTCTGTCTGTCTGTCTGTCTGTCTGTCTGTCTGTCTGTCTGTCTGTCTGTCTGTCTGTCTGTCTGTCTGTCTGTCTGTCTGTCTGTCTGTCTGTCTGTCTGTCTGTCTGTCTGTCTGTCTGTCTGTCTGTCTGTCTGTCTGTCTGTCTGTCTGTCTGTCTGTCTGTCTGTCTGTCTGTCTGTCTGTCTGTCTGTCTGTCTGTCTGTCTGTCTGTCTGTCTGTCTGTCTGTCTGTCTGTCTGTCTGTCTGTCTGTCTGTCTGTCTGTCTGTCTGTCTGTCTGTCTGTCTGTCTGTCTGTCTGTCTGTCTGTCTGTCTGTCTGTCTGTCTGTCTGTCTGTCTGTCTGTCTGTCTGTCTGTCTGTCTGTCTGTCTGTCTGTCTGTCTGTCTGTCTGTCTGTCTGTCTGTCTGTCTGTCTGTCTGTCTGTCTGTCTGTCTGTCTGTCTGTCTGTCTGTCTGTCTGTCTGTCTGTCTGTCTGTCTGTCTGTCTGTCTGTCTGTCTGTCTGTCTGTCTGTCTGTCTGTCTGTCTGTCTGTCTGTCTGTCTGTCTGTCTGTCTGTCTGTCTGTCTGTCTGTCTGTCTGTCTGTCTGTCTGTCTGTCTGTCTGTCTGTCTGTCTGTCTGTCTGTCTGTCTGTCTGTCTGTCTGTCTGTCTGTCTGTCTGTCTGTCTGTCTGTCTGTCTGTCTGTCTGTCTGTCTGTCTGTCTGTCTGTCTGTCTGTCTGTCTGTCTGTCTGTCTGTCTGTCTGTCTGTCTGTCTGTCTGTCTGTCTGTCTGTCTGTCTGTCTGTCTGTCTGTCTGTCTGTCTGTCTGTCTGTCTGTCTGTCTGTCTGTCTGTCTGTCTGTCTGTCTGTCTGTCTGTCTGTCTGTCTGTCTGTCTGTCTGTCTGTCTGTCTGTCTGTCTGTCTGTCTGTCTGTCTGTCTGTCTGTCTGTCTGTCTGTCTGTCTGTCTGTCTGTCTGTCTGTCTGTCTGTCTGTCTGTCTGTCTGTCTGTCTGTCTGTCTGTCTGTCTGTCTGTCTGTCTGTCTGTCTGTCTGTCTGTCTGTCTGTCTGTCTGTCTGTCTGTCTGTCTGTCTGTCTGTCTGTCTGTCTGTCTGTCTGTCTGTCTGTCTGTCTGTCTGTCTGTCTGTCTGTCTGTCTGTCTGTCTGTCTGTCTGTCTGTCTGTCTGTCTGTCTGTCTGTCTGTCTGTCTGTCTGTCTGTCTGTCTGTCTGTCTGTCTGTCTGTCTGTCTGTCTGTCTGTCTGTCTGTCTGTCTGTCTGTCTGTCTGTCTGTCTGTCTGTCTGTCTGTCTGTCTGTCTGTCTGTCTGTCTGTCTGTCTGTCTGTCTGTCTGTCTGTCTGTCTGTCTGTCTGTCTGTCTGTCTGTCTGTCTGTCTGTCTGTCTGTCTGTCTGTCTGTCTGTCTGTCTGTCTGTCTGTCTGTCTGTCTGTCTGTCTGTCTGTCTGTCTGTCTGTCTGTCTGTCTGTCTGTCTGTCTGTCTGTCTGTCTGTCTGTCTGTCTGTCTGTCTGTCTGTCTGTCTGTCTGTCTGTCTGTCTGTCTGTCTGTCTGTCTGTCTGTCTGTCTGTCTGTCTGTCTGTCTGTCTGTCTGTCTGTCTGTCTGTCTGTCTGTCTGTCTGTCTGTCTGTCTGTCTGTCTGTCTGTCTGTCTGTCTGTCTGTCTGTCTGTCTGTCTGTCTGTCTGTCTGTCTGTCTGTCTGTCTGTCTGTCTGTCTGTCTGTCTGTCTGTCTGTCTGTCTGTCTGTCTGTCTGTCTGTCTGTCTGTCTGTCTGTCTGTCTGTCTGTCTGTCTGTCTGTCTGTCTGTCTGTCTGTCTGTCTGTCTGTCTGTCTGTCTGTCTGTCTGTCTGTCTGTCTGTCTGTCTGTCTGTCTGTCTGTCTGTCTGTCTGTCTGTCTGTCTGTCTGTCTGTCTGTCTGTCTGTCTGTCTGTCTGTCTGTCTGTCTGTCTGTCTGTCTGTCTGTCTGTCTGTCTGTCTGTCTGTCTGTCTGTCTGTCTGTCTGTCTGTCTGTCTGTCTGTCTGTCTGTCTGTCTGTCTGTCTGTTTGTGAAGACCTTTTTCTCAGGAATGTGTGGAGATTTCAAATTTAAATTCATACTAGATAGGTACCCTGCATACGCTTTCAAGCTGTGAAAAAATCTGCGTACGTCAATGCAATCAGAAGATGCAGACATTTATGTAGCAAATAATGCAACACAAAACAATAAGCACGACTTCATCTTTCTTCTTATGGCAGCTCTACACATTTGGTAACATAACGGCGGATGACATGGCAATAATATTTGACAAGACTTTGTGATGGTGTCCACGCATTGGAACCAGTTAGAAGGTCGTTCGTCGTGCAGAATAATTTATTAAAATGAATATTGGGGCGCTAACCGATTAAAGCCGCACGTCGTCTTAGGTCTTCTGATGACGCTTCAGAAGGTTCACTACAGCATTATCCCTAACACCCGGACTGACCCCGGGCCGTTCTTTCCTGGATGACAATAATTTGCGAGTGGCGGTAGCCTTCCTTGTTTTTTCTTTTTTTTTTACTTTTTCATTCACTCTACAAAACGCCATTTAATTTTCGACTTTAACACCATTCTTTTAAGGCCTAAAAAGATCCATTTAACGGATTTTTTTGCAGTGTCCGTGGTATGACAGTGGTTTTGCTTTACCAGAATCTAGTCCCAGACGTGGTGTGGAGGTTTTCTTACGGAGGAAAGCCCTCCTCAGAACCTCAAAGCCTTATCGGCTTCCAGGTGAAGTTGACTTGGCTCCGAATATTACATTGGTCACCTCATTTCTTAAGTAACTTTGTCAGTCTGTTACGCTTTCACGCCTAAACCACTGAGCCGATATTGATGAAATTTTCGTGTTCGTCAGGCTGGCCCGGCCCTATGGAATCTGGTACCGAGACCTATATCAATCAAAAGTACTCCTTGACACAAGCATACGTACTTACTTCGTTTTCAATGTACCTCGCCAGGAAAAAAGATAATTAAGTACTTTTTGGGGGCCGGGCTGGCCTGACGTTTTCAGCCCGGCCCCCTTGAAATCTTGAGAACTACAAGATGTGCTGACAGTAGATTACTATAGATCGAATGTACTCCTTAAGTTATGCATGTATATCATGTATTTTTATAATAAAAGTCAATAGAATAGACGATATTAACGGTCCTTGGGGCCGCCGGGCTGAAATTATTTCATTACTTTGAAACATTAAAACTATAACACCTATAAATTTATAATACAGGTACATATATAATCTGCAAGGGGTGAAGAACATACGTACTTATTTAGTTTTTACATAAACCCCCTAGTTAATAAGTTATTAACACTTAGGCCGTACGCTGGCATAGACGGGTGCGGGTCGCGGACGTCCGGCGCGGGCGCCCGCGCCGTGCGCCCGCCTGTCCGTCGCGGGCGTCCGCTGCTCCGTCGCGGACGCCCGCGACGGGCGTCTGTCACCAGTATAATTTCAATAGCGTCGGTGTACAGTCGATAACTATGGATCATTTATTGATTTAATACTTAGCCAAAAGACGACGAGTACGACGACGTGAACAAAGGTGTCAGCCAATGAGCCCATATGTCACGTCTAGATTGTTGTGTGGAGAATTTGTAACCAAGTTTTCGTTATTAAGAGAAAATGGGCAAAAATTTTTACAAAAATAATTATCCAATTTGGTGCAGTCATTGGGAACATTTGAGGGTTTCATTTTTATTTACGCCGCGTCCGCGGGGCGGTCCGGTTCCACCGCACCACTATGTCCCTGCATTTTAAATGTAATATCTTCGGAAATATTCACTTAAATTAGATGCTGTAAAGGGTGATCTATATTAAATGGACAATTTATTAAGGGTACTTAATTGGATAAGGATTAATGCTGAAATGCTTAAAATCATTTTTTTTTTCGTAAAATGTAAAGGATAAAAAATGGTTATTGCGGGTTATTCTTAAGTGATAGACATATTATACATATAAACCTTCCTCTTGAATCACTCTATCTAAAAAAAAAAACTCGCTTCAAAATCCGTTGCGTAGTTTTAAGCAGCTAAGGATTATTCTAAGTTTTTTGCAACGACTGTACAAGCACGGCGCGTGTGACACGGATAACGTAGCGGCGGTCGATGATTTTGTTGAAACAGACCCGCACGCGTGCTCCGTCGCGCGGACACACGGCGCGTGCCCCGCTACCCGCGTGGCGGGCCCCGCCGCCCGCGTCGCGTGTGACGGGTATCCGCCTCACGGAGCGCTGCTCTTGAAATAACATGAAACAAGCACGCGAAGCGGACGCCCGCGACCCGCACCCGTCGATGCCAGCGAACGGCCTTAGATTTATTTCAGCCCGGCCCCCTTACACAGTGGTTATATTTTTTTTTATAGAGCATTATTTTACACAGAACTGAGTGAATTGAGAAAAGTGTAAAGAGT
Source organism: Eilema depressum (assembly GCA_914767945.1). NCBI lineage: Eukaryota > Metazoa > Arthropoda > Insecta > Lepidoptera > Erebidae > Eilema > Eilema depressum. The sequence goes on along the minus strand of OU612041.1, from coordinate 5,839,767 downwards.
ACATTAGAACAGTTTGGTGTTGTGGATCTATAGGCCTTCTGGTTCACGAAGTAATTATTTATAACCTCAAACCTAAGAAAAGTATAGAGTGACCATAGTCTCGAACTAATCGTGTTGTGAAAAATTTGATCTGAATTTTAATTAAATATTATTTTCGTCACATCAGAGCTAGCAGTTACCTATATCTTTTTTCCTAGCGAGGTACATTGAAAACGAAGTAAGTACGTATGCTTGTGTCAAGGAGTACATTTGATTGATATAGGTCTCGGTGCCAGATTCCATAGGGCCGGGCCAGCCTGACGAACATACATTTTCCACAGATATAGAGTAGAGCTTATGAAAGGATATGACATGTTTGGTCGCGATGACCAATATCCATGCGGGTGGAGCTGCGGTGTATTAATTAAGGATAACCGCATTTAGTGATATGCTATTTTAGTTGAAGAATAAGGAAGAATGGAAATATGTTAGACATTTAGTTACAGTGGTGATCTGCTGGTCAACATACGCCATGCTTTTCGTAGTTTTACTTTTAATTGTGAACGTGAATTTGTTAGCTGAATCCAGTAAGTATTTTTAGAAATTTTAATATCAAGCAATCAATCAATTAGCCTATTGCAGTTCACTGCTGGACATAGGCCTCTCCCAATATGCGCCACGTTTGCCGATCCTCCGCGTTCCGCATCCAGTACGTCCCAGCCACCCTTCGTAGGTCGTCAGTCCACCTGGCCTGGGGGTGTCCCACCTTGCGCTTTCCTTCTCGCGGTATCCACTCTAGTTCCCGTCTGCTCCAACGGCCATCAGTCCTTTTATTCATATCAATTTAATGAAAATAAATGAGTTTTTTGAAGAGCACCTGCCTCGGACAGCTTTTCAACAAAAGCGTCGGTAGCTTAGTGGTTAAGGGGTCAACCTTGCGATCGAGAGGGCCCGGGTTCGAATCCTGGATATTACACTACCGACGACGTGAACCTACTTATAACACAAGCAATTTAGCTTAACTGGAGGGGTTAGAGGGAATATTATCTAGTAATTTCGGTTGCTAATATTATTCACAAAAAAAAAGACGTACCTGGGCGTGGCTTGTCAAAAACTGATGTGTGACCATGGTGAAACTTGATATACCAACTTTTGGTGGTCACCATCGAAGGCGTAGAGTCACTGTACATAGCATCCAAGCTTTCCTTTATATCTTTAAACGATTTCACTCCCAAAAATAAGAATCAAATTGCAGACAAATAACGTAAAAGCTCCTATTAACGACACCCTAAAATTTGCATTCTATTAACAATCTATTTTTTAAATCTTTCACATCAGACTTAATATAGGTTCCAGAAAACTCATATCTTAAAAATTTGTTAGATACCTTTATTAGGCAACAAAAAAACTAAAGTTCGCGTGTCTAAATTGCCAGTGAAAGAAATAATTTAATAATGAGTAGGACGCGCTCGAAACCGAAGGACTGTTCATAGTGACGTGCCTCCAGCCACGTATTACTTAAGGAAAATAACATATTAAAAATTGATTTGTGTTATTGCTATCGCATTATACTTAACTGTTATTTATATATTAATTTTCTAAAGTAGCTCTTAATGTTATGCTTTTTATTGGTTTTTATGATATAAAATCATGTTTTAAGTAAAGGCGGTAATAGAATCCATACCCCGCGAACTTCGTACTGCCTAATTTTTTTTTAATTTTTCTCTCCGTAAGAACCATCCTCGCACTTCAAGGAATATGCAAAAAAAGAATTAGTGAAATCGGTTCAGCGGTTCTCGAAATTTGCGCTTAGCAACACATTTAGCGATTCATTTTTATATTATAGAAGAAGATGACATGTTATAAAACTAAGGGTAGCAAATTGTTACTTTTTAATGCTTATTTCAAAGCATTAAATTCCACAATCTAGCCTAGATATGAGCCTGTATTGCTTGAATAAAGAATTTATTTATTTATAGTTTGTGTTTTTTAAAGAATGATTCTTTAAAAAACACAAACTATAGCCGCAGAAGCACAAAATGTCATTCGCTCTACTCTGCTCAACTAGAAGCTGCGCTTGTTGCTATAAATGAAGGGCCCAACATAAACGAAGCTTCAAAACCTATGGCATACCAAGAACAACTCTGCGTGACAAGTTAAATAATAAATATTTAAAAGAGTTGCGCAACTACAAGCTGCGCTTGTAGCTATAAATGTAAGGCCCAGCATAAACGAAGCTTCAAAAGCCCATAGCATACCAAGAACAATCAATCAATATTTAAATGAGCATTGTGGAAAACAAAATGTTTTACGGAAGGACGAAGAAATAAGATTTTTTATAATGATTATTTGAAGACAGTTTCCAGTGACTGATTATATTTTTTTAATTAATTAAAATAACAAAAAAGTGCGTTAAGTATTGCAATAAATAATTATGATTATAATATAATGATATTGATCTCAAAACGATTGTTATTACATAATGAAAACCTCAAAAACTATTTTTTTTTTATTTAATCGTTAGAAGAAGTGACAATTTCTTAGCGGTCGGTAAAAGAGCAGAAAAAGCGGTAATAGAATCTTGCCGCATTCTATGGGTCGGTAATAGAATCAACTACTCTTTCGGATTAAACAATAATTTAATAAATATTGTATTATTTAATATTGAATTTAAGTACTGAATTTCAAAGAATACTTAGTTGAGGTTAACTATAAATTGTAACATCTTTCCTAACATAACAGTTTATAACTATTTTTTGAAGTGAATCCAAAGACAGCTAAAACTGGCGGTAATAGGAGCATTTACGTTATTGCCTTCTTTCAATTTTTAAAAATGCACGAATACATCCACTTCTATTCTATACGCGGTCAAAACAAAACTACGAATCCTATTGCTGAAATTTTTAAACTAGCCGCTAGCCGTGTACGAAAATGTACTTTACTTTATGAAAGTAAATTTCTCTTTAGTTGATGGTGCCATCGGTCTGTATTATTTATTGGGAGAAGGCGCGTATTCCTACAAAATTTTGGTTAATTGTGTGAAAAACTTGTATAGGTACTGATAACATGCTTCCAGGGACTAGCAAAAAAAAGTACAGCCACTGTTTGATGTATAATAATAATATTTTGAAATATAAATGAATAAATAATATTACTATTTGGGTGCATTGGAGTTTTAATTAAATAATAAAAATTGTTCTTAATTCCTCCCACATGTAAGAAACTTTGTTCGTTGTCCAATCGCACTACTTAATATTTATTATTTGAATCAATGAGGTCATTTCGAAAAAAAATAGAGGGTATGCGTATTTAGTTTCGCGAAACAATTTTTTCCCCATAAGTCTTGGGACACCCTAGTACACCCTTGGGTATATACTTTTGGGCACCAAACCACGCTCACCTAGTAGGTAGTAGGTACACCCACTTAATGACAGACCTGACTCTGGCACATGCTTTCCTCTGAGGGTTGGGGAGTCGGACGGCAGTCGACACAAGTCTACTTATCAATCAAAAACAATAAGCGGACCCTAGGCTCTGCAAAGTGCAAAATTAGGACAAAACTGAGAAACCAGAGCCTGGCTTACCTGCGATACCTGTTGATTAACGGAAAAAACTCTGGCGTAGATATTCCTTTTGAGGTTTTGGCATTAGACAGTGGTAGCTTCCTGGAAATCTTTCCAAAGATATGCCACATATGAGAATGATGCGTAGACTTCACGCCGGAACAGTATCACGTCGGAATCAATACCAAATACCTACTTACTATGCGTTTCAAATGAGTTGATAATCGGCAACTTCATTCCGTACTCTGGTACTCATCAAAATTGTACAGATAACAACAAAATTTCCATTTCGGACAGGTTCATACGTACTTACATAATGGTAGTTGTTCCGGTTGGATCCCCTGCCGATTGTTATTATGTTTTAATTCTCGATGGATCCACCGTAAACTACACGTATCAAAATGTCATTGTGACAGTTATCAACTCATTTGAAACGCATAGTAGTTCTACAATCTCTTACAGCTATGAAAAAATCTGTAGGTCAACACAATAAAAATATGTTGCCATTTATGTACTCGCAGCATAATTTCGTCTCTCAATTCAGTTTTGTACGGAACCCCTGAGCACAACCTTATTTTTTATTACAGAAAGAATCCATACAGAAATCAATGGAATACACCTGGACCCCTGGTCAGGAATACAGTATGATGAATTGGCTAGATACTCCTATTGGCATGGAAAAACGGTGGACTTGGTCTGCTTCAGTGAACGGCAAGAAGTGGGCCTGATATATTTACGATATTATGATTTATTTTTCACCCGTAGTCCCATGGGACATATTTCCCGTGGTCTAAGTACTGGGACCAAGGGTAAATGCGAATCACCTGGACTACTGGCCAGGCGAGACCACCAACAAGCGCTCGACAATAAGTTAGAATCCCAATAATCTGGAGTCCGTATTTTCGAATTGTACTCAGTTCTGAATCTTGGTTTATCTGAGGACAGATTGTATAGACAATCTATCCAATCAACCTCAGTATGGCGGCGGAGACATATCTCTTCGCTTCTTCGACCAATGAAGTTGATGAGATACGTCTACGTAATGACGTTTTGGTCACGTGACACTCTTTGCAGCGATTTCATTGGTCGAATAGACGTCTTGATTTTGTCGATGTCCGCTTTGCTGAGGTTGCTTCTTCAGATAAACCAAGATTTAGGACTTAACGCGGTGTCCTGCGTGAGCGACGAATACGACGCGACGCGACGCAACACGATGCGACGTAATGCGACGCGATGCTACACGCGACAAATGTCCTACGTGATTTTGGTCATAACTTCGCGAATCATGAAGAAGTACAGTACAATATTGCTCGAGTTCGCAGTGTCGCGTCTGGTCGCGCTCAAAACAAGTACGCGTTACGTCGCGTCTCGTCGCAGAGTGTCACATAGGACGCAAGTAGGGTAGGCCGTTGATTTGATCGCGTTCGTCGCGTTCGCAAAAAAATGTAGTACACAATCAACATAATCACAGTATAATATTTTCATTAATTTTCACTTTTTAAAAGTACATAACTATTTTGATTTAGGATACTTTATTTTATTTCTGTACATAGGCAATACGGGTGAATTGTAAAAGACCAAGCCTACATTTTTACCTCTTATTTCAGGTACAATGTTAATTAAAACTGGTGAAATAACAAATACTCGTATTGTGTTTCAAAAAACGCTATACAATACGCACAATAACCATAGTATAGATTGTACGTACGTGAAAGATCAACTAGAGTATACAACTACAATTATCTTTGTATTAACCACTGCTCCACCTACTGGTAAGTAATCAATGATGTATTATTTTTATAGATACGTCATACACGAAGATGGCGACTTTCAAAAATGGCGCAAACACAACATATTAGCTACTTCTAAAAATACGTCAATGTTATTAATTTATATTAATAATATTTTATTTCTACGTATTTATTATTAAAAACGTTTTTTTTTTAGGTGACGCACTGTCGCGATTCTGATTAGTGCATAAAATGATGACCAAAAGTCATCATTTTTTTGTCGCCATTTTAGAGTGTGGACAACATATCTATAGTTTATAATATACTAGCTTTTGCCCGCGGCTCCGCCCGCGTGGATGTCGGTTATCGCGACCAAACATAGCCTATGTCCTTTCTCGAGGTCTAATCTACCCCTATACCAAATTTCATCAAAATCGGTTCAGTGGTTTGGGCGTGAAAGCGAGACAGACAGACAGACAGACAGACAGAGTTACTTTCACATTTATAATATTAGTAGGGATCATTGTAAGTAATCAGTTACTTTTTCAGGAAGCCACTTTTCCAAGTTACTTTTGTAATAGGGCCCACTAAAGTCCATGCGCCCAGAAGAGCAATAATTCCCCCTTTGAATTCTCCTAGTAAAATTCATGCCATCAAAAACAAAACTTGTAAAAATCCAAGTCTCGCAACTCAGTTCTTCTACCGAAAAAAGTTCTACCGTTAGATTCATAATCCAACCCAGTCGGTTATTAGACTGGTGCAGTTAACGTCAAAAATATGCAAATTGGAAAATAAATAACAGCATGAGACCGGTTCTAAATGAAAAGGAATATGGTAAAAACAACAGGAAAAATAAATAAACTCGCTACGAAGTACGGGGGTGAAATGGCGTGCATTTTAGGCGTGAAAAATGATAATCCTCGTTTTGCAGCGAAACTAAACCTCGTATCGAAAAAAGTTAAACACAAAAGTTGTAGATAATAACAAGGTCTACAACTTTTGTATGAACCGTTTTTCACATTACCTTACCGTTTTTGAGAAAAATTGGAAAAACCTAAATTTTGGTTTTTTGTTCTTATCTGCCACAAAAAGCTTTTCTTTTTTTCAAAAAATATTAGTGAAATTGTACCTCATTATGTTTCAAACACGATCACATAGCTTTTTATTCAATATATATTTATTTTTACGTCTTACTTTGATGCTTAAGCAAAAAAGAGACCTCATTTTTCAAACGAAAATGCCCAAGTCTAAAAATACGATTTTTTTATAAATAACTACTAATCATAACTAGTTTTTTTTTTTTAGTTTTAGGTTTAATTTATTTATTTTTTTAGTACTTACTGTAAATTTTATTTTATTTTATTTGAATTGTCTTTGTCTTTTAAATTATATTTATATTGATTGAATAGTCTATTTTTATATATTTTGAAGAAAAATGACACTACTCATGAAACATAGGTACGTCTTATATTTTAAAGCCACGAGCGCTCGATGCAAAGTGTGTTCATCGCGAGCACATCGCGAGTGTGTGAATAGTTCAACGCCGCTCCTTTGACTCGCGCCGCCAAGCCGACATTCGCAGCAACATACGCGGCGGTACTCGCGGTATGACGAATATACCATTCACACCTCGTCTCTGCCCACTTCTCTCGCCACTTCCCTCGCTCCTCGTCGAGCATGTAAACGCAGCATTACTCCTTGGCAAGGCCCCATTCATGAAGGTTCGTGAAGATGTACAGTCAACAAAGGAGACACTGTTGCACTTTTCCATAAAAAGTTATACGTAATGCTACGTTTACATACTCGCGGCAGAGCGAGGGAAGTGGCGAGAGAAGTGGGCAGAGACGTGGTGTGAATGGTATATTCGTCATGCCGCGAGTACTGCCGCGTATGTTGCGCAAATACTATCGCGATGAACTATACGAGACCGCTAGATGGCGCTAAGCTAAATAAAACACGACTTTCGTTATTGCTCCTCGAATATTTACTTTTAAAAATATTTATATCGATCTACGGAAAGTGTATAGTAGTTGAAAGTGATAGTTTTTATTAATAATCTATTTAATTAATTCGCTATGCTGTAAAAGCTTATTGCGTACACTGCTACAGCGTTGTCCTCCATACGTTTACGTCCGTCTCCGTTGCAGGGCGAATACTGTAATGCGGACCAACGCGATGATGGGAGTGTGTGAATGCTAGGGCATTAATCGCGCGAATATTTCTGGCAACACGATGAGCAATGCGAGCGGCAGTATGTAAACGCGGGGTAAAAGTGTGACCGTATTCCCCTTAGTTGACGGTACCTATAGATGTATTTTTTTTAATTTTCAGGTGATTTCAAAATTTTAATTAACGATGTACAGCTGATACCAGAATCGAACTCAGATCTTGGAGGTAATTATAAATACTTGTGCTTGCCAGAAGAGATGTTAGCAGTTACTTGCAAATTACTTATAGATGGCGATATAATACAAGTGTATGTGCACGATGATAAGGGTTTTCATCGATTGAATGAAGGAGTTATCAAAGGTATTTCAATATTCATATTAGTTGTTTAATAGCAGTATTTTTGCAGAAGGCAGGACACTCCACTATTTCCGTCCCAATCGAGCAGTCCGACTGGGGCAGTGCACCTCCGCGCTACAGAATACCGCGGCTATAATAACCTTGTATTGTGTTCCCGGCAGGGTAGCCAGAGCTCACTAGACCGGTTTTGTGCTGTTAGTGGGAAGACTGCGGTGAAGGCACAGAATCTCTATGTTCTTACAGGGTCGGCAACACGAGTGTGACTCCCCCGGTGTTGCACATTCCCATTTCGATGGGAAAGTATAGAGGGATACGATTTATAAGCTCTGAAGTGTATTTGTATAGTATGAAAGAATGAAGAAAGAAAGCAATGAATTAAATTTTGAAGCATTTATTAAGCTGATTGTTCAAATCGATTTACAAAGAGAAAAGAGAATTTGACTTCGGGCGGGATTCGAACCCGCGACCTTTCCCTTACAGGGGGAATGCTCTAACCGCTATGCCACCGAAGCTCGTACGAAGCCGATCCAAATTCCTCTATACTTTCCGTCTTTGGGGCGACGGTGGAGACATCTACCGATACTCATACGAATGCTATCGGAACCAATGAATGATATTACAACCATTTTTAAACATTGATTTTTGATGACTCCGCCCAAACTATTAATTAATATACAGAAATACTTAAAGCATTTATTTAAGAACGCACAATGTATGTATTTGTATGCATGAATATGTCTATTTTAATTGATCTGGGCTGGGTGATTCTTTCCGTGCCTCGGGGAGCATGTTAAGCCGTCGATTTCTGTTACTATACGAACATCAATGCTTGTCGTTATGGGTATTTGTAGCCCCAAAAATTCCGACTAGTCTTCAATATCGCCCATTGGTTATCGAGGTCAGATGGCAGTCACTTCACAATAAATATCGAAGTTCAGCCGCAGTTAGACTGGAAAGCCGACCCCAACTGAGTTGGGAAGAGGCTCAAAGAATTATAATCTTTACAGTTTGTAATATATTTTCAGAAAAAGGAAATAAGAAGATGAAATTCACAATGAAATCTACTTCTGATTACCAGTTTATCGCATGCGAAGCTATTACAGACTTCTTTGATAGACGCCGGGCAATGATATACCTTAAAAAACGTGAGTAGGTATATAAAAATCAGTCGTGGTTGGGTCAGTTCAGTGGTTCAGTATTTATTTAGCAGTAAAGGCATAGACACCGCTTCGTGCCTAGAAGAGCACGTTATGCCGTCGGTCCAGGTTATCATACGAATATCTATGACAGTCGTTACGGGTAGTTGGAGCCATAAAATTTCCCGCAGCTGGTATAACTGCAATACTTAGAAATCGCCAATGGGTTATGGAGGTTAGTTGGCAGTCGTTTCATGGAAAATATCGAAGATTTGCCATACCCGCAGTTAGACTGGAAAAAGTGGACCCAAGACTCCGAGATAAAAACTTCGGATGTATTTGAGATAAGATAAATGCTAGGACGAAGAAGAGACATTGAGATCGCTCCGTGCCTTGGAGCACACGTTAAGGCCAGGTTGCAGTAGGTTTTAGCATTTTTAAACGTCTGGAAATCAAGTAATATAGTAAATTGCGCTAAATAAAAAGCATATTCATAAAATATGCTAAACCGTCAAGCGACGTGTGAAGACAGACTAAACAAGATTCATAATAATGAGCAGTTTTCCAGTAGGTATTTAAAGGGTTCCTAAAGACGCGCTAGATGGCGCAGCCGGCACTTTTGGTAAGAAGAGTGTGGTGTCACATCTAGTGTAATCTAAGGAAAAAATGTTCTTCGGTTTTGTAATGATTTACTTTACTTAAATATTCTGTATTTTTTTTTGATACAATGAAAATACCACTAACAAACCACAGAGTACATTAAAATTACCAAAAGCTATGCTAGCGCCATCTCCTGATGACTTAAAAACCAACTGATTATTATACCTACTGGAAAACTGCTCATTGGCTCGATAGAAATCAGCGTCAAACATGGGTCTAAAACGCTCCAAATCGCTATATCAAACATGCTTCTCACTAACACCCAGTTTCCGAAAGGATAATCAGTGATGATCAGTGATCAACGTCAAATTAACTAATCAGCTGTTAAATCTCTTGTCTTGTTGTCAAGTAGCAATAAGCATGGTTAAATAGTTTAATTTGATCACCGCCGCGTGGTTCCCGGCAGAGTAGAATTTGGGCCACCCCATCTCCTCCCTTGCGGTGTCGTACAAGGCGACTAAGGGATAGGGCTGTTTAACATCAGACAGATATATACAGCCTAGGCTCAGCCTCAGATACATGGGTCGAGCCGCTCGAGTCAACAATAGTGCCCGGGAAACGGCAATAGGCTCACCCCCTATTACGTGGGACCTAATATTATAATGATTGGTGAAATGTGGGTGTTAATTCACCTCTGCCTAACCCTCCAGGGATAAAGGCGTAATTGTATGTATGTATGTATGTATGTATGTTATGTATGCATGTTGATCATCGATGATCAATTAATTGCGGTCCCAGTCACCGGAAGCCTCAAATGGGTGACATTAAAAACTCACGAGAGGGCACTCTATTTCCGATGTATTACTTTACTCTATGATACTGTTTTATCCGTTACTGACTCAACATCTTTGGAACCAGATCCACAATTTAGTATAGGTAGACTATTTGCAGATGTCCACACCACTATGTAGTGAAGTTACCGATGGCTGAATTTCATGAAATTCTCCGCATGTTTTGTCAACAATGACAGTCCATAAAATTTTTCATCCGTTTTGGAACAGGCCTGTTGGCAGTTTTGACTATTATGAACTTAGGGTACCTATCTAATCTACATCTACACTAATATTATAAAGAGGAAAGATTTGTTTTTTTGTTTGTTTGTAACGAATAGGCTCCGAAACTACTGGACCGATTTCAATAATTCTTTCACCTATAGAAAATTACAATATCTAGGAGTAACATAGGCTATATAACATCACGCTACTACAAAAGAAAGCGGAGCAGTGAGCATAAATGTCAATAAATCGGGCAGATTTCCATACATCTTTTTTGACTAATATTATAAAGAGGAGAGATCTAGCTTTACCATGAGTTGACACCAAAATTTGACAACTTCGTTACCCTATCGAACTGCGTACGCGAATCTGATTGGTCTGTATAGAACGCATGCGCGAATTCCCTGACTTCTGATTGCTGACGTTTAAAATGACAACGTGATTTCGCATGCGCGTTACTTCGCAACCGTGTGTAGATTTCGAATCGTCGCCTGTCAAAATCCAGGGCCGTATTGGGTATTTCGCTGTCAAGTCAAATTAGTTACTTTTTACTAAACGTCAAAACAGTAAGTTATAAATAAGGTTAGTATGCAGTAAACCATTGTGACATTAACATTTTTATTGTCAAGGAATTTACTATTTTTATTCATTTTGTTTACATAATCATCTATATTTCTTATTTATAGGGTCAATAAGGTTTAAAATAGCTTGCACCTATTTCTTACAATGATCTACGCCTACTAATATAAGTATAATTATTGACATCACATAGAATCGAGTATTTTTTCTGATATTCGTGACCAGCGTCATCCGTTAATGCGAAAAAACATGTCGTTAAAAAATGTCATTGAGGTCGAAAGTAGCTTGCACTGTTTTTCGTAGTCTGTGTGTGAAGATCATCACCAAAAATATGTACTTCATTTGGTTTTACAAGATTTTTTTTCGTTTTATATACATAATAATCTACAATATAATTCTTTCACCTATAGAAAACTACAATATCTAGGAGTAACATAGGCTATATAACATCACGCTACTACAAAAGAAAGCGGAGCAGCATAATTTTGTTTATGTAAGCTGGGTTGAATAAAAATATTTTCTTTCTTTCTTTCTTTCTTTCAATATAAATGTATACAAATATTATAACGAGAAAAGAAGATACAGCGACGGATGCGGCCCTGTGGAGAGGTTCCCTCCATCTGGCAGAAACTTGATACTCCGAAATTCATTAGGCATAACACATTTGACATAATTGGCGGACTGGTCGCCGAGTGCAGACCGAGGGTTCAAATTCAGCCACCTGTCACCGCTTCACCCCGCTGGCGAAGTGGTGCGACATTCGTATCCGGAGTACAATGGGGATACCGTGCTTTTCACACCTGAGGGCATCTTAAATTATGGCCTAGGATCTGTCGGGGAGTGCGAGATATGTGGCGTGCGGCTTTAAGTAGGTGCGATGGCCGACCGGAGTGATATCTTAGGGGACTGCCAAAAAAAATTGGAACGGGATCAGAATTCGACGTGGGTGGAGCCGCGGGCAGCAGCTATGTGTAATATAATACCATTTTGTACAAAAAACTCTAGATAAAGGCAACAGCGAAAAATAATCAAAGTAAAACTTTTCTACTGGTCTTGATTCATCGGAATTTGAAAGATTCCTAATGCGGCCCTGCAATTTACGTGTTACGTAGACGTTGGCGCGTGTCGTGTCCAACTCATGGTAGAGCTACTGTATTTTAGTATTCGAGTAAACTCAAGAACTACTGAACCGATTTCAAAAATTCTTTTACCATTAGAAAGCTACACTATCACTGACTATTATAAGTTAGGTATATTACATTTTCAAAAAAAATAGGGATCCTTACTAAAACTTCAATAATTTAACCCAAGGTGTAAAAAATGACGTAAAAAAATTCCTTACATCGCGTACGCTGCGAAAACTATTGAACATATAACAAAATAATGTACTGTGGAAATATATAACTTAAAAAGGTCTATATAAAAGTCCGCAATAGCATAATATGTCTATCTAATAAGGGTAGCCCACAGTTTATCTTTTACAAATTACAACAAAAACATGTGTCATTTTCGAAGCTATTTTTAACAATACAGTGCTATTTCATATCCAATTAAATACGTTAGATACGTTGTGCATTTAACATAGATCAAAATTGCCATTTACACTATATAATTACAATGAATAGCTTAAGAGTTATCGCAATATTAAAAAATATGAAGGCGAAATAAATTCAAGCAGAAATACCGATCAAATTCATATCACGGAATCTATACCTTTGTATTGATTCTTATTTATATAAATTAATTAGTATAAAAGATTGTTTCAATACCTGTTGATTACTTTTTGAATTATTGAAATCGGACGTTCTATTCAAAAGATTTTACGAAATTATGAATGTGAATAAATCCGTTAGATTCCCATACATTATTTGAAAACTATTTAATTATGGGTATGGGCCAAAAGGGTGGAACGGGCGTTCGCAGTATGTCACGAGCGAAAATGGGGAGGGTCAGCTGAACAGAAGAGGCAACGGTTACGGGATTCGAATGCGGGGTCGGAACCTCCTTACGATACACCATGGGCAACGCAGGCGGTAGCGCCTCTCACCCAGGGGAGGCGTTGCCGCCTACGGCAAATACCTGCCGCAACGGGAGCAGCTTTGTAGAGGGCTGCTCAGAGGCTTCCCACGTGCCCCTCTGACTACCAGAGGGCACAGTGGAGAGCAGGCAAGGGGAGGGTTGGTCACCGAGTGCAGGCGTGAGGATTACAGGTGTGGCTGACTGTCACCCCTTCACACCCGCCTCCCCCTTTTCCCGGATTCTATAGGGACACCGTGCTTTCCACTCCTAAGGGGGCCATCTTAAAGTTGTAGATGGCCCAGGGGGAGCGCGCAATATGCCCTAGGCAATCACCCCAGCAACGGAAGATCCGCGACGGCATGTGTTTTTAGTGACTCCGTCCGGCATAATCACCCTGATGGCCGACGGGGTGGTATCCGAGGGAACTTTAGCACGAAAATAAAGTTGGAACGGAATCCGAATTCCACGCGGGCGGAGCCGCGGGCAACAGCTAGTACATTATATATATAGAGCGCGCCTATCACTCAGGTCTTTGGCGCCGAGGGTTAGGAGATACTTTGCGATGGTATAGCGCACCTAAAGTGACGTTTCATGCATTACCGAAAATATCAATAGATGCACTTATTAATGTAGTTTGTTGTTATGAAGTTTTTTGTTCGATTTGATATGCATGGATAAAATTAAAGTCAAAATACAAAAAAATGGCGTCATTTTGCGGTATTTTTGCGTCATTATTACTACAAATATACGATGTTTTATAAAATTTTGATTTAACATATCGAATTAAATATTATTTGCGAAGTCATTTTGACGGATATTGTTTTGCTACTGATTGAGGTTGAGCCAGGAGCCTCGGTACTGTTCATACCCGTGATAGCAGTTCATACTTGTAAAGCGCGCTCTAATGAACAAAAATGAGCTGTGTGGCCACAATTACCAACAAATGAATATGAATATTATGAATATTTATTTATTTGCAAGAATATGGTACATCGAGGTCTTCATGTCAATACTATGGTTCCAACATATTCTACCATAATAGGTGTAGAACTCAGACTTAAAGAATGCTATTCTTTTAATCTGAGGTGTAGAAATATTGAGTTTTACAATAATAAATTAATAATATAGATAATAATTACAATTATACCCAATAATAATTAATAATATAGAGAATAATGTCAAATATACAGCTTATGTCACACATTATCACGCAGATATTTCTTTTTTAAAGTATTAATATTATTCAAGGACATCCAGAATTGCGAATATTGGGCCTAAATCAGAGGGATGTGGTCACCGAATACACCAACACGAGCAAGGATTGGGTCATCGACTACACGTTCAGTGCGGGACAGCTGCTAAACGTCACATGTGTAGCCAACCATACGACAAATCTTCGACTTTATGAATGTAAGTACTGAATAATTTCAATAACTGCCTTTTTAGGGTTCCGTAGCCAAATGGCAAATAACGGAAATGCCTGTCCGTCTGTCAGTCCGTTCGTCTGTCTGTCTGTCCGTCCGTAGGTCACAGCCACTTTTCTCCGAAACTATAAGGCCTATGCTGTTGAAACTTGGTAAGTCGATGTATTCTGTGAACTGCATTAAGAATGTCACACAAAAATAGAAAATCCCTACTAATATTATAAATGCGAAAGTAACTCTGTCTGTCTGTCTGTCTGTCTGTCTGTCTGTCTGTCTGTCTCACTTTTACGACTAAACCGCTGAACCGATTTGGATGAAATTTGGTATAGAGGTAGGTTAGACCTTGAGAAAGGACATAGGCTATGTTTGGTCGCGATAACCGACATCCACGCGGGCGGAGCCGCGGGCAAAAGCTAGTGAGCAATAAATTTTAGGGTTCCCCATACTTAGAACTGAAACTCAATTAGTTTTTTTTTTTTTCAAACCAACCAAATAATGTGTGGGGTATTTAAAAAGGATAGGTCTTCAAAAATGTTGTTGGGGTTTCTAACATATTTTTTTTTCTAAAATGAATAGTTTGCGCGAGAGACACTTCCAAAGTGGAAAAATGTGTCCCCCCTCCCCCCCTCTTACTTAAATATGTATGTACATTGCCATGCAAATTTCCACCGAAAATTGGTTTGAACAAGAGTAGTTTTTTTGATATACGCTATAAACCACAATATTCGCCTTTCATTCAATTAACACCAAAAAAACAAGAACCTTTATATAATGTTACTTGCTGCTACGGAATCCTTCATGGGCGAGTTCGACTCACACTTGGCCGGTTTTTTTAATGTGCACAAAGGAAATGCCCCGCGGATAGCAAGCCGTGCAGCCCCGAGTTCTCGCTCGCGTTTCAGCGACGGAACTCGGACGTCAGCCTTGCTATAGATTGTCATTAGTGGATCTTCAGTGACGTCACCCCGTCCGACCAATGGCAAGCTCTATCGAGGTTGTCGCAACGTTGTGCTCAACGCTATGTGCTTAGAGAATATAACATACATTGTTACAAATTTTTGATATAAATATTGTATTTTTTGTAGCTTCAAGAATACAAGATGTCCCAATAAAGGCTCAGAACATAAGCAAAACATTTATTTTGGAAGACGGACATCACAACAGTAAAATTATATGCCTCGATGGAAAGGATGAAGCAAATTACAACAGGCAAACAATAATTATGCTGCAACGAAACCAATCTGTACTGAATGCAGGTAAGCACCGAGTGTTTGGTAGGTACATTATGCTATAGTCAATCCCCAAAGCTCCGTCCATCCTAGGTTTGACTAGCCAATCCTCAGGTCTGACTGGAGGTCTTAGTCAAAGCCCAAACAATCGGCCTCTGACTAAAGAATTTTGGTCAAACCTAGGATTGACTAATTTGATCAGGCAACCCTCAAAACTCAATTTAATGAAATCGATGTTTGACCAGTCAAAGTTCAATTAGGTATTGACCGCTCCGCTTCCGCCTTAGCCTTCTAACCTAATCTATCCAAGTCTAATTGCGCGGGGTGGACATGAGTGTATTCCTTGCATTGACTGAGTCTACCAGTCTCTTCTAGGATCGACTAGGCAAAGCCTGAACCAGATTATTTTAATTTCGACGTTTGACTGAAAATTTAGGAACTTCTAGGTTTGACTAAAAATTCTTCAATCAAAGGCCGATATTGAAATTAATTTTGGGGTTAGCCCGAAGGCGTTGGTCAAACCTAGGATTGAATAGTCAAACCTAGGATGGTCGAAGCTTCGGGAATTGACATACACTAGTTGTGACTCGCCGCTCCGCCTGCGTGGATGTCGATTATCGCGACCGACCGAACATAGCCTATGTCCTTTCTCAAAGTCTGTATGTACCAAATGTCATCAAAATCGGTTCAGTGATTTAGACGTGAAAGCGTAATTGACAGACAGAGTTACATTCGCATTTATAATATTAAGTAGTATGGATTAGTATGGTTAGACAAAGAAACTGTCAATACGCAAAATACAGGTTCATTATCAGGATGACCAATCATGGGGCACATAGGGTGTTGTGGCTTGGACTTGCGACTTGGGGTTAAGATATTTGCCGGGATCCTGCCGTTTGGCATAAAATTTTTCGTCGAATTCCACTTCCCTTTAGTAAGGTGGGGAAACGCCACAGATAAAACATGTAACTCATGTGGTGAACTGGTACGGCTAGGCACCTGCTAGTGGGTTGTAGGACGCTATTAGACCGGGGTCATTACTCGCGCCGACATGATAAGGTATTAGAAATCATACGTGAGGCTGTAAGTTTGGCGGTAGCTAGAGCGAAAAAAGGATTAACCACAAACCAAGGAAATGACATTGTGTTTGTAAAGGAAGGCTGTTCAAAGAAATCACCTCAAAAGCCATATTCAATTTTGATAGCTGCCGTTGACTGGCCAATACTCGTAGACACGCATGAGAAGCACTATAAAATACCGGAGGATATCTGTGCCTCAGCATCCAGACCCGACATATTCCTTTTTTCACGATCGCATAGGCGTGCAGTGCTTGTAGAACTCACAGTACCGTGGGAAACTAATATACCTAAAGACCACGCTATAAAGACAAACAAATACTTTGACTTGACTAACGAGTTAACCAAAAACGGCTACGTGGTTAAACTCTACGCCGTAGAAGTAGGAGCAAGGGGAATTCCAGCTAAATCCCTGTACAACTTATTTAAAGACCTCGGATTGCCAAGAGCTTCAGTAAGCTCTTTACTAAATCGAATATCAAAAGCGGCATTGATAGGATCTTACCAAATTTGGATAGGTAGGGGGGGAACACTACTGACGGTGGAGGTGAGCGCTTATGCATCACAAGGTGGCCATCCTAAACCTACATCTGGGTCGCAAGTCCCAGTCGCCGTCACGGTGTTCCTCTCTGTATCACGCTATGGACCCGGCGACCGCACGGTGAATCCATGGAGTGCTGAGAATCGGATCTCTTGGAATCTTTAGCAATCAATAATTTTGATATCACTTCATTGTACTGTGTTAAACACACGTACAAATGTCATTATTTTCATTGTAAGTAATATCGGAGCTGCGATATACAGGGTGGAACATTTCGACTTTACCTTGAAGGAAAGTAACCTAATACTAAAGATAGCGAATTTTACTTATAGGAAACATTACCTTATTTTTAAAAAGAAACAAAACTGCATTCATAGTTTTCTGAAAATGCGACACCCGGTAGTCGAACCGACTAAAATCTTCCTAAACCTTCTATTTTATGGATTTCCTTTTATTTAATTTGCCAAGTTTTATTGCATCAATCGCTAGGGTCGATCATAAGGATCAAATCTCTCTAACAAACTTGGTAAATTAAATAAAAGGAAATCCATGAAATAGAAGGTTTAGGAAGATTTTAGTCGGTTCAACTACCGGGTGTGGCATTTTCAGAAAACCTTGAATGCAGTTTTGTTCCTTTTTAAAAATAAGGGAATGTTTCCTTTGAGTGGAATTCGCTATCTTTAATATTCAGAATACTATCCGTCCAAGTATGATCGAAAAATTCCACCCTGTATAGCTCTATATCTACGTCCCGATATAGTTTAGAGAAGTTTGTCCATAGTAACTTTTGATCACTTTATACTTTCTTATTATACCAATTTCATTGATGGCCGCTCAATTCCAACACGACGCCAACATTACCCAACCCCCATTATTTTTCGCATTTTAATCACTTGGTCAAATATTAATTTGGCTTTGTACTTGCTCAATTTTTATTAAGTCAAGTATACATTAAGCAAATATGCTTTATTTTGTAAAGGCGTAGGTAGTTTGTAACGTAGGCTAGATTGGAACTGCTAGAAAAGTGGGTTAGGTTAGGTTTGGTTAGAACTGTGACCCCAACAGAGCGCGAGCCGAGCGAGCGTGCCGCGGCAGCGGCCGGCGAAGCGCCGGAAATGAATTGTATGATAACAATATAATTATTATAGAATTGAAACTACTAGAAAAGTGGGTTATGTTAGGTTAGACCTGTGACCCCAAAAGAATAATTTTGTATGATAACAATATAATTTTATAGAAGTTCTTTGTAAATTATTTGTCCAAGGTGAAACAAATATCCATGCAGCAGTGTATTTTGAAAATTGGATCTTATACTTGAAATTTTTAATGCAGTGAATGTAGACTCTTAAGTAAATCATAATTATGCCAAACCATATTTGTCTGCCTAATACTTGATAAAATTAAACATTGGCATAATATAATTATTTTTGTTAAACAATAATTTGCTGAAAATAGTAATGCTAACTGTCAAATTGCGAAGAGTTGTTTTGCCGAATGTTTTTTTTTGCCATATAAAAATTTGGGAAACATCCTTTGGCATGTGCATGTGATACTTTGAAAAACGTTTTTTGCCAAACATTAGTAAACCGAAGTTAATACAACATGTAAAGGCAATGTTTGTTCTACAGGTTCATCGCGACAGGACAGTTTAGACGATGTCCCACTCGACCCGTCACACGACTACGACGATACATCAGCAACTCCACCGGGCAACTGAGGGTAAATGTTGTTTACGTTAACAAGATTTATTATTTATTTCGCCTATTTTGCACCTTTAGCATAAATTTTTGAAAAACGATGATACTCGTATCTAAAGCTGCCTTTCGACCAGAGATGTGATAAGCGACATTGTTATGGATGCGTTTGGTATCCATCAATTACTGATTATTGGTCCACATAGTATAGCGCTGGTGGAAAGGGGTTCAGCTAAGCTATGTTTTTTACATAAAAAGATGCGTGCTATGGATGTATGTTAAGGATGTGTGCTATGGATGTATGCTATGGATGTGTGCTATGGATGTGTGCTATGGATGTGTGCTATGGATGTGTGCTATGGATGTGTGATATGGATGTGTAATATTTGCTATGGATGGAGAATAGATTTGAATTTTGAATATTTTGTAGGAAATTTCATAGCACATCCTACTCGCTACGCTACATAGCACAGCACAGAGTAAACTGTTACATAGTTTCATAGTTTACTTAGCTTTTACATCTTGCATAGCTGCATAGCACATCTCTCGTAGACAGACGCAAGTTCTTGATATTTCATGATTCTAATTTTGAAAATGCTAAACTTGCCATATAACCATCATCATGTCGTATGGCTTTTGCTCGAGTCCAGTTGGCGAAGCCAGTCTATTGCTGCCGGTGTGAGGTCATGTAGCTCACGCATTCCTCCAGGGAAACGACGGAGTGGACACTCCTCTGCAGCCTCTGCTATATGCATCGTTGTCTGCTTTGCAGCTCCACAATCACGTCCGGCGCTTCTTTAAGTCCCCACTTGTGAAGCGGTGGTATACAACCGTAAAGTAATACAGCCATACAACCGTTCGTCGTCTACTTTACTATCTCAGTAGTATTTTTTAGAAAACGCTGAAATACGTGTTCATTTATTTTTCAAAAGACGTAAGTGTATGAAAAGTGCTTCTAGCTTTGAAAATGACGGACTTCCATACAAACTTTCATCTCTTAATTTACTCCTTTAGTGACAAAACTCCCCAAAATCCTTTGGGGAGTGGGTGCTTACAACATAAAAATCTTCAACTGCCATTTCAAGTTTGTAAGGCCAGTGATTTAGGCTCTGCGTTGACTGTCGAGACAAGTAATTTTATGAATGATCGGCAAATATTATATGAGACACGACGGTTATCCTTCTCAACTGCACAGTCCGACTGGGGAAGTACCTCCGCCCTACAGAATGCCGCGGCTGTAATAACCTCGTGTTGTGTTCCCGTTGGTGAGTAGGGTAGCCAGAGCTCACTAGAGAGTTTTTGTGTTGTCAGTGGCTAGACCAAAGGCTTGTCTCTCTTGTCTTCTGCTCTCTGTTCATACAGGGTCGGCGACACGAGTGTGACTCCCTTGGTATTGAACACGTCAATAGGCCACGGTAACCACTTTCTATCATATGGACCGTGTGCTGTCTGCCCTCTAAGTGGTATAAAAAACCTTAAACAAAGATCAGAAAGTTCGCGCATGTGCTTTACTGGACCAACCAAAAAATAAATAAAAGGACTGATTTTCATTGGTTTAATAATATAATAATCTACTAGCTGATGACTCCACCCACGTTCATGTCCATTACTGACTATTGCTGACTCTCCCCGGCTTCGCACAAAGCAGGCCTAGCCTTTGGTCTTCCCACAGAAAGGGTTCGCCAGCGCGAGTGTGACGCCTCTGGTGTTGTTGCCCCTGGTGGTGCCCCTTCTGCAGACGTATATAGGCCACGGTAACCACTTCCACTTGTCATCAAGTGGACCGTATGCTTGTCTTTCACCACAGAACAGTATAATAGTCTATCACATAAGTAGTGTATAAAAATCCCAAAAATATGGTTTTCAAATGTATGGGAATCTACCTGATTTATTGACATTTATGATTAATGCTCCGCTTTTTTTTGATGACATGAGCTATGTTTGGTGGTAGCTGGTTTCAATATAATTTTTATCATCATCATCCTCCTACCCTTATCCCAAGTTAATTTGGGGTCGGCGCAACATGATGTGTGCTTTTTCCATTCATCTCTATTTGCAGTCATCTCAACATTCACTCCTTTCTTAACCATATCATCATTCACACAGTCCATCCACCTCCTTTTAGGTCTTCCTCTCCCCTTGTAGCCATTCACTTCCATAGTTAATGCCTTCCTTACGATATTACTTTCATCCCTACGCATTACATGTCCGAACCAATACAAACGATTTCCTCGAAGCTTCTCCGTGATCGGTGCTACTTTCAAACTTCCTCTAATATATTCATTCCCAATCTTATCCATTCTTGCCACACCACAAATCCATCTCAACATTCGCATCTCTGCTACATGCAATCTTCTTTCATCTGTCACTTTTACGGGCCAGTTCTCCGATCCATACAGGACGGCAGGCCGGATCATGCTATTATAGATTTTCCCCTTAAGTCTAAGAGGCATTCGCGAGTCACACGTAGTTGCCGTGACCTGCCGCCATTTCATCCAACCAACGTTAATCCGGTGCTTTACGGCTCGACCTAATCCTCCATCGCTTTGCAGTAGGGAACCGAGATACCTAAAATCGGAGCAGGTTGGTATAGGAGCGCCATCAAGCGCTATGACCGTGGGACTAAAGAGCCCGCCGAAATCGCAGAACATGTATTCGGTTTTGGTTCTGCTAATTTTAATACCACCGAACTGGTTTTGGGTGACCTCACTCTCCTCTCGCAATCATTTCTCTATTACTTTCTCCCACACTTTCATACTATGTGACATGAGTTTTATTCCTCGATAGTTATTGCAGTCCTGTACATCGCCTTTGTTTTTAAAAATAGGCACTAGTTCACTACTGCACCATTCGCATGGGATCATCACTTCCTGCAACAACTTATTGAAGAATAAAGTCAGCCACCGACATCCATCTTCTCCCAATAACTTCCATACTTCCACAGATATTCCATCTGGCCCTATCACTTTGCCATTCTTCATACTTTTTACCGCTCTTCTTACTTCATCCACACCGATCTCTTTTACCAAACCCATATTCCCAGACTTATCTTCTAGCCCTCTATTCCATACGTTTAGTTTTTCAAAATATTATATGTCTTCCATATATGTCTTATATATTATTATCATCTTCTTGCTTTGTTGCAACTCTGTCCTCCTTCATCTTTTATACATTTAACATGTTTAATATCTTTCGTTCTTTCTTCTCATTTTTGCCATTCGAAAAAGTTCCTTTTGGCCGCAAGGCCCATCAAGCCGACTATAGTACGCGCCAGTTATAATAGTGTGGCAATACGAGTGGAACAAAGTCTTACGAATACGAAGTAACAAGGAAGGTAAATCAAAAATATTAAGAATTAAGAATTATTACATTATCTTTTAACATTGAAACTGTCGTTTTTGCAAATTTCGTATACCTACACCACTGTATGGGGGAATGTAAATGACTCGTATTGCCACACTAACTGGCGCGTACTATATATTATATTTTATCTTGCGCGCTTGCCTTGGATATTGCTACCGCCTTTTTTGCTCTATTTTTGCAGTCCTTTTAAATCACATTTTTTTCTTCCCTCATACTCATATTATCAACAGCAACTTTTTACCACTAAAGGCCTTTTTCTTTTCTTTTAGAATCTTCTGTACCTCATCATTCCACCACCATCACACCCTTACCCTTTGTTTCACCGAAGATATCTCTTGCCTTTGTTCTTATGCAATGCGCTATTACTTCCCAGCACTCATTTACTGTTTTATCTTCCATACACTTCATATCTACCATCTTATCAACTATCTCTTTCTTAAATCTGCTTGCATATTCCTTATTTTCTATCATACGCCATCTGGTCCGAGGTGGAGGCCTACTCCTATTTTTATTTGACTATATAATTTTTGTGTAAATTCAAATTAATTTTGTTTTCCAGTTACTGGTACACCTAACAGCAGTTATACTAAGACGCTCATTGGTGGTGGAGTGGCAGTATTTGTGTTAGTCCTCACAATACTCACCGTAGCCAGCACGGCGTTCCTCTACCGGAGACATAAGAGGGCTACAATGGAACAGGTAAAAAAACGAATAAAAAAAGATATTCTTAGCCAAATACAATGTATTTTCTATTTATCATCCGAAAGCTTCTACATCCAAAGCTCCCGCTTTTGCCTTCGTGGTTTTATAACCACTCAAAAGTAATTTTCGCGATTTTGAACTTCGGAATTTTATACTTTGGGATTTTGTACTTTCGATAATTTGAATATTCGGTCAAACAAACATTTGAGATTTTGAATTTCGGTTTAGTAATATTGGCGCTGAGGAGGCGCTTACCTGGAAAGAAAGTACCTTAATACTGAAGCCAGAGAACTTCACTCAAATGAAATATTACCTTATTTTTGAAAAGAAACAAAACGCCCAGTAATTCAAATTAATTCAACGTTGTGCTCGACAGAGATAGTCATTAGCGGCCTTTACACGCACATTCAATCGCGCGTGAAACAGCAATCGTGCGCGAAAGAGCGCGCGTATAAAGGATGTGGAAGGGCAAGGGAAAGAGCTCGCTTTACTGTGGCGCCGCGCTTAACAGTCGTGCGCGCAATCGCGTCTCCTCAAGTTGCCTATATACATAAAATTCTTTCGCGCACGATTAAGATGGCGGACATACGTACATGGAGTAAAGAATTAATCTTAGAGTTAATCACATTGTACAAGTTTTTTCCTTGCCTCTGGAAAATCAAGTCCGAAGAATATAAAAACAAAAATCTTAAAGACGAAGCCTATAAAAAAATTATTGACTTTTGTAAAGAAAATGGTTTTCTAGACGCCAATCGTGATTTTGTGGTTAAGAAATTACAAAGTTTAAGGGGCTCGTTCCGAAAGGAACTTAAGAAACCAGTGAACATGATAACTTGCGCCACGCGATATCTTCTATCCATTTTTCACCGCAACACCCGCGTTCTTCGGTAAAACTGTGTGAATTGCACACACTCCAACACGCGCCAGTTTCACGCGATCTATCCCGCGCGATTAGCCTTTACACAGCCGCTCATTCCTCTGAGGAAAACGAACGCGAGCAATCGCGCGCGAAAGAACGGGTAGCGTAAACAAAACTTACAAAGATAATCGCGCGCGAATGAGCGTGCAGGCTTTCCCGCGCGCAATCCTGTACGCTCCTAAAAACGCGCGATTGAATGTGCGTGTAAAGGCCGCTATTGTTCGATTTCCAGTGACGACACACACTCCGACGGCGACCAATGACAATCTCTATCGAGCACAACGCTGCGCCAGCCTTGATAGAGATTGTCATTGGTCGATCCCCAGTGACGTCACCCAGTCCGACCAATGACAATCGATCTCCAGTGACGTCACCCAGTCCGACCAATGACAATCTCTATCAAGGCTGGCGCAGCGTTGTTCTCGTCATTGTGCGCTTACAGAATTGCATTGCTGAAAAGTAGCTGCAACGTAGGGCTAAATAATACCAAATAAATCGTGATAGAATAAGTTATAAGGTAGTTTTAGTTCAATGAGTGATATTAGCGTGAACTTCAGACAGTATCATTTAAAATAGTAGTTGATAGCAAAAAATCAAGCCGCAAGGGCGCAGCAGGGTACCACTTAGATACACCTTTTCTACTCATGACTTACTTGAATCACAAGACAAAAAATGATCTTGCTGTAAAACTTTGAATAGTTAAATAATTTCACTCCCAGATTATCCGCTTATTTCAGACTGATGGGAACCGGCCGCAAGAGGCCGAGCCAGTGCCTCTTGTGGATATGGCAAGCACTCCCATGGGCGACGGTTATAGTTCAGAAACATGTGATCATGTATATCAGTACATTGATGTCGAAGTAAGTACCGTTAGTAGCACCTGGAAGATCTAACAAAAACAACGACCCCCATCCTCTTCTGCTAAAAATTGTCAACCACCGTCATACCACTGACACTGTAAAAATCTTGCTCTATTCCACTTTAATCCACTAAACAAATCCATTCATGGATAATCAATTTTAGAGTTTATTGATATAGACTCAAAGTCGAAAATTAAATAAAAAGACTTCATTACGTTTCTTCATTCACTTTACAAGATGCCATTTAATTTTAGACTTCAACAGCATTATTTTTACTTTGAACTTTCAGGATATACGTCCGACGAAGAAACAACATGAACGTCTAACAAAGAAACTAAACAAATTTCCGGCGAAGAAAGAAGATAATAATGACAAGGATGATAAAGCTAAACCGAGTTCAACGTCTAATAGCACACAGGATACACGTCCAACGAAGAAACAAGACAAATGTCCGATGAAGAAAAGAGATTGTGATGACACGGATAATTTAGTTTATGATTACGCTTATGCATCAGTGGGTCGACCAGAAGTGAAACCGAGTCCACCGTTTAACAGCACACAGGACACACATCCGACGAAGACACAAGACAAATGTCTGCCGAAGAAAGGAGATAATGAAGACAAGGATAATCTCGAATACGAATGCGTTTTTCCCTCCCCGGGACGCCCAAAAGCAAAACTGAGTCCACCGCCTAGTATTGACAGTGCACAGAATAACACAATGTATTATTGGCTATAGGAACCAGTAACAGTGACAGATTCAACGCTGAACGACCGCCGTCCTCCATGAACGCGGGCCCGAGGATGACAGGTGGCTCCACCTGTACACCGAACCACCAGCATACCGAGACGACAACGCGATATGCACCCCTCTTTCCTGGATAAGATGGTTGTGGGAACCAACTGAGGGGGGCATCTCAAAATTCTCCTGTCATATTTACCGTGACGGATCACCATGTTCTGTTAGTCGGTTTGATTCTGACATAGACATGTCACCATTTGCCGCAGTGAGTGGTTTAGATAAGTTTGCCCTACGTCTATGGGTGACGGCATTCGGTCTGTAAGACAATATTGTTGAAGCGAGCTCCTTTCTAAAATTGTTATTATTGGAATACGTGAAACTGCAGAGTCACGTTGTCACGCTGGCGTATTGTAGAATAGAATAATGAATGTATGTTGTGATTTGACGTAATAGACGTAATATGACCATTTTATTGTATTATTTTTTAAATTTAATCTTGCACAAATATAAAATAGGTACAAAGGCGTGTCATATATCGCCTTAGTCGGTAGTATAATCGGTGGTTAGGGCCCCGGAGCCCTAACCACCAGGTAGGTTAGTAACTATTTTTTTCTTTATTTATTTAAACTTCTTGCACAAATAAAAAAAAATGTACAAAGGCAGAGTTAATGCCACAGGCATTTTCTACCAGTCAACCTTAGGGCGATGCAGAGAGAGTCAAGGTAGGTGCTTGATGTTTAGTTGTGAAAGTTAAATCAAACAGTAAACGTACAACCAATACTCATATTGATATACCTACTTAAGGTGATTACATACGCGAATGACTTTGACCATACAAATGCTCAAGGTCATTCGCTCGTTTTTCAGCCGTAAAAATCAGTATAACTAATTTTAATAAATAATTTTATAGGGGACGATTACAAACTAAGAAGGTCACGTCATGCTAATACACTCATCTCATATATAAAACTCTTAGTCCTGACTGACTGACTGACTGACTCACTTAGAGACAACGCACAGCCTAAACCGCTGGTCCTAGAGACTTGAAATTTATAGAGAGTGTATGTTTTGATGCGTGGAGGTGTACTAAGAAACGATTTTTCGAAATTCAGACCCTAAGTGCCTAAAAAGTGCCAAAAACGTACTTTCTTATAACTCAAGAACGGCTGAAAAGATTTTTATGATGTTTGGTTTATTGAATTTGGCTTTGTCGCCGAATAGCAATTATCACAATTAAAATGTGGCAAATTCATGAAATAATGTAATATTAACGAAAATACGAAATATTATGGCGCTAATATCGCTAGCAAAATTGTTACCATGACAACGGAACTAAAGTGATGGTGTCAACGTTAAGTCACATTTTGATCTGTCAAATGATAATAATTATAAAAATGTCATTCTGTCACGTGAATGTGAAAAATATTATTTAAGAGCTTTGTTTAAGAGTTATGTACTGCAGTTACTTTATTTAATTGATTGGAAATAGAAAAAATACATAATTATGATAGCAGCGATGATAGCTATCTAGAGCGATATAAAAGAAAAGTAATACAGCACATTATCATCCAGATTAATCCTCATTTACAAGCCCCCAAACAGTAAGGTATGTGAATTTAAATCTGTTGACGCCGCCGATATAACACAAGGAGCGGCTTCATAGCTAGAAACAGAATAACAATTTATATCAATGGCTAGAAACGTTTCACCAAATAGACGAACGCCTGGCTTCTAGAAAACTTCACTTTCTTTCTTGACGAGAAGTATACTAAGGCAACAATGATTAGAGATGGCAGAACACAATTCAATAACTTCCACTTATCAGCTGTGGGCTCAATTACTCAAGCACAGAGCACTTCTGATTAAGATGACAAAATGTTTATTTTCCTAATATTATTTTTAGATAATTATAAAACATTAAAACTCCACTTTTAAGTATGTTGTTTTATTTATATTCATTATTGACGTATCACATAGTAATTTATGTATCCTCAGCATTTACCAACGCATGGGAGGACGTCTTCAAGACGCTGGAGTAGGTACATCTCGCACCTTCGGTTCGCCGACGACATCATCATAGTTGCGGAGTCACTAGAACAACTGGGCGAAATGCTGCAC
Organism: Eilema depressum; assembly: GCA_914767945.1. Classification (NCBI taxonomy): domain Eukaryota; kingdom Metazoa; phylum Arthropoda; class Insecta; order Lepidoptera; family Erebidae; genus Eilema; species Eilema depressum. The sequence goes on along the minus strand of OU612041.1, from coordinate 5,811,912 downwards.
AGCCTGAATGGAGCTTCTCGACAAGTCAGCCTCGGTGTAAACTTGGATAAAACCAAGATTATGTTCAACGAACATGTTGTACTAAGACCGATTGCCATCGAAGGAGCGACACTCGAAGTTCAAAAATATTATCTACCTGGGGCAGGTTATCCAGCTTGGTAAAACCATTTCGAGAAAGAAATAGCCAGAAGAATTCAACTGGGGTGGGCAGCATTTGGCAAACTACGTCGGGTCTTCTCCTCCCCCCTGCCGCAATGCCTCAAAACAAAGGTTTTTGACCAGTGCGTCCTGCCTGTTATGTTTACCTATGACCTACGGTGACGAAACGTGGCCACTGAAGGTAGGGTAGTCCGTGACCTAAAAGTCGCGCAGCGGGCTATGTAGCGAGCTATGCTTGGAGTTTCTTTGAAGGATAGAATTCGAAACGAGGTCATCCGACATAGAACCAAAGTTCCAACTTTCTGTTTTTAAAATCAGTTTCGAAAACAGAATTATTATTCTTTCTTGGAAACCAGGTTCGCTTAAAGAAAAATAATTCTGCTATGGAAACCGGTTTTCAAACCTTGGTTTCCAATCTGGCCGTAGGGTCGCAGAATAAGCAAGCTAATGTGGCAGTGGGCTGGCCACATCTGCCGAAGGACTGATGGCCGTTGGAGCAGACGAGGTCCTAGAGTGGATACCCGATAAGGAATACGGAAGGTGGGACATCTCCTAGCCAGCTGGACTGACGATCTGCGTAAGGTGGCTGGGACGTACTGGATGCGGAAGGCGGTGGATCGGCAAACATGGCGCATATTAGGAGAGGCCTATGTCCAGCAGTAGACTGCAATAGGCCAAATTGATGATTTATTGTATCCTTAGCATACAACAGCAACCTTCATAGTTATGGTATACTGATGATATCGCACTGGTAGACAGGTCTCTTAAAAGCAGGTGGAATCCCAGTCTAACAGAGCTTGCGAACCTCTTTGATTCCGTCATCCAGCAGAACTTAACATTTAGGATATGGAACTGTAGTGCGGTGGTACTGTTCTCCAAAAAAGGCTAAAAGGTCTTGCTGAAGAATTATAAGACTCTTGAGTCATATCTCGATAGAAGTTGTTCTTGAGAATCGTCTTGAATAGCTGTGAGTTCCAGCCACCGGAGCAAGCCGAGTTTTAAAAGGGTTATAGTATTGCAGCCAATACCGTTCAGCACATTATACAAAAGACCTGAGAGTATATCAGCCGCTATGTATGGCATTTGTATATTACGAGAAGCCTTCTGACATCATCTAGACCTGGGCATTTTTGGATTGTCTACGACGGTGTCGTGCTGATACGATATATTCATTGCTGAGATGCTAAATTTAGATTAGAAAACAAAACCTAGAAGGAGATATACGTCGAAGGGTCGACAAGGGTTGGGCAACATTGGGAAAATTCGTCGAGGTTTCTACTCCCCTGTTATGACTCATGGGGCCGAAATGTGCAAACTGACTGTGGAGACATACGGTGGAGGATCGAGTGCTACGGCATACATTGGGTGAGGCCTAAGTCCAACAGTGGACTGAAATAGGCTAATTGATTGATTGATAAGAATGAAATGTTAGGTAATAGTATTTTTTTCTTACCAGTCTTTTTCTAGCCATTTACTAGCTATTGATATAAAGATATTAATATTATTTTTGTTTTGATGTAGGTAATATTCTAAAAATCTACCACTTTTTTGTAAGACAAGGCCGATGTTTCTTACAGTTTTCATTTAATATTTTGAAAAACACACTACTGAGGTTTATACAACAATTACTATTAGAACTATCGGGATACCTATATTTGTACAACAAGTCCGTCAGTTTAGAAAAAATACTATTGGTGGTGGTAGTCGACATCCACGCAGGCGGAGCTGCGGGCGAAAAGCTAGTTTAACATATATCTAAAATTTTAGATTATTTGGATACATATTGTAGAAAATATTTGGTTTCATAAGAAAGAGTAGAGTGATGTTCAGAGCCTCTTTTCAACTATTTCCTCCTTTTTTAATCAATTTATGAAAAGGTGAAGTTACTCTGTATATCCTGTAGTATGTAGGGATGTAAATTTCAGACCTTTAGGTTTTATAGTTAAAAAGAAAAACGGTTTCGAAAATACCGATTTTTCGATGCTAATCTGATTCGGGGCCTTAAATAAAATAGCAAATAATATAGGTACTTAAATATAATATAGTTATACACATAGATAAATATTCTATACTGCCTACACATACAATTCCATACATAAATACATTCCTATATTATATACATCAAATACATAATAATATATATTATATAATATACCTATATATACATATTAGGTATAATTATCTATACGGGAAAATCTTATGACCGTTAGGTATTCTGCTTATGGTTCCATGTATAGCAGACGTACTCGGTTTCTGAATGTAGAACGATTTGGAGACATTCTGACTTCTAGAGAAAGCGCATTCCAGAGGAGAATAGATTGAACAGAGAAAGAAGAGTGGACGAGGCTTGAAGTGTGAGTGGGACAGTGAAGGAGAAGATTGTTAGAAGAGCGTAGATTTTTATTATGGTTCGAACCAAGTAGGAGGAGATGGGATTTTAAATAGGCTGGGGCGTTTGGAGAATTTAAAAGTGTGTAGACCAACGGGACAGCCCGTAGACTTCGTCGCCATCGTATAGGTAGCCAACCCAACTCTGCACGGTAAGCCTTTCTAAGATCATATTTTCTCATATTTACTTTCTAAGATTGTAGACGAATCGAATGCAATTGTTGAGAAGTCGGTCAAGTTTATTAAGCAGATCTGCATTCAGGTCGAAATAGCACACATCACCATAATCGAGGAAAGGAAAGATTAAAGTCTGCATAAGCCTTGTCTTGGTTTTAGACGGCAGAAAGTTTTTGAGCCGATAAAGAGCCCTTAATGTCCCAGTCACCCTCCGGCAGACGTTAGTAACCTGAACCCGCCAGTTCAAGGTTGAGTCTAGGTGCAAGCCCAGGTTTTTAACACTAAGTATGACAGGAATAATTTTCTCATTAAATATAATCACTGGCACGGTCACGTCACGCAGCCTTCTCATCGTATGACTAGTTCCTATTATAATACTTTGGCATTTGTCAGGGTTGACGGCCAGTCCAAACCTGTCACACCAGCTACGTATAAAACCCAAGTCTGCGTTTACCCTATCGATAGCCACTGAGATGTTATCCACAGGGGCTTGACTATACAACTGCAGGTCATCAGCATACAAGTGATACGCACATTGAAGGTCGGAGGTTATGAAGTTAATAAATATGGAGAAAAGAAGAGGAGAAAGTACACCGCCTAGAGGGACGCCAGAGTCAAGACTGCACCACCTCGATGCCATCTCGTCGGTACAAACTGACTGTTGGCGCCCCTGAAGATATGATGAGAACCAATCCAGTTCAGCGGATGAGATTTTAATGTGGGCTAGGATTGCCAAAAGTATGTCGTGGCTGACACAATTAAATGTATTGGAAAAGTCTACTAAGACCATTACAGTGGTCATAGACTTCTCTATACCATCCCTGATGTCACCCGTTACCTTGAGGAGTGCAGAGGTAGTGCTGTGTCCTGGCCTAAATCCTGATTGTAGAGGGCTTAATATGTCATTGCGATGTATAAAACCAGATAACTGTCTATGAACACAGGCCTCCATCACTTTGGATAGAAAGGGTAGGATCGAGATCGGACGAAAGTGGTTAGGAAGGGAGGCATTAGAAATTTTGGGAACGGAACTATATTTATATTGTTCTTTTTAATATTTAATTTTATTGATTTAAGATAAATAATATTAGGTAGATTAAAATATTAATTAGGTTAGGTTAAGTAATAAAATAATAATGGCTTTTGTAAATTAAATAGCTTATTGTACGGATTATCTCATAGACAAACGGATAACACGGTTTTTTGTTCTGTTTTTCGAATAAATAAATAAATTAAAAAATATGTATTATAATTTAAAACCTACTTTCTCATTCCTTACTATTTTCCTCTACTGCTATTCCATTAAACCATAATAATGAGGTATGATTCCGATCACGGCAGTAGCAGCCCGGCAGCCACGACCCTGCAGCCGCAGCTTGGTCGTGCCGCACCGCTTTAGCAATAGCTTCCGATGCAAGCGACCGTACAGCGCCGGGGGCTCCGGGAGCAGCAATGCAATCGATCTCCAGTGACGTCACTCAGTCCGACCAATGACAATCTCTATCAAGGTCGTCGCAACGTTGTGCTCGTTGTTGTGCGCTTACAGAATTGCATTGCAGTATGGCAGTGCTGCTCCCTTGGGCAATTTCACAAAATGGCGACGATTATAGATGAAAATGACGAATTTCTTGTAGAGTTGCGGTTGGCAGGCACCGCTTTCCCGAAAGCATCAGGCAGCGCCGCACAGCAGTGATGCCGGGTGGCGTCAGCCGGTCACAACCACTGAGTCGCGACTGCCGATATCCGAATGCTACCTTGAGGCTACCAGTTTCTTTCTGACCTTCTTCTTCATCATCGTAGCATTAATCTCAGTCAGATCAAAAACTTTCATCTCGGAATCTGAGGTCCGTTTTTCCAGTCGAAACTGCGGGTTAGGCTTATCTTCGATATTTTCTGTGAAGCGACTACCATCAAATCTGTCCTCACAACATATTGGCGAAATCTGAGTATGCCTTCACAACCCACTGGCGATATCCAAGTATTGCAAGTAGACCAGATAATGGACTTTTTAGAGCTCCTATTACCCGGGGCGACAGTCATAGATGTTATAGATGTTCGTATGTATGACAACCAGGACCGACGGCTTAACGCTCTCCGAGGCACGAACAATACTTGTTTACTTGTCTAGGGGGGCAGGCGTAAGGAATGGGAGAGTGGACTAGACTCTAAGCTGCTAGATTTAGCTCCAACCAAGTTTGGCGCTTCGATAGCCCAAGAATGTACCTTTAAACATTGAAAACTGCGTTGCATTGCATGTTTCAAATGAGTAAATTTATTAAATGAAATAAGTAGGTACACAATTAATTCAACTGGCTGCAGGTCTAAAACGGCTAGTTTATTGGACTCGTATTAGGATAATATTTTGTCATGTGGCGATATTAGGTAACACTGAAATTGGTATCTGTTTATTAAATGAATTATTGTGATTCTCCTCATATTAAGAGTGACCATTACAATTTTATAGGAATCTATTGAGATATACTGCGAATTTATAAAGTTACTAGTTCTTAGCGAAATCGCTCAATGTTGCCTCTTTAAACCCGCTGATCTTGCTTGCGAAGACATTTCGAAGATGTCAGCTGTTCCCTCGCATATGAACCATCACTAATACCTTTCTTCATCATTATTTGAGACAGTCTTCTTCCCCCTGTAAAGTAAAATATGCAAATGCATTCATCATCCTCATCATAATCATGGAGACGTAATTTCCTGTTGCATCCGAGGCCAAGGTGAACTCGGAGCTCAGGGTCCCCTTTCCCGGGGGTGACGGGTGGAGCCGCCTGTCACCCTAGCAGAAGCAGGCCGCGGCGGCGGCGCGCATTGCGTGCCTCCCCATACCCGGGGGCGAGTTGGGGACTCTTTGGTCCCCACACCGGAAGAGGGCCAGTTCGAGAGATATGGCCCTGGGTCAGCCGGGGTGCGAGAGATATGGCTACGACAATCTCACCTCCGGCAACTGACGGCCCACAGACTGCGTGCGTTTTAGTCGGTTCGAGTCCGACATAACCTCCGGCGGGGGAGGTATCCGTGGGGATTTTTCGCACGATAAAAAAAAAGTCCCTTTCCAACTCTTCCTCTACCAATACGTACGGGTGTGCGTTGTTTTATAGCTAATTGTTTTATAGAATTTCGTTTTACATAAAAAAATTCTCATATTTTCGTTTCATAGAATAATCAATACACATAATACTTACTTTGAAGATTTTTAAATCATTGATTTTTGTTTCACATAAAGTTTAATGTTAGAATAATCATATCATAGAATAACAAATCAAATAGTCTTTATTATCATAACATACATTAAATATAAAATCGTTTGACATACCACTCAAAAGATATATAACTTATTTGCCCTACGATAATTCGACGGAGCCCCGCTTGGCGGGGCTCCTATTACTGGGTGGTTTTAAAAAAAATAACCACGAAGGCCTTCTAACCTAATCTATCCAAGTCGGGGTACTCTGAGTCGAGGTGTAAACTATAATGACGTGTTCTAAATTATTAAACGTTAGACCAAATTATTTTCGATTATGGTGGTGGTTTTATATTCCTTAAAAAAAAATCTACTGTTTGATAAGTTTAATAAACAAAAAAATGTAAATAAAAATTCATTAAATTATTTTTCTGTGAAATATGTTTCATTCTGGTAAATTGTCTTTGAAACAATAATATTCGAAATAAAAATATAAATACCAAATATTATGTGAAACATTTTCTGGGAAACGAAATTCTATGAAATTTCTGTCTGCGAAACAAGGGGCTCCCAATACGTACACAGAGAGAGAAGGACAGAAATTTGAAACTTAACGTGTTACTATTGAGAGGTCACGGGTTTGGAGACTGGACATTACACTATAGACTTGAAGCCAGTCGGAGAGGTCAGGGGGAATATTAGTAATTACGGTCAAATACCAGTATAGTATGCTTTCCAAAAAATAATATCAGATCCAATTTCATTCTAACTTAAAAAGAGTACTTCAAGGTATGCTTCTCGGCCCATTAAAATTTCAAGTTAACCTATCGTAAGGTATGATTCCGAAGTCAACCGCATACGACAACGATAGACGCATGCAGCAGATACAGCGTACCCATTACTTGTTAAACTCCGATACGGATAAAGGGGACCATTGAGAAGCCGCAATGAATTACGCGCATGTGGTGCGTGCGTCAGAAGTAACAGTAAGTACAATCGACAAATTAGATACGGTTGCACCTTTACATACAATTTTATGTGGAAAAAAAATGGGACCGTATTTCCTTTTTCGACTGTAAATAGATACTTCTATCTATACTATTATATAATTGTAAAGTGTTCGTGTCTGTACATTGGAGATATTTAAAAAAAAATACTTGGGTTATGTTATGTTAACGATATTGAACACGAAAATATATTTTTTTATTGTCTGTTTGTCTGTTTGTCCGCGATGGATGCAAAAACTACTAGACGGATTTTGATGCCGTTTTTTTTTGTTAGAAAGGGCTTACTCAGACTTAAAATCTTACGTTTGTTTGATCGCAATCGGTTCAGTAGAAACGATGATATGGGCAAAAGTCGCGTTAACCGAGATGCACGCGGGCGGAGCCGCGGGCGGAAGGCTAGTAAACAAATATAAACTTAAACTACTTATCATCACTACATATTATAAAACAAAGTCGCTGTCGCTGTCTGTCCGTCCCTCTATTATATGCTTAAATCTTCAAAACTACGCAACGGATTTTGAAGAGGTTTTTTTAATGGATAGAGTGATTCAAGAGGAAGGTTTTTAAGTATAATACATGCATAATATTGTAGAGAAACACTGATAAATTCAGAGATAATACCACGCGGGCGAAAAATATGGCGGTACGAAGTTCGCCGGGTCAGCTAGTAAAATATAAAACTAAGATTCGAGATAGGTATGACCTGCAAGAGAATGATGTAACGAGGATTGAAAAGGGTATGCTAAGTTAGTTTGGGCATGTAGTGAGAATGACACACCAGGTGTTTAAGGCACAGGTGAATGGGCCGACCAGCCGGGGTCGACCCAGCAGTACACACATTGGCCAATTAATAAAATTTTGAAAAAAGGGGCAGGTCAGAAGTAATCGAACCTGGAAGAAGTAATCGGAAGCTCGTGAGGTATGTAAGGATAGAGTCAAATGGCTGGCTGTTATCTATACTATATATACAGGGTGTCCCAAAATTCAAGGATAAGCCGGTAACAGAGGGTGGCCCTACTTATGGCTGCTCTGCAAAAAATAAGAAAAAAAATGTATCTCTATTTTTTTTTTAATTATTTAAACTTTTTTAAAATCTTTGGCAATTCGGTACCCCTAATGATATTTTCAACTACCAGGTCCACAATTTTGCAAATATTTCTGATCTCTTTTCTGTATTAGCAAGCTAAGAAACATGAATATCCACCAACACCCTGAAAAATTATAGAATATTTGTAGTTATTTTACAAAAATAAGTCAAAATATTTTTTTGTCGTCAAATTTTCATACATTTTTACTTTCGACCCACTTTATCTTATCTCGGTGAAAAAAAAAGTACGGACACCACTATGGCATTCTTTTTCAAAAATTGGCGCAACTATCCAAGATTTCAAAATGGTATAATTTGGGTATGATACTATATTGAAATACTAAAAAAAAAATTTTTTTTGTAAATAAGAATCACATTTAATACATTGCTCTTATTAAAAATCACCAGATTTACTTTGTACACAATGCATTCATCCTCAATAAAAAATCATTGACGGGACTTGTGACAAAGTGGTAACCGAGTAGGTTATCACATTACGAGGTTAAGCAACATAAGCCAGGGTGGTTTTCGGATGGATGACCATTCTTAAGACATTAAGACACCGCCGTCCTCTGTTTCTCAGAGAGTGCGTTAGGTCGTAGATCCCGGTGGCCATATGAGTATCTATGACAGTTAGTCGGACCCCTAAAAGTCCAACAACTGGACTCACTACATAACTTTGATATCGCCAGTGGGTTGTGGAGGTCAGGTGGCAGTCGCTTCACGGCAAATATCGCATTTCTGCTGTTTCACAGTTAGCCGGAAAATCTGACGCTCAGAGTTTTATTGGAATTGTTTTAAGAACAATTAGGTTTCCGAAAGCAATTGCAACGCTGTACTAGTTTCATTCAAATATCAATGCGGCTACGGATTATATTTCTGACAAAAGAAATGCACGAAAAATAAAATGTATTAATGCCGGTGGCAAACAATTAAAAATGTAAAAATTAAAAAAAACATTAACAATAATGCACTAATTATAAAATTATACCATTATGTTTGTTTAATATTTTAACAGTATGGATTTTCATCCTCTGAACCCTTACAAAATACAGAGTCGGATTTTATGGTTAACTGTGAAACAGCAGAACCGCGAAATATTCTTTGAAGCGACTGCCACCTGACCTCCACAACCCATTGGCGATATCAAAGTTATGTAGTGCGTCCAGTTGTTGGAATTTTAGGGCTCCGACTACCCGTAACAACTGTCATAGATGCTCGTATGGTCACTACGATCGACGGCCTAACGTACTTTCTGAGGAATGGAGGTGTCTCAATGTCTTAAGAATGGTCATCCATCCGAAAACCACCCTGACTTATGTTGCTTAACCTCGTAATGTGATAACCTACTCGGTTACCACTTTGTCACAAGTCCCGTCAATGATTTTTTATTGAGGATGAATGCATTGTGTACAAAGTAAATCTGGTGATTTTCAATAAGAGCAATGTATTATATGTGATTCTTATTTACAAAAAAAATTTTTTTTTTAATATTTCAATATAGTATCATACCCAAATTATACCATTTTGAAATCTTGGATAGTTGCGCCAATTTTTGAAAAAGAATGCCATAGTGGTGTCCGTACTTTTTTTTTCCACCGAGATAAGATAAAGTGGGTCGAAAGTAAAAATGTATGAAAATTTGACGACAAAAAAATATTTTGACTTATTTTTGTAAAATAACTACAAATATCCTATAATTTTTCAGGGTGGTGATGGATAGCCATGCTTCTTAGCTTGCTAATACAGAAAAGAGTTCAAAAATATTTGCAAAATTGTGGACCTGGTAGTTGAAAATATCTTTAAGGGTACCGAATTTCGAGGGATTTTAAAAAAGTTCGAGTAATTAAAAAAAAAATAGAGATATATTTTTTTTCTTATTTTTTCCTGAGCAGCCATAAGTAGGATCACCCCCTATTGCCGGCTTATCCTTGAATTTTGGGACACCCTGTATATATATATATATATATATATATATATTAGGTATATAATTGTAAAGTGGTCGTGTCTGTACATTGGAGATATTTAAAAAAAAATACTTGGGTTATGTTATGTTAACGATACTGAACACGAAAATATTTTTTTTTAATTTCCTGTCTGTTTGTCTGTTTGTCGGTTTGTCTGTTTGTCTGTTTGTCTGTTTGTCTGTTTGTCCGCGATGGACGCAAAAACTACTGGACGGATTTTGATGCGGTTTTTTTTGTTAGAAAGGGCTTACTCAGACTTAAAATCTTACGTTTGTTTGATCGCAATCGGTTGAGTAGAACCGAAGATAGGAGCAAAGTTCGCGTTAACCGAGATGCACGCGGGCGGAGCCGCGGGCGGAAGGCTAGTATCTATATATATGTACTAGCCTTTCGCCCGCGGCTCCACCCGCGTGGATCTCTTATCTTCGGTTCTACTCAACCGATTGCAATAAAACATACGTAAGATTTTAAGTCTGACCAATACCTTTCTAACAAAAAAAACCGCATCAAAATCGTTCAGTAGTTTTTGCGTCCATAGTGGACAAACATTTCCAATTTACAATTATATAATAGTAAAGATATAAAAGAAAGTTGGGGTCGAAACGTTGGGTTCGTGGGGTCCGAGCGCACGGTCGCTTTACACGGAAATTGCAAAGCGACTGGTCGATCGCGTGACCAAAGGGCTGGCCTGTATTTTGCCCAAAGGATTGGCATTGCCAACCAACGGGGTAATGCCGCCAGCCTTTTGGGTACGTTACCAGTCGACATCGATGGGGAGGAATTCTTCGACACCTGACCCCTTTTTCCTTTCCCTTCCTTTTTTTTTAATCTTGTAAATATTTTTATTTATTAATTTAGTTTTGTTTATCTGTATATATTTAGACTATAACCCTATACTAATGTTAAATGAAAATATATTTTAAATTGAGTTTCTGAAAAATCTATTATAAGAAAGTCGTGTTAGTTACACTTTTTTTTTTTAAAGAATATTAGCAACCGAAATTACTAATATTACCATTAACCCCTCCAACTAAGCTAAATTGCTTGTGCTAGGAGTGGGTTCACGTCGGTAGTGTAATGGCCAAGATTCGAACCCGGGACCTCTCAATCGTAAGGCCGACTCCTTAACCACTAAGCACTATTTATAACTCAAGTACGGCTGAACTGATTCGGCTGAAAATTGGTGGGGAGATAGCTTAGAATCTTAGAGTAGCTTAAAATATCCAATGTCCTTATCCTGGGATAAGGACATTGAATATTCTTTATTCATCACAAGGCCAATCCTTAAAAGTTTGTAGTCTGACTCTATAAATCCATGTTTTTCCTATGGTCAATTATATATATGGCATGTTCACGGGTCGGAAACGGGAACGGCGACGGGATCAGAATCTAACATGGAATAGAAGGTACAGCGGGAACGGGATCTGGATACCACGCGGGCGGAAAATATGGCGGTATAAAGTTCGCCAGGTCAGCTAGTATGTATATAAATGTAGTTATATGAGTACAATCGACAATATCGACTCGACTCGAATCGATAATATAGGAATAATATAGTACCTATTGCAGCATGGAAAGTTCCAGAACTTCTGGTCTCGTCCATAGTCCTCTCCATCCTGGATGGTCTGAGGCATGTCCTTGCCCATGGACTCTGGGAGAAACAGGCTTAAACATCCACCGAAGATTCCCAAGATTCCCAGAATGAGTAGTGGTATCTCTCTGGCTATTGTTGCCTGAAAACCAATATTATATATCATCAGTGCTGCCAGTTGGACGACCAAAGGCTTGTCCTGCTTTATTTTCTTCACTGACGGCACAGAATCTCCCTGTTCTTAATGAGTCGGCAGCACGAGTGTGACTTTCTGGTGTTGCATACTTTCCATCAGGTGGGCCGTGTGCTTGTCTGCAAAGTGGATTTTAAAAAAAAGGTGCTAACACTTACCAAATATACGATGTACGGGGTTAGTATAGTGGCAACATATCCACTGATGTGTATGAGGGCGAGTCCTTGGGCGCGGACCACGGTAGGCAGGAGTTCTGCCGCGTACTGCATGCCGATGTTGAACGATATATTGACGGCAAAGCGACCGACTATAGCTAGAGAAGCCGATGGAATACCTGATGGCAAATTAGATAATTATACTTTGTTTTTTTTATCGTGCGAAAAATCCCCACTGATACCTCCCCATATCCACCATAGGAGGAGGTTATGTCGGGCTCGAACCGACTAAAACGCACGCCGTCTGTGGGCCGTCAGTTGCCGGAGGTGAGATTGTCGTAGCCATATCCCTCGCACCCCGGCCGACCCAGGGCCATATCTCTCGATCTGGCCCTCTTCCGGTGTAGGGACCACAGAGTCCCCGACTCGCCCCCGGGTGTGGGGAGGCACGGAATGCGCGCTGCCGCCGCCGCGAGATAATTATACTCATACATTGTAGAAATGAAAGCCGGTCACTATACAGGTGGAAATTTTTAATCCTGCCTGGAGAGAAAGAACTCCAAATACTGAAGACAGCATAATTTACGGAAAAGAAACATTCCTTTATTTTTTTAAAGAGACAAATTGAGACAAAAGAGACAAATTGAATTTTTATGCTTAGATTTCAGGGATTTCCTTTCATTTATTTATCACGTTTGTTAGAGAGATTTGATCCTTAAGATTGACCCGATTCATGCCTTCCTTAAAAGTAGGTAAACGATGTAATTCTGTCAATCTGAAAATCTGTGAATGCAATTATTGCATTCACAGATTTTCAGAAGATTGCTTGCCACTTCTATTATTGCCAGGTCGGTGTGACCTGGCAATAATAGAACCGACTAAAATGTGTAAAAATTGCATCCTGTACCTACTTTTAATGAAGGCATGAATCGGGTCAATCATAAGGGTCAAATCTGTCTAACAAACGTGATAAATAAATGAAAGGAAATCCCTGAAATCTAAGCTTTTAAATTCAATTTGACAAAATAAAGCACTTTAACTCAAAGGTCCATCTGATCAGATATTATGTGGGCAACCTGTATGGTCCGTTAATTTAACTGCATCCCACTTAATAGTGAGCTAACTCGTGGCACCGATTATGACTGGTGATTAGACTCACCTATAGGAGCAGTGGTGGCCAAGAAACTGAAGATCCCACTTATGGCCATACTGCCGAACGCAAGCCAACGGCGACCAACACTGTAAGAAAATATAATTATGCAGAAATAAAATATAGGATGTTACGTTTATACGTTTGAGGAACTTTACTTAAGTGCCTGTCCAGATGAGGCGTTTAACGCGCAAATCCACTCGAGCGTCTTAATTTTTATTGCAACCACCCTCCAGATACTTTCTTCTTCATCCTAGCGTTAATTCCCAGTCGCATCCGAAGCTTTCACCTCGGAGTCTGGGGTCCGCTTTACCAGTCTTAACTGCAGATTTGGCTAGATCTCGATATTTTCCGTGAAGCGACTGCCATCTGACCTCACAACCCAATGGTATCGAAGCATTGCAGCTAGACTGTTGTTGTTGGACTTTTCAGGGCTCCAGCTACCTCTAACGACTGCCATAGATGTTCGTATGGCAACCGGGACCGACGGCTTAACGTGCTCTCCGAGGCACGACCAGACCAATGCAAATACTTACTCATATTCCTGCATACAAATATTTGCACTGAGCGGGGATCGAACCCGCGCCTCCTGCATAGCGGCCGCATTCACTACCGCTACGCCACGGAGGCGGTTTTACCTTGTTTGAGAGAAACCAGCCAGTTACAAACATGGATTCGAAAAACCGGTTTTATGACTCTATTGGAATAGTCTGATGATATCCCATATGGTTACTCTTTTTTCATCTATTACACAATAGCATACTATTGTGTAACCTGTTGCTAATCTGTAGGTACACTAAATAATGTAGGTGCATGTAACTCACATATCCAGTATTGAAATAAGAAGAAGATCAGCTGGAAACTCAGTAAAAGTAGCCACGCTGAATGTGACGAACATGTCGAGACCTGAAAGAGCACACAAGTAGACATTGCAATAGCATTTTTTGGCATAGCACCACATAAGATGAGACCCCCGTGGTCCCAACAATGGGTCGTACTGGTGGAACCAGGGGTAAACCCCGAATTACCCGTGGCCCCACTACGGAGAAAATAAATTCCTCGTGGTTACGCCAGTGGGTCGCTCAGGTGGAACTACGGGTTAATACCGCATATAATACCATGGAAGGAGTAGAATGTATACGTATATAAGCCTTACCATTCTATTGTTTCCATAGTTAGTAACTTAATTCATTATTGTTTATTTTTATTTCAATAAGATTTATAGAATCTTTAGAAAATTGAATGCAATAACTTTTGGAAATAAGTGATTTTTTGGAGTTCACGTGCAAAGAAAAGTCGAAGAGTATGTTATGCCGTAGGTCTCGGTTGCCATACGGACACCTGTGGCTGTCGTTACGGGTTTTTGGAGCCGTAAAACATCCGAAAACTGGTCTCTCTACTGAGCTTTCATATCGCCAGTGGGTTAATGAGGTCAGATGGCAATCGCTTTTTAGAAAATTTCGGTCATTTCGTCATTAGACTGAAAGCCGATTCCATTCTAGCCAAGGTACTCCTAGAACACCTAGATAATATTTTAGTTAGTCATATTTCCTACCTAGGGTCCCTACGTTCCTGACATGGCCATCAAATACCATAGCTATGGACATCCAGATGACGACCAGCAGAATAGTGTTGCGGCGAAGTCGAGGAGTTCGAAACAGGTCCAGGACGCTGTAGTTCTTCAACTCCTGCTCTACTTTGGCCATTTCTGTGGCAGTTACCTGTAAAAACACCATGAAAATATAAATTCTTTACTCCGAACCCTCTGGAGGATGGACTTGTGTAAGATCCTCCTACATTCAGATGCAATTCTGGTTTCATCCAATACTTTGAATTCCGGGGTCGCAGAAGCATCCATTTTATAATATAGAAAGCCCTTACCTTAAATTCTGCAATTATATTTTCAGGTATTTTCTTTCTATTCCATCTCTCACAAGTCTTTATAATCTTGAGGGCTTCGTCTATTCTGCCTTGAGCTATCAGCCATCTGTAATTAAAACCTAGTAAATATTTTCGTGATTTAAATATAGGTAGTAATTCAGTAAGCTCTTTACTAAATCGAATATCAAAAGCGGCATTGATAGGATCTTACCAAATTTGGATATGTAGGGGGGGGACACTACTGACGGTGGAGGTGAGTGCTGATGCATCACAAGGTGGCCACCTAAACCTACATCTGGGTCGCGCGTCCCAGTCGCCGTCACGGTGTTCCTCTCTGTATCACGCTATGGACCCGGCGACCGCACGGTGAATCCATGGAGTGCTGAGAATCGGATCTCTGAGTAATCGGGAGGGTAAAAGATAGAATGACAGCAGCGCGAGCGTGTCACCCCTGGTGTTGCACACGTCTATGAGCCGTGGTAGCCACTCCTGTTAGGTAGGCCATGTGCTAATCCAAAGGTATTATAAGGAAAACCATTCAGGAAATGGGAAGACGGAATGGTTAAGACAACTGAGAAAATTAGGACTACACTGGCACGGCAGGGACAGGACAGACAGGAGAGTGTCGGGAGAGATGGCCTCCCTTGACCCGCCAAAGGGCATACAGAGTGGGATTTTAGTGGAACACCTATATTACATTAGCGCAAAAGTTCTATATTCTTGGGTGTTTAAATTTTTCCAGTTACTTCGACGACGAGAACTTGGAGCTTATTGAAAACTAGCCCTTTGGAGATGATAGCATTGATAGCCAAGACTCAGCCAAGTGACCGAGAGTTGCTGATCGTTAGGTTTTTTGCAGTGGTTCTAGTAGATTTTAAACCAGCGTGTCTCGATAGGTTAGGTTAGAAGGAAGGGCATTTGATTGAATGCAGGGATTTATTGAATGGCCTAGGCCTTCTGATGATGAGTTGTCTACGTCTAGCAGTGGACTACAATAAGCTAATTGATTGACTATTTTAGTGGCATCAAAATCTAGACCTACCTGGCACTCTCTGGCACAACCCAGGGAGTGAGAACAGCTAGCGCCAAGGGAGCGCTAATCACCAGGGTGTACATCCTCCAGTCGTTCATCCCAACCGCTATCCAAGGTAGGATGCAAGCAGCAAATGTAAAGTAGACAGCAATAGACATGTTCGCCACAAAAGTCCGCCATTTTGGGCCTATGTATTCCAAGACTGAAAATGAGAAAGAGATTGTAGGTGGTAGAACGTACACGATAAAATACTTTTATATGGAACTAGCTGAACCAGCAATTAAAGTTTGTAATTTAAAAATGGAAACCCCATTTTATGGAAGGGCGGGTGGTAGAAGCTTGAAAATGAAGAATTATAATGCATTTTAATGCGGAAAAAAAGAACGGAAATAAAAAAAAAGAAATAAAAATTGATCAAGCCGTTTTGCAGGAGTTTGGTTACAAATACTGTGAGAACATGATAACTTTATATCGTCACAACTTTTGGAAATAAGTAAATGCAGTAGGTACTTTAAATGAATACTTACCAACAATATACATGATAACAAAGCAGTTATCGTAAGCCAAGCCGACAATGAAACGACAGAGGCAAAAGGACCAGAAGTCGTTAGTGAACATCGTGCCGATGCCGCCGGCGAACCCGACCACGTTTATACCTGAAAAGAAAATAGTGATAATCTGATTGTTATAAAGTAGAAAGCTTAGACGGATGAACGAAAGAGCATAAATATTACACAAATCCGTTAGGCGTAGTGTTTCAAGGGAAGATCTTTTTTTTTATACAATTTAAGAATTAAAGAAAGAAATATCGTTTTCTTGTATAGTAGGGAGTTAATTCCACAGCATAAGCGTGGGATGAAGTTCCTACTGTGGTTTTTCCAAGTGACTACAATATGGGGTTTTCCCTCTCTTCCTAGTGACCAAGAGTTGCTGACCGTTAGTTTTTTTGTAGTGGTTCTAGTAGACTTCATACCAATGTGTCCTGATAGGTTAGGTTAGAAAGAAGGGCAGGATGGACTTAATTCCACAGCTTAAGCGTGCATGGCATGAAGTTCCTATCATACCTGACTGTGCGTATTATTTTCGGTTGCAATGCAACGTGTGAGGATGAATTCCCTGCTTGTGGCGAGCGGTGACTTGAAGATTACATCGATAGGACTGGAGAGAAGTAATACTCCGTTCGAAGTAAACCAAAATATAAGAGGAAGGGTACAATAATTCGCACCTAGCTGAAAGTTGGTAAGATTGAAGATACCATCATAAATGAAATATAAAAAGTCCTCATTGATCCGATGCCTGGCTTTTTTTATTTGAGGTGAACGTTTTAAGAAATGGGTCTTTCGCGATTTTCAACAAAACGGTAAGTTTTATCATGAAAATGTCAGACAAAGTTAAAGATCATGCAATTTTCTATATAGATTTGGTCAAGTGCGAGTGGGGCTCGCTCGGGTTCCTTACAAAACTGAATTGAGACGCAAACTTTGCAAACAAAGGATTGTCTTACATCTTCTTCGTTGACGGCAGAGAATCTCTCTGTTCTTACAGGGTCGGCAGCACGATTGTGACTCCCCTGTTGTTGCACTCGTCCATAAGCCACGGTAACCACTTTGAATCAGAACGATCAGTTTCATTGTCAGGTCTACTTACCTACTAAAGCAGGTACTCTTCCATACTTGTCAGCCACCCATCCGAAGATAAAACCTCCCAATATGGCGCCACAGAAGAATATACATTGAGATGTGGCCGCGTAGCTGTCTCTGTCGCACACCCATCCTTGCTGCATGAGAAAAAGTCGATACTTAATACAAGGTGATTTTGTAGACGTTTCGGAGCGAAAAATTTTGGGCACAGTTTCGATAGCGAAAGCGTCTGGAAGTATTAATTTGGCGAAAAAAAAAAACTTCTTTTTTTTTATTGTATGAGATTATACTGTATGGGGGGTTGTAAAAAGAAAAGTACTTTTTCGCCAAAATAATAGATAAGTACTTCCGCACGATTTAGATTTATATTTAGATTTAATTAAATAAAAAATAAATTAAATAAGACTGACTTATACTAACTATACTTATACGACTTATACTAAACTGCACATACAGATTTTAAAGGAATCTTATAGTCAGCAAGAAAAATGTTGTGCATACGGTGGACGCAATAACTACGTAACAGATTTTAATGCAGTTCTTTATTAGGAAGAACCTTCTTCATCCTAGCGGTAATTCCAGTCGCATCCGAAGCTTTCACTTCAGAGTCTGGGGTCCCCCTGGCTGGACTTCGATATACCGTGAGTTCAGATGTTCGTATGGCAACCAGGACCGACGGCTTAACGTGCTTTCCAAGGCACGACCAGGCCAATGCGAGTACGCCTATTCATGCATACAAATATTTGCACGGATCAAAGCCAAGCCTCCTGCGTAGCGGCCAGAGGTTGCTAACGCGTGTACCTAACAGCTAGTTTTTTGTTAAATATACCTATATTATTCTACTTAGAATAGCACATACTCGTACCTGTGAAGCTATAGTTTCATATGGTACATCGCTGTAATTGAATTCCCATCGGTCACACGGTTTTACTCCCCATCCAGGATTAGGGTCCACGGTACCGTTGTCCAGAACGGCTATCCAGTCCACATCATATACGGAACACTTGTCAAATTTGTTGTTCTTTATGGGAGCAGAGAGGTGACGCCTGAAAAAAATATTACTGTTAGGAATTGTTTTTCGTCAATAGCGCAAATGAACAGTGGCGAAAGGTGAACACTTTGAAAAGAAACCGGTGCCAAAACTACCTTACTTCTACCTAGTTAGTCACGACCCATGGTACCCATTGGAAAGTCTTTTTTTAACCGACTTCAAAAAAGGAGGTTCTCAATTCGTATCCCATTTTTTTTTAATGTTTGTTACGCGATTGTGAAGCCAATTCTGGACGGATTTTGAAAATTATTTTTCTGTTCGTAAGTAGATTATTCCGAAATGGTCCCATTTAAATTTCGTAATGATCTGATGATGGGTTTCCGAGACTTCTAATAAGTCAGTAAGTCTGTAAATTAAATTATTTTTCGCTTTTCAGTGCCTCTTTTTCGTTTCTTGAAGTCAGTTAAACTTTTTTCTTAAATTAATTTATTATACCACTCAGGTCGCAGACGGCCCCACCTGATGGAAAGCGGTTACCGTGGCCTATGGACGTATGCAACACCAGGGTGTCACACTCGTGCTGCCGGCCCTGTAAGCACAGAGAGATTCTGAGCCGTCAGCAAGAATAATCGGGGTACAGGATTCGAACACCGGACCGTTGGCCTCTTGTCGTAAGGTCAGCTCCTGAACCACTAAGGTACACGTTTCATTTATTATACCAATAAAAATCAATTGGCACAAATAACTATTTGTTAGTGCATCACTCGTAAACGACTTGAACGATTCTTATTGATTTATCGTTACTGTGTAATTGATACTGTCTGAAGTTTACGCGAAAGGGAAACAGGAGTAGTCGTGACCATTAGAAGTGTACAAGTCTGGACTTCACAATCGTGCTGCCGACCATTTACGAACCTTATATTGCCCTTCTTGAAGAACCCCATATTGTAGTCGCTTGGAAAAACCACAGCAAGGTTCCAATATAACCAAAAATCCCAAAAACCAATAGCTAACCTTTCTTCCACAGTCAGGTTTCCCAACTCAGGCACATAACACCAGTACTCTTCAGGCACCACCGTCATAAAGATCTGCCCGAAATACACGAAGGCGAAGAAGAATGAGAACGGTATCATTAACAGGAACAGGTACCGCTGGTACCAGCCGAAGTCTCCAAGATACGGGAGCAGATCATCCAGGTCTTTTAGTTCTTTTCGTGGAGTGCCGTTGCCTGAAACAATATCTGAACTATACTAATTTATAAAGCTTATAATAATTATACACTGATGGCCGTTGGAGCAGACAAATCCTAGAGTGGAAGAAAACGGAAGGTAGGACACCTCCTAGCCAGGTGGACTTACGACCTGACGGCTGGGACAGATTGGATGCGGTAAGCGGAGGATCGACAAACGTAGCGCATATAAGGAGTGACCTATGTCCAGCTGTGGACTGCAATAGGCTAATTGATTGGTGGATTGATTGAATACACGGCAGGTGGAGGTCGGAAATCGATGAAAAGCAGGAGAGTCACCTTCACTAGTGCGGAGGTTATGTGACTAACAAGAGTCTCGAGAAGCCGGCTACCCTAAGGGGCCTAGGGGAGGCTAAGATGCCATGCGTGCCAATTTTCTTACAACCACGGATACCAAGTGCGGCTGCAGCGTGAAATTTTGGGGTGGGTCACTGTGTAATTCCGGCAGAAAATACCTTTTTAAAAGACTTTTCAATTAGACGTGCTCGATTTTGAGGGGTCATGTCTCCTGTGATCCCCCAAGGACCGCACATGATGAATACCAAAACTATGCAAAGAGATAACTCACTTCTAGTTTCCTGCTACGATACCAAGTTTCGTTGAAGTAAAAAAACGTGTGTGTACGTAACTGGTATCAAGGGCGAATTATGTTTAGTTAGTAACTAGTTACGTAGCTCTGGTTTCGTAGACGGCCGAAGGGAATATGGAGATGAAACCATATAGCGGTGTTGGTACCGTCAACCAGCCCATGAAATCTTCGTCATGGGCTGGTTGACGGTAATATCCTTGCCCATTTTACGTAGGACTGTAAATCATATTTGGCGAAAATAAATATTGTAAGACATTCTACACAACGCTATCTAGACTCAAATAAGCATAGCTTAACTAACTTCTGTTATGGGTTCTAGATTGCTGATAAACATACTTAGATACATATTTTTTATCATAAATACATACATATCCTACTAATATTATAAATGTGAAAGTTTGTGGGAATGGATGTGTGGATGTGTGGATGTTTGTTACTCTTTCACGCATAAACGGCTGGACCGATTTGGTTGAAATTTGGTATGTATATTGGATTAACATATAGGCTACTTTTGAACGGGATCAGAATTCCACGCGGGCGGAGCCGCGGGCAACAGCTAGTTATACATAAAAACACCCACACCAATGCAAATATTCATATTCGTGCATACAAATATTTGCACTGAGCGGTGATCGAACCCGGGGCTCCTGCGTAGTCGCCGCGTTCACTACCGCTACGCCACAGAGGCAGAAAGTGGAGCGTGTATGTGTATGTATGACTGTATGAATGTAAAATGTATACTGACCAGGTTCTTGGATCTTCATCTCCATGATGTCAGTTCCACGGGGCTTATGGTCAATCCCCTTGCTGAAGTTCTTCTCATGTGATTCCATTTTCAAAAAGGATTTTCAACTTAAATGACACTTTTACTAACGTTTTTCTGTTTACGGAGACACGAAGCTGGAGCTTTTGAACTGTAACAATAATATTTTATTTTATTTTACTATGCACATGAAAATGCCCGCTTAACTACAATAGGCTCTCTCCTATTACGTAGAACCGAAAATTTGAAAGTTTCGAAAGACGAAATAATATTCTTTTCTCGAAACCAGTTTCGAATTCAGAATGTTTTTTCTTTTACCGAAACCAATTTCGAAAGAAGAAATATTATTCTTATTTAGAAACTAGTTTCGAAACTTGGTTTCGTACATGGCCGAAGGGGCTATGTGCTATACACCTCTCCCTATGCCTTCGGGGATTTACAGGCATGAAGTCAAGAAGAACTCGGTCTGGAAGTGACTGGCCACGAGATTCCTACCGGCTTGCCCTGTAAAAGGAAGCCGTGGTATATCAGAATGCACAGCATCTCATACATGCTGTGGTCGTTTTATAAGAGGTCAAACAAATTCCACCGGCTTCCATGTTGAAAATTTTCACCCTTCGCCACTCCTGGCCACTAACCTCAATTCAGGCTGGGAGGTCAGACGGCAGTCTCGCTAAATACTGGGTGATTTTATAGTCGTTTAGTACAAAAAGATTTTGGACACAGTTTTGATAGCAAAATCGTCTGGAAGTATTAGTTGACGGAAAAAAATTTTTTTTTTTTTAATGTAATGGGAATAATGTACAGGTGAAAAGCATACTGTATGGGGGTTGTAAAAAAAATATATTTTTTTTCGTCAAAATAATACTTTCAGACGATTTTGCTAACGAAACTTGTGCCCAAAATCTTTTTAGCCGAAACGACTCATAGCCGAAAAACCAAAGCCACTTCATATTTTAAGCGAACCCTGGACACCGAGGTGAGTTGAGGTGAGGGCCTCGGATGCGCAGGTCACATCGAAGGCCCTTAAGCCTAGTTCGGACTACTTTAGTAATTTAGTAGAGTAGCGTATAATTTAGTGGCTAAACTACTCGCTACTGCGAGTACACAGAAATTGTTCGCATTATCGGTCCAGTAGGCACATGCTGTAAGCACATTTCGAACGATGGAACGAACTCGAAAGCTGAATCCGCGGTGATATTTCAATATCGCATGCTGTTTTGGTGATGTCACGTTGTCGAACACGTAAACATACATCACCCTCATGCTCAAGAACGTGACGACACAAAATTTACAGCAAGCAGAATGGAAATATCGCCGCGGATTGAGCTGTCGAGTTCGTTCGATCGTTCGAAATGTTCTTACAGCATGTGCCTACAGTACTACAGTATACTTACACAAGTTTTGCAAGATGAACGTGCTGCAACGCAATAGAGTGAATATAGTGATTAGGCTAATCGTAATGGCTATTCTAGAAGAGGTGGATGAGAATTATGTTATTAACAAAAAGAAGTTAAGGTTAGGAAAACGGATCGATAGAAGAGTTAAACTAGGATACATTTTATGGAAATTTTTAAAGTTGTTTCTTCGCGCCAGCGAAACGACATTTTGCGGCTACTAATGAACTCGACTAATCTACAAGTTCGGACTTGTTTAGCCGGTGAACGAGTGAGCACGGACGCGAGGTGGGAGGCGCTACTCGACCGATAAAATAGAGTAAAATGGATCGACTCGACTTAATCATTCACTAAACTACTCCACTAATTTTTTATGGTTCGCACACATTTAGCAACTAAATTACTCGCTACTCTACTAAATTACTAGCCTAGTCCGAACTAGGCTTTACTTCCACAATGTAAATCTGTAAGCGCACAACGACGAGCACAACGTGGCGACAACCTCGATAGAGACTGTCATTTGTCGGACTGGGTGACATCACTGGAGATTAACCAATGACAATTCAACCAATGGATTGCCGATTCTACCAATTTTGTATCACAGCAAAACCGTAGAAATGTTGATTTCTTTGTAAAGTGAATCAAGAAAATGAACTCTTTTTACTCGACTGCCGAAGGAAGGAGGGTGATGTTTTTTATTTAATTCAATAAAATGTAAAATTCAATGGCATTTTTTGCAGTGTTTGTGGTATGACAGTGGTTTTGCTAAGACATAAAGCAGAATCGGGGCCCGGAATTAACGCAGGGATGATGATGAGCATCTAATAATTCCCTACATCATTGTTCCCTACCTTATAACTAACGAGTTAGTTCTGTTTCCCCCTTTTACCGATTCCCCCCGGAAATTTTAATAGCGTTTTATCAAATAAAATGAAGTCAGGTAGGACTTCATTTTATTTGACCGTCAATGAGAAAAGTGTTACTTATATTTTTTTTATCTATTTTTTATTAATAAAAAGCTAGCCAAATCGAACTCAAAATCGATCAACAAAAATCGATCTCTGCTATAATATAATTATAATAATAATAGTCACACACACACACGCACTTAAACACACACACACACACACACACTCACACACACACACACATACACAAAGACCCATAAATACCCATCAATTCTCACCCATAACACCTAATTGCGATAATTTTCCACAGAAACTGTCTAAACATTTTGTTCGACATTTAACACCTTAGTATACCTCCCGCCATAGACCTTGGACCCAAGTTGCAATAGAAACGAGGCCTTGGCGCACGCGGATTGGTTTGATATAACCTATGATTGGTGGATTTGAACTCGTCCACCCCGTGCTATCCTCAAAAGACACCTAAATAACTCGGACTGATGATGGAAAAATATCGAAGGCCAGGAAAATCCGCAGTTAAGCTGGTAAAGCCCCCCTGGAAAGGACCCCTGCTGTAAATGGCTCGGTTGCGACTGGGATTGATGCTAGGATGAAGAAAAAGACGGTGGACGAGCTTAAATTCAAGCTCGTCCACCGTAGTAGCACCCCGTGTTATCCTGAAAAGACACCCATGAAACGTGTTCTGCGCGTATAGAGCACATTTTAGGTCCAAGATATTATGTCCTGCGACCCGATGTATAACTCCGGACACGTATCTTGGACCTAAATCGCAAGACAAACGAGGCTCTGGCGCCCGCGGATTGCTTTGTAATAATCTATGCTTGGTGAATTTGAGTTCGTCCACCGCAGTAGCACCCCGTGCTATCCTCAAAAGACACCTTACCAGAAATAGAAGAAAGAAAACACCTTACTTACTTAGACCAGAAATGTGTACTGCGTGTATTGGGCACATTTTTAGCACATTTTAGGTCCAAGATACGTGTCCGGAGTTATACCTATAACTTTGCAAAGATATTATATATAAAAAGAAGAAATGAAATGTCTTTGCCTATAACCATTCAGCTGGGCATGGCAGTCAATGAGCAGTTTTCCAGTAGGTATTTTAAAGGGTTCCTAAAGACGCCCTAGATGGCGCAGCCGGCACTTTTGGTAAGAAGAGTGTGGTGTCACATCTAGCGTAATTTATGGAAAAAATGTTCTTCGGTTTTGTAATGATTTACTTTACTTAAATATTCTGTCATTTTTTCTGATAACAATGAAAATACCACTAACAAACCACAGAGTACATTAAAATTACCAAAAGCTATGCTAGCGCCATCTCCTGATGACCTAAAAACCAACTGATTATTATACCTACTGGAAAACTGCTCATTGTTAAATAGGTATAAAAAAAGACTTACTACAAGCCTCCGTGATTGCTTCAATAGACACTATCACAAACGAATTGAAATAATGAAAACATCAAAGGCGTTTGAGACAAGTATGAGTGTCGACTGCTTGAGATTAAATGAGCAGATCTGTATCTATTGTGGTGCATATTCTCACATCGTTCATGTTTATTTAAAGCTTATACGAGTAGCTAGTTACTTTGTTTTATTTAGCAGTACCTATCTAGTGATATGCGGTTATTTAGGCAGTGTAATTACTTTAGAATTATTGTGTTATCTCTACATATTAATATAATCTTAATATATATAAATCTCGTGTCACAATGTTTGTCCTCAATGGACTCCTAAACCACTTAACCGATTATAATAAAATTCGCACACCATGTACAGTTCGATCCAACTTGAGAGATAGGATAGTTTAAATCTCAAATTATAGTCGCAATTTTAATTTATCGCGATAACCAACATCCACGCGGGCGGAGCCGCGGGCAAAGGCTAGTATTATATAAATACCTATTTGTCCCGACTGAGTGTCTGTCTGATTCATCAACGCAGAGCCTCTGGGCATACAAGCTTAAATTTTTGACAGTAGATGCTTTTTATGTTCTGCTGATATAAACCACCTTATCCCTTAGTCGCGTGGTACACCGCATGGGAAAAGATGGGGTGACCCAAATTTGACTTTGCCAGGAACCACGCGCTACTAAGGGAGTAAAACAAGGGTACAGTACTTGTACTAGTATACTATACCAACTAGTATCCAAAATAACTAGTAGGTATTCCCTTTAGCCCCTCTAGCTATGCTAAATTACTAATATTCCCCTTTAACTATGCTATATTACTAGTATTTCTGTTAAACGCTCTAACTATGCTAAATTACTAGTATTCCCCTATAACTATGCTATAGGTACATATTACTTGTATTTCCATTAACCGCTCTAACTATGCCTAAATTACTAGTATTCCTGTGAACCCCTCTAGCTATGCTAAATTACTAGTATTTCCGTTAACCGCTCTAACTATGCTAAATTACTAGTATTCCCGTGAACCCCTCTAGTTATACTAAATTACCAGTATTTCGGTTAACCGCTCTAACTATGGTAAATTACTAGTATTTCCGTTAACCCCTCTAGCTATGCTAAATTACTAGTATTCCCGTTAACCCCTAAAGCTAAATTACTTATTAGGAGTGGTTTCACGTCGGTAGTGTAATGGCATGTAACGCCAAGGATTCGAACCTGGGATCTCTTGATCGTAAGATATATCCTATAACCACACAGTAAATAATAGTACTACATATAACCACTAAGCTGCCGATAAATAATTATATAATATATAAGAACTTATTTACTCAATTTAGTGAGCAATGACGTCATGTAACACAAATATTGATTTTAATTTATGTATATGTATTAAATATTATACAGTAAATATGTACCTAGTTATATTTGCATAGGTCGTGTCTCGGAGAACACGTTAAGCCGTCGGTCCCGGTTGTCATGTAACTCCGGACACGTATCTTGAACCTAAAATGTGCTCAAAATGGGCCATATACAGTACACATTTCTTGGATGTCTTTTGAGGATAGCATGGGGTGCTACTGCGGTGGACGTACTCAAATTCACCAAGCATAGATTATTACAAAGCAATCTGCGGGCGCCAGAGCCTCGTTTGTCTTGCGATTTAGATTCAAGATAACGTGTCCGGAGTTATACGAACATCTATACCAGCCGCGTCCACACCGACCGAGCATGGCTCGCGAGCCAGCCTCGCGAGCCAATGCCTCGATCGGTGTGGACGCGGCTCGGGCTGCCTCGGCGGGTCAAACGGCGCTTGCCCCGAGGCAATGTGCGCCCGAGGCAGCCCGAGCCGCGTCCACACCGACCGAGGCATTGGCTCGCGAGCTAGCCTCTCGGAACTAGAGATGAAATGGATAGTGGTTTGGCCGGATACCGGATAGTAAAATTTTAAAAGAAATCGTCTTATCGTGTGTGTGTCTCTCTGTGGCATCGTAGCTTCCAAACGGACGAACCAATTTGATTTAGCTTTTTGTTTAAAAGGTGAATTTAGTCAGGTCAGGAGTGTTCTTAGCTAAGTTGGAAAATGGGTTCAAGATGGCTGCCACCACCAATCCGGTATCCGGCCAAGTGGTGAAAACAATGCCGGATAGGCCGGATACCGGATAGTTACCGAATATCCGTTTCATCTATAGTAGGAACCCTCAAAAGTTCAACAACTGGTCTAACTTGCGGTTACGTGCTTTGATTACGCGAATGGGTTGTTCAGGTGAGATGGCAGTCGCTTCACAGACAATATCGAAGTTCAGCCATACCTGCAGCCTCCGTGGCGTAGCGGTAGTGAACGCGGCCGCTACGCAGGAGGCGCGGGTTCGATCCCCGCTCAGTGCAAATATTTGTGTTCATAAAATATGGGTATTTGCATTGGTCTGGTCGTGCCTCGGAGAGCACGTTAAGCCGTCGGTCCCGGTTGCCACAAGAACATCTATGGCAGTCGTTACGGGTAGTTGGAGCCCTAAAAAGTCCAAAAACAACGGTCTAGCTGCAAAGCTTCGATATCTCCTAATGTTACCATTGGGTCGTGGAGGTCAGATGGCAATCGCTTCACGGAAAATATCGAGGTCTAGCCAAATCTGTAGTTAAGACTGGTAAAGCGGACCCCAGACTCCGAGCTGAAAAGCTTCGGATGCGACTGGGAATTAACGCTAGGACGAAGAAGAAGCCATACCTGCAGTTAGAAGGGAAAAAGTGGACCTCAGACTCCGAGGTAAAATAGTTTTGCGAAGGCACCAGGGAAGTCATACTTCTACTTCCGACCCTATAAGAACAGAGAGTTCCTGTAAGTCAGTGAAGAATACTTACAAAGCAGGACAAGCCTTTGGTCTTCCCACTGACAGCACAAAATCTCTCCAGTGAGCTCTGGCTACCCTACTCACCACCAGGAACACAACACGAGGTTATTATCGCCGCGGTATTCTGTAAAGCGGAGGTACTTCCTCAATCCGACTGCTCAGTTGCTGCTTGGCGTCGCTCGTAGAGGAATACTTTTTTTTTTTTTTCGTGCGAAAATTCCCCACGGATACCTCCCCCGCCGGAGCCGGAGGAGGAGGTTATGTCGGACTCGAACCGACTAAAACGCACGCCGTCTGTGGGCCGTCAGTTGCCGGAGGTAAGATTGTCGTAGCCATATCCCTCGCACCCCGGCCGACCCAGGGCCATATCTCTCGATTTGGCCCTCTTCCGGTGTGGGGACCACAGAGTCCCCAATCGTAGAGGAATACTTGTGTGTCAATACCATAGATTTGATGTCTAATATCTCTCCTCAGCATCAGCATCGGCATCAGCTAGTATACCTAGATATCATCTAACCAGACACTAACTGTTCTATATTATGAATTCTGATCCCATGACAGCCTCCGTGGCGTAGCGGTGGTGAACGCGGCCGCTACGCAGGAGGCGCGGGTTCGATCCACGCTCAATGCGAATATTTGTGTGCATGAATCAGAATTCCCATCTTCTTCATCCTAGCGTTAATCCTAGTTACATCCGAAGCTTTCACCTCGGAGTCTGGGGTCCGCTTTACCAGTCTAACTGTAGATTTGGAAGAACTTCGATATTGGGTGATATCAATGCATTGAAGCTAGACCAGTTGTTGGACTTTTTTTAGGGCTCCAACTACCCGTAAAGACTACCATAGACGTTCGAATGACACTCAGGACCGACGGCTTAACGTGGTCTCCGAGGCACGACATATTCCTAAATACCATATTCATGCATACGAATATTTGCACAGAGCGGGGATCGAATCCGCGCCTCCTGCGTAGCGGCCGTGTTCTCTACCGCCACGCCTTATGAGGCTGTCCCGTTGCACCTATGTAACATGTTGCATAACTTGTGTTTTATAACACGTCCATATTATCTAACATTGTTTTATAGCTTTGCAACATTGTACAGACTTCAGTGTCTACATTAAGGTGCGTACAAATTATATAGCTTAACATGTTTCAGTAATGTAGACACTGAAGTTAGTACAATGTTGCAAAGTTATAAAACAATGTTAGATAATGTGGACGTGTTATATAACACAAGTTATACAACATGTTATATAACATTGTTTTATAACATGTTATGCTATATAATTTGTACGCACCTTTTAGATTTCAAATAATGTATGGAAATCTACCGAATTTGTTGAGATTTATGATGACTGCCCCCTTTAGATAGTTGCATGATAGCGTATGTCACTCACAAATAATGTGGTTTTCTATTTGTTAAAGATTTTTTTTAAATCGATCCAGTAGGTAGTTCTTCTTATAATATTAGTGTATATATTTGTGATCCTTCAGGGTTATATCCATGTACCCGGGTTAATCTTGACATTCTTGACCATAGAGATATTATCAGAAAACCTATGCATGTTGCAGCGGCACATAAAAGTTAATAGGTAATGATTGAGGAGTCATAGTTCAGAGCAAAGAATACATTTATTATTACAGAAGCGACAAATCTTTGAAGTATGGCTAAGATTTCTGCCTAATTAAGACTCTATACCGATATCGCTGGCTACGTACCTATCCAAGCAGTTAACATAGAAATGTACGTAATTAATCACAACTTCTTTCGTGTCAATGATCCTCTTTTTCACTGCTCTAAATTATTCGGAGTAATATTCTGTCATTTCGACTCCGCTGTCAGTGGCTTTGTTTAGGTCTTCTTTAGTGCAGGAGGTAGGACATAGGGGACACGAAACCAAGTGCGCCATGGACTGCACGGGGGCTCCGCAGTCACATGCGATTAAGCCCGGGTCTCGCGTTCCCCACCTGCATAGATTTTGTCTCGACCGGCCGGCTAATATACAAAGACGGCCGGCCATGGGAGGTTCTGTCCGGGAGGTAGTTTTTCCTGGGGATGTAGGAAGCCCGAAGGTGGTGGGAGTCTCTCTTGCCATAGGGAAATTCTCGTGGCAACAGGGTCTTCACAACAGGGTCATTAATCACATGAGATTCAACAGAGGGGAGGGGGTCAGAAATATCACAAAATATCACCAAGGGGGGAGGTAGTTGTATTTTTTTTATATATAGGACACGTCAATTTGACTTCGCCTTGCCTGATGGTAAGCTGAGGGCAAAGTCTTGGAAAAAAATAGACACGTACCATGCTACAATGGTGGCACTCAGCTTGACGGCCTCATCAGATGCTTTTTCACGCCCCGCTTAAAGGACCCGGGACTGTAGGAAGAGGGAAACACGTGAGCTAGTAAAGAATTCCAGGTCTTAATGGTGCGGCACAAGAATTGTGAGTGAGATATCTTCTTTCATTGGCCTTGCCTCATCTCATTGCGCGGAGTCGGCATTCCAATGATTCTACGCCATGTTCTCTCTCTCTCTCTCGCGTTGTCCTCCTCAAGCCCCAATACCCTCATGTCCCTCTGGATACTCGTCATGTAGGTTGTCTGAGGTCTTCCTCTTCCCGTCTTTATTGCAGCCATGGAAAGGCACCTTCTCACGACATGGTTTTCTGGTCTTCGGACTAAATGACCGTACCATCTCAGTCTGGACTCTTTGATTTTATCAACTATCTGTGCGACCTTGAAGCTTCCCCTAATGTGCTTATAACGGACTTATAAAGGTACTAGCTTTCGCCCGCGGCTCCGCCCGCGTGGATGTCGGTTATCGCGACCAAACATAGCCTATGTCCTTTCTCAAGGTCTAATTACCTACCCCTGTATTAAATTTCATCAAAATCGGTTTTAAAATAAGTGGTTTAGGCGTGAAAGCGTAACAGACAGACAGTCAGACAGAGTTACTTTTGCATTTATAATATTAAAGTATGGAAGTATGGATATGGATATGGAAGTAGGTATGGATAACTCCGGACACGTTTCTTGGACCTAAATCGCAAGGCAAACGAATTGAAATTTGAATTCGTCCACCGCAATAGCATCCCGTGCTATCCTCAAAAGATACCTACCCAAGAAATGTGTACTGCGCATATGGTGCACATTTTGAGCACATTTTAGGTCCAAGATTCAACATGTCCGGAGTTCTTTGTATGATGCCGAAGCCGACCGCATACGGCATACGAAGAAAATATTTTGACATTTATTCACGAAGTTTGCCAACAAAAATGAAGTTTTTGAATTAAAAAATCAATAAAATAGTATTTTATTCTTCTATTCTCATCATTCTCATACATACATATCGATACCTCCTACGTAAACTGTTGTAACTTCTAAACTGTGATTTTACAGGAGAGCGTTTCAAAGGTACTATTGGCAATAAAAACCGCAGTTTTCAACTAATCTTTATAAAATTCAATATGTGACTTCAGTTAATAATACTTTAGCGTTTACCTCATGGTATTATTCAAAAATACCAAAGGTTTTAGAGATTTTGCTGTTACAACACTTTACCGCGGTATATGACCTTTACAAATTGTTGTATCAGTCACTAACAATTATGTACACCGGAACACATGAGTCGCATTTAGTCGTATGTACCAGATACAACAATTTACGCCGAAAAGCAAGAGAAAAAAGGTGTGGTATGTTTTATTTTTACCACTTAGGTGGCAGACAAGTACACGGCCCACCTGATGGGAAGTGGTTACCGTGGCCTATGGACGTATGCAACACCAGGGGCGTCACATTCGCGCTGCCGACCCTGAAAAAACCTTCTAATGCCCATTCTTGAAGAGCCCCAGAGATCCGATTCTCAGCACTCCATGGATTCACCGTGCGGTCGCCGGGTCCTTATGGACCCGTGATACAGAGCACACCGTGACGGCGATTGGGACTTGCGACCCAGATGTAGGTTATGGGTGGCCATTTGGTGATGCATCAGCGCACACCCCCACCGTCAGTAGTGTACCCCCCTACCTATCCAAATTTGGTAGAATCTTATCAATGCCGCTTTGGACATTCGATTTAGTAAAGAGCTTACTGAAGCTTTTGGCAATCCGAGGTCTTTAAGTTGTACAGGAATTTAGCTTGAAATCGTCTTGGTCCCACTTCTACGGCGTAGAGTTTAATCACGTAGCCATTTTTGGTTAACTCGTTAGTCAGGTCAAAGTATTTATTCGTCTTTATAGCGTGGTCTTTAGGTATGTTAGTTTTCCACGGTACTGTGCGTTCTACAAGCACTGCTCGCCTATGCGATCGTGAAAAAAGGAATATATCGGGTCTGGATGACGAGGTACAGACATCCTCCTTTTATAGTGCTTCTCATAAGTGTAGTCTACAAGTATTGTCCAGTCAACGGCAGCTATCAATTTATCAATCAATTGTAGTCGTTTGGGAAAACCACCGCAGGGAGTTCATTCCACAGGTTCCACAGGTGCGAGGGATGTAGTTCCTTTCATACCGCAAAGTGCGTACTGTTTCTGGACGTTGTGTGTGACGATGATTTCCCTGCCTGTGGCGAGAGATGCGATGATAGAATGTAGCTGTGGGTATCATGTCAAATAGTTCATCTGAGCACAAACCATTGTATATTCGGTAGAACACACACAGTGAGGCAAAGTCTCTTCTGAGACTGAGACGTTCCACATGACCTGCAAGTATGGGATGGTCAACGAGCCTCAATAGTCGTCTTTGTACCGAGTCGAAGGGGTTGACCACTTCAAGTTTCAAGCTGGCACGTAGGCGCTTCGACAAAACGGTGATTGCAGTACTCCAAGTGGGGCCTAACCTGTGCCTTATGTAGGCGGAGTCGTTGCCCGACAGTTAAGTATTCACCCTGTTGAGCACTCCAAGCTTCTTTGATGCCAGCTTCACCTTGTCTTCTAATTGACTACGGTATTGGACGTCGCTGGAGATATCGATATCAAGGATCCCAATACTCAAGGAAATAGTAAGTAGTGTGCCCAGGAATTGCGATGCTACAATAAATGGGATTTTCTTAACGGTGAATACACATACTTGTGTCTTAGAGGGGTTGAATTGTACTAAATTCAGTCTGCCCCAATCGTACCCGATTAGAGTAGAGTACCCTCTAGATAACGTAGTCTCGATTTCAGACACAAGTTGTTCGCGGCTTTCCTCCATCTCGGACTGAGGGATATTTGCACGGTCCGTGTAACAAGCGTTTTCGGTACTGTCGTCCGCATAGCGATGAATGGAGTCATCCGACAGCATGTCATTGATATGCAGCAGTAACAAGGTCGAGACAACACGGAACTTTGTGGGACACCAGCGTTTTATGTCCATGCGGTCCGAGCAACTGCCATCAACGACGGCTTGGATACTTCTGTTGGACAAAAAGCTGGCAATCCATTCGCATAATTCCTTGGGGAGTCCATAAGAGCTTTGCAAGAAGACGTCTGCCAGACCCGATCAAAGGCCTTTCCGATATCGAGACTAACCGCTAGTGCCTCACCTCGAGTCTCGATGGCTTGCGCGCAATGGTTTGTGAGATACACAAGAAGGTTAAGATAAGATACACCGGTTAAGCTACGGTGGCGGAAGCCGTACTTTCGGTTGCTCAGTAGATCATACAGTTCAAAGTACCCCAGAAGCTATGTATTAATGATACGCTCCG
Source organism: Eilema depressum (assembly GCA_914767945.1). Classification (NCBI taxonomy): domain Eukaryota; kingdom Metazoa; phylum Arthropoda; class Insecta; order Lepidoptera; family Erebidae; genus Eilema; species Eilema depressum. The sequence continues at coordinate 5,778,434 of OU612041.1, read as the reverse complement.
TCACCTTCGAGAGGAGGGAGGAGATTAGCGGAACAGACAGATAGACCGACCAAAGACATTTAAATTATGTTCTTGTCAATGGTACCTGATATACATTCATACCCATTTAGTAAACACTTGTTATTTTGAATATGATGATGATGATTGATGATCGAAGAAGAAGATTTGATGAAAAAGATGAAGAAGATAAGATGATTAAGTTAGCATAATAAATGCTTCAAAATTTCATTCAACTTCTTATTTTTTTATTTTTATTTAGGTTCATAATGTTTATTCACTTGTTATTTTGACATTACAAACAGACACTTCAATTTTATTTATTTCTATAGATTTTTGATCACATATATAAACCGCAAATGTTACTTACAACTTACACAATGTCAGTGATAAGCGAAGTAGATTGTTGTATGTGTTACTTAGTAACCATAAAATAGTTAATTTGACCACGTAAATCATTGTAAGTCATCTTGCCATGTACTTTAGTATAACTAATTCCGAAGTAAAATGTTGTATGTATTACTTAACACAAAATACTTGTAAATTCAGGAACGTATATTGTTGTATGTAATCAATACCACATTTTAAATAACCAATATTTTAAATACGGAAAATATGTGCTAGTACTATTACGTAATAAATATCAAATCAACACAAAAAATACGCGCGTGACATGCAATCTACAGCGAGTTCCAACGTAGTCTGTTTTATGTCACACATACGCGGGATGAGCGCGCTCGTCAGACTCACACCGCCCGCCGTAAACTGTTGCAAGTAATAAATACCACAATATACGCCGGGATACTTCGGAACTTATGATGTTATACTTCTGAAAACTACCGAAATTAATAGATTTTTGGATTTGATCTAATTGTTACAGGATACTATACATAAAATTAGACACTTTTACGTGAAAAACACAAAATGGCAATTTTGTGGGTTACAACAACTTACGTGGGAGGTATCGATATTATTGTAATCTTTTTGTTTTCGCTTGTCTGATCAGATCAGACTGAAGTGTGAAAATGATTAAAAGGCAAGTATCCAATTCAGTAGTAAATAAATCAGAAAAAATATTACACTTGTCGTGTTGTCAAAAGTGTGTGAACGCAGAAATTGAATGTCGAAACAGTATTTTACCGAAATTATCAGTATATTAAGAAATTAATCATCCAAAACATGTACATTAAACATGCGATAGCAAAATACTTAAACCGTTAAGTCGTCTTTCATTGTTAATTATATTTTTCACGGCGAATAACGTTTGAGAAATTGTCGAGTATGGATGGCACTTGGGTTCTTATTTTGCTCGCTCTGGTGATGCTGGTTGGATCCTATTTGGCTGGGAGCATACCTTTAAATGTCTCGATGTCAGAGGTAAGTGAAGATTCAAGTGAAACACCGATAAAAGTTAGGAATAATTGATAAAATTGCAACCATCTGCAATTCACTTACCTTATTTTGAAATACTGACGTAAATATTGCAGAAACTATTTCTTATTTCACATTAGTTACACCTAAATTGATCATAGTTTTATTCATCAATTGATGGAAAGTCGAATCTCATTATGTTTTAAGTTAGTTTTTGTATGTATGGTAGCTTCAAATGACAAATCTTATTGAAAATTAATTTAAAATAATGTTTGACTAAATTGTAAATGTTATACAGAAACATATTATGTAAAAAAATTATACTTATGTTTATGAACAAGAAGTAGTTATAAGCCAATGCATTCACTTCTAATGATAAAATATAATATTCTGTTTTTATCTGTCAGTCGCTTTTTTAATTCCGGGAGAGACTTATTTAATAATATAATATCTTATATATTTTTTTTACTCGACATAATAATTGTAATATTTGACGTTCATATGTGCTCTTTATGTGCCTAAATTGAATAAATGAAATTGATTCTTTGATTCTTGACTGCCATTTGACCTCGTAACTCCGAGAGGAACGTGCAGATACTTGTCCGTTGAGCTAGTGCACCAGTATGGTTGGCTAGGGCCCCAGACATATCCAGGCCACATACACCCATGAAAATGATATTGTTTCAGGACAAACTACAAAAAGTCACAGTATTTGGTGCCGGACTCCTAGTGGGAACAGCCCTAGCAGTAATTATACCGGAAGGTGTCCGATCCTTGTTCAGTGAGCGATCCCATCCGACTGTGGTGACTAAAGACTTCACCGCTGAACCGCCGAGGCATAACGATGACCTGCATTCAGTCATCGGAATATCTCTTGTTTTAGGTAATGTTCATTTTTTATTACTGTGGTGTCGCCCACATTGAATTTTTATTCTGCTCCTGTAACCCAGGGATATAAAGTAACCTATATACCCATTGTACATTATATGTAAACATTGTTAAATTGTTATCTTATGGTACTTTCATAGTTCATAGTGTACAATAAAGAGCCTTGATTTTTATATATATAGATAGATTCCTGACTATAATCTATCCCTGTACAAAATGCCAGCCAGATTTGTTCAGCCGTTCGAGTGTGATTGGGTAACAAACATCCAATTTGTAGTACTTATGTGACAGCCTCTGTGGCGTGGCGGCAGTGAACGCAACTGTTACGCAGGGGGCGCGTATTCGATTCCCGAACAGTGCAAATATCAGTGGTACCACTGGCAGTAGTGGTACCACTGGCGGTAGTGGTACCACTGGCGGTAGTGGTAGCACTAGCAGTAGTGGTACCACTGGCAGTAGTGGTACCACTGGCAACAGTGGTACCACTACTGCCAGTGGTACCACTTATACTATTTTGGAGGGGGAAGGTACATCCCCTGTGACCCCTTTCGGATTACACCTTTCGTATTGTTGTCTTTTTCCGAACATTTTTTTTTATTTATAGGGAAATGTTGCCTACTAAAATTTCATCTATCCAATCTTTCTCTTTTCCAGGTTTCGTATTTATGTTGCTGGTAGACCAAATGTCAGCTCGCTTCAACGACCAGAGCAATCCCATTGAGAAGAATGTCACAGCGACAGTTGGACTGGTTGTACATGCAGCAGGTTTGTACAACTTGAACATTTTTTTATTGCTAGCTATTGCTCGCGGCTCCGCCCGCGTGAATGACAATTATCGCGTAGTGTTGTAAATTTTAAAGTTGAGAGTCAAGGGTTGAGTCATGGAATCTACTTGCCTCTCTATTCGACTCTATTTACTTATCCATTACCAATCAAAAGTGATAAAATTTCATCCCCTATTTCCACCACTTTCTTCTTCCTCCTAGCGTTAATTCCCAGTCGCATCTGAAGCTTTTTCAGCTCGGAGTTTGGGGTCCGCTTTACCAGTCTTAACTACGGATTTGGCTAGACCGCGATATTATCCGTTAAGCCATTGCCATCTGGGCCCATACCATGAACTCTTAAAACAGGTCAATAATTGAACTGCTGTCATTCTAACAACTGCAAATGCCACTTTGTAATCCCATATATTTATATGACATTACAAAGTGACATTTGCAGTTGGTAGAATGACAGCAGTTCAATTATTGACCTGTTTTAAGGTTTATGGTAAGGCCGCTGACCTCCACAACCCAATGTTAACATTAGGCAATATCGAAGCTTTGTAGCTAGACCATTGTTTTTTTTGTATTTTTCCCCGCTATGGTTTTCCCAAGCGACTATAATATGGGGTTCTTCAAGAAGGGTATTAGAATGTTTCTTTAGGATACATACGTCCATAGGCCACGGTAACCAGTCCCTTAGGTTGGCCGTATGATTGTCTGCCACCTAAGTTGTATAAAAAAAACCATATTGCTAGTTCGTGTATTAAAATCAGCAGCATGTAGTAAAAAATAACAGCCCACTTATTGAACAAATAAAAATTTCCCTCTTGCAAAACAAGAGCGCGTAAAACAGTAAGCAAATATCGATTTTATTTGGATTTTATCCTCTGTTTTATCACACTTCATAAGTTTATTTCCGTTATACCTTTATGTCGCAAACTTAATCAGCAGATGATATCATACTCGACATGTTATGGCTGTTACGGTGATAAGAGTAATTAAAATATAACACGTACATTACGATTGTCGTAATGATAAGTGTTAACCTTGTCGTAGGTACTATATTCGTCGGTCTTCGACTTTTAATTAGATGCAGTAAAATGACGTTTCAAAATGTCATTGCGTAAAATAATGTTTACAGCCTAATCTCAATAGGGATGTGATTCAGTTCATATAAGATCATTCTAATCGTTCCATAACTTACTCATAATGATCATAAATTCTATTTATTATTCATATAAATAAAAGGCTGTATAAACGTTGATCCTTTTAAACATTTCCTTTTTGAGTGTTTCGAGGTATGGTTCACCGGCATTTTACCCAAACTCAAGCCGAATGCAGTAGCAGTAGTCGTAATTGACCGTTTCCAAAAAAAAAAGTGTACCTACCCTCCACTTTGAGCCCCTGTGTTTGAATTTCAATAAGAAAAAAGATATAAGATATTATATCTGGGTAATTATTTTATTATTTTAAAAATATAAACATAATGTAAATTAAATCCATAAAAAAAAAAGTGTACCTACCCTCCACTTCGAGCCCCTGTGTTTGAATTTCAATAAGAAAAAAGATATAAGATATTATATCTGGGTAATTATTTTAATATTTTAAAAATATAAACATAATGTAAAGTAGTTAAATCCATTCATTATTTTACCCTATTTGCCGTAATATTTCAATTGTGATGATTTTTATACACCGAGACTTCAGTTTTTGGCGTGGACTCAGGTTATCGAATTTATGTAGAAGTGATACTGAATTTTTTGTACTAGGTTAGCATGAGTTGTAGGTCCCATTTCGTCCTAAGTTTCTAATTCGAGTCTTGTGCTGTTTAAGTATAGTTTAATCTCAAATAAAACGTAATAAGTGGTATCTTCCGGACATGTCGGTTTTGACACGGATAAAACGGTCTATTTATTGGGAACACCCAACAATTCCGAAATACTTAATTCCGAATTTCAATATTCCGATTTTCAAAATTCCGAATATTATAATTCCTAAGAAACAAAACTCCGAGTATTCAAAAACACGATAGTTATTTATCCGAAAGTTATAAATACGAATGTTCATTCTTCCGAATTTCATTTTTACGAATAATTAAAAATCCGTAGTATTATTGGCCCGAAAAACGTTATTCCGAATTTCTAATTTCCGAAAATTCATTGCTCAAATTGAAAATTTGTATTAAAAATAGGTACTTAAAAGTTAAAATTGATTTGACATGTTGCGCATTTTAGAGTTGTTTTTTTATAATAATAAATTAATTTTCTCGCCAATTATTACGTATAAAAATTAAGCCACACCCGACTTGCCGTGGTCCTACTGCCGTGGTACTTGTTTGCCATACACTAGAGTGTTATTTAAAAACCGGAGGCGCGGAGGGAGGGCAGTCCTCGCCCGCAGTAACGAAGCTCAGGCGCCCGGGCGAGCTGGAGCGGCTGAGGCTGGTCGCCGGAGGCGACCAGCAAGCCGAAGCTGCGGAAGCGAGCATGGGTGCCCGAACTTTGTTACGCAAGGGCGGAAGGACTGCACATCCCGTAGCGCCGGAGAAGAGCGAAACTACTGCATGCCTGCATGCTTGCCTGCATGCTTGCCTGCATGCTTGCCTGCATGCTTGCCTGCCTGCATGCATGCTTGTTACTGAAAGTTGTATGGCAACGTGTATTTTGTAATCATTAGCATAAATAAATTATTAAAATAATAGTTCAATAATTCTATTTACTGTTTATCTCGTGTACCCCGAAAATAGCAACTATCCTACTTACCTAATGCAGGTTTACAAGGCGCTTGATTGTCGGGTTTGTGTTGTTTCGGAGTTTTGATAATCGGAATTCGTATTTATGATATTTCGGATTATTAATAATTCGGAATTGTAATGGTTCGGTATCTTCAATATTCGCAGTTATAATCGTTAGGAATTTTGAAATTCGGGTTTTCAATAAATAGGATTTATGATACATCGGATATCTGACTTTCGGAATTTTGAATGATTCGGAATTATGAAATTCGGAATTTTGAAATTCGTGATTGTAACTTTCGGAATAAGGCTTTTCGTATTTATGTAGTGTACCCCTATTTATTTCACGAGGATTTTTTTCACTTCTTGTATGGAAAAATAACGTTTACATGACAATGACAGCTATTCCAAAAGTGCTAGTATCAAATAAGTTTCGAACTTAATAGTTGTGTTTTGTGTGGATGCCACGGCGGTCAACATTTCTTCGGGTCAGTTTGAGACACTTCTATAAGTATTCAACTTAGTTTACATGATTTAATTATTCGCAACGCTCAATTATATTATCAACGCGCTCTATCACTCTCGATCGAAAGAATCCCGGAGATGTCGTGGACGAAAGCACGAATCCAAGAGTGGCTGACCACTAAAAATATTGCATTTGAACCAAATATGGTAAAGGCCATTCGAGATGGCTGCACATAAAGGTATCAGACTTCTAAGACTGCCCTCTTATCACTGTGAATTAAACCGATGAGTTATTTTGGTCTCAGGCAAAGGGGCACGTCGCAGATAAATCAATAAGACGTATGAAATGCTAGAAGTGAAACCTTTTTTCCAAGAAGTAATCAACAATGAGACACCGGCTAAGTGGAGTGACTTTTGTGTCTCAAACTATAAAAGAGGAACACAATATGTACCACCTCGATCATATTAGATGATGAATAGACAGACAGATTTGTCATTAGTGTGACCGAAAGCGACAGTGACTGTGATTCCGAAAAATATTGATTATATAACATTATTATGACATTTTTGATTCGTTTTGAATGTACACTCCTATACTTTCACTGAAAAAGATCAATTCTTTATCATATGTAATAATAATAGAATAAAAAAATACATTACAACTTAATATTGAATCTTTAAAACAAAACCAAAGATCATTCATTTATTGAATGATTCACTTACTCACTTAGTTACATCCCTATTTATTTTTCTTCAAAAAGTGGTATCCCACAAAACGTCATTTTACTGCAGCTAATTAAAAGTTCGACCGTAGAACTAATCTTCGTTTTACGATCACTGTCAATCAATTAGCGTATTGCAGTCCACTGCTGGGCATAGGCCTCTCCCAATGTTGGCTTGGCGTACTGTTACCACGCTGACCAGACGGGTTGGTACAGGGTTTTATTTCGAGTGTTCCTTCTCTCGCAGTGATATCGTCTGCGTATTGTTCCGTTAGTCGCCTCTTACGACACCCTTCGGATGAGATGAGGTGGTGATACTTGTATTCTTTCTCCATCACCATGTGGATAATACTTCCATTTACACTACTATAAAATTGTAATAGTACATTATGGTACAAGCGTGTAAAGTTGGTGATTACCGCTGAGGCGACATTGAGAGATCTTAAGAGAGCCGAGGACGGTAATCATCATACTCACGCGTGCCATACGACGTTTTACAACGCGCATCTAACATTTTTTTTTATTTGTTCCTTTCGGAACAGGCTAAGGTGCTATCACCATGCTGCCTTGTCATCTACTTATTTGAATTATCTTTTTTTTTTCTCTGTAAATACTCACAGAAAAAAAAATACAATTTTAGTGAAAGTTTTGTTTATTAAACACGTACTAGATACAAGTTGAAATTATCTTTTAAAATACGAAGTTGCATGAAATGAGCAAGCAATAGGTATATTAATTCGTTTGTAATATCAGACACGATCTTTTTTGTATCGAAACTTTTTTAAGAACAAAGCAACTTAATCAATGAAATTAAAAAAGAAGTATATAACTCACTTGTGAATAATAGCAATGAAAAAGTCACAGTTTTATAATAGGTGTCATTCCGTGCTTAATTGCGGTGAAATAAAAGCCTGTTTATAAGCAAGTGTGTTGAAAAATAATTAACGACTCAGGCGGAACTGAATCCACGACAACTTTTTGAAAGAAGAAAGAAAGAAAGAAAGAAAAATATTTTTTATTCAACCTAGCAATAGGTACACATTTTACAAAACTACAACATTGTGTTTTTATAATATACTTAAAAGTGAAATATGCATAAAAAAAAATAGCCAGGCAGAATAATGGCCGCCTCTCAGCTTAATGCTATCCGCGTTGTAGTGCAGGCGGAAAGCGCTGGTTTTCAGAGACGGCCGGTTTTTCACAGGGAGAATTTTGCCTTGAATTCTCCAAATTCTCCTATACAATTATCGTAGGAAATTTTGGAGCACTCAAGGCGTGACTTGGTAGCTTGACCATTGGGCTATCAAGTCACGTCTTGAGTGCTCCAAATTCTCCTATACAAACACCTTAACTTTTGCATGAATTCGATATTTTCCCTGAAGGGACTGCCGCTGACCTCCACAACCCAATGGCAATATTGGGTGATATCGAAGCATTGCAGCTAGGCCAGTTGTTGGACTTTTTAAGGCTCCAAGTACCCGTAACGACTGCCATAGATGTTCGTATGGCAACCGGGACCGACGGCTTAACGTGTGTTCGAGACACGACCAGACCAATGCAAATACCTACATTCCTGCATACAAATATTTGCACTGAGCGGGGATCGAACCCGCGCCTCCTGCGTAGCGGCCGCGTTCACTACCGCCACACCAGATGATGAGATGACTGTCAGCACTTGTAATGGCGGCCACTATTCTTTGGATTCCAACCTAGCTTACCATCAGCCGGGATACAGTCAAATTGGACGATCTAAATATAAAAATATACTTTCTATTCACAGCCGATGGCATTGCGCTAGGTGCAGCGGCCACCACCTCTCATGCAGACGTGGAATTAATAGTGTTCCTAGCCATTATGCTGCACAAGGCGCCGGCAGCGTTCGGTCTTGTCACCTTTCTACTTCATGCGGGACTTGAAAGGTAAGTCTAAGAGCATTGATATAATCTAGCGATGCGATAGCTACGTGGTTCCCGGCAGAGTAGAATTTGGGCCACCCCATCTCCTCCCATGCGGTGTCGTACAAGGCGGCTAAGGGATAGGGCTGTTTAACATCAGACAGATATATATAGTCCATAATCAGCCTATACATGGCTCGAGTCAACAATAGTGCCCGGAAAACGGCAATAGTCTCACCCCCTATTACGTGGGACCTAATACAATGATTGGTGAAATGTGGGTGTTAATTCACCTTTGCCTAACCCTCCAGGGATAAAGGCGTGATTGTTTGTATGTATGTATATAGCTATACCTCAGCCCCTCGAGACAAATGGCAATTCGTCGCCCGGCGTAGGTATTGTATAACCCGCGCCACGTATCTTGGACCTAAATCGTAAGACCTACGAGGCTCTGGCGCCCGCGGATTGCTTTGTAATAGTCTATGCTTGGTGAATTTGAGCTCGTCCACCGCAGTAGCACCCCGTGCTATCCTCAAAAGACACCCAAGAAACGTGTACTTCGCGTATAGAGCACGTTTTAGGTCCAAGATATACAGGTTGAATTTTTCAAAAGGGATTGGATGGCCAAATTCGAAACTATAAAGAATAGCTAAAAATGCTCAAAGAAGTCACGAGCCATATTTTGATGAAACTTTAAATATCATCATTATATTTTTGAAAAAAAAAAAAAACATTTTATTACACCATACGATAGTCTCGCTGTTAAGGATCAAATTCTGCGAACTAATGATATATGGCAAACTTAAGGAATATACGTCCCGAGCAATGGCATCATCCGATAAATATTCCTTTTTTCCTGATCGCATAGGCGTGCAGTGCTTGTAGAACTCACAGTACCGTGGAAAACTAACATACCTAAAGACCACACTATAAAGACGAACAAATACTTTGACTTGACTAACGAGTTAACCAAAAACGGCTACGTCAGTAGTGTGAACACTACTGACGGTGGAGGTGAGCGCTGATGCATCACAAGGTGGTCACCCTAAACCTACATCTGGGTCACAAGTCCCAGTCGCCGTCACGGGGTTCCGCTCTGTATCACGCTATGGACCCGGCGACCGCACGCACCATCCATGGAGTTCTTAGAATCGGATCTCTATGATGAAAGGCGGCTTAAATCTGTAATTTATTTTTTCTTTCACAGAAATAGGATACGCAAGCATCTGCTGATATTCTCTTGCGCGGCTCCATTGCTCGCGCTATTAACTTACTTCGGCATTGGCAACGAGAGTAAACAGACTCTCAGCGAAGTCAACGCCACTGGTGAGATTCTTTTTTCTTTCGTACAAAAATCCCCTCAGAAACACCGCGTCAAAATCTGTTCAGTAGTTTTTTTTTATATCTAGGACATGTCAATTTGACTTCATTCCTGATGGTAAGCTGAAGGCAAAGTGTCGGAAAAGAGGGTCACCGTTACAGACACGTACCGTGTTACAATGGTGGCACTCAGCTTGACGGCCTCATCAGATGCTTTTTCACGCCCCGCTTAAAGGACCCGGGACTGTAGGAAGAGGGAAACACGTGAACTGATATGTAGTTCCAGGTCTTTGTGGTGTATGAAATAATTATTATAAGTAGCGTAAAATGATAGAAACGTTAAGCGCCAAAATCAATTTGCTGATCGCGCATGCGTGTTGCGCCACGTCCACAGTCTATAAAGATAAATTCGGTTGATGTTGTTTCGTATTGAAAAAAAGTAACATTACGATACAGTTGGCCATAGAAGAGCTATATCATAATGTAAATTATTAAATTTATTTTGATATTCTGTGCGTAAAGACCGTCATCAAAGGTTTGTTTTTAACCGACTTAAAAAAGGAGGAGGTTCTCAATTCGTCGGAATTTTTTTTTTTTGTATATATTCACCGATTACTCAAAGACGCCTGGACCGATTTGCAAATATTTTTTTTTGATAGTTTATAGGTACCTCCCAGGTGTTTCCATGTAAATTTTATCAAATTCGGTCAAGCAGTTTATGAAATATCAACAAAAATCGGTTGAAGTCGGTTTTTGTAATTTTTAATTTGGTGATTATTAATTTTTTAATGTGTACGTTTCAGTATGAGATTAGAAAGTGTTTTTTTTTTTTTCAGGTATAGCCATGCTGTTCTCTGCCGGTACCTTCCTCTACGTAGCAACAGTCCACGTACTTCCAGAACTGACACACCCACAGTCACACACACATACACTACTACCCATGCAAGATGGCGCCACCCCCAAAAAGGGCTTCGGAGGCCTATTACTGTCAGAAATGATCATATTAACTATAGGAGCTCTTCTACCCTTGTTGCTGACAATGGGACATAAGCACTGATGGGTTTAAATAAACTACTAAATAAGCAGCTAGGAAATTATTTTGACTAGTTTTCGCCAATAGGTCGATGGGCCATTTGAAAATTTTGACGAAAAGCAATGTACTCATTCGACCTCAAAAACCTTTTGGACCTCATTTTTAAAGAGGTCTTGTGATGAGGTTGTTAGTTTGGACCCCATTTATAAAAGGCTCTTAAAGCAAAGTCTTTACGGGTGTTTTTGTAATAGGGTTCAAACTAGGAGGTCGAAAGGGTACGTAGCCGAAAAAAAAAACAAAAAACTACGCGATTTTTTTTTGTAAATTGTTAATAGAAACAAAATGAAAAATAAAGTAATCGGTTGATAAATAGGAGATAGAATAATTTAAAAGTAATGAAAATCGAATACAAAGCGAAATACATAAATAGTAAAAATATAGGGTAAAAGGGGGTGAACAGAGATCTTGGGGTCACTCTGCTTTAGTTTTCCCAAACGACTATAATATGGGGATAAATCTTCGACGCTTAGGTTTCTTCAGGGTCGGCAGGACTAGTGTAACGGCCCTGGTATTCTATACGTCCATAGGCCACGGTAACAACTTTCCATTAGGTGGGCCGTGTGCTTGTCTGCCACTGTTATAGAAAAAATCATCCTCTGATCCTTTTCCCAATTCAGTTAAGGTCGAATTTCAGTCTAACTACGAAACTTCATGAAGCGACTGTCATCTGACCTCCACAACTTATTAGCGATATCAGAGTTCTGTAGTTAGATTAAGTTGTCGGACTTATTAAGGTCCTAAATGTCCGTATGGCGATCGGGAGCGACGTCTTAACATGCTCTTCGAGGCAGACCTGTGTTACTGTACTAGAATGGTCACCCATCCTTAGACTGACCAGACTAACATTCCTTAACCTTGCAGTGTACTGACACACTCGGTTACCTAAACGGTAACCGCTATAAATAGGACTAAAATGGTCAGATTAATTTTATAGTTATTTATTTATTTTCTTTTTATTTTAGTTAAATTATGTGAAATAATCATGATGAATGAACAGAATTATTAGAATATCTGTTTATATAGATACTTGAAATATTATAAAATAAATTATTAAAAAAATATAATGACCATTTTATTCCTATTTATCCCTTAACGCCTATTCACCCCCTCAGTCCGTATTCACCCCTCAGTCCCTATTCATACCTCCAGTCTCTACTCACCCTTTAGTCCCTATTCACCACTGTCCCTATATACCTCTCAGTTCCTATTCACCCCTCAGTTCCTATACATCCCTTAGTCCCTATTCACCCCTTAGAGGGACTAAGGGGTGAATCATCTCGTTTTAGCTAATTAAATAAATTAGATGCCCACATCTTTTTAAGTTTGTAAGGCTTTTTTTTAGACCTGGGTACAAGTAACTCAGAATTATTATTTTTTAAATTATAAAAAAACTACACTGAACAATATTATAATTTATTTGCATAGCACACAAATGATACGCTTACTTCTGCTTATAGCCATTGCGCTTAAACATAATAGTAGTGGAATATAAACGTACTTACGGTGAAACGTAAGCGGTTTGACAGTGTAACTTGAGCGTTTTTACGGTGAAACGTAAGCGTTTTGACACAGACGTAAGCGCTTTGTCGATAAAATATAAGCACTTTGACTGCAAGAGTTAAGCGCTTTGTCGATGAGTTGATGTCTCTCGTCGTCTCTGTCTCTCTGATTTCTTCTCTCTGCCGATAATTTCTAGAATTATCCTAAATCTTCCCACTTACCCAGATTTATCCTAATTATATTTTTTGTACATGATAAAAAGATAAACCAACATAATAAATATTGATTTAAAAAAGAAGTTTAATTTTTATGAGCATAAAAAAACAACTAGATAAAAACTTGTATTAATATAATTCAAAGTTGTAAATTGGAAAATTGTGTGACATTAAAAAAAATATGTCATAGTATTTTGTCTGATAAATATTACATACCTAGTATGTAACTTACTTTTTTGTATTTTTTTTAAATACAATTATTTAATTAATTTATAACGGCGTAGACACATTTTTTTTAATCAATAAAATCCTTGTATCCTTATGTAAGGCCTAATGAACTGTAAATCTCAAGCAATATTAGTGCAATATAAATTGAGATAATTATAAATGATAATAATGTTATTATAAATTATAATGGGATTATTATAAATTATAATAATCTGAATTATAAAATTAATACTTTTTTCCATGGAAATATGTCGTATGGCAACTTAAAAAAAAAGGCTGTTCGCGTGCGTGTGTGTGTATGTGTGTGTGTGTGTGTTGACATTTTTGTGCACTCAATAAATAGATAAATAGAACAAAATGTCACTGCCAAAACTAGCAAAAAAATACCTTTATTTTTGTTTGTGATAAACTTTAGAATAACCGTTAGTCGTTCTATAAATAAATCTATACTATTATATTGATTATGACATAATATATCTTGGACTTAAAATGTGCTGTATACGCGCAGTACACGTTTCTTGTGTGTCTTTTGAGGATATCACGGGGTGCTACTGCGGTGGACGAGCTCAAATTCACCTAGCATAGATTATTACAAAACAATCCGCGCGCGCTAAAGGTGCGTACAAATTATATAGCATAACATGTTATAAAACAATGTTATATAACATGTTTCAGTAATGTAGACACTGAAGTTAGTACAATGTTGCAAAGTTATAAAACAATGTTAGATAATGTGGACGTGTTATATAACACAAGTTATACAACATGTTACATAATCTGTACGCACCTTTAGACCTCGTTTGTCTTGCAATGTAAGTTCAAGATATGTGCCCCGATGTATAGTGAAAATAAAAATATTTTTAGTACTTACACATAAAAGATATTTTTTAAACACGGTTATATCACTGAAATATTATTTCGTCATAATATCAAAAGGGGTAGGCAGCAACGTAGAGTTATAAGTGCCAATACGGCTTTTTATATGTGTGTTATATAAAATTATGTATAAAATTGTATGTACAATTGCATTGTTGTTTGTAAATAGATTTTTTGTATATCAGGTGATTGTTTATTGTGTACATATTATATAATAAAAGGCTTGTATTATAAGTAATGAGTTTATTTTAAATATTAGCAACCGACATTACCATACTCTGGTTAGCCAGTGGCGAGAGGTCCTTATAACCCGAGTCCTGCCGGCTTCCCCATGGGCCGCATGGTGTATGATAAAATAGATCGAGGTAAGCTTATGTATCCACCGGCTTTCCTTTTGAATTTTCACCCTTGGCCAGATAGTGTCTGTTAATGATCTTATTTAAAAAATCAGTTTTTTGTTTAAAAACTCAGTTTATAACAATTTTTTTGTTTAAAAACTCAGTTTGTTACACATTTTTTTGTTTGAGAACTTAGTTTAAACAGATATTGGCTGGAAATCCTCAAAAGGGGAGGTGTTTAACACTCACATTTTGCTCAACTTAGTTGTTTAGTCCCACGTTGGGGGCCTATTGCTGTCAAATGGGCACTTTGCCATGGGCTATATGTTTACTGTCGGATGGAGAACAGCCCTATCTCTTAGTCGCCTTCTACGACACCCACAGGAAGAGATGGGTTCTTCAAGAAGGGTATTAGAAGGTTTCTTCAGGGTCGGCAGCGCGAGTGTGACGCCCCTGGTGTTGCATACGTCTATAGGCCACGGTAACCACTTTCCATCAGGTGGGCCGTGTGCTTGTCTGCAACCTAAGTGGTATAAAATAAAAATAAAAGATGGGATGGCCCACCCCATCTCTGAAGAGAAATATTTTACTACTAGCCTTCCGACCGCGACTCCGCCCGCGTGCATCTCGGTTAACGCGACCTTTGCTCATATCTTCGGTTCTACTCAACCGATTGCGATCAAACAAACGTAAGATTTTAAGTCTGAGCAAGCCCTTTCTAACAAAAAAAACCGCATCAAAATCCGTCCAGTAGTTTTTGCGTCCATCGCGGACAAACAGACAGGAAATTCAAAAAAAATATTTTCGTGTTCAGTATCGTTAACATAACATAACCCAAGTATTTTTTTTTTAAATATCTCCAATGTACAGACACGACCACTTTACAATTATATAATAGTATAAATTTTAAAGTTTATTATTTTAAGCAGAGTAAAAAGAAACACAAGCTCTTAATTTTAAAAAGATTTATTCAATGAACAGTATATCATTGCAATAACAATAATCTCAGTTAAATACTTATAAAAAATAAAATTTTATAGAAATTCCTAATTTATCACATTTTTTTTCATTTCCCTGTCACTTTCGACGAATATCTACCTATTATAGTAATGTAAAATAGCTAGATAATCTTAAATAAAATTATATTTATAAGAATAAAGATTTATCGTAGGTATCGTATAAAATAACTTTTGCCTACTTATCTATTAATAATGCTTAATAATACAGTTTTGTCTTCAGCACTTACATTAAACTATAGAGCGCGCCACCGTAGGCACGAGTATTGTTCATACCCAGGCTCCTGGCTCAACCTTAATCAGAAGCAAAATAATAAATACCCGTCAAAGTGACTTCGCAAGTGATATTTTCATTTATTCTTCATTTCTTTTTTTCTTGTTTATTCTTATATAGGTTTAAATAATTCGACATTTCATATCAGTTTTTTTTTTTTAAAGAATATTAGCAACCGAAATTACTAATATTCCCGTTAACCCCTCCAACTAAGCTAAATTGCTTGTGCTAGGAGTGGATTCACGTCGGTAGTGTAATGGCCAGGATTCGAACCCGGGACCTCTCGATCGTAAGGCCGACTCCTAAACCACTAAGCTACCGACGCTTCAAATATTAGGTACATCGTATATTTGAGTATTTATCGTTTTCGTAATAGGTATCTACGTAAAATGCTACCATTATTTTGTATCTTGGTTTTTAATGTTGTCCCTCCATGCAAATCGAACAAAAAAAAATCACAAAATTATATTGAATTCCAAAATGCAACTATTGATATTTTCGGTAATGGATAAAAAGTCACAATAGGTGCGCTTAAACCATCGCCAATCATCTGTCACGGGTATGAACATACACGTGCCTACGCTCGGCTTAACGGAACCGAGCAATACGCGCGCTCTCTATATATTTAAGGTATAATCAAATTGCAAATATACAAAGCTATGAGTTATAAAACACCTACATCAATGACTCATTACAAGTGAAATTAAAGGTTTTAATACGAAATAAGTCAAGAGACAAACTAAAGAGAGCACGATGGCCTTCATAATCTGGTGTAAGTAGTAGAGTCTGTAACAAAAAGAAAATAGTTATTAAGTTGCGTGCCTCCCCATACCCGGGGGCGAGTTGGGGACCCTGTGGTCCCCACCACACCGGAAGAGGGCCAGATCGAGAGATATGGCCCTGGGTCGGCCGGGGTGCGAGGGATATGTCTACAACTACCACACCTCCGGCAACCGACGGCCCACAGGTTAGCGTGTGTTTTTGTCGGTTCAAGTCCGACATAACCTCTTCCACCGGCTCCAGCGGAGAGGTATACGTGGGGAAATTTCGCACGATAAAAAAAAATCCGCCAAGTCGTTCCCGGTAGAGTAGAATTTGGGATTTGGGCCACCCCATCTCCTCCCATGCGGTGTCGTACAAGGCGACTAAGGGATAGGGCTGTTTAACATCAGAGAGATATATACAGTCCAGACTCAGCCTATACATGGCTCAAGTCAACAATAGTGCCCGGAAAACGGCAATAGGCTCACCCCCTATTACGTGGGACCTAATACAATGATTGGTGAAATGTGGGTGTTAATTCACCTCTGCCTAACTAACTAAAAAAATAAAGGCGTGATTGTATGTAGGATGTAGGTATGTATCTATTTAAAAAAAAATGTAGCTGCTTGCAGGTTACAACTATTAGGTAATAGTAGGTAATCTGTATTGCAGGTGATACCTACACTAGCGACTAGCCTATACCTACTGGACTGTTGAGCTAGAAGGATAGCTTATGAAGATTATACTTACTTATTCCATTTCTTTCTTGCTTCGGGCAATGTGGAGAGATCATCTTTGATCAGGTATACTCGAAGTCCTGTGAAGAAAGTATAAGAATAAGAAAATCTCTAAGATCGAGATTCGGGAGATTCCTCACCTGGTACAGCACCCCCTAAGAACTTATGGTTCCATTTTAGGAGGTGCACTCCCTAAACACTCCGAAAGGTTATCGAAAAGATTTAAAATCCCCCGACGACGCTTGAATAACAAAAAATACCTACCTACTGCAAATTAAACTTTTAGGGCTAACTAAAACTAACACGTTTTATCTTTACTTTTCGGGAGTGTTACTTTTTTGTCGGGAGTTTTCAAATTTAAAATTTTACCTTTTTTACTTCCTTCCAAACGCCAAAGCTCAAGTCACTTGGAGGCTGTCAATTAATCACGTGAGGCTCAACAGTTTTCGAAAAAAAATCACGAAATATCACCAGGGCGGAGGGAGGGTTATATTCAGATATCACGTGTTTTTATTTTTTTAAGCTATTGCATAGCTTCTATCGCGGGCCTTGAGCGTGGAGACCAAATCCAGAAATTCCGTAACGAAAAAAACCTAACACCCCGAAGCTCGCACGAATCGAGCCGAGCTGCTCCGAAGTAGCTCCGCTTAACGTAAGTAATTATAATTGCATAAGTTGATAAAAATGCTATGCAATAGCTTTACCGCGGCAGTCCCCGAGTGCCACACGTCTTTTCTTATACCTCGCGACTTTTGTCACGATTCTTAGTTTTCTACCATTAAATAATAAATAAAATTTTGTTACAAATTGGATAAGGCAAACTCAGGCAGGACTCGAACCCGCGATCTTTTCCTTACAGGGGGAATACTCTGACCACTGAGCCACCGAGCTTCGCCCGAGATTGATCCAAATTTTCCAATACAACCATCTTAGGGCGGTGGAATAAAATTTTGGCTGGGGGGGGGGGGGGGGGTTTAGAAAATTGCTAAAAAAACATCACGTGATTAATGGACAGGCCCTTGTCTAGGGGGGGCAGAAAAGCCTTACAGGCAGCAGTATCAGGTACTCACCAACCAAGAAGGTCTCACACATATGCTCCCAGGAGAACTCTCCCATGCTGAAAGGGAACACGATCCTGTCGGCTTCTGATAGGGAGGTCCACATTGTTCTCACATTCATATCGGAGAAGCGCCACTCTTGGGTTGAGAAGTAGAACAGAATGTTGGCTAGCTTCATCACCTTGTCGTACAGCTTGAGCATTCTGGAAAGAAGCGTATTTTTTTACCCGACTGCGCGACGCAAAGGAGTGGTAATGTGTTTATCAGCCTATGTAGGTACCTATGTATGTTTGTATAACCCGCGCCACGTATCTTGGACCTAAATCGTAAGACATACGAGGCTCTGGAGCCCGCGGATTGCTTTGTAATAGTCTATGCTTGGTGAATTTGAGTTCGTCTACCGCAGTAGCATCCCGCGCTATCCTCAAAAGACACCCAAGAAATCTGTACTGCGCGTATAGGGCACGTTTCGAGCACATTTTAGGTCCAAGATACGTGGCGCGGGTTATATGTTCCTTTGAAGCACTACACAGACTAAACGCCTGGACCAATTTTTATGATTCACACATCAATCGATTCCTCTTAGTCTGGCGAGTGTCACTAAAGACATGACGTTTGACAACAACCATTTTCACATATAGGTTTTTAAACAGTAGACAAATGTATTATTGAAGAATGTACCTAGGTACTTACGTATATTCACACCTGTAAATCCCCGAAAAAGTAGGCAGAGGTATATTAACATCCACATTTCGTTAGCAATGATTTTGAGACGCACGTAATAGGGACGATTGCTCGAATTTGCTCAATTCTCAACTTCATCATCGGATCATCCTCCTTCACCTTAGAGACCCCTTTTTTCAGTCTAACCACGTATTTGACTGAACTTCGATATTTTCCCTGAAGCGACTGCCATCTGACCTACACAACTCATTGGCGATATTGAAGTATCGCAGTTAAACAACTGGTCTACCAGTTGTTTAACTTTTTAGGGCTCCAAGTACCCGTAACGACTGCCAATAGATGTCCGTATGGCAACCGGGACCGATGGCTCAACGTAGGTACTCTTCTCAAATTCTCCAACACAATAATGTAAATACATACATACATACAATCACGCCTTTATGCCCGGGGGATTAGGCAGAGGTGAATTAACACCCACATTTCACCAATCATTGTATTCGGTCCCACGTAATAGGGGGTGAGCTTATTGCCGTATTCCGGGCACTATTGTTGACTTGAGCCATTTAACTGAGGCTGAGCCTGGGCTGTATATATCTGATGTTAAACAGCCCTATCCCTTAGTCGCCTTGTACGACACCGCATGGGAGGAGATGGGGTGGCCCAAATTCTACTCTGCCGGGAACCACGCGGCCGTAATGTAAATAAAGTGACATATTATAACATACGCTCTCCTCTTCCCCGTGATGGCGCAGTAGGTGTCTATCAGCAGGGCCGGCAGGAAGTGTAGGAAGAAGTTGTAGAACAGGAACATGTAGTAATTCCTCGTGGGAGTCAGTCCGTAGTACCTGTTGAACAGAAAGCTTACTTTGATTAACGAATTTTGTAGAAGAAAAACGTACCTCAATGGTAACCAGAAGACTTAGGTTTGTTAAAAATAGGACAAGTGCGAGTGGGACACGTGCACAAGGGGTTCCGTACCATTTGTAGTAGGTACTTATTGTTATAGCTTCAACAAAAATCAGCTCCGAACTTTGGGTCCACACCTAAAAGGTCTCAGTTCAAGAAGGCGGCCTTTCGTCTGCAAGTTTGAATTTGCCGCCCCCTGATGTTGCTGTCCCGGGGCATGGCAAAAACCTACAAAGACGAAAGAAGTTTTGTTTTTCTTTTTTTTTATACTTAGGTACCTACTGTTGATTGATGGCACTTGGAGGAACTTGTTTTTACACAATATTGTTAACACACTTGTACTTAGTCAATGTAAACCTTTGAGAATGCCGAATGCGGAAAGTACATTGTGTGTTATCAATATTGTTTTTTTTTTATACCACTTAGGTGGCAGACAAGCACACCATCATGGATCATGGACGTATGCAACACCAGGGGCGTCAAACTCGTGCTGCCGACCCTGAAGAAACCTTCTAATGCCCTTCTTGAAGAACCCCAAATTGCAGTCGCTTGGGAAAAGTGTACAAAGACGAGCTTTACTCGATATGAGTTCTCTCCAGGCAAACCTTTGAGTAGGAGAGGGAGGTATGGTAATGAAGGTGTGTGAAGGGATGGTTTTAATACTGAATGAACAACATACCATACCGCCTTAGTGGTCGGTTTGTTGATACCATATTTCCTGTTCCTCTCGATAAAGTCGCCCCACGTCAGCGGATTCTGCGCTCCGGAGACGAAATTGTAGATCGGTATGTGTGATGTTTGGCTGTAGAAGAAAGAACATATTGAGAATCAGCTGTTTTAAAATCATTATCTTCTTATTCTTCAAAGACAGTGACTTTAGGAGTCCCACTGCTGAAAATTAAATTTGTACGGAAATCCCCATGGATACCTCCAACCCTTCTCCACCCTGCCAGAGCCAGCAGGGGTGGTTATGTCCGACTCGAACTAACCATAGTCCCTCTCGCTCGCCCTCCTATATTTTAGGATTATTTAATTATTTTCGAACCTGCGTGATCCGAAAATTATAGTTGATGAAATGTTGGTGATAAGACAATACACCTCTGCCTACCACTTTGGGGATTTACGCCCGCGTGGAAGTCGGTTATCGCGATCAAACATAGCCTGTGTCCTTTCTCAAGGTCTAACCTACCCCTATACCAAATTTCATAAAAGTCGGTTCAGTGGTTTACTGTGGTTTACGCGTGAAAGCGTAACAGACAGACAGACAGAGTTACTTTTGCATCTATATCTATACTATTATAAATAATTGTAAAGTGGTCGTGTCTGTACATTGGAGATATTTAAAAAAAAATACTTGGGTTATGTTATGTTAACGATCAGTATCGTTACACGAAAATATTTATTTTGAATTTTCTGTCTGTTTGTCTGTTTGTCTGACGCAAAAACTATTGGACGGATTTTGATGCGGTTTTTTTTGTTAGAAAGGGCTTACTCAGACTTAAAATCTTACGTTTGTTTGATCGCAATCGGTTGAGTAGAACCGAAGATATGAGCAAAGGTCGCCTTAACCGAGATGCACGCGGGCGGAAGGCTAGTTTATAATATTAGTATGGATGGATATGGATGTATTTTTAAGAATTGTGATAATAACTTACTTTTCCTTATAATTCTTGGCGGTATGCCAAGCGGAAGCCAGGATTGCATTCACGCAGAGGTCTACTGGCACCATATCAGCTACCTTCTCCTCATCCATGTACATGGTTCGGAGTACCTGGAAGATAGGCAGTTCAGCATTTAGTATCTCTGGTCATACAAATCCGTCCAGCAATTTCAGCTTGAAGGAGTACAAACATCATCAATAATGAGCCTATCGCAGTCCACTGCTGGACATAAGGTCTCTCTTTGTTTAGGGAGGCTTTGGCCTACTGTTTCTGGTCAGATGAGTTGGTAGGTACAGGTTTTTATTTCGAGCTTTTCTTGTCTCGCGGTGATATAGTTTGTGTATTTTATGCGCCATTATTCTTTTCACTGCACCCCAGCTTACCATCAGACGAGGTGCAGTCAATTTGCCGACCTAAATATTAATAATAATAATAATAATAATAATAATAAAAACGTCTTTATTGTACACCAAGGATTTCAAAATGTTACATAATGTTACAGGTTCGTGGTAAGTACAGTTGGCGGCCTTATCGCTCGGTGGCAATCTCTTACAGGCAACCATAGGATGGATAGACAAAAATAGGAAAAAGAAAGTTTTCGGGCAGTTTGGTGCACTTTGATAATATATATAAAGAAAGTAAAGTAATAGTAATGATGAAGAAGAAAACACATAACATAATTGCTACCTACCTGAGTAGGTCTAGGTATATAAGCAAACATATATAAACATACATACCATACATATCACAGAAGATGTCACAATATAATATATACACATGAGAATGCTAATGTTTAGCATTTTAACCAAAAGGCAACAGTAGGATCTTTGTTATTCTTCTTTTGTCAGAGAGATAGATAGTACTCTTTGACAAGTCTTTTGAATACAGACAAGGACTGAGCTTGCCTGGCAGTCACTGGCAGAGCATTAGGGTATCAAAATGAAGAGAATTAAAAGGAGATTACAAAAATATATAGATGTCATATCCTAACTTAAAAGGTTAAAATAAAATTAATTATTAAAAAATAAAAAAACCCGACTGCTGTCTAAAAGATTGAAACAAGCTTGATAACAGGCGGTACCCATTTGCCAATCATAAACCGAAAGAAATTTAATGGGTACCGCCTGCTATCAAGCTTGTTTCAATCTTTTAGACAGCAGTCGGGTTTTTTTATTTTTTAATAATTAATTTTATTTTAACCTTTTAAGTTAGGATATGACATCTATATATTTTTGTAATCTCCTTTTAATTCTCTTCATTTTGATACCCTACTCGATAAATTTGAATGAAAAAAAATTTTTGCCAACACATATTTTAGCATCAAAAATCTACCGTATAGTTTTTGTTGGAATTTTATGTACCCTATGACACTCGGGAGATGAATACCTTTCATTTGAGACCCTATTCATCAAAATCCGTCCAGGCGTTAGGCCTGTAGAGGGGAACAAAGAAAACTACATACATACATACATACGCGCGAAACACATTACCCTCTCGCTGGCGCAGTCGGGTAAAAAATGGTACAGAGAATCAGGACCCAGGGGTCCTTTAAGCGGGGCGTAAAAAACCATCTAATGAGGCCGTCTAGCTGAGTGACACCATTGTAACATGGTAAGTACGTGTCTATAATGCTGACACTCTTTCCTGAAACTTTGCCTTCAGCTTACTATCAGGCGTGGTGAAGTCAGTCCAATATAAAAAAAATAGGGCTTGGGTAAGAACAAAGGCTATAGTCGCGATAACCGACATCTATACAGATAGAGCTGCAGGCAATAGCTAGTTGGTGATAAACAAGATGAAAGTTCCACTTACCCCTGTGCCTATCCCCACAACCACACCCGTGGGACCGTACACGCTGTCTGTCCACCCTCGAACAGGCTCCTGGTATGTAGATACAACTGGAATAATAAAAGTTAATTTATATCATCATTCTCTGAACATTTTTCCAACTTAGTTGAGGTCGGTTTTCCTGCCGGCTTTGGTGCTAAAAGTAAATGATAACAAATATGTACTAGACTGATACTTCGAGCACCTACCTCGACAAATCTCTGCATCACCCTAAGGTTGACTGGTAGAAAATGCCCATGGCATTAAGTCGACCTTTGTACACTTATTTTATATTTGTGCATAAATCTTATATATAAAATTCTCGTGTCACAATGTTCGTTCCCGTACTCCTCCGAAACGGCTTGACCGATTCTCATGAAATTTTGTGAGCATATTGAGTAGGTCTGAGAATCGGCCAACATCTATTTTTCATACTCCTAAGTGATAAGGGTGCAGCGGTACGGCGATATGGCGATATGGCGCCATAGTTCGCCGGGGCAGCTACTTAGTAAATAAATAAAAATCCGTTAAAAATAGTTTTATTTCAATAAGTAGACCCTTACTCCAAAGTGAATGGTAAACACCTTTGAATGAAAGCGTCAAGTCGCTAGAAGTATGACTAACCCTGTAGTAATACTTCTCTGAGGACTTACCAATGGAAGGTCTGACGATGCATATAGGCAGACCTTCTCCGTACTTCTTGACAGCCTCTTCAGCAACAGCTTTGGTGAAGCAGTATGTGTTTGGACGCTTTCCTAGCAGACTGTAGCAGAAAATAAGAATGAGATTTACGCCTGTAGCACATCTCCGCCGCGAAACCGCGGATAGCGGAACCGCGGTTGTTTCGCCATGTTCTGTCAGTTGTACGAGGAGCGAAACTCTAGCGAAACGGCATGTTCTAATGCATACATTTACCTATCTTCTATCTCTTTCGCCGCGCAGTTTCGCCTATGCCGTTCACACCTCCGCGCTTCGTCCGCTATTTTGTCAGTGTTGTCACGTGACAATTTTACGTAACACGTAAATTGCAGGGCCGCATTAGGGGTCTTTTAAATTCCAAATGAATCAAGATCAGTAAAAAAGTTTTACTTTGATTATTTTTTCGCCGTCTACAGTTTTTTGTACAGGATGGTATTACCTACATCTAGGTACACTAATATTCTAAAGAGGAATGTCCTTTTCTTGTTTTTTTTTGTTTGTTGTTGACTGATTTCAATAATGGGAGTAACATAGGCTAGCAAATAAAGACCCGCGACGGCATGCGTTTTTAGTGGTTCAGAGTTCAGTTCGACAATCACTCCTGACCATATCCGAGGGAACTTTAGCACGAAAAAAAAGTGGGAACGGAATCCGAATTCCACGCGGGCGGAGCCGCGGGCAACTGCTAGTATTATACATAGCTGCTGCCCACGGCTCCACACACGTCGAATTCTGATCACGCTCCTACTTTTTTTCGGTAGTCCCTTCAAATACCACTCCGGTCGGCCATCGCACCTACTCAAAACCGCACGCCGCCTATCTCGCACTCCCCGACTGATTCTAGGCCATAATTTAAGAGCCCTCAGGTGTGAAAAGCACGGTGTCCCCATTGTACTCCGGAAAGGAAGGTTATGAATGTCACACCACTTCACCAGCGGGTTGAAGCGGTGACAGGTGGCTGAATCTGAACCCTCGATCTGCACTCGGCGACCAGTCCAGCAATAACGTCAAATGTGTCCTTTGCACGACTTATATGTCCAATTATGAAAAATGACAAGCACTCTTTAATTGTCCAACCATAGAAATTGTCCAATCATAATATAAATAATAATTGGTCAATATAATTAATAATTATTAATCATCGATTATATTTGTATACATATTTATAACTTACTGTTACGTTTAGTAAAAAGTATTTAATTTGACTTGACAGCCAAATACCCTATACGGCCCTGGATTTTGACAGGCGACGACGATTCGAAATCTACACACGGTTGCGAAGGATCGCGCATGCGAAATCACGTTGTCATTTTAAACGGAGCAATCAGAAGTCAGAAAATTCGCGCATGCGTTCTACACAGACCAATCAGATTCGCATACACAGTTCGATTTGGTAACGAAGTTGTCAAATTTTGGTGCCAATTCATGGTAAAGCTACTGAGCGTAACTACGGTTTTTTAAATGATGGACGTGGAATATACCGAAAAGCTTCTCATAGAGATCAGAAATAGACCCGTTATTTATTTAATAAGCCATCCACATTATAAAAATAACGTGAAAAAAATTGCAAGCATGGCTAGAAATCAGAGAGAATTAAATGTGGAAGGTACGCTTTTTATTATAATAATAGACTTTTAATTGTATTAATATTATATTTATCTAAATGTAATGTTAGCGTATAATGGTACCAAATATAAAACTAATTTATATATATTATATTTGTGCAAATTAGTGTCCCCATTGTCCATACAAAGAGTGAACATCTCCTTTCCCTATCACTCACCATAAAGTAACTAATAATTTAACTAGACAGCCAATTACCCAATTTCGGCCCTGTTGATTTTGAAAGTTCTTGACGCACGGTATCAAGTTCGCGCATGCGAAAAAGACGTTATCATGTTGAACGGAGCAATCAGAAGTCAGGTAGTTGGCGCATGCGTTCTACACGGACCAGTTAGATTCGGGTACGCGCTCCATATTAGATAACAAGTGTCAAGTTCCGCTCATGTTTCGCTGCTCCAGCTACACTTGAACACAGCGAAACTCAACTAGCAATTCCGCTGTCCGCCGCGAAACGGCGGAGATGTGCTACGGGCGTTAGTCTTTTTTATCGTGCGCGAAATCCCCACGAATTATATTCCTTCTAATCCCAGCAGCTAAGCTGAATTGCTTGTGTTAGGAGTGTGTTCACCTCGGTAGTATGATCGCCAGGATTTAAAGTCCCTTTCTCGATCTCAAGGCCGACTTCTTAACAGTAGGTAGTGAAGCTACAGACACTTAAATATTGTGTTTAAAATACTTACGTCGGTAAAATACTCTCGATTAGTTTCTCATCGATTTCTGAGACCGCTTCCAGGGCTTCCACTGTCATGGGAGGCTCGTAGAATCTGGGGATTAGAAACGATTTATCAGCAAATAGACGAAATTAGCTATCCATAGGTGCCGTGCCCATCGAGTGGCAGAGAGAAATCAAGCAGACCCCGAGACTTGTGACTTGGAGCCTCTTTCACATCATCACTCATCTTTACTACTCGTATTTCTGAGTACGGGGTATGTTGGGCCAAGTGTCATAATGTCCAAGCCTGCCTAGTGGTATGAACCTGCTAATGCAGCCTCAGATGCTCCTTCTAGCGTAGAACTTATCGTACTTCTGGACAAGCCAGGGTCTTTTAGCAGGGAAGGAATATTTTGAGAAAAGAACAATGTTTTTTTTTTGCATTACTAAGCTATTAGATTTTGGATATTTTTCTTCCACAGAAACTTATTAGCTGCCGGAATAAAAACTTATTTATATAATTTCTACTTCAATCAATCACTTAGCTTATCGCAGTCCACTGCTGGACATAGGCCTCTCCCAATGTTGAAGGCTTTGGCCTTCAGTTTCCACGCTGGCCAGACGGGTTGGTACAGGGTTTTATTTCAAGTTTTCCTTCTCTCGCAGTGATATCGTCTGTGTATTTTTCCGTTAGTCGCCTCTAACGACACCCTTCGGTTAAGATGGGGTGGTGATACTTGTATTCTTTCTCAGATAATTTCTACTTACTTTTCCTCAATATGTCTGACTTGCGTGTTAGAGAAGGCAGTAGATACGTGTGTAATGGCTTTCAAATTCCTGCACTCTTTGGCCAGTTTCAGCACTTCTTTGGTACCTTTTACATTAATTGCAGTAGATATTGATAGTTTCTCGTCGAATTTCACCGTAGCCGCTGCGTTGATCACGATAGTTACCTGTAACGACGTCTAGTAATGAGAAGCAAAACTAAATATGCAAAAAGCTACAACAAAGGGCTACAAAATTCAGTTTCAATAAAATCTCAATCTCCAAAATATCTAGTAGGTACAGACTGTTATTAACATTTGGGAGAGAGGCATAGTGTGCGCCATGAAAGAAATCCCACAGACACGGCATGGCTATCGCATCATGTAGATAATGTTGCCAGAGTCATCTTTTTATTTTACCTGGCCCTCAATTCTCCTAAAGCAAAACCACTGTCACACCACAGATATTGCAAAATATTGCATAAAATTTTAGATTTTATTGCTATAGACTTAAAGTCCTAAATTAAATGAAAAAAGTTTCATTACACTCTTTCGTTCACTCTACAATACATATGAATCCTGATCTTTTACCTTGCTAGTCAACAACTTCCTCTCTTCGTCACTGATGCCTAATCCTGGCAACTCCATATCGCCGACAATTGGTATAACTTTGTACATGCCTTTCGGGTTCACTTCATGGGCTCTGTGAAATAACTGAAAAATAGGCTCTATTAAAATCCCTAAGTCCAAGAAGTCTTGGCTTAACGTCGTGGAGAGTGACATGCGTGCGAATGGTCTCACTACCATGGACGCCCAAGATCGTGCGAAGTGGAGGAGGAAGAGCTGGAAGGCGGACCCTGAGCTCCGAGGTCAGCTTGGCCACGGATGCAATTAGGAAAATGCGTCTATATGCAGATGATGATGAGGCACTATTAAAATATTTTAGAATTTGGAGGTAAATAAAATAATTACTAAATCAATTTTATTGAAATTAAATTATTTTTAACTGATTCCATAATGACTTATTTTACTTATTATTGGTTTTACAACTTATATAATAATACTCGCGGCTCCACCCAAATGGATGTCATTTATCGCGACCAAACATATTTATAATCTACTAGCTGTTATCGTGAGCAAACATAGCCTATGTCCTTTCCCAATGTCTAATCTATATCTGTGCCAAATTTCATCAAAATTGATTTAGTGGTTTAGGCGTGAAAGCGTATCAGACATTACAGACATACAGAGTTACTTTCGCATCTATAATATTACTTAGTATGATTTCTGGACTCAAATATTGCACCAAAATAATTTCCATAAATCCAGAGATTACTCCTACAACCCCACGAACTTTACCTCTATATAATTATTAATAGCTGCGGCCGAAAAGCTAGTAGGATCCCGACGTTTCAAGAGCTTCTTGGCTAGCATTGGCTAGCATGGATAGATGGCGATAGAATCCATTAAAAAATAGAACTTATGTATATTTTAATGTGTACCTAATATTCACTGCAGGTAATAAAGTCAATTTGATTTTTTTAATTTTGATATCTGTGCATTGTGCAATGTGCAATCAATATCCATATCCATTCCATCCATATCCATTCCATCCATATCCATTCCATCCATATCCATTCCATCCATATCCATTCCATCCATATCCATTCCATCCATATCCATTCCATCCATATCCATTCCATCCATATTCATTCCATCCATATCCATTCCATCCATATCCATTCCATCCATATCCATTCCATCCATATCCATTCCATCCATATTCATTCCATCCATATCCATTCCATCCATATCCATTCCATCCATATCCATTCCATCCATATCCATTCCATCCATATCCATTCCATCCATATCCATACCTACTATCCATACTAATATTATAAATGCGAAAGTAACTCTGTCTGTCTGTCTGTTACGCTTTCACGCCTAAACCACTCAACCCATTTTGATGAAATTTGGTATAGGGGTAGATTATACCTTGAGAAAGGACATAGGCTATGTTTGGTCGCGATAACCGACATCCACGCGAACGGAGCCGCTGGCAAAAGCTAGTCTACTATAATGCTGACTATTACATACGTTAGTATGAAGGTAGATGTATTTATACTTACGAAATCATCAAACATATCATGTAGACGAGCTTTGGCATCCTTGCCCTTCTTACTTCTAATTAAAACATAGATTGTGTCGATGTCTCCACACGCGCGAAGTAGCTTTTCAATTAGAACTGTAAAACAATAACCGCACAATTACTTGTTATTACCGCCGCGTGGTTCCCGGAGTAGAATTTGGGCCACCCCATCTCTTCCCATGCGGTCTCGTACAAGGCGACTAAGGGATAGGGCTGTTAAACATCAGACAGATAGATAATATACAGTCCAGACTCAGCCATGACTCGAGTCAACAATAGTGCCCAGAATTCATAGATTGTATCAAACCACACTGCGCGCCAAGGCCTCATTTTTCTCGCGACTTGGGGGTCAAGTTATTATGCCGGTAACTATAGTATTCTATTCTTAATGTACCATCTAAACATTGTCGTCAACATCATCAGATCTGCCTGTCTGCATCACGACTCATTTTTAATTCCTCCACAAGCCAATTCCTCTATTTAATGCTGTATCTTCTATTACTATTTCCATACCATAAAAATTGTTTGCTCTCATTTTATCACACTGTTAGTATCCCCGTGTTAGACAGCGAAAGAATGAAAGTATTCCATCTTATCCGAAGGGTAAAAGGTGCAGTACGCAGACGATATCACTGCGAGAGAAGGAAAACTCGAAATAAAACTATGTACCAACCCGTCTGGCCAGCGTGGAAACAGTACGCCAAAGCCTTTGGGAGAGGCGTATGTCCAGCAGTGGACTGCGACAGGCTAATTGATTGATTGTATCCCCCCTCTTATATAATACTCACTGGTATAATATTATTATTTTTCGTGTGAAAATCTCCTCGGATACTATGCGGATACTCTAGTAGGGATACTCTAGTACTCTATAGGTAGAGTATACATTATATATAGAGCGCGCGTATCACTCAGGTCTTTGGCGCCGAGTGTTAGCAGATACTTTGCGATGGTATAGCGCACCTATAGTGACGTTTCATGCATTACCGAAAATATTAATAGATGCACTTACTACTGTAATTTATTGTTATGAAGTGTTTTGTTCGATTTGATGTGCAGGGATAAAATTAAAGCCAAAATACAATAAATTCATTTTAACAAAAAAGTTTAACCGACTTCAAGAAACGGCAAAGAGGCACTGAAAAGTGAAAAATAACGTAATTTACAGACTTACTGATTTATTAGAAGTCGGTGCCAAGCCCGAGAGGCAATATTTCAATTGATTGCATCATAGTACGAGTAGTTTAGACACAACAAACAAAGTTGGCTGGCACCGACTTCTAATAAATCAGTAAGTCTGTAAATTACGTTATTTTTCACTTTTCAGTGCCTCTTTGCCGTTTCTTGAAGTCGGTTAAACTTTTTTGTTAAAATGAATTTATTTTCCTCTTTTTAGTGAGTTATAATCGATCCATCTTCCACCCTCTGCTTAGGTTCCTATCATCAGCAGCTTAAAAATCACGTGAAGATAATTTTAAAAGGCAATTATTAAAATTAAATATGTTAAAGCAGCAGAAACAGTTTTTTGCCATCATTTTGAGGATTTCCCTAGATCCCATAATCCAATCATGACTTCCTGAATTCTGTCATACGATTCTGGCTCCCTGAACCACCTTTCTCTCTCCAACAAAACAAAGATCATAAAATCCGTTTCACAAAATACGGATTTTACATACAACGGTTCGTCACCTATTTTACCCCCATAGTATCAAAATTTTGGAAAATGCTGGTACACATAGGTATTCATCTATGGCTCTACTTACTCGTACTACTATAATATATTATATTATAGATATTCCCTAGCATAGCCATGTAGAACGCGTACTTATGACTATTAAGTCACTGTATTTCATAAATATTGATTATTACGTACGTACTGTAAAGTATCATTATTAAAGTTGTATTTTTTATAATTATTTTCGCTATACTGTAATTTTAAGAGCAACGCCTGCATGTTCTTTGAAAACTTTTGAAAAACAACATTCATCTGATTGCTAATATAAAAGAGTAGGCGCTTGAAGGCGCATCAGTCTGGTTTCGGAGGATTTCCCTTGATTTCTCCAGGATCATAGCATTAGATCCGGACATCTTGGATATGGGACCACTCTGAAAGTATCCTTTATCAAACAAAAAAAGAATTTTCAAAATCCGTCCAGGATTGGCTTCACAATCGCGTAACAAACATACAAAAAAAAAAAAAAAAAAAAAAAAATTGCGTACGAATTGAGAACCTCCTTTTTTGAAGTCGGTTAAAAAAATGGCGTCATTTTACGTTATTTTTGCGTCATTATTACCACAAATATACGATGTTGTATAAAATTTTGATTTAACATATCGAATTAAATATTATTTGCGAAATCATTTTGATGGGTATTGTTTTGCTACTGATTGAGGTTGGGCCAGGAGCCTCGGTATGTACTGTTCATACCCGTGATAACAGTTCATAGGTACTTGTAAGGCGCGCTCTATAGCAATGTATAGGTACTCCTAAGCTCTAGGTACTAAAACGGCACGCTGCTGTCTTGGGTTTTCAGATGTCATCATGTCGCTCTGAAATTTGTTCATACTAGCTATTGCTTACGGCTCCGCCCTCGTGGATATCGGTTATCGCAACCAACCTATGTCCTTTCCCAAGATTAATCATTAAATATTCATCAAAATCCGTTCAGTGGTTTAGGCGTGAAAGCGTAACAGACAGACAGAGTTACTTTTGCATTTATAAAATAACTAGCTGACCCCGCGAACTTCGTACCGCTATGTCAATAGATGCCCGCATGAATGACATAACAACATGCTTGTACTGTCAACACTGAAAAAGTTTCAATTTGACATAACAATCTCAATGATCCGCCATTTATTAAATTCATTTGTAACAAAAAATGTGATAGGTAGGTAAATGAAGAACCGCTCGACCGATTTTGTGCAAACTTCACATAAACCATCTAGGTACTAAATAGTCCGAACAAAGCCTAAATATTTGGTTTGGATAGGTGAGCCCCCGTGAGCCCGGTCTCGAGTTATAAACTAACAA
Source organism: Eilema depressum (assembly GCA_914767945.1). Lineage (NCBI taxonomy): Eukaryota > Metazoa > Arthropoda > Insecta > Lepidoptera > Erebidae > Eilema > Eilema depressum. The sequence goes on along the minus strand of OU612041.1, from coordinate 5,746,185 downwards.
CGAAAAGTGGCATTGATTTTTATATAGGTATACAAGCTGATTTTGTAGTCGTTTCGGAGCGAAAGATTTTGGGCACAGTTTCGATAGCGAAAGCCTCTGGAAGTATTAATTTGGCGAAAAAAAAAAACTTTTTTTTTCTTTAATGTATGGGAATAATGTACAGGTGGAAGGCAAAATGTATGACGAATGTAAAAAAAAAAGTTTTTTTTTCGCCAAAATAATACTTCCAGACGATTTTGCTAACGAAACTGTGCCCAAAATCTTTCGCTCCGAAACGACTATAAAATCACCCAGTATAGATTTATTATTAAGTAGTAGGTACCTATGTATGCTTAGAGGGGGCGAGTTTCTTTACTAGTACCCTGCTATCCCATAGCGGACGATCCCTGGACGAGAGATCAATATAATCCACCAATCAAATTAGCCTACTATACTACAGTCCAATGCCAGACATAGGCCTCTGTGCCCAATGTACGCCATTGCTCCCGGTCTATAATTAATGAAGTATTCCATATTGGGCACCCGTTTTAATGGCACCTGAGTGAATGGCACCTAGGGTATTCCACATTGGGCACCTACCGATATTTTTCGCAGGTGCCATTAGTGGAACAATAGACGAGTGCTCTTCAAATGAATAAATAAATTCAAAACTAAATTCAAATCTATTACTTATTTGTAATTTTCGGACTCCAGACTCCGGGCAGGATCGAAATGGTATTAGTTACAAAGTGAACTGACACCAGCTCCGGCAGGGGAGGGGGGGTGTAGTATCCGTCAAGAATGGGGATTACCACATTTAAAAAAAAAATATAAATAAAATAAATAAATATTCCACAACATTCTACACAACGCTATCTAGACCCATGGTAAGCTTAATTAGCTTGTGTTATGGAATCTAGAATGCGGATATACATACTTAGATACTTTTTTTTTGTAAATACATACATAATAATTATTATACATAGAAACAGCCAGACCAATGCAAATATTTATATTCATGCATACAAATATCGGCACTGAGCAGCCGCGTTCACTACCGCTACGCCACAGAGGCAGGCAGATATACATACGAATTGAGAACCTCCTCCTTTTTTGAAGTCGGTTAAAAATACTGAAATACTATTAAAGCGACTACAGTATGAGGTTCTTCAAGAAGGGCATTAGAAGGTTTCTTCAGGGTCGGCAGCGCGAGTGTGACGCCCCTGGTGTTGCATACGTCCTTAAACCACTTTCCATTAGATGGGCCGTGTGCTTGTCTGCCCCCTTAGTGGTATAAAAAATACACTGACCAAATTAACTTTGATAACTATTAATTTCCAAATGAAATGAAATACAATAAAACACATTTTATTATATTTTTTAATAAATATTTTAGGGTATAAAGAAATAAAATGTAATAAAATATTTAAAAAATTCTATCATTTACTACATAACAAACACCAATAAATACGATGCCAGGACATTTTTAATTAAATATAAAAATATATTTATAAATTAAATAACAATCAAAGTACGACTTTTTCTACGACACGACTCGCCTTCAAGCTTATTCTGCCATCTGTGAACAGTAAAACATTAAAAACATTAGTATCAAAAAAATTATCACCATCACTATTATCATTATCACTATAATCATCTTCACTATTACGACCATCACTATTACATGTAAAATGATATTTTATTTGCATATTAAATAATGAAATATATTGGGTTAATCCCCTGGTGTTGCACTCGCCCATATGCCATGGTAACCACTTACCATCAGGGGAGCAGTATAATAATAAAAAAATCGCTTTGTCATCCAATAGTCTGATTGATGAAACTTTTTGGGCAAAATATTGTAGGATTTTTAGATTAAGTGATCAATTTTGCCGGAAAATTCATGACCAGCATGTGAATGAAAAAAGCCAGTGCACCTGCTGATTGATGAACGAGACCCAGGTGGAAGTTATAGAGCCAAACGGCCTACCGCAAGTGTCGAACATTCCAAAATAAGATAGGACGAGTTGCAGAGCGGACTCTGGTCTCCAAAGTGCAAGCTTTGGATGCTACCGGGATTAGCTCTCAGAAGAAGAATCGACAGCCAGCCATCAGCCAGAAGTCAAGCTTATAACACCTGCAGCAGGTAGGTCACAGGGGACAAGATACCTCCCCCTTCCCCCAACGGCAACGCCCCAATCATGCATGTCAAATTGAAGTTTTCTAAAAAAGGATTTTCTGAAGGCATTTCTGCACTAAAAAGAGACCCATCCAAAATTTTAGGTTGTGACCACGCCTGATTGACTTATCTCTTCGTTTTCTTTTCGACTACACTAGTAAGAGATAATTTCTACGTCATGTCGTCTTTGTCACGTGAAACCATTGTTTTTATATCTGTCGCCAGGCTGAGGTTGCAGATTTAAGAAGCACACAACTAACATTAATTAACTACTTCAATAAAAATGTACTCACCTTGTCAGTTTTCCAATTCAATTCCCAATAAACAAACACCATGCTTATAATAGAAATTCACTCAAAAAAAGCAAAGGACTTAAAACTTAAATCACACACACACACACACACTTTAGACAAGAGCAAGATGATGATGATGGCATTCCCATAAAACACATGCAATTACATCGTTTGACGCAAATCCTCATCAAATCATGCTAGCGCAAAGTCGAAACGCATTGATGCGGAAATTATCCAAAAGTAACTCTGTCTTTTCTGTTAAGCTTCCACGCCTAAACCACTGTCATGTGTCATGACTAAAATGTCATCAAGATCGGTTTATCTTGATGACATTTTAGTACTGGCATGGACTAGAGCTTGGAAAAGGAATATGCTATCATATTATTATACTTAACACGAAAAAATTAGTTAGAAGGGTTCAAACAGGGGATGAAAGTTTGTATGAAAATTCGTCTAATTGTGTACACAAAAAATGGAATATCTTTTTTTGTGCGATCGAAAAGATATTCCATTTTTCGCTTGTTTTCATTTTCGGGAGCGTTTACATTTCACCCTGTATATACCAGAGCTGCCGAGAGCCTGAGCTCGTCCACCGCCGTAGCATTCCGTGCTATCCTCAAAAGACATTCAAGAAACGCGTAAAGAGCACATTTTGGTCCAAGATACGAAGATTGTGACTCTTTCATTTCTTATTTTGAATCTCAATCTGTCACGCAAGTGCCGGAAGATCCGGTAGATCCGTGACCTGACAAATGTGGCATATGACCACGTCGGCGCCGTATACTTTTTTTAGATTAGGTATGTACTAGTCCGTCGTGCGTATATGCGTCGTACAACAAAAATGCTGTACCTGTTTTAACAAAACATTGCCAAAAACCAGTTTTTTTTATATGATGTATTTATATCATAAAACAAGAACAGTTTTTTTGTTGTATCAGTTACAAAATTGATTCAAAAGCCGGTTACAAGTTCGATCTTATTATGTCATGCTCGTACTTATTTTAAGCATAAATAATGCAAAATTCAATGACTTCTTTGTACAGTCATCGACGTATATTTTGAACCCGTGCTTCGGAGAATAATGTCACAAATGTGCTCTCCACGACCAGCCCCCCTAGACAAGTGGCAAATCGTTGCTCGGCGTATCATAGAATACAATGACGAAAGTATAGGATTTGACGTTTTTGACATTCGTTGACGCCTGTCATATAGGTACGTCAAATCCCATACATTTGGCACGCCGGCCGATGAATTGCCACTTCCCTAGATGGTCAGACCAGCCGTCTATCCCGGTTGTCATACGAACATCTATGGCAGTCGTTACGGGTAGTTTGAGCCCCAAAAAGTTCACCAACTGGTCTAGCAGCAAATGCTTCGATATCGCCTAATGTCACCATTGGGTTGTCAAGGTCAGATGGCAGTCGCTTCACGGAAAATATCGAAGTTCAGCCTAATCCGCAGTTGACTGGTAAAGCGGACCCCAGACTCCGAGGTGAAAGCTTCGGATGAGACTGCAGACACTGCAGTAACCGTGATATATTCAAAGAATCAAAGAATCAATTTCGTTTATTCAATTTAGGCACATATAGAGCACATATTATGAACGTCAAAATATTACAATTGTGTCAAGAAGTATGTGAACAAAAAATAAAATATTAAATAAATTAAAGTAAACCATTTGAAAATGATTCTTTCGCTGGTTCGGTAGTTGGTTCTACTGAGAAGATACCAGCAAGAAACTCAGAGAACTCAATTATCCTTTTTATTTATTTTCACCATTGACACTCGAAAAAGGGCCCGTGATTCATCAAAAACAGTGAATAAAACGCTCTTTGTTTCACCGAGTGAATAAAAAAATTTGAATTTGGAACATGCGCGAATGTAATCACTGGCTGGATGGAAAGTGGCTCAGTTCAAATTAAGAAAAAAAAAATGCCGCCATTTTCTGTGTAATTTTCCTTGTAAAAGTTTATGTTTGTCTCATAATCATAAAATGACTTCATCTAGTGATGAAAATGAAACTCATATTCTCGAACGCGAAAAGACTCCTGAGTCTTTTCGCGCTAAAGCGGTAGCTATTACTGATAATTTGCAGCTTCTTTTGTGTACTATCCATAACAAAATGTAATTCATAATCACAGAGTAATCGTTTTCTCGTAGTCAATGGTGAAAAGTTGAGTACCTAACACGTGAAAAAAGAATTCATCTCGGCTCTTGTATCCCTCGATCCACTCAGGTTTCTCTCTAGAACCCCTCGCTACGCTCGGGATTCTACCGGAGAAACCTTCACTCCTCTCGGGATACAACTTGGTGCCTCGAAAAGAATTCACCTTTTTTTCACTTGTTGGGTAATCTACTATTATTTATTTTTTAATACGGTTTTTATACAATTTACAATGTGCGGGCAAGAAAGTGATTAGGTTGACCATGCATTTTTATCATTAAGATATTCTTCTACTTTATAATAAGCTTTTTCCATTAGACTTTTTTTCACGTTTATTTTAAAAATATTAAGTGGCATGTCAACCAAATCCTGAGGAATTTTATTGAATATTTTTATACTGTTGCCTACAAATGAATTACCAACCTTATGAAGCCTGAGTATTGGCACTGCTAGTTTATCTTTATTTCTCGTATTATAATCATGTGTGTCCGAGTTCTTTTTTAAAAGATTTAAGTTCTTCCGTATGTATAAAATATTATCGTAAATATATTGACAAGCAACCGTTAATACTCGTATATTAATTTCTTTAAATGTTTCTCTCAGCGAGTCACGGGGTCTGAGGCCGTAGATTGCTCGTATCGCGCGTTTCTGTAATATGAAAACAGTCTCAATATCGGCAGCTGAGCCCCACAGCAACAGACCATAATTATGACATAACGCTATGAAAGTAGCTAAAATAAACTAATCGTGCCGTTTCCTCATCAGTTAGTGACCTTATCTTTCTAACCGCATAGGCAGCTGAGCTAAGTTTTCCTGCTAAGGCTGTGATATGAGAACCCCATTGCAGTTTACTATCTAGAGTTATTCCCAGAAAAACTGTGGTATTAACTACTTGAATTGATTCATTGTTCATTACAATATGAGTATCTATCTGTCTTACATTGGGCATAGTAAACTTTACACATTTTGTTTTTTTTGCATTGAGTAACAAGTTGTTACTTGTGAACCAATGCAATATTTCGGAAAGGGTATTATTCACATCGTCAAGTACTACTTTTTGTCTATCAGTTTTAAAAATTAATGATGTGTCATCTGCAAATAATACTATTTCACAAAGATTATTAGTGAAGTAAGGAAGATCATTTACATATATCAAGAATAAAAGGGGTCCTAATATCGAGCCCTGGGGTACTCCCATGACTAAAGGGGCGCCAGAAGAGTCGGTGCCATTAATGTTGACTTTTTGTACTCTGCCATTGAGGTAAGACTTTATTAAGCTAAGTGAGCCACTAGAAACACCATAATAACCTAATTTCAATAACAAAGTCTCATGATCAACACAATCAAAAGCTTTTGATAAATCACAAAAAATACCAATGGCATCCTGCTTCTTTTCCCATGCATCAAATATATGTTTGACGAGTGCAACTCCTGCATCCGTCGTGTTTCTGCCTTTAGTGAACCCGAACTGTTTCTCATGAAGTAATTTATTAAATGTAAAATGTGAAAGCAGTTGATTAAAAATTATTTTTTCAAAATTTTTACTAAGGGCTGGGAGTATAGAGATGGGTCGAAAATTGGATGGATCACTTTTTTCCCCTGCTTTGAATAACGGAATGATTTTACTGTACTTCATAAGAGTAGGAAACTGGTTTTCATCTATACATTTATTGAATATGAATGCAAGATAAGGCGCAATAGCGGGCATTATTGGTTTTATTATATTGGTTGAAATGCCCCCATTATGACAGTGGTTTTGCGTTAGCAGAATCTAGGGCTCAGCCACGAGCGCATTCTAGTAGAATAGATAGGTACATAAAATTCCATAATGGAATATTGCTTACTGGATTTTACTGAATAGTTACACTGAAGATCTCTAAAACCCTCGATGACTTGCTACTAAATATTATGCTAATGAACAAAGTCACACTTAAATGAGACTTAAATAGACTATTTTGTAGGTTCTCATAGTTAAATCAATAGAGTTCTATAGTATGAGTAAATATGATAGTTCAAGATAAAGTGAAGTAGGTATTACTCGGGACAAATATCTTGGACCTGAAATGTGTTCAAAATGTGCTCTATACGCGCAGTACACGTTTCTTGGGTGTCTTTTGAGGATAGCACGGGGTGCTACTGCGGTGGACGAGCTCAAAAGCATAGATTAGTACCATAAAATCCGCGGGAGGCCCTTTTGTCTTGCGATTTAGGTCCAAGATACGAGTCCCGATGTATACCTATGTATTATCGCACACCGCGGAAAGTGACCACTTCAAAAACCATAGCGAATATCACGGATATAATTCGTATGGTAAAACCGGGACCCACGACTTAACGTGCTCTCCGAGGCACAGGGTTTATAACAATGTTTAAATGGCACATATTTACGCAGTGTTTCAATATCATATCATTGACTTTATAAATCTATCACGCGTATAACCCGCGCCACGTATCTTGGACCTAAATCGTAAGACATACGAGGCTCTGGCGCCCGCGGATTGCTTTGTAGTAGTCTATGCTTGATGAATTTGAGTTCGTCTACCGCAGTAGCATCCCGTGTTATCCTCAAAAGACACCCAAGAAATGTGTACTGCGCGTATAGGGCACATTTTGAGCACATTTTAGGTCCAAGATACGTGGCGTGGGTTATACACACGACAATCGCAAGCTATAACAATATTACGAGTCCAAAAGTTTGAATATGCTTTAATTTTCTACAAAATAGGCACTTTTATGACACTTTTATGGTCAAAGTCTGCCAGGGCTCCTTCCAAGGGTACACCCAGGGTCTCTGTGACTCACTTGGATAGAACACCGTGTTGTTCACGAAATAACCACCATAATTAATGACTCTATAACCCTCAGGCGACTATAACCCTATCGTTCAAGACGTTTCGGAAGCAAATTAAGAAACTTTTGGACCCGCAGTAAGCAAAACCACATGCGACTTACCTTTCCCGAGAAACCCTGAACCCCCAGTCAAAAACACACACTGGTCCTTATAGAACCTCTGTATCTCAGTCTTTGACCCTTTACCCTTGGTCAACTTCTGTTTCTCTTCTTCTTTCGGGTCGGTCTTTCCTTCTCCGGCGTAGTATGAGTCGTTCTGACTGTCTGGCACGAATTCGTGGTCTTCTGAGTAGTCTAAGATGGGGGCTACTGGATTCATGGCTTGGCTGTCCAGCTCTGGATTATGGACTGTGTTTTCTAGCTCCTGTGGGGAAAGAAGAGGTCTTGTAGAATCAAGGATGATGCTACACTAATTAATTCCGGGAATTACCTTTATAAGACGTCCTTTCTAGGTAATTCCTAGAATTCCCTGCAATGTTATTACGATCTTCTCTCGGTGTTGTGGGGTCAGACGGCAGGCGCTTCAATAAAGCCAAAATAAAAAGAGCGCCTGTGGTCCAAAACGCAAGCTTGCAAGAATAGAAGCAGATGGCGAACTGTTGTTTCTGCCTAATTGGTGAAATCGCGTGCAGGTACCCCTACAGGGTGATGTTTGGTACAAATTCATGGAGCATGGTACATAATATTTATTTGCGCACCACATAATAGAGTCCATACTAATAACGCGAAAGCAATTCTTGCCGTCTGTTACGCTTTCATGCATAGGCGTAACCAGCTTTCTATAAGGGATGGACAAAAGTCAAATTGGATCTGGGGAGAGGGGGTGTTGTCGTGTGTTAGTTCAACCCCCCCCCCCTCCTCCCCCCCTTGGTTCGCCCATGCTTTCACACCTAAACCACTGAACCGATTTTGATAAATAAATTAGTTACAGAGTTACATTAGACCTTAGGAAAGGACATAGGCTCTGGTTGACCGCGATAACTGACATCCACACGGAATCCCAGCAACAGTTATCAGTACAAAATATTTGCTCAAAACAGCACACAATGCGAGAGCCTAATATAATAGACGGTTAACTATAATGATGATAAGAGACCTCAACTTACAAGCAAATTATCCTGCAACTCCTTGCTCAAATTTCTGACATTCTCCAACTCTTTTAGCTGCTGTTCCGTCGGCTTTCCATACACATCAATGTCTATCTTCTCGCCTCGTATCTCAGCTTCTATCCACCTCTCCATCCTCTCTTGGGTGATGCCTGTCTGCAAAAGAGGAGATTCTTCCAGCGTGTGATTCATTCTGAGGACAAGAGATGATAAAATGTTATTGAGACCGGTTTTGTCATTTGTTTCAACCGTGTAGTGTTGATTGCTCTTAATTTATTTTTTGATTTGTTTTTGACCACATAGGTCACAGACAAGCTCACGGCCCACCTGATGGAAAGTGTTTACCGTGACTTATGGACGAGTGTAACACCAGGGGAGTTACACTTGTGCTGCCGACCCTGCAGCCCTGTAAGAACACAGTGATTCTGTACCGTCAGCGCAGAAGATAAGTAGGATAAGCCTTTGGTCTTCCCACTGATAGCCCAAAACCTCTTCAGTGAGGTCTGGCTACCCTACTTACCGTTACACACGGCAGTAGTCGTAAGATGTGGATGAAGATGAAGATAATGCATCTACATCGCGCAATCAAAGTTCTCTTACATTATCCTATCCTATCCTTCCTACTATCCTTCCTACTAATATTATAAATGTGAAAGTTTGTGAGAATGGATGTGTGGATGTGTGGATGTTTGTTACTCTTTCACGCATAAACGGCTGGACCGATTTGGTTGAAATTTGGTATGTATATAGGTTATACCCTGGATTAACATATAGGCTATATATCAGCGATGAACGGGATCAGAATTCCACGCGGGCGGAGCTGCGGGCAACAGCTAGTAATGTATATTTATCGTTCTTCCCAGTTAAGTATACCGGAGTCTGGGGATTCGCTTACTTGTCCTCCGCCTTTTAATTTGGTATATTTTTCAGGAGCAACTGCTGACCTCCCAAAGCCTCATCCGTTATTGAGCATGCAAGTTTGGCTTAGTAGGGCATTGTATCCAAGGCTGTGAGGGCACGACGTGACATGAAATCCAAAGTCCCGGAGGTGTAGGTGCCTACTTACCCCGGAACCGGTGAAATATTATTATACTCTAATGTGAAAATGTCAGGTAGGTAATTGTGATAGAGATCAAATTGCATGCGGTACAGCGAATTAAGATAAAAAATCTACATTATATTAATATACATATTAAAGCAATTTGGTCAGTTCGTGTTAAGTTTCAAACACACCTCGCTTGATGGTAAGGTGAAGGTAAAGTCTCAGGAGAGAGGAACACCATTATAGACACGTAACAATTTATCAATCAATTAGGCTATCGCAGTCCACTGCTGGATATAGGCCTTCCCCAATGTTGGGAAGCTTTGGCCTACAGTTTCCACGCTGGCCAGACGGGTTGGTACAGGGTTTTATTTTGGATTCTCCTTCTTTAATGATATCGTCTGCCATAGATGTTCGTATGGCAGCCGGGACCAACGGCTTAACGTGCTCTCCGAGGTACGACCACACCAATGCAACTACCCATATTTATGCATGCAAATATTTGCACGGAGCGGAGTCGAACCCATGCCTACTGCGCAGCGGCCGTGTTCACTACCACCACGCCACAGAGGCTGTCTACAAGTCATTATTACATACATTCATACATACAATCACGCCTTTATCGCCGGAGGGTTAGGCAGAGGTGAATTAACACCCACATTTCACCAGTCGTTGTATTAGGTCCCACGTAATAGAGGATGAGCCTATTGCCGTATTCCAGGCACTATTGTTAACTCGAGCCATGCATCTGAGGCTGAGTCTGGGCTGTATATATCTGTCTGATGTTAAACAGCCCTATCCCTTAACCGCCTTGTACGACACCGCATGGGAGGAGATGGAGTGGCCCAAATTCTACTCTGCCGGGAACCACGCAGCCCAATGGAGAAGTGACCTCCATCGGTACAGTAGTGGTATTATTTACATAAGTTTACCATAAAAAATAATCTTGCAAATCATCAAGTAACTGTAGGTACGCGTACGGAATACGTACCTACTTAAGTATATAAGCACATACTTAATTATAAAATACTGTATTACTTATTTCCTCAAACAACATACTACTATGTTTACGTGACTTCACAAATATTTATTTATGTCAAGTAATCGTAATTTTTCACCTAATTAGACATAATATTTGTTTTGTTTCTAAATATAGATAATATCACGTATGTTTATTGTTGTAGAGAAACTAGCTGATGCCTGCGGTTCCACCTGTGTGAAATTTTGATCCCGTTTCCGCTAACCTACCGCTACGCTAGCCGCGTGGTTCCCGGTAGTTAGGTAGATAGATAGGTAGGATTAGTAGGATATTAGCAGGACAGATAGGCTCTGTGGCGTAGCGGAAGCGAACGCGGAGGCGCGGGTTCGATCTCCGCTCAGTGCAATTATACAAATATTTGCACAATCGAACCCACTTGAACATAGATATTTGCACTGGTCTGGTCGTGTCTCGGAGAGCACGTTAAGCCATGCCGTGAGATTGCTTAACCTTGCTACTCGGTTATCAGTGTTATCACTGAGCCATGAACCCCTTCTTATTGTGGTATGGGTTCGATTTGAACCCCCTCGCTTCATTACTGGACACCCCTCATCAAAAACCTAATAGGTAATCGAATAGATCCAGATATTTCTAGCGCACATTATACTAAATCTACAATCGCATGCGCATCGACCACACAAGGCTTGTCATTACATCTGTGCCACTATAAACCTTCTGAGCGACATCTAGCGACTACAAACGACATGTTTAAAACAACAATGGACATCGTGACACTAGAATAAAGGACAATTATCGAACAGATGGAAAATTTTTAACGACATGAGTTTTATATTAATGCGGAAGATGTCAGTGAATTGAAATGAATGCGATAGTAATCTTATTCTAATTTTTTGCTGCACTTATAATAATTATGTAGATATATGTTACTGGCAAACTTAGTGGTTATGGAGTCAGCCTTACGATCGAGAGGCCCCGGGTTCTAATCCTGGCCATTACACTACTGACGTGAACCCACTCCTAGCACAAGCAATTTAGCTTAGTTGGAAGGGTTAAAGGGAATATTAGTAATTTCGGTTGCTAATATTCTTTTTACAAAAAAATAATGTATAATGCAGGCATTCTGTACAATGCCTAGGCACTGTATGCTATATTAGTATAGAATGCCTGCTGTTCCACCGGCAATGTGCGAAATAAATAGACCTTAGTCTATATTTGCGGATGGTTTTTCGAAAATTCTTTTTCAGGATGGTTATATACAAAAAATAACCCCTTCGGCCGCGTATGATACCAGAGTTTGGTAACCAGTATCATACGAAGAAAAAATGATCGTCGTAGGATACTGGTATCCAAGTGATAGGATATATTACTTTTCTGATACCCTTCATCATATTTGGTAACCAGTATCCAGTAAAGAATATAACATTCTGCCTATGAAACCAACTCGGAAAAACTGTGAAGATCGCATTCTGTACCTACGCTTATTGTAAAACCCTCGCTTTATTGAAAACATACAAGAAAAAAGGAAATAGTTCAACTGTGAATCGTTTATTACCTACAACCTATCCCCGCGTTTACATACTGCCGCTCGCATTGCTCATCGTGTTGCCAGAAATATTCGCGCGATTAATGCCCTAGCATTCACACACTCCCATCATCGCGTTGGTCCGCATTACAGTATTCGCCCTGCAACGGAGACGGACGTAAACGTATGGAGGACAACGCTGTAGCAGTGTACGCAATAAGCTTTTACAGCATAGCGAATTAATTAAATAGATTATTAATAAAAAACTATCACTTTCAACTACTATACACTTTCCGTAGATCGATATAAATATTTTTAAAAGTAAATATTCGAGGAGCAATAACGAAAGTCGTGTTTTATTTAGCTTAGCGCCATCTAGCGGTCTCGTATAGTTCATCGCGCTAGTATTTGCGCAACATACGCGGCAGTACTCGCGGCATGACGAATATACCATTCACACCACGTCTCTGCCCACTTCTCTCGCCACTTCCCTCGCTCTGCCGCGAGTATGTAAACGTAGCATATTGGATAAAAATTCGAAATGATATCAAAAGAGGTGATATATCAATCAATGCACATGACATGCTTATCAGTATCAGTATCATACGAGGAAATATTAAGTATGTACTCACTTGTAATTGTTTGATATTTTCCTGAGCTGATACTCGGTTACATAAAACGAAAAATCCCTATCACTTGGATACCAGTATCCTACGACGATAATTTTTTCTTCGTATGATACTGGTTACCAAACTTTGGTATCATACGCGGCCGAAGGGAAAATAACTACAAACTTAGATCGAGGGAAGTAGAATTTTCCGTCGGTTTCCCTTTTGAAAATCTCCACCCTTCGCCACTCAGCAAGGCTGTATAGAGAGTAATTTTTTATATTACCGGGACTTAGCGCTTAGTCAATGATGATGATTGAATGTAATTTTTAAGCATTTAGTATGCTAACTATTCACCATTTGGATTTGGGATTTGGGCGGAGTAATCAATAATCAATGTGTAAATATGATTGAAACATCTTTCATTGGCTCCGATAGTTCGTACGAGTATCGCTAGATGGCTCCACCATCGCCCCATGACGGATGTATAGAAGAACTAGCTTTTGCCCGCGGCTCCGCCCGCGTGGATGTCGGTTATCGCGACCAAACATAGCCTATAAATATTCCACAACTAAATATAAATATTCTACAACATTCTACACAACGCTATCTAGACCCATGGTAAGCTTAATTAGCTTGTGTTATGGAATCTAGAATGCGGATATACATACTTAGATACTAATTTTTTTGTAAATACATACATATTATACATAGAAACACCCAGACCAATGCAAATATTTATATTCATGCATACAAATATTTGCACTGAGCGGGGATCGAACCCGCGTCTCCTGCGTAGCAGCCGCGTTCACTACCGCTACGCCACAGAGGCAGTTTCGATGTCCTTTGTCAAGGTCTCCTCTACCCCTATACCAAATGGTTTAGGCGTGAAAGCTTAACAGACAGACAGACAGACAGATGGACAGACAGACAGAGTTACTTTCGCATTTATAATATTAGTATGGATTTGGCGCCCCGGGCCACTTAGGTTTGCCGCCCCCTATGCAGGCGCGGTCCGAGGGGAGGGGGGGGGGGGGGGGGGTTAAATTTCTTAACCCTTAATTTACCCGTTAGGTCCATTGGACTCCGCACATAGTTTCAATCAAGCTTAAAAACTTAATTACCGCGCATTATACTTCGCGCGCCCGTGTACCTTCATTCGAAAGCGCACCGGCTGCGGGGTGAGAAGGAAGTCCGCCTGCGCAGCATGTAGAGATAAGTAGCCGCTTGTCATGCGTCCATTGGACTCAAACAGGGTATTTGTGTAACAAAATTTGTAAAATCATTGAAGATCCCCTTACCTAACATGGAACTGAAAACTGAAAATAAATTACCCCGAGACCAAAGAAAATATTGCCATTATGTCCTAGCCGTCTAAGAAGGAAGACTGTGCATCTGTGCCATAGTTGTCTGAGGCCAGTATGTTTAGGTTGCACTAAAAAGCTTTGCGTGCGATGTATAAATCAAGCCAAAGATTAGGCGTTGCAGGATTTTGTTTTTACTATGAACATGAACCATTTTTATTTTTGTTAACGATTGTTTAAGATATTATTGTGTTAATTTAGTAGAAAAAAACTATTTTTCTGTTTGGATTGTTTTTTAGTTCGAAGCCAGAAGTTGGCATTTATTTTTTTATAGATATTTTCTAGTGATTATATATGTACAAGAAAAATATAAGATTGATACATGACTGATTAAAATGTGACACGTAAAATAAAAAGGAATAACATATTAAACAAATTTAAAAATTACTTTATAATACAAGTGTTTCTTTTATTTTGAGTAAAATTGATGATTTGTATGGAGGAGTCCAATGGACTCAATGAGGTTAATTGTGGTATATAATTTCACCGGGTAAACTGAGGGTTAAGGAATTTCCGAAGTGACCCCCCCCCCCCCCCCCCCCCTCCCCCAAAACTTCAAGCTGCGACCGCGCCTGCCCGTATGTGACGTTCGCGTTCACCGTTAGCCTGCGCCCAAGGGGCTGACACAAAATAGGGGTCCGTCAGAAATTGCTGGAGATTTTCAAGCCTGATTCGTGAGATCTCTATCTTATGGTGCGAGGGAAGTGACTTCCATCGATCTCTCCACTAACCCAGGCTCCCAACCAGAATCCCTTCAAGGGGAAATATTTGCATTCCCCCTACGTAGAAGATGATATCGCAACCAAAAATCACTTGAGTACAGCAATAGCTTGTGAAGAATGATGTTTTATGGCTTAAAGGCAACAGCAAAAGCACCGCTTTGGGACCTGGCAGCACTCTAGGCTCTAAAGGCACTCGGATCCCGTTTTGAAGGGCTCTATAACATATGCCTCAAGGAGAGACGGATTCCGAAAATTTGAAAGACAGGAAAACTGGTCCTCTTCTGCAAAGTTACCATCCGCCTATCGGCTCATTGTATTGATCGACAAGGTGTGCAGTCATGCAGGTGTTTTAAACGAATTATTCCTCGTGAAGTGCCACATCGAGCGCCTTACAGGAGTGAGGCCGAATTTAGTAGACAATAAATTTGGTTATAGTCGGGAGCACCGTGGATGCCAACACGCGCTTGAGGGTCCTGGTGGAAGAAGCAGTGGCACGGCGAATTGATGCTGGCAGTGTCTATTGTTGCCTACGTCTTTAACACCTTGCCATGGAGCTGCATCAGAGCTGCACTCTTTCAGCACGGGGTGCCTCTCTATCCTCGCGTCATTGTCGGGGCTTACTTATCGGTGAAAGCCAGTATCTACCCATGTAGGACAGGGCTTGGTAAGTGAGATATGTGGCGGGGTGTTCCGGCTGGCGCGGATCTGGGGCCGCTCCTGTGGAACATTGGCTAGGACTGGATGGTGACGGCACGAAATCAGAAGCAACCAAGTAAGCCACAGCTGGAGTTACCCAAGTCCTTAGACGTATTTGGTGACTGGATCTGATGTGGGCATACCTGCTTCTCTTACTTACGAACCCTTTCTGGCCAATTGATGTGTGGGGAGCACAGAGGCTGCCCATACACCACCTGGCAGTCCTTAAATAGACTTCGGATGCAGGTCAGCCGAAGTAACGAAAACCGAATTAGATGGAGTTTCTCAGATGAGGTGGACCCAGGCACCACGGTGTGAATGCGGAACTACAGTGAGGTAGGCGCTAACGTGTGCTGCATGCCTAAGCATGTGTACACCGCAGGAACTGATGTGTGCCTCTGAGAACGCCATCAGGGTGGTTGCACACTGGGCAAACAAAATATGACATATGTCGTCGACTCGACAAAAGGAGAAGATTAGCTCGGATGAGGTGATGCTCGAAGGGGGTTCTCACACGTATTCGCTGCCGATAACGCGATAGAGGTATCACGGTAGCTTCTCCTACCAGCTGACGCAATGCGCCCAGCTATGGCTGCTTCGGTGAGTTCCTGAGACATACAGATCAGGAGCCGACCCCTGCAATGCCACCTCTGCCTGGGCTCCTCCATGTATATGCCACTTCACGCGTTGTATTCTTTAAGCAACCGTCAGAGCGGGAAACCTCTCGCCGCAGGTCCTGGTGCTAGTTATGGCCGTCTGCGAGGGGTAATTATTCCTCGTGAAGTGCCACATGCGGTCTCGGTTTAAAACCGCACACCGTCTCTGTCGGGTCTCAATTTATCGGGAGTAAAGTTACCCAATTAGATATTTCCTTCGCAACCCGGCTGACCTTTTAAGATAGCTCCTTCGGGTGTGGGTAGTCAGTGTCCCCATTGAACCCCGGAAAGGTACGGGTTTCACCGCCGCGTTACCGGTCTGAATATATTGGAGTAACAGGCGACCGCACCTGTCGCCCCCAGGTCTCGGGGAACCAGCCGCCCCTTAGCTGCTCTTATCTGTGCTCTCTGCTAGTTATAAGGATACGTGGAAACCCTATGAGTAGCCATTTACAGTGCCGCTACCACCTCGGCCGGAATTAACCGTAGGCGGTAGCGTCTCCCTGCGAGAGAAAGGCGCTGCATGCCGTCTTCGGCGCCCAAGCTGCTTGGCCCCAGTTACACCGTACTTGAACGCAAATGTTATTTAGGGTTTTCTAATTTGAATGCAATTAAAATAATGAGTGACATAGTCATATTGTAACTAAGTAAGCTCCGAAAAATTAAAAAAATATATATATACGTAATATTTACTCTAATAGGCGCCTTTTAGAGTCAAGATTAAGGCGCCCAGAGATATAGACATATGGGGCGGCAGGTTGCAAGGGGCGGCGGAACCGCCCCGAGCGTCTATCTATGGGCGCCTTTTAGAGCAAGATTAAGGCGCCCAGAGATAGACGTTCGGGGCGGCACGTTGCGAGGGGCGGCAGAGCCGCCCCGAGCGTCTATCTCCGGGCGCCTTTTAGAGCAAGATTAAGGCGCCCAGAGATAGACGTTCGGGGCGGCAGGTTGCGAGGGGCGGCGGAACCGCCTCGAGCGTCTATCTCTGGGCGCCTTTTAGAGTCAAGATTAAGGCGCCCAGAGATAGACGTTCGGGGTGGCAGGTTGCGAGGGGCGGCGAAACCGCCCCGAGCGTCTATCTCTGGGTGCCTTTTAGAGTCAAGATTAAAGCGCCCAGATCAGATCTTAAGGGTCGGCAGTACGAGTGTGACGCCCCTGGTGTTGCATACGTCCATAGGCCACGGTAACCACTTTCCATCAGATGGGCCGCACCGTGTGCTTGTCTGCAACCTAAGTGGTATAAAAAAAAAATTAGACGCTCAGGGCGGCTCCGCCGCCCCTCGCAACCTGCCGCCCCGGGCCATGGCCCCCTTGGCCCTAGGGTAAATACGCCCCTGGTATGGATTTAGATCAACTTCGAGCGAGGTACAGTGGCTCAGTGGTCAAATCATTCCCCCTGTAACGAAAAGATCGTGGGTTCGAGTCCCGCCTATATTCGCTTTTTTCTATGATGATGATTTTAGAATTATTTCAAAATACTAGGGGTACAAGGTCAAAAATAAAAAGCTAGATTGAAAATACAGGTTTCGTCTAACCTTGAGTTTAGTACCTAGTTCCTAGACTAGCCACTGAAGCTGGCATTTATGATGTTTTATTGTAAATTAAAAAAATAAAAGAGATGCCATTTTAAGTTCATCCAAATATGGCATTTATAATTTTGCTAGATTTTGCTCACGGCTCCGCCCGCGTGGATGTCGGTTATCGCGACCAAACATAGCCTATGTCCTTTCCCAAGGTCTAATCTATCTCTGTACCAAATTTCATCAAAATCGGTTCAGTGGTTTAGGCGTGAAAGCGTAACAGACAGACGGACATCAGACAGACATACATACAGAGTTACTTTCGCATTTATAATATTAGTATGGAGTATGAATATGGATTATAATTTTACAGGATAGTTTTTTTGGCGGATGCGTCCGCCGATGAATCTGTCTACTTGAAGAATCCTCTACACTTGAACAGATTCATCCGCAGATGTCATCGGCGGACGCATCCGCCACACAAAAGTTTTTTTTATTTTTTATTATTGGCTTCTTTTTTATTTAGCCATTATCAAGTAGTTAATAATAATCTTATTTGGATGGGTGGGTGGATGGATGGATGATGATGATGATGGTGAGTTGATGATGATGACGATGATGATGATGGCTGCCTCAGTAAAGTGGTGGAAACTTTACTAAAGGCTTCTACGGAGATTTGAAACCAACACGAGAAGTCACAATTCACTGTAATATTTCACTCTCCTACTCTTGTGCGCGTTTTCCAAGACGTTATATCTAAAAAGCCACCATTTTTACACATAAAAACTCGAACTCACACTAATTTTGGAAAATAAAATAACACCGCGACCGTTCATTTTCGTTTTGGCGGCAAAACTCTCCACACAAAAGTTTAACGTTGTACATATTCAGTCAAAGTTTAACACCTACTTCGTTTTTTTTTTAATCTATCGGTCAACCTCTGCCGCCATACAAAAAAAAATTACCATCTATGCCGAAAGAACTTGTCTTTGCTTACTTAGGACTATGTGGGTGACTGACAAGGTTATTGGAGCCCTGATTTACATATAGTGTACTTACATAATAAATAATTAAACAAGTCGAGTACAAAGGAATTATAACCATTATTTATTTACTAGCTGTAGCCCACGGCTCCACCGCGTGGTTTTTCGGTTATCGCGACCAAACATAACCTATGGCCTTGCCCAGGGTATTCTGTGCCCAGGGTCTAATCTATCCCTGCACTAAATTTCATCAAAAGGGACTGTCCATTATTCACGTGAGGTGGGGGGGGGGGGAGGAAATCACGACACATCACCAGTGGGAGGGAGGGGTATATTGAGATATCACGTGTATTTATTTTTTCTTATAACTCGCGATTTTTGTCACGATTCTAACACCCGTATTCACAAACAATACTTCGCTATGCGTACCACCAAAACTGTGCAAAGAACGACAAATTATCAGTGCATTCGTTTTGGCAAGCCTTTTTATTCATTGATAACACTTAAGTAATACTTCGTTGAGGGAACGCACTGCATTAGATACTGCTCCGTGATGTTTGTGAATTAATTTTACCAGCCCTATGCGCTCGAGCACACTATGAGACCTCACAGTATCGTTTGTGAATACGGGGTGTTAGTTTTTTAGCAATAAATAATGAATAAAAAAATACACGTGATTTTGGCTAGGGAGGGGTGGGGTAGTCTAAAACCTCACCACGTATCACCATGGGGGAGGGGGGGTTAAAAAATTGCTAAAAAAAACATCATGTGATTAATGGACAACCCCAAATAGATTCAGTGGTTTAGGCGTGAAAGTGTAACAGACAGTGTTACTTTCGCAGCTAAATCCCTGTACAACTTACTTAAAGACCTCGGGTTGCCAAGAGCTTCAGTAAGCTCTTTACTAAATCTAATATCAAAAGCGGCATTGATAGGATCTTACCAAATTTGGATAGGTAGGGGGGGGGGAACACTACTGACGGTGGAGGTGAGCGCTGATGCATCACAAGGTGGCCACCCTAAACCTACATCTGGGTCGCAAGTCCCAGTCGCCGTCACGGTGTTCCTCTCTGTACCACGCTATGGACCCGGCGACCGCACGGTGAATCCATGGAGTGCTGAGAATCGGATCTCTTAGTATGGAAGTATGGATCATTAACCATAACCAGGGTTCCCGGTGGACTAGATAGGGCCACCCCATCTCTTCCCGTGGGTGTCGTAGAAGGCGACTAAGGGATAGGGCTGTTCTCCATCCGACAGTAAACATACAGCTCATGATACAGTTTGTGTACAAGTGTCCGATTGACAGCAATAGGCTTGCCCCTTATTATGTGGGAAAATCATTGTTGACGAAATGTGGGTGTTAATACTGTTAATAATATGCTTCTGCTACAACTAATAAACTAGCTAATGGCCGCACACTCAAGATGTGGTGATATTCCCAAGCGACTACAATATGGGGTTCTTCAAGAAGGGCATTAGAAGGTTTTTTCAGGGTCGGCAGCACGAGTGTAGCGCCCCTGGTGTTGCATAGGTCATAGGCCACGGTAAACACTTCCCATTAGATGGGCCGTGTGCTTGTCTTTGGTATAAAAAAACCAAACCGAACGCATCAAGGCCTCGTTTCTTTCGCGACCTGGGTTCAAGATACGAGTATATGTCGGTATCTATATCAAAATCAGGTTTACGATTTTTGATTTTTATGATCTCATTTTATAGCACAAGGAATGAACAGACTTCCAAATTTTGTTAGCTATTATTATAATTATTATTTATGGACATGGCAATGGTTGCTAGATTCTTTTTTATTATTATTTTAGACTAGCTGGTGCCCGCGACTTCGTCCGCGTTAAGTTCGGAATGTTGTTCATCTCCTATTTTATCCCCTTGGGGGAAGAATTAATCAAAATCCTTTCTTAGCGGATGCCTACGTCATAGTAGCTTTATGCACGCAAAGTCTCAGCCCGATCAGTTTAAAATTGACAAAGTTTCATACAAACTTTCATCCCCTATTTTATCCCCTTGGGGGTAGAATTAATCAAAATCCTTTCTTAGCGGATGCCTACGTCATAGTACCTTTGTGCTTGCAAAGTCTCAACCCGATCGGTTTAAAATTGACAAAGTTTCATACAAACTTTCATCCCCTATTTTATCCCCTTGGGGGTAGAATTAATCAAAATCCTTTCTTAGCGGATGCCTACGTCATAACATCTACCTGCATGCCAAATTTCAGCCCGATTCGTCCCTTGGTTTGGGCTGTGCGTTGATAGATATATATATATATATATATATATATATATATATATATATATATATATATATATATATGTCAGTCAGTCAGTCAGTCACCTTTAAGTTATATACGAGTATATTTAGATTAATATCTACATTTTTTAGCTCCACACGGATGGATGTTGTGATCTATGCGAACTCTTCTTCTTCATCCTAGCGTTAATTCCCAGTCGCATCCGAAGCTTTTCAGCTCGGAGTCTGGGCTCCGCCTTACCAGTCTTAACTACGGATTTGACTAGACCTCGATATATTCCGTGAAGCGATTGCCATCTGACCTCCACAATCCAATGATGGTAACATTAGGCATATCGAAGCTTTGCAGCTAGACCGTTGTTTTTGGACTTTTTAGGGCTCTAACTACCCGTAACGACTGCCATAGATTTTCATATGGAAACCGGGGCCGACGGCTTTACGTGCTCTCCGAGGCACGACCAGACCAATGCAAATACCCATATTTCATGCATACAAATATTTGCACTGAGCGGGGACCGAACCCGCGCCTCCTGCGTAGCGGCCGCGTTCACTACCGCTACGCCACGGAGGCTGTCGGATCTATGCGGACTCTGACTGTTCTCACTTTTATTTATCAAATTCTCTTTTCTCAAATTCCTTTTCAAAGAAATGCAAATTCATTAGACGCTAATATTTCATTTTATTTTCAAACTAGGTACTCTATGCCCACAATTTGTTAATTGTCAAATAATGTATGGGAATTTGCCAGATTTGTTGACATTTCTGGTTAATGCTCCGCTCCCTTAAATAGTAGCGTAATGATATTTAGCCTATAACCTTCCTCGATAAACAGGCTGTTCAACACAAAAATATTTTTTCAATTCGAACTAGTAGTTCCTGAGATAAGCGCATTCAACCAAATAAACAAACACAAACTTTTCAGCGTTGTAGTTACTTAGATGACTTACTACTCTAAGCTTAGATGTGTCACTTTGCGTGAAAAATGAAAAATGAAAATGAACAAAAAGTGAACTGTCTAATATCAGCTTGGTACTGTACTACTAATATTGACTCTTGGTCTGTAGTCATATTTTGACCTTCAAAACAACCTATAATTTCGTTTTAGGCGGTTTTTCTAATAATACATCAAAAATTAATTCTTAATAATTAATGTTTGTTCGTCAAAACTAATTTATTACTAACAATTATGTTATTCCAACGGTAGGTAAGTTTAGGAGTACAAGTATATAATTTACTGGATATGTCTATTACCATTGTATGAAAAACTTACAAGAATTAATGAATGACGTCACTGTATTTAACAAAAAAAAATTAGGGGAGTTATTTTCGGTAGGTACGGACTTTACTTACGTATTACGTATCCGGTATCATTAAAAGTATAACACCCGGCTAAGATCTGCTTCGATTTTGACCCGGACCGTCTGTTTTTATTACCGGGTATCTTCCAAATCCTGGTAGAATAAGGCTACACCATCTTTTCCCGTGGGTGTCGTAGAAGACGAATAAGAGATAGGGCTGTTTTCCATCCGACATTAAACATACAGCCCATGATAAAGAGCCCGTTTGACGGCAATAGGCCTCTAATAGATGGCGAGCCCAGTTGGAACGAACGTGGAAAAACATTAAAATAGATTATTTTGAAGAGAAGAGGCCCCAAAAGAATATATTGCATTGCATTGATCTGTCTGTTATAATGCTTTCACGTCTAAACTACTGAACCGATTTTGATTAAATTTGGTACAGAGATGGACAAAAGCTTGGGAATAATGATAAGGAACCTTTCATTACAAAAAGGGGGTTGAAAAGGGTTCAATTAAGGGATGAAAGTTGTTATGAAAGTTCGTCATTTTTGATATATAACCTGATGAAATGTGGAACAGAGAAAGACAAAACCTTGGGGAACGACGACGTAGATTATATTTGGACGCGATATAACGACATCCACGCGAGTGGAGTCGGAGGACATCAGTTAGTTAATATGCTTACAATTAATATTACTTTTATATCAGAGATCAGAGTAGAATTTGGGCCACCCCATCTCCTCCCATGCGGTGTCGTACAAGGCGACTAAGGGATAGGGCTGTTTAACATCAGACAGATATATACAGCCCAGACTCAGCCTCAGATGTATGGCTCGAGTCAACAATAGTGCCCGGAAAACTGCAATAGGCTCACCCCCTATTACGTGGGATCGAATACAATGATTGGTGAAATGTGGGTGTTGATTCAACTCTACCTAACCCTCTAAGAATAAAGGCGGGATTATATGTATGTATGTAATATTACCTTATCAATATACGTATCACTCACAGAATCAAAGGCCCTTGACATATCCATTTTAAGTACTTATTCCGGCCTTAGATTGTCCATACTTACCTATCTATACCAAAGAAATTTTTTCCTCAAACCTTTCTGTTTTTGAACGAACGCCTAATATTTTGCATGTTAGGCATTAAAATTGTCATTGACCTCTTCAAATTTTGGTCGTAACCGATCATGACATAATTTATAGTTTCATCCAAATACGTTTTGGTTGATTCAGTTACAAACATCCCACATTTCAGATTTGATTTGCAGTTCCGCGGTTTTCCTGGGATTAAAATTCTAAATAATTCTATAATCTGTTATTAATTTCTTTATTAATAAAATTGTAATTGTGTGTCTCTGTCTCTCTATGTATTTACAAAAAAAAATGTACTTATCTAAGTATGTTTATCCGCATTCTAGAACTCATAACACAAGCTAGTTAAGCTAGCTAGTTTGGGTCTAGATGGCGTTGTGTAGATAACCTACAATATTTATTTATTCAATCTATTTCAGGGATTAAAATTAACCTGTGTTATTCCTAGACCATAATCTTTCATCTTGCACAAAGCGTGTTTCCCTCTTCCTACAGTCCCGGGTCCTTTAAGCGGGGCGTGAAAAAGCATCTGATGAGGCCGTCAAGCTGAGTGCCACCATTGTAACATGGTACGTGTCTATAATGGTGACCCTCTTTTCCGAGACTTTGCCTTCAGCTTACCATCAGGCGAGGTGAAGTCAAATTGACAGGTCCTGTATAAGAACAAACGTCTCCAGTGAGCTGAGTTTCAGCAATTTTCTTTTTCAACCCTAAAATGAAAATGAAGAATTCAAAGTTGCTAAGGTTAGGGGTCAGGCATCAACATGTACTTATTACGTAAACGTATATTAAATAAACTGTAGCTTGTACCTACCCATACATAAATTAGTATTGATATATTCGGTTTATTTTAAGTAAATAGTGCGATTTAAAATTCTGATTGAATCATTCTTGTCGAAAAGTTCACTTTTTGAAAGTTAAATATCGATTGTATTGAAAATAAATTTTCATTGTAACAGTAACGGCAAAGATAGTATACGTGGTACCGAAACGTGGGTGTTAAAACACCTCTGCTTACCCTTCAGGGGATTTGAAGGCGAACAGAAGCTAGGCTTTCCCACCCCATCTCCACCCAACCAGGGAATACAACCCGTGAACTCACGCACAAAAATAGCACTTTCACTAGACCATAAAGAACAGAACACCGTACACAGAACAGACTTCCGGTAATATTCATTCACTCAGACGTTCATTTTAGTGACCTTCGCAATTCGGAACTAGATCTTTTTGGACGCGGAACTACGAAATTACTATTTGTTAAGTAACTTAATTACCTGACTAGGATACTGGCCTTTCTATCCTGCTATGGTAGCTAACTTCCCACCTGCCCCTCTAGACAAGTGGCAATTCGTTGCTCGGCGTATGATGGAATAGAATGCCAAATGAATGGAATTTGACGTATATGACAGGCGTCAACGAATGTCAAAAACGTCAAATCGTATACATTTGTCATTCTATTCCATCATACGCCGAGCAACGAATTGCCTCTTGTCTAGGGGGGCTGGGCCACCATTCTGCTAAAGTAAAACCACTCTTATAGTCATACTACACTGCAAAAAAAACCTATTAATTTTAACCTTTAAAGTAATGTCGTTACAGTTTAAAATTAAATGGCTTTTTGTTGAGTGAATGAAAGAGTGTAACGAAACTCTTGTCATTTAATTTTTGACTGTACGTCTGTAGAAATAAGGTCTAAAATTTAATGCCATTTTTTGCAGTCTCTGTGGTGTGACAGTGGTTGTGCTTTAGCAGAATCGAGGGCCTGATATGAGACCATCAGCCTCATTATTCTTAAGTTAGTGTTGGTCGCATCCGAGGATTTTAAATCGGAGTCGGTAGTGTAGGGCATCCATGATAGTAACACCATTGTTTCATACCACTTAAGAGACGTCGGTAGCTTAGTGGTTAAGGAGTCGGCCTTACGATCGAGAGGTCCCAGGTTCAAATCCTGGCCATTACACTACCAATGTGAACCCACTCCTGAGCACAAGCGATTTAGCTTAACTGGAAGGGTCACCGGGAATATTAGTAATTTCTGTTGCTAATATTCTTTAAAAAATAATTACAAAATCTTCTTTCGTAGCTAGTTACGAGTTTGCAGTTACGAACATGGACTAAAGACAAGCGTCGGGGGATATCCGAATGAATTTTCACACGAAAGAAAAAAGGTAATCTTAAGCTTAAACTTGAGAGCTTTCAAAAAAAGATAATTACGTATTACAATACGTTATTAGGTATATAGGTAGACTAGTCGAATTTAATTATTTCTAACAATTAAGTGAGATCATCAAACTCCAGATAAATTAAATGATAACATCTGTGCAATAAAAGGCAGAAATAAAGAAACTTACAAAAAACACTACTTCAAAATTACCAAAAAAATGCAATCGAAAACTGCCAAAAAACTACGGCTATTTTTACTGCTAAAATAACATTTTTGCCAGATACTGTGTAGTTTTTTTTTTACACATTTGAATTATATTATGAACTTATTTATAAAACATTAATTATCTATTCTGTGATTATAGTAAAATTTTCATAATAATATGGCGCGTAGTAAATAAACTATTGCGTTTAACTTGTGCTGTGATATTATTATTCTCTTCATAAATTGGATGAGCCTTCTATACTAGAAGTTTTTTTTTATACCACTGGCAGACAAGCACACGGCCCACATGATGGGAAGTGGCTACCGTGACCTATGGACGTATGCAACACCAGGGGCGTTACACTCGAACTGCCGACCCTAAAGAAACCTTCTAATGCCCTTCTTGAAGTATTGTAGTCGGTTTTATGGAATTCGCTATTGTAAGTTACGGGCTCACGGGATTTTGATATGTAAAGGTTTCTTTATTCACGACTCTTTTTTTGCGAAGCTCACTAACTCGTCTTATTTTTGATGCGAAAAATGTTGGTAAGTATACCTCCATTTTTATTTGCCGCATTTTATAGTGCTGACAACGCATCTATCTATAATCTCGAGAAAAGCTGAACCGATTTCGCCAATTCTTTTTTTAGAATATTCTTTGAAGTACAAGGATGGTTCTTACGCAGAGAAAAATTACGCTACTACTTAAGGGAGCGGAGCAGTAACCATAAATGTCAACAAATCCGGCAGATTCTCATACTTTGCGAGCCTATAGATGACTGAAAGGGACTTCGAAATGTGCCGCGGGCAAAACCGGGGCGGGTCGGCTAGTAGTTTAAAACTAACTCCCTTGCCCTAACCTCATTATGTTAATTTGAGTAAATAATAGTAGTAGGTCTTTACCAGTTAGTTATTACAACATTGATTCACATTACACATCGCATGTAAATAGTACAATACCGGCGTTTACATACGGTGTTTGATTATAAAACGCTCGCAGTCATGTAATATGTCGAAGGTAAAATAAATACGATCGATGTCAATGTTAGAACTTGAAAATTTATTAAGATAAAAAAAGACGAATACAGCTCAGGCGGGACTCGAACCCGCGATCTTTATGTCATGTCTTTGACACGCCCTACTGCCTTTTTTTTATACCACGTAGGTGGCAGAGGAGCACACGGTCCACCTGATGGAAAGTGGTTACCGTGGCCTATGGACGTATGCAACACCAGGGGCGTCACACTCGCGCTGCCGACCCCGAAGAAACCTAATGCCCTTCTTGAAGAACCCCATATTGTAGTTGGTTGGGAAAACCATCGCGGGGAGTTCATTCCACAGCTTGCGTGTGCGTGGGATGAAGTTCCTTTCATACCGCACAGTGCGCACCGTTTCCGGTCGCAATGTGTGAGGATGAATTCCTCGCAGTATGGCGAGAAGTACGATGATGAACTGCCTGAACAGCTAGACGGATTTTGACATGCGATGTGTCCTTCGATTCGTCGTGATTGTGTGAGTGACGCCAGGTAGTTATATTAAAATTTTCTAGAAAATCAAAGTGTCGGAATTTTGGTGCCAAAATTATTTGACCGCGATGTGTACGTAAAAACTAGATAGGTACTTACTGTTTTTTTTACTTTTCAGTTGTATTTTAACTTTGCAGTCGGGTTTTTTGTTTTATTAATAACTAGCCTTCCGCCCGCGGCTCCGCCCGCGTGCATCTCGGTTAACACTACCTTTGCTCATATCTTCGGTTCTACTCAACCGATTGCAATCAAACAAACGTAAGATTTTAAGTCTGAGTAAACCGCATCAAAATCCGTCCAGTAGTTTTTGCGTCCATCGCGGACAAACAGACAAACAGACAAACAGACCGGAAATTCAAAAAAAATATTTTCGTGTACAGTATCGTTAACATAACATAACCCAAGTATTTTTTTTTTAAATATCTCCAATGTACAGACACGACCACTTTACAATTATACATATAATAGTATAGATAGATTATTACTCCCTTGTTTATT